>OX421889.1:13323056-15723056 GCA_949128085.1 Cetonia aurata
TCGGTACAGTAAACGCGCCGCCTAATGGATTTTTTTAATCACTTCTGATTGACACACGAAAAATTTGAAATTCTTTTGGAAATATTACACTCTGACTTGGAGAAATGTAACACGACATTTGGACAAGCGATAAGTACTAAAGAACGACTTGCAATTACTTTGAGGTACGTATGTTTATTGAACAAGTTTAATCACATATAAATTTATAATGACATAGTACCTTATCCATATGTATGTATTTATATTACAATTGAAAGTAATCACTCCGTTCGGTGAAAACAATCATGGATAAATTTTTAAGTGGGCGTAAGCGAGCATTAGACGATAGTGAAGCATCAACAAGTGCACAGACGAAAATGGTTCCGAAGATAAAATCAAGAAAATATTCTCAAGAATATTTAAATTTTGGGTTTATCAGCACTGAAGTAAATGAAGAAGAAAGGCCCCTGTGTGTCATTTGCTCAAAAATTTTGGCAGCAGACAGCATGAAGCCGAACAAACTTAAACGACATTTGGAAACACTTCATAGTGAGTACGTTGGCAAACCCCGAGAATTCTTCGAACTAAAATTAAAATCGTATGAAAAGCAAAAATTATTTTAAAAAAAAACTTTGTCTGTAAATGAAAAAGCTTTACTTGCCTCTTACAAAGTTTCATATCAGATAGCAAGAAGCAAAAAACCTCACACAATTGGTGAAGAGGTTATCCTACCAGCCGCAATTGAGATTGTAGAAACTATGTTTGGAGATAGTTTTGCCAAACAGTTGCAGTCCATACCTCCATCAAATGATACTGTTGCCCGCCAAATTGATAATATAGCTGAAGATGTGCAACACCAGCTTTTTGGGAAATTACGTGACAAACTTTTTTCAATTCAGCTTGATGAGGCCACAGATAGCAATAAAGACGCTGATTTAATTGCCTATGTTCGATTTTGTGATGGTATGTCAGTAGCGGAAGAACTATTATTCTGCAAACCAATAAAACCCAAAGCAACAGCACTTGCATTATTTCCTATCTCAAATGAGGCAAACATAGAGCGGAAAAATTGCGTCGGAATATGCACTGATGGTGCTCGTACAATGTCTGGAAGATTCCAAAGTGTACATGCACTTGTGAAACAAAAATCTCCGGGGTGCATCTGGACACATTGCATGATCCACAGAGAAGCTCTGCCTTCCAAAGAAATGGGTCCTGGTCTGAATTTTGTGCTAACAACAGTGGTAACCGTAGTAAATTATATAAAAATTAGATCACTAAAATCAAGAATCTTTTCTGCACTTTGTAAAGACATGGGTGCAGTACATTCAGCGTTACTATTTTATTGCGAGGCAAGATGGTTATCACGTGGGGCATTTTTGCAACGAGTTTATGAATTAAGAGATGAAATCGCCATTTTTTTAGAAGAGGAAAACCGACCGGAAGCCGAGAACTTTCGGGATGATTTATTTGTGATGAAATTGAGCTATTTGATCGACATATTCGAGAAATTAAATACCTTGAATGTTCAACTCCAAGGAGCAAACACACATGTGTTGGATAGGAGTGACAAAGTTAATGCTTTTTGTAGAAAACTAGAATTGTGGAGTAGAAATGTAAAGCAAAAAACCTAGAAATGTTTGCAAATTTGGATGAATGTGTCAAAACTTACAAGGCTGGAGAGCAACATATAGCAGTTATTTTGGTAACCATTGAAAATCCTGTAACCATGCTGGCAAAGAATTTTAAAAAGTATTTTCTTGCTGACCTCAACTTGGTAGCAAGTTACGAGTGGGGTAGGGATCCATTTCAAAATACTCCCGGAGATCTTTCAACTGCCGAAGAACAAATCTTTATAGACTTCAAGGCAAGTGGCGAAATAAAAAGACAGTTTCGTAATAAATCACTCTTTGAATTTTGGGCAGGGTTGGATGATGAGTTTTCTGCACTAAAATCAAAAGCACTATTACCATTTTCCACATCCTACCTTTGCGAAACCGGATTTTCTGCGGTGGCTGCTTTGTAGACAAAACACAGCTAAATATAGAAAAAGAGCTTAGAGTGTCAATTTCTAATATTAAACCTTCTTTCGAAGAACTTTGCTCTAAGAGACAGGCCCAAGGAAGTCACTCATAATTATTAATCCTGTTTTAAATTTAATATTTTTAAGTTAATTAATAAATACGTTGTATTCTATTTATAAGTGCATTATATATCAGTGTAAACGTGCAATTTGTTTTTTATTATATCAGAATGTATTTTCCTTTTCTTTGAGTAAATTGAGTGATCGTTTTACTAATGTTTTTTTCTTATTTTTTCTCGTCTTGCTCCCGCCCCACTTTAGTTTTATCACGCCTCTATAACACATCAATAGATGGCGATTGAGATCATGACGCGCGTCGCGGGTAAGAAAGGTGGACAATCTTATCGACGATTATTTTGCATTTAGCGTGTGTCTATAGGCAATTCGTTGCATTTGTCATAATCCTACGCCATCAATGTTTGGATATCAATTTAGAATTTTATTACTAAATTATTTAACAGCAACACATTCATTGTCTGCCAACTGTGAGGAAGATAACACGAAATTTCTCTTAACTTCTTTAGAGAAGTTTATCACTTCTAAAATTAATGTTGAGAGAGCAGATTTATATACAGTCAACAGAAGTATTTGTGTAAGTGACAACATATCTTATATTGATAAAGTTAGCATCGGTTATGTGAGTGGGTTTATAACAAGAAATATAAAGAAATTATCGCAGTGTGAAGACTGTAAAAGTCAAATATTTTGTAAAGATCAAATTTTTGAATGGTATGATCTTGTTGAGAAGGAATTCTCAAATGGCATTCCAATGAAAATGAAATATTGCACGCCAATATTTATGCAGTACATGTGTAAACTTTATAATTTTACTCGGGCCCTTTTACCACACGTAGTTTGCCAAGCTAAGGCATTACACATTATAATATCTTTTATTGATGAACATGTGTGTTATCCGTTCAGTAATTCATGTGGTCTTTTATTAAGTTTGTGTGCCACAATTGGTGCGTAGGATTAAATAGAGTACTGCGAGGACAGGATGACAGGCAAAACAGAAATGTTGTTATATATCAACAAGCCAGAATTTATGCGAGCAAACGAAGGGAATACTAAAATAGAAATTAGTGTATATAATGTAAATAAAAAATAATAAAACCCACTTTTCAGAAATGCACAATGCCTATAATGTATTTTTCGAATTGTATCATCAAATGTAGTTTTATATGTATATGTATACTTTACTTTGTTATTATTGCGAAAATATATTGCAGCACACAGAAATTATTTTAGTAAATGGTTAACGTACACAATTTATTTTCTAATTGCTAAATGTAGTGTATTTTAATAATTTTATGTAAGTATGCACGATTTAATTTATATATACAGTTAGTCACAGTCAAAATCGTCCACCTACTAGCAGCCGAACATTTTCTGCTATTATTCATTGTACAACCAATAGTAACAAACTATATTTTCTCATTTTGTAGCACGATACATACACTACACAAACACATTAAAAGATTCTATTTTTAGTTCATACTAAGTTAACAAAAAATACGTATTCGAGGGAAGTACCGAAAAGCGGCTCACAGTCAAAATCGTCCAGCTGCAAAAATAGGTAGTTCCCCGAGAAAAATCCCGTGTTTCAGCTCAGTTACTACGGTTATATCTTCCTACTTGAGTAGACATATCAAAAAAAATGACGTAATGGAACCGAGGAAGAAACAAACTAGTTGTGATATTCGACGTTTGATAATAAAACTGCAAAAAGAGGGAAAATTACAAAGAGAAATAGCTAAAATTGTAGACAGAAGCCGTACAACAGTTCAGTATATAATAAAAAGATGGACTGCTGATAAAACAATATCCAACAAACGCAGAAATTATTCAAAAAAAAATTCTCACCGCAGGGGACGAACGATGGATTTTAAAAGAAGTAAACAAGGATCCGAAAAAGAGCGCACCAAAACTAGCCAAGGAAGTAGAACAATACCTGGGGAAGACGGTCCATCCCGAAAATATTAGGAGAGTATTGCGGAAAAATAATTTGCATGGACGTATCGCTAGAAAGAAGCCGTATATCAGCGAAAAAAATAGAAAAGTAAGAGTGGACTTCGCAAACGAGTATATAGGAAAGGATATCTCATTCTGGGAAAAAGTTTTATATACAGATGAAATTAAAATAAATTTGTTTGGATCGGATGGGCGAGTAAATGTATGGCGTAAATCAAATGAACAATTAAAACCAAAAAATTTGATATCAACCATAAAACACGGAGGAGGATTGCTAAGTGGGCTTTCAAACCAAAGTAGCATGCTACGTGCGACTTGCTGCCTGGCAGCAGAAAATATGCTGTTTGTTTTGAAACGTATATTACTAAATGAATGCCTTCTCACCGAAGTCGCGAATCATGAATGCGACGTGGCAGCGTGCGACGTGCAACGAGATTCATAGAGCAGGTCCTATATTTTTGCTAGTTTGCGACTTTACCTCTGGGTGCATAGTTGTGAGTTAATTTGTGTTTCCAAAGTTTTTAATTAATTACGTGATGTCCAACAAATGCTTACCGGACGACGAACAATTTAACATATCGTTTGTGCAGGCGATTGAGAAACACCCTTGCCTCTACGATAATACATTGAAGGCATACAGCAACAGAAATGAACAAGACAAATCTTGGAACCAAGTTGCTGGGTTGTACTTTTCAACGGGTAAGTTAGTTCTATAGCGGCCGTACTTTTTATTATCACATACCATACAGACAATCAAAATTCGCGTTCTGGGAAGGAAAAGGAATCAGCAAAGAGAAAACGTTTACAAAATTTAGCATTTTTATTTTTCAATTCTCCTTTATCTCCCTTCAATCTCCTTTATTTATGTACAAACATTGTTTTGCCATGGTAATGCATTTGCAGGTTTCGTAAAATAGGCACATAGCCTATCAATCGCCTGCTTCTGTTTGTTGACGTCCATGAAGCTCTTGTTGTAGGGCTGGTAACACATTGTAAGCTGAGCCAATGTCTTGATCGTTGGGATTTGAAAACCGACCATCGTGTTTCCGAATAAAGTTGTGTAAAATACACGCGGCTTTGACAATCTCGACAACTTTTTCTGGCCTACAACCTATTTGTGTCTCAAAAATTTTAAATTTTGAAACAAGCATTCCAAATGCACACTCAACACTCTTGCGAGCTCTAGAAAGTCTGTAGTTGAATATCCTTTTAGGGTTTGTTAATGTTCTTCTGGCATAAGGTCGCATAATATGCTTATGAAGGGGGAATGCTTCATCTCCTACAAAGAACATTGGAAAGGTGGAATTACTCTCATCATTAGGTAAAACAGCAGGCGGTGGAATGTTAAGCTGATTTTCGGTAAGTGTATTATTATTGTGGGAATGTGAAATTAAAATATTATTTGTGGGATGTGATGCAATTCGTATTACCGTTTACAAAATCCAGACCTCAATCAGGAAATATACCTAACAGTAACAACGAAGACGGAATGATTGAGCCCGATTACTCCAGCGGGGATGATAACGGAGAAGACCCTGGGCCTATTGATTCGAGAGAGCAAACCCCTACAGATTATACGCAAGCAGACTTAAATCTAATTAATTCCTCATCAACACCGTCTTCTTCGATAAGATCCTCACAAAAAAGGAAACCTAAAGTGGATGAAATGGAGAATGCTATTATTGCTTATCTTTCTGAAAAAAATGAGCGAAAACCTGAAAATCCGGGCCTGAATTTTTTTAAGAGCATTCTTCCTGATGTTGCTGCTCTAAGCGGAACACAGAAGCGAAGATTTAAAGTAGTGGTGCTACAGACATTAGAAAGTATGTTGCAAGAAACCAATACACCAGTCAGTACTTTTCCTATGGTTGACGATAGGCCGGCCAGTAATTCTTCTTCGACCTATTCTTCTGCTATTGCAGCATCAAATATAGCGCCTTTACATAACAATCATTTGGGTAACTTTATTACTAATCTTTCCACTGGAATGTTTATGAATGAAAGTAACTATCGACCTAATTATTAGTCTCGATATATAGCGACTGAAAAGGATTCCCTTTTAACGCAGTATAATACGCAGTTATTTTGAAATAAAAGTTTTTTACATAAATAACTATGTTTTTGTCTTTTATTTTAATGCTTTTCACTAACTTACCTTAGAAATATAAGCAGCCTTTCTTCAACAATAATAGCTCTACGGTAATTCGTATCCTGTAACTCAATCGATGGTTTCATTAGATCAACAAGTCAATGTCAAATGTTTTTTTCTCCATCCTATAGAAGTTCTGGAGTTTCTGTGGATGCATTTGCAGCTGTCGGGAAACAATATACGCACTATGTGTATCAGCATTGTCTCGTAAATACGAATGAACCCATAATCTCCCTCTTCTTTTCCTTTTTCTCCTTAATATAACCGCTGCAATTAAGGCAATGGTATCGTCTTCTCCAGACGACATTACGAAATCAACTAAACTCCACACATCGAGAGAAATTTGCATGTAAATCTAGCAACCTGTGCGACTTTGGTATGAAAGCGAATTTAGATGACGTACGACGCGACGTGCTTTCTGCTTCCAGACAGCAAGTCGCAAGTAGCATGCCACTTTGGTGTGAAAACCGCCTAATGTTTTGGGGTTCCATGTCGGCGGCAGGTGTCGGTAATATTCATTTTAACGAAGGCACCATGGACAAATGGCAATATTTAGACATATTAAAGAGAAATGTCAAAGTGCAGAAAAGTTAGGTATTTTGACACATTTATTTTTTACCAGGATAACGATCCGAAACACAAGTCCGGTGTTGTAAGGGAATGGTTACTTCACAACTGTCCAAAAGTGATTCAAACGCCACACAGTGGTTCAAAGCGGCCCAATCCCTGGCCAAAAGTAGAAAAATAAAGGTTGAAAGATCCATGTTTTTGAAATGGATTCTTGTAGAGGGGGGTATGGGGCATTCAGATCGCATGGACAGAGGTCATAGTTTTGTTTACCTGCATTCCTGTGACAGTCGAAAGTTGCCAGTCGGAGAAACACACGCGCGATACTTCAGTAGCGAGTTAGACAGTACTCCAGTAAATTGAAAATAATTTTTCAACGACACGTCCGATTTAAATTTTCCAAAATGGAAAATGTTCATGAAGGTATGTAGAAACACTTTATGTAATTCAATGCTCGAGAATGTTTGTTGTTATTTATGAAACGTTATGGTAAAGGTAGTCGGTATTTTCATATTTTTTCGTTTGTTGAAAAATACATTTGTATCGATACAAAAAAATTTTCACACATTTTCACGCTGGGATTGACAGAGACATGTTTGTTGAACTATCTTTTAATGGAATTTTCAAGAATTAGCTGCTCCAAAGTTGCCCATTTTTAATAATAACGATTTTAGTGTTACCGTGCACGCTGTCGTGCGCATTACGCACTGTGACTAATGGCGATACTCTCCGCTCAACTTTGTATACCTGAGGCTTGAAAAGTCCCAGGTATAGAGGGTTTTTCGTAGATGTTTTCTATCTCTTTCTAAAGTATTGTGCAGATAAGTACGGTATATTATTGCACGTGACGTCCCAATACAGGCCGTCCCATTACGGGCCGCGTTTGAAAACTACCTGAAACAGTGCCAATACAGGCCGCATCCCTTTTTGACCAAAAACCGAGTCTCATTACAGGCCGCCGCGATGATTCATTAATTCCCATAGATTTAACAATATGCGGAATAGGAAAAACACTAGATAATCAAGTTGTTTTCTAAGTTGTCATGGTTACGTAGTTATTAGTATAAGTATTAGTACGTAGTGAACTTCAATACGGTTAACACAGTGTGAAAATTAAAGTTGCAATGGATTGTGTTGAAATTATTGAGAGTGCAAGGGGAAATCCGCAAGCTCTCTATTAAGGATTTAAATATTGTTTGAAGAGGACTAACAAAAATTTTACCAAAAACCGGAGATGTGTAAATAGCAATTCAAAGTTAGAATGCAGCGGCAGAATTACAACGAACAATGAAAATAAGGTTATCCGCACCAGTCAACACAATTGTTTAGTAATACCTAACGTTGCATATACCGATGTTGAGAAGTGCAAATCAATTTTGTAGAAAACGTGCCAGACAGGAAATGACATGTATACCAAAAGTGTATGAAGAAGAATTTCATCAAATTTGTTACAAAAATGCCAGCATATATATTATATAATAATGGACTTTAATGATTATTTTGTGACACAATGGTTAGAAAATTCTATAGTGCAAGACATGTGGATATGCTATGAAGAACGTCATAGAACGACGAATGTATGCGAATCTTGGCATAGTCGTCTAAACAGGCATATTGGGAAGTCGAAGCCAAATCTAATGGAATTAATTATATTTTTAAAAAACGATTCAAGGCACTACGACATTATTCAACAAAGGATTGACCACAATATATCCCCAAAAAAGCGTGCTGCAAAATATATTCAAATGGATAGGAGGATAAATGGAATAGTGTCGCAAATACAAGAAAGTCAAGATGTAGAGCAAGCACTTCCCAAATTAGCAAGTTTAATTAATTTTTAATATTTGCATTTTTGCTATATTTAGCAAACGTAATTAGTTTAATTAATTAATCAAAATTGTAAAATGTTGTATATGTTGTAAATATAAATAATTATGTATGTATGTTATAATAAACTTTATAATAAATAATTAATCATAATTGATAGTTTTTATTGCCAATTTCTCGTCGCGGCCTGTAATGGCACCGTTCAATCCTACATTTACGGCATAACAATTTCGCGGCCTGTAATGCTACTCCATTGCTCCGCGGCCTGTAATGGGATGGCCTGTAATGGGACTAAGTCATTATTGCAAGGGTGTAGCATTGTGAATAAAGATTTTAAAGAAAATTCCAACCGTAATGACCATTTTAGAAATATATCGAAATATGTTTGCAAATATTATTTCAAACATTGGCAGTTCATGGACAATAAACAATTCGTAAAAAATAATAATATAGTTTTTTAATTATTGATTGTTCATGACTGTAGGATTGCCTGTATATACAAGATATATGCAACTTTCAAAATTTTAACAGGACATACGTGCAAAGAAATCATTTGTACACGCAGACAAATATTCTTGGCCCTACGTAATGAATGGAGCTCGGAATTTGACAAACAAGTCGAGGTTCTGGAAAAATATTTTACCGAATTGGAAGGATGTCCTTTCGCAATTTCAATTGATGAAAGGAAATACTTAAGGAATCTCTTATTTAAAATGAAGAAAAAATGGCAGAATAGCCGCAGAATTCTGAAGCGCTTTTACGCCAATGATGAAGAATGGCTTGACCAGGACGTAGCTATTGCAGTTTGTCTATTTTCCTATTTCTTATATCATTAAAATGTCTCATTTCAACGCTTTTTTTCACCTTCGAGCTAACGTTATTGCCATTTCTTGTAGAATGCGGATTTCAAAAACAGTGACGTGCCTACTTCTAATTCTGATAGATCAGGATCGGATAAAAGCCACAAATGTGGAAGACCCTCATTGGACTTTTCATCGTCCAGCGAACGGAGTAAGCGCCGAAAAGTCGATAAACTTCGGAGATCAAATAGCCCAAGGGCATTGGCATTCGCAACAGAAATGAATCTTCGTGCTTCTGGGAGCCACGCTGCAGCAAAGGTGCTGAAGGATATTACAACCACGTCTCCTACGCGAGCCTCTCAGTATCTGTTAGCATTAGCTCACAGTTCTAGACCAGTACGTCATGACGAAAGAAACGTACAATATGGTCCGGGAATTAGCCAATGAAAACAGCGGCAGGTCGATTTATCCCAGTTACCATAAAATATTAGCTGCTAAATCTCGTTCTTACCCGCCAGAGTGTTCGATACGTATAACAGAAACCAACGCGGAAGTATATTGCAGGCTTTACTGGACCATACTACAGCTCGATTGGTTCAAATGCAATCGCATGTTATAAAAACACTGGACAGTTCCTTCACGAATAACATGAAGTTAATTTTGAAGTGGGGATGCGATGGTTCGTCATCGCAGCAGTATAAGCAAAAATTTTACGAAAGCGACAGCTCTGACGCTCATGTTTTTTTTACGTCACACAATCATACACACAATCTTTGACAACAACCGCAATAAATATCAATAATAAAATACCAAAAGAAATAAGAAAATACTCTTATAAATCTTTCAAAATAAAAATAAAACAGATGCTAAGAGAAAAAAACATATAACAAATAATCCAAATATGTAATACAACCGAAGTCGACACGAAGTAAAATAACACCAGGAGGCCCTCAATACCAGTAGCCTGAGACAGAAGTTCCCAAGGCGAAGATGAGGGATGAACATTTATGTACATACTTTATAAAAATAAAAAAATACGTCCGTGGTTCCGCTACAAATGCTAGCTATAGACGACGAATCTGAGCAACAACTTGTCCTTTGGAAGAACCCAAGGCCTTCTTCACCCCGTTACTGCAGACCGTTGAGATTGCAATTTTTTAAAGAAACCGTGCAGTCAACTGTTGATGAAAAAAATATCGTTGACAAGCAGATGGCATCTCTCGTCACATTCGCTGGAGTAACGGAGAGTACTAATGTTGAAGTGAAATACGAATTATCGTTCACGATGATAGATGGGAAGGTGAGAAATGCTATAACTGACACTAAATCTGCGCAAAGGTGTTATTTATGTCAGTTGACGTCGCCAAATTTCAACAATCCGCAATTGGTGGAAGAAACAGAATGTGACAGATCGAAGTTAAATTTTGGAATTTCTTCCTTACACGCGTGGATAAGGGTTATGGAGTGGATGCTCCGTATTGCATACAAATTAAATGATGGGGCGAGTAAATGGCAGGCGCGAACAGTCGATGAAAAGAAATTAGTTAGCGAGCGTAAGGAAAACATCCAAAAGAAATTTAAAGCTGCGTTAGGTTTAAATATGGATATGCCTAAGCAAGGATCTGGCAGCACAAACGACGGCAATACAGCCCGATGTTTTTTTGAGAACGTTGCCTTAACAGCCGAAATTTTGAATGTGGACGAAAAATTCATAGCAAGTTGCAAAATAATTTTGCAGACAATATCGAGCGGTTTCGCTGTAAATATAGACAAGTTTAGGGTTTATTGTTTAGACGTCGCGAAACGATATGTTGAGCTATATTCATGGTACGCGATGCCAACATCGGTACATATTATTCTGATTCATGGCTACGCAATTATCGAAACGAGTGTCTTGCCAATCGGTCAACTTTCCGAGGACGCTCAAGAAGCGAGGAACAAGGACATTCGTCGGTACCGCGAAAATTTTTTTAGGAAATGTACACGTGAAAAGACAATGTCTGACGTTTTTCGTCGGCTTCTCGCATCCTCGGACCCACTCATAACGAGTTTTCAAAAGTTGAAAATGAAGCATAGTACACCACTACCCCCCGAAGTCAGACAACTTCTATTGGAAACACCAGAAGATGAAATCGACTCTTCCACGACGGATCCATCTGACCCGGATTATGACTTTTAGTTATCCGTATACGTAAGACAATAAAAAAATATTCATATTCTACATAACTGTTTTTCATTCATTTTGGAATTTTAAATGTCATGAATCTAATAGCGAATTCGTAATCACCGACCTCGAAAACCTGATGGCACAAATTTTCAGACCGATGAAGTGATTATTTTTCAGAAACATCCGCCATTTTTAATTTGAACATTTTGATATCGAATTCGTAATCAGCGACACCAAAAACCTAAAATTGCAAATTTTGGAATCATTATTCTCACTTTTCCAGTTTTGGACAGAAAACAGGCCGCTTTGAACCACTGTGCGCCACCGCAATCGCCGGACTTAAACGTAATAGAGCACCTATGGCAAGAATTAAAATTTAGACTGAAAAAGCATACCTTTTCAAATAAACAACAACTCAAGCATGCAATTGAAGAAGAATGGTCAAAAATATCACCAGAAGTAACTAATAAATTGGTGCTTTCTATAAACGATAGGTTAAAGGCTGTAAAAAATAGTAATGGATGGCCTACAAAATATTAAATCTGAAATTATGAAAATATTAGAAAAAATAAGTTTATTTGTGTGCTTTAATCTGGACGATTTTCACTGTGAGCCGCTTTTCGGTACTTCCCTCGAATACATATTTTTTGTTAACTTAGTATGAACTAAAAATAGAATCTTTTAATGTGTTTGTATAGTGTATGTACCGTGCTACAAAATGGGAAAATATAGTATGTTACTATAGTATGAATAATAGCAGAAAATGTACGGCTGCTAGTAGGTGGACGATTTTGACTGTGACTAACTGTATGTTGGTAGTTATAATTAAACACGAAAAAAAAATATATGTATATTATTTCCATTTTATACCTTCAACTCTTGTTACCACACACACTTTTGTGAGAAGATTTAAAAACAGCATATTACTCTTCAAAGTATACAGAAAACAAACTCCAATTTCTTCAAATAGTATAAGCGGTAAATCGATTCTCTTTCTCATCGGGGACTCTACGTTGCGTGCACATTCGTATCTATAATAACATTATCTATCACGAATACAATGTTCCTCAGAAAAAAGTTGTGCAGGATGTCCCAAGTAGATGGAACTCACGTACTATATGTTGGAAAGATTGCAAGATTTGAAGAGGGCTACAACTATATATTGTGCTGATGCTCAGGAAAAACTTAATTTTACTAGTTTAACAAATAAACAGTGGGAATTACAGAACTCTACTTTAAAACTTTTGCGGCCGTTTGAAGAGATAACAAAGACAATTAGCTCTACAGAATCTAGAATTTCAGATATATGTAATACCAATAGTAGCGACTTTAAAAAAAAAAATGTTCATAGATTCTGATATTTATGGAGTCGGTACAACGAAAGAGGTCTACTAGAAAACATTACCACAAGATTTGAGAATATCGGAAAAAAAAGAACATTACATGATGGCCACTGTATTAGATGCTGTTGAGTTATATAATAATTCAATGTAACGTTTAGGTATGTTGGTTGGTAGATGGCGCTGTATAATATAGAGTTTAAGCAGTATTATGTACTCTTTAGTAATATATGGTTCTATTATATTATATTATATTCTTCTATATAAACCTCAAAACAGAGTCATCAGAGTACTTCTTAAAATCTCAACTAGGAGATATATATATATATATACCAGTATATGTACATATAATTTCATCTGTATATCAGTATACATACTACATCCATCAACTATCTCTTTAAGTTATATTAGAAAACCAAATACATAATTAATTTATAAATCAAATAGATAAACGAACTAATCACCTATGGCTTCCAAAAGTTCTTTAATTACCTTCTTTATTAGTTACTTCTTCCTCTATAGTATAACAATAGAACTTGTTCATGGGGGGACTAAGGATTTTAACCCATTCAATTCCTCTTATGGCAATGGGTATGCACCAGGTGACACGATTGAGGACTTGAATGAGAGGAAAGATTTTGACCTCTACTTCATGTCAGCAGCTGTGAGTTTATTACCCTCCTTTCTTCAATCCGCCTTTGATCATTTCCCGGTTGAACAAGCTAATGTATCAAGCTTGGTATACCAGGCTGAAACCCTCAATGGGTTTATACATAGTGGTCTTTACCCAAACAAAGACTATTGTATAACCATCTTCGCATTGGGGTATATTCCAGGCCGCAGTGGTAGACCAATGCCGATAATGAAAAGTTCTATTCATTACTCACATGGTTTGCCACAAAATCTAGTAAAAGTTGATGTAATAAATGACATACAACTACCCAACATTAAGGCAATTTATAAACGACAAGAAAACACTGGGCGTAAAAGGTCCTATTATAAAACATTGGTCTCTATACCTCCTATACATTTTTTATGACATTGATGTCATAGCTTGAATACTTGTCACAGAAATGGAAGATTGGTACTTTTCCCGAGATAGGAGAACATTTTTTCTGCCTAAACGGCGCATCGGGCGAAACTTTACAAAGAGATCGAAAATGTTCGGAAATAATCAGCGCATCACCAGAAAAAAAATCGTTTTATTTTGCCCCGTCATTAAATTTTTCTGCACATTTTTGTACCATGATGGATAAGAAATTACCACTTACCTCTTGCGGATGGACATGAACGTTTCATCTAAACAAGCCTTGCAATGTTGAAAAAATGCACATCCGGTTTTATTTAAATACATCCAGCCGTTTTCAAGATATTGCAAAAAAACATTTAATTTTCTAAGAGTTTTGACCATCAACAGCGGTCAAACCAGACACTTTTTCATAATGGTTGTCGTACTAAATCTTCATATTTTCATCCAAGGAATACCGTGATACCATTTTGGCCAGACAATTCTGGGACACCCTGTATACAGTGCAGTTATTACAACACCGTACATAGGCTCTATGTTCGATTTTATTGCAACCACACCTGCAATATTCTCCAAGCAAGGATTTGGTGGAGGGTTTCACAGATACTGGTTATAATCGCAGTCTTGAAATTGCGGATCATGTTCAAGTGTGGATGTTAAAAGGCATTTACAAAAAGTGGAAGCAACCTGTTGCATATACTTTTTGCAAATCAGCTACATCTGCACCCGATATTGTTCGCATGTTCAAAACTGTGGTTGAGCGAAGTGTAGAATGTGGCTTAAGGATCATAGCATCAGTTTGTGATCAAGGTACCACAAACGTGAGGGCAATTCGTATGTTACTGGAGGAAACGAGAGGCAATGCAATTAAAGGTGGCAAGTCTGTGGAAGACAACACCATTGTTGTTAAAAACTGTAATATCATTCACTTTTACGATCCACCTCATTTGTTAAAAAGTATTCGAAATAATCTTTTAACAAAAAATCTAAACTTCAACATAGATGGGGTCAAGAAAACAGCAAAGTGGTCTGACATTGTGGCTGCATTGTTACGGTTTTTTTCTTCACCTACCTTGTGTAGTACTCGGCCAGTCTTTTCGACAAGCTTTTGTATTTATTATTTCCTTTTCTATCTGCCTTCTAATTTCAGAGATGCTTTTATGTATTGTTTTTCCTCATCGGGTAATGTTATCGAATCATTTTGGTCCTTTCTTCCCTCTTGATGGCTAGAATTTGAGAATCTTTACTTTCAGTTACCTTCAGATTTTGTTTCACTTAAATTTCGGTCCTGGTTTGTGTTTATTTTTCATTCCAGTAATTCATTTTCTATGTTTTGACAGTTGTTCAATTTTTAAGGTTAGTTTTGTTTGTACCACATCCATCCGTTTATAGATTTCTAGGCATCGATTTGCTATTGATTGCTTTCTGATAGATCTTCATATTTTGTGTTCACATCTTTTCTACGTGAGATGGCGCCCCTTGTACGTTGTCAGTTTTCAAATTTTAATTTCCTATTTTCCGATTGGTCGTGTGACGTATTCTCCCGCTTGGTTTCCTGTTTCCGGCATCATCTTCGTTTTGAGCTTGGTAATGGTGTAAGACGTATTCTCAAGAGTAAATTCTTCCTGTTTTTGGAATTTCGAGTATTTTCTCACATATGTGGATTTAATTGGAAGTTTACCGAAATTAATCATCGGCCGTATCTTCGCTTATGTTTGGTGTGGAATTGTGATTACCACGGCTGATGGATTCGATTAATTCGAGATAATTTGAGAACCCACGCGTCTGCAACGCCATTTTGAAATTTTTCTTCGCTACATTGGAAAAGCCCGTTTCACCGAGGTTTTATCGTCGTATTATTTTTGGAGTTTTGGAATTTTAACGTCGTTTCAAGTGAGGATCCGAATACCCACGTTTGGCTGAGGTTTTCTGCGGCTTTCTTTGTTCCTGCACCGCCCTTGGGGAATTCAACGGACATCTCGCTTTCGTTTGCTTACCAAGTCGAGCCCGATCACGATTTCTTCGGATAGAACATCACATCCAAGCCCCGAAACCGCCGTTTGAGGGACAAGCTAAGTGCACGTTATATTTTTTTCTTTTTTTCTAAATTCTTTCTGCGAATAAAACGTTCTTTCTTAATTAACTACCCCGATCAATTAGTTTTTTTTTAATGTTTTAATGCTTTAGTCAATAATTCTAGAAATTTTGTATATTATAGATCGGAGGGTATAATTGAAACAGTTTAACAGATTATTTCTTTAATATTATATTATAACATCAACCGATTAATTATCGGCATGTGATATACAGGGTGGTTTATTCACCGCTGGTATATTTAATTCAAAATTTCAACTTTGTTTCAATAAATTCTATTTTTTTGGTAACTCTAAAACTTTTCAAAATTTAATTTTAATTCTTAGGATAAGATTTTCCTTTATATTATTGATGTGAAACTGATTGCGTTGGCCATAGCGTTCGGTGTTGGAGTCCTATCGTAGGGCTATCTGTCACTAATTCTTTTTCTATATTTAAAATTGCATATTTATTTCACTCTATATTTGTTTACAATAAACGTTTAAACGAGTTACTTTTAATTCTGTCTTTGTTTTTTTTGTATTTGACTTGCAAACTGCTTTACCCCTTGGTACTCGTTAACACCTTGGATTCCTGCTTATCTAGGGGACATGACAGGGTAAGTAAACCTAAGCAGGTGGCGCCGAAATTTTTATTCCATCTTGGGTTTGTTCGTTCAACCCACTCCCTCGCCGACGAGCCGGCTGGCACCCTGCATGATTGTCAACTATCAACCCACTGAGTCTAAGGTTTGTAAAGTGGTAGCGCAGCAACTTTTTGGTTTTCTTTTTGATTTCACTCGGTCACTTTCGGTGCCGAAAATTTTAGGTAACAAGCTTTTGGCGCCCAACGTGGGGCCGCAATATTTTTTGGTGGGGCCACAATTTTTTTGAGGGGTCAATTCCTTGCTTTTCATATTTTCTTTGGATTTTGGACATTTTCTTGGAACTTATATCTCAACTATGGACTTCAAATTGGAAATTAATCGCTTGAGTCAGGATGAGTTACAGTATGAATTACGAATTAGAGGGGTTACGACTCTGGATACGGTAGATTCTATGCGGAAGACTCTTCGAGGTCTCCGAAAAGTAGAAAAGTTAGAAAGTTTTAAGTGGCCTAATTATCCTTTTACATTCGAGGAGGACTTGATAGCGCTTACCGACAAGGTGAAAATGCTTGAGGACTTGGTTGGAACTTTTACTGGAAATTTAGCCTCGGCAGATTTTTCCAAGATTTCTTCTAAGTTAGCTCATGCTCTCGGTCGAGTTAATAGGAGTGTGCCTGCTACCGATGATGAAAGGAAATCGCGTTCCGAATTGCTTGTATCTTTTGTAACTCTCGCGTCCACTCTGAAATCTAAGGTTAAAAAGTTAGTGCAAACTTCGACTTTGAACCAATCCGTAGTTTCGTTGTCTCAAGTTGCTGGTGGGTCATCTTCTCCTGTCCCATCGTCAGAAGAATTGAGTGATGTTGAGGATGCGCCTAAGGTTGCAACCCCTTCCGTTCCAAAGAAATCAGTACCAGTTATGCATTGGAAGTTGAAATATTCAGGAGATAATAAAGAACTTTCTTTGAATGGTTTTCTAGAGCGAGTTGAGGAACTTATGCGTGCGCGTAATGTGTCGAAGGAGGAAGTTTTCGATTCGGCTATAGATTTATTTTCGGGTAAAGCTTTGATTTGGTTCCGTGCATCACGAAAGAATCTTTCAGGTTGGGATGAGTTGGTTGTGGCACTGCGTGAAGAGTTTCAAGCCCCAGATTATGACGAACAGTTGTTTGATGAGATTCGTCGTCGCACTCAGGGTCCTGATGAATCTATGAGTTTGTACATCTCGACTATGACCAATCTTTTCTCTCGTTTAACTATCGATATTCCTGAATCCAGTCGTCTGCGAATTATTTTGAGAAATTTAGCACCCTTTTATCAGAGTCAGTTGGCATTAGCGGAAGTTCGGACTCTGGAGAACCTTCGTACCTTGGGTAGGAAGATGGAAGTTCGTAAAGCGTTTGTAGAGGCTTACGTTCCCCCGCCTCGTCGTAATCAGTCCTTGGAACCGGATCTTGCGTGTGTGTCAGCGTCTTCATCAGTTTCGGAAGTGTCCGCTTCACCTACTCAGAGAAAATGCTGGAATTGTGATGGTGAAGGTCATTTAGCTGCGAATTGTAGTCAACCTCGTCGCATGCATTGTTTCAAATGTGGTCAACCTGGAGTTACTGTTAGGAATTGTCGGTGCTGTTCTTCAAAACTGGCGTCGAATGTGTTAGAAAACCGGCTCGCGCATTCTAGTCACGTTTCTCCGGTTGCTGATCCTAATAGAGCGATCATTGATTTTATTCTAGGTCACGCTAACGATGATGAAAGACCTTATCTTACCGTCTATGTCTTTGATATTCCGATTCAAGGTTTATTGGATTCTGGAGCTTCTAGAACCATTGCAGGAGGTGATGGGTGGAAATTACTTCAATCTTTGGGATTGCGTCTTCAGAAGAATTTAACTACTTGTACGGTGGCTGATGGTCGTTCTTGTCAGAGTCCTGGTGCCGTTTCGGTTCCCTTCAGATTGCAGAACCGTGAAAAGATTATTGACGTTATTATAGTTCCCGACGTTTCGTCCACATTGATTTTGGGTGCAGACTTTTGGAGAATAATGGGTATTGTTCCTGATTTGCGCAGAGGCGAGTGGTCTTTTTCTTCTAGTATTCCGGTTGCGCAGGTGGCTGCCTTGGATGTCGATTTGAAGGAGAGTCAGCGTGAGCGTGTTGAGCAATTAACTCAGCGTTTATTTGAGGGAAGAGATCCCAATGTTATTGGCTGTACTAACTTAGTCGAACATGTCATCATTACGAATAGCGAACCTATTAAGCAGCGATATTATCCTATTTCGCCAGCTATGCAGAAACATGTCAATGCTGAACTGGACAAGTTGTTGGAACAGGACATTGTTGAACGTTCTAATAGTCCCTGGTCTTCTCCGATACTTTTAGTTCCCAAAAAGGATAGTAGTTATCGTTTTGTGGTGGATTATCGTCAACTTAATAAGGTGACGCAGAAAGATGCATATCCTCTCCCTTATATATCTCATACTCTGGACAAATTGCGTGATGCCAATTATCTGTCATCATTGGACATCAAGTCGGCTTATTTTCAGATCCCTGTTGCTGAAAAGTCGCGACCTTATACTGCTTTTACCATCCCTAACCGTGGTTTGTTTCAATTTAAGCGTTTGCCGATGGGTCTATCTGGAAGTCCAGCGGTTTGGCAGCGTTTGATTGATAGAGTTCTTGGTGCTGATCTTGATCCCTATGTCTTCGCGTATCTGGATGATATTATCATTGTTAGTCCCACTTTTGAAAAACATCTAGAAATTTTAGAGGAGGTTATTACTCGTATTCATGCGGCAGGTCTTACTCTCAATCAGGAGAAATGCAAATTTTGTAGAGATGAACTTAAATACCTAGGTTATGTTGTTAATCAGTCAGGTTTGCATGTAGATTCTGAAAAGATTCAAGCCATCCTTAATATTCCCACTCCTAAGAATGTGTCTGAGGTTCGACGTATTGTAGGATTAGCTAGTTGGTATCGTCGCTTTATTAGAGACTTCTCTACGATCGTGTCTCCCATAACGTCACTTTTGAAGAAGGGTAAATCTTTTCACTGGGATGTAGACTGTGATAGAGCTTGGACTAAGATTAGAGAAAATTTGGTAACTGCCCCTGTTCTTTCGTGCCCTGATTTTGACCGTGAATTCGTCATACAGTGTGATAGTTCGAACTTTGGTTTAGGAGCTGTTCTGACGCAGAATTTTGATGATGGAGAAAAAGTCATAGCCTATATTAGCCGTTCTCTTACCAAACAAGAGCGTAACTTCTCTACTACTGAAAAAGAATGTCTAGCTGTGTTATGGGCGATAGAGAAATTTAGACCGTATGTTGAAGGAACACATTTCACCGTGATTACGGATCACTACTCTTTGTTGTGGTTGAATAGATTACAGAATCCATCTGGACGTTTGGCTCGTTGGGCTGTGAGAATTCAGCAGTATGATTTTGCCATTTTACACCGTAAAGGCAAGGAACATGTAGTGCCTGATACATTATCGCGTGCTGTACCTGTGTTAGAGTCTGTTGAAGTTGCGGATAGCCGAGACAAATGGTACGATAGACTTAAAGATGGAATTAAATCGTCGCCTGATAAATATCCTTCGTTTCGACTTATCGATGGTGAACCACATAAGCTTGTGCGTAGTCCGTATCCTGATCTTGTTGACGAGCAGTCAGAATGGAAACGTATTATACCTAAGAATGGACGAAAAGAAATAATCCGCCAATGTCA
This sequence comes from Cetonia aurata, assembly GCA_949128085.1. Taxonomy (NCBI): domain Eukaryota; kingdom Metazoa; phylum Arthropoda; class Insecta; order Coleoptera; family Scarabaeidae; genus Cetonia; species Cetonia aurata. The sequence continues at coordinate 13,343,373 of OX421889.1, forward strand.
TGATGAACCTACTAGTGGACATTTGGGTGTGTATAAAACAGTAAATCGTATTAGTCAAAAATATTATTGGCCTGGCATGAAGTCTGACGTTTATCAGTATATTCGGAAATGTGAAGTTTGTATGAGGACAAAACCCTTACAGCAAGCTCCTGCAGGTAAAATGGGAGGACATTCACTTGTTTCGCGTCCTTGGGAGATTATTTGTGCCGATCTTGTTGGTCCTTTGCCTAGGTCTACTCATGGCTACCAATATATTTTTGTGGTGTCGGATTGCTTTAGCAAATACCCTTTATTTTTCCCTCTTCGTAAAGCTACGGCTGCATCTGTAGTGAAACATCTGGAGAACGAGGTATTTTTACAGTATGGCGTCCCGAAGGCCATCATTACAGATAACGGTGTGCAATTCCGATCCAAAGAAATGACTAAACTGTTGAGAACCTATTCAGTAAAGCCTTTGTACACATCTTTTTACCATCCCCAAGCGAATCCATCGGAACGAATCAACAGAGTGCTGAAGACAATGTTAACTTCTTATGTATCTACGAATCATCGTAAATGGGACCAGTTATTGCCTAAGGTGAGTTGTGCCGTTCGTACTGCTAAGCATGAAGTCACAGGTTTGACACCCTATTTTGTGAATTTTGGTCGTGAAATGATATTGACCGGTACAGATCATAGAGGCACGGTCAAAGATAATCAACCGATAGTCGTACCACCTGACATTAAAGAAACTTTTGAGCATCGATCGGAAGGATTAGTTAGAGTTTATAAGGATGTTCGTTTGCGACTCCAGCAGGCTTATGACAAGTCGAAGGCACGTTATGATTTGCGTAGGCGTGAGGTAGAGTTTTTGCCTAATCAAGTAGTATGGCGTAAGAATTTCGTGCTTTCGGATGCTGCAAAGTACTTTACCGCGAAACTGGCAGATAAATACCTAGGTCCTTTTATGATTCACAGAAGAGTTGGTAGAAATTCCTATGAGCTGAAGAGTTTGGATGAGAAAGTACTTCTAGGAACTTGGCATGTATCGCATTTGAAGAGTCAACCTACCGATTAGTGTCGTTTTGGCCTCCCCTTGGGCCTTGTACAAGTGTGGGGTCGGGTTGGTTGGGATTTTTTTTGGGCTAGGCAGAATTACTTTTGGATCTCGGACATCTAGATCATTTTAGGCTTTGCTTTTCTTATACCCGGATTTGACTTTTATCTTTCCCGATTTTGACTCCTTTTAGGCATTTAGGATTACGTTCGTTGTGGGCGCTGTCCCCAATCCTGCCTTCGCTGAGACCCGGCAGCTTTTTGTTTGATTATCGCTAAGTTTGTGTGTTCCGGGCATAGGTTGGATTCTTTTTGTTTTTTTATGTTGTTGATAGTTGGTTCAGTTTCTTGTTGAGCCTGGGTTGTGTTTCGTCGAGTGCTTGATCGTCGATCAGATTCCTTTTTCTGCTCCTTTTCTGTCTCCTCCACTGAGCCGCGTGTCCGAGGGTTTTGCTGTTTCAGCACTACCGCAGCCACGACTTCCTTCTCTCTTTCTTCTCTCTCTTCTTGACCCGTTTATTTTTCTTGACTACTTTCTTTCCTTTCCGCGAACCCTTCATCTTCATTTTTATAATCTGATTGTGACTTGTAGTCGTGCGGAGTTGCTCCCGGACTTGGCTGAAGTTGATTCCCGCTATTGTTGCAGTTTGTGTCTACTTCTTTTCATAAAAAAGACACACCCCTTTGGGTTGACTGTTGTCCCCGTTTTTCCGATTTGGTCGGATAGTGGTTTACTGGTTTTCACTGGTTTTCTTTCGTATGAGCTTTAGAGCTTGAGTTTTGGTGTTTTCTGGCCTTCAGCTGTTTCAGTCCGAATTCGCCGTTCGAGACTTTAAATCTTCTAAATTCTTATCACACTTAACGTTTTGGTTCTTTTGTACGCATTGTTTGTTTGGCTGTTTGACCTTTTTCCCTCGGTTTCTACCTCTGCCTGAGCTTTGAAATTTTCGTTGAAAATTTCTTATGTGGGTTAGGGGGGAGTTGTTACGGTTTTTTTCTTCACCTACCTTGTGTAGTACTCGGCCAGTCTTTTCGACAAGCTTTTGTATTTATTATTTCCTTTTCTATCTGCCTTCTAATTTCAGAGATGCTTTTATGTATTGTTTTTCCTCATCGGGTAATGTTATCGAATCATTTTGGTCCTTTCTTCCCTCTTGATGGCTAGAATTTGAGAATCTTTACTTTCAGTTACCTTCAGATTTTGTTTCACTTAAATTTCGGTCCTGGTTTGTGTTTATTTTTCATTCCAGTAATTCATTTTCTATGTTTTGACAGTTGTTCAATTTTTAAGGTTAGTTTTGTTTGTACCACATCCATCCGTTTATAGATTTCTAGGCATCGATTTGCTATTGATTGCTTTCTGATAGATCTTCATATTTTGTGTTCACATCTTTTCTACGTGAGATGGCGCCCCTTGTACGTTGTCAGTTTTCAAATTTTAATTTCCTATTTTCCGATTGGTCGTGTGACGTATTCTCCCGCTTGGTTTCCTGTTTCCGGCATCATCTTCGTTTTGAGCTTGGTAATGGTGTAAGACGTATTCTCAAGAGTAAATTCTTCCTGTTTTTGGAATTTCGAGTATTTTCTCACATATGTGGATTTAATTGGAAGTTTACCGAAATTAATCATCGGCCGTATCTTCGCTTATGTTTGGTGTGGAATTGTGATTACCACGGCTGATGGATTCGATTAATTCGAGATAATTTGAGAACCCACGCGTCTGCAACGCCATTTTGAAATTTTTCTTCGCTACATTGGAAAAGCCCGTTTCACCGAGGTTTTATCGTCGTATTATTTTTGGAGTTTTGGAATTTTAACGTCGTTTCAAGTGAGGATCCGAATACCCACGTTTGGCTGAGGTTTTCTGCGGCTTTCTTTGTTCCTGCACCGCCCTTGGGGAATTCAACGGACATCTCGCTTTCGTTTGCTTACCAAGTCGAGCCCGATCACGATTTCTTCGGATAGAACATCACATCCAAGCCCCGAAACCGCCGTTTGAGGGACAAGCTAAGTGCACGTTATATTTTTTTCTTTTTTTCTAAATTCTTTCTGCGAATAAAACGTTCTTTCTTAATTAACTACCCCGATCAATTAGTTTTTTTTTAATGTTTTAATGCTTTAGTCAATAATTCTAGAAATTTTGTATATTATAGATCGGAGGGTATAATTAAAACAGTTTAACAGATTATTTCTTTAATATTATATTATAACATCAACCGATTAATTATCGGCATGTGATATACAGGGTGGTTTATTCACCGCTGGTATATTTAATTCAAAATTTCAACTTTGTTTCAATAAATTCTATTTTTTTGGTAACTCTAAAACTTTTCAAAATTTAATTTTAATTCTTAGGATAAGATTTTCCTTTATATTATTGATGTGAAACTGATTGCGTTGGCCATAGCGTTCGGTGTTGGAGTCCTATCGTAGGGCTATCTGTCACTAATTCTTTTTCTATATTTAAAATTGCATATTTATTTCACTCTATATTTGTTTACAATAAACGTTTAAACGAGTTACTTTTAATTCTGTCTTTGTTTTTTTTGTATTTGACTTGCAAACTGCTTTACCCCTTGGTACTCGTTAACACCTTGGATTCCTGCTTATCTAGGGGACATGACAGGGTAAGTAAACCTAAGCAGGTGGCGCCGAAATTTTTATTCCATCTTGGGTTTGTTCGTTCAACCCACTCCCTCGCCGACGAGCCGGCTGGCACCCTGCATGATTGTCAACTATCAACCCACTGAGTCTAAGGTTTGTAAAGTGGTAGCGCAGCAACTTTTTGGTTTTCTTTTTGATTTCACTCGGTCACTTTCGGTGCCGAAAATTTTAGGTAACAGCATATAATATAGATAGCAGTATGGGAGACTTGCGCATAATGCCAAAACTTTCAGCTCAACATGTTATTCCTGGCAAGATAAAAAAAATGAAAGTTTCGCAATGTGCGCAAGTGTTCAGTGCATCTGTTGCAGCTGCTATTTATAATTATAGCGACAATGCCAAATACACTGAATTGCATCCCACAGGCAAAGACACGGCATCTTTATGTAGTTTTTTGGATAAATTATTTGATAGTGTGAATGGTGGTGCGGGGTATTCACGTTCAGGCAAGAAGCTTCGGCTGCCTGTGAAATGCAGGGGAGCAGCCTCACAAGTAGACTTTTGGAGTAAGGCCGTTTCAGTTTTGGAGAGTATGGAGTTTCAGAAAATAAAACCAAATGATAAAATTCGTCCACCCGTACTAAACAATTTCATTTTTACTTTGAAAAGTTTTAGCTTGGTCAGATATTTACTCGGGGACCTTGATTTTGAATGCTTTCATACACGGGCATTCAACCAAGATTTCCTGGAGAATTTTTTTGGCCAAGTTAGACAATTCGGTTGCAGAAACACAAATCCCAGTTGTTCATGTTTCGTGCCTTACTTTAAAAGTTTACTAGTCGGAAGTTTTGCTGCCTTGCATTCCAAAGGATCGAATTGTGAAAACGATGGATACGCGGCGCCTCTTGTAGCATTCAAAAAATTTATCCAAAAAAGTACTATAACTTCATTACCATCTGCAGATGACACATTTCTATTACCTCCAGAAGATATGCTCTCATCGGTAAATCTTGACGCATTATCTTACATAAGTGGATACATAGCAAAAAAAATATTACCTTTTTGTAATAATTGCAGTATCTGCTCTTATAATATAATGTGTCAAGATGTGCAACCTTGTCATAAATTTATTATGCTTAAGGAATATGAAGGATGCTCTTTATTGAAATGTAATGAAACTTTCATTTCAATTTTGAACAACCTTTATATTCATATTAAGTGGTTCTTAAGTCGACATTTACATAAAAAAGGTTTAATGAACAATTTAACTTGTTGGTTAGATGTACAAGCCTTTTTTGATTCTTTTAGAGAGTGTGGACATTTGGAGGATATAAAAACCAAAATTATATGGCAATTTTCAAAAATTATTTTATTTAATTATAATAAAATCAACAATAAAATTTTAATGGGGAAGGAATCACACCCCACTGATAATTTCCAAAATTCATGCATACTTCAGAGAAGTGAGGATGATGGCCAGGACAACAGCACCATAATCAAATTATTGGAACAACTGGATAGCCAATATTTGACAGAATTTCAACAGAATGCCCTCTTCTATATTGCAGGATATATTGTAAAGAAAATGGTCAATTGTAGCACATGTGAGAATTGCATAAAGATATTGTTACAGAAAAATAGCTGCAATATATCTGATCATTTATATAGTGCTGATAACAGAAATTATGCTACGTTTATAAACGGCATTACCAATGGAAGTCTCGTTTATGCATCTGATGTAGTATATAAAATTGTAGAATTTGCTGAAAGACATTTCAAGATACTTAAAAATCATATAAACAAAAACATCCAAATAAAACGAGTAATAACAATGAAAGTAGTTAGTCATTTCTCTAATTTGCTGTATTCATTTCAACCGCCACATCCTACTACCGAAGAGTATGTATTTGAGGACATCCATGAACGACAAATAATAAAAAAGATTGTCGATATTTATTTAAAGTGTCGTTTACACGCCTTTGCTAGAAAAAGCACTGAAATTTTACTTGGAGATAAATCCAGTATTAGACAGAAAATGACAAAATTAATTCTATTTAACAACGTGTAATTACAAAATTAATATATCTGTATACAAATGTACTTTATGTCAATATTTTATTTTATAATAAATTATGTAAACGTTATAATAAAAATTGTGTTTTACATTATTGTAATAAATAATTTCTTTACGAAAAAATTTACTACCAAAAATCCATACTAATAATTGTAGTTTTTAAATAGTTATTTTATATACTTGTTATATATAATATCCATTTGAATTTGGCGCGATAAATTTCACCTGTATAATATTTACATGTTAGCACTACAAAAACATAAAAAGTAGTAGTAGAAGTTACTGTGAAATAATTGACGCATCAGTTCATATTAACGTTGTATTTATGCATGTATATCTGTTTGTTTAACGTGTACTAATAACCAATAAACACATTTAATAAAAGGTTATGGGCCCAGGCCAACGCTAAAACAGTGGATATATCGAAACAGTTAAGAATTGCCGGTAAAATTAAAAATAGTGAAGTTCTGCAGACAGAAACAGCCATGTCGAACACGTATACGAATATACCAATATTAACCGCTAGTAATTATAACAACTGGAGATTTCGAATGGTAGCAATTCTAAAAAGGGAACAATGCGAAAACGTAATTGATGAAGATCCACCAATAAACGAAGCTAAAAAGAAAGAATTTATGGTTCAAGATTCCAAGGCCCAATCATTCATAATACAAGGTATTTCAGACAAGCATTTAGATATTATTAAAGATAGTAAGACCAGTAAAGAACAGATGAAAGCGTTGAAAGATGTTTTTGTACGTACTAGCTCCTTCACAAAGTTGACGTTATGGAGGAAGTTATTCAGTTTAAAATCTGGTATGAATGATAATTTAGAAGATCATTTTCTAAAATTTGACACTATTATTAGGGATCTTAAAGATCTAGGGTCTACAATTGATGAAACTGATCGAGTGTGTCATTTATTGTTATCACTTCCATCCCAGTACGATACAGTTATCACTGCCTTAGAAACAGTTCCGGAGGTGAAGATGGATTTCGTAAAAGCACGACTATTGGATGAAGAATTAAAACTTAGGTGCAAGAGTAACGTTGAACAAAACAATGGAAGCGACTTTAGTTTGAAAGCGTCTACAGGATGTTACATTTGTGGAGATAAAACACACTTTAAAGCACAGTGTCCGAAGAGATTTAATTATGGGAGATATAGAGGTAGAAGTAAACGTGGAGGAAGAGGTCGATTTAATAATGGTAATAAAGAAAGAGAACAAGCAAATTCAGCCAAAGAAAATATTGTTTTAGTTGCTGCAAATTTTTGTAATCAAAAGGATTTGATCAGTAACAAGGTGTTTGTATTAGATTCTGGTGCAAGCAATCATTTCGTAAAGGAAGAATTGGAAAAATATATGGTGAACGTGAGAGAATTAGATCATAAAGTTGCTGTGCATATAGCAAATGGGCAAATTCTAGAAGCTAGGAAACAAGGTGAAATTAAAGGAAAATATAGAGGGAATACAATTACTATTGAAGCATTGATAGTGCCAGGAATTAACCACGATTTACTGTCAGCTGCAAAATTAACCTCAAAAGCACATTGGATGACTATTAAACAAAATAATACTGCAATATGCGGTAAGAACTTCAGATTAGTATGTAATAATATAAATGGGTTGTACATTTTAAAGCTAGATGATTTTGTGCATGAAAACTGTAATGCAGTAGTAGAAGAAAATAATTTGTGGCATAGAAGGTTAGGACAGGCGGGGAAGGATGCTCTAAAACAGCTTGGACTTCAAATTCCTGATGATGAATGTAGTACCTGTATTGAAGCTAAAGCAACAAGACTACCGTTTAATAAAATTAAAAAACAATCAAATGCCATAGGAGACTTAATTCACAGTGCCATTTGTGGACCTATTACACCAGCAACAATGAATAATGAAAGGTATTTCCAAGTAATACTAGATGATTTTTCACATTTCCTAGTAGTCAAGTTACTAAAGAATAAGTATGAAGCGGAAGGAAATTTAAAAGAGTATGTGCAAGAAGTGGAGAGACAGCACGGAATCAAGGTAAAGAGAATGCGACTAGATAATGGTGGTGAGTTTAGTTCAAATGCATTCAAACATTTTTGTAAAAATAAAGGCATTAAATTAGAATATACAATGAGCTATAGCCCACAAATGAATGGAAAATCAGAACGCATGAATAGAACTTTATTAAATATGATACGTTCGAAAATTGTTGAATCTGCCATTCCAAAGTACTTATGGAGAGAAGCATTAAAATCATCAGTGTATGAACTTAATAGAACACCAACATCTGTTTTGGAAAGAGGAAAAACTCCATCATTGCTCTGGCACGGCAGAAATGATATACGGAAAATGAAAGTTTTTGGTTGTCGCGCATGGTTTACGGCGATACCAAAAACCAACAAACTCGCACCAAGAGCCGTAAAAGCAGTCATGATTGGTTACTGCGGAGGCGGATATAGATTATGGATACCAAATGAAGAGAAGATTGTAAAATCCCGAGATGTACGTTTTGTGGAATACATAATGGAATATATGGACATAGCAAAGAATCAACAACAAGAAAACCGGACTGACGTTGAAGAAAACTTTGTACAAGTTCCCACAAGTGAGAGTAATGAAGACAGGAATACGGGGACAATAGAACAAGAAACAGACAAAAAAGAAATCGACAAATCAGATGAAGTTGAAGAAAACAAATCAGAGGATAGTGAAGATGAGTCAAGTAGTGAAGACAATGAAGCAAAAACGTCTAAATCGGGGAGAAATCTAAAGAAACCAACAAATTTGGCCGACTATGAACTTTACACAGCATATTGTTTACTCAGCGAATCCATAGAAGTACCTAAAACGTTAAAAGAAGCATGTGTATATCCCGAATGGAGAGAGGCTATTAAAAGGGAGCTTGATTCGCATAAAAGATTGCAAACATGGACAGAAGCAAGATTACCTCAAAAGCAAACTACAATAGACACAAAATGGGTTTTTAGAGTTAAAGAAGATGGGACAAGGAAGGCAAGATTGGTCGCACGCGGATACCAAGAACCGTATGGTGAGAACTCAGAATTTATCTATTCACCTGTATGTAGAATGTCAACGATCAGAATCGTATTATCAATATCTGTGCAAAACAACTGGAATCTAAAACAAATTGATGTTCCAACGGCATTCCTAAATAGTAAACTCCAAAATGACGTATATATAAATGCTCCAGAAGGGTTAAATACCAAAGTAAAGACATTTAAGCTAAATCGTGCCCTATATGGCCTTCGTTGTGCTCCAAAGGTATGGAACGACAAATTTAATGAGGTTATGTTTAATCTTGGTTTTCGTCGATCCAAGTATGATTTTTGTTTATATTGTAAAACTGGCGTGTATCTTGTACTTTTTGTTGATGACGCTATCATTACTGGTGAAGAAAAACAAGTTAAAGAGCTGTTAACGAATTTGCATAAAGAATTAGAAGTTAAAATCACAGAAAATGTATCATCATTTTTGGGAATGGAAATAAGTAAAATAGATACCAAGTTGAAAGTAACACAACCCAGAATAATTAACAAATTGCTAAAGGAATTTAACATGGAACAGTGCAGAAGTGCTGCGACGCCTATGGAAGTAAATTTTACGATAGATGAAGCCCCAGTAAATATAGAAGTTCCATATCGTCGACTAATTTGTAGTTTGATGTATATAGCGGTAATGACACGACCAGATTTGTCATATTCTGTTTCATATTTAAGCCGTTTTTTGGATACCCCTACTGATCAAGCCTGGACAGCTGCAAAAAGGATATTAAGGTATCTGAGCAATACAAAGAATATGGGACTTTATTTCAAAAAGGGAACTACCGGAATAGAAGGCCAGTGTGATGCTGACTGGGCAGGAGATAAGAAGACGAGAAGAAGTGTGAGTGGATTTATAGGATTTCATGCCGGAAATCCAATCGCTTGGCACTCGAAGAAACAAACTTGTGTGGCCCTGTCATCGATGGAAGCAGAGTACATTTCCGCTGGAGTTGCCGCTCAAGAAATTATTAATTTAAAGGGAATATTGTCAGAATTTACTCCTGTTGAATGTGCAGAACTTAGTGTTGACAATAAAAGTGCCATTTCAATGATAAATACATTTGAGAACTCGAGACGTGGAAAGCATATTGACATACGTTACCACTTTATCAAAGATGTGTGCGCCAACAAGGAGATTAAAATAAGTTATATTAGCACAAATGAAAATATATCTGACATATTAACTAAACCACTAGCAAAGCAGAAATTTATAAAGTTTAGGGACTCTATCTTATGTAAAAACTAATAATATATGTCAATATAAATGACTTGCAATGTAATATTTTGTCATTGTGTAAAATATTAAATTGAAGGAGGGTGTTATATATAATATCCATTTGGCGCGATAAATTTCACCTGTATAATATTTACATGTTAGCACTACAAAAACATAAAAAGTAGTAGTAGAAGTTACTGTGAAATAATTGACGCATCAGTTCATATTAACGTTGTATTTATGCATGTATATCTGTTTGTTTAACGTGTACTATAGTCTATTTTTAAAATAGAGAGACGAATTTCTGAACAGACCACTTTGACAGTGAATTCTCATTGGTTGAAAGCGAGGTCAAATTGCACTGGTCGCGTTCATCAGACCAGATCAAGGATCTGGCAGCACAAACGACGGCAATACAGCCCGATGTTTTTTTGAGAACGTTGCCTTAACAGCCGAAATTTTGAATGTGGACGAAAAATTCATAGCAAGTAATAATTTTGCAGACAATATCGAGCGGTTTCGCTGTAAATATAGACAAGTTTAGGGTTTATTGTTTAGACGTCGCGAAACGATATGTTGAGCTATATTCATGGTACGCGATGCCAACATCGGTACATATTATTCTGATTCATGGCTACGCAATTATCGAAACGAGTGTCTTGCCAATCGGTCAACTTTCCGAGGACGCTCAAGAAGCGAGGAACAAGGACATTCGTCGGTACCGCGAAAATTTTTCTAGGAAATGTACACGTGAAAAGACAATGTCTGACGTTTTTCGTCGGCTTCTCGCATCCTCGGACCCACTCATAACGAGTTTTCAAAAGTTGAAAATGAAGCATAGTACACCACTACCCCCCGAAGTCAGACAACTTCTATTGGAAACACCAGAAGATGAAATCGACTCTTCCACGACGGATCCATCTGACCCGGATTATGATTTTTAGTTATCCGTATACGTAAGACAATAAAAAAATATTCATATTCTACATAACTGTTTTTCATTCATTTTGGAATTTTAAATGTCATGAATCTAATAGCGAATTCGTAATCAGCGACCTCGAAAACCTGATGGCACAAATTTTCAGACCGATGAAGTGATTATTTTTCAGAAACATCCGCCATTTTTAATTTGAACATTTTGATATCGAATTCATAATCAGCGACACCAAAAACCTAAAATTGCAAATTTTGGAATCATTATTCTCACTTTTCCAGTTTTGGACAGAAAACAGGCCGCTTTGAACCACTGTGCGCCACCGCAATCGCCGGACTTAAACGTAATAGAGCACCTATGGCAAGAATTAAAATTTAGACTGAAAAAGCATACCTTTTCAAATAAACAACAACTCAAGCATGCAATTGAAGAAGAATGGTCAAAAATATCACCAGAAGTAACTAATAAATTGGTGCTTTCTATAAACGATAGGTTAAAGGCTGTAAAAAATAGTAATGGATGGCTTACAAAATATTAAATCTGAAATTATGAAAATATTAGAAAAAATAAGTTTATTTGTGTGCTTTAATCTGGACGATTTTCACTGTGAGCCGCTTTTCGGTACTTCCCTCGAATACATATTTTTTGTTAACTTAGTATGAACTAAAAATAGAATCTTTTAATGTGTTTGTATAGTGTATGTACCGTGCTACAAAATGGGAAAATATAGTATGTTACTATTGGTTGTACAATGAATAATAGCAGAAAATGTACGGCTGCTATAGTCTATTTTTAAAATAGAGAGACGAATTTCTGAACAGACCACTTTGACAGTGAATTCTCATTGGTTGAAAGCGAGGTCAAATTGCACTGTATCAAATCTTAGTCAGATTCTGTCACCTTACATTGTTTATGGTTAAGTCTTGTTGTTGTTTGTATTATTTCTCCGTTATTTCAATTATTTCGCCGTTATTTAATTATATGCTTTACCAGTTCTTTTCAGAGCTCTACAGTAATAGTTACCAGATATACTCGTAAGTAATATACAAGCAATATATCGAAATAAATACAATTAAGAGTTTTATAGTTGGTCCTTAATATGGATGCACAACCAAGTACAAGTGCCGCTGACCGTGTACATGTTTGTTCTCCTCCGAAAAAGCGTGAAAAGACGAGTCATTTACGCAATACTGAAAAGCAGACCCTTATCAATGCTTACAAGAAAATTATAGCCGTTACACCCAATATCAAGAAACAGGACATGATAAAACAAATTTCTGATGTAGTAGGTCAGTGAATTCAATTTATTACATATGATGTATATTTTACAGAGTATACTTACAGGAGTTTCAAGAGCAACAGTATATCGGGTAATTAAAGAGTATACAACCTCTGGAAAATGTGCGGATCCTAAAAAGATTACTGGTAGGCCTTCTTTACTGAAATCTTTTGATGAAACTGTGACAACTGCTATACGCCAAATAGTTCACAATATATTTCGGCTAAATGAACCTCCGACATTAGATAAGGTGTTGGCGCAAGTAAAAGGTAATGATGATTTGCCAAACATGAGTCGATCAACATTGTATTTGCTAATGAAGCAAATGAACTTTAAGTAAGAATTATTTATTATATAGAAATACATGTATATAATTGTGCTATATGCTCTAGATACTTAAAAAGAAGCAGAAACAGCATTTTGACCGAAAGAGATGACATTGTAAGATGGAGGCGACAATATCTCAGAGATATTTCACAATATAGAGCTCAGGGCAGATCAATTTTCTATTTAGATGAAACTTGGGTGAATGAGGGTCATTCAGTACAGAAAGTGTGGACTGACACAAGTATTCACAGTCGTAGACAAGCCTTTATCGAAGGGCTTACAACTGGATTAAAAAATCCAGCTGGAAAAGGACGTCGTCTTATTGTGTTACACATTGGGAGTTGTGATGGCTTTGTAAAAGATGGCTTATTATTGTTTGAGGGGAGGAAAACCACTGATTACCATGATGAAATGAACGCTACTGTTTTTGAGGAATGGTTCTCACGAATATTAAACTACTTACCTGACCATGCTGTTATAGTTATAGATAATGCATCATATCATAGTAGGAAAATTGAAAAGCCACCATCATCGTCATGGAGAAAGGTGGATATTCAAAATTGGCTAACAAGCAAGGATATACAGTATGATGAGGATATGGTCAGAGCTGAACTGTTAGACTTGGTTAAAATTCATAAGAATAATTATAATTCCTATGTAATTGATGAAGTGGCAAAATCACAAAATAAAACTGTGTTACGATTACCTCCTTATCACTGCGAACTGAATCCCATTGAGCTTGTTTGGGCCCAAATAAAAAATGAAGTGGCTGCCAAAAATAAAACCTTTAAATTATCTGAAGTGAAACAATTATTACTTGACGCATTGGGAAATGTAACTGCTGCTACTTGGCAAAAATGCATAAACCATGTTATAAAAGAAGAATCTCATATGAAAGGTCTTGATACAATCATTGACGATGTAATAGAACCATTTATCATTAGAGTTGGAGAGGATAGTGACAGTGAAGATTTTAGTTCGATATCAGAATCATAATTTTGAGATATGTGAATTTATTTCTAATAGTTGTGAGCAGCTCATAAGTTTATGATAAATATTTTTATTGCGTATGCATTTCTGTAAATAAATATTTGAATGTAATTTTTGCAAAACCTGAAGTTTACAATAAATGTATTATGATTGTATATTTTGTAATAAATAAATGTTTCGTATCTTATCTATACTCCCTCTACACTTTCTAATATTTATTTAAATGCTTTCCTGTTCGGAATTCTGACGGTGAGTATATAAATTTAATATCAGAAAATAAACTTTAGTCTAAGCAGAGGTCTATACTTAATGTACGTATCACAAATGCAATTTCTTTTTTAAATTTGCCGCGTACAATTTGTTTTCAAGATTATCGTGCATGTGATTTGGGCCTGGGGTATGTTCAGAAATTCGTCTCTCTATTTTAAAAATAGACTATAATAACCAATAAACACATTTAATAAAAATACTAACCTAAACTTATTACAAAAAACAAATGCTCTGTATGTAAGCCTTTGATACCTCAAACATTTAAATATTTGATTCGCTCGAATACCTGTATATTTTCTATCGAATGAAATTGGATGTTACCTGCTTATGGGTAACAATGTGCTAAAGCGAGATAGATATACCTACTTTCGTCGGGTTGCATAACCACCACGCGGCTTCAGTTATTTCAAATGCGGATTCCTTTCCAGTTACGTATAGTATACAGTTCAATGTACTACGCATGCCCGGTTCACTGGGTCTCTTCTACCTGTACTTTGTTTTTAGTTGACACTGCTCCCGCCCATGGCGCTGGTGTGCGGTCTCTCAGATCGCCCCACCACCAGACACTTAAAATATAAATTCTGTGGCTATCGAGTACGATTCAGTCGATTGTATCGATTTAACGATTCACTGATCTAGTACGACGTTGCGAGTGCTACAGATAACGTGTGTTTTTATCAGTCTTTTGTTTTGCGGAATAGAATATCAATTTGATTCCAAAAGAAGTTGAGGTAAGCGACTTAAGTATATATTATTAATCGCAGATATATAATTATAAAATTTACAGTTGCTTGAAAAATGGCTTAACTTAATTGGGCGTATGGATCTGTTGAATAAAAACGTTAATGTGCTACGAAAAAACTACAGAATTTGTTCCGCCTATTTTGCGGATAATTGCTACTTCATAGATAATAATAATGCTACTAATCTGAAACAGCAATCATTACCATATTTACACCTACCAGGTAATTTATATATTCATTATATATGTACATAACAGAAAAATTGGAATACCAATTCTTTTTCAGAACCCGTTGCTGAGGGAGAACAACTAGCAGTAGTTCTGGAGCCCCCTACAGGTTCCGAACAAGGTATTTATATTATTATTTTTCCATTACTTCATATTACAGTCACTTATCTGGCAAAGTTTTCTTTTTAAATATGATTTCAATGACTATATCTATTGACAAAGTCTTAATAGTATTCTAAATTGTTTCAGTTGGGGCTGTTGGCAACACAGAAGAAATGGCTATAATTCCAGGACCCTCTAGAAGTAATACCCAAGGTATTTATCTTAAATATGATTCCTCATCTATTTTGTACTAGACTTTCTAAGTTAAGCCGAGTCCTATTTTGATATATGATTACAATGACTGTATCATCAAGTTCTTCATAGTATTTATATATATTTCAGGTGAACCTGTTGCTGTGCCTGTTGCTCTACCCAAGCAAGTGCTAGCTGTTGCGGAGTCCTTCAAATCTAAGGCGAAAGGTAAGAGATTTTTGGATAAAAACATTTTATTCTAATTTGGAATATAAGTTACATAAATCAATGATTAAAGAAATCATTTCATATTACTTTATTATTATTGAAAAATAAATAAAAAAAAACAGATGTCGTTATTACTTGCATATTTATTAACAGCTTAGGCTATAATGACCTATATAGCATACAGCCGTAATATGTAGATGCATATAATGACTTAGTCATAGAAGGGATTAATAAACGCACCGGAAATTGCTTGAATTACATTTCTGTATTATTGACAGATGCATTTACATTGTATTACTCATTTTTCTAAGAAAATAATTCAATTATAATCCCAAGGCTTATTTATTAAAATGTATCCACCTTTAATTTCATAATATTCATTATTCCCACTAATCCGATTAAATAAATGTAGAAAGTCATTAAGTAAGATAATCTTACTCAATACGGCTTATATTAAGTAAGATTATCTGTCCATATTAATTTATTTAAAGCGGATTATTAATAGTAATCCTTTGTAAACAATCTTACGTCATTTCTTTAATCGGATTAGCCGGAATAATGAATATCAGGAAATGAAGAAAACAATGAAACTGTTAGAACCGTGTTTTTATTTAAAATTCCATGTTGCAGACAATAGACGTCGAAAACAAGGAGGGATACTGAAACATGTAAATGTAAGTAGACGGCGACAACTTTCCCATCGCGAGATGGGACTATATAAATTAGCGCAAAACTTCCGCAGAAAGGCAGCAAGGTTGGAAAGGAGAAATGCCGATAATAAACAGCGCATAAAGGAAGCCCTAGAATTTAGCACATGTGAAGAATATTTTAGGGCTACAGTCAACAAGGCCACAGCGCGTTTTTTTATGTTGCAGCTAGCAATGCAGCGAAAAAAAAGTAGAGGAAGGCGATTTTCAGTTGACGATAAGGTGTTTGCTTTATCTCTGCTGAAGCAAAGCCCAAGGGGCTACAAACTGTTGAAGAAGATCTTTGCCCTTCCTTCTAGGAAAACGTTGTTGTTAGTGCTCAACAAAGTACCATTTCTCTGTGGGATCAATAATAGAATATTGAACAGCCTAAAAACGACTGTAGAGAGTATGGATCCACTCGACAGGTATTGCGTACTCCTATTCGACGAAATGATGGTACAACCAGGTTTGGATTATAATAAAAAATATGACTTCATCGAAGGACTGGAAGATTCAGGGGATGGGCGTCGCAAGAAATTTGCAGATCATGCTATGGTTTTTATGGCACGTGGCCTCCGGCGAAAATGGAAGCAGCCAATAGCATTCTACTTTGTGGAATCCGGAATGAAATCGGCGGATCTCACACGAAATATTAAAACAATAATAAGTGCCCTCCAAGACATCGGTTTACACGTTCTAGCCACAGTATGCGATCAGCATTCTACAAACACTACGGCCATTGCTATGCTGAGGCAGCAGCATGACAGACAGTGTCATTTAGAAGGGAAGGAGAATCGACTGTTTGGATTTTCTGTCAATGATGTGGAGGTTATCCCGATGTTTGATCCGCCACACCTCTTAAAAGGCATTCGGAACAACATGTTGGAGGCAAATGTAAAATTTAAGTGGCAGGGAGCGGAGCAAATTGCAACATGGTCCGATATAATTAAATTGTACGAGATGGATACAGGTGATTACGACACAAGGATGTGTAACCGGCTCACCGACCTTCACGTCTATCCCCAGAAAATACGGAAAATGAAAGTGAAGCTGGCCGCCCAGGTTTTCTCACAAAGAGTTTCCTCAACAATGAGAGGATTAACAAAGTTTGGTAAGTTTATTGAAAAGAATGATAAAACATTTTAGCACAATACATTACTATCGATTTTGATTTCCCTTTTTTTTTGCTTACAGGTGTTTTAGAGAATAGTGCAAGTGACACAGCTGATTATCTTTTATTTTTTGATAAGCTGTTCGATAGCGTGAATGGATCGACATTGTCTACCGATGCAGGGAAAGTTTTGCGGTCCGCCATTACGACGACATCGAATCATCACGTATTCTGGCTTGAAGCAATTAAAGTGTTGGGCACTATACGATATGTACGACGTGATGGGAGAGAGTTTGTGCCACCATCTGTCAAAAATTGGACGATTACAATACGCGGACTTACGTATTTATGGCAGAAACTACAAGCAGTTGGGTTCGCTTATTTCTGTCCCAGGAATGCAAATCAGGATCCATTAGAAAATTTTTTCGGATGTTTGAGAAGCCACGGTGTCCGCAATACCAATCCCAGCTGCAGTAACTTTGTTGGCTCATTTAGGAGCTTGGTGGTGAATAATTTCACCGGTGTTCACTCTCCCGCAGCGAACTGTGAGAAAGATGATTGCGACGGCGCGCTGGATTCTCTACGACAATTCGTTAGTGGATACGAAGCAATTAACGTTGATGATGTCGAAGCCGTGCCTCCCACTATTGTTGAAGGACCCGTGGAATACAGAGTTTATGACCATATCCTTCTCAACCAACACGCCTACATCGCCGGATACATGGCCAAGTCCATTTTGAAGTTGGTTGGGAGGTGCGACATGTGTAGAGTCGAGCTGCTCTCAACAGAGATCCGTGGCGATCAGGACCTCATCAGTTTTCGGGAGTACAAGCCCGGCAGTTTATTGCGACCGCACACAAATTTTGTGCTTTTATTTGGGAAATGCAATGATATATTACATTTTTATTTACCCGATTTATGTAATAGTGATCGCATTTCTAAGACATTAGAAACCTTAATTTTTAACGCAGTTGAAAACATCTTCACGTGTCAAACTCACAATGTTTTCCATACATTTGTTAAAAAATTTGTTCATTTTTACATCTACATGTGGACTAAGAATGTCAATAATATATTAAAAGGGCAAAATTTACAAAATATCAACGATAGCATGAAGAACATTGCACTTGCCAAATATATGAAAACTAGAAGGTTAAAGTAAGGCTAAATGGCCACATTAATAAATAGTTTACACCGATTTAGTTTTCTAATATGTACTCAGTTATTGTTACTTCAATAAAATTTATAATGCACATGTTTTATTGTAATGCCATAAATATGTAATAATAATTAGAAACCTTTAATGTAGATGACTACATGTATTGTATGTGTTTTTAAATACAACAATGTGTACTATTCTTCGACACTGTATATAATACATAAAGTTCATTCGTTTCTTGGCATTTTACCTTTCGAGGAAATATATTTTCTCTTCAGAAACCACAAACTTGTAGATGTTAACCATTGTACATATGTTGTATTAATAATCTAATTTAAACAATCAATTTACAAACACCGAATTTCTTTAAATTAATGACTTACGTTTTGGTAAATAACAATTTATACCAGTATTACCAAGAAACGATTAAACTATATATAAATATATACATACATAAATAAATTATCTGTACTATTCCTATCTATTTTTTTTAAGTATCGACTTTATACTTTATATCTTTCCATTGGTTTGTTGAACATGTGTTAATATATAGTATTTCTATAACCTGTTATGCGACTTTTTTACGACCAATAAATCAATCTTTCATTCATTTATTCGTGTATTAATTACTTTTCATTTAATTGTAATGGTCGTTTTGCACTACGCTATTTATTGGTCAATTTATTAGTGTATTTCAAATATTCACGTAAATAATACTTCGCATATACAATTTATAAGGTGTTTGCAAAGTATAATTGACGGATATTATTGAAATACACTAATATATTGACCAATAAATAGCGCAGTGCAAAACGACCTTTATGTATACCCAAAATTTAAATGGAATTTCCGTTTGAAATACCCGCCGGCACCCCGTCGGCATACTTCAGCGCCTTCGGCGGGACCAGTCACAACTGCAGCATATATCATTCACATGAAGGCTTAGAGAGTTGCCCATCTATAGGTATGTTATCTGTGGTACTACGTAATAAACATAACCTCGTAAATAAATCAAATGCATGTTTGCAATAGGAGTAATGTTGGTTGCATAACTACCCATGCGTTGACATGGGACAAATAAAATGGAACATTTATATCTTATATATTTATGTTTATAATCGATAGGTAAGAGTCAATATATAGCTTTCTAATTGAGTCTTAATGTTAGTTACCATATTGATATTCTATCAACTTCAACTAGTATAATTACTAGTGTTCCTATTCCATAAAATCTAACTATTACAATTTTTCGCCGTTATCTGGTACAAAATTTTGTAAGCCAGTAGCAACACTGTTTGTATTGTATTCCCGCAGTTTAAAATAAACCATCAATAAAATCTAACTAATATAAAATTATGTACCGAAGAGATGCCAGGTATAAACCAGCTTTCCTTTCAGATTGTAATCTTATAAAGCAGATTGTTCTAAATAAATTAGAAACCTCAAAAAATATTGAAATATCTAATGATGACAGTGAAGACGAATATGAACCATTATCAAAAGTTGCTAAATGTGAAGAATCATTGTGAGTGTTTTGACAGTATCGCCAGTGACACCACCTCCAATTCCAGTTTAATAAAAAGTGATGGTACCATTAAGGAGTCTGAGGACTATCTAAGGGAACCTTTACAAGAAAGACTATTCGATTCACTTATTTGGTGGAAAAATCACCAATTTGTGTTATCGAACCCGACAAAGATTGCAAAACAATATTTAAGTACCCCAGGTAGTAGTGTGTATTCTGAAAGATCATTTTCAGAAATAGGAAGTATTTATGAAGAAAAACGTTCCAGACTGACTCGACAGAATGCAGAAAAGCTTTTGTTTATTCGCCATATCTTAAAACTTTGACTACTAGTTTCTTAAAAAATTTCGTAATAAAATACATAGCATAGGTTTTCGTTTCGCTTCTGTATAAAGTAATAAATTTTGACTCGGACCAGCTCAATCGCATAAAACGAAAGCAGCAATTAAAAACAACTTGTGATCCCCAGTTTGCTGTAAGGTTTTGTATTTTTTTTTTCAACCATTGCTTAAATGAAAACTATGTAAGGCTATATGCAATAAAAAAAATAATTTGGATGGTATTTCTCATTCTACATACAATACATAAATTTATCTGCGATTCTATTTGTTCAAGTTAACTTTGAAGAAACTCAATTAAAATTCCAAATTCTGTCAAATTCGTAGTTAGATTACCTTAACATTTTCTTGATTCTTGATTAATAAATTATTGTAGTCCTTATATTCAACATACTAACTTTTTTAGGACCACACACACGACAATCACCTCTTATGTGAAATAAACAGGAACATCAAATCTGAAAAGTAAAACAAATAAATAAGAAACTTGATTATATATGCAACAGTAATTTATACAAGAGAATTTATTATAATTCTCACTTTATTTGTAATTAAAAAATTCAAAAAGTAAACAATACCTTGATAATTACTGGAATCTCCTGGTATATACACACATTTCCTTCTGTAAACACAATTGAAGCAAAGTTTCAACTCAGTGACAAGAAACATAAATCAACTTCTTGTAAAGAATTGTACATTCTTACTAATATACATGCTGTGCAAAATCAAAGAGGCACCATTCTATCATTGCTCTAGCAAATGCGTGTCTCCTATCTATTATAGCCATCTTCGAATTTCGTACTGGTGTTAAAAACCTTGAATTGCTAAATTCGCTGTTGCAACAAGCATTATTATTGGCCTTAAATTCGGTATTTAACTACACGTTCAACTTACACATTCAACAGACATTTAAAAACCACGTGACAGATAAACAAAAATTATGGGAGAAACCATCTGGGAATGACCTGTTATGCATGGACAGTGCTGTGTGCTGTGCTGTGGAATGAATGGAAAATCGGAGTGATCGAAAGACCAAATTAGAAGTGTCACAACGCATTATTGGCAACAAACGAACATAGCCGCAATGAAATCCCCTCGAGTCATGGTCACCAACTGTCAGTCGTCGAAACCGTCAAAATTTTAGTGTAAATATATATTTAGGTCATGTACAAAAACATTACTTTAACAAGAATGAGGAATTGCACTTTTTTTAAATTCTTGTTAAAATAACGTTATTTTGTACATGACCTAAATATATATTTACACTGAAATTTTTACGGTTTTCTGTAAATTAGTTCTTCAAATATAAATTTTTTAAGATCTTTATACGTCACAAGTACGTAGTAAAATTTTATGAATGAACGTGGATATATGGCAACATAGAAATTACTCCCCCGTAATAATCACAGATTGCAGTCATTTACCGGCTGCGAAATACGATTATTACTAAGGTGCTATGCAGGTTATGGTCACAAAGGAATTTGGGATTCGGCATTATTTCTGCATCTTGTTTTAGTTTGCGCTTAAAGTTCTCCAATTTATCGGAAAAGAACGAATTCTCAAAGATTATAACCTTCAAACCGCGTAAAATAAACACAGAATATCGTAATAATACATTTACGCCATCTGTACGCGCAAAGCATGCGAACAGCGAACTTAAAATTATTTATCTGCGATGATGATGCGAACTACGATGACTATCGCTCCATTACCAAATCATGCCGACTAAGAATTTATGAATGAAAGAACTTGTGACGTCAGAGCACTTTAAGAAAATTAATTATGCCTTAATGAGAAACAATTTAAAAGAAGGTTTAATGATGGGCTATATATTACAACATTCTCTATCATTCTATGACATAAAAAAAAGTTGTGCAATTCCTCATTAAAAAAAAGTGGAATTCCTCATTATATTTCTCAAACTTATTCTAGCGTTTAGAAGTACCACTAGGTCTCACTAGATGGCGCACGGCGCCATCGTGCGTGAAAAACTATTGGGACTGTTTGGGACATATAAAAAAAGTGATATAAACTATAAAGGTCTACCACAATATTAACAGAATATTGTTAATTCGTTTAAATTTAATCCCAATTTTTCATCCATAGAAATACCTGACTTCATCACATCTTGAAAATGTGTATGAAAAAACCGTTGGTTGTATACATATATCCATTTTTGTAATAGTTATAGGCTGTATGTTGGTAGCAGTTCTGTTGTATATAGTCAAAGTAAAATACAGGAAATTACTCGTCTAAAATCGAAAATGGAAATAAGCTTAAACAATTACTATTGTATTTGCCAAGCAACGTTAAAAATGCAAACGCACTCGTCGAAGCGTGTTCTCTTCATTCTACTTCTGTGGTTCTATTTCTCAGAAGTTACAATATTTTTTTATTCAACACCACTATTGATTACGACCTATTAAACCTATTTATTGAGTCGTTAAAATCATACTCATTCCTCCTTCCCAAAAGTTTGTTCTAATTATATATATTGTATATACATTAATATGAAAATATTTACATAAAATTTGGAAATGATGATTGATTTTCAAAACTAGTAATTTTGAACGAATTTGTTCAGAAATATATAAATAAAGTTTTGTTACATAGCAAAGTTATATTAAGAGGATTGTAATAATCTTAATGTTTCAGATTTGTTATTAAAGAAAATAAATGTTCAAATGTACGTATAATTTTAAATAGTAATAAATTTTACATATTTACTACAAACTTTTAGTTTGCTTATAGCGTTTTCGACTTATTGCACTTTACGCGTGGAGTATATCTATCTCCCTACATATGGGATAAAAGTGCTAATTGCAGCCGGATTCCGTATAGTCGATACGATACACAAACTCGATACGATACCTCATCCGATGTCGATAGAGAGAGCGATTCCGTATATCTATCGAGTAGAAGGTCAGGTAATTTCGGGTACAAGTGGTACAAGTATACAACTGGTCTAAATATTGGCTAAAAAGTTCACTTTAGTTCGCTTGTTCGCATTAATTTTGACAATTTGAAATAACTGTAATTTAAAAATTGTAATTTATTAAAGAAAAATATTGCCCATTTTTAATCATATGTTACTTGAAGCTAATGCGCAAAATTATCGACGATTAGTTTTATACAGAAGACGTATACTTAAAATCCGTCCAAAACTAACATTTTATGAAATATATATACAAGAATTTTTAAGAACAAATGCTGGTATATGCTCAAGAATACGTTATATGTCTGCATACCTTTGTATTCATTTCTCAAATTAATCCACATTTTTTTTTAATTATTACGCCGATTCAATAATGTGAATTTGCCAGTAGCAAGTACTTTATTTTTTTCCATGTAATTTAACATTATTTCCCAGTGAATTTCTTTGACTTGAATGCCATGTTAAATCAAATTCAAATTAATAAATTACAAATATATAAATGCGTACTTTAATTTAAAGTTATAAAGATTTTAAAAGAAAAAGTGAATTATTTTAATAATTAACGTTCTGTGAGAGCTAGCAACGAGACAAGAAATGAACTGTGTCTACTTTTCCACTACATTTCTAAACTAACTACACATGTTTTAAATTACATTGTAAAAGTTATTATGCGAAATATTTTCAAACGTATTTTTGAACATTTGCATTTTACCACCGTTCGACCTAGCAGCACGGGTACCTTATAAAGAAAGATAGACAATAAAGCCCGTTTGCGAAAGAGAGATGATGCTTTGACCGAGAGTGTGCCGAGAGCCATCCGAGAGCTAAGTAGCTATCGAGTAAAACCTTCCAAGCCCCCGGATTCCGTATAGTCGATACGATACACAAACTCGATACGATACCTCATCCGATGTCGATAGAGAGAGCGATTCCGTATATCTATCGAGTAGAAGCTCGGGTAATTTCGGGTACAAGTATACAACTGGTCTAAATATTGGCTAAAAAGTTCACTTTAGTTCGCTTGTTTGCCTTAATTTTGACAATTTGAAATAACTGTAATTTAAAAATTGTAATTTATTAAAGAAAAATGTTACCTATTTTTCATCATATGTTACTTGAAGCTAATGCGCAAAATAATCGACAAATGCTGGTATATGATCAAGAATGTTTACGTTATATGTCTACATACCTTTTGCCACTTATCGACAGATCGTTCTCCATAACCAGTAGCATTCAATTCATTTCCCAAACTAATCCACATTTTTTGTAATTATCACGCCCGTTCAATGATGTGAATTTACCAGTAGCAAGTTCTTTATTTTTTTCCATGTAATTTAACATTATTTCCCAATGAATTTCTTTGACTTTGAATACCATGTTAAATCAAATTCAAATTAATAAATTACAAATATATAAATAGGTACCTACTTTAATTTAAAGAGATAAAGATTTAAAAAAAATTATTTTAATAATTAACGTTCTGGGAGAGCTAGCAACCAGACAAGAAATGAACTGTGTCTACTTCTCCACTACATTTCTAAACTAACTACACATGTGTTTTAAATTACATTGTAAAAGTTATTATGCGAAATATTTTCAAACGTATTTTTGAACATTTGCATTTTACCACCGTTCGACCTAGCAGCGCCGATACCTTATAAAGAAAGATAGAGAATAAAGCCCGTTTGCGAAAGAGAGATGATGCTTTGACCGAGAGTGTGCCGAGAGCCATCCGAGAGCTAAACATGAGCTAAATAGCTATCGAGTAAAACCTTCCAAGTAGACGATAGCTAGGTATCGAATCGTTCTTACAGAATTCCGGTGGTATCGAGTTGGTCGATCTCGACCTTACGGAATCTCCCCCAAGTAGACGATAGCTGGGTATCGAATCGTTCTTACAGAATTCCTGTGGTATCGAGTTGGTCGATCTCGACCTTACGGAATCTCCCCCCATAATAAATGTGCAATAAGTCGAAAACGCTATTAGATTCTTAGATTGGCAACACTACTGCTAGCATCAAAGTATAGGAATACCAAGTAGCGTCACTCTTTTGGTAAAACAAAATTGCGCCGCCATTTTGTTATATCCCATATGATTTATGTCACGTGTGAATGGTCATTGTAAACAAACATTTGTGTTTTGTATTTAGTATGATTTTGGAATAAGTTTGAACTGTTGTCCAAGTTTAAAGGAAAGTACCACATCACTGTGCAGTGAGAAATTGTAGGAGCAATAATATTGATTCCTCGGGGCTTCATTTCTTTGGATTTCCAAAAGATGTTACGAGGTTACTGTTGTAACATACAATCTGTACATGGTAAATAATATACATATCTTCTAGGATGTCATTCTGGGCATTGCTTACTGACCGGAGAGACATTTTAGAGATGGGAAATTGTGGTCGCTTGAAAGTATATCTTCTCTACATTTACTGTATGAAGAATTAAGTCAAGAAGGAATGGAATATATATACACCAGAAGAATAAATCAAGATTGTCTGGAAAATTTCTTCGGAACTGTGCGACAATAAGGAGAAACTGTCTAAACCCGACCCCGATAGAGTCAAATAAAATTAATAAATTTTACGACATTCCAGTTGATTATAGACACATAGATATATCCGAAGAAAATGGTCTTACTTATATCGGAGGATATTTAATTAAAAAATGTCTGGAAAAATATTTTTGTGTGAAATACACTGAATTTTCAAACGTATAAGGATATCGTTTTGATAGCAGTTCCAAAATTAATGCATTCTATAGAGCCCATTACCAGGATGATGATAATTTATTTGGTAATTTAAAGTTGCCTGACAGCGGCTTTTATCGCTTTATTAATGAAATGATTCGTATTTTCCAACACGTATTTGCAAAAAAAAAATGTTTAACATGAATTAGTTAGGCTCATGAAAAACATCAATTGGCCTTTTCCCAGTGAAATATTTAATAAAATTATTTTTAGAACGAACATTTTTTATTTGTTAAAATTTTACAATAGGTTGTTGAAAACAAAGCCATGACAAAATAGAAAATTAATAAATCTTTTACATTTGTAAATAGTTGTTTAATTTACCTGATTGACATGTTTAACATTTAAATAACGAATTTGTTCTAATGCTAAAAAAACACGTTTTAATTTGTTTTTAGACATATTACAAGGATATTACTTACATATACATTTTTAAATTTCGCGCAATGGATAAAACAAAATGGTAGAAGGTCACCGAAAAGTCTCCGTAAAAACCCATGTATAAAAACGTTAGTGACGCTACTTGGTCTACCTCGTCTACCTATACTTTGCTAGCATGTTTATTCGTTCTACAATGGTGATAGAATGTATAATCCATGGTTACCACTTGTTACCGGGTTCACGTGTGGTTGACGGTTGACGTTCACCTTCCTAGCACAAGTATGTATTTGTTCCCTATTGCTATTACGGAACATTAACTCACAATTAAGTAACATGAGTATACTTTATTCCAGTAGATTTCGGAACACATCTATGATTGCAATTCCTTCTGTTCATATCCCGTCCATGGGTGAGTCATATTATATATTAAAATTTACAAATGTTTACAATTTTCAGTAAGCAGAATTCATTTATTATGATTACTATTACCATTTTTAATTTTTTAGCGTTCACAGAGGTTATGAAGAGATCTTGAAACAGCATTTAGAATTTAAACCCTTTTTCCTCATGCAGTTGGAAAAGGATCCTGTTTATAAAGTGATCATTAGGAAATAATCTGGAAATAATTCGTATTTAAATGAAATCAAAAGATTTGTTGATGTAAAGACATGGATCTGACAATGCAGCAGCTGATTTAGGAAAATCCCGTTGCAGAAGACATAGTGCAGTATATTAGTGCTACTGTTTGGGTAAGATAACACACAGATAATGGGCCGGTTGTAGATATTATGCTGTATTGTCATTTTATTTTAGTTAATTTGTTATGCATAAGTATGATCACCAGAGAAATATTAGGGAATTATACAAATATGGGTTTTAATTGACAAAAAGTTGGATTTGCAGCGTAAATACACCAAATTACTTAGAAATAAACGTGATGATTTGTCTGAGTCAATATTAATTTGGAAATAGAAATCTAATATATGCCCATCTGTAACCAGGAGTTTAACAAAATATCAGGTAACTAAATTATTATTATGTAGATATATTATATAATATATGAGTATGTTTATGCTGCGGGAATACTATCCATACAAATTCTATCCGATTGAAATGGATTCAAAAGATCACCATAGATGCCGTTTTGCTTGTAAAGGCCTTGACCACGGATTGACTGAATCCGTTGCGCTTCTAATAGCGTTGAAAAGTAATGAAAGGATATGTTCGAAAGATATAAGTTCATCTAACTGCAGCTTATCTACGAAAACCATAACCTGCGGTATAAACATACTCGTTTTAAATGATTACAATGACATTTGCTCATTGAAAATAACATTTACTTAACTTCAAATACAATACATACTTCATATCTTGTAGTAGTTTATTATCCATTAGATACTGCAGGACGTATTACACTATTATCTTGGTGGTAGTGGATCCATAATCAAAAATATAGAGTTATTTAATTATTTATTTGTCATTTCGCTAACATGCATGTTAGCTTTATCAAAAGTTTACAACTATAAAAAGATTTTTTCATTAGTAAAATATATGTAAAGTTAATGTTACATTTATTAAAATAAAAATGGATTTATTCAAAAGGAAATATTTAAACCTAAATTCAAATTCTAAACTAAAAAAAACATTTAATTTTAAAACAGGATTCTTTTAGAAAATAAAAACTGTATATTAGAAAATTTTAAACTTTTCAAATTTATGTGACATTTTCGTGGATTGTATAGAAATGCATATATAAACGTTAATACATATATGTTATAATGTTTTTAGTTTTGATATGAAAAAAGTTATTTTAAATCTATTTGCGAAGTTTAAAAATAAAATTTGAAGGTGATGCTCACCTAAGAAAAAATGCACACTATTTCCGTTAACAAAAATCCCAAAAGAAAGGTGAAAAAACCCTTACCACAAAATTAGATAACGAATCTAAATACGTATTTCGGCAACTAAGTTGCCATCTTCAGTAGAAACAAGTGAAGAGCAGTGTTAAACATAGTGTTTTCGGCTAAGGTAAACCTTGGAAGATAAGCGCTTCACCAAATCACTAGTGGAATAACACTGACATCTTTTACAAACAAGGCTTATATACTATCTAAATCTAGTGGGACGTACCGAACTAGCAAATAAATTACAATAATTCGTATAAGCCGGACTCGGGTATAGGTCCTTTGTCGGCATTCAATAATTTACATTTGTTCTTAAGTATATAACTATCCAATTCTCGGAAGTTATTTACAGTTTTAACTAGCCTGAGACTATCCGAGATAGCCTCAGGCTAGTTAAAACTGTAAATAACTTCCGAGAATTACCACACAACCTTTATCATATGGTGAATTAGCCTTAATTTATGTTTGATCTGAAACGTCAGTTTGTTTACAATTTACTTATATGTCAGAGTTTTAACTTTTTCATCCAAAATTGGTTGTAAAATGATAAAATAGCAACACTAAAAGCTATTTAGTTATGTACTGATCAATTCGTTATCTAACTTATGCAAGGCAGAATTTAAGGATGTATGAATTTAAAGTATTTGCAGATGAAAGAGAAATCAAGAAATTTAGGTAAACTTGAGTCATATTTTCATTAAAAAACTGTATTGTAAAATGAAAATGATGAAAATGTCAGAGAATGATTTATGTTAGTGGTAAAGAGTAATGAAGCTATTATTAAGGTTTCCAATTTCCTTACAACTGTTCGCTGGCTTAATCATTGACGTTACTTATATGGATTTAGTAAATAGCATATAAGATAGGAAGAAAAGAATTATTTATTATTTCCAGTAACAATAAGTACAGATATACAACATTACATTACTAAAGTACTAGGTGGCGCAAAAGTCATCATCTTATCGGAAGATGCCATAATTTTTGCAAATGGCGATAAATGTCAGTTCTGTTTTGACATTTGTGAAGTAAACAGATACAAAATACACGTCAATAAGATATGAATTGCTATACTCCTCAAGAACGCGGAATAAATGTTTCGATTTTTTTGCGTAATTATTCGTCGGTGGTGTTGGCGCAGCGTGAATTTAGACCTAGATTTCCCGGTCGTCCGACACCAACTGGGCAAACACTACGGCGTTTAGCTTCTCGCCTAGAAAAGTATGGGACAACGCGAAATGCTGTCAGGTCTGGGCGGCCCCGGAGCAGCCGTTCTGATGAGAATATCGCGGCTGTGGCTGAAGATGTCGCAGAAGAGTATCGATCAGGCGCCGTACTACACAATTAGGCATCAATCGGCGGTCTTTACAGAGAATTTTGGTGAAAGACTTGAAGGTGTTCCCATACAAAGTGCAGACAGTGCATCAGCTGCTAGCCAAGGGCGTGTAATCTACGCTCAAGGCATCTTGAATCACGACCACGAGGAAGACAGCTTTTCATCGAAAATCATCATGAGCGACGAGACCCATTTCCATCTCTGTGGATAAGTGAATAAGCAGAATTATCGCTTCTGGGGCACCGAATATCTGCGTATAACACACGAAGAGCCATTACACCTGCTCAAAGTTACTGTATGGTGTGGTGTTTACGCTGAAGGCGTCATCGGGCCTTATTTTTTCGAAAACGCCGCGGATCAAACGACTTCTGTGAACGGCGAGCGCTACAGGGCCATGCTCAACGACTTTCTCCTTCATCGACTGGACGAATTGGGACTGGAGAACATGTGGGTCCAACAGGATGGAGCAACGGCGCATACTGCATGAGCCATAACCGAAATTCTGAGGGCTGCATTTCTCGGTCGCCTAATCTCTCGTTTTGGTGATTTGCACTGACCGGCAAGATCGCTCGATTTAACCGTTCTAGACTTCTTTCTGTGGTGTTTCTTGAAGTCGCGAACCTACGTCAACAAGTCTCAGACTCTTGAAACACTCTAAGAGAATATCCGTCAGAAATGCAGGAATCTATCGCTAGAAGTTCTGGCAAGAGTGCTGGAAAATGCCATAAGTCGGGCCCGTATAAGCATCAATTCTGGCGGCGGCCACTTGGCCGATATCATTTTTTTCTCTACTTAATGAAAAAAAAAATTTAGACATCAAATAAACACAATGCAAAAGCAAAACTAAAGTTTTTCATTTATTAAAAAAAAATACAGTCAAAGAACATCGGGTGACAACTTTTGCGCCACCTTGTATAATGAAAACAAAAATTAATCTTCATGTGAGGAATAAGAAAAATCATCATCAGACTTTCTGCGCTTATTTTTTCTTAAACCGTTGATTTTGACGTCTGTAAACACGGATCCAGCCGTTGGAACTGGATTGAAAAACTTTTTCATCGGAAAACACAATTTTACTCCAGAATCGCCATCTTCATTAAGATACTGCGAAGCATATCCAACTCTGGTGTCTTAATTTGCTTGCGTAAGAGATGGTTTCCTTGCAACTGACCTATTTCTTAGGCCAGTATTGTTCATACGTCGAAGTGCAGTTCTAACTGATCCTGGGAAATTTGAAACTTCTCGGGGTTTGACTGCGACAGGAAAAGGGCCCTTGTAGAACATGGTTTACTAAATAACTATTTTCTTCGGTCGAAACTGTCGGACGGCCTGATCCTCTTATTCGTTCAAGACTATGAGATTAGTGCCACTTGTTCTTAATTTTTGCAGCTGTGGTTTACGTGTAAATATATTGCAACACGCCGTAATGACCACCCTTCTTTCAACTTAGAAATAGCTCATGCCTTTTCTATTTCAGTTAAGGGTCTAGGCATTTTCACGTTTGAAACATTTTTGACAGCTACTGACAATTAAACTGATTTAAACAATATGAAATCAGCAAATACGTGTTTTATTGTTTTACTTACTATACCCATTTACAATAGGATAAAAATGGGGTTTCCATTTTTTTGGCCGCGGTGGTACATACATATATAGGGACAGTTACGGCCACCGAAATGTGCCCGATACTTGAGACAAATTTCCCTATTTTTCCAAAGATTCAATCTGTCTTTATCCAGTGACTTTCGTGAAGGGGACAATTTATTTTTCTGTTTTGTAAAATATAATGTATAATAATTATATATATCAAATATAACTAAACAACGAAATAAATATATTTAACGTAATACTAAGTTGGAATTAGTTAATAAAGCTTTATTAAACAAATTAGAAACCAAGCAATGTTTAAATTTAAAAATTCAATGCTTTTTTTTTAACCTTTATGTGCACAGTAAGGGTACCCGGGTACCTTTTCGATTATCATGCTTATTTTTTCATTACTTTGTGTTGAGCTACATTGTTGAAACTTCTATTTAGCCTAAATCGACTCATCTCATGTTGATTTATACAATGATAAATATATGGTAGTCAATAAAAAAATGGAGTTTTAGTCTAAAACAGGAGCGTATGCCTCAAACGCACAGTCAAGGTAACGTGGTACCTATAAACACTTTGCATAGGTTTATGCATGAATGTAGTAAAGTGATCTAATGGGTGATTTTTTAACCGTTTAGGTTTTGAAAATTGAAAAAAAAAAACAGAAAATTTGCAAAAGTGATTGAAATATTTATTTGGGCCGATAAATGAATGCCTGCCTTTTACTTTTTAAAGATTATTTTATGTAAATGTTGCCCGCGGCTACGCCGTAGGTGGTCCATCCATGAGCACTAATTTTGGTATACTTTTTCCAGCATTTCGGTCGGTGTCTTACCAATAGCAGCTGTAATGTCCTCCAGGGCTGGAATTGTGGCTGGCTTGTCCCTGTACACGAGAGACTTCACGTATCCCCACAAAAAATAATCTAGTGGGGTCAAATCGCTGATCTTAGCGGCCAATGAACTGCTCCAAAACGTGAGATTAATTGCTCACCAAACTCGCCTCTCAATAGGTTCATGGTATCGCGTGCCGTGTGGCAGGTGGCACCGTCTTGTTGAAACCACATGTCAACCAAGTCCAATTCTTCAATTTTTGGCAAAAAAAGTCGGTAATCATCGCACGGTACCTTGCTCCATTGACTGTAACGTTGCGATTTTCATCGTTCTTGAAGAAGTACGGGTCAATGATGCCGCCGGCCGACAAACCGCACCAAACAGTGCATCTTTCAGGGTGTATTGGTAGCTCTTGAACTGTCTCTGGCTGTTCTTCACACCAAATTCGGCAATTCTGCTTGTTGACGTATCCATTGAGCCAAAAAATGAGCTTCGTCGCTGAAGAGAATTTTTCGATAGAAAAATGGATCTTGATCCAACTTTCCTAAGGTCCATTCACCAAACAAACGACGTTGTGGTACGTCACCTGGCTTCAGTTCTTGCAGCAGCTGTATTTTGTATGGTTTCATACCGAAGTCCTTACGAAAAATCTTCCAGGTGGTTGAATAACACAGGCCCAATTGTTGACTACGGCGACGAATTGACATATCGCCATCTCCATTGACACTGGCCGACACAACAGCATATTTCCCTTGGTACGCACTCTTCGCATACGGGTTGGTGGATTAATGTCCAATAAAGTGCAACTCGATTATGACGACCATAAATGGACGTATTTTGATAATAAAATTCAATGATTTGTAAGCGTTGTTCGTTTGTTAGTCTATTCATGATGAAATGGCAAACCTTACTGAGCATGTTTGGCATTGACACATGTCACGAATTTTTTTTTTACGTTAAAGAAACTACACTGAAACCAAATAGCAAAAAAATCACCCGCTATAAATGAGGTAACTAAAAGTAAAACAAGAAAAAAGTAATATAAGAAAAATATATTGCTTTATAAAAAATGTATTCAGGATTTAACAATACAGAACACATTAGAATAGAGTGAACAGTTTTAATATATGCCTTACATCAATACCGTTTGCTAGCCGAGTTGTATATAATTATACAATATGTACTTGGAATTGATTAATATATACAACCGCTGTTCAATATCTCCATCATCCTGTTCTAAACGTAAATTAACTCTTCGTTTCATGCTGTTAAAAACATTGTGTAAAGTGTCGGAAGAAATATTGTTTACTTCTTGCATAATAGAATTTTCTGAATCTTCTACGGTATGTAAATCAGCAAACACCTTATTTTTCAAGTGGCTAAAAAGGAAGAAATCCAATGGAGTTAGATCTGGTGAATGGGCTGGCCACCGATCTCTACTAATAAGTCGACCTTCATAAAATTCTTGTAAGTAGTTCAAATTAGTTTGCGCTGTGTAGGAGTCTTGTTGAAAATAACCATATTGCAGTTCTTCATCATCCAATCGATTAATAAAAAGTTCTAAGATTTGCTCTGGGTATCTTACAGCATTAATAGTATCATAAAAGAATATTGGCCCTACAATACCAATACTATCCAAATACCGATCTAAATTGGAGGTAGTGCTGTTTCTCGATAAACATGGGGGTTTTCGACGGACCATACACCATAGTTTTGTCTATTCACATAGCCCGATAAATGAAACCAAGCTTTATCGGAGAAGAAGCTTATATGTAATATGTCTTCATTATTTAACGTATTATTAAACCACTGACACTAATTCCGTCTTTGCTCGAAGTTCCGTGCATAAAGGTGTTCCATATGAAACACCTGCAATATACATTCCTAAATTAATTTAATTACTAGCAGAATTAATATCCATACCAGTTTGTGGAGATAATCACCTTACAGAAGTATTAGGACGAATTTCCATTGTATTTCGTATATCAACAAGCACATTTTCTGTAACGACTCTTCGAACACAAATTTTTCTGCAAGTATGTTTATTTGCTTGTAAGTTCTTGGAACAGTAGACGGCAGTGCGTCCATATTCTCCGGCTCCCTATAGTAATTTGAGACCAAACAGAGTCCCGCAATACCAAGCTTTCCAATCTGTTCGTTCTCTTGTCAATGTTCGGAAATACACAGGAAGCGAACATTATTTGCTCGATGAACAAACAATTCTAATTCATTTATGCAGTTGGGCAGGGATCGGACGTTTTGGTGAACAACTTTCAGCGTTTTCGTCGTCTACGTTATCTGTTGATGAAAACATTTTTGGGGCAAAGATGGCATCGACAATCGTCTTTTCTGCATCTTGTGGAATGCCAATCTTGAAACTGACGTAAATAACATTTTCACACTTTGGCTCAAGTTTTTCAACTATATTGGTAATACGAGGGTCACCTTTTATATTTTTACAAAATCTGGGAAGAAAACAAATTTTTTTATTTCACAGATGGGAACAAAAAGAAATCATTCGGCGGCAAATCAGGTGAATATGGACAATGAGACATTATTTCAAGTTATCTCTTTCAAATACAGTAGTACCCCCATATCCGCGGGGGGTTTGGTTCTGTGCTCTTCCGCGGATACTGCAAACCGCGGATAGTAGCGAACGCTTTATTTCTGAATACAATATGAAATATGAAGCAAAGTTAAAACAATGAAACAAGAAAACATAAGTTATATAATATTTATTTAAAATAAATAAACAATAAATAAATAAATATTCTTGTGCTGCGGCACAAATAGAATTTAAATTTAATAAATATATAAGTTCATAGATATGTACATATAGTACATATTTACATACACAACAAGAAAATATACAACAAGGAAAACTTTATCATCGTGAGCTACATATTCATTCATCTTCCTCCAAGTCCAAGTTAGCAGTCGATTGTTTACTTAGATCCGAAGCAAACGATGTTGATGGCTGTGCGTTATCGATAGTTTTGTCGACTTTTTCAAAGAACATTACTAAGAACGATGTCATTCCACAGATTTTTCCAACATGCTATTATCGTTTCCGACTTTAATTCCTCCATCCTCCTTTGATAAATAGAATTGCGTCAGCAATTGTAAATGACTTCCAGCATTCCATGAGCCCGATATCAGAGCATTCGTTAGCCATTGTATACAGCATTTCGAAAACCTGTCGAATATATTTGGCTTTAAAGCATCTAATGACAACTTGATCAAGGGGCAGAAGCAATGAGGTCGTGTTAGGTGGTAAAAAAACCACTTCAACATTTTTATTTTCTGTGCCTAGTGACACAGGATGCCCAGGAGCATTGTCTAGTATCAGCATCACTTTAAATGGTAATTCTTCCTTTTCTAAATATTGAAAAATATTGAAAAACTGATAGATACTGGAAAAGTTTTGAGTAGAGAGCATTTGCATCACCTTAAAGTTGAATTTCCGAAATAAAACTCACGGTCAAAGTCTACAGGCATATCTGCATCTAACAAATGAGTAATAACATCTGGCCGTTTGCTTTTCCTTGTTTGGAGCTCCTTTAGCTGTCTCATAATTGCGTCCTCCCTACTTTCGAATGTGACCGTCTCGGAAAGTTCTTCTTTTGGGTAAAGCAAAACAGTAACGATAACTGTGATTGCAATAATAATTAATACTAAAAGGCACAAGGCAACAACTGAGTAAATCATCTTCTTGTTTCTCCTCTTTTCTATCGGTCTGCGTTCCGGTATTATAGGGACTTCTGTGTATGATGTGTCCGAATCATACATCTGATAATTCAGATATACTTTGCCAATCTAATTTATCTTTATATTTTTCTATGAAATTTATATCGTGAATAAGATCTGATAATTCAGATGTACTTACCAATAATACAATACAATATAATACAATAAGGCAACTAATCATACATTGATTTGAAAACGGATTAAAAACAGTTATTTGTGGATAAAAGGAAAGATTAATTCGTAATGAAATTACTGTCTTCTTCCCAGGAAGTAAAGACCATTGGCTTTCACTACCAAGTTAGAAGGTTCTCCAGGCCCATCTTCTGTCATCGTGTCAAAGCTGAACCAATTTGTGGTTCCCATCTCTAGAGACCTGTTGTTTGAGTACAGATCATTTAGAAGTGCGTCAAGGGTGTCTGCTAGGCTTGCGCTAATTCCTGTAATCGTTCTGGTAGCTGAAGTTGGGGTGTGTTTCCGTCTCATGTTATCAAAGAAATCATCTGTGAACGTTGTCGTTCTACTTCCGCTGAAGCAGGGGAGTGATGAGTCTTGGTTGTAATTTGATGCTAACAGCCCAGTCTGACTTGCGCTAGTCAGCTTTGACCAATAAGCGAGTGGTATAAGCTTAAACGTTTGGGTTGTTCCTTCTGTGTTACCCTTTTGGAAAGTATCTTTGAAGTCTTCCTTTGTGCTCCATCTTGTCCTTAACACGTTGACTGCCGCATCTAATCTCGGTCACTTTGTCCTGTGCCGGGTAATTTTTTTTAATGTAAGTAAGTTTATTTTTGCTTGAAATGATGCAGTTATTTGTTTTTAAAGTAATTTAGGTAAAATAGCAAAAAAAAAATTAACAACACACATGGTGTGTGATTGGCTTCCTACGAGAAATTTTTACTGGGAAGCCAATCACACACCATATGTGTTACCACATTTACAAAATTTATTACAAAATATTTATTTTATTAAAACACTTTTATAATAATAATATGTAAAAATTAAAGTAATTGTATAAAAAAAGAGTAAATGCAGGCAAAAAGTGCTAAACTATATAATATCAAAAATTAATAATTATGATAAATTCTAAAACAGGGGTCCAAACAAAGACCAGGGGTATCCGGGCACAAGGGACAGCAAAATGATGATGCATTTCTAATTTTCTTGGCTCTGCAAACCCGACAATCTTTTCGTTTTATCTTTCCTCCATATGCCCTTGGTAAATGAGAAGGCAAGTGGACCAGTGAAGGTAGTTTCGGATCCTTCCTAGGGGCTGCTTTTGGAACCACAAGGTCTTCGATGATTGCCAACCGGAAATTGTGGAAACTGGTTCTACTTCCGGAATACCGCTGGTATAAATACCAAGCATTCAAAACAAGAATTTGTAAGATATTGAGGCCAAGTTTCTTATACCATCTTATTGTTTTTCTGTCGCATGCATTGTAAGACAGCATTTGATCTTTACGATCTACCCCCGACATGTATTTATTGTACTGAATAATTGCTTCTGGCTTTATTTTTTCCGCGCCTCGTTTTGTGACCGTTTGCCTAAGGGTAGCACTATGTTCCGTACTCATAAATATTACTTCCCTCTTGTCGCGCCACTTTGCCATTGTAATGCCGCTAGCCTCGTCACATTTTTCAATAACTTCCCCTTTCCGCAATTTTGCCTTGACCACCTCCTGGCAATTATTTTTGCGCTTGCCCCTAAGCGTCCCTGTGCAATACGTTTTTCGTTGTAACAGCGCCTTTCCTAAGGAATGACTATTATAGAAATTATCCATATATAAACTATGGCCTTTGTCCAGTTGTTCAGCCATCAACAGCAGAACAACAGTTGAAGCATGCCCCTGAGGTCCGGTCATATCCTTTGACCCAGAATAAACGAATTGCTTTAATGTGAGACCATCAGGCTCCGTCAAAACATACGTTTTTATGCCGTATTTGTGTCGTTTTCCTGGTAAATATTGGCGGAATACTAAACGACCCCGCCACGATACCATGGACTCGTCAAGACTGAGTTCGCGCCGTGGAGAGTAAACCTATAAAATATAATTTGTGGTTTTATTATGATTTTACATAGAAAATAATTTTACCTCCAACATTTTCTTATTAAAATAATCTAGCACGGGCCGTATTTTGTGCAGCCTGTCTTGCTTCTCGGCAAGAGGTGCAACATTTTCTGCGAAGTGGAGACATCTGAGAATAAGCAGGAAACGGTTACGGGCCATATTCTCAGAAAAACAGGTCAAATTATATAGACTGTGTTTCTTCCAGTAGTCCTGCATCCGTTGAATTCGTATTGTTCCCGAATGCAAGAAAAGTCCCAAGAACACACGCAGTTCTTCCTTGGTTAGTGGTTTCCACTGCGTAATACGGGCTTGTTCCCAAGAGCCGAACTCCAAGAAAACCTCCTCCGCATAATTATTTGTCTCGGTAGTAATAAGATTATAAAAATCATCCGTTACCAGAAGATTAAAATAATCTACAGGACGATTACCTGCAGGCTGTTGTAGCAACCCTGTCGGTTGAGTAAACAACAGATGTTGCCGTTTTAGCAACGGCGGATCGCTCCACACGACATTGTGAATTTCTTTTGGTGCGTCTTCTAGAGGACCCTTTTCTACTTCCTCTTCAATTGGTACATCGTCACCATCATCCGAATCGGAATCTGGTTGAAAAGATTCGCTGTCACTCGAAACGGCATCGATGTCAACGTCCTCTAAACTATCATCCGAATCGTCTAAATACGCCGCTAATTCCTCATCCGTTAACGCATCTGGATTTCTAAGAATCCTTCTTGCCCTTTTTATCTCAGAGGGACCTGCTACTGCTTCGTCGCCCATTATTTTAATAATCTACAAAAAAAAACAAAAACAAATGGCAAAAACTCCGAACCGCAGTCACTATTAGATAGACTTGAACCTTCCCTACAAGCCAACACAGACAAACTGAACCGGTTGTCAAGCCAACATTCAAACGGTACCACTAAAATGTAAAGCGCATGGCACCATGTGTGTTATTGGCTTCGTAGTATAAATTCACATCACACACCAGTTGCGTGATCGGCACTCAACGTGTTAATGATGTGATTTGAGAGAGAACGCCCAGGTCTTCTTTGTAGGTCCCAAATATGCAGTGGAACACAGCCTGTTGTAAGTGATCTATGGTCATTTTTGTTTTGAACCTCAAATCAAGTGATGACATCATGTTGTATAATACAGCTGCTCCTCTGCCGGAGAAGTTTATTACATCAAGCATGTTATCACCTGATTTGAAAGTGGCCTTTCCTGCTTTGTATAGTATGATTTTTTCTTTATCTAATGGACCAGTAGGAACACCTGACCATATAGCCATAGCCAAAAAGTTTATTGGGAAGAAGGCTCTTGTTGCTTGTCTGGTAGTAGTTATCCTGGAAATGTTGGCCATAATGTTGATTAGTCCACGCAACTCAGAGGCTCTCTTGCCGTGGATGAGATTTAATATGTCATCTATGAAAGGGATGTGAGCAAAAGCTCGCTTCGCTGCATCCTTCCATTTCTGAGAATATTTGGCCTCAGATCGGATGTAACACAACAGTACTGTGAAGGGGCCAAGACTCTGCGCCATCGATGATCTTTTCTCGGGTGGAAATGTGCACCCTTCAAATAGTATCTGGTGACACCCATCAAGGCCATAATCAGCAACTGAAAACATCTTGTGCTGATTTCCATCCTTTCTTATTGGCATCTGGGAGTGCCCGATTCGGAGTTCCTTCCATCTCAAAGCGAAGCCACATACAAAATCAAGGTACGGTCCAACAGTTCCATACCAGTTTTTGCTGTCATTTTGACGAAACTTAACATAGGACAATCCATGGTCATTAGCACCAGTACGCACCACCTCTTCGGCCTGGTCAAGAGATATTTTGTATACATCAGTACCGCTTGTTATCGTGTACCCCTGGTTGGCAGCTTTCGCTTCAAGGCCTCTATGTTCCCCTATGGTGGCTTGTCGAAGGATGTTGTGCACTGAGAAGACTACATTAGCGAGTTGGTTTGCTATGCTTATGTTTCTGACACTATCCACAGATTGGTCTATGATGTGGAGAAGTCCTAGGTATGCTTTTGTCACAAACTTTAGGCATTTCCCTTTCATTTCTCTGTTTAGTTCTATTCTCGGTTTCTTTGAGCTGGATATTTCGGTGGTACCAATGCAATTTATTTTTATATTCTTCTATAAAATCTTCATCGTGAATATGATCTGATAATTCAGATATACTTTGCCAATCTAATTTATCTTTATTGCGGAAATAAATACAAATACCAAAAAAAACCCTTGAAAATTCGCGAAACCGTCTTAAATTTGAATTAAAATATCAATAAATTAAAAAAATATATATACAACTTGGTAGAAGTCTTGAAGAATCCATGAAGATGTGGCAGTTATTAACTAACCCCTGGACAAGTCGCACAGATAAGGAAAGAGCGTTGTATACGCGGAGGTAACGAGGCTGCCGTGCACTGAAGAGCGGAACGGGGCAGTTCGCTGCGAGCACCTACCACCTTTGCAGAGTGGTATTACCAATGCCCTACCCACGCACCTCCCCTTCGTAAAGGGGCCTTCGCACATTCACCAAGTCGCCACCGCGAAACACTACAGTCCAGTCCGATTGACTTGGAATGACCTGAGATTGTCTAACCGCCAGTCGATGATGTAGTAGTTGGTAGAAAATAAAAAAAGGGGTATGATGTCTAAGCAACTTAATGCTTGTCAGACTGCCCCCCGCCGGCTCTAATCTCCCCCCTAATCATCATCATGATCCCGGAAAAATCCAGTCACAATTGACCAGGACGAGATTCGAACCCGCGGTAACCTGGTAATAGTCGAGGCCCCAAGTGAGACCTTAAGGAACCCGGCTATCACAGATTTCGATAATAATAGTAATAATAAATAAAATGAATATCAGTAAAACACGCACCCCCACCCTCTTTTTTAAACACTGTAAAATAAATAATAACAATATTTACCCCTGAAACAATATTATAGACGTACATATACACTTACAAACAATTCCAATTAACTAAAAGCTTTTATTTGAATCTTTGAAATAATTATTATATATTGAATCATTTTAATAGTTTTTACCATAATATAGAAATCTTACTGAGTACCTTGCATATCTTTGTGTAATTAAATAAATATTTGTCAATATTTCGGAAAACCCCTTAATAATACCAATCGAAAATAAATAAAAATAAGAAAATAATAATAAAATCGATAATAATAAATCCGAACCACCGTTCCTATAATATTTAAAGTGAAACGCGAGAAAATTAAAACAAAAAGTCTAACTAAAAATCCGCAGGCACGGCTGCAAGCATCACCTCTGGTTCCAGTGTAGTCAGGGATGTCACTGTTCGAAGGGTCGCTCCCAAGCGTGGGGTGGACATCCCGGTGGTAATACAAGACAGGGTGACAGGTAGTAAGTCGGCATGAGATATAAGTAAGGCGCATGTCAGAATTCGTTAACAAAAAACCCTATTTTTGATGCCACTAACTTCACGTTACTCTAATTGACATCAATAAGAATTCTGTGTCACGTAGTCTGACATATATCGCCTTTGTAGAGCACTCAAGGAGCACGCTACTCTCTCTACCGCCCCGCCACCACACCCTCCCAAGCAAATACCCCGTGACCCCTCGGGCCAATTACCGTCACAGATTGCACCCAGTCAGCCCACATTTGTCTACCCTTTACCAAAATTCCTACGGCCGCTAATCTAATTAAACAAAGATCAAAGTCGCGATATTATAACGGATCCCGATATTCATCAATCCCAGAAAACGATGAACGAACGAAGAAACAAAAAATAACCTAAGCTGCTAAACAAAGAAAACATAAACAAAATGACGGTAGATATAAAATCGCGCTCCCCCACCGTCCTCTTTAAAATTTTCTCTATTGGATAATAAATGAAACGGCGGTATTTAAAAAGATACACAGATATACAATGCACGTACAAACAATAATTACAATTAATGAATTTTTTTTTCGTTACAATTTTTAGGGAATTAATAACAGTCGATGTTTGGGAAGAATCGTGGAAAACGCTAAACAATAGAAAAACACACGAATGAACAAACGCTAATTACCGGAATTATAACTAGATAAAAACTAATAAATACCTTATGGACTAAAACCTTCGATTTTCGCGCCAATTCTTCCGTCCTCTATTTCGCTGTCTTGTTCCAAAAATCAGGGAGTCCGCAGTTTTATCCTAAGACAATAATAATAGTGATTATAATAACCAATAATTATTCAATTTTCGTAACGCGAAAACCGATGCATTGGAAATGTGTAAAAGAAAAGCAAAATTTTAAACAGATTTAATATTACATTTCGGTCGTGTATGCAAAAAATTATATAAATTTATATCGTGAATTAAATCTGATAATTCAGATATACTTTGCCAATCTACTTTATCTTTATATTTATTAATAAAATTTATATCGTGAATAAGATCTGATAATTCAGATATACTTTACCAATGTAATTTATTTTTATATTCTTCTATAAAATCTTCATCGTGAATATGATCTGATAATTCAGATATACTTTGCCCATCTACTTTATCTTTATATTTATTAATAAAATTTATATCGTGAATAAGATCTGATAATTCAGATATACTTTACCAATGTAATTTATTTTTATATTCTTCTATAAAATCTTCATCGTGAATAAGATCTGATAATTCAGATATACTTTACCAATGTAATTTATTTTTATATTCTTCTATAAATCTTCATCGTGAATATGATCTGATAATTCAGATATACTTTACCAATCTAATTTATCTTTATATTTGTTTATAAAATTTATATCGTGAATAAGATCTGATAATTCAGATATACTTTGCCTAGTCCTCTTCGCAGTTACGTCCTTTAACCCTGCTGGTCTGTTCACATCTACTATACACTTGTATCGTTCGGGTCAATATGACCCGAAACATTAAAAAAAAGGAAACAAATTGCACATGTTACTAGTACTTGTTTATTTAATGCAAAACTAACAAATAGTATTCTTAAAAACTTAGAAATTAGGATAATAATAAAATATTGACATAAAAAGCTATTTTTATGTTTTACAATTTGGACAAAAGTATGTACTACAGTGAGTTTTACAAAGATGTTTATGAC
This sequence comes from Cetonia aurata, assembly GCA_949128085.1. Classification (NCBI taxonomy): domain Eukaryota; kingdom Metazoa; phylum Arthropoda; class Insecta; order Coleoptera; family Scarabaeidae; genus Cetonia; species Cetonia aurata. The sequence continues at coordinate 13,386,125 of OX421889.1, forward strand.
AATTATTACATACTATATTTGTTTTATTGTCTTTAGTTGAACGACAAAATTTACAACGGCTGCGTTTTAGAGTAGTTGTTTGTGGCACATTTATAACGGAACAAGATGCACTTCCAATGTTTTGAATTCTTTGCACAATATTTCGCGATTCCTCTGTTCTTGGCATATGTGTTCTGCTTCTTATGTGGTTTTGTATGAGAGATTTTCCGAATTCTTCTAAAAATATTCTCCTTTTAGTTAGCTTGTTCGCGTTCCAATTTGGATCTATACTCCTCCATAGAACAAACGCATTATAAGCTGAGATATCAAGCATATTAGGGGAAAGGCTCCCAGTACCGGACACCCTAGATATTTTCAAAGTATAATATTGGAGTAAAAGCGAGAGGAAAATTAAATATAACTAACATACACTAGAATATGTCTATTATTCATAACTACACATAATTTTGGTAAAATGCAACATAGAATACTGAAAAAACGTGAAACAAAAAATGCTTACATTGAGCGCACCACAAAATATGGCTCCCAGTACCGGACACGCACTTTAAGCTAATTGTTTTTTCATGCTTTCCGTATTTTTGGGAAGTAACATTGCATATCTTGTTATACCATGTAACTACTTGTACAGTAATAAAGAACACTATCTTCTAATACAAAACTCACAAGAAAACTTCGCTTTTAATAATACAAAATAAGTTCTGTGAAAACCAAAAGTCTAAACAACATAACAGTCAAATAGTCAGAAATTGTAAAAAGCATCATCAATTGTTGGGCGCACAAAAATCACATTTAAAAAATGTTATGTCGTCTTGCGCAGTACAGTCGACATGGGCCCAACCTTTGCACGACATGCACTGCACCCATTCCTCATCAAATGTTTCTAAGCAGATTATGCATTCTGTGAGGTCAGTTTGAGACGTTTGAGATTTGGGACTATCAATAGGACGTTTCTTGTTGTTCTTTGTGTTTTGTTCTTCATCAGCATACAACACTCTTTTTGCACTTTTTCCTGCTTTCTCTTTTTTCTGTTCAGCGCTGTCCTTCTTTTCTTGGCGAGTTCTAGCTTTCTCTTCTAACATGTTCTTATATGGCGTGGAGGTTAAAATTTCGCTTTTTTCACTTCTTCCCTTTCTCACTGCTATTCTCTTTCGTGTCTCATCGGGAGCTGGAGAGATTTGTTCCACTATTTTTTGAAATTCAGCTGACGTTGTCGAGCCTACTGTACGACGTGTAGGCTTAGCTGAAGGAGTGGAAATTTGAGTTTGTTCAGCAGTCTTGATTGGTTGAGAGGCACGCAAAGGTCTAACTCCTGAAGGGCCAGGAAGAGCAGGATCTGGAATTCTGAGCCCTCCAACTGTATCTGCAGGTGTTGTATAGTGGGCTGCGAGGAAGTCCAAATCCGTGAAAATGTCTTTTTGCACAGGAAATAGTCCCGTGCAGCGAAAACCTGATCTTGCAAGCTCCATTCGGCATATGGACGTAAAAGCAATGTTCACTAATCCGGCAATGTCTCGCACTGCTATTTTAAGGGGATGATATTTTCGCATTCACACGCTGCAAGCGTTATTGTATGCAGCCTTGAATGGTTTCATTACGGTGCGGTCGAGGGGCTGCATTTTGTGTGTGGTGTGTGGTGGAAGACTAATCATGTGCACATTGTGTTCCTTGGCATATACAATCACTTGAAAATCTTTATGGGTACTGTGACCATCTAACACTAAAAGAGCTGGACTCTCCTTAGTTGGGTTGCCTCGTGCAACAAACATCTTAAGCCAGGTCAGAAAACCACTAGTAGTAATCCACCCACTTTCTTCAGCAACAAAGCAGCTACCCTCAGGAGCATCTTTTTTTAATTCCTCAATCATTTTCTTCCTTGGAAAGACAAACAACGGAGGAAGGAAGTGATTACCAGTAGCATTGATTGACAGCAGAATGGTAATGTTCTTTCCTCTTTCACCTGATGTCATTTTACTAACTTGTTTTTTTCCTTTTTGCGACAAAACCTTAATTGCATTATCATGAACTACTGATATGCCCGTCTCGTCGCAATTAAAGATTTTGGAAGGTGCAAAATTGTATTTGGACATCAACTCTTCATATTTAGAGAAAAATAGATCTACCTGTGCTTTGTTGAAACCCACAGCTCTCTGGATGCTTGTGGATTGAGGAGTACGCAACGAAAATTCAGGATGACGGGCCATAAATTCATAATAGAATTTTTTCTCGGCTTCCCGTTTGTTAACGTTGAATTGATGGGGAACCCTAACATGCTCAGCTAGCGCAAACACAAATTTCATAAACTCTTTTCGGTTCATTGGCATCATTCTATTATCGAGATCTTTGAGATGAGCTACAATCTGCGACTCTAATTCCTCTGAAAATGTTTTCGTAAAACGACCCATTTGGGGATTCATGTTAATTAATTTCCCACTCCGTATATTTTTCATTCTGTCGCCTAATGTACTTTTTGGCACCGAAAATTGCAATGCTGCTTCTCGTACAGACATATGATTTTCGATAACCCTCTTAATTGCCTCTTTCATATTATTTTCTGACCACTTTCCTCTTTTGTTCTCTTCAGCCATCTCGACAACGCAGACGTAAACTGAAAACTACTCTTAATTAGTATTTTGGTTCTTATTTTGTTAGTTTTTGTTTTGTCCGATACTGGGATAACCATTACTGTCCGAAACCGGGCACCTCACACCTGCTTATAAATTCGCATGTGTTGCAAGTGTAGGAATTTTGATCAGAAGTTATTTAGGTGATATTTATTTGCTATGAAGTAAAAGACAAGATAGCTATAAAGAAATATATTTTTACTCACGACACAACGAAATACACAGGATGAAACTTAACAAACAACAGTGCCACACCACTAAACATACACACTTTCAACTATAACAGCTGACTCACTCATGCTACAACCATAAGATTGCATATAGTTGCCCACCTGACAAAGTAGTTTATACAACAAAGTGTAAGCGTGTGCCATCCAGCATCCATTAGCATAAACACACTTTGTCCGGTACTGGGAGACGTCCGGTACTGGGAGCCTTTCCCCTATAGAATACTATCATAGGCCAGCGATTTGTTGTACGCTTATAGGTGTATGTGGTTATCAGCTGATCTAGAGTATCAACAGCTCCTTTGGTAGCGTTATAGTCTAATATAATTTGCGATTTTTTGTCATCTCTGGTACTAATTTGTTTGTCGTGGTGTAAGGTAGACAGGTAGACATCACAACTACGTTCTTGTTTGTTTTAGGAATATAGTTGACTACGGTAGCGTCATTCGTAAAATAAAAGGAACAACTATATACCTCTTTATTTACCATTGACTTTGGAAGCTCAGGTTTGTTTTTTCTTATAGTACCCAACATCGTTATTTTTCGTTTCAGAAGGAACTGCCCCAGATTGTAAGACGTAAAGAAATTATCGCAAGTTAGATTGTGACCTCTGAGTTCGCTACTAAGATCGCATACAACGCGCATGCCTTGATTTTTTTCAGGAGCTGCACCCGGTACTTTTCCTGTATATATTTGTAATTTCAACGCATAAGAAGTTTCACTATCACAAAGGGTCCAAATTTTAATTCCATACTTTGCCGGTTTGCTGGGAATGTACTGTTTGAAAGGGCAGCGCCCTCTAAATGCTACTAACTGTTCGTCAACAGTAACATTTACTCCAACATTATACAATTTTGGAAAAACATCAACTTATTTCTCCCAGATTTCTCGAATAGGGGCGAGCTTATCAGTACGCCTTCTCTCTTGCCTTGTATTTCTGTCATCGAACCGAATTACACGAGATATCATGGAAAATGTTTCCAATGACATAGTTGCTCTAAATATATTTCTACCAGTTTCTTTATCCCACAAGCTTTTCTTAGATTCTCCATGTGACCGATAAAAACAGTACTATCTAATTTTTTCCAATTCTCACCGTAAACCCTTCGTCCTTCGAGATTTGTCATTTCAATTATTGTATTTTTTACAGCATTAGGAAATGTAACTTGAAATGACGACTTGATGTCACCAATGCGGCTACTGGCATATCTTGTAATTCCTGGTGTTTGATGTATTCATAGAAAAGATATACTATAGAAGATTCACTTAATACACAAACCTGATTTCATAAAAGACGACACCTATCGGATCTTTCGCAAAGCACGACTGCACCGGTACATTTAAAATTAAAAAAATAAATTAATAAAATTGATTTTAAGTTGAAGTTATTTCTATATTCAACCAAATTATTTAATAATCTACTTTATTATAAGAGTTTTGTGTCAAAATGATTGTTAACACAAAACTTAAATAACATGTTAGATTATTAAATAATTAGATTGAATATAGAAATAACTCCTATTACTAAAAAATGTGAGATATTCTATCACTTCAAATGCGTATTCATGTTTCATGGATTAATTTATCTTGCCATTTATAACTTGTTTTGAAAAATTAGTGATAAGGAATACCAAACTTATTAGTTAAATTAACTTTGTATAAAAAATATTCAATTCGTGTATCACCAATTTTACAAAACACATATAAGTACAAATAATAATAAAATGCAAAATCATGGTTACTGTAAATTTTGTTTATTTCTTTTTAATACTCTTTTGCAATACAAATCATGCGCTTGTTTATAATTGTTATCAACATAATTATTAATATTTAATTTTCCTTTTAAAACATTATTTAAGCAGTTGATGTAATTGAAACAGCATAGCATGGTAAACTTTTCGATGGTCGTTTGGCGTACATTTGAATTATGTCCACAATAAGTTTTGAAATTAAAATAAACATTATCGTCAACTATTCTAAGTAATTTTTGGTAACTATATTTCTGATAACATATAGTTGGATAATGTTTCTTAACTAAATCGTAGATATTAATTAACGAATCTAAATATTCGGGGGTACAATATTTTAATTTACTAGGAACATTTCTTCCATATTCTTTTTGAGATACTAAAGAGTGCCATTCACTTGAAACATTAGAGGCAATAATATTTCCCTTGCAAATGTCACATAGTTCTAATTGCTTAACATATTTGGTTATATATCCACCAACATAGCCAATCACAATTTTATCAAGACAACGAAGTTGTTTATTATGAGGTTGCACTTGTAGTGTTGGGCTTTCCTCATGAGGTGAAACATGAGGGATGGCTGGGGTAGAAATAAATACTCTTATGTTGCTGATAGCGTTACTACAGTTATCCTTCTGACAATTTGCCGATATAGAGTGAACACTCGCGATATTATTTAAAAGTAGTGTCCTAAATGAGTATTTAAAGTTTGTGGGTGTTGGGTTAATATTTCGATGCCCATGTTGTCGGACCTGTCCAAAGAAATTCTCCACAGCATCTTGATTCACGTCCCGGGGCTTAAAGAAAGAAGAATTGGACGCCTCTACTATTTTCAAAAGTTCCTCAAATCCGGTGATTGTGGTTATCCAATTATTTAAAGATGGAGGGACGACTTTCTCATTAGTACCTTCTTTTTGAAAATACATGCTTCTCAATTTTCTTTTTGCCTCAACCCAAAACTTCAGGTGATCTGAAGATGAGCTCACTGCGCACCGTAATTCTTTACCTCTTTGGGGATAAAGGGTACTTCCATTTACGGAATCAAATAAATCATCGAAAAATTTGCACATAATAGACGTGCTTTTGGCCTCAACCTGAAGATGTTGTCCTTCATCTCCTACAATACCTGTCAATACAAATTCCATATTAGTACATTTTCTGTTGATTATACCCAGTATAGTAAACTGACAATTGTCCAAGGTTAATTACTGAGAAACAGTGCAACTAAAAGTAGGAATTAGAAAAAAAAAACGTTATTAAATTTTGTGTAAATTATGAATGAATATTAAAAATAAACAACAAAACACAAGAAAATGAAACATCTCTAAGTTTTTCATCATCATTGCACATTAATTCTGAAGTATTTGTTGAAATTGTCATTAAATCTAAACTGTTTTGTAGTGTTATTGATGATAAGTGGTTTTGAGCTGTTTGCACTGTTAAGCTGCATATTAATTAATCAGGCCATGAATAACTGAGTGTCTACTGTACTTACACGGATGCGATTGCTTACCTGAACGAGCAAATAGACTGATAACCGCAGCTACTGAATGACTTAACACTTGTGCAGCATACGATACTTTCATTTTTTTTATTTTATTTTTTTCAACGTGAAATGTGGTGAGCTTCGGCATACTCCGAAGTTGGCCTGGAGAACTATCAATATTAAATGCGACTTCAATATCACTCCACCTAGCTATATGTTTTTCATTTCCTTCTTCCCAAACCAAATTTTTTGTCAATAAATTATTTCGTATTCCTTTGAGTAAATGAGGAGGATCATATATGTGGATTACATTTCTTCCGTTGACTTTGTAAAAACGATTATCTGCTTCAATGCCTTGGCGTCTGTTGTTCTCAGCTGTTATTCTTTTTAAATAATTTATAGCTGCCACATTGGTGGATCCTTGGTCAGAAACAGTGGCAACTACTTGAAGGCCACAATCTTCACACTTGCTTATTAACTGTTTTAATAATCGTACTAAATCCATTGATTTTATGGTACTTCTGCTAAATGTGTAACATAACGGCTGCTTGTATTTTCCAACAATCCCTTTAATAATAAATACTTCGGCATGGTCCGCAATAGCATTGCTTGTTCTGTGCCCCAAGTTTTCAAAACCACAAACTTCATTTGTACCCCTCTCTAATTGCAAATGTGGCTGGATACTCATTTCGTCGAACAACAGGGAACACAATCTCTCTTTCTGTGGCAAATGGTCCACACTCTTCTTGAAATTTTGAAAAATTAAATCATTAAGCCCTGGATTGATGGGTACCTTTTGAAGTAGTCTGTTTATGGTGCTGACTGAAGGCGTAGCAAAGATTTTGGAAAATAGACGATATCCACGGGGACTCTGTTTATGTAGGATTAAACCCAAAATCCCATCATTCAGTGAATATCGTCTTCCTGCAGGTTTTGAGTCTCCTAATTTAATTTGCCTCTTAATAAATTCCCTAACGGTGTTACGGAGTGGGGCAGTCAATTTATCAACCAATTCATCATTAGTCATGTTTTTTAATGTCTGGTATTTCTTTTTATAATGTGTTGACTTTCTTCGGTACATTGATGCAGTTGCTTTTAGTCGTTTGGCATGAGTATACAATTTCCTAGCTTTTCGGCCAAGCTCTCTAACTCTTGTTACTCCAGCAACACTTAACAACGCACCTTAAAACGAATACAAATACTACATGAGAGCTTCGTCTTTTTAAAGGGATTGTTCAAGTTGATTAGTATGTGAATGTATGTATATTTTTCTATTTTGAAATTTCTAGAAAAAGTACAATCAACCACTGTTCATTAAACAAAATACACTTACTAGAAGTAGAAGTACTGGGCTGCTCAACAGTGTGACCAGTTGGTGTAATGTTGCCTTTCTTAAGCAAAGACTCCTCACTGCTACCAGTTGGTGTTGTAACTAAAACAATAATATGCGATTTAAAATAGGAACATTAACACAATTTAAAACAAATTTACTAATTACCATGAACTTCTTGGGGCTCAGGATCAGTAGAAATCAATGTAGATATCTGCGATGATACTGGCAAATCTAAAATGTAATCAATGATAATAATAAAATTTCTAATCTAAAGTTAAATGTCACAGTTAGATATCGTTATTATTTGATTTCCATATGCTATATTCTATACATTATTCTTTCAAAAAATAATTATACATACCAACATGAGATTGTGGCTTTACAGCTGGTAAAAATAAGGTAGGAATTGCTGTCTGTTTCAGTCTATTGTATGATGCTACATCTTCTGCCTTGAAGTGAATATGACATACTCGGTATGAACGATATACTAAGCCGGGGTCTGATGATGTTATGTTGCTGTTTTTGCAAGCTATTGCCCAAGTATTGTAAAGGCCCATATTCTTCACTGGATTGGGAAAAGAATGCCTTGGTGCATCCTTATTGTCGCAACCCCTTACAGCACAATTTCTGTAGCGCACCATAGTGTACTAGTGGATGTAGTACAACTGCAATTATGTATGCATGATATTAGTATTGCCAAAACATTTTTGATAGTGTACTTACCTGTAACGCAATGAATGTACTGTCCTAGTAAATGTCTTTAAAACTATATGTACAACGTAAACTAATACAATAAAATCCAAACACCAAAATAAAATAGAATAAAACAAAATTCCAAAATCCAAATAAAAACTATAAAAATAAAAACACAAAAAAAAGAAAAATTCGCGAAACTGACAATGGAAAACGGGCTATAAACAACGATTCAGATGCTATCCACGTGTTGACAACCTGCACAGTAAACAACGTCAGTTGAAAATGGCGACACGGCGACACTTCAACGGAAACGTTTTCGCATGTGAAAACTTTATCGGTACAACAGTTATCTATAAATGACTGTATTTGCCATCTATTATATTTGTCGCAAAATACCATTATACCCGTCTTTGTCTAACAATTTATTACTGGTAGTTCACATATAAGTGAAATACCCCTGGATGTATTACATTGGCAGCAGAAAAGCGACCACGTTGCTGCGGTTGTTCCGACTTTCGACTTCCATTCTATTCTTCCATCCTTTGAAGAACAACTTTGCACGTTTGTACTTAGCTGCATATTATCGACTTCACCATCAGAACTGTCACTTTCAGATGCTTTACTTGTATGATCTTCATATTCGGAAATATCTTCATTACTATCAGATGCTTCAATATACGCTTGTAACATTTTGTCAGTCAAAAGTCTGCGATGTGCCATGTTGAATGTAAAGTCAAATACTGAATCATAACTACATTGATGCCTTGTTTTATAGTCTCAACATCGTTAGCAAGCACAGAGTTGTCAGCGCATACGTGTAGTGAACGTTTATGAAAGTATGCATATGGATATAGGCTATAAGACTCTATGGTCGCAGGTACAAGTACAGACTTGTTACTGTACTGTATATACATATATGTATGTCTAAAGTTTTTACTATATTTTTACTTCAAACAATATATTTTAGTTGAAAATATAATAAAATAAAGTTCGGGTCATATTGACCCGAACAGTATATGTGTAACATTTAAAAGTATACTAAAAAAAATACATAACATTCAAAAATGTAATATGAAATAACAAAGCCCTAATATTAACAAATAAAGTCACCTGTGCCCAAACAGAAAAACAATTAAACAAAAACACAATTTAGGATTACATTTTCTTTCGGGTCAAATAGACCCGAACAGTACAGCAGGGTTAATCAACAAGAGTGCTTTTAATTGATTAGCAAAGTGAAAAAAAAAACACCATTATTTAGATATATACATACATTTATTGAAATTAAACAGAAAACATTATATTACTAATTAGTTAATATTGTAGATAATTTAACAGTATAATATCGTCAAACCAGTAAATTTATACTACTCAAATTTATATGTATAAAGGTAAAAACAATATAAAAAAAAGTAGATACAAAATAATAAATTGTGAAAGTACACAAATTCTATAAAACACAATGCTATAGAAAACATCTTAAGATATATTTACAAACATTACACACATCTACCTACAAATAAAATACAAAATTACATTTTAATTATTTTATTTACATTTCCTCATTTTTAAATATTTTTGATATGCTGCAGTTTTTATTTCATCAGAACAATTTGTTGACTTTCCTTTAAGGATATTATTAATATTCTTGACCCAATGAAAAATAAATAATTGGACGGTGTGACTTAAAAACAAGGATTGTAAATCATGTTCCTCACAACTAAAGAAAGTCAAATCTACATGTCGTAAATAGGATAAAATATATTTTTTAATGCCTCTTTTATTTGCCAAAAAGACAATCAATTTATCTATATAATAACTGCATTTGCAGCATTTTTTGGCAAATGTAGTGCTTGGTGTTAATAATAAACCGGTTTTAAAAGCCCTTTTCTGAATTAATAAATCATACTCACTTTCATTTTTAGAAAAGAGACGCTGCCTACATGTTCTACAAGCACCTGTTCTTTTCATTATTACTCATGCCACTGCACTTGCGATATAATGATGGATATTCTGGGTAATACATATAATGCAATGTCGGGTTGTTCTACAAGAGAGTTTACAATAGTGGTTTTACTCGCAGTTGTTGAAAGATTTTGCAGACGGCGGTATCGTTAATTTATTAGTTCTGTCGACGAATTTCAAACGTAGCAGTTGAATTCCAAAAACCAATATGTGGGGAATTTCTGCTGATTGCGCCTTTCAATTCTTTGCCTGTCGTAACTGTTAAGGTGGAGCTGTTCATACTGTCGAACAATTTATCGAAGAATATCAAAAAGTCAGCTGTTGAATTTGCTGATGGTGTCAGCTTTCCTAAAAGTAAAACAAAAATTAATTATACAATGAATAAACTCTTTAATATTTAACATACCGACTTCCACAGCAAATATAATAGATGCCGAAACTCTATGGCTAAAAACTTGTGCAGCATTCTTTACCTTCATTTTAAGTATTTTCTCGACTATCACATGTGCATCAGTTAGTTTGGGACAAAGTTTTCTGTCGATTGGACAGTTGTCTAGTTTATAAAATGACAGCACGTCCTTCCAAGATGCACGCTGCTTGTCCTTGCCATCAACTTTAAAAACATCGTCCTTTTGCAAAAAATTGTTGCGGATCCCTTTTAGCAAATGTCGGGGATCGTAAATAGGAATAATACGCGTGAATTCTGGTGACGTCAAATTTAAGGCAGGTCAAGGTCGGCGATCCAAACAACCGCCATATTGGATTTTGCGCTGTGTGTTTTATATGTGAATTTTCTTAGCCGAAGTTTGAAAGTGATTTATACTGATATTGAGTTTAAATAAGGACTGTTTTGGTATTAGGTATGTTGTTGATAATGTGCTGTATCATCGCATTTAAAAATAATGGAAGTTTTGTTTGTATTTTCAGAGCAAAGGCGATTTTAGTCATAGTTGTGACAATGTGACATTTTTCAAGAAATACATTGTGCCCTATATACTTAATAACTTTGTCAGTATATTATTACTATACCTCGTAACAAAGAAAGAAGTTTGTTAATATAAGAGTATTATAATACGTAATAATAATTGTCTTATAGAATAGAATACTTTATTTGCGCATAAAAACACTAGGTGTTGTTTGGCAATACATATAAAAGACATGCAATACATACAACAGACATAAATAAACATATACTAATATCAGTGTAGATAAAATAATGGCATTGACAGTAATGTAATTTGATGGACTAGTGTCTGTAGCTGTGTTACATTTAAAATATAAAAACAAATGTTCACAAGGGGGAGTATAAGGTAGATAAGAATTATGTATCAAAGTCATATGTCAAAAATTCGTCAATGGAATAAAATACTTGTTCCAACAGTACGGCCCTTAGTTGACGCTGGAACACTTTTTGAGTGGGTGAATCAGTTAAAGAAGTAGGAAGTTTATTATATAATGAAAAACTCATATAATATAAGGAATCTCTGTAAAGGGAGGAGCCTGGTTTAGGAAGGTTAATGTAGTGATTATGGCGTGTGCTATAAGAATGTATGTCAAACCGATATTTCTGTTTCTGACACTGTTTGTAGGTAGTGCTAAGGGTCTCATATAGACATAAGGAAGGAAGGGTTAAGATTCCACGCGATATGAACAAGGGCCGACAATGAGCTCTGTTGCCCTCCCCACAAATCACCCGCACTGCCCGCTTTTGCACCTTAAAAAGTACACTAAGATTTGCCAACGAAGTAAATCCCCAACAGGAAAGACAGTACCGCATACGAGACTCAAACAAAGAAAAATAGACCATACGAGATACTTCCTCCCCAAGATTACGTCTTATCGCTCGCAAAGCATAACAAACAGAAGACAGCTTTTTCGAAAGGACATGGACTTGTTCAGTCCATTTTAAATCCGCATCAAGAACAATACCCAAAAACTTTACATGATTGCAAGGTAACAGTAAATTATTATTAAGGCAAACATTTATATTTATATGTTGCTTGTATATCAATAATTTGGTTTTACTGACGTTAAGAGTGATATTATTCGCATTAAACCAATCACTAACACTAAGAATTCCAGTGTTAATGACTCTCTCGAGATTGTTTGTATTCGAGGCATGCCATGTAAGTGACGTATCATCAGCGAATAGGGCGGTGTGTGATTGATTAGCCGCAAAAGCTAGATCATTAATAAATATTAAGAACAGCGTCGGTCCAAGTACTGAGACCTGCGGCACACCACCCGACCGATCCCCGATGCGACGTAGCCCCCGCCAGCATATATCTGCACGTACTGCTGGCGATCTGTAAGATAGGATCTAAACCACTTATTAACATCACCCCTGAAGCCATATCTCTCAAGTTTCCGAAGTAGCAAACAATGAGGAACACAATCAAAGGCCTTGGACAAGTCACAAAAAATGGTAGCTACAATCTGTTTATCATTAATATTATTGAATATATTCTTACATATGTAAATATAAACTTTTATATAAGACTGGTTTTTCTTGTTTAATTACTGAGGTAAATGTGTGTTTAACACTTGTAACTTTTACATATTAAGATGTAACAAAACATTAAATGACTTTCTTATATCAACATTAATTTACTGTAGTCCAATTTACAACTTTAATAAAAAGATATTTTGAGATGCAATGCTTGCATGTGAAGTAAAATAATGCATCGCAATTCGTCTAATAAAAGAAAACGAGTTAAATTAATAACGAGGGAAAATAAGGATACAAAAATATTTAAAACATAGTAATTATCGTGATTTATTGATTTAATAAATGCTGAATAAATTCTGTTAAGAAAAAGTTTTTTAAAATCTCCATATTCGCACCCCATTCCTCTTCCTTCGGTACAGTGTAAATAATTTGGTCTGTTGGAGTCCATAGCAATAAATAACATTGGGTTCGCTTTGTTATATGAAGCCCTGTATTTGGTGGTAGTATTGATGATTTTTATTAACTACATACTGGCCTTATTCTTCGTATATGATATAATTTTTATCTGTTTTTACGGAATCTATCAGGCTAACATTTCTAAATTTATATGGACATTTAGCTTCGACAATGCTATCAGTTCCCACTAGCCCATCAGGTGTCGCACTAATAAACCCACATTTATCTAACCACAGACCTGTTGGAGACACTATAACTGATAACTGTTTTTCTAGATGTGCTAATGCCAAAGGCTCATTTTCTTTTCCCCAATGAATTGCTTTAACACCATCCAGATTATAGGCCCAGATATCTATTTCTTTTGCAGGCAGATAAAACATGTCCGAAATGGCTTGCAGTCAATCTGTGTTTCCTGGCTACCAACCAATTGATATTGCTCGACAGGCCAACGGTCATATTCACCACACGATTTATATCTTCCTCAGACAATTTCGCCATTTGCGTGAACGTTTCTGCTTTTTGGCTGGAATATGTATATTCGTCAGAGAGTACAATTTCCTCTATTGACTTTATAATACCACTGGGAGCGTCTGCAGGTTCAGGATTTAATAGCCATGTAAACCCAATGACATTGTCAAAATTAGAAAAGCCCTCTATAAATTCTTCAATTGCACTTTCTGATGGCTCTGTTTGACATGCAACATATTCAGCTCTTCTGGGACAAATCTTCTAATGTTTCAACATTACTCTCGGCAGCTGCTTTGGGAATGTTCCAAGAACATTGAGTGTCAGTAACACTGACGTTGTCGCGAGCATAAATGCATAACGCAGCCATATGGTGACAGGAGACAAGTCCTCTTGGACATGCGCACATGCCTTTAATTATCCCATCTTCATTATCAATATGAATCTGTAATCAACATAATAAACAGTTTATATCAAGTTCAGTGATAAAATAGTAAAACTGTAGCTCCTATCTCTACATCATACATTTTATTCTTCATGCTTGCACTCACTCTTCCTGTAAGTATGGCAGGCGATTTATTTAAATTAGTAACCATCTCAATAATATGACCACTTTCCACAGCATTTTCACCCATTTGCAGTTGTTTACTATCGAAGAAATTAGCAAGCACTGATAATTTGAGAAAATGCTTACTGGCCATATTTCTAAGCAATATAGCGTTTATTACACGGATGAGGGATAAACCTATGAAAAAATTTACTACTTTAATAATTTTCCATTAAAAATATTTTTTATCGAAATATACACAGTATATAAACTATTATACTAACTATATACTTACAAAACTAGAACTTCAATTCCGAAAAAGATTAACAACAGTAGTACCGCAGAGGTAAAAAACAGAGGATAAAATATAATTCTGAAACCAATGAAAAATTCAATCAATTTAACATACAATCATAAACAAACTGCAAACTGTCTTCTTTATTATCAATGATTATGAGTTATAATAATAGCATTGTTTATATATATTATAGTTATTCAACCGTTTGTAATTCGGGGAAATCGCGGCCAGGGGGCGTGCTATTTACCTGTCGTTCATTCATAATTTAAATTTATTGTTTAATAATGTTGCATTGTAATTTCTTAAGTTTGATTGGTTTTACTTTGTTATTAACTGCCAAGTTTATTTCAGAATCTACAACCAACATAGCTCGCATTCCAATGAATATTTGGCGGTATTTAATTTCATTCATCAGTACTTTTATACTATCGCCGCCAGATGTCAACACCTTACGCAGCTCGGTTGAATAACTATAAGATATATAAACAAAGATAATAGTATACTTACAAAATTATAATGTATAAAGGACCCAATACAAGTGTGACAACACATTTATATGAGATTACAGAATACATTGGTGAATAATATAACTCTACATATAGGATTTGTGATAACATAATGATATGTACTTGTACTACAGTTGAAAGTAATCACTCCCTTCGGTGGAAATAACTACATCTTCACGATTCCCCACATCTTCTGCCAAATCCATTTCAACAGCATGGACCATCTCCAACAGTTCTTGTTTTATTTGCTTTTGATTCCTTTGCGGAAATTGTTTAACTGTTTGTGCCATATTAATAAAGAAGTTTGTTAATGTATCGTCTGTGGTATGTGATTCCCTGGCTCTTTTGGTATCCAGGTATTCTTTTAAAACAGCGCCAGCAAAAGATTGCTTTGGCCTTAGCCTTTTAAGCCTGCGTTCTGTGGCGGAAGGAGGCTTTACTCCCGATGTAGATGGAGTTGTCACGGGTTCAGTTTCCATTGATACATCTGTTTCTTCCTCCCTGACTAATGGAATATTTTCAACGTCTGTAGTAGGGGAAGTTATATTGGATGTCCGTTATTCCTCCTCCACTATATATGGAACTTAAAACTGCAGTTCCTGCTCGTATTTCGGCGCCTTCATCCGTTTTGCTGACCATTTTTTGTTGTACGCAGATTTAGTGCCTTTCTATAATTTTCACGTTTTCGCGCCCAACGCGTACGGCAAGTTCTACCTAAGCAAAAGGAAACAGATTAGGATCTTTAAAAGCAACAAAGTGTTAGGTTTCTCCATTATTGTCAATGAGGTAAAATTTGTGGTTGTTCTAGAAATTGCATAGATTATTATATAGGTTTTGACTTAAGACCGGTTTCGAATACCTGAATGTGTATACAATAACATCTAATAAGATCAATGTAGTGAAATCAATTATTTAATGCCATAAAACGTCGATTCAAAACAGCAAAGTAGAATATCGAAAATTACAAAATCTTTTTTTTTCTATTTAAATTCTTCCCGGGTATTACTTGTGTTTTTTTTATACTAGTAGTTTGTCGTCTCTTTTGTCTAGACCCTGACACCGACTCCTCTGCAGAATTTTTTTTTCCTTTGGTTGCTGCGGCATGGGTGCAACAATATCCTGCTTACTAATATCGCTACAAAACGAGCGGATGTTGTCGAACAGATACCATTGTCGATCTATAGACAATCCTGAAGGTGGAATTGGCACAGGCAAGTCATCGGCAGGTTTTTCCTGTAAACGTAGATGAAACGGTTCGGGTTTTGAATCAAGGAACTCTTTGCATATAAATTGATTTTTTTGAAAGTTAAAGTGGTGATATTTCGTGATACCTGTAATAAGAGATCACTAAATTAATAATAAATTTGAAATTTGTTGAATCAATGAAAGTTTACCTGGTAAAGTTTGGTAAAACCCTTTAAAGTGAGCATCCTATTTTCGCCATTGCACAGTGCTACCAATTACAGCCAGATTAAATTTATTCTAGCTGGATCTATTAACTACGTCTTCAAAACCTTGGTAACAGTCTACATTTGACCTGCCAAATTCTAGTTTAATTAGGCCAAATGACCGATCAGGGCTAAACTTTGCGTGACCCGTTAGGAGAAAATTCAAAGTAATCATTTTATTTTTTCCGGAATCCACTCGCCATGACAAGTAATTGACCATGCAATTATTTTTATTTTAAGCTGCACAATTGTCGCAATGTAAGATTTTCTGCCGAATGCAGGTCAAAATAATGGTGAAGTTGACTTGTAACCGCATTTGGCCCTTTGCCGATTTCAAACTCCTCATCAATTTATATGTTAGTCTGTACGCTTCATGAATTCCAAAAAGCGAACATTTGTTGCTGTGGGCTACTAGAATGTGATACATTTTGAGCATAGTCAAAACTAAGTACTAAGTTTGAGGCCACATCATCAGAATCAACAATTTTACAACATTGCTGGTAGAATGTCGTTGGGCATTCGCGCCTTTAACATGAAAGAAAGCTATTTGTAACGTTTCTTATTTTATGTCAGCGTTCATTACCATTAAAGCTCGTTGGACAATCACAGTATTTTATTGACATATATCACAGAGGTCAGGCGCAGGTTTCATTGGTGTTATATGTTACGATCAGGTGTGCGTGGCGTGCGGAAGCAGTGTGTGCTCCACCTGATGCAACTTAGTAAGA
Source organism: Cetonia aurata (assembly GCA_949128085.1). NCBI lineage: Eukaryota > Metazoa > Arthropoda > Insecta > Coleoptera > Scarabaeidae > Cetonia > Cetonia aurata. Next base: position 13,403,098 of record OX421889.1, read on the forward strand.
AAAGCGGTACACACGAGTATGACGCTTGGAGTCGCTGTAATGATTAATAAAAAAAGAAAGATCCAAAACGTAACGATAACTTTATTGTAATAATAAAAAAAAAAAAAGAAAAAAAGACAAATTGGCCACGTGGTTGCTGACTTCTGGTGTTAAGATTAATGTAAAAAGAACAGCACGTGGTTGCTGTATGCTGATATTAAAATTAAGGCAAAAAGAAGGACTAGCACGTGGTAGCCGAATTCCTGAGATTAATTTAAAAGTGACGCAATTAATCCGTTTCTATAAGTGAATAGTAAATGATTGCTAGTGAGAGCAAAGTTACTGGCAATTACAAGTTAAAAGAATATAAATAGCAACAGTAATGAAATAAAATAAAAGAAAGCGATAGATACGTTTTAAATAGGATTACTTAGCTGTAGCTTGAAGTTGAGTTCGAAGCTTTTGTGTATGCTGGAGGGCAGCACGTGGTTGTTAGCTGTAGCTTGAAACAAGGGGGCTTCGAAGGTGAGGGACAGCACGTGGTTTCTGTGTTTTCGAGTCAAAACGAGTCCGTATCAACGGCAAATTAACTGAACTGGCACAGAGAGCGCGCGTAGCGTGCAGAGCGGTAAGTAGGTACAAAAAAAAGGATGAACCAATAGCAACGTCCAGATATGCATAAAGGATAATAAAAAGCGAAGCGTCTAAGAGGTTGGCGCGTAAATGAATGAATTTAAAATAACCAAGTTTAAATTTTGTGGCGCGTAAGTTAAATATTCCCGCGCGAAAAGGAACCGCTAAGTGACGTAACGGTTTTTCTAAAGTCGTAATTGCGATTGCCAGATTAAAAGTAAAGAGAATGAATTTAAAATTACTTTCAAAATAACGTTTATATCGCTGATGTTGTCTATGATTAAAAAAAGCGAAATGAATTATTGAAATCAATGTCATTTTCGATTCAATGCAAAGTGTAACATATGTTACACTTTGGGGCAGTTTGCCCATATTTTCAAGAATGTTTTAAGCGCAATCATATCTTCAGGAATACATGCTGTTACATGCATAAAACGACAATAAACTGCGCTTGTCGTTTCACTAGATGGCAATTTCATCATTTTGTAGTCTCTGAAGTTAGGCATTCTATCGGGAAGCGGAATAGCAAATTGTTCGGCAAATTTCTTTATAAAATCAACACGTGTTGTACGTTTTGGTTGCTTACCAGCTAACCCATGAGTTCGTTCACAAAAGCCAACGTTTTGGTAATGCTGAATTAGGTTTCTGTGCCGTTTGTGCCTTATGTCTAAAAGAAACAAAAACATTTTTCTACAAACATAAGCTCCTCGAAATAAATAAATTGTGTCAAGTAGTGACTTATCTATTTTGGCTCTTTTACCGTACTTCTTTTGAACCTGACGTTTATAGATTGCTTCCAAAGGGATGTCTTGCCTATGAAACTGCAAATGGCTCAAATATATCAGATCTTGTTCAGTTTTACTCAATTCTTGAATAAATCTTCTACATTCAATAACATATATCATTTTATTGCACTTTTTCGAATAACACCCAGGAGAATCATCTCCGTACATAGCTCCGACGTTTAACGATTCTTGTTTGTCTTCAGCTGATTCGTCCAATTTAACGATATTTAAATGAGAATCGATGTCGTCAATATCTTCAACTAACTCTGCATAAACATTAACTTGAGAGATGCTCTCGATGTCGGAGGCTATGGGAGGAATGCGGATGGGAGCATTTTCAGTAATTCAAATCTAGGGAAACGATTACATGACAACTCTTTACACATTCCTCCCAGCACACTTTTGCCAAACAGCGATCAAGTGTTGCCACGTCATTGTTGCTGATGAAGTTTTTCCTCCTTTCTTTCGACGCAAGCGCAGAATTTTGTTTTTGAAGGTTATGTTTGTATAGATTTGTCTGGTACATTTATGAAAGTTTTAAACAATGGATACGGAATGTTTACTATTAGCTAGTATTGCTCCGGCGCAAGCAGCTATTGTCATTCTATTAAGAAAAAGAAGGCGTAATGGAAACAAACGCAATACTTGGAGCAGACCATGGTTACAAAGGCGCGAACATGGTAAAGGTGTATTGAATCTATTAAATAGTGAATTATTAACGGAGGACATCTCAGCTTATCGCAATTATTCGATACTAAGCAATCCATAATTTGAAACATTGTTGTCATCTATTGAAAAGGACATTATAAAAGAAGATACAACGATGCGAGCTAGTGTATCTGCCCGAAATAGGTAGTGTATTAATGCAATTACCTAATTAATGTGAACTGTTTTACAAATTATCATTTGCAGATTAGAAGTGACATTGAGATTTTTTGCCATAGAAGAAACTTATAGATCATTGATGTATGCCACTCGTATTCATGAAACAACAATTTCTAGATTTATTCCAGATGTATATGCTGCTATTGCAAGTAATTTGAAAAATGATTACTTATCTGTGAGAAGTTATTTGTTTTTAAGTTGTTGCATGGTAATCCAATTTTTATTTGTAGACTCCTTGTAAGTCTGAGGAATGGGAAAGAATCGCAAGAGAATATTGGGATATGTGGCAATTTCCAAATTGTTTAGGTACAATTGATGGAAGGCACATTAAATTTAAACCACCAAGATCAGATGGATCATTTTACTTTAATTATAAAGGTGACCATAGCATCGTACTCTTAGCTCTTGTTGATGCTAAGTATAGATTTATTTATGTAAATGTAGGATGTAATGGTAGAATAAGTGATGGAGGAGTTTTCCGGGAAAGCAATTTTTATAAATCATTTGAAAATAATTCATTAAATTTTCCACCTGCAGTGTATCTACCACAAACATCCACAATTGTACCTTATGTAATGGTTGCTGATGATGCATTTCCCTTATCTGAGCATTTAATGAAGCTATACCCAAATCGTGGTTTATCACACGAAGCAAGAGTTTTCAATTACAGATTATCACGGGCACGTTGTGTGGTGGAAAATGCTTTTGGTATATTAGCAAATCGATTTAGAATTCTTCTAAATCCAATAAGTTTGAGACCAACTAAGGTGGTGGATATTACAATGGCATGTGTAGTGCTACACAATTTTCTGGCCACTGGAAATGAACTTTGTTCTGAATTAAATGCAGAAAATTTTAAGGACAAATTACCACCTCTTTGCCAGCAGGGTGGGAACAGGTCTTGCAATGAAGCACGTGCTATTAGAGAAGAACTAAAACATTTCTTCTGTACTGTGGGATCTTTAACTTGGCAGGAGACAGCTATTGCTCGTGATAATTTGTAGTTGAAAGAAATTTATCAAAAGACAGTTTTAAAAACATATTTAATTAGATTCCATCTTTATATTGCATGTTATTTTTTTCATTTCTGTACTCTGACATGAATAAATAATTTTTAAGTTTGTAACATACCTGTTTTGCATAGTAAAATAAAACACAATTACACTATTTATTTCTTTTTATTCCTATATGCTCTAAACAAATACATAGTTATTTCTTCCATCCCATCATTCTGTAGCTCAGGATCCCCTAACAATCTTAACCGAGTATTCACAAACTCACAAAATACACTAATATTGTCTGCTGTTCTCTCCCGAGGAGCCCGTAGGGCACTTACAGCTTCCGAAATATTCGCCATGGCTGTAGAGACATCTGCTAATATATCATCCTCTGCTTTACGCTTCCTTTTTAAAGAGGCGGTGTTGCTGGTGGTCGGTGTATTGCTATGTATTATGTTACTGGTGGTTGGTGTACTTGTGTTATATATTGCTGTAGAAGTAGATGGTGTAAAAAGTCCAACTTCCATTGCAGGTCCTTGTGTGCTGTTTTTTTTTCAATTAGATGACCATTTTCTTCATCCTTATAATTAAAAATCAAATTATTTAAAATATTAGAAAGGAAGGAATTTTAACAATGGTCCACTTTTTCACAATTTAAACGTTTTAAAGCTACCAATTTCGTCAAAACAACTTGTTTAAAAAAATTGCGAGAAAGTAAATCATTGTTTCAATTCCTTTCTTTCTAATTATGTAATACACAGTCAGAAAAATGGGTTATTTTATTAAAATATTTTAATAATAAAATATACTTACTAAATAAATTTCCATTTCAGAATGTGTGCTATCTTCGCTGCCCACCACTACTTCTGCGTTTGCTATTGCCATGTCAAATATGGTATCTTTACTTTAACGGGGAGTGGAATGTTCATATATAAAAAACATTAACTCGAAATACCATAATGTTGTATGATATACCTAGAAAAAAGATTTTAGTTATTAACTGGTTCATTTAATTATATTACATTAATGCTTACTTCTTCTTCACCTGCACCACTTCTAATTTCTTTTATTTTTCTCACTTCTGTCAAGAAGTTGGTTCGAAGACTGTTTATTTTCGCTTTCACTTCTGCCTGGCTGGTATTCGGGCGAATCTTCTTTAACTGCGTGACAATTTCTTCATATGCCTTTTGTCTTGAATGTTTATTTTTGTATTGTGGAGTTTTAACAGCATATAAGCATGGTCTATCTTTATACAGTTCAATTAATTCCTCCACCTGTTCATGCGACCAAGAGATGTTTATACACTTACTTTGTTCACCAACCGTGAACCGAATGCGACGATTTTGTTAGTTCGACGATGGTTCGACGTTAGTTTTCAAAGTGAAAGATGTTGTGTCGCAGGAAGAGGCAGGCTTTGGTTTGGTTTTGGTGGTTTACAGCCTTTTCTGTACAATGGTAACAGACTGCCCATGGAAATAGGCTTGCTTATAAATGATGTTTACTTAAAAACAAAATAATCTGAAATTAATTATGGGGTTGGAAAGTCCACAAGTAGTACCCCTAATTAAACGGTAGTGACGTCAGAAATGCCAGACAAAAGTGGAAATTCCCATTTCGTGTGAATACAAAGAAAGTAATAAATTGCAAGGATTTAACAATAGACAGATATCCTAATTCTCTATAAGTACAATAAAAATGTGAAGTAAACTATGTACATAAACAAACAATAAAACGGATGAAGGAAGATACAATTCAAACAATATTGGGAATTCCATAAATGATGTTAAAATAACGTGTATAAATAATTAGTAAATGACGATAATGCTACAATTATGTAATTTCACCAATATGTGCTATTTCAACAAAAGATATGAAAAATCAAATTGATGGTGCATAGAACCAACGTATCCATAGCAACGCGTGTACTTGTATCCGTTGACGCAACATCAGCATATTACTACATGCGCATTAGATTTCTGCGCAGAAATATGACAAAAAAATTTCCTATTATTTTATTGAACATAATAATTGAAACGAAAAATGATCATTTTTTCTGTAGGACACGTTAAATTTTTTATTAAACGAACAAATTACAAAAAAATTTACATTTAAATTGATCGTGTCAGACGGGCTTAGAATTACAATAGCTGCTGGCGCCGCAGAAATACTAGCTAGTAGTAAACATTCCGTATCCATTTTTTAAAACTTTCATAAATGTACCAGACAAATCTATACAAACATAACCTTCAAAAACAAAATTCTGCGCTTGCGTCGAAAGAAAAATGACGGAAAAATTGACGGGCTCTGCATACAGAAAAATTCTAGCTTCAATGTTTCTGCACAAGTTTCTTTCAATTTCTTATTACATGAAAAAATGACAAAAAAATGTACATTTAAATTTATCGTGTCAGACGGGCTTAAGTACTTCATGCGACCATATTCTATGGATAGACCTCAAGGTGATAAAGAAAAGAAAATGTTTAATTACCGCTTAAGCAGAGCACGTCATGTTGTCGAGAATGCGTTTGGAATTTTGGCAAAGAAATTCAGCATATTTGATCATGTTCCCAGAACACGTCCAGGTTATTGTACTTGCAGCTTGCCCGTTACACAATCACTTATGGGATGACACTTGTCATTGGGTAGATAGCGACATGAGAGTGGGAACCTCCGATATGGAAGGAATTCAACAATTAAATGGAATTGGTGGTAACACCAATCCATTACCACCTAGGTAACATAAATTATAATTTTGCCAGATACTTTTCTTGGTCTCAGTCGTGAATTTTTCTATAGCTGTTTCTGTCATACTAAGTACTAGCTGAACTTCCAATTCTTCTTCTGTTTCTCCTTTTTCTGTATCTATACAATCTCTGCTTAAAGCATCAGCTACCGGTATGTCTGTACCTTGTTTGTAATTAATTAGTGGTGAGTATTGCATTACGTCGTACATAATCCTCTGAAGTCTTGGTGGAGCACGTTGTATAGGTTTCTTGTCCTATACAACGGTCCGTTTCAATATATAGTTTTTTGCCATATACATATATTCGTGGAATTTTTTTCATGCGAATTTTATTGCTAGTGCTTCTTTTTCTATTTGTGGGTAGTTTTGTTTTGTAGTTTTGTTGCGCACTTTGCATTAATACTGCACCCATTGCTTTTGAGCTTGCATCTATAATGTGACTTCCTTGTTGACATCAAAGTACTTAAGTACAGGTGGCTGTGATAATGTTTGCTTTATGTTTTCAAAACATTTTTCTTGTTCATTTTGCCATGTTCACTATATATTTTTCTGCAACAATATTCTTAAATCCTGAGTCAATTCTGACATGTTTGGTATAAATTTGTTTAAGTACGTTACCATACCTAACAGTCGTTGCAGTTGTACCTTGTTCTCTGGTTTCTTCAGATTTTTTGTGGGTCACATTCTACACCCTTGTTTGAGAGTATAATATGTCCTAAAAAATTGAACTTTATTTGTGTTGAATACACATTTCTCTTTGTTTAATTTTAGGCCTGCATTTCTCAAAATGTTTAACACTTTCACTGTGATTTTTTCCAGTTCTTGTTGCGTTTCTGCATATATAAGGATATCATCCATTGAATACTCTGTATTTGGGATATTATTTAACAACATGTTCATTATTTGCTGAAAAACTTCTGGTGCTGATGACAAGCCAAAAGGTAACATTGTGCAACAGTACCGCCCCCATGGTGTTGAAAATGTTAAATATTTTTGTGTCCTCTCGCTTACTTTAACCTGCCAAAAACCTTTTTTACAGTCTAACAGTGTAAAATACTTTGAACTTTGCCTATTTTTGCCGATATTTCTTCAATTGTTTTCAGTTGATGGTGTCGCCTTAGTATATTCTTGTTAACATCACTAGGGTCAATACAAATTCTGATTTTGTTGTGTTTTCTGACTATTACTATCGGACTTACTACTGGTGTTGGATCCTTTATGGTTTTTATTACTCCTAGTTCTACCATAGAATCAAGTTCTTTTTTTACTGCATCTCCTATTGCATATTTGGATAATTTTGGATTTTCTATGAGATTTATGTCATAGTCAAAATTCTTTAAGCAACCTAGTCCTTTGAACAATTCATTGTTGTTTTCTAGGGATAATTCACTAACTCTCTGTAATAAACCTAATGTTTCACAAGATTCTTTTTCCTAGTATCGGGCTCACATTACCATCAACCACTTTGAAAGTCAATTTATAGTGTTTATTTTTAACTTCACATACTGGATAAGTTTCATCAATTACTTTCATTTTGTCGTCACTATAAGTCACTAATCTCTTGGTCACACACGGATTAATTATCAAGTTAAGTTTTTGCACTAACTGTTTCGGCATTACATTGTATTCTGCATCTGTGTCTAGGTTTGCTTCAAATCCTATGTCACGTACCTTTACTTCTTCTGTCCAGGATTCACGTTTCTTCTTCGTCGCTATTGAGTGTATAAACAAAACTGTTTCTTCTTGTTCTTCTTCATCTAACGAATGTACATTTGATCCTTTGTTCTTTTTCTTTTTCGACCAGCACATTGTGCTTAAATGACCTGTTCTTTGCCAAACTTGGCATTTATTTTTAAATGCAGTGCATTCTTTTCTACTCTTTTACAATCAAACTGCTCTGATTTTTGTTTACTTTTGTCATGTCTTTTTGTTTTTATGCTGTCTACTTGTCTATTTTCTTCTTTTTGCATATCTTTAAGTTGTTTTTATGCTTGTTCGCTTGTTCTGCAAATTTGAATAGCTTTTTCCAATGTCAAGTCTACTTATTTAATAATTTAATTTGTCTTATTCCAAATATAATTTTATCTTTGATTAAGCTATCGTGAAGAGTACCAAACTCGCAGGTTTTTGCTTGGGTTTTTATTGTTGTTAAAAACTCATCAAACATTTCCCCTTCTTGCTGTACGTATTTGAAAAAATTATATCTCTCAAAAGATACATTTGCTTTTGGATTAAAATAGTCTTTGAACTTTTCTTTAATGACATTAATATCTTTTGCTTCAGCTGCGGTGAGATTAAAATTATTATAAATGTGAATGACATCTGAGCCTATCGTAGACATGAGAGTTGCTGCTTGCACCTCAGGCGGTTTTTTGCTCAATTGAGTTGCTGCAGCATACCATTCAAATTGTTGATTCCATTGCTTCCAACTCTTTGACATGTCATTGTTATTTAATTTTTTTTTTTTTTTTATCATACAATTGTAAAGGTATACGTTTGTTTGTCTATAATGTTTGTAATTTATCGTCGTTTATAATTCTTTTAACGTGTATAAAAAAAAATTTTTATTGTTAATATTATGTGTTTTGACCCTTTGTGCGATAACGTATACAATCAGTTTCTGATGAAGGCTTAAATATTGAATAAAGAAGCCGAAACGTAAAATGTAAATCTTTTATTTTAATAACTAGCCACATTCCAAATAAATAAATTTCGCCTACAATATACCACTTCTGGCTAAATAAAATTTCTCCCTATTATATCACTCACCATGGATGAAAAAATGGTAACAACGTTCAAGAACATCAATGAAGAATTTGGATCGCAAATCAGCAAGATAAGTAGTAATTTACTTAAATTCCACAAACAACTTAATTGCTGTTCCAACAAACACACATTTCTACTTAAGTGTAAACACTACAATTTAACCCCGTCTTTTTTAAATTTTAAAACTTCACATATAATTTTCAATAATCAATTTCTAAAAACTAAATTTCATAATAAAATTGAATCTTTTAAACATGTCACATTAAATTATCTAATTACTGATTGTATTAAATATCAAAAACATTTAAAAAATATTATCACAAATCTCAAATGTAAATTACAAAGCAAGTTGTCCCCTATTAATTACACTAAAATTATTAATTTCATACTTTCAAAATGTAAGCTATATAATGCTTTACCCCCTAAAATATACGGCCTACCTAAACTACATAAAATTAATATGCCACTCCGACCAATTGTGTCTTGTATTCAAAGTCCTTTTTATAATCTATCAAAGTTTTTATCAGAATCCATTACTAAAGTAATTAACAACAATAATTATTATTTAAAAAATTCCTTTCAATTAATCCCCTGTGTAAAAAATATAAAATTAAATACTAATGAAAGACTTTGTTCCTTTGATGTAATTTCCATGTACACTAACATCCCCATAAATTTGGTTAAAAAAATCATTAGGGGAATTGTGCTTAAGATGACATACTTTTTGTTCAGAGGCAACGATTTTAAAATTTAATGGTGTTAAAAAATAAAACTATGGTTACCCATTTAAAACGTTTATTCAGAAAACACAAAAATGAATTTTGAAACAATAGAAACAATAATAAATCGAAGAAAATAAAAAGATACCAATCATGTTCATGTGGGTAAGATGACACACGTCAGTCTAAGTTGACATGCCGTTAATTTTAAAACAATATTCTAATTATCACTGCACAATTCACATTGAAAATGCTTAGTTTTTGGTCTAACGCCAGCACATAGACTGTGGCACCATCGCTTACATAGTTGGCAGCATACCCAATGCTCTCCCGACCTCGATCTGCTATATAATTCATTACAATAAAGGCATGCAGCATCGGAGTCATCAGTGTCTTGAGTAAAATTTTCCACAGGTTCGTCATCTGACAATGGGTCATCCTGGAGGACAGCACGCTTCACCTGCTTACGAGCTCTAACGCTTTTACGATTTTCCTTCTCTTTTTTATTTTGGACTTGGTCTTTAATTTCGTCCATACAAGGAGTGCTTGTCAGAACCTGAGAGCCAGTGATTTTCCTTTTCGTGTTTCTTGCTTGTCCCGTAGACTCTGCTTTCGGAAATGGCGAAAGTTCATTTAGCATCTCCTGGATGGAAGACGATCCAGCAACGCCTTGGCAATTACGCTGAACTGGATCGACTGGTATAGAATCCATCATATGCTTCGAAGTAGAAGGTCCTGCTACATATTCAAGATTTGGCTGCAACTGATCAGCTGGTGCAAGATCGTCTTGAAGATGCTGTGTGAAACCAGTTGTCGGTCCAGGAAGTTCTACATTTTCCTCGTCGCGCTCCATCTCAATAACATTTTCGGTGACTGCGCTGGGCAGAAACAAATGATCCGGAAAAACATATGCGTTCAACGGATAAATTCCGGTTTTTTCGAAGCCACTCGTTATGTTTCCGACCGAAGCAGCACTTGCGTATGCTCTCCCAAAAATACCGGCGACCTGGTAAAGTCCTACAGTTCTACCAGGGTGTGTTTTTAGCCAGATGGTAATCTCTCGATTGTAATATGCGTCGAGCGGTCCGAAAAATGAGACGTCAAGTGGCTGCATCCGATGGGTGCAATGCGGCGGCAGACACAGTAATATGACTCCATTGGCCTTAGCAAATTCCAGTGCCTCTAAATTTTTATGGCTACTATGGCCGTCGAGGATCAGAATAACTTTGTTTGTAGGGTTGCAGCCAGTGGAGCCGACGAAATGTTTCATCCATTTGACAAATAAATTACCAACCATGTAACCACTATCATAACATAGTTGCAACGTTCCTGGAGGTGCACCATCAAAATATTCTGGTTTAAAGTTCTTTCGTGGGATAATCATTGCAGGTGGAACAAAATTCCCAGCAGCATTGGCACAGACAGCGATTGAGATGTGCTGGCCTCGTTCGGCACTTGTCAATGCACCGACTTGTTTTTTCCCCTTCTGGGCAAATATTTTTGGTGGCTTTTGGACGGTGCTGAGGCCAGATTCGTCCATATTATAAATTTTTGACGGTGGAATATTATTATCAGTCACCAACGTCTCTAAGAGCTCAAAGAACTTCATCACTTGAGGCTTATTGAAAGCTCTTGCCCTTGCTGCAGAAGTGGCTTCAGGAGCCCTCAACGAGATGGAGGGGTTGCGCCTCCGAAACCCTTTTAGCCAATCCCAACCTGCCATTTGTGTATCTTCGTTAAATCTATTAGACAATCCGGCCTTTTTTGCAAATTCATATGCCAATTTCCTGACATCGGTTGTGTTAAACCCAAAGAATCTCTGTTCAAAATAAAGTATATGTTCCACTAACCGGTTTTCTATGTCAGAATCAAAGGTAGGCTTGAAGCGACCAAGGTTTACCGGAACATTTTGGAAGTGACGTCGAAGTGTTGCCTGCGGCACATTGAATGTTTTTGAGGCCTTAAGCCACCCCATTTTATTTTGTTGGATGCTCTCTATAGCCTTCGCCATATCTTCTTTCGACCATGAAAGTCGCGCAGACTTCCTCTCATAGTTGCCGGGCATCCTGGCAAGAAAATAAAATAAGATTTTCAAGTAATCTACATGTTAAAAAACTCCAGGGTAAGATGACATACATCTTAAGCCGACGGTTGCTGTGTCGTCTTACCCTACGAGAGAGAAAATATTTGCCGCCTTCTGCGACTAAAACCTTGAAGGTTACTTTGATTATTATTCAGTAGTCATAACCCATACTAATCACAGTTCATATTAAAGTAGTCAAACACAAGGAAAAACTTACTTGATACAATTTTATCGACACAAACACATCAAAGAAAACAATATTTTCGAGTGACGAAATCAACACATTCGACACTACATGCAAACAACGTAAGCGAGCAGTCACATATTGTTTGAGTGGTGATGCCATCTGTGAGCCGATATGTGGGCATCGGTTAGGCGTTTGTGGTACATATATTTAAACGGTTATAGGCACTATGTCATCTTACCTGAGTATGTCATCTTAAGCACAATTCCCCTACAAAAAAATGGATTAATCTCAAAAATCACACAAATTTACCATTAAACGATTTCCTACATGCGGTAGAAATTACACTAACATCAACATATTTTCAATATGAAAACACCTTCTACAAACAAATTGATGGACTAGCTATGGGTGCACCTATCTCTAGTGTCATTGCACAACTTATTCTCGAAGATCTTGAAGAAACCATCATAAACAAATTAAATTTTAATATTAAACTTTACAAAAGATATGTTGATGACTGTCTATTAATCTTGCCGTTAAACAATATTCAGTCGACCTTAGCGCTTTTCAATAGTTATCACTGTAAATTACAATTTACTTTAGAAATGGAAGACAAAAATCAACTTAATTTCTTAGACGTTACAATAACTAGACACAATAATCATTTAACAACAACATGGTATAGTAAATCAATTTCTAGTGGTAGCACCTAGGTAACATAAATTATAATTTTGCCAGATACTTTAATTGCCCCGCAGGCTCGGTTCCTTGGTAATTAGAGAAAATTCGTGTAAGTACACAACGCAATTGAAATACATGCTTTTAATTTTTTTAATAAAGAAATATGATTGTTCATACAATGTGTAAAATTTACAACTTACCTGATGCTTCCATTAATCTCTCTATTTCCGCCCACACATTATCTCGACGTAACTATATTCAGGATATTTTAAATTGTACAATTTTTCATAAGCTTGCACTACAGTCATGAGCTTATCTTCATCCATTGTTATAAATACTTAAAAAAATAACAAAGCACGACAGATTGAACGTTTAACAACTAGAACTGCACTGCAGATTTTTAGAGATACAACATAAAATTCCTTATCATGTCAACCGCCATCTGTTCCTTTTCTTTCAGCGTGCGATGTAAGGTACATCACAGCAGTCCAGGATACGTAACCGATACTTAATACGAAAATATGTACAAATGTTTAGGTATATAATTTGAGGAATTAACTATGTATTTGTAATATAGTAAATGAACAAACTGTTTTGAAAGTTTTACTATATGTAATGGCTATCCCAGTGAAGCACACGATTTCTACTGTAGAGGTTTTATTTAAACTATTATTACATTTGGATCTGCTACTTGAATTCTACTGTTACTAACTAAAAGGATGACATGTACTTAAATTTATACTTTTAGAAAAGTTCAGAGTCCGGAATTAATTGATATCTATAAAGGATGTTTGATTAAGATATTAGGCTGCAAAACAGAATGACAAATCTCGTTGTACACAAAATCCCTACTTATCATATATATCATTGTAGTCTAATTGTTAACTGACAATTACAGCTTTATGTGCTGCTGAATTATTAGGCGTTTATTATCATAACGTTATTGAAGCATTTCCCACGCAATGGGGTAATTTTCTTTAGGTTATTGCTAATGAATGTAGGAATTGTAGCTGCGTCTTCACATAGTGCTGATTTTAAGTAATGAAATTTCCGTATGTCTGGTGTCGTAGTATCCAAATGGATTAGTGAGTTGAAAATGTCATGAAAAGGAACCCATTCTTCGTATGATCCAGAAAAGCTAGGCAAACTGATTATAGGAAGCTTAATATTTTTGCTTGAATGATCGCGTGACTGTGTGTTGTCAACAGACTATTGTGATGTTAAGAAATCTAGTTCTTGTAGCTGACTTAACATCCTTAAGTAATTTTTCTCAAAGTCGACGCGTTCTGTGTCTTGATAGTCCAAGTTCTCAAATCCTTTCATGTCGAATTGCAAATCTGCGAACCTTTCGAGACACGGTAAAAGCTTGGCATGACGGATTTTTAAATCTGATAGCTTTGCGTTAGTTTCAAGTGCATTTAAAAAATTTGATGTTTTAGTGAGATATCCTTATCGCGGATTTCCTTGTTTTTAATATCTTTGATTCTACATCCGCCATTTTTTGAGCAATTTACGGGATAAATAAGTTTGAAACAAATAATTGGAGACTTACCGTTCTTGTTGAATGATGAATTGTATTTTGTGTGATGTTGAGTTGTCGCTGCAGTTCCGTCTCGAAGGACTAAAATATGTTGAAAATGTGGCAAACTTCTTCTTTTTCGTTGAGATTACCACCTCACCGTATCATGTGCCTCGGGTTGTAAGTGTATCGTTTGCCTTCTAATGCTTTTTTTTAACAAAGTTTTACAAATATTAATATCTGCTAACCCATTTGATTGTGAATATAATGGACTAGTAAAAACAGTTTCAAAACTCCATTCATCTGCAATTTTTTTTGAATTCCTTACTATTAAATGGCACATTATCAGTAACTACTTTTTCAGAAATACCAAATCTTGCAAAAACTGATTTCATGATCTCAATTATTTCATATGCTGTTTTAATCTGTAATGTTGACATTTCTATCCAACTACTAAATGCATTTATAATAACTAAATAATCTTTACTAGCAAAGGTGAATATATCGGCTGATATTCTCTCCCATGCTCTTTTTTGATTCGGATATAACATTAATTCTAGGAATATGTAATAAAATATATGAAAAGCATATATGTGAAAGTTATTTAACGCTGCGTATAAGGCAAACGATACATGGTGTCAGGTGAAAAAGAAAAATAGAGAAGAAAGGAAAATAACGAAAAATATAAAAGAAAAGATAAAAGTAACCTAAAAATAAAATGGAAGGAAATTTTCTACGATTACCAGAGCCGATAAATATGAACAACCCAAACTTGAACGAGGAGTGGAAGTGTTTTAAACAAAAATTTGCGTTTTATTTAATAGCATCTAATAATTCCAAAGCGGAAAAAAAATGTGCCTTATTGTTAAACCTAATAGGAAATAGCGGATTGGAAATTTATAATGCATTCAAGTTTACAGACACAGAAAAGGGACAAATACAGCTCATTAATGGAGAAATTTGAGACAGACATAAATGTAGCATTATTAAATTATAGAAATACCGCCGTACACAATTTAGACCTTTCACCAGCGCAGCTTTTATTAAATAAGTCAATTAAAACAAAATTGCCATGTTCACTTAATGTATTAAAACCTAAAATAAATAAAAATCTTAAACAAAAATTTGAAAGAAAGAGGGAAAGGTATGAGATGTATTACAACAAAAATGCTAAAAATTTACCTGAATTAAAGATAGGAGACTATGTCATGATGCAGCATAAGAATAAGTGGGAGAGATGTAAGGTAATAAAGAAGTGCAAGGAACCGCGGTCATTTATTATTCAAAATTCGGAACAGAATAGCTTTCGGAGAAATCGCAAATTTTTAAAGAAATGTAATAATCAAGTTCCCATTACTCCTACTTATCAATATGAGATATCTGTCAATGATATTACTGAGAACGAAACTAATAACAATCAGAATGTAGATAGAGAAACGACTTGGAATAACAGATTAAGAAATAGAGATGATTTAGAACAGCGAAGACGTTTCCCAAATGAAAAGAGGAAGGATGTAAAGGAAGTATGAGGTTTGCTAGGCAACCACATACACACTACTGCATGTTGTTAGAACGTGAGGTATTAAGTGTTAATCGTTGTTAAAGAATATATAATAAAATATATGAAAAGCATATATGTGAAAGTTATTTAACGCTCCGTATAAGGCAAATGATACAATAAGACCGTATAGCTAAATACACAAAATACAAGTGATAAATTCTAAATGTTATTTGATGAGAGATTTTAGTATAATTAATTTCAAATTTCTAAATTTCGCTATAAATACCTAAAATTTGGGGTGAAATCAAAAGTTGAGACAAAAATTCTATAAAATTAATATATATTCAAATTAAGAATGATAGTGAAAGCTAAAGGGGTTTTTCCCTAGAATAATAGTTGGATATTCCGTTACTTAGGGATTTAATACTTATTAATACATGAAAGAATCTCTTAAATGAGTTTCTGAGAAGATACCCACTGAGCAAAATTATATTACAATAACGTTTCAATAACATTCCAAAATGACAGGCAACGTTGCAATGTAACTCCTATTTAAAGAACCGGTAATGTTTAACGCAGCGCCTATGTCCTACCCACGAAACATTTCATCACAACGTTACAACAAAACATTAAAATCAACTTCTACCATAATATTATACTAATGTTTTAAAAAAACATTGACTTAACATTGCATAAGAACATTAATACGATGTGATGCCGTAACAATGCTGTAACGTTGTAGAAATAGATTTTTTTGTAGTGATGTGCGACGATAGAAGAAACTGCTACGTTTTCAAAGTGACTAGACGGGCTCGTCCTTTGTCGACCCTTGGCAGAAACCGGTGGGCAATGGAGAGTCGACAATACACGAACGATTCTAGTTACATTGAAAACATAGCAGTTTCTTCTATCGTCGCACATCACTAATTTCTCGAATATAGCAATACTACACGATTGAGCAGTGTATTTTATAGAACTGTTGACTCATTGTCGATGTATTTACATATAGGAAAAAAATAATCTTAAGAGATGGGAAAATGACAGGATGATGAGCCTTTCTTCTGTTCATTGAATGACAATTGTCAAACTAATTTCTTAACAAATTAGTTTTTCAGTTTTCGAGATAGTGTTAAAAATAATGGAAAACGGGTATCTTTAAAAATTTGGAAAACTAAAGTTTTATAACACAGTAATCGCGTCAATGGCTAATGTTTTTCTTTGCCATAAAATATAAGATTTTTACCATTTGGTCATTCATAAATTTCATGAGTTTTGAATTATGCTAGGGAAATATGTACATACTGTAATAAAACATAACATATAGTAAAATATATTTATTTTTGTAGCTTATTTTAAATGTTTAATTTTCATTTATTAAACTATTATATTTCTTTCTTTTTTCTCTCTTACTAATCTGCTTTTTCCGTGCCGGAACCATTCCATTACTATCACTTCAAATTCCTTATCGGTCATTTTACGATACGTTTTTCGTATGGTTTCTGAAAATTAAGTAAGTAATTGTAAATTATAAAATAACATATGGATGAAAAAATATTGTTTCTATATACTAGTACTATTAATAAAACATTGCAATAGGAATAGAATATTTAATGATTGGAGCATCCTGAAGATATAAGAAAACAATTTTGCTCACGTTCATTTGTGACTAAAACCGGCCGACTATATAAACTCTTTCATCTACTTAAAAAACAAGGTTGTAGAAAAGTACATTTAAAACATGGGTTAGCAATTATTACCTAAATTAAAATTAGGATACATTTTCCAGAACACCATTAGAGATCACAAAAGGGCCAGCAAAAATCATATTATTACAGTTTCTCCATGATCAACGATAATGAAGGTTTCCTTTTCTACAGTAAATAGTAGATATGGTTTAGACAATAGTATTTAATATGTATAGCTAATAATTAGAACATTCCACAACCAGAGCAAATAGTGAAGAATGGTGTCTATTATTATCTATATTCTTTCGTTTTCTATGCACTAAATAAGTGGATTGTGTTTTATATTTATTGAAGATTAATATCAAATGCATAATTATAAATTAATAAAACTAGTATTCAGTTTAGCCTATCAACCTTGCTTACCTTTTAATGTGGACATTAGATTTAAATTTTTTAAAACAAAATTTCCTTTTTGTCCACACCAGGAACATTTTTGGGCTAGGTCATTAGTAAAGATCGTCTTTAGTGATCTTCTAATAGAAGATTTCACATCTAGTCCCCCTATATTGTTGATATAGTTTGTCTGTAACAAAAGAATTAGATAGAATTAGTTCTGTTATAAATGAAACAATTCAGCACAAATAGGTATTATGTAAGCAGAGATTATCGGCATCCAACTTAGATAAAGCGATTTACTGGGATGCAATGTAACTGAATCCTACCGCTATTTTAAAGCATTTGGAGCTGCCCAGAAAGTAATTAACTCAAATAGTAGTTAACTACTTTCCGCTCCTTGTAATTATGCACATGACATTATAACAAATAATTATTATTAGTATTATAGTATTCTATTTATTATTTTATTGAGATCAATTTGATTAGCTTGAAAAGTGTGTATACATGCATAAAAGATCATTTATTTTATATCCAGACAGTATGTGATTGGAAAAACAGGGATATATTCTGCAGGGACCGAACTAATTGTGAAGGAATTATTATAACACTATTTATTAAAGAATTAATACAAACCATTGCATCTATATAATCCTCTTCTTTTAATTTTTGATCGAAGTCCGTTAGCTCTTGTATGGTTGCAAGAGGAAATTTAGGTAGTTCTTTAGAATTCAAATATTCTGTATTGTAATTTTTTTCGATTTTATTCTCTATATTATTGAGTCTACAGTCAATAATTTTCAAATGAGTTTTTATATCCACTGTGTTTTTGTTTAATTCTATTAAATATTTGTGTAAACTTGTCTGACTTGAAGTGCCCACTGAAAATATAAATTAATCGAATGTAATTTGTGTTAGTATTTTTTTATATTATAAAATCACTACACCCATATATCTGTAACCAGTAGTAATATAAATAATACATAAATATTCTTACTTTCGGAAGATATAGATGGAGTAACGTCTAGTTCTTCTGTCGTCGCTTCTTCGCAAACATATCTCATTGGTTAGGAAAGTTTCAGCATCGTTATTGCTACTTATTACTAAACTTTTAGTGGTATCCGTTGTTTCACAAAACCCTACAATAAATTTGTCTTAAAACTCGCAACAGATCTTTATAATGACATATGTTTTCCGATATATTCATACTTTCTAATAAACGTTCCAGATTATCTCTTGAAATATTTTCTTCAATTTTCCAGTATTTGGAAGTATTTGCGCCATCTAATTTTTTTTTAATTTTTTCCAAACTAGGCGAGGCATTTCTTGTAGTACCAGACGCTTAAAGTTAAAAACCGTAATTTTAGAATTTTACATAATAAAAAAATAAAACGTACGATTTAGGTCCTCTTCACCGGAGCTACTACTATATATATGGGCTCGTTTACGTCTCTTTCCTTTTCCCAAGTTAAGTTCCCCTTCAGGATCCGATTCTGCGGAGGTGTAGGAATACGCTATCTCTTTATTGCGTGCTTCCTCGTATGTATCTTAACAACAAAATAATATGAAATGGATGAAAATATACATATGAAAATACTGATGGAGGCAAATACAATAAAAAAGGCATTTATAAACTTACCATATTGTTTTATTAATGTTGTAGGGTATAGTGGCCAATTTTCCTCCGGTTTCTTTAATTTTTGAATTAACGACGACCTTAGCCTTTTTTTTGGCCACATACAGTAAAGATTACTTCCGATATTTGTAATCCATGTAGTAGGAACAACGGCAACTTCATCAGTTTCAATAAATTTTATGACGGAGAATAGTGCTTGCTATCATTAAACATTTCATTTTAAGTAAATAAATAAAATATTTTCTAATAATCTAATAATAAGGGGCATACTATATATACTGTACTTATATATTTACTGAGCATTATTATGCATAATTGATATAAAATAATTTTCAAAACGAATGCATTTGTATTTTATTATGGACACCGAAACAATATCTACGTCGTCTGAAAACTCGCCATTAGTGTGATAACATTTAAAGAAACTGGAATTATATGGTAACGCGAAATACGATTTCAACCCTAAACCTCTCTTGCACTGTATGAAAATATCATTTTCATAGGAAAATATATTTTGTATTTGGACCAGTGCTCCAGAATCCAGTATTAAATATCGGTTTTTTTCAGAAAGATCTAACTGGAACGATTTCAGCTTAATACAGTAATAATAGCGTTTTCCTTCTTTAATAGATATTTCTTTCGATAGCAAAGGGATTTCAGATACCATATCAATAGTTAGAAACTTTTGGTCTTCATAAATGCGACGGACAATTTGTTGAAGTGGTTTATTGGCGGTTTTTAATTTGGTTTTAATAAGTCTCATATAATTTTCGTATTTAAATGAGCTAAATTTGTCGAGAACGCCGAATTTAAGAACATCATCAGACAAATGAAGCAAATTATGAACATTATGGTTAATGTATTCGTGACCATAAATTTCACCAAATTTTTTGACAAAGTATTCCAGGCACTCTCTTGCATTCCTATTATACTTTATATGCAGTTCTTCTGTTGCCAAAATTCTTATTCCACAATGCAAACACAAGAAATGATTATATATAGGTTGGCGCATGTTCTCCTTTAAAACGATAGGTCCCGTGTAAAATAGAAATTGGCGAAGTTCAGTTGCTTTCCATTTATCAATTTCTTCAAGCGATCTCGGTAAACGACAGAATTCCATTGTTATTGATGCTCTCATTTCTCCCATTTTTTTGCATATCGCATGTATAGCTGGTATTGATAATCTAATTGACTTATTACCTTTCACCCAAAATTGTATTAGTCGTTTAACTACCCCAAGAAGGACCAAATGCATATAATCCAAAGGAACGCTACTAACCAATCCTACATTTATTTCTTCTAGTGGAGTGTATGCTTTATGATAGTCCTCATACATTTTCTTTTTGAAATTTTCATCTGTTCTAAGAGCACAGTTATTTTCTAAGAAACAAATTCTTCCATTAATATAGTCTCCCTCCACGACGCATTTCGTACATCCAAAATACCCATTGAAACTTTTAATTCCAAGTATAAAACTTTTGGCAGGAGCATCACAGATAATTTTGTGTAATCTCACAGTGTAGGGTATATTATCTATAATTAAATTACTTTCACAAAGTTCAATATATTCCCTTACAAACGGTTGCAGAAACAGCTGCGAACTATCTGGTTTTGAGGTTCCACAATATATACCAATAGCAAAAGGACCGTAAGACTTCCCATCTACATTTAAGCAAGCTAGTATTGGCCAAAACTGACAATTTGAACTTTTTGTAATTGGCAAGCCGTCAATATTAATATCGAGAAAAATAAGTTTAGAATTTGTTGGTTGAATATGCATTGCATTAAACATATATTTTATGCCATTTTTTATGCCAAAGTGGTAGTATTGACCTTGAAGACCCATACACTGAATATTTGCAGTTGCCCCTGAATTACCACTACCTAGCAGAGCTCTTGAATCTTTAGGTACCTTCAAGTTTTCCTCTTTTAGTATTCTTAGCAAATCGTTCAATGCTCTGAATGATATATGATATTTGCATTTCCAAGAAGCAAGTTTCTTAGTTAGTTCGTCGACGGGACGATGACTATCAGCTCTACTAGATATGTTCCGAATATTCACCGCCGCTCTAATAGGAACACGGTATGGCTGTGCTGTTATTCGGTTTTGATTAAAAATGATATCTGCATTAATCAATTTATTATTACGATTTCTTTCGGCACATTCATTATTCATTTGGGCGATGCTTTCATCTTTTTCCCTAGCCTTTATTCGCCGTAAATGTCTCTTTGATACTTCACTAAGTAATTTTCGATGTTTTTTCTGAAATATACAAGAATATAAATTACCTCTTGTATATAAAAAGAAATTACGAAATGACTTTATTGATACTGGTTTCCTCAAAAAAATATCTAATACGTATGCTATACGTAATGTAGATACCAATAGGTTGTGAAAAATAGGAATTAATACAGAAAAGTTTTAAAGCTCTTAATGTAGCAATTTTACCGATGTATTGTTATATTCCTCTTTTAGTGTGCATACAATTTTCTCTTAAAAACCACGCCTTTTTTCCACAGACGCAAAGCTTAAAATTTAAAAATTGAATTGCTCAAGGGCATTGATTATCTCCCAGCTTGTGGTAGAGGTAATTACATGTAAACTAAATGTAAAAAATGAACTTTCATCTTTTTCCCCTAAAATACAATATTTATCTGCGATTGGACCAGTGTTGTTTTCAAAATTATTAAAATTAATAAGCCTAAATAATTAATCTAACGATTTTTGGTCTTTTCAATAGTCCTTTCAATAAAGCTATTGATTAAATTTTTTGATGTAATTGAAAAGATATAAAAAAATAAACAAGTGCAATCGTTAATTTGAAGATTCACAATTTAGAACAAAATATTTCATTGGGAATATACTGAAAAATAATCAAGATCTTTTGACGTTGGTAATTACCAAATTCTCAGAAATTCAAACTTTATGACGTGAGTAAAATACAAGTGAGATAAACTATAATGACAATAAATCATCTCGAAACTGACATTAAACATATATTATATGGATGGAGTTAGAATACAGTAAACAGAATTCAAATTTTCCGCAATTAATTTCAGTAACTTCAACATTAAGGCTTAAAGTTACCTACGATATCGTATTACATTAATAGTTATATTTGAATACCTTTAAGTTGAACTTACTCAATATAATTGCGGGAAATTTGAATTTTGTTTACTGGGATAAACTAAGGGTTTATTGTGATATTTTAAAGGAAAATATATTTAAATGTTATGCTTCATTCTAAACTTCATAAACTTATATAAGAGCGCTGACACATTTATAATAAAGTACGATACAGTGAAAATATTTGCATTGTTTTAGTCGCACGGGTGTTACGTTGGAACACGTCTATTGTAAGCATGTTATTCGCTCTTACCGCTTATGGTGAAGAATATATTTAAAAAATCAATCTAGATATTCAGACGACCTTACTAAAACGCATTACAAGTGGTAAAGTACGGTCATGTTAGCCTGTGTAACCACAGCCCATAAGGTTTCAGTACACGCCATTTGCTGTATTATTTTTACCATCTGACTTAGCTCATCTTAGTTTTGCAGGTAAAGTAACGAGGTTACTCACTTCGGACTCAATTAATTAATCGGCTGATTTCACCGTTCGCAATGAGCAATTCGTAACTTAACTCACAAAAGTCAGATGAAAGAATACGGCCACGGCCATTGTAATACATGTTGCATTATATTACAGCGCAGTATCTATTGACGAACTCCGCTTTAGAAAAAATGCCGTTTGTATTAATTACGCTGTAACATTATGCTGATCCTTATTTGATACATATACAAATGCAATCGTTTCAGAGTTTGAACATTTACTACTACGAACTACAATTATCTTACCTTTACAAAATTTTCCTGCATGATGCTTGCAAGCTTGGCACAATGCTGCACAATACCACGACCACGACTAACAATACACATTTACCTGAATGGCTAGAATGCATATGCAAGCAAGACGCATGCACGTGACACCCCTAAAGTTATACTTGGGCATGCGCTTTGCTCATATGGTAGAATTATTGTCTATGAAACGTTCTGGTAACATTTTCATCTAACATTATATTCTAATCATGTTTAGATCAATTTCTTATGAGAAATGTTCGACCGAAATGTGACATATATAGTCAATGCAACATTTCAATATGAACATTGCTTTTTTGTAGTACCGTAAAACATTTCATACAGGTTCGTAACATTTCATGCTCAGTGGGTAATGAGTAAAACACAATGTGAGAGATAATATCGGGTAAGTATAAGGAATTTTGAAGTATAGCCAGCGAATAACATGCACTAACAATAACTTAATTAATTTTGGGTATGTTTGAACAATGTATTGGAGAGTGTTTATCTGAATAAAAGTACTAAGATAACTTATGATGAATATTGAGACTAATGTATTTAATTTTGCTTGATCCTTTTTAATTCGATTTTTTTAAAAAGGAACTTCAAGACTTTGTTTCAAATTTTATTTCAAATCCACAAGAACTTACTATAGGTACTACAACTTACAAACTATTCTGATTGAGACTGTTCTAAAACTAACTATAATAATGGATTTGACTACTATTTATAATATATTATAATTTCATATTAATGATGTTTTCTATAAATTTGAGATAAGGCTAAACATGTAAATATCATAGACAAACAGTAAACATATTAATTTGTGGCCCACATTATTTTTTTTCTAAATTTTAAAACATTTTATAGAAATAATGATGCAACAGACCTTAGAAAGTGGAAATATGTCTTTATTTATTTTTACATGTAATTGTTTATAAAAAAAAGTGGTGGCTACGCTACGGAGCCACTGGGAAACTATGAGAATATACTCATGCTACATGAAATTTATAAAAACAATTTTTTTCCGCACTTAAGCACAATCCCACATTGCATGCAGAGCACGACCATCTTGATCGGTGCAGCTTGTCTTTCATGCCACATAGAGCACATCGTCTAGAATTTCCATGCAGTGGAAGGTGGCTGACTTTATCATATCGCACTTCTGGTGGAATGTGTTTCTTGAAGTGATTAGTTATCGTAGTTTTACGTCCTTTTGGTGTTGCTTCTGTTTTGGCACCAATTAGTCCACTACCAACAGCCAGTCTGAATTCTTTTAGAGTTAATGTTTTGGTTTTGCCTCTCAAACTGAAGAGAATAAATGCATTTGACAAAGTGACATCTACAAAATGGAAAAAAATTCTATGCCACCATTTTTTACTTTTTCTGTCTATAGCATAGTAGCTTTTATACATATCAGCCTTGTCAACTGCGCCCATATATCTGTTGTAGTCTTTGACTAAAAGTGGACAAGTAACTACAGTAACTGTTCCATCTTTATTTCTCCTGGTAACTTCATTCAGCTCATCTGGGTTGTGATGATTGGAAAGAAAAGTTGTACTTTTTCGGTCCATCCATTTCAGAAACAGTACCCCGTCCTTGGTTTGTCTCCAACTGGTGTCTCCTCTTTTCATATTCTTGTCAGTTTCAATGTCTGTTGGTAGGTGCTTACGACCTTGTCTTACTGTGCCACATGCATAAATTTGATTTTTTTGCAAATCGTCAAGTAATTTCACACTGCTAAAGAAGTTATCGAAGTAAACATGGTAATTTTTTCCAACCAGACATTTTGTTAAATCTTTTACAACTCTCTCACCCAAGCTTTTTTCAGTCTGTAATTCAGCAATTTTCCCGGTATAAATTTGGTATTCACAAACAAATCCAGTATCATCTGCTCGAACCCATACCTTATAACCCCGCTTTATCGGCTTCATAGGTAGATATTGCTTTATACTTGATCGGCCCTTGAATTTAATCATACTTTCGTCGACTGCTTGATTCCTAGTGGGGTTATAGCATTCTCTATATGTACGTGACAGACTATCTAAATATGGCCGTAATTTATAGAGTTTATCGTAATTCGGAGAATTTCTGTCTGGCATAACGGTATTGTCATTCAAATGTATGTTTCCCAAGAACCAGCTGAACCTATTCCGAGGCATCACGGATGCAATGTAAACATCCCGTAGTTGTTCATTAGAAGACCAATAGTCTTTATAGCTGGGTAACTTTGTTACGCCCATGAGTAAATTAATCGCAATAAACTTTTTGATTTCCTCTTTTGAACATGGTTTGAAAGTATTCCCATTCTGCGTAGCATATAAATTAGTTTGGAAAACAATGTCGTCTATTAGCTTTTCAGTAAAGAGCGCTAAAAACATTTCGTGTGGATATTCTAAATTTTCAGGAACATTTGGACCGTAAGGTTCTGTAAATGGTTTCGGATTTTGTGGATAAACAGAATTTTTCCAATCAACCCGATATTCTTTTTCTGAAGCTTGCAGCTCAATACGAAGTCGTTTTCTAACTTGGACTAATGGAATATTATCCTCCAGGTCTGATTCGTCGCTTTCGTCATCTAATGGAAGTACCTCCTCTTCCTTGTCTTCCATGTAATAGACAGAGCATTGTGCTTTACTAGTTGATGGCAAAGAGTTTGCTGGCGAAGTGTCTAGTAACGCTTCATTGTTTTTGGATGATGTATTTGCGGTTTTTACTAATATATTTGATAATATATTTACTTTTGGAGGAATATATTCATCTTGCGCTTCATCTGAATCTGTAACAATTGATTCGCAATCAGAAGGAATTTCATCTAGAATTTCTTCAACATCTTCAGCTTTCATGCTCATCAAGTCATTATATGACCAAATGTTCTTTTTTCTGTGTGATCCTAAAGAAAATGTATGTTGAAAATAAAATATTCTTCTAGTAGTATGTACTAGTGGCTACACCACATAGCCATGATATATAGATATGTACTAACTTTGCAATGAATTATCAAAATTTATTAGTACTTTTATGTAAGAGCATTACAATCTATATATCTACAGTCAAAATGTATGTACGTACCGCTCATTTTCTTTACAAAACAGTTTTTGCACCACTAAATCGAAACTGCACATCAACAACTGATAAGCTCACAAACTTGATCCCGTACACGATTCCTAAATAACCCTTCAAACGTATAGTACTGCTACTACCCGATAGAGAGCAGTACCTAGTATGATAGTAGGTGGCGTCGCTACGAAACCTGTGGGCCGCTAAGTATAGAAAAATTATTTAGATTGGTGGTTACACCATGTAGCCAGTGGCACACTAAGGGTTAAGAGGATGTTGTTGTTTAGTTGTTATTTATTGGATGACTAACTGTCTACATAATTATTTATAGTTCGTGCTTAAGATGCTGCTACTACTCAATCACGAGTAGTCGACTCGTAAGCATTTTATAAACCAATCTCAAAGTTGAGATCGCTGCTCAAGCAGCCAAAACCAGATCTTGGGTCTGATATGGCATTTGGGGTGCCTTGAGTAGCTGTGTGACAAAACACATGTTTGTTTACAAGTTCGTTTACATGTAAACTTACCTTACCTTTTTCATTCATTAATTAATAAAATGCGTGAAATATTAGAAGAATTTGATAGAATAGAATTTAATAGATATTTACCTTGTTTGACACTGCAGTATAGTCGGTTCTTGTTTTTGACTTGTTCCGTTTAGTTGTAGTAGGAGCACACACTGAAATGATATTCAATGAGAAAATAATATATAAACAACTACAATTATAATTACCACTGCTGGATAAAACTTTTTGATCTAGTAGAGTAGTTTATATGAAATCGTGTTATTTTTCTGCGTAGAATTGAAAAATGAAATAATATATAGGCGGTTCCATTTAAATTAACGAAGTAAGTATACGTTTGCCTACTTTTGGGACACTCTGTATAGTAAAAAACATTTTTAAGTGATGCAGCATTGGATTCTATAATGTTCTTGTAGAAAAGATTTCTTTCTAAAATGACAAATAGAGCTGCAATCAAAGACCCAGTCTTCGGTGAGACATCCTGTACAATTTCCGTATACCAGTGTATATGACAATAGATAAAATAATGACTATGAAAATATATCTTTGGAACATTGAACTATATCCTAGCGAACTGGAACAGCATGTTATATATAATAGTATGTCCAGGCGTTGACGCCAACAAAGATACTAAACACGACGTATATCTGTTTCAGTTCATCACATGTTTATATCGTAATGTGTTTATAAGAAATAAATATAGGTCCATATGTACTTATCTAGCACTTATTATTTTTTTTCGAATGTGCGCTTCGTACTTTCTGTTATATAGGAGAACAAAGCACGATGTTGTGCAAACTGCTACGTAAGAATGTGTATGAGTCGAGTAATACAAACTGTATAGGATATGACTATATGAATACTTGACTTGCTTTATCCAAATTTATACCGAACATAAATCAAATGAAACGGTACATTTTTGTAACTATGACGCAATTAACTTCTTTGCAATAGATCAAAAATTGTCTGTCCACTAATACGACCGATACTTATCTAAAGAAATAGTTTTGTTATTCCGACTGTGTTTGTATGAACTAAATATCGTGAATATGGTTTGCAAAAGAAATCGTCTTATTTGATAAATAGAAACTGAATAAAATGTATGTTTCTATAGTACATAACTTCATCACATTTACATCTATGAGATAATAATGCACATAAAAATTTGTAAAAGTAATTACTTTGGGTAGGTATTCCCTGTACTCCTCGAGGCTGCTGTCGCATAACTTGTCCGTTCGCCCAACGATCTTTTCGCGATGTTAATTTATTTTTACCTCTGATCGGTATTTCTCAAACTTCAACAAACCACAGAAAGAACCTTGAATATATTTGTCATATGATATGAGTATAAATAGTTACGTATACTTTTATAAAAACCTGTATTATTAATTATAATATATAATATATATAGTATTTTGATTTACTATGTATGTTACGTTATAACAACACATAAGCATAAATATTTTAATAAATTACAAAATGGTCGCCACCCACGCTTTCAACTATTTTATATCCAGCCCCTTTAGAAGGAACCGTACTCGCATTAGTTTTGACTAAATTAGCGGTCAATTATCTAGGTATGCCGAGGAAGTTTTTAGTATTAATAAAAAGTCGTTCGTATGTTGCATTTTCTATAAAATAGCATAAATTTAAGATGCGACTGTGTTAATTACAGGTAGGTATACGTCCATATCGGGTGCAGCATTCTCCACCACCACTGGGTCAAGCTGCGACTTCTTCTCTGCTTGTCATGCTATTACGCAGTGCTGTTAATTCCTTTCGTTTTCTAAAAAAAAATATTGCACATTACTTTCAGACTAACTCTTTCTTTTCTCTTGTTATTATTATATACATACCTTTGTACACACCTTCTCACATTGACCTCAGGCTGGGCATTATAAAAAACAGCTGTGTCCTCCTAAGCCTTGTTCTTTTCGGTCAATGTGACCCCATCTGTTCTCTTATTTTCTACTACACCATTTTCTTGAACAGGGCAGGCCAAAAGCATTTTTTTCTGTTTCTGATTAGACACCCGATCTTGTTGAGTTCATCTACAAATTATTATAATATTGTATTCAATAATTCACACTTTCGTGTGTATTTAGCTGTGTTAACAAAAAACATTTGCCACTTACTTTTATCAAATACAATAGCAGTCACAGTCCAGAAAAGACGCGTGGTGTTATCCTAGAAATTTATAGTCATAAAGGAAACGTCCGACTTCGTGGAAAGTTCGATTAAAAAAGACGGTTGTTAAAACAACTTCGAATCACTCGAAAAAACGCGGCAAAGCACTTTCAGGGCAGACATTTATTGAAATCCCTAGAAGTGCTTGCTCAACCCGACCTCTCACGAGGTTACCCGAAGTTTTGTTGTATAAAACACAACGTCTGCTTGAGCAAATATTTAGCACCAACAGTTCGACTTCCGTAAGCGCTGCTTGAGTAGCAACTCGAGCACCTACTGTAAATACTGGCATAAGAAAATTACTGTAAACTAAAATGAAATGTACAAATGAAATATTGCAACAAAATATATATTCTTAGTTTAAATTCGACGAAAGTTAACCTTTCCTCGCGCATGCGTTGAGCAGCTACGAAAACACGGTTTCGCAGATCTTCGCATTTTCTATGTCGGGGCGATGATCATACAACTGTATCACCACAGAACAAAGTGTAGTGGATTTAGATTGGGGCTACGGACTGGCCGCGGAATGTGACTTCGTCCAATTCAATGTGGGAATGTCCGGTTTAAAAATTGGTGAACAACCCTACTACTATGCGCGGGTGCTCCATCGTGCATGAACCAAAATTGTAGGCGTGTTGGTAATGGTATATCGTCCAAATAATCAGGCAATTCATTTTGAAGAAACAGTAAATAAGATTCCGCATTTAACCGTGCTGGGAGTACATTTCATCCAAGTTGATCGCCTACTAACCTTGTCCAAACATTGACGGATATCCTAACTTGAGAAGAGCTTTGGTTAATATCATGGGGGTTTTCATACGCCCAGTGGTGAAAGTTGTGATAATTTAAAATACCATCGTTGGTAAATCTACATTTGTCCGTAAATAGGATTACTGACGCAAGGATCTGACTGACGAACTTCTCGGCGTTGGGACCACTCACAGAAGGCAATTTGGCGGGGATAATCTAAGTCAATTAATCGTTACACGCGTTGAATATGATACGGACGAAGTAAATTCCTTTTTAAAATTTGATGTACTGTAGTTTGCCACACATTTACTTCCCTCGCGAGGGTTGTTGTACTTACGCCGGGATCCGCCTCTACGATATTTAAGACTTCCTCTTCGGCTTGTAGCACTCTGCGTGATCTTTGAGGCTCACGACCTTATAAACGTGGAATTACTGATCCTGTCTCTGGAAGTCGATACACGGCTCTTACAAATGTTTCAGGCGAAGGATGACGTTGATACGGGAAATTTTCTACGTACAAATACCTTGCTGCAACACTATTCTGTCCTGTTTCACCATAAATTAAGATCATGTCAGTGTATTCGATATTCGTATACGCTGACATTGGAAACGCACGCATCCACTGCGAATAGCAAGTGCACATTAAGGGCCGGTTGTACGAAACAAGTTCAACCGAAGTTCTAAATAGAACGTCGTTCAAGCCAAAAAAAAACGTTGTACGAAAGCGGTTTAGGGCTGACCGTCAGTTCAAGATGTAGTTCACTAGAACGGCACACCAGTGACACCAGCATCGTTCTACTCTAGTTCACCGCGCGTTGTGTTGATATAACCTAATATCTTTGACAGTTGACGGATTTGCAAACTGTTGACAAAATGAACAATAATATTGATGCATTAGCGGATGACGAAGATTTTTTGGAATTAGTAGAACATGTTAAACATCAATATGGAGTTCAAATATGGAATGATGAGGAATTTAAAGCTAGATTCAGGCTATCAAAAGTTGTTGTTCAGTACATAGTAGATGAAATAGGACACGAAATATCATCAGAAACAAAAAGGTTTGACTTTTTTTATATTGTTTACCATAACTTGATATATTATTCCAGAAGTTGTGATCTTACACCTGCAGAGATGTTATTTATAACCTTACGATATCTAGCAACAGGTTGTATTTTGCAAGTGAGTGGAGATTTTAGTGGTGTGTATAAGTCCACAGCATCACGCACCATCACAAAAGTAACAAGAGCAATAGCCCGTCTTGCCCCAAGATATATTTTAATGCCCCATGATGAGGATGATGTTAATGTAGTTCGACAAGGTTTTTACAACATCAGCAAATTTCCAAGATGTATAGGGGCATTGGATTGTACCCATATTAAAATTATCTCACCTGGTGGTAACAATGCGGAAGTATTCCGGAACCGAAAAGGTTACTTTTCATTTAACGTGCAAGTGGTATGTGATGCAGAATTAAAGATTAGAAATATAGTATGTCGCTGGCCAGGTTCTGCTCACGATGCTCATATATTCCGATCAAGTAGACTACGTGCTGATTTTGAGCATGGAGAAAATCTACTTATAGGACATAGTGGTTATACCATAAAACCGTATCTGATTACACCACTTGCAAATGTGCAAACGCCTGCTGAAAACTTATTCAATGAAGCGTTAATAAGAACACGTAATACTGTTGAGCGATGTTTTGGTGTTTGGAAGAGACGATTCCCCATATTAGCTCTAGGGATAAAATCGAAGGTCGAGAAAGTTCAACAAGTTGTCGTTGCATGTGCTGTACTACACAAGATTGCGTGTACAATGAGAGATGCACACCCGCCAGCAAATGAAGAGCTGGAAGCTGCTAGAAATATTGAATTTCCAATACAAGAAGCAATAGATAACGAAGATGTTGCAGTTAATAATATTACTAGGCAGGTATTAATTACCGAATACTTCCAACATTTATTGCCTTGAAAATTGTCATGAATTGTAGAATTTATTAATGTATGACATGAATATTATGTTTTTATCTCTTCTGTTAATCATTAATATCAAAAGATTGTGCTCAGTTTTGTCAGTAAGGAAAGTGTCAATAAAATATATGCAAATGTATTTAGAAATATTTATTACACAACATGTGTGCATATTATTTAGAGCATATTAGAAAAGAATAGAAAGAAAATAAAAAAATAGTATCAACTAAATATTAGTAAATACTACACTATAGTTAATACTTATTCATTTCTAATATACTCATTTTTTTGTCATGCTCTTCCTGCATTAGCTTTTTACGTAAAGCAGATTCTTCCCGGTGTAGCTGTAGCATGGAATCATGTTGTTCTTGCATATGCTTCAGTTTTAATTTGTGTTCTGCTAGGAAGCACTTTTGCTGTAGCTCCACCAGCTCTGATTTTTGTGCGGCCCATTGCTCAATTTTCTTATTCAAATCTTGTTTAGTTCCATGTTCCAAAAAAAAAATTTTTTCCTATTATTGAATATATAATTAATGAGTTTTTGTACCTTTCTTTTTGTTTAATGATGCTCTTAATGGAGTTGACAAAGGGTTTCTTAACATATCGGGTGTGTACTTTTCCCAAGTAACTTCTTCAGTAGCTATATTTCATTACATAGTAGTACTAAATATTTACTAGCTGTTTTACGTTACTTATTACACACATAGATATTAATTGTTATTATTTTATAGTAGTTATTATTAAATTACTATTATAAAATACATAGCTATTATAAGTTATGTACTCACTGGCAGTATCATGTTCCTTAGAGGCACTTGGGTGCCCTTCAACATTTAAACTTTCAAAAAGAGGCTCTCCCTTACTCTGGTCTTCAATTTCAGAATACACTAAATTTGCTGCAATGTTAATCACTGATATACAATATATTAAGAATAGAATTTACTGGTTTTGTTTACATTGATTGGAAACTACTTTCTCGGTGGAAGATATGTTGTTTGGGCTGGTAATAAAAATTATTGCAGGATCTGCGAAATAAATGTATTAGATACAGAATATGCTTTTATTAGTATATATCCTACCTTCACTGCGATCATCATCAAACTCTGATGGAAGCCCAACTAATTGAAATACTTGACGGGCCACCACCTGTACCACAAATATCTCTTTTCATGTCTGCCACTTTCCGCTTGGTGCGTTTTTTAATGTTGTCATACTTATTACGTAACACTTGCTTAGTCCTGTAAGAATCCCCACTAATCATATTAAAATCTTTTTCAATTCTTTCCCATGCCATCTTCTTTACTTTATTTGTATTTGTATCAGTTCGTTTACATTCCACATCATTGCGATATTTTTTAACGATACTGATTAATATCGACTCCTCTTTCGTACTAAAATTGCAGGATCTAGCAAATCGTTTATCCATTTCTTTATCAGATAATATACCACCACCAAGCAATACTATACCATTCCAAACAACATAACACACGCAAACGAAGTTTTACAATTAATTATACATACTTTTTGACGAATTTAATCCAACACTTACGTATGACAGCTACTGGGTATTTTCGTATAATAATATTTTATTTGACAACAACACGTCCGGAAAGTGTCATTTCATTAATAAGCGAATTCCCCTCAAATGCCCGTCAAACCCGGGCCGGCGCCGGCGCAGGGATGCTATAACCGTACTGAGTACACTAATCTGCACCACAGTGGTAACCAACATGTTTATAGAACGCGTTCTACTGAACCGCAACAATATCAGCTTCGTACAACATACTCATCTCTGAACGTGGTTCAAAGTTGATCCTACGTTTAAGTGATCTATAGTTTAACTGCCTTTTGTACAACCGGCCCTAAATGTTAAAATTTAGTCTGCACTGGCTTACATTGTAAATCCCAACGTTCAAAGTATAGCGCCGATCGGTGATTCACCGGTATGCTAAACTAGTGAGAGCCGGACTCGAATAAAGAAAAATCATTTTCTCGGTACTACGTGCACTTAGAACCGCAATTTTTTGTGTTTAGGCATTGGTCATGTATATCTTTCACCCCCTTCTTTTATTTCGTACTATACAATAATATCTCTGTACATATTCTTAGTTTAAATTCTTATATACTAAAAAAAAAATGTAATTAAATTTCGGTATCCTGAGAAAACACTTTTAATGGCACGGAGTATATATTGCGTAAAATACAGGGACCATTTACTATTATGCCTACATTATCATGTTTAGAACGAGGAGCATCTTTCCCGATGAGATTTTAGGATACCAAAAGATTTTTCCTTGCCTATTCTTGTCCTTATGTGCTTTTGGTTATATTGACATTCTGATATTCCTTTTACTGCAGGTAATACCTGTACCATTAACCATGGTTGAATTACTATGACCTACGATAACGTGTTTGCTATATATATTTTTTTCGTAAATGTATAAACCAGACGTTTTGATGTAAAAAAAAATTGCATAGCAGACATCCTCCATATCAAAGCGTCGTGTGTTGAACCAGGATATCTTGCGTTAACAATATAGTTAAATCAAAAAATCACAAATCTATAATAAAAAATTACTTACATACGAGTACAACTTATAGCTTGAATATTTTGAGAATGATACCTTTTTCTGTTAACGTAATTGTGTTCTTTCTCATGCAACGTGAGTATATTTTATTTTCTCCCAAGAACAAATTTTGATATTTTATCCATTCATTCCCTAACACTTCTTATATTGCATTACTCACTTCATCGATAACCCGTGACATCATTTGTTACGTATTTCACCATATCTGTTTCCAACAAATGCTCCTTGTGGACCTATGTCCGAAATAATGACTTGCTTTCTTTATAATATTTCTAATTACGTCTAATACTTCCAGTCCTGAGACAGATTTGCTAGTAAATTCATAAGCTACTGTTTGCTTCCATCGGCCTGATAGTCTAGCTAACATAAAAGCTAATGCATGTGTAGCCAACGCGTCGCTCTCTGCAGAGAAACCTTTCATGATGGGCTGACCAGTTATTTGAAAATAGAGAAGTACCGTAGTGCACTACTAGTTTTATTGCCATTTCGTCGATTAATGGAGTAGCGTGCTTCTTCTCGTGTTGAAACTGATTCATTTATAAATATTTTTTTACAAATATGATCACTATGTAATTGAATATAAATTATAGGCAGTTACCATCACTTTGATACCAACTCTAAGCCTTAGTAAGTGTACCCGTCATACAGTAAACACTTTTATTTACACACTTTCGGTGTAGTACATGTTCTGTATCTAAATCGCCTCATATTATCACCGTGACCTTGTTTTTCGGAGTATCGAAAAATTTTTCCCTCGAATCTGACCCAAGCATATAAATTCCCAAAGATACTACCGCTTAAAACCAGTGATACAATTTCTGGAATGTTTGAATAAAGGATCAGCAAGTGCGGTATTTGATCATAGTTTTAGCAAGTGTTTGCTAAATGAATTTGATGGTATGTTATTCGTAATGCTTGGTGATACTAAACAGCTGATAATTTAACAATTTTATTGCCTTGAAAATACACTTACTATGAATACCACAATTTGTAAACGATTTGTATTTAGTTCCAGATCAGATTCATCATTTTTCCATCATATCATTGATAGAATCGAATAACTTGGCCACGAGTAAGAAAAAGTCTGCAGTATTAGCCGCGTTTCGGTCCAACATAACGACTACGTGAATAGACAAGACTTTAGTATCACACAATACACACAAGAATACAGGCTATTTACGATAACCGGAAAAGTTCCTCATAACAGCAGATAAGCTTTGACTGAAAATTTGAGCAGCTACTGATACCTTCATTTTGTTCATTTTCTGCTTAAAAATATGTGCTTCTGTGATTGTAGGGATTAGCCTAATACCATCATCCTTTTTATCATGCTTGAAGAACTGCACACTCCACTTTGCAGTTTTCATTTCATTTTTCCGCAAAAATTTAATATCACAGTCTAAAAGGCAGTTTCTTACACATTAAATCATAAATATGAACCGCTTCCTCACCATCCACAAGACTTCCAAAATATCTATTTTCGATTTGCCTTTCTTGACCAATTCTATTGGTGTCTTTCTTCAGCATATTGATTGCACCCCTGTTTGTACTTCCTTGGTCAGATACTGTTGCAATAACATGTAATCTAATTCGTTTGTATCCCTTACCAGTTCTTTTATAATAGCAAAGAGTTGCGTACTTGATATGGTTTTATGCACAAAGTAATATGCAATTGGCTGTTTCCATTGCTTTCGTAGGCCTTGAATCACGACTACCAACGCATGGTCAGCAATTTGTATATGAGGATCACATCCAATATCTTGAAATCTTAAGAATCTGCCTTCTTGTGCGAAATAGGCTACATGGGTTGATAACTGTAAT
The DNA here is from genome assembly GCA_949128085.1 of Cetonia aurata. Taxonomy (NCBI): domain Eukaryota; kingdom Metazoa; phylum Arthropoda; class Insecta; order Coleoptera; family Scarabaeidae; genus Cetonia; species Cetonia aurata. The sequence goes on from OX421889.1 coordinate 13,439,053, forward strand.
TCATCAAAAATAAATAAATAAAATGTGACCTCCGTAACTGGGAGTAACTGGAGGTAACTCGCTTATTGCTTCTAAAATAATTAAAATAAAATAAACTAGGAGGGTACCTACCTTGATCGACCCTGATTGAATAGGAACAACCAACTAATTTATAACTGTTTTTCTCCTTTCTAAACTCTTTATTCCATTGCTCTATCTAATTGCTGCGCACTCGCCGCTACTACTACTACTACTTCTTTTTCTGATTTATGTCCACTCCTCCCCACTTTTAACATAGCGACTTTGCTGAGTGGATGTAAATCGGCGAGCTCACACAATGACTTAACAATATTACTTAAGCCGACTTAAAATATTAAAAATAATAATTTCGTGACAATAAGACAGGGATAATGATCTCGTTACTTAAAGTGTTTTTTTAGGGCTTCAAATAAGTATTTGTTAATGCCTGTTCGAAAAGGTATTTACGTGTCATTTGCAAAAGTATTGTTTTGGATGGAAGCGAAAATATCATCCTCAACAATCTATATGCTCTGGGGCTTGACTTAAGTAGATTGAGAGCAAATACCTTTTCGGATTCAGTAAATCGCCTACCACTCTTTGTATGGTGTACATTCCTTAATTGACAAGCGATAAAATTTGATACTGATTTGCTCATGTTTTCTAATGCTTCATACTGCTTGGTCTTCATAAAATCCTCTATGCGGAGAACCTTATTTGCCAGTTTTTTTTACAAGATTTTTTCAAGTACGCTTCTCGTTTGAGATTGTACTGTAGATCCATTGACAGAATCAAATAATTTGTCCATGAATAACAAAAAGTCTGCAATATTAGCTGCGTTACTATCAAAAGTAATGACTCCTCAATATTTGTAAGAGAGAGACTTTAGTGTAATGCAATACATACAATAACATACGCTACTTACGATAACCAGAAAACTTCCTTAAAACAGCAGACAATTTGAACTGCTGTTGATACCTTCATTTTATTAATTTTCTGTTTCAAAATACATCCTTCTATAATTTTAGGGATTGGCTTTATGTTATCTTTCCTTTTGTCATATTCAATCATTTTTTCCATAAAAACTTCTAAAATGCAGTTTCTTACGCATTTCAGCGTGTTTAATCAGGGTGTGTTTGGTAAACCCATCAATAAGTACCAACAAATGCTTATTATTGTTGCCGCTACTTACACACGGTCCCAGATGGTCCACATGTAGAGTATGACACGAGTAGTATCTGACACATCTGTTGACTCATCCAAGGCCAGAGAAAACCACTCCAGATGTCCATTTTTGTCAGACAGTTGAGATGATATATTTTCTGCGATGTCTTGTACTCTCCGAGCCACGGTGTTTGCTGACAAACTGACAGTTTTAAATAAATTTACCTTTTCTGGGTACATTTCTTCGGCTACTGCAATTACGCATTCTTTGATCATTTCTCCATTGGTGAATGGTTTTCCACGTTTTGCCATTTCAAGAGCCACACGAAGGCTGGCACGAGTTGCAGCCTCTTGTTCAGTATTGGCTTTTGTAAACAAAGATTGCTGCGATTTCAATCCGCGTTTCAGAGCCTCAAATTTTTCTGTCCGCAAACTTCCTGTATATTTTGAGTAATTGTGAAAATGTTTCGCTTCATAGTGACGTTTAATGTTATATTCTTTGAAAACGGCTGTGGTTTCATTGCAAATCAAACACAACGCCTTATAACCGGATTCAATCACGAAATATTGAAAGCTCCATTGATCTTTAAATGTTCTGCATTCACCGTCTATTTTTCGTTTCTTTTCCATACTAGTAAACCATACACACAAATAATAAGTCAAATCAAAATACTATTACCATTGTTTATATACATACTAGTTAGTTAACCTTATGGACAAAATAGTTAACGGATTTTTGAACATTTTGGACAAAAGCGGTAGATGGCAGCACGCCGTTGATGTCCGTCTCGATTTAAATGTAAACTTTATAGTTAGACTACTACATACAAGATGGCTCTCTTACGTGTCGGTAAAATATTATTTAATTGCAATAGTTACCTCGTAAGTTGTAGGCAGATTGTAGGTGAGGCCCGGGGAAAGGAGAGGGTGGATGGGCGATGACGCTGTGATGACGCGCCACGCGATAATTCTCGTGTTTACATTGAAATGTTTGTTTTATTAGGAAGAATAAATATTTAGTTTGATAATATATAATCGTTATTTTTTTACCATTTTACTTTACTTTTTTTTAGTTTCTAATTTAATGTTATGTTCTATATATGTGTGTAGTTCTAAGTTTTGTGTTATATTTATATAATATTTTTTATTTGATTTACTTATGTTTACTATTGCGTAATAGTTAGGGTTGCCATACGTCCGTATTTTCTACGGACAGTCCGTATTTTGTAAGCCTTGTCCGTAGATTATAAACTGTCCGTAGTTTGTACGTATTTCTGCAAGGCGTCCGTATTTTTTTTCTAGTTTCCAATTTGTCGTACTCAAGTCGTAATTTTGTCATTTTATAGTTATTTTAGCATTATAGAAAATTAAAACGGTTTTGGCCCTTGGAACTTATTCGAGTAATCAGAATGGCCCTAAGACTGGAAAGTTTGGAGACCCCTGTCCTAAACAATACAAATGGTTCATATATAACAAAATCTAAGCGGGTAAATAATTTTATGGATTAATTCAGACACAGGGACTAATATTAAAAATTACATTGAACAAAGGATTAATTTCGAATGATGTCAAAATTCTTATTATTACACAAGTAAAAGATGTTTAATTAAGGGAATAAATTAATGAATTAAAAATAATTTTTTATGATATCAATTTTAATGAAAAGTTACTAAATAGTGTTTATCATGATAATAACAATCAAATAAACTATTCAAATTATAATAACTTATGTTCTAGACTAGATGTTCAAAATTTATATTCAATATTTCATGTTAACAAGCAAATAAATATTTTTAAGGAGTATGTATATGTATATGGAAATGTTTGTCTTGTTAAGATTAATATAAATAAAAAAATTCTAAATATACTAATTTTTTTTATTATTTGTTAGGGGAAACCGCTTGGCATCTAACTGCTGGTTCAATGCGGTCAGATAGTGTCGGGCGTCACTCCGACTAAAACTCACAGTATGTAATCATTCATTGGAGAAACTGAAACTGTCATGGCGACCCAGTCCCCCGATCCAATAGATGCCGCTGGGTGTATTCGCGCTACAGTCAGGCAACAATGCAGCCAGTAATAAACTGAAAGCGTGAATACAGTGTCCTCTAACGTTATGGAAAAAATGTTCGCGATATAATTCAAAAATAGTTTTATATTTAATTTAATTATTAAAAAAGAAAAAATAAAAACGAAAAAGCTTATTTATTGCTTATATTTAGTAGATGATTTTTTACATTGTTGATACAATACCGATGATGTGGGTGGTAGCGGTCTTAAATCCTTCTTTTTAATAATGTTATTTGCCCCCTTAATATAATTAATTTAATAACATTTTTACAAATCGTTCGTTGTATCCCTAAGGAATGACAACAATTTTTAAAATTAAAATTTACATGTTTCTTAACAATCGTAAACATTTTTTTAAGTATGTTTCTAGTTGCGTTCTTTAAAATGTAAATAACGATGTTATAAATTTGAATCATCGTCTTGAGAAATGATGTATTACAATATTGTAACTTTTGCCTTATTGCTCCGCCATAATCTTGCGATCTAATGACATCCTCATGGTAGTCGCTGTCTTCTGGTCGCTTTAAAATATTCTAACGACACACATCGCACTTTTTAAGAGACGAAGTTATCTTTACCATATATTCCGCCACATACGCCAGTACCGATATCTCCAAGTCTTTCATTGCATTAAAATCTTCTGGCACCTGAAAATTACATTTTTCTTGGGACTCTACCCTCTTAGTGAAATCAGCCTAAAATAGAAATATGTTATAAAATAAAAATATGTTTGTGCCATAAACCACATACCTGCTCCAAAAATTTCTGCAAAGTTAATAAAATATGGGATTTATCGTCCTCGCAACTGGAGCCTGGAGAGTGCTTAGTGACCAGGTTGTTCACTAAAAGTGATTTATAAAAAGGCCCAAACGCAGAACAAGTGGGGTTAGTATATCTTGAGCCCCGTTGCCTGATCTTTCCAAAAAAGTTCTCCAATGGGTGGTTCAAATAACGAGGACTGAATGATTTGAAACCATCATCTTTTAAAATTGTACTTAAAAGTATCATGTTCCGCAAAGAAAGTTGCCAATTTTTAAAAGTTGGAGGAATTGTTTGTTTGCCATTATTATCGATGCAACGCAATGTATCAATAGTGCTAATGGCAGCTCTCCAAAAATCAATATGTGGTGAAATCTCCATGAGATTTACTTGTGTCTTCAAGGCTTTTGACTCGATGTCACGGCTCCCATTTATGCTGTCAAATAAATCGTTGAAGAATTTTAGAAATTCCGCGGTTTCGATTCTCTCTTAACCATTTTAACGTTTCCCACTTGGTAACTTAAAAAAATTGAAAAAACTGAATTACGTGGAACATGTTGTGACGGAACGTCTTATATTTTAAATTTAGCGCCACAAGGAAGAAATTTTATAAGTTGGGCGCCACCAAAAATGGAATCAAAGAACTACTAGGAGCAACTAAATTTAAATAAAATGATTTGTAGCCTAATGACTAAGTTTGTATTATTTAATTTTCCTTTTCTTTACTCAACTAAATTTAATTATTATTAATAAATTTCATAAGCTCTCTTATTGTTTTATTCTCAGGGCGTACGGTTAACAAGGGGTAATTATGAGTTCAATTTTCGAATAAAACAGTTCATTTCGGATTGACTATAATTTTACAGACTTTATTCACAGCGTTTTCATAAAGTAAAAGAAATAAAAACAAATAAATATCCCTAGATTACTCTAAAATCTAATTTCCCGGAGGAATTACGGGCCCGCTCAAATAATTATATAAAACTTCTATATTTACAATTTTGTTCAGAGTATATGTAACAAATATATGTATATATATATTCAGACTTGCGATTCAGCTGCTTTCGGCTTCTATCAGGGCGTGGCTCCCTCGTTGGGTATACCTAAAGGCGTCCTCCACAGCTTCTTAATTGCGAGGTAGCACTTTACTTTACTTTCACGTTTTACCGACTCACTAACTCGTGGTAACCTTTTTACTTATTTATTATATTTTTATTTTTATCTGCGCGTTAAGAGAGTATGTTCGACGCTTAACAAATCTCGCGCGAGAGACCTTCTATTTCTCGCCGCTCTCGTTCTCCCGTGTGTTGTCACGAACAACTTACTCGTTCACTATTGGCCGAAACCTTCTGGTGCGATCACGTGTTTCTTCTAGCCTACCCGTAGCGAGGGTTTTCCCCGAATTCCCACTTTCCACATAGAATACTTTACACATATGACATATATGAAACTTAAATATTCTTACAACTATAATCAATCCTTTTATATTTTTTATTATTAATGAAAATCAAAACAAAATAAAATAAGGCGTTCCATTGCAATGTAAATGGATCATATCATGTTTCTTTATGTTAGTATCTTTAAAATTACCTGATCTTGCCATTAAATTAATTGTGGATGCAACAGTGTGGCTGAATATTTGGGTACAAATAGACACCTTCATTTTCTTGATTTTGTCTTTATTCACATGCCACATGTTATTTTTGGCATTGTTCTTGATTCACCACTACAATTATCTAATTGCCATGCGGTAGTTATATGTTTCCATTTAGCAATTTTCTTTTTATTGGTGGTAAAACCAATATTTTTTGTTAGGAGATTGTTTCTCACGCCCTTAATTAAATGAGGGAAATCGAATTACATTAAATCCAGCCTCTGTTAGCATAGTAATCAGCTCTTTTAGAGTTTCCATTATTTGCGCCGCCTCTGCTGTCCCTTGCACATAATCATACAAGAGGGGTTATTTCCATTTCCTGTGGATACCCCTCAGCATGTATACCTAAACATAATAGTATTTGTAATTATAAATGTTACAAAGAATTTTATATCACATACTTGTACATGGTTTGCTATGTTGCAAGTCATATGGTCCCCAAAATTTTCAAAGCCTTCAATTTCATCTTCATTCGCATTGTAATTTAAGCTTGAACTTATGCTCATTTCATCAAATAATATGAAGCAATCTTTATCTAGTGGTTTCATGGTCGTTGCAATTTCAGCCAAACCATTAATTACGATAGAGTTCATACCTGGTGCTATCACTATTTTACTTAACATTTTCATTAATGTTTGACGAGAAGGCAGGGAAAACAGTTGGCTCAAAAATCGATAAGCCGTACCCCTCTGTTTATATATAGCGAAAGCAGTTATTTTATCGTCCTCGCTAAATCTACGACCTTTCTTATTCTTCCCAAAACAGTTTATTTGACTTCTAAAAAAAAAAAATTCTGGATTGCATTCATATCCACGGTAACTTTTTCAAAGGCATGACATTGAGAATATTTGAACGCCTCCCGTAGTCTACATTTTAAAGTAATATTTTTCCGTTGGAGAAAATTTCTAGATTGTTTCAATCCCTTCATCTTTTCATAAAGAACCATTTCCTCCTGTGGATCTAAGAATTACGCGTTAATTTAATTCTGCAAGTATAAGTAAGGCTTCTACTACAATATAAGAGACACATATAGTTAACTTTTAAAATGTACACATATATATATATATTGCTACCAAACTTGTAGATATTTTATAATTTATTAAATTAAATTAAATTTATTCAATACTGTTTTATTAACATTACATCCAGGTAGAGTCCTCTATTAAATATAATTTACTCCACAGATATGCTACGCCTCTATTGTAAGATGTCACTATAACACACAAGTGCATGAAATCTACCCCTCTACCTGTTTTTGAGTACACCGCAAAACCGGATGATATACTTATTATCTTCAGTCATCCTTGGTACGTAGTAGGGGATGTGTCGCTCCAATAAGTCTCCGATTATTACCTTAATAGACTTGTTATATTCTTTGTCCTTTTACTGAAACTGTATTAGATATTCGTTTGTGATGTTCTTATACTATAGTGAATAAATAAGACATTATTTCAAATAAATTTGTTTATTTCGAGTTAAATAAAAGTGATGAACAATTAAATGAATCTTAATATTCTTTCTCTCAGGGTAAGTAAGTTCTTTACTATCTTGTATAAAAATAAGATTTCTAGAATCTTAATCCAAACTAATAACTCAATATATCTTGTTTAAATATCAAAATAGAATTCAAATTCCCCGCTAAATTCCCATCATAAATTCAAGTACACCAGAGTCCCGGTAATCCGAACGAATTGGGACCGGACCCTGTTCGGATTACCAAGTTCTTCGGATCATCCGGATACGCACGAAGGCACCCGGACCCGGCGTTAACTTAGCTCGCTCAGTCGGTTGTAAGTGATTGAACAGTAAACAAGTGTCTACCATAGTTTCGTGACCAGTGACTGTGCATTACAGTGTCGCTATGGCAAGCGTAAAACGTAAACATAAAACGTTATCTCTTAAACATAAACTAGACGCATTGAAACGTTTAGATAATGGCGAGACTTTGACTAAATTAGCAACCGAATTGTGTGTTGGCAAAGCCACAATTTCAGACTGGAAGAAAAATCGCGCAAAACTAGAACAGAACTGTGCGACTTCCTCAGCTAAATCGCTTGAAAATCGGCAAACCATGAAGCAGTCGGTTTATAAACAAGTTGACGAAGCCCTTTTTCTTTGGTTTACTCAGGAAAGGGAAAAGGGAACTCCTCTAAGTGGCCCAATTGTTCAGGAAAAGGCTGTTCAGTTAAATACATTCATGAATGGTGACCCGTCATTTAGCGCAAGTACGGGTTGGTTTGACAGGTTTAAGAAACGTCACGGAATTCGCCAACTAACCATTACTGGAGAGAAACTATCGTCTGACCACAATGCAGCCCAAGAATATCTGACTAAGTTTGAAACTTTGAGTACTGAGGGAAGTTATTCTCCCCAACAAATTTATAACGCCGACGAAACCGGTTTAAACTTCCGGGCTCTACCAACAAAAACTTTAGCCTCAAAAGCAGAAGACCATGCTCGTGGTTTTAAGAAGATCAAAGATCGGGTAACATTACTAGCCTGCAGCAATGCTGCTGGTAACCACAAGCTCCCACTTATGCTGATTGGCAATTCTGCAAAGCCTCGTTGTTTTAAAAACGTCAACATAAGCTCTCTGCCAGTCTACTACAAAAGCCAAAAGAAAGCGTGGATGGATGGCAAGTTGTTTAAAGAATGGTTTCACCACCAGTTTGTGCCTGCTGTTAAGCGTTTTAGCGAGGAAAATGACTTGGAACCACGAGCAATTCTTTTGATAGACAACGCTCCTTCTCACCCAAACACAGAAGAGCTATCAGTTGGTGACATTCGGGCGGAGTTTTTACCCCCGAACGTTACAGCAGTCTTACAGCCGATGGACCAAGGCATACTGCAAACCTTAAAGCTTATCTACAAGAAAAAGTTTTTGAGGACACTGATTCAAGACGACAACATTCCTTTGGTCCAAAAAATCAAACAAACCAATATAAAGGATGTTGTTTATAGGACTGCTGAAGCGTGGGAAAACGTTTCCGACCAGGTTATAAGAAAATCCTGGAAAAAACTGTGGCCAAGCCTTCAGTTTATAGACACACCAGCAGGACAAGACAATGAAGGTCATTTACTGGAACTGGTGCAGGCGATTCCTGGCTGTGAAGAAGCTGCAGAAGAGGACGTTGCTGAATGGATGGAGGCAGATGGTGCTCCCGTTGAAAACCTTACTGACGAGGAAATAGTCGCAGCGGTCACACAGGAACAAGCGGAAATGAACTGTTCGGACGGAAGTGACGACGAGCCCGTGTGTGAATTGGTGCCACATGCAGACGCTGCAGCTGCCCTAGACGTCGCCCTACGCTATCTCGAGCAACAGTCTACTGCTACAGCCGCAGACTTGATGTTCATGCGGCGATGGCGCAACTTTGCATCGGTCAACAGGCTATCTTCATTACGTCAAAAGACGATTACTGACTTCTTGGGTTCCAAAAAATAGTTACTAGTGTGTTTAATTAACATTGTGTACGTAGTATATATTGTATTTAAGTACCCAATACCGTGCTGTAAATTAAAGTTTTGTATTTCAGATTACATTGCTTTGTTTTTATTTTAACTCAGTGACCTTTTTTTCCCCATCAAATAGTTGGTTTTTTTTTGAGCCTTGTTCGGATTAGCCGGACGTTCAGATTACCGGGGTTCGGATTACCGGGACTCTGGTGTATTGTCAAATAAATGCCAACTGAAAATCTCTCACAGCATCTTACGTTTGCTTACATACAAATATCTCTAGAATCACTGTTAGTAATATGATAATCTAACCTCACATTTCATTTACGCTCTTATAAATTCAAAAGATGAATATTCTCTTACTTCAAGTACGACAAACTGCTCTCTTATACTCCAAATACTAATTCCAACTCCACAACAATCATTTCAGCTCCCAATTAGTGTTCCGATGATATCACAGCAAAAATGCTCGAACGAAACTCTTCAATCGGCCCCAGGATTAGAAATACGCCATCCAAAATCTTTGAAATCACTGGATTTCCATCATCTTGGCATTACATACGCAATACTCTCATACTTGTAAGTTAATTTTAAAGTTAATGACTCTTATTGTGATAGCAATTTAAAAATTTCTAGATAAATATTCCAAATGCAACTACACTCAGGAAAAACCGAAAAAGAAGTCCCTCACATTTGTTTTCAACAACTTGATATCTCCTAGGCAAAGAGGACCCCACCAACGATGATAGATATCGTTTCCAACGATACGATACATTAAAATCAACCCATGTTCGAACAATCAGCGAAGGCACTTAATTCCTTAAAATCCATGGTAACCTGCCCTTTTTGAATTAGATACGATATAGTAAGTGTTTAGTTTAGATTTTTAACAATATATTTACAAAATACAAAAATAAATAAATCAAAATACATTTGCATAAATAATTTAATAATTAACGTCTGATGCTGTAAGCAGTAAGGGTATGTCTAGCATGATATAGCATTTTCCCCCTAAATTAAAATTGAATAAAAATTTTCATGTGAAATTACGTAAAATTTTTAGAATTTTTATTTATATTAATTTCTTTTTAGGAACAAAATAAAAAAATTCAATGTGAGAAGACAGATTTGCGTCCATAGCCCATTTTCTTGCCCCGTTTCACTGTCCTTGCGGTCTGGGAATGAAACTACAGCTGGCAAACCATCCACCACAAAGAAATGAAAGAATTTAAGATTTATAGAAAGAAATACTGAATGGAAGCTTAATATAAGGTACGAACTTGATTAATATTCTATTAATAATAAGGATATATTAAATTGATGTGAAGCTTCCCCTTTATTTTTCCTTCTAAGTCCTTTACTTCATATGTAGAGTCCCCTAAAATCTTACTAATTAGAAATGGTCCTTGAAAAGGCAAACATAACTTAACACAGATGCCTTTCTTTCTGTTTGCAACCCTTAAGCTTTTAACAATAACTAAATCACCAATATTAAATTTAACCCTTTTTTCAATTTCTTATTTTCCCTTTCTAAGTATCTTTGTTTTGCTTTAGTTAATTTAGCATTTACATAATCTAACATCTGTTCATGATCAACATCCTCTTGATTCTGCCACGGTCTGTCTGGTTTTATTCCTTTTAATACCTCTACTGGCGCAAGCTCAGTACTATAATTGTATTTGGTACCTCATTTAACCACAATTATATCACTGATACATAACTTTCCCATTTAATCTGTTGAGCATGTGTCATCAGTTTTAAGTATTTTACTATCCTGAATGCTTGTGCTGTATGCTTGTGTAAACAACCTTAATGTCCCTTTGTTTCCAGTAATTTAAGAATCTTTCATTATTGAAATATGTTGAATTGTTAAGTAATCGGTTTGGTTAGAATGAAGGAGTATTTATATAATAAATCACACAAAAGCTATAAGGATATTATTATGAAAGAAAACGCTTGGAAAGACATTGCTGAAACATTAAATACAACAGGTAAATCTACATGTATGTGCTTTTGTAAAAGTACAATTTATATAACATTAACTGTACGCAATATTTGTGAAAAGGCGTGGAAGCAATTAAAGGAGCGGTAAACAAGGGAGGGGAAGAAAATGTATACACAGCCTGGCGGTAGTGGTACCTGCGAAACTAAACAGTGGGTGTGGTATTCCGATTTAAACTTTTTAGATGCATTTATTCAGCATAGAAGAAGGTATGTTTTCCTATAATTTTGTATTTTCTATCTGTGTATTAGTTCACAGATTATTATACAAGATATAGTGATAAAACATTGACAGTTGACGAAACACCTTTAGAAGTAATGAATACAACTTTTCTTGGAGGTAACGTCAAGCCATCTATTGAACGTCGGTACACATAAAAATATTCTTTGTGGTTCTTGTAGATGGTAACAATAGATAGACCCAAAGTAGCAATCATGAATCGATGATAGGTAAAAAAAAATCCATACGTAAAATAATTACATACATACGAGAAAGAAACGGACGATACCATTAAGCAAAAAAGTCGAGACTACAAAAATTAATGCAGTAGATGCAGAAATTTTAACAACATTGAAAACTATTCATTCCAATACGGAACCCGAAGAAGCAAGGTTTGAGAATCTTGTGGCAGAGGAGTTGTCACGAGTTGAAGATATGGAAGAGAGGAAAAAAATGAAAAAAAAAGATTATGGATATTTTATACGATTGTAATCAATAAATAAAATTTGTATTTTTCATATAATGGTTTTAATTACAAGATTATTTTCTTTTAACATATTCTATTTGAGCATTTAGAAATTCTGCAGGAGTTAAGAAATATTTTGCAAGGTTGTCTCTCATATTATTTGCTGCGTTTGCTGCATTGTTACTGCCAATTCTAGGACACATTTCCAGTATTGTACCTTCAACTTCATCTCTCCATTTTCCCAAAGTATCATGTCAACAAAATTATGTGGGCAGTAACGTTCTTGCTGTGATAATTTAATAAAATTATGAAGACAAATGGTCGATTTAACAAAATCTTCTACATTTTCAGGTGCTGCACATATACTTCTATGGTATATTTGCCATCGCGCTGTTAATATACCAAAAGAATTCTCAATTACCCGCCTTGCACGAGATAGACGATAATTAAAAATTCCTTTTACTATATTTAATGCATTTCCAGAATGTGGTCTCCTTAAATTTTAACTTAATGGAAAAGCTGAGTCACCAAGAAAAAAATATTTCATAATTAAGTTACTCCCTGGTAGTTCATCTGCCTTTGGTAAAGGTAGCGTACAAAAATACCTCCATCGCTTATAGAACCATAGGCACCAACATCAAAAAAGTGAAATTATACTCTGAATCAAATACAGCCAATAGCACAATACTGAAATCCTGCTTGTAATTATGATATAATGACCCACTCTTTGCAGGAGGGGTTATACGTATGTGCTTCCCATCTATGCTACCCACACAATGTGGTATATTCCAGTTTTTATGGAAACCATCTGCCACATCCTTCAAATTTTATTTGTTTGGATTTTTAAATACAAATGGTGACAAAACATTCCACAATAACTTTGTGGACCACCCGGTATATATAACCAATGTGTATATATGTCAAATCCGTGGCAAATTTGCACCAAACTTATAACAACATACATACTGTTAGCTTGGCTTGTTTCAGTTTAAGTTTAGGTATGTATTTATTTCATAAAAATGGAAACTTTCAAATTAGAGGACGAAAAGGGGTCATTAGATATTACAGTAGACTGTGACACAGCAAGAAAATTAGTTTGTTTTACAGTATGTTACGTAAATACGCGTAATTAAATATTTAACAAAAAATATTACTCATTTACATCAAGCACAGTAAAAATCAGATAAAAATTGTACAGAATCAAAAGTGAAAATAAGCAGCGACAAAAAACAAACATATATGGCATGTGTTGATGCCGTCACGTGATCGTGTGAATGGGTATGCATTAAAAGCGTTCCGGATTGAATGTACAACAGTAAATCGGAACGCTCAAATATTTTTTATGCCTTCATGCACGCATCGCATAGAATGCGTAATTCGGAACGCTGTTCTGTACGAGCTCTGCTCGCGATTATTTAAAATTTTTATCTTCGGTCACCCTTCCGGATAAACCGGAATTCCGGATGAGCGAGAACCGGATAAACGAGGTTTTAGTGTAATTAAATTATACATTTTGAAAAAACAAAGAATTATTTCGCTCTTACAATATTTTAAACGGTTTGGAATGATTCCTGAATATTCTTTTCTTTCGGTTAATGCATGCCAGTCATCTGAAATGGTCTCCGCATAAATTTCTTTTCTGCATGTATAGCAGTTTCCAATATTAGCATTTAATTTTTTAAAAATATAGCCAGTAACATAGCCTGTAGCCTGCTTGCTGATATAATTCCCAGAAGATAGAGGAATGTTCATTCTTAATAACTCATCTATATCATCATCCCGATCTGCGTCTATGCTAACATCATTCGACTTCTTCAGTTCAACTGATGTTAATAATGAGTTTTTGTCGGCTTCACAATTAGCATTTATCGAGTGTTTAGTGCCGATGCTGTTAATTAAATGTGTTCGGAAATGATACTTAAACATTTGCGAAGACGGATTATTATTTCGCGCACCCCTTTGCCTCATTTGTCCGAAGAAATTTTCTAGGGGATCTTGATTAAATTGCCTGCCTTTGATAAATGTAACATCTTCTGGAAGAGCTTTAAAAATTTCTTCCAATGCATTTAATGAAACCACCCAATTTTTTATTGATGGTGGAACAGATTTCGCGTTCTTATGGTCAATAAAATACATTGATTTTAAAACATCCTTAGCTTCCCTCCAGAACTTAAAATGTGGAGAGTCTTTTTGTATGCATCCTTTTAAAGGCTTCGAAGTAGAGGATTTTTGATGGCCGTTGACACTGTCAAATAGTGAATCAAAAAATTTCAAAATATATGCAGTGCCAAGTGCATCCTGTGTTAGTTTACTGCCATTTGCTGCAGCAATACCTAAAACAAAGTAAAAGAGTTTTGTTACTGAACTTAATTTTTTCAGTATGATGAACATTTTCATTCACTAATTCTATAATTTAATGTAAATTATTTAAATGAAATCAATAAAAACCGAATTAAAAATATCCATGGACTGTGGAAGTGTCTGTTTAAGATTAATTCTAAAAACTTGAAACTCTAAAACTAGATTTGTTAACACGATATTACACCACATTTCAAATTAGTGTGTATTCCGGAATAAATCTTCAACAAGCCTCTGATTTTTATTCCACTTCGTGTACGACAATAGTAAAAAATAAAATTTATATCAACAAAATAATGAAACGATGTAGTCTACTAACCTGACATTTGTAACAAGTTCATCACAGACGCTACTGTGTTGCTAAATACTTGGCTGGCACAAGACACCTTCATCTTCTTGATTTTTGCTGGATTAACATGTGATTCGGTTAATTTCGGTAAAGCTCGAAACTCCCCACATCCATTATCTATTTTATATGCAGTTTCTATATCATTCCATTTAGCAACAGATATAATACCATCTTTTTTCATGATTAAATTATATTTTATTAAATTATTCCGAATTCCTTTTAACAAGTGCGGTGGGTCGTATACAGTGTGTCCCACCGGACGTGGGCTAACATGGCTATCTTTGTTAATATTGGAGATAGAGAATCGGTTAAATGGAGAAAGTAGTGCAGAATTTTGTGCACATTAACGCGGTGGCTTCAAAACGAAAAAATTCAGACTGGTTCAGAAGTTATTGAAAAAACCGAAAATCGTCAATTTTGAAATATTGCTCTAACTTCCTTATTATTAGATTTATCGAAAATCACATGACACAATTTAATACCGATTTACAAGATAATTATTCGCTTAATCTTATTTAAAATTACAAACTAAACTACAAACTACAAATAATGTTCAAAAACCTCGCCATTGCGTTCAATGCATTTCTGGCATCGCTTCTTGATGCTTCTTGTCACATTCCCCAGTGTTCTTCTATCGATGTTGTTAATCGCGTCTAAGACCGCCCTCTCTAGTTCTTGTACATCTTGATAGTTAACTATGCCAAACACTTTATTTTTAACGTAACCCCACAGGAAAAAATCCAGAGGAGTGAGGTCCGGTGATCTTGGGGGCCAGCGGACGTCACTATGAGTCGCTATGAGACGATCGTTAAAACGTTGACTCAAATAATTTCGCACAGCAATAGAATTATGGGCCGGTGCGCCATCCTGTTGGAACCATATCCTGTTATTTAGCATTACAGGTAGCTCATCCAGAATATCTTCTACATCATTTGCCAGGAAATGAAGATATCTTTCGCCAGTTAAACTTCCGTTATACAAAATTGGCCCGATGATCCTGTTGCCCAAAATTCCACACCACACATTAAATCCAAAACGGTGTTGATTCCTCCTACCAATAATTAAATGAGGATTTTGTTGTGCCCAAAAATGTGTATTTTTACGATTGAAAACTCCCAAATTCGAAAAAGTAGCTTCATCCGACCATAAAATGTTTTTGCAGAAATTGTCGTTGTGTTCTGTTTCTCGCACATACCACCTACAGAACTGCAACCTGCGATCCTGATCATTAGGAAAAAGAGACTGACTGATGTTGTAAGCATACGGGTGGTACTTGTGTTTTTTCAAAATTCTCGCTACCGTTGATTTTGCAACTCCTACTTCCGTTTGAATTTGCCTTAAGGATTTGTTACCCGCGACGTGAACGCTTGCTAAAACTAGTTGTTGTTTTCGTTCATCACCACCTGGTTGGTTAATACCATGTTTCAAATCTTTCTTTGAAAATGCACCATGTTGCTTTAAATTTGTATCCAAACGCCGGAAGGTCTTGTAGTTTGGTTGTCGTCTTTCAGGAAATTCATTAAAATATTCTGTTTGGGCCAGCGTTGCATTCTTATTACAACGAATATAAGTACAAAAAATATCATACTTTTCGCGTACAGAAAATTCTGCTGCCATTGTGAATCAGTGCAAACTCAATAATATCAAACGGGAAATGTCACTGACTGACAGATCTACGCAACAAATTTATTATTTTTTCCAAGGCACACCATTAAATAAAGCAATGAATTTTTAATAAGAAAAAGCGAATAATTATCTTGTAAATCGGTATTAAATTGTGGCATGTGACATATCATTTTAATCAGAAAAAAATGCTGATTTTAAATGTGAGCAAATCCAATGTGGCGTCCATTAGATAAAATGAGGTTAGTATATTTTTCTTGGAAGAGATTGAATGAAAAAAATTAAAAATTGCACCGTTCAAAAGCGCAACAAAAGTAATACAAACCTTTGAAAACAGTTTTTCGATAAATCTGAATTTTTTCGTTTTGAAGCAACCGCGTTAATGTGCACAAAATTCTGCACTATTTTCTCCATTTAACCGATTCTCTATCTCCAATATTAACAAAGATAGCCATGTTAGCCCACGTCTGGTGGGACACACTGTATATGATGAACCTTGGAATTGTCAATCATGTAAAATTTGGAATCCTCGCAGTAGTCCTTTGTAGTAGTTCTCATTAAGTAATTTATTGCAGCACAGTTGTTAGTACCTTGGTCACTAACACTGCCTACTAAAGTAAAACCTGCTTCACAGCATAGGCGTATATGTTTGTATATTAAGCGTACCAAATCAATACTATTTGTTGGTCCTTTTGTAAATATAAATGATAAAGGTTGTTTCCAACTTCCAACAATCCCTTTTATCATAAATACCAGAACATGGTTGGCAATATGGTTTGTTTGTTTGTCTCCTAAATCTTCAAAACCTTCGAATTCACCCATTTGAGCATTAAAAAATATACTAGGCTCTATACTCATCTCGTCGAATATTAATAAACATAGCTTTTCCCTCGTGGGCAAATTGATTCTCTTCAAATTATTAAAAATAAATTTGTTAATGCCAGGCTTCACAGGTATTCTGTTTAAAAGATTCTTTAATGTACTTTTGCTAGGTACACAAAACAGCTTTTCTAGATATCTGTAACTTCGGCTACTTTGTTTATATAGAATTAAGGCTAATATTTTTTCATTTGTTGAAAATCTTCGTCCGTGTTTAGATAGACCTTCTTGTAAAATTTGGGTTTTGATAAAACTTTTTACATGTGGTTCTAGATTAAACGTAACTTTTTCAACCATTTCAGCTTTAGAAAGACTAGAAGCTTTCTTTTGATACATCCTCTGGCTTCTTAGGAGGGTCTTTGCCCGTAAGTACATTTTTCTAGCCTTTTGTGATAACTGTTTGGATCTGGTAACACCAACGCTTCTTAAAAGTGAACCTGTAATTCGTATACACATATCAATAAATTAATAACATAAGTTTAAGAATTTCAGTTCTAATGCATACCTGCTCTTGATGGAGTGTGTATATCATCCCTCTTTGATATTGTTGCTGCAGAAGTAGATGGAATAGGAGAGCAGGGTCGTTCTTCCAGACTAGGTGTTGGGTTTACCTCTTCTACATGGTCTGACCTTTCAGTGTTAGCTAAAATTAATTTTAGAATTCATATATCAACAGAAAAACTACTGCAATAATAAATGTGAAGAACCTACTTATGATTTTTTTAAATTAAACTTACATAATAATAATAATTGTTACTTACGTAGATTTGGTAAATGTAATGAAGGTACAGCATCATCCATTAAATATTTCAGAGTCTTTTTTGAAGATACTGGGAAATGGAGGGCACATACTTTCTTGCATTTAAAAATGGTTTCCGGAGCCATATGAAATAAATCTTCATTTGCACAGGCATCCAACCATTTATTCAATTGTTCCGGCAATTTTCTAGGGTTAGGAAAACTATGTCGAGTAGAAGTTGTATCTTCACAACCTCTGACAGAACACTTTCTGTATCTCACCATGTTGCCTATGTTTAAACAACAATTATTAGCAATGTTATTTACTATAACAAAGTACTTCATGTTTTATCAAAGTCATAAAAATATTTTACTACATGCAGATTCCTAAGTGTATTTCTATGGTTTCAAAAGAATATCCTTAAATATGATGTATAAATATTAAAAGATAAAAATAGGGCAGTTATTAAATAATTCTAATAAATAAATTCTTAAATGAACAAGTGTTCTAAATAATATCACAATAAACATTAATATCAACTTACCTAATTGAAATAAAAACGATATCCCTATATAAAAAAAACTCAAACGCAAAGTCCAAAAATAATATAAGAAAAGTAAATGTCCAAAAATAATACGAGAAAAGTAAAAATCAAAAAATAATACACAAAAATTCACAATAACCTCTCACAGCAACAACTTTCAACAGAAAGACTTCTTTCCGGTTGTATCTCTGCGCAAGTCCGAAACAGTTACACAGCGCCGCTAGTTACTTTTCCCAGAACTAACTCGGTCTAATTGTATGCGTAAGACATGATGCCCCATGTTCTCACCTATCCCTGCCAGAGAACTAAATCCATTATTCCTCATTTGGTCAGTAATTTTCCCCTCATATACCTCCATTTTATAATATCCTGTTGTGCCATATGCCATCACCCATTGTTTTAACCCAAATCGTATGGGTTTCCCACGAATAAATTGCTTCATAAAATGATGACCATAGTAACGCACCATTTGTTCGTCAATTGAAATTTTGTCAGAGAAAATACCAAATTGTATGAATTTTTTATTCAACTATTCAATCAAGGGGCGAATTTTAAATATTCTATCTGTAGATTTTGATATATTATCATTATTATTGAAATGAATATTCCTTTTGATTTCGTAATCTCTATTTCGTGACATACATTGGCGGATAATCGTTCTATCAATATCCTCATCTTCACACCAATGCAGTTTTTCCTGTGGCAAACTGTTGTATCCAGTGTATATAAATATACCAATCAAAGTTTTGAGACAGTTGACGGTCATTTCAAAATTGTGGAAATTTTTTTGTGATGCATACCTTTTTGTCCCTTCAACAATATTTTCCATCAAATCGTTATCAAACAATTGTTCAAAAATTTCCACTGGTGTGTTATTTTTTGTTAGCACTATCAAGTCATCCTTACTTTTGTTTTCTGAAATTGGATAGGATCTAGTATAATTCGGATTTACTTTTTTCCAAGAAGGAAGAATATGATCTTTAGAAAGCCGTTTTCTTTTTTTACTTCCTATTACGCTACTCTCACCATTTGAAATGTCATTATTTGATACGTTTTCCTTTCTTCCATTATTATTCGTTTCAGAGTCATTACAGGAATTATGTACATGAAGCTCGAGTTCACCAGCAACATCATTTGGTACATCTTCTTCTAACTCATTATCGTCCAGTTCTTCTTCATCGGTAACTTCATCCACATTACTGGGTGGCAATTGAACTATATCTATAGGACCGTCAGTATCCGATTCTTCTCCATTCATTATCTTCTCCGCTTCTTCAACTATTTCAGTTAAACTTAAATATCTCCTTCCACTCATTATATAACTATCTGAAATAAATATTTTATGAAAATAATTTTTCGGAAAGGTTTTCATTTGAAAAAGAACACCACTAAGAAAAACTCCACACCATATATAAAAAGGGATGGCACATAAATTTTTACAAGAATGCAATTACCCCCACTACATCCTAAATTCATTAGAATAACAACCCTAATTTCAAAACAAAATAAAATGTGTAAAAAGCTAGGTTCCAATGCCCATTGTTCCCATTTGGGAACAATATAAATTCACAGATATTCTAACCTGCAAAGTTATATCTCAGCTTTATTATGGTCAATTCCTACTGTAAATAGATATAGAATATGCATGATTATTAAAATCAGCAACATACATATTTTGCACTTTAAAATACTGCAACTTTCAGCACAACACGAAAGAAAAGTATAACGGTGTACGATTTTCAAATGACGGTTTACAACTGTTTATGCTCATACATTTTTAGCGCCAAATTCAAAACGGTATATTTTTTACAGGCATAATTCAAATTGTTCCCATTTGGGAACGCTGGCTACAAATGGGTTAATATAAAAAGGGGATCAATTCCTCATTAGAATTAGTTCCTAACAATACGCGGATCTCGCCGGTTGTTATACTCGTAGCAGCAAAGTGTTGGTCAAAAATTGTGAAAGTCAAAAGTGTTAGAAAAAGTGTTTAAAGAATAAAAATTGTAAAATAAAAAAGAAATAAAGTTTTTTTTTGAGTTTGTTACGAACCTGAAACGTAACTTGTATTTATATTTGCTCTCTCATATAACTATTCATAACAGTAGTTGATTCATTATTTTAGCAGAACTAAGAGACAAGCATAGAGTGGCTGAAAACAAATAAAGAACCATGGGATGAAGTAGTTTACCATTGGAATTTAACATATAAATTACGCAAAGCCTACACAACAAAAACGGTACATGAATTTCTGGTAAACTGGCCAGTACTTCTGACAAACGACGCTCAAAATTTAGTAATATGAATTTTTTTTATTTAAAGTTACTTTTATAGTTATATGTATGTACATTTTCAGATTGAAGAAGATTTCAAGTTAGAATATAGCACTTGCTCAAACGTATTCATTGCTGAATATCTTATTTTAAAAACATAATCCCTTTAATTAAGAATAGAGATAAAGAAGTAAACTGTAATGTTCTTGTGATATATTTTCGGGAGAGGGTACTAAATAATGTGCACTCTTTGACTGTTGCACATAAACTCTATTGATGGTATTGCACACTGCTTAATATATAGCAAAAACTGTACATATACAAAAACTTAGACTAAAACTTACACGTATACCTTATACATTACACCCCTCCCACCTTAATTAGACACACATAATGAAACAAATTAATTCATTTTATTAATCGTACCTCTGCGTACTCTGCGACGTGTAGGTCTGCAGGGTTGGCGAACTTCAGGAGTAGATGAGGTAGATTCTGCTATTTCAGTTGTTACTGAATCATTATTTAAATCAGGTTTCAGAACATTGTCTACCACCTCCCCTCCAGAAGTGTCATTATTTTCATTACCACTTAATTCAATAACATTATCATTAATTAATTCACTAATAGAATTATCCATCTTTAACTTATCAACTACTGCATTTTCATTGACAGCTTAATTTTTTTTTTTTTTCATTATGAACAAGATCTATTTCAGGTGTATTGTCCATTATTTGATTAACATGTCTTTTACAGGTAATATTCGAATTTATAGTTTTAACTAAATATACATTAATTCCTAATGACTTAATAATACAAGCTGGTGTCCAAGATGGTTTCCTAAATCTATAATCTCGTATTAAAACATTTTGCCCTTGTTTAAACTCAATTTTTCTATGGCCTCTGTAATATTTTTTATTTAAATTTTGTTCATGTTTGATATTTTTATAAACATAGTTTAATTGATCAGTTTCGGTTGGTTCTAATAAATCAAGTTTCGTTCTTATCGAACGTCCGAACATTAATTTTGCTGGTGCCTCTCGCGTTACTGTGTGCTCAGTAATTCTATAATGTAATAAAAATACATTTAATTGTCGTTCTAATTCTTTAAATGATTTACAATTCGGCATAGTTTTTAATAAAAATGACTTTACCGTTTTTACACTATTCTCAGCAGCACCGTTAGAAGCAGGGTTGTAAGGTGGTGTCGTTATATGTTCAATGCAATTCTCCTTGAGAAATGTTTTGAATTCAGCACTAACTAGCTGCGGACCGTTATCCGAAACTAATACCTTTGGCAGTCCAAAAGTTGCAAATAGCTTACGTAATTGATTAATTGTATTATCAGTAGTAACATTTGTCATTATTGAAACATCCAACCATTTAGATAAAGCGTCAGTAACTACCAAAAAATATTTTCCCCACAACGGACCACAAAAATCAACGTGTATGCGTTCCCAAACCGTTTTAGGAATAGACCAATTTTGTAAAGGTGTTTTAGGAGGATTACTTCTTTGTGTTTGACAAGGAATACAAGCTTTGCACATTGCTTCTATATCTTTGTTTAATGTTGGCCACCACAAATATGCTCTGGCCAATGATTTTGTTTTTACAATGCCCATGTGAGAAGCATGTGTTTCTTTTAACAATTTATTTTGTAATGACTTAGGTATAATAATTCTTTCACCAAACAAAAGCAAATTATTTTGAACATTTATTTTATCTTTTTGTCTAGCGTACATTTTCGATTCATCAGATACCTCTTGTGGCCAACCTTTCATGACACAGTTAAAAACTTTTCTTAAAATGCTGTCCCTTTGTGATTCTTTTTTTATTAAATTACAATCTAGCGGTATATGTTCATTTTCTGAAATGTAGTTTAGGTAATTAACAACATCATAATTACTGTCACAATCTTCAATTCTAGCTAACGGTAATCTTGATAGAAAATCAGCTGCATTTTGATCAGATTTCACATATTTTAAATTCAGTACAAAAAGAGCAAACATTGAAGAATTTATTGATAAATTAAACGGCAAATTCCCCTCTGTTAATTTCACGTATGAGTTGGAGAATAATAAGTCACTCCCGTTCCTGGATGTGTTAGTGTTGAGAAACGGAACGCATGGCTTAGAATTCGACGTGTATAGAAAACCAACGGCAACGTATAGGTATATCCATAATGACTCTCACCATTGTCCTCAACATAAAACAGCCAGTTTTAATTTCCTAGTAAACAGATTATTAAATTTCCACGTAGTACCATATCTAATGCATCACCGAATTCACAATGCATCGCGCCTTCTTTAACGTGCAAGAGCCATTCCTCTAGCGTTTCGCTTGCCTTTTTTTGAAGCGCGTAAAAACGATAGC
The DNA here is from genome assembly GCA_949128085.1 of Cetonia aurata. NCBI lineage: Eukaryota > Metazoa > Arthropoda > Insecta > Coleoptera > Scarabaeidae > Cetonia > Cetonia aurata. The sequence goes on from OX421889.1 coordinate 13,461,975, forward strand.
GTTCGGCAAATACTGCTCGCTTTCTTGAATAATGATTTGATAAAATATTTACCAATACGCTGTATTCTGTCTCTTCCGGCTTTTTAGGAACACAGAGATTGTTGCTTAATTTGTAGGCTTCTTGTGTGAGAGTATTTAGTATCATTGCTCTTTTTTTTTTCTTTTTTTACAATTTCAACAATTAATGTCTGAAGCCAATTTTAATATATTTAAGTCCCAGCTACTTGCGCGAAGTCAGAATGACCAACATCTGTCTGAGTTACAAAACATGTTAGCTTTATCGGGTAAACCGTTTTATAAATTAGAATCCGAATATCTTAGGTTCAAATATTTAACGTTATATGGTGTCAGAATGTTGTAACGATGGATGATGAAAGTGTCAATGGCATGCGACCACCAAAAAATTTGGTATTAAATAACAATGACATGTCAAAGAGTTGGAAGCAATGGAATCAACAATTTGAATGGTATGCTGCAGCAACTCAATTGAGCAAAAAACCGCCTGAGGTGCAAGCAGCAACTCTCATGTCTACGATAGGCTCAGATGTCATTCACATTTATAATAATTTTAATCTCACCGCAGCTGAAGCAAAAGATATTAATGTCATTAAAGAAAAGTTCAAAGACTATTTTAATCCAAAAGCAAATGTATCTTTTGAGAGATATAATTTTTTCAAATACGTACAGCAAGAAGGGGAAATGTTCGATGAGTTTTTAACAACAATAAAAACCCAAGCAAAAACCTGCGAGTTTGGTACTCTTCACGATAGCTTAATCAAAGATAAAATTATATTTGGAATAAGACAAATTAAATTATTAAATAAGTAGACTTGACATTGGAAAAAGCTATTCAAATTTGCAGAACAAGCGAACAAGCATAAAAACAACTTAAAGATATGCAAAAAGAAGAAAATAGACAAGTAGACAGCATAAAAACAAAAAGACATGACAAAAGTAAACAAAAATCAGAGCAGTTTGATTGTAAAAGAGTAGAAAAGAATGCACTGCATTTAAAAATAAATGCCAAGTTTGGCAAAGAACAGGTCATTTAAGCACAATGTGCTGGTCGAAAAAGAAAAAGAACAAAGGATGAAATGTACATTCGTTAGATGAAGAAGAACAAGAAGAAACAGTTTTGTTTATACACTCAATAGCGACGAAGAAGAAACGTGAATCCTGGACAGAAGAAGTAAAGGTAGGTGACATAGGATTTGAAGCAAACCTAGACACAGATGCAGAATGCAATGTAATGCCGAAACAGTTAGTGCAAAAACTTAACTTGATAATTAATCCGTGTGTGACCAAGAGATTAGTGACTTATAGTGACGACAAAATGAAAGTAATTGATGAAACTTATCCAGTATGTGAAGTTAAAAATAAACACTATAAATTGACTTTCAAAATGGTTGATGGTAATGTGAGCCCGATACTAGGAAAAAGAATCTTGTGAAACATTAGGTTTATTACAGAGAGTTAGTGAATTATCCCTAGAAAACAACAATGAATTGTTCAAAGGACTAGGTTGCTTAAAGAATTTTGACTATGACATAAATCTCATAGAAAATCCAAAATTATCCAAATATGCAATAGGAGATGCAGTAAAAAAAGAACTTGATTCTATGGTAGAACTAGGAGTAATAAAAACCATAAAGGATCCAACACCAGTAGTAAGTCCGATAGTAATAGTCAGAAAACACAACAAAATCAGAATTTGTATTGACCCTAGTGATGTTAACAAGAATATACTAAGGCGACACCATCAACTGAAAACAATTGAAGAAATATCGGCAAAAATAGGCAAAGTTCAAAGTATTTTACACTGTTAGACTGTAAAAAAGGTTTTTGGCAGGTTAAAGTAAGCGAGAGGACACAAAAATATTTAACATTTTCAACACCATGGGGGCGGTACTGTTGCACAATGTTACCTTTTGGCTTGTCATCAGCACCAGAAGTTTTTCAGCAAATAATGAACATGTTGTTAAATAATATCCCAAATACAGAGTATTCAATGGATGATATCCTTATATATGCAGAAACGCAACAAGAACTGGAAAAAATCACAGTGAAAGTGTTAAACATTTTGAGAAATGCAGGCCTAAAATTAAACAAAGAGAAATGTGTATTCAACACAAATAAAGTTCAATTTTTTAGGACATATACTCTCAAACAAGGGTGTAGAATGTGACCCACAAAAAATCTGAAGAAACCAGAGAACAAGGTACAACTGCAACGACTGTTAGGTATGGTAACGTACTTAAACAAATTTATACCAAACATGTCAGAATTGACTCAAGATTTAAGAATATTGTTGCAGAAAAATATATAGTGAACATGGCAAAATGAACAAGAAAAATGTTTTGAAAACATAAAGCAAACATTATCACAGCCACCTGTACTTAAGTACTTTGATGTCAACAAGGAAGTCACATTATAGATGCAAGCTCAAAAGCAATGGGTGCAGTATTAATGCAAAGTGCGCAACAAAACTACAAAACAAAACTACCCACAAATAGAAAAAGAAGCACTAGCAATAAAATTCGCATGAAAAAAATTCCACGAATATATGTATATGGCAAAAAACTATATATTGAAACGGACCGTTGTATAGGACAAGAAACCTATACAACGTGCTCCACCAAGACTTCAGAGGATTATGTACGACGTAATGCAATACTCACCACTAATTAATTACAAACAAGGTACAGACATACCGGTAGCTGATGCTTTAAGCAGAGATTGTATAGATACAGAAAAAGGAGAAACAGAAGAAGAATTGGAAGTTCAGCTAGTACTTAGTATGACAGAAACAGCTATAGAAAAATTCACGACTGAGACCAAGAATGATGAAGAATTACAGAGTGTAATACGATATATTCAAGATGGTTGGCCAGAAGAAAAAGAAGATGTCGAAGAAAAAGGAAGAAGATATTTCAATTTTAGAGATGAACTAGCATTATGAAGGAATCATTTTTAAAGCCGACAAAATTGTAGTAGCAAAAACGTTAATATCAAATATGCTACAGCAAATACACCAAGGTCACCTTGGGATACAAAGTTCTCTAAAAAGATCAAGAGAACTAATTTACTGGATTGGACAAACAAATGATATTATTGACTATGTGGAAAAATGCCCAGTGTGTCAAAGGCACTAAAGATCAAATACAAAAGTTCCAGTAGTGAGTAAACCAATTCTTACATTACCATGGCAACGAGTGGCTACTGATTTATTCCATTTTCAAAACAAAGAGTACATACTGATTGCAGATAGTTATTCAGGTTTTTTAGACTTCAAGCTATTAAAAACTCAAAGCTCAAAGGAAGTAATTGAACATTTAAAAAATTGGTTTAGCGTACATGGAATTCCATAAGTTTTAGAGTCTGACAATGGTTCGCAATATTCAAGTAAAGAACTGAAAGAATTCAAGAATATCTGGAGATTTAAACATGAAACATCTAGTCCACACCCTCCTCAAGGAAATGGACTTCCTGAGAGAAACGTACAGATAATACAAAAACACCTTCAGGAAATGTGCTACAGACAATTCAGACATACAACTAGCCTTGCTCAATTTTAGAAACACTCCATGAAATAAAGACTTACAATCACCGAATGAGAGACTTTTTTAAAAAAAAAAAACTAGAAGTAACATACCTATATCTCAAGAAAAACTAAAACCGAAGATTGTAGAAGTAGAAATAAATTTAAAAAAGTTAACGAAAAACAGAACTTCTATAGCAATAGAGGTGCAAAAGAACCGGAGTTACTTCAACAAGGAGACAAAATACGTTACCAAGTAGGAAAAAGAGATTGGCATAATGCAACTGTCACTAAAGAAACAAAGAACCCAAGATCCGTTATAATCGAAACAAATGATAACAATAGTTACAGAAGAAATACGACACAGTTACATAAAACAAAAGCGGAAATACAAGAGGATGCGACGGTTATTCCAAACAATGAAACTATAGTGCCGCGAGATGAATCTAACCCAAGTGTACTAGTTTCTCCGAGGATAATTCCTGAGGTAGTTCAACCAATAGTTACTAGGTCAGGAAGACAGGTGAAACCCATCAACAGACTTAACTTGTAAAGTATTCTAGATTATTATTTGGTTCTCATTTTTTCAAAAAAAGGGAAGATGTAATGTATGCGATATGCCGCGCCATCTATTGCCAGATACCAGGACCATCCAAGACTTACCGGTATAACAGGCACGGTATACAGGAAAACAAAAACGTCAGTTTTTCAGTTGATACCTATATTAGGTCTCATGTTTGATGTTACATAAAATAGGTCATAGTTACAAACAATAAATAATAAGTGTAGAGTGTTCATTAACCCAAACATACACGAATAACGTTATAATTTCTTAATACACTATCCACGAATCATGACGATTGTGGAACCTCTTGCGAATATTTCCTGTATACGATATGAAGGAAAACATCGCGTGTTCAAGTTAGGTTCTAAGCAGCGTTGCCGCTCAGAAATTTTTAGATGTACCAACTGTCCTAACACAATAGTACTGAATTGTACAAAAAAATAAGTCTAGAAAAAGAGCGGGAAACTTAAAAAATTGTAAACACAATTTATCAAATACTGTTTGACTGTAAATATTTAGCAACAATATTACACATTTTTCAATAATAAAATGTGCAAGCTTTCGAAAATCAGATTACGAGGTGCAATATTTGGGATAAATAAATCAAAAATGATTATTTTAAAATATTTATTATTATATAAAAATAGGTACTAGTAACACTGCTGTACTAATTCTTTTGGAGGGATCCATTTAAAGCATTCAGTAATACACTTACACATCATTAAACCATTTATGGTTTCAATATTCAATAAATTTCTATACTTAGTTTTTATCAACGTTAAAGTTGAAAAAAAGCGCTCAGCAGCCGCACTACTATGTGGTAATGAGACAATAATTTTTAGTAATTTTATAAAATTTTTAAATAGTAAATGTCCAGAGCCGTCAAATTTGTTACTTAAATATATAATGAGTTCTTCAATATTTGCAATATGAATTTCAGGTTTGATTTCTGGTAACATACGCCACTCTAGTGCAATATTTTCCAATTCTCGGGCAGTAAGTACATGGTGAAATCTTTGGCTTATTGGTGTAATTGAACCTCGGCCTTCCTTGTCATCGAATACATTTTCTGGATTTATAATGTTCAGATTTCTTAAAAATTCGTCATTAAAATCAATTCTTGATTTAATTTGACTCGATAAAGTTACATAAAAGTCTAAACATCTAGTACGAACCTGTTCCATATCTCCTTGTGATACTGTAATATTTAATAAATAATTTTCCACTTTGTGACCTAGATATACATTTTCTAAGTTAAGAAAGTAATGCGGATTTTTTGGATCTAATATATGTAAGGGAGTGTTGTTTACTACATTAGGTTTTATATAAAATTTTAAGATCATCTTATAATTTATTGAAATATTACTCAATAACATATTAATTTGTGGGCTTTCACTTTGAAATTCTCTGTTCATTTTTGTAATAACTGCTAATATATCAGATAAAAAAAGAAAATATATTTTAAAAATGGGATTTCTTAAATTTGTAAGTATAATTTGACCCTCGGGCACATTTGTAATAAAACACTCACTTTGAAAAAATAATGTTAAGGCAGGCCATTGCTCAACAATCCTATCAACAACCAATTGTAGTGATAACCATCGTGTTTGGGATGGTCGTAATAATGTATGAGGAGAAACATCAGTAAAATGTTGAAATTCAATGAATTCCTTTTTTCGTTTAGCACTATGAGCAAAGTAATTATGAATATCTTTTGCTAGTTTTTCTATATCTTCTGGTAGCCTTGAACATGCTTTTGATGCACACAAGTGTAGGGAATGCGCCATGCATTTTATTACAAACAAATTAGGTAAAATACGTTTTAATTTAGTGGACACACCATTTAAATCCCCTACCATAACAGAAGCACTATCTGAAGCAAATCCAATAATTTGTGATAATGGTACTTGTAATTTTTCAAAAAGGTTACATATACATTTAAATATACCATCAGCTGTACCATTGTCTACTTCTAATAGTGATAGAAAGCAATCTTTACTTTTTTTCTTTTCTTCATCATAAAATCTGATTGCAATAACGAGACATTTTGTTGTGGATATGTACAGACATATCCACAACAATGGATGTCTGTACATATCCACAACAAAAAAACATTTTTTCTCTATAATTGTGGATGAAACCACAATTATAATTATAGAGAAAAAATTCTTTTTTAATATAGCAACAAGTTGTTTCTGCATATAAGGATATATTTTATCAGTTACCAGCTCAGTTGCTTTAGTTCTTGAACATTTAATGTCAGATGCAATTGTGGAATCAGGACAAGCAGATTTCACTAATTGCGGTAAATGTGATGCTATATTAAAAGATAGGTTATGTTCTACAAGAAACATAGTTAACTTTAATTCTGCTTCTTTAACTGCATATTTATGATCCAGCGAATGTGATTTAGCGATAGCATCCTGTATATTTACTGCACCTTTGATCTTTTTCATATTCCGCAGATGGATTGCTGTAGATGAATGACGTTTCAGGTGTTTCTTCCCACCCTCTAATTTTCTTTGACAAACTTTACAAAAGGCTTTGTTATAACTACATTTACTTAACCATAATGGAAAATCCTAAAATAATTAAAATAGATATATATGTTTTAACATCTCACTTAAAATAAAACATACATCCTCCCAATTTTCCCGATATTTTACTTCATATTTTTTCTTCTTAGTCGATTGATTTTGATTTACCTCTATATCTTCTTCGCTTGCTGTATTTGTATCAGTTTGTGAATGATGAGTTAAAAACCTAAATAAGACACAATAATTATGTTGCTATTACCGAACAATCTAATATTCTTACTTGTCCATGCTTATTAAATAATTATTTTGTTTATTATAGTTGTATTCACTGGTTCAATTTTGCATTGCACATGCACATAAGCATAACGCATAACCGTTAAACCGTTTATTTTACTTTTTGTAATTCGTGACTACTTTCACATTTCAGGGCAAACTCAAATAATTCAATTCAGCCAAACGTTTTTGCGTTAAAAAACGTGACCCTGCACAATGCCCTACACTCTACACTAACAACTATAGACCCAACTATAGGTTTGGGTTGGTACTAGTAAAATGTTCTAATTTTTAATTGTAGATAAACTTTACTAACATTACGATATTTTTCAAAACATCTAATAGTACTGAAAATATAGTATTCTAACAATAGTAGTACAATGTATTGAAAATTACTGAAAAGTACTAAATTTGATACAAATGTACTGAAACGGCAACACTGGTTCTAAGCCTATTTCTTCTAGAGTAAATATTCCCTATACCCTGGCATTAAACATCAACTGAATTTTAATTATAGAATTTTGTCTAAAACTGGATTTGAAGAAAATTTTACTTTAGGGCACTATACCTCTTTCAAATAGTTTAATGAAACCAAATTCTGTAAAACAATAGCAAGCTACTTAGTACCAGAACGTTGTTACTTCGTGTCTTGGGTTAAGAGGTTTGGTGTTTCTTTCAAATCTGGTTTGTTTATATATTTTATTATAAAATATACGTACATATTTAACAAACTGTTCAGATAAACTTACTAATAAATGTATAAAACTAATTTTGTCATATTTTGTTTCCAAAACTCAATTTATAGAAATTCCTTAAAAATTTCCAAAATGAGTGTTTGAATGAACAACATTTCTGCTTCAAATCAAGCAAGAAAAATGTTTACACTGATACTCTTATATAGTGCACTCAACATGTTCTTTTTTGTTAAAATAACCATAAAGTGGCATTGAAACAAGATTTTTCTCGGATAGTTTTAACACAACTTCGTAGTTAGAGTAAGCAGCAGTGTTGGTTGAGAGTAAGCACTTGTTTTGTTGTTTTAACAAATTTAGAGATGTTCTACAAACCAAGGCCAATGTTGAATCAACAAAACTAAAGTGCTATATTAACGATTAATTTTGCTATAATGACATTAAGGGTATGGTTGAATCAATGACGTATTTTTAAGTTGACAAATATTGTTCAATGAATCTTGAATTTTAATCAAACAATAAATTTCGGTGGGTCGTATCTAATGCAAATTTTTTGGTCGGTTGTGCGTATTTTGGTCGAATCAATGCATTTATTTCCCTCGGTGCACATACATGCATGCGATACCAGACATTTACAAGAAGCAACTCCCCTTTTGCCACGATAATCTCTTACAGCAACTTTATCATTTACAGAAAAATGCGCTGTCTATACCCTTTGGAATTTGCAATTTGCCGTTTTTGTTTATATTTTACAATTTCAACGTGACTACTTGGATTATCTACCGTTACTTTTTCAAGTATAAGTAAATTTAATCCAGTTCTTAACGATCGTCCTAGTAAAATTTGAGCAGGTGACAAATTAGTTGTGCAATGGGGAGTATTTCTATAATCTAAAAGAAAACGATCCAATATTAAGTTAAGATCATTATTTTGTTCCCCATTAATAGCAGAAACTAAAACTTTCTTAATAAATTTGACTGCATTTTCAGCAGCTCTATTAGTTGATGGATTATAGGGTGCTGACGTTTTACTTTTTATTCCATTATGTCGTAGAAATTTCTAAAATTCTTCCGAGGCTGTCAAAGTTTTGACTTTTGTGTAACTTCTACCTTTTAATAAGTATTTCTTTATTTATTAAGGGATATTATCTCTTTTGGCAAAATGCCCTCTTCAACTAGGGCAAATCCTGATAGGAGTGGATTGTCACTATGAAAGTTAATGATTTAAAGGAATTAATTACATCAATTGTAAAACAAGAAACCAACCATCTCTTAAAATCCGTAAGTGAACTAAAAAATGAAATTTGTATGTTGAAGGAGAGCAATCTTGAATTAATTCAGTTATTAACTACTCGTAATACTGAATTTAATACAGTAGATCTAAAAATTCCTAAAACGAAAAAAGGGGTTTCTTTTGCTAAAACAGCAAGAAATCCAAAAGAAGATAAACAGATTGCTGTTGAACAAGAAGCGCCTACAGACACTGTACAACAACGCGAAGGAATAATAAATAAATCGCATAAAGAAACTGCCAATGTCATTGTGTCTACTCCGAATAATGAAACCTGGTCAATTGTTACAAGGAAAACGAAAAAACCTAGAAGAACAAATGTTGTGATGGGAAATAATAAAACGGAGGCGACTGTGAAAGGAGTATCAAGATTATGCTATATACATGTTTATCGTCTGGATCCAACAATGAAAGCTGAACAATTAACTGATTATCTAAAGGATCTGAACATCACGGACGTTGCTTGTGAACCACTTGCCAGCAAATTCCCGGATAGGTATTCTTCCTTCAAGGTTGCTGCGCCCGTTAAGCATTTGGATACCCTGATGAGGCCTGAAACATGGCCAGAAGAGGTGTGCGTAAATCGGTTTTTTCACCATCTTCAAAAGAGGCAAGTCAACAGCTGAAATGTGTTCGTGTAATGCATCAAAACATCCAGTGCATTAGCAATAAACTTCATCAATTATACGTTATTTTAAAATCTCATAACATCGATGTTGTGCTGCTGAGTGAACACTGGCTGTGTATTGAACAACTCCAGCATATTTCTATAAACAATTATTCTTTAGTGTCAAATTTTTGTCGTCCTATAGGTGAGCACGGGGGAGTGGCTATATTTGCCCATAACAAAATTAAAACAAAGCAAAGGGATGATATATCTAAACTATCAATCACCAATGTTATTGAAATATGTGGCTTTGAGTTGATATACAATGTAAATATAATAATTTTAGTTTTGCACAGATCTCCCAATTCTAATTTGACTGTCTTTATGTATAGACTAACTGTAATTTTGGATTATATTGTTAGTGAGGTTAAATTTTTAGTAATTGGAGGAGATTTTAATATAAACTTTAATGCTGATACGCCTGCTAGGCGTTATTTTAGTGATCTAATACATTGTTATAACTTAAACTTAACTATTGATGTTCCCACTAGGGTAGGCTCTAATATGTCCTCATGTATAGATAACATTTTAGTTAACTTACTTAATGACATGTTCACCACTAGCAACTCCGATTTCTGCATATCGGATCACTTCTCTCAGTTAATAACTCTTAATTTATGTGTAAACTCGGAACAGGATTCTTGCATTTATAGAAGAGCATATAACTCAAACTCTTTAAGTTTGTTTGAAAATTATTTGGAGAAAGAAACATGGTTACACGTATATGAGTCTAACTGCCCGGAAGAGGCATTCAACATTTTTCTAGATCTTTTTAAATATTATGTGGGTCTATGTTTTCCGCTAGTAAGGTGCCTAAAATATACTTCTCACAGCGAATGGGTTACTCCTGAAATATTACAACTTAAGAATAGCCTATTATTCTTGAAATCTCGCAGTACAAAAAATATTATTTTTAAACCTGATTATCTGAAATATGAAAAATACTACAATGATGTACTTGCTTTAAAAAAGAAAAAAAACAATGACTTTTATATATTATCAGCAAAAAATAAATCCAAAGCTGTCTGGGACGTAATTCGGAAAAATTGTAATACTAATCATAAAACTAGTAAACTTCCTGATTGTTTTGATGATCCATATGAGCTTTGTAATGCTTTTAACGATACTTTTTTGAAGTTATGTAATGTGCAATCATCATCACAAACTGAATTGTTATATCCCGAAGAGTACTTACCTGTACAACAAAATAATAGTTTTTTTGTTTCTCCGGTGATTGAGGGGGATGTGTTGCGTGTTATAAGACGTTTGAGTTCCACTCGTGCTGTGGGCCATGACGGCATTTCTATATGCCTGATTAAGCGTGTTGCGAATCACATTGCAACACCATTACTTTACCTACTCAATCTTTCATTTAATAAGGGCATTTTTCCTACCAGTTTAAAATTATCCCTTGTTATTCCAATTTATAAAAAGGGAGATGTGAACAATTTGAATAACTATCGACCGATCAGTATACTACCGATCTTTTCCAAAATTTACGAATTAGTTATGAATGAACCTACTGATGTAAGTATTTTTTTTGTATTTGTAGAATTCAATTTTCTGGTTGAAATAAATGATTGAGCAGTAAACAAAGTATTTAGAACATTGTTTTTTGTTTCTAGTTCTAAAACAAAGTTGCTTTCAGTAAATTGTGTGTTCCAACTATATCGAAATGGCGAATAAACCACTAACTGATGCTGAAATAAGAAAGATACTTGAAGCAGATGATTTTTTTGATGTGGTTGATGAGGAATCGATAGACGGTGGTAGTAATGATGGCTGGATCGATTCGGATGAAGACGAAGAATATGTCACTGTCAATGACCATCAAACTGACTCAGAACAAGAATGTGAGACTTCACAGGATGAAGATGAAGACGAAGAAGAAGAAAAGGCAAACAATGTCCTTCAACCTTATGTCGGCAAGGACAAGTCATGTGTTTGGAGTAGAACCGACTTTTCCACGGTATCGAAAACAAAAAGCAAGAACATTGTAAAAATATTTCCTGGTCCAACAGCAGCCGCAAGAGGCCTTACGTCTGAACTAGCGGCATTTGATAAAATAATTAGCATTCCCATGATTGACAGCATTGTACATAATACAAATTTGTACATAGAGTCGAAGAGAAATACAGTTCAATACCAGAGAGAAAGAGATGCTAAATACACTACTCGAAGCGAAATCATGGCTGTACTTGGAGTACTGTACCTTATAGGTACTAAGAAAAGCAATCATACAAATGTTTTAGAACTTTGGTGCACAGATGGAACAGGGATTGAAATGCTTCGATCAGTAATGAGTTACAAAAGGTTTTTATTTCTCTTACGATACATTCGATTTGACAAGAAAGAGACAAGAATGGAAAGGCGGAAGCATGATAAACTGGCTCCAATACGGGACATGCTGGATGAATTTGTGAATAATTGCCAAAATAGTTACTCTCTTGGTGAGTTTGTGACTATTGATGAAAAGCTGGAGGGGTTTCGCGGTAGATGTAGTTTTGTACAATACATTCCAAATAAACCGGCCAAATATGGAATTAAGTTTTTTGTTTTATGCGATGCTAAAACATATTACACAAGCAATTTTGAAATTTATTGTGGAAGGCAACCCGAAGGACCCTATGCTGTGCAAAACATACCCTCTGATATTGTACACAGACTGGTACAAAATATAAAAGGGACAAATAGAAACTTGACAACGGATAACTGGTACACTAGCTACCCTCTAGCAATGTCATTATTGAAAAATCAAATTACGCTAGTAGGTACGCTCAGGAAAAATAAACGGGAAATCCCTCCCGAATTTCTGCCACAAAAGCAACGTGAGAAGGGATCTGCGGTGTTCGGTTTTCAGAAAAACATCAGTCTAGTATCCTACGTGCCGAAAAAAAACAAGTCTGTTATACTTTTGTCTACAATGCACGATTCTGGGGCTATTGACGAAGAGACAAACAAACCTGTTATAATCTTAGATTACAATGCAACAAAAGGTGGAGTAGACACAGTAGACCAGATGTGTGGCACATACTCTGTAAAAAGAACAACAAGAAGATGGCCATTACTAGTTTTCTTTTCAATGCTGGATATAGCAGGTATTAATGCACAAGTACTATATTTTTCGAATCAAAATAACCCTAAGATACACAGAAGGGCATTTCTAAAAAATTTATATATGGGCTTAATGAAGCCTTATTTGGTAGAGAGGGCAGAAATCAAAACACTTCCGCAGGACATCAGGACCTTTCTTGCGAAATATAAAAAGGTTCCAGAGCCAATAAATGTTGAACCACCCAGAAAAAAAAGAGGAAGGTGTACAACATGCGGACGGGCTAAAAATATAAATACAACTATCACCTGTGACCTTTGCGGCAATTTTGTTTGCAAAAAACATACAGTAACGAAGATTTCATGTGAGAATTGTTCCAGGGTACAAACAGACAGTGAATAGAGCTTAAATTTTAGTTTTAGACTTATTTAGTATATTACTTGAAGTTACATAATTCAGTTGTTTTATTATTTGTCTAATCTTCTTATTTTTTTCTAATTAAATACCATTTCATACGTTATCATTGTATTATAAGTGTACACAAGCGTTGCCATAGACTAGGCACCGTTCAACTAGTTACTGTTATAAACTATCGCTGATTTAACACACAAAGCATTAAGTGCGCCGCGCGCCTGGTCGTGTAAACTTTAAAGTGCGCGCCCGTTGCAGGGTTAACAGTGCTTTGTTTAAATTTATTAACCAGGTATCCCTAGATATTGATGCTGGGTACTCTACTCTTGCCTTATTTATTGACTTATCTAAGGCTTTTGATAATGTTAGTCATGAAATCTTACTATCAAAATTAGAACGGTATGGAGTTAGAGGAACCCCGTTAGCGTGGTTTAAAAGTTATTTATTACTTCGGAAACAAAGAGTAATCATGAGCAATTATGAATCTAAAGTGTCTGTGCTTAGAAGTGGTGTTCCCAATCCTGCACCATTTGAATTTATGTTAATGGAGCTAGATACTTACATTCGATATCGTTTACCCTGTAATACGTCAGAACCCCTGCCCACACTAACCCATAATTGCTCGATAGAATCGGATGATTTCAAAAGTGTATAATGGAAATTCTGCTTAATGTATAAACCAACACCACCGCACAGTGTGTAATTTTTAAGATCTGACGGAACTTAATTAAAAAGCATTGCAATATGAATGTTAATATTGTGAAGTTGCATTGTTATAAGGATTAGTGATTATATTTGTTTAAATTATGCAAGAAACGGCAATCGCACTAGCTAGATCCCTGATCTACAGGGTGGAAGCCGCTTACGGAATAAAACTAGCTTCGACCTCATTTTTAAATTTTATGAGAAACACACTGACAGCACAACTTTTATTGTAATAGGCTTCGGAACATATTTTGATATATACAGGGTGATTCATGTAAGTGCAGCAGAAAGAAGTAGTTTTTATAAATGAAACATCCTGTATGTTTTTCAATTCTCCTTAATGGAGATTCTCAAAAGCAAAATTCTTCTGCCCTACTCATCAGATTTAGTGTATATTTAGTACCTTTCTTCTAAATAATTTAAAATTTTAACTTTTCGAAAACAATATCCTTTATTCATTTAAGCCATAAGTATTATAGGCCGCCGAAATGAGCTCACCAAAGAGAATTAAGAAATGTACAGTACGTTCCATTTAAAAAGTGCGTCTTTCTATTGCACTACATGAAACAGCCTGTCTGTATTAAATTATGTTTCGAAAACAGACTCTTAAAATAAAAGTTGGATGTGTTTCTTACAAAATTAAAGAAATAACGTAAAAAATGATTTTATTTTATTTCGTAGCGTAGCGTAGGTGACTTCCACCCTGTTTATATGCTGTCAATGGCCTATTTGTGTAATACTGTGTATAACGTATATGCTGTGTATTAATTGAAATAAATAAAAAATGCTAAAATGATTTTAAAATGAAAAAGAAAAAATATATTAGCTAGCTCAACGGAAAGGATTTTAAATAAAACAAAAAACTATTAATCCCTGAGTTACTCTCGCGAATTAAAACTTTAATCTAACCACGAAAAGTAAATTGTGAGTAAACGAAATCAGACTTTCTTAATTACACGAAAAATTGAAAAGGTTTAATATAAAATAAAAAAACAGAATTTTTAACCCAGTAACGCCATTAAGCAATAAATTTATTTCAACAAAACGGGCTAAAATACAATTGTGCAGACACAACCCCTGAACTGGTTAGGTTCTGGCCTAAAATAAAAACTTTACTAGACTCTAATTTAAAATAGGACAATGCTATTTCCTATGCAAAGCAAAAAAAAAAGGTTTTATTTGTTCAGGAAGATTATTCAATATACAAAACCTTTGAATTTCTATCCACGTAGTTTCACAAATTAAAATAATATAAGCGTGGACAAATGCTAGAAATTTACAAAAATGAAAAAGCTAAATGATAGAAAAATGCTTCTACTCACCCAAACGAGGTGTTAGGAAAAATTAAAAATGATGCAGCAAAATAGATTAACAAAAAAATTAACTCTTACAAAAAGAACTAACTTTTGAGAACCATATCTTAAATAATAAAAGGTGGAAGAAAATAATACAACAAGAAAAACAATTAGTCACTATCACTAAACTCGCTATCATCTGCATTTTTAATGTCAGGGCTCTTAAGCAAATTTAGCGTATCAGGGTGAAACCTCTTTGACTTGCTGGGTATATGTTCCTGGTATTGCGATATAACTGGATCTGATGTTAAAAGGAATCTATTCAAAATGTCTCTATTAGTGTCTCTGCGCGATGTTTTTCTAGGGAAATGCTCTCGGAAGTACTTGTAGTCCTTATTCCTCGCTTCCTGTGCTTCTTCCGAAAGCTGTCCTATGGGAAGGATACAAGCATTGATTATAGCTTTTCCATGAATTAAAATTTTATGGATACTAGCTGGCATGTAATACCATGAATATTCACTTAGGAATATGTTCTTCGTTTCTTCTGCATATTTTTCGAATTTGTCCTCATCTATTTCATATCCACTGGATATAGCTTCTAATAAAATTTTGAAGTGGTGTATTAATTCTTCCTTAATACTTGTAATTTGTGCTACTACAGCTGGATCTTTAAAAAATTTGCGTGCAGTATTACCATCATTTGTAGTACTACTCGTTTACTTTGGTAAATCGACCAACAATCCCATTTCTTGCCGTAAGAGGTGCTGTAACTCCTTCTTTTTATTTGAAACTTCGATTTTTTCTTCCGGGCTCCTTGCCTGCCACTTTTTTATACCTAATTTATAGGCCACATGTAAAATAAATTCGAAGCTTCTAATATAAGAATGAAGTGGAGATAGACCAAATTCGTATAACTTTTCTGATGACTTTCTCACAACCGAAGCTTTATTGCTGTTCATATCTTTGGGGGAAGCTCCACATATAAAGCAACATTGGGATGATTGGTACTGAGACAGAGCACTGCAAACCTTTCCGTCTATCATTGTTAATAACATTTGATAAGATACATGGATATCCCGATTATTATTTAAAGAAACCTTAACTGATGTCAATTTTAGTATTTTTTCCTTAATCTTTTGCGTTTCGTTAATTATCAGATCTTTCGTTTCTTTTTCGTAAGAAAACTTGATCATCCGACAATACCTTGTGGAGGAAGGTCTGCTATTTTTCCAAATTATTTCAGTTGATCCCATGTTGTCAATGGCATTTAACCTTAAGGGAACGAAGGAAATAGTAAGTAAATATTCATCATTGTATTTAGTATCAATTTGCTGTTTATAGCGACTCTGTCCCGAACTGCCATCACAACCCCATTTACAGATTAACACGAACTTTTTCTCTTGTATATCACTTAAACTATTTAAAACCTCTTCCTGCAATTTAATAATGCGTTTGCATGTCAAATTCAACAAATGCAAACTACGCCTACTTTTCGAATTATTGAAGTATATTAGGAACCTGCATGTCTTAGTAGTTATGATTGCTGTTTATTTTGGTTCAATGTTTAAGTTTTATTTTTGATTAAAGTTCCGCTAGATACTGGAAATTACACACTGTGCACCGCCGCGAGTATTACGATCTTTACGCAAAAAGGTATAACCGCGAATAGAAATAACAGCCGAATCAATGAGCAACAATTGAGCGTATGTTAATGTGCGCTAACCTTATCATGATCTTATATCCAAATAATTATATGCGATTGATATAAAATAAAGGATTGTATAGAAATTCCTAGACCATAGTAAAATAAACAACCATGTACAATTTCAAAATTAAACAAAATTCAGTATAACATTGAAAATTGCAAAATCAGCTGTTTCTTTATTCTTATTTTTAGGTATGTATATCCAAAAAAAGAAAACAAGTAAGAAACTAGTAAGAAAATATGTGTATCTATTCAAATAGAACGACTAAAAGCAACATCAAGTCGCTATAAGAAGTAATTTTGTGAATAGTATTACCCACTTTTGTAAAAACATTACAATTGTTAGTCCAGCTAATACCACACTTCTTATGTACCTCCTTCATCAATTCCAGTCTTCCCTTTGTTAAATCCTCTCGAATAACAATCTTCGATCCCTTCAACTTACGTTTTTTTGTTATATACAATTGAAGACTCTGATGCAAAAAGGGGATAAGTAAAATTTTTTAGATTTTACAGGAGAGGCAAAAAACTTTGTGTTTTTTCGTGTTGGTTTTAATGTTAATCCAGGTCGAGATGGAAAAGCTTAATATTTTTGTCTATATGAGACAAATTTACTCGCACAAATAAACTAGGTGGCTAGGAAAAAAGTTTTGTGATGCAAGAAAGGTATATGTGAACTTCTTTCTACTCTTTGTTATATAAGATGTAAGTAACAAACGTACAATACTATGGTATAAAACTTATTCTTTATTATTCTACATAGTACTTTAAGGGCCGGTTTTACAATGATGGAATAAGGTCTGGAATAACTATCCCATGGAATAAGTAATCCGGTGGTTATATCCTAGATAAACACCAACCTGTTTTACAATGTCATTTCTACCCTTAGATAGTTATCCCTGAGATAAATGATTTGTATACTGCGGTTGGTAGTAGAAATCATCATTGCGCGTGTGCAACATCTGACAATATTTAGGCGCCAAATTTTCGTTGTGTTTGCTTGTTGTCGAAGGCTGTTCTTATTAAATAACACCAAATGGCAGATAAACAAATTAGAACGCGTTGCAATAACTTCAATGGAGAAGAGAATGAAGCATTAATTCAGTTAGTCCAAAAATATAAAAATGTAATCGGTAAGTGAAATGAAAACCTACATTTTTATAAATAATACATACAGTTATTTTGATATTTTTTTTAGAAAATAAAGTAACTGATCATGTTTCCAATACAGAAAAGGAGAAGTGCTGGGAGAAACTAGCGTCTGACTTTAATTCTTTATTGGGTACAGGTAGAAGCGTAAAAATGTTACGAAGTAAGTGGCTTTCCCTGAAAAAAGTGAGCCGTAAAGAATATGGTAACTTTAGAAATAATTTGTATAAAACTGGTGGTGGACCGTTTGATTTTAAAATTAGTGGTGTAGTAGAGAAGGTGATCAGTATTATAGGACTAGGGGC
Source organism: Cetonia aurata (assembly GCA_949128085.1). NCBI lineage: Eukaryota > Metazoa > Arthropoda > Insecta > Coleoptera > Scarabaeidae > Cetonia > Cetonia aurata. The sequence continues at coordinate 13,480,159 of OX421889.1, forward strand.
TACTGGTGAAGAGAATATTTATGATTCAGATACCATAGGTAACTTTGGCTGTTAATTTTAATAACGTTCATAGTATATAATATAAACAGTTTTGATATTTAAGTACATTGGTATTTTTTATTGCTATCAATAATAATATCAATAGTCGGAACAGCCAACACTATCAATAGTGACTAGCGAATACTATCAATAGTGCCCATAATTAAACATAAAACAATATTGTAGGTGAGCCACTGGACAGACATGGGAAAGCAACTAATAATGCTACTGTACACATAGATATACCAAAGGTAATGTAAGTATCACAGTTAATATTTTTGTTCTTATTGTCTGTATTTTACAGCCCCATACATCGTGCACTCCATTAGTAGTATGCAGTACACCAATTACTGAAAAGTCCAGCATCCTTGGGTTGGGTGCTACTACTGAAAAGAGTAATAATGATTCAAATACCATACGTAATATTGTTAGTAAATAACACATAAAACAATTTCAGATGAATCACAAGATGAAGAGAAAACAAATAATTGCTCGTTAGATATAGATGTAATGCCAGAGGAAATGCAAGTATTACTTATATACATATATTATATATTTGTTCTTATTTATCGTATCTTATAGCTTTCTACATCTTGGAGTAAATGGAGTCCCTCAGTACTTAAGACACCTATTAATAAGAAACTATGTTGTGTTGATGAAAGTAAGTTATGCCTTACCATATTTTCACAATTAAAAAAGGAATTCTGTAATAATAATATGTTCTAGGTGCAATACAGACGCATGTGGTGTCCATGGCTGAAAACGTCCAAAACACCAGAGAGAGAGGCACAACAAGTACACCTACAATCTTAAGTGATTCCAGTAAGTTTCCTAATTTTACACAGTAATAATTTATCTACTTGTTCTTGTTATAGATGGAAGGAAAAGAAAACGAATTAATAGAAGCATAGTGAACAGATCAGAAAATGACGCAATGAACCTACTTTTACAAAAAAAAATAGAGTTAGTTGATTTGCAACTAGAGCTCCTTCAAAAGGAACACGACTCCAAGGAAAAACGTGCCCAAGAGAAACATGCCTTGGAGATGGAAATCCTTAAAAAACAATTACATAAAGAATAACACGCGTTTTTATTACTATATTATTTTATTATTAACATATATAAATATTATAAATTGGCAAAATGATTTTCTATTAATCCACGTCTTCTAACATTATCTAGTCCCTCTTCATGCATTACACCTTCATCATCACGGATATCCTCCTCTGCTTGTATTTCCACATCATTTACAAGATCATCGCCTTCATTTACAGCAATATTATGTAGCACAGCTGCTGCTATTATCACTATTTTTGATCTCTGCAATGATAACTTTATGCCATTTGAAAGAATTGGGAAACGTCTTTTCCATACTCCAAACAAACGTTCAACTACATTCCTAGTCCGTATTTGCCATTCGTTAAAAAGTCATTCAGGTTCTGTTTGCGGATTTAGCAAAGGGGTTATTAAATAATTTTTAATTGCATACCCACTGTCTCCTAATAATAACCCATTATTCATTTCTCTAGTTTCAAATCTTGCTTTTATTCTACTATTATTGAAAATAGTTTGATCGTGACATCGACCTGGCCAACGCGCAACAATATCTATAATTCGTAAGTTGCTATCACAAATTACTTGGACGTTCCATGAAAAAAACCCTTTCCGGTTTCTAAATTCTTCTGCTCTATCACCTCCAGGAGATTGTATACGTATATGTGTACAGTCTATCGCACCCAGTACTCCTGGAAACCGAGCAATATTATAGAAATCCCTTTTTTCATTTTCTCTCTCTGCTGCGGTTGATGGAAACCTTATATATCTCCCTACTAATCGGGCTATCGCTTGTGAAACTATTTTTACAGAAACACACGCACTACTTTTACTCACACCAGTAAAGTCTCCAGCAACTATTAACATCGAACCTGTAGCATAAAATCTCAATGTAAGTAATAATTTCGTCCATGGGGTTAATGCATTATTTCGATCTGTAGGCGATTTTATGTCATTCACTATTACATGTAACAAATTTCTGCATGTTTGTCTCATTAAACGAAACCGTTCAAAAAACTCGGACTCTTCTAATTCTTCAAAGTTTCTTCTGTAAAAAGACATAATCATAAAAACACCTGTACACTTCAAATTGAAATATAAAAACCAACCTAATGTTGAATCTTCTGGGACGCCTACGTCTGCGTCTGGATACATTTACATATTCTTCTTCCTCATCAGATTCGAATAACGGAACATCTATTATATCCATTTTTCACGATTTAACAAAAATCGCAAGGTATAATAAGAAGTATATTAAACTTTAACGATAAAAATTATAGGTTATCTTTCGAATATGCCGACTATTCCTACTATACTATTGGTATTAAATTATTCCATCCTTATCCTGTGAATTAGGCAACCCAGTGTTTATACCCAACTTGTAAAACGCCTACTTATAAGTTATGCTGGGAATAACGTTATTCCTGGTATATACCAGCATTGTAAAACCGGCCCTAAGTAAGCATATAACCAAAAATACATTCAAATTTAAAAAAGAAACGTTATAGTCAATAAATCTTTATTCTACATCAGAGTTATTATCGGACTCACTAACCGCTGAATCTTGGTTTTCTAAGGATTTGTCCGATTTAAGAGACAGGTAAAAGTGCATATCACTTTTGCCTACATATTCATTGGCCAACTGCATTACGTTTTTATACTTAAAATCTTTCAAAGGCAACTTATCTAAATAAGCCTTTGTCACGTTAATTAATGTAGGGTTTGCAGTGTTTTTCAACAATACAAAATGTGTTACAGCAGCATCGGCGCTAGCCCCGGTGCTACAGGCAACCCACCTGTATTTTTAGTGTATTTAAATACACGATAGGAGGAAATTGCAAACTTTTCTTTTGTTTCAGATTTTGGGGACGGATTAAAAAAAAATTTCAAATGATCAGTGTAGTTAAATACCATAGATTGGGTAACAGGAATGACATGCAATTTTCGGGAAGATGACTTGGCAATCTCCATATACTCTTGGGGTAAATAAATTCGATCGATACGACGTTTTTTCTTCTCTATTATCCCGAAAAACCTATCGCAAGGTAAAAAACTATGCCCTGGTTCGGGAAAACGATGCACTATTGTGTCAAATCTGCCTGTATAACACAAAGTTGCTAAAAATCGAACCAGGGTATGGTTTTTATTTTGGGCGCTACAGTTATCACTAAACAAGTATAGAATCTTTACATCTGGGTCAAGTATGTTTTCAATGTAATATTGTAAAAAGCTTAAAACATCGTTGGCTCCTTTTTTTACAGGTGGTTTCACCATACATGATGAAATATCCCATTTTTTTTTTTTCGCCGAGTGTACGCAAAAATTGTGGACCCATAGCTGACGCAAATAAAATGCATCCCCAGACGGCACTTTGGGTAGGGGCATGTTCCGCTGAAAGTCGAAGGACAAAACTTCAATGTGATCATTTTCTTGTGCCTCTTTAGATTTTTCTTTCAGTTCCTTGTAGAACCACTCAGACTTGAGAATATGTAGCTTTTTTTGGGTTTCAAAACTTTTCTTTTCTTCTTCTGATTCTGCACCCTGAATCCTGTTTTCTAATGTATCACATTTCTTCCACGTGTCTTTCCTTGTATGGCCAAAACTGATATTGAAATTTTCCCGAAAATAACGACCATAAAAATCATAGGAAATTTTAGGTTTAAACGGCAGTTTGTCTTGTTTTAGTCTATAAACTTCTGGTTCGAATTGTTTGAGGTATAGATCGTACATGATTGTAAGATTTAAATCGGGAGACAAATATTGTCTACTGCTTCTTGTTCGAGAATAATGCGATATTTGCTTAGGAAAGCTCACAATATGGTCATGAACTTGCTTTTTCAAATGTTCCGGAATCATATTTGGCCTATTAGCGTGCTTACCTCTTTTGTCTTGGACAGGGGTTACATTGGTTGTCAAGTGACTTGCGATACGTTCTAAGCGCTTTTTGCCAATTCCATGGATTAAACATAGAGCTTGCTTACAGACTGGTAACTCAAATGCACCCTTCCTCAGCTAAAACAAAAATAATATATGAATAATACAAAATGCAAAAAACACATACCTAAAAATTTACCCTATACTTGAAGGTGCTATTTCGTTTTGAATTGGCGTTCATTATATTTTTACGACGTCTTTTAATCTGGCTAACTGTTATTAAATTTGATAGGTATGAATCTTGTTTTTTTTGATCCGCAAGGCCATTAAATGCTGTCAGTATTTCATTTTTTTCACCTGGAGAAAGCTTTTTCAAACACTCTTTATCACATTTACAGTCAGTGCCTTGTTTGCGTTCCGGCATCATTTTTCCTGAGGTCATGGACGTGTAGCTCTCTCCCTTGGCCCTTTTTACTTTTTGCACGTTCCTTTTCCAACTATTCACATCACGTTTTCTTTTCTTAACACCTGCCTTGCTTGTTTCTTGTCCTTCTACGAGTTCTACGAGTGCATCCTCAGAAGACGAGTTTGGCGAGTTCGGCCGGTATTCGGTACCCGAACTCTGAAAGGGCTCACTCTCTGTTTCACTTTCACATTCAGCTTGCTCACTATCACTACTTAATCCTGCACTCGGTCCTGCACTTTCATCACGTTTTGCCATAATAATTTAATAACAGCTGGCTTACAGAAAGACAAAAACGGCTTCGGCGGTACTACGCACTCGTTAGTTGGTAAACAAACATGGCCGTTCGACAGGTGCATAGAAGGGATTTGGGCGGCGCATTTAAATAGTACAATTTATTTGTGGTGCAAGAACGAGATAAGTACACACCACATATACCATTCTTGCACCAAGATATCGTACAGGATATGTGTTTTTCTGTTCGGTGGCTATTCATTGCACATGTACCATATTTGCACCACAGCGAAAGAGTATATTTGGTTACCTATAGGCGGAATAATCTCATTTTTCGCAATTTTGCACATATCCCCTTCTTGCATCAGAGTCTTCAATTCCTCTAATGTTCCGGCTACGAAACTTTACGATAATAGAGCGACTATCATTCTCCTTTTTGCCCAGGCGGTGGCTGCAATCAATCGCATCGACCGGTACAGCCACTCCGAGTTTTTCAGAACATATTGATATTAATGCGTCGGCATGTTCATCGACAGTCTCTGATACACCGTATATCCTTAGATTGTTACGGCGTAAATACTGTTCAGAGGCATCAATAGCTTCATAAGCTTTATTAAGCTTTCCTTCCAATAATATAACTTTTTCTTCATAGCCTTTGAGGATTTCCATAGTTTTTTCACCTATTATGTTGCAGATTTTATCCAACAGCACGTCCGATTTTAGCACTTTTTCCACAATTTTTAAAACTAGCGCATCGTCACGTAATAATCTGTCTGAAGCCATAGTTTCGAAGAAGTAAGAAGTGCGTGAATATTAAAGCGACTTAGGGTACGTGCACAACGGAGCTGTGATGCTAGCTGATAGCCTGGATGATACATTCAAGCTATCATCGATGGTAAGAATTATATCATTCTTTTATATGTGAACGTGCACATCGGAGCAAGGAGTATAGCAGGGATGATCGCTTATAGCACTGATAGTCCATACTAGACTGAATTTTACCATTCTTTCTGCTAACAGAAAACCAGTGCCGCTGAGATTCCCAAACCTACCGATTCGATATGCCAGTATTTATCGACGTTTATCAACATTGCAATAGGCAGTCATTGTTTGTTCTTAAGAACGTATGCGTGTGTAGTTTTGCAATACAAATAATAATAAACAAGTAACAAATAAAACTGTTTTATCAAAAATGGACGTGCCACTATTAACTGCGGAAATTTTCAAAAGAGAAGAATTATGGAATCAAGCCCATCCGGATCATCATAATCGGTTCATATTAGAAAAAAGATGGGAAGATGTGTCTAATATCCTTCATGTGACTAGTAAGTATGCAAATTTATTGTTTCTCAAAGTATTTATAAAAAAAAAACACAATATTAGTAAACTAGGGGCATCGGTTGTCACATACGTAATTTAGCTTTTAACCAATTAAAATCTTGAATAGTTATCTTATCAAAATACAATGTTATTTTTGCAGAAGTGTGAAATTAGAAAAAAAAGGAAAGAAAATTGAAAATCGAATTAAAAATGAATAGCATATTTGTTACTTTGAAAAATAACACGTGTGGCGTTGGTTGCTAGATAAATTACATATATAAAAGCCGATGCCCTTAATAAAAAAAATATATGTATTTGTGTTAGGTATTCAATCATTTATTGGTTTATAAATGCATATTATTTTTGTATGCTATAGGATTTGCACAAAAGTACCATTTAAACGTGTCTCGAATTTGTTTTGAGGAATCAGTCGGACGTCCTGTTGGGCGACGTCGTATATTAGCGGGCGGTGATGCTTCTGCATCGACTACAGCTAATAACACGAGGGAAAAGAAATTTTTATAGTTATAATACACGCTTCCTGAATGGGAAGGGCATTTAATTCGAACATGCTTCCCATCTATCGCCCCAATGCAATTAGGAAAATTCCAAGTTTCCCAAAATTTTGTGGCTGTAGCTTCGAACCGTTCTACTGTTGGAGTTGGCATGTGTAAGCATTGTAGTTCATTCCATTGTAGTTCAACCATGTTTTCAACCATTAAGGCAATTGTAGAAAAACCCATCCTAAACGAAAACGCTAGACTTCTGAAAGACGTGCCTGTTGCTAGATATCTGAAAAAAGAAGTATTGTAACAGAAAGTATAATATAAAAGTATTTGTGATGTTTGCAGGTATAAATAAAAGAGTACTTAAGCTTGACACTGTTTATTGGGGAAGAGAGGGATTTTGGGACTAACGCACATTTAAATACAGACGCTGACGCAGGCGCACACTACACAACTATACATACATATATATTTATATATTACACTATATTACACTACAGTATTAAAGTATTGTTTTGTTTTACAGAGGATAAAGCCAAAGCCAAGTGGAAGTATCTACGGGATACGTTCCGCAAGGAATTGGCTAAACAAGAAGCACCTCGATCCGGTGATGCAGGAAGTAAAATAGTAGAATCGAATTGGCCCCATTTTAAAGGATTAGCTTTCCTGAAGGATCAATTTACGCCACGACCATCAACATCGAATTTACCAAGTACATCAAGCAGGCATTTTATTCTAAATGAAGATGATTCGGAATTAGACACTTTTGAATCATATAGAGAAAACGACGACAATTCAGATGAATTGCTTAGTAAAGAGATAGAAAGTGAATCTATGCCCACAAGTCCGCCTTCACCGAGCGTGTCTACCACAGAACCAAGGGTAATTATTTCAAGTCGGGAACGGCAAAGACAAGAGGATTTAATAGGACAAGCTTTAATTAACATAGAACGAGATACACTCAAATTGCTACAAGAAAAAAAGATGAGAATCGAAAATAGCAATCGTTTAGATGAGGACAGGCATTTTTTTGAAAGTCTAATTCCCCATGTGCAGAAAATGGATCCGCTCACAAAACTGCAATTCAGATCACATGTTCAAGAGCTTGCAATACTTTACTCCTATGGACCATCACCAGCTTCCTCGACTTCGTCTTCTACATATACTGCATCTCATCAGAACCCACAACAAATGCATGAGCAAGAAAATTGGTCACAATTCCAGAATTTGTGATAGCATGGCATCGAATTTTATTTTGCCAATATCTTTCATCAAATGAAATTTTTTTATTTAAATGTATTTTGCCAAAGAAAATATCATTTTGTTTACATTAAATAAAGTTTTATTACTTACCTCAGCGTAATAACTAAACTTTCTTCTACACTTATTGGTATTTTATGACAATTTTGCCATCGCTTGTTCACCTTGTCTTTAATTTTATTTAAAATGTATTGGAAAGTAGATGGTTCCATTCCCAAATATTCATAAAAACGATCAGGGTATCCCTTCAACTCCTGATAAAGATGGTGATATTCTCCCATTTCTAACCGTTTTTTTATTAATTGGGTGAGTTTGGTATTCCCTAAAGTGCAAATGTCGCAGAATATACAAATTTGTAGCGGATGAACAAAAATAATCATCGTCACTGTCTGACATGGCGACCAGACCGAAACTATGAGTTGAAAGGCGTTATAATTTGCGCTAGTATCCCAGCTTCGTTGTGCACACCTACAGGGTCCGCCAAGGGAACCTGATGTTTTTAACATGTATAATACGAAGCCATTGTATTTCGTAGAATAGCGGTTAGTGGGGGAAAACCATCGTTAGTAGTTGCTATTTCAGTAATCATGGAAGCGTGGCGTAATGAACATCGCGCGTTCGTTATCGAAACGTATTTTAAAAATAGTGAATCGGTGATTGTGACACAACGTTTATTTCGCACGCATTTCAACATTGAACGTCATGGTAGTGTTCCATGCCGTAACACAATTAAATTATGGGTTCAAAATTTTCGTCGACATGCGTCTGCAATGAAGGTGAAACCACCAGAGATGCGTCGCAGTGTTCGAACACCAGAAAACGTGGACAGGGTGAGAACAGCCATCCAAGGAAGTCCACGTCGTTCAGTTAAGCGGCAAGCAATTGCTTTAAGACTTTCCGAAAGAACAATACGGCGTATTTTGCAGAAGGTCTTACATTTCCACCCATATAAGTTAGCAATTGTTCAAGAACTGACTGCTGAAGACTTTTTAAATCGTGTGAATTGTTGCAATCGACTTCTGGAACTTTTTGCTGATAATGCCTTGAACGGCTTAATTATGTCCGATGAAGCGCATTTTGAGTTATCGGGATGTGTAAACAAACAAAATGTTCGTTATTGGAGTTCAGAAAATCCCAGACAGCTCCATCAACGACCTCTGCATAGCCGCAAGGTAACTGTATGGTGCGGAGTGGCGCGATTCGGTATAATTGGTCCATATTATTTTGAAGATGGTCTTGGAAATGCAATCACGGCCAATTCGCAAAGATATGTGGAAATGTTGAACAACTTTTTGAACCCGAGCTTCGTCGACAAAACATTGATATGAATACTGTATGGTTCCAACAGGATGGAGCAACTGCTCACACAGCACGAGCGTCAATAGCTCGACTACAAGAAATGTTTCCAGCAGCAGTAATTTCGCGGAATGGGAATGTTCCTTGGCCGGCACGGTCTCCCGACCTGACCGTTTGTGATTATTGGCTATGGGGTTATCTGAAGAGCAAGGTGTATTTAAATAGACCGCAAACAATTCAGGAATTAAAAGAAAACATTCGCAATGAAATTTGTGCAATTCCTATGAATTTACTAGAGCGAGTAATGAGCAATTTGCAAAACCGCTTCGAACAGTGTGTACGCGGTGAAGGACATCACTTAAGCGACATTATTTTCCATAAATAAAATGGCATGTAATATACTATCGATTACTTGTATGTGAAAATAAATATATTGTTACATAAATTTGTAGTTGAATACCAAAATTCGTCAGGTTCTCTTGGCGGACCCTGTATAAGAGTTTATAGTTTGAAATGTGATCTATCATCCAGGCTACCTGCTAGCATCACAGCTCCGTTGTGCATGTACCCTTATTGTAGAAATAATACACTGCTATCTCTCGACACACGTCTATTCGCTAGCGCGGTTCATCACAGAATATACAGGCTGTGCCATTTAAACTACAAAGTTAGTGTAATCTATCTAATTGAAGATATAACCGATACAGATCACTCGTGTAGATGTACAGATTCAAAAAGATCTAAGTGTTGATAGAGAAGTGTATTACCGATGTATTCAAAGATGTCTCAGAATGATAGATTAGCATTATGTCCCACTAATGCACAAAGCAATGGGGCTACTAGAAAACACCATTATTACTCTGGATCTACCCATTAAGTATCTATCTCTTAAGTATTGTCGTCTTTCTACATTACGCACCCAAATCAATGAAAATCATGACTACCTTGAGTCACATAGAAATGTGTGAAATTGACTTGGACTGTTAGGCATTCTATGTAAATAGAAAATTCAATGCATTTAAGGCAACTGGCAATATAGGTTTTGACCTTTTCACATAAATTACGAAATCAATATACTCTAGTAATATGTTATATTACTTTTCCTAGGCCGACATGGCAAATCGTCAGGTCATGTTCCAATAACGTCGTTCTCCATCTGCTTGGAAACGTAAAATAGAAGTTCACCATCCTTGCATTTCCTGTGTACTAATCCTTCTCACATTTCGCTCACATTTTCAGCCGCTTACGAATTTCTTGAATATCCTCATCTTGATGTCTGATTGCCAGTGTTTGCTCGAAGGTGTTGCCTTGCAAAATAAAAATGCCGTGGCATCTGTTTAGGGCATCAATATGTGACATTCGTGTACCAGGTCTGTGTTGTATGGTGTAATCATATCTTTGCAAGAACATAGCCCACCGCGATATTCGAGGGTTGACGTTGTGTTTACTAAGAGTCAACCTAAAACTGTCACAGTATGTTATAATCTTAAACATTCCAGCTCAAAACTCTGACTAGTTTTATGACTAAAATAAAATACTGGTGTAAAAATTCCGTTTTCTTGCTTTTGTAATAGTATAGCCCCAAATTCATAGCTGCTTGCATTGCAGTTCTGTCTCCAACTTAGGCCAATATATAGCCAAAACTGGGTCACTAGCTAGACTATGTTTTAAGTTTTGAAATGCTTCGTTTTGTTCGGGTCCAAAATGTGGAAGTCTTTTGTATGAAATCATATAACGGTTTAGCAATCAATGAAAAGTTAGGAATAAACCTACGAAAACAAGACGCGAGGCCAATAAATCCATGAACATCTTTGCACGTTGTCGGTATGCGGTAATCTAATACGCATCGCACGTTCTCATTACTCGGCCGTATACCGTCTTCATTTATAAGATATCCTAAATAAATTTCAGTCCGCACTGTCTCGTTAATTGGAATACTTCTTTAATAATGTTGAGGTGTTTTGCCATATCATGGATAGCAATTAATATATCATCAAGATAGAGCAAAATGTTGGGCCTAATTAGATGCTCGAAAATATGGTTTGTGAAACGTTGAAACACTCTGGGCGAACTCGTTAATCCAAAAGGCATTTTTAGGTATTCGAATTGTCCGAAAAGTGTAACAAACGATGTATACTTGGCCGAATCTTTGCCATTTTTACATGATGGAATCCGCTTTGCAAATCAAGACCGGTAAAATATTTTTTTTTACCTACATTAATCATTAAAAATCGATATTTTGCATTGATAATTGCCATTAACATTATTGAAGAAAACTGTTTGTAATCGAAAAACATACTGCCCGAATTAGCTGGACACTTAAGTCTTATGTGTGTTCCATCGATACTGTCTGAGCAATTTAGAAAGTTCCATTTTTCAAAATAGTCTTTGGACACCTTTTCGAAATGTTCAACATTAGGAACAGCCATATGCGTGTTCTGGAGCAAATCCCAAATAGCTATGCAAACCTCTATAACGATCGATGCAACAGATTGATGATTTTCATATTCGAAATGTAAAAGCAATTTGCCTAGACGCCAGCCCAGTTGAGAGGTACCTGAAACAAAAATTATATATTTTTTTTATTTGCAGAGGATGATACTAGAGAAAAGTGGTGAAATATGCGTGACCAATGTATAAAAGAATTTAGAAAAATTCCAAAAAACAAATCGGGGGATTCTCAAGATTTTGCTGCCACATACCTTGGAAAATGGCAATAATTTACCGATTTACTTTTTTTAAGAGATTCAGTACTTCCGTACAGTACTGAAGGAAATGTGTCACTGATAGAAACATCAGCATATACTCAAAGTTCTAATGTTGGAAGTGAAGGTAATGAAGAAGAATTTTCGGAGGAGGCTGCCACTTCGCAGATCAATGATGATATTCCGCAAACGAGTTTGGATGACGTAGAAGCACTTTCATCCAAGATGCGTCAAATGTTTCAAAAAACAACCACACCGTGAATAATGAAGACAGAATAGAACAAAAAACTATTAGATATTGAAAGCAAAAAGATTGCTTTGCTGGAAGCATCAGAAGACGAAAATTCTCTATTCCTAAGATCTCTATTGCCATATTTTAAAAGAATGAACCGATTGCAACAATTTCGAATTAGAAATAAATTGCAGGAAATTTTAATGCAAGAGCTGTCACAAACTCAAACAAGTAGTCGCCGGTTCTCCAATGCAACTTATTCAATGAGTCCATCTAGTGTTGCGTCAACAGCTCAATCACGCTATCCCAGTACTACACTTCTTTCTCCTACAAATCCAGTTTGCTCCAATAATCCTTCTATTGAATACCATTCAAACTTTAACTCCACGTCTTACGTTGTTTTATACCCAGGAAACAACGAATCAAGTCAACTCAATTATTCATCCTTGTAAATGCTTTTGCCAATAGTTAAATAAATTTACTTTACAAAATAAAGATTTTCTATTACTTGCCTTAATATTACCAAGAGCATCTCCTCGACAGAAAATGGCATCTGAAAGTGTGTTGTATAGTGGTAGCAGGCCACATGTATTTTATCTATAATATAGTCGAAGGTTTGTATTGCTATTCTTGTGTACTGGCGAAATGCTTTTTCATCCGCTCGCAGTTGAGGATAATGATGAAACTCACCATAAATCAATCTGTTTCTATGTTTTGTGAACTTTTCCCCTATTATGTTTCTTTTTAAGTTTCCTTTACCCATTTGTAGCCAGCGTTCCCAAATGGGGACAATTTGAATTATTCCTGTAAAAAATATATCGTTTTGAATTTGGCACGAAGTGATAGTTGGCTCTAGCATGGCTTTTGTTTCGATCAGCTGATCGAGTAGCGCGAAGTTTGTTCTGACATTCAGCGGAGAGCTTCTATTTTTGTTTGTTAGAATTCAGCCAACTTTAAACTTAGCTAGTATTGTAACAATATTAATATTGTGTTGTGATTCAATTTAATTGTTTTTCCTGTAAAATTTATCTTATTACTTAATTATATTGTTATTGTTAATCTAAGAGGTCTATTATTCTGATTATTGTGTACAAACCCGACTACCCTGCCGTTTGGTCTCGACTGGCGCCCACATTTTTTTACACCTATATAGAACAAACCCATTTTTGAGCAGCGGACAATTTATATTGCGAGAATTGCTGCTATAGCATTTCGCCACGAACAACTACGTCGCAAAGTGATCCTAAATCCTATTATATAGGCACCTCGGATATCCTGTATTAATACCCCATCTTCTGACGTAAGCAAATTATTATCTGCATCTCTTACAGGTCGATGTGCCCATTTACTTATTTCCATGATTCTAGACAATCCCAGATATAACTTGTGCTCTTAATTTTATGATCTAGAGATAAAGACACATTCACGATGCATTTACAATTGATACCAAACCTAACTTATAACACCCTATACTAACCTATATAAAATCATACGCTATACACATGACAAAATATAAACAATTTGACAAAGTGTAATTTTTAACCTGGTTCCGAGTGGTGTGTATAAAATGTGCTCGGTGTACACCCACCTGATGTATATGAACGCGATATACAATGTACACATCCAATATTTGAATATTGCTTGGATGTATCTTATGCCCAGAGCGCACCCGGAGCGTGAAATCTGAACACACACCAGTAGTTCAAAATACGCCATATATACATATGATGCTACGATCACAACGTAGTCTGTAGGTGCTTTCCATTTGCTATTGTAATGGAACGCCTCGCACCGAGTATTTAACTCCTAGTGTATTTCTGAAATTGCTTACCATTTGGCAGTATGGTACATAAAACACTAATTTGAAATAGTTGATTTATAGGTTATGTTGTTGTGGCTTTGTCAAACTTAAAATTAAAAAGCGGCACAAATTGCACAAATTATTGTGTTATAAAAGTAACAATACTATGGACCCAACAAAAAGATTAGCAATAGTGTGTACTTTAATTATTACTACTATTATACTTATTATTATACTTACTTTACACATTTTCAGGAAAATTTAATGAGAAGTGTATGTGAAATAGAGGAAAGTAGTTCAGATGAAGAAGTAGTTATTTATAATGAACCAAAAAGGTATAAAAGAATAGAAAACTATGTGGAATCCGTAGTTTATTTTTACGAAGATAAAACTTTCCAAAATCATTTCCGTATTAATCGTAACGTAGCTTATAATTTAATAAGTAAGCCAATGCAACTGCTTGGAAATCGTGTACAATTATGATTATTCTAGGTCAACTTGAAGCAAGTGGATGCATTCCTACATATAAAAGTGGGAGACATAATATCACTACAGAAAAATCATTTCTTTTATTTTTATGGTACTTGAGCAATACAGAAACTTTCCGCCAAATATCCGACAGATTCAATGTATCACAGAGTTCTGCTCATCGATGTATACTTCGCGTGTGTAACTTTTTCTTGAAAAATAGGCAGTCTTATATTAAATGGCCATCTGATGAAGAGGCTAACATAATTTCAGCTGAATTCCAGAAAAAACAAGGAATTGGAGGTGTTATTGGAGCTTTGGATGGATGCCACGTTAGAATAAGAAGACCTTCAGAAAATCAAGACTCATACATTAATAGGAAGGGTTTTCATAGTGTCTTAATACAAGGAATAGTAAATCCAAAAAAAATTTTTCTTGATGTATATTGTGGGGAGCCAGGGTCACTACATGACTCAAGACTCTTACGTAAATCTTCAATTTATGAGAAGGCACAAAACCAAGGGCTGCTTCAACATAAATTTTTAATAGCAGATTCTGCATATCCTTCCCTGGAGTGGTTAGTTCCTCCATTTAAAGACAATGGAAATTTAAGCACGCAACAAAGGGAATTTAATTTTAGACATTCATCAACCCGAATAGTCATAGAGCATGCATATGGTTTATTGAAAGGGAGATTCAGAAGGTTATTTTTTTTTGAAAATTTGAATATGGACTTTATAGTTAATTGTATTATGTGCGCTTGCATTCTGCACAACATCTGTATATTTGAAAAAGATGATACAATGATAATTTTACCTGATCTTGTTGAAGATTTACAAAGTGAAATATTATGCAATGGTTCAGTTTGTGAATCTTCAGCAAGATCAACCCGCAGAGAGGAAGTTTTTAATTCATTATTTGGTCACACATAAATGTTTTTTTTTTTTTGTTTTTGAGTTTAATAAACAATTGTTAGTTATAGATGCTATGTATATTAATTGTTATTATTATTATTATTATTATGGTTCTTGGGTAAAGTTTATATTTATTAGTTGTAGATTATTATTGTCGCATATTTGTATAATATTGTTGCTGTATATTACTGTCAGTCAATTACTCATCAGTCTAAATATATATCGCGCCTCACCCGATTTCTACCTGAATGTTATTAACAAAGAATATGGGTTGATACCTGCTTTGCGAGCTGTAAGAATATTTTAGTCTAATATAGAATTTGCTACAGAGTAGACGTCTTTGATTTTTACACAATATAGATTTTTGTCATATTTATTTCTCCACTTTTTATTTAAAAATTTATAACATATTTAACACAACATAAATATCTTTTTTAACAATCTACACACTATTATTGGCCAGTAGACTTCTGAAATCCATAATCCACAATTTTAATTAAACATTTTTTCTAATAAATGTACTTTTTGGCGTTCTAAGTTCATCATCTCCTTATGTCTAGCTTCCCTCCTTTCATATTCTTCTTTCTTGAGTTCTAATAAGGCATCTATTTTAGTTTTATTTTTCCTACGACGACTTTTTTTAAAACATTCAGAACTGGAAGTTGATTCTAAAAGCATGATTTAAAGTAAATTTGTGGAACACTGAAATTGCTTAGCTTTTCGAAAATGTTATGCAATTCTTAATTTTAATGTATGCTTCATTGATATAATTGTATAAATTTATGCTTATTTACCTTCAGTAATGGTTCCCTGGTTTTCATCATTTTCTTCCACCTCTAATAAGACATTGTTGTTATTAGATTCTAATGTATGGTTACACTTACTGCTAGGTTTATCGCCTAACAATAAATCTAAATCATTGAAAAAATGGAATCGTGAAGGCGATCTTCCTGTCTTAGTATGGTTGTCCTTAGAAATTTTATAACTTCGAACAAGACTTTTCCATTTACTCTGACATTGCAGTGCAGTAGCATTAAATCCAGAACTTGATAAATCATTTGAAATATTTTCATATACATGACGTTTTTTTTTTGGATGATGTAAATCCTCTATGTGACTTTCCATGGAGCTAATTAGACATTTTACTTCATCATACTGCCATATTTTATTTGAATTTGGGGTTTCAACCTCAACATTTCTTTGTGTTGACACTGTTGCAGCTTGTTGTGATTGTTCGATTTCCACATTCACCGGGGCAGAGGTCTGGTTTACTTGCGCATGGAATAATAATGAATTTGCAAAACCTATATCTAAAAGTGACAGTATAAATTAAATGTGTTATAAAATTATTGATATGCTTTACCGTTCTGTGCTCTATCATAATCCTCCTCACTGACATTAAGGGTGTACCTACATATTCCATCCTCTAATAATAATTGTTTTGTAGACATGATCTTTCAAAATGTATACACCATGAAACGATCATAAACATAACCTAACTTATTTAAAAAAGACGCCAAGTACCAAAAATAACCCAGGTACGCCAGAAGGCGGGGCTAAGCAATTTCAGAACTGTACCGATCGTATCGCCCTAATCAAATGGAAAACAAAAAAGCGTAAAGGAGGAGATCGGTACTGTTCGGAGCAGTTCATATCAGCAAATGGAAAGCAGCTTGTGATAACGCACACACGACCATGTTCACAGTTCGTGAGCGGCAAATGCAATAATCGGATTGGTCTGTACTAATCAATATGGCGGTTAAACATAATTGGGCTTATACCCAATTATTTTTGGTTGCGAACTCGTCTAAGCTCGGTCTAAGTTATATCCTTGTCTATGAATACATGTGCTGTTTTGATTAAAATGTCGGTTAAAATCGATGTAAAACGCTTGAGATTTTCGAAAGAGTCATTAAAATTGCTACGGCATATCCTGAGTGAAAATCCTTTTATAAATCCCAACAAATGGTGTATAATTCATAAACAATTTCAAGAAAGCATGGGAAAGCCATAGACATTACGTTCTCTTACAGATAATGTTGATTACTTCATAAAAAGTACTTATTAGAGAAAATCTGGAAAATTAAAAAAGGTAAGTGGTTTGGTTTGTACTTAAAAGGTGTGACATGGTAATTTTAGTGTAAAATTATAACAGTTTAGGAATCCAAGAAACATACACTAAAAAGGAGCAACTTCTACAGAAAATCTATGATATGAAAAAGGAATTTATGGTGCAGCCAGAACAGTAGTAAACTCAGTTCGACTGAGTCCGTTAGTTGACGACAGGGACTTGTGAAGTTACGACGTCAACGACTACCGATGTAAAATATTGCGCCTCAAAAGCTATGAATAAGTGGTTGAAGAGAAACACTGAAGGAACTTTAAATGAAGAAAGAAATGCTTCTGAAGGTTCCTCAAATAAAGTAAGATAATACTTTCAATTTTGTTAATAGGTACCTACGTTAGTACTTTTCTCACTCACGTGTAATATTTCTCAAGATAAACAATCAAAATAAATTTTTTTACACACGATAGTAGAGTACTATTGGATGTTAATTACATTTTTCTACAAATGATATAATTTTATTTTTGTAGGTCCTCGAAAAATGTGCTCCAAAGAAATCCAAAACTTATCATTTTCATCCAGAATGGGAACTGGACTACTTCTTTACAATGGTTAAAGAAAACTATTGCTGCTTAATATGCAATACATCCGTAGCAATACCGAAAAAAGGAAATTTAGAACGAAATTTTAACACAGTTCATAGTAAATACCAGACAGATTTTCCACCAAACAGTGAAATAAGAAAGAGTAAATTGCAAGCATTGGCCGCATTCAGGGAACCTCAGCGCTGTAATACAGCGGTGTCCTGAACGGTACATGTATGACGTAATACTTGCAGCGCTTTCTTGAAGCAGTCGGCCATTGTTGCAGCGTATCATTTGAGTGCTTTAATAAAGCGCTGCAATCAAGCGTAAATATAACCTCACTTAGAATTTTGTGTTTTTGTCTAATATTCTTGGTAAAAAGGCGAAATGACTGAAAAAAAAATAAATTATTGCTTCAGTTTGAAGGTGAAACTTTTAATATAGAAGTAACAGAAGAAGAGGAGGCTCGAATTAGTGCAGGTATATGTATTAGAATGCAAAAAATCTAATTATTACTCTTCAAATGAAGTCAGTACTATTATATTATATATTTGTGATTTTACAGATCCAGATTATGCATATGCATTGTGTTTGCAAATGAGAAATAGAACTATGCAAAATAATAATGAAGGTAATGTTTTCATTTTTATTAAATACAAATAATTTTATATAATTGCAGAATTTACATGGGCCGATGCAACTTGCTTTTTATTATTGGAAGGATATAATCAAAGGAAAACACAGTTTAAAGATCCCAAAATAAGAAAAAAGGACTTGTGGATAGGAATTCAAAAACAGTTTCAAGCACATGGATATTCTGTTACTACTGAAATTCTTGATAAGAAATTACGAAATTTAAAGCAAACTTATCTTCGCATCAAAGACAATCAGAATGTTAAAAAAAGAACTGGACAGGGTGCTTTAAAATGGAAATTTTTCGAAACCATGCGTGACATATTTGATGAAAGTAAAGATGGTTCGATAGAACATCCGCTTATTGAGTCGAACCCACGACAACAGTTAAAGAATGTTTCTCAAATACAAATTTCTTCACCAGAAGGCAACACCTCCTCTAGTAGCTGTTCTGAAGAGCTTCAAAGTGTTTTCCGTTCTATTGATCATTCACCAGTTCTGGAAACATGTCAAAACTCACCTCCAACAACACTGACAACAAGGAACATTTTGTTTAAAGCTTCACCAGTGACAGCAAGTGCCAGAGGTGTAACACCTACACCACATAATGAAACTGAAGAACCAGCAGGGGTTGCAAGAAAAAGAAAGAGGCGAAACCTTTTTACATATCGTGCTGAGCATTTGTCTGTGGAGAAAGAGAGAGTAGCAGTTATAAAAACATTACAGGAAGCATTAAACAAAAATAATGAGGTAATGTCGCAAATGCTGGAGGTGCAGAAAGAAAGGAATCAAATTCTTAAGAATATAACAAACATAGATAAAGAAAAGAATTTTTGAATTTGTGTTCTATATAAAGATTTGTTTGAAAATGTAGAATAAATTTGTTACGGTATTTCACTTTCTAGCAATATTTTTTTAATATAATGACGCATTTTCATGAAAAAGAAATTTATTATTAATGATTAAGAATATCTACAATTTCATTTCTTTTTATCTCTCCTAATGCATGTCTCCTTCTTTCATAAATTTCCATATGTGGTATGCCATCTTCTACATCATTAAGAATAACATCTTCAAATTCTATTTCTTCATTTTGCAAAATAAAGTTGTGAAGAATGCAGCACCTAGTTATCACTTGGTTAATAAGGATCATATTTGACATATCCAAATACTTAAGTCTTCGCCATTTTCCTTTAAGTAGTGTAAACGACCTTTCAATCACAGATCGTATTCTACTAATACGATTATTGTAATTTATTTGTTGGGGTGTTAAATGTCCTGTATTTCTAAATGGGGTAAGAAGTTCCTGTAAAAGAGGGTATGCACAATCTCCAATTAAATGCTCTTGTGGCTTTATTAATGGATTGTTGTCATCTATTATATGCTGATACAAGGTACTCCTCCTAAACACACGTGCATCATGCATTCGCCCTGGATGACCTACGCTAATATTTAGAAACTTTCTTCTTGTATCGCATACAGCCTGCAATATTACAGAATTGCTTTGGTATCTGTTATAATAGTCATATGCATTTCTTATTGGCTGCTTGATAAATATATGACAACCATCTATTGCTCCTACAACATTTGGAATTCCTCCAGATTTCTGTTCAAATACCTATAAAAATTAAATTAGTTTTATGTGAGAAAATAAAATTGTGTTCTTTATATATAATGAATTAAATAAGTGATGAATAACAAATACTAACTTCTGCATTTGTCTGACATTCAAACCGATTTGGCCATACTATATATTCCTCCAACATATTACCTATTACTCGAACAATTTCAGAGAATATATAATGTGCAGTGCTTCTTGACACCCCAAACCGATCACTACAAGCCAAAAAACTTTCTGGCTTAGCTAAAAGCCAAATGGTTAATAAAACCTTCTTTTCTAAAGCTACAATGGGCTGTCTCATTTGACGCATGTGATATGCTACTGTTTGTACAAGAGTCTATAAAAAGCAATAATAGAATTAAAATGAAACAGTTTATTAATACTAACATTCATAGTTTCTCTTCGCATTCTAAAATGTTCCCTGAAGTCATCCAATGAGGAAGAAGGAATTGTAATTTCATAATAATTTTTATTTCGTGTAGGTTTGTTTCTATCAAAGACTTCTTCTGGCTGTATATCATTCACGATGTAAACTATAATATTGATTAGTCTATTATTAATATTTACATCGTCAACGTCATCTACAGCTATTCTTTGCAATTCATCCATGTTTAACAAATCAGCTGTTAAATATACCATTCAGGGAATATAAAGCGCTGCAGTACAGCCGCTAACTTAAAGCGCTTAAGCATATTTGTTCCCTGAATGCGGCCATTGAAATCGCAATTAGCAGCCCAAGAAAATATGCTTTCTAGGCCTACTGAGCAAAGTAAAGCTACTACTGAAGCTTCTTTTCGAGTAAGCTACAAAATTGCACAAAAGTGCAAACCATTTTCCGATGGAGAATACATTAAGGATATTTTCGAAGACGTGTCAGATTCGCTATTCGTGAATTTCAGAAATAAAAATGAAATTAAAAAACCTTTTCATGGTTTACAGCTGTCTCGAAATACTGTGATGCGCCGTATAGAAACGATGAGTGCAAACATTAACGAAAAACTACAAAGGGATATCGTTCGCTGCGTAGCTTTTTCGCTTCAGCTTGACGAGTCGACCGATATCACTGATACTGCTCAATTACTTATTTTTATTCGGATGGTTTTTGAAGATATCTCGACGAAAGAAGAACTACTAAGTATGATTTCCTTAAAAGGGAAAACTCGTGGCTTTGATATATTCACCGAATTCAAGGCATATTAAGCTACCTGCAAAATTAAGCTACGTTTGTATAAACTCGTATCAATGACAACTGATGGGGCTCCTGCTATGACAGGTATTCATAATGGTTTTATTGCTCTTTGTCACAAAGATGAAGACTTTCCAGACTTCATTAGCTACCACTGCATAATTCATCAACAACTATTGGCTAGTAAGAGACTAAACACAAAGGATGTGATGGATATTTCTTTTAAGATCGTAAATTCCATAAAAGGAAAATCTCTCCAAAGGCGGCTCTTTAAGCAGCAATTAGATGAGAACGAACCAGAATTGGCATTACATACTGACGTAAGGTGGTTGAGTCGAAGCAAGTTTTTGCAAAGATTTCGAGATCTATTGCACGAAATAATAAAATTTTTAGAAGAGAGAGGTGATGATTATCAGCAATTGCGTGATTTAGACTGGCAATGTGATTTAGCATTTTTAGCAGATTTTACCGGAAAACTAAGCATATTAAATCTAGAACTTCAAGGCAAGAATAAAACACTAACAGAAATGATGAGTTCTATTGCAGCGTTCCAATGTCAAACAGCATTTATGATAGTTGACATCAAGAAGAAAAATTTCAACAATTTGCAAACATCAAGGATCATATGGAAAAACATCCTACCTACAATTTCATTCCTGACAATTCGCTTTAGTGATTTCAAAAAAATTGAAAAGTTGGTGGAGTTCTCTAGTATCAGAGTGACATCTATGAAATGGTTAAAAAATTTGCAGATATATTTCATATGAAACACGTGATATTGCAAAACGAAATTATTACTCTTCACTGCGACATATTTCTAAAAGCAAGGTCATCCTCTGGTCTAGATTTTTGGGCGTTGGTTTCCAACGAGAAATATCCAAATTTGAAGAAATGTATTGAACAATTGCATTCATGTTTTAGTTCAACATATTTATGTGGATCAACATTTTCTTGTTGAAAACAAACAAAAAGTAAACATCGTTCACGCTTAACGGACGCTCATACATTGGAATCTTTAAGGTTGGCAATTTCCAACTACAAACCTGACTTTGCTAATCTAGCGGAAGATGTTCAGGCGCAATGCTCACACTAATATTAAAAACTATTTTAGGCGTGATTGATGCAAACATACAATCTTTCACATTTATACTTATTAGTAATTAGTGGGATAAGTATTTAGTAACTAGTTACTAAGAATTCAATTTTATGTTTTCCGTTTTAATGTAATAAAAAATGAAAAATACTAAATGAATAAATACTGTTTCATTTAAATTTTAAGAAGTATGTAACTGGTGGATCGCACAGGGTTCCGTCAGTAAATAGTAGTAATTACAATTTTACAACCTTATATGACGACATTGACCTTAGAAGTAAAATGACCTTTCTAAATAGAAAGGCTCTTAAGTGTTTTACAAAACCCGCAGAATATGCAGCGGAGGGGCAAAAACGGATGTTTGCGTCAAATGAACAAAGCGGAGTTTGAATTACAGATCGGCAAGAAGTCTCTGGTGATATTGACATGTATTTCAATCTGTGCCATCTAGGGCCGACTGAACAGATTGGAGGTAATATAGCCCTATTACGCGAGATGCCAGTTAAAACGCGAGAACGATACCCTATGTACATTCCAAAGAGTCGAAGAAATCACCCTATCCGGCTTATAATAGACAGTAATCCGCTTAAATTATGTTGGCAATATCCAATTTCCCTAAAATAAAGTAGAAAATATTAGAATTGTTGATGGGCAAAATATAGAAGCGCAATGCATTAACTTCATAGAGATAAAGACAGATACCAGAACAGAGAGACTACCAATTATAAATTTAGACAAAAATAAGAAGAAACTACGTGAAGGCACATTTTTTAATAATAATGTTTATGAAATTAACGTGGTAAACAAAATTGTAGAGTCTAAAACAAAACCAACTACAAATGAAGAGGTAAAGGTAGGAGAAACTGTAACTAATGAACAAAAACAGGAATTGGTGGATTTACTGAACATATACCGGACATGTATCGCGCAAAATATTTTTGAATTAGGACAAACGAATATTTTAAAAATGAATATACAAGAGAAGCCAGGAAGTGTTCCAGTAAATGAGAAACCATATCGTACCACAGTAGAGGGAAAAGAGGAGATATCAAAGATTGTGTCAGATTGGAAGCAGGAATAGTCACGGAAACCACCTCTCCATACGCCAGTCCAGTTTTATTGGTTAGAAAGAAAACGGGTGAGTCACGGTTAGTGATCGATTATCGTAAATTAAATGCACAAATAGAAAGAATCAACTTTCCCCTGCCAAATTTGGATGAGCATTTGGAAATACTGTATGGAAGTAAAATTTTCATAACTTTAGACCTTGCTCACGGATATTTACAATTACCTTTAGATGAGAGTTCAAGACAGAAAACAGCGTTTATAACACCGGAAGAAACAGGTGAGTTTACAAGGGTAATGTTTGGCCTTATGAACGCTCCATTTTATTTTTCTAAATTAATACATAGTGTGTTGGGACCTTTGAAAAATAAAGTTGTATTATTTTATTTGGATGACATGTTAATACCTGCCATGGATTGGATGCAAGTTATGTCTAGATTAGAACTCGTACTGCAAAGATTGAAAAATGCAAATTTAACAATTAAACTAAGTAAATGCGAATTCGGGAAAACAAAGATCGAATATTTGGGTTTCAAGATCACAGGAAATGGTATAGAACCTGCAGACACTAATGTTACTGCCATTAAACATTTTCCCCGACCAAGAGATATTCATGAGATACGGCGATTTGTAGGCATGGCTAGTTTCTTTCGAAGATTTGTACCTAGATTTGCACAGATAGCAGCACCGCTTACATGATTAACCAAGAAAAATTGTAAATTTTAATGGGAACGAGAACAAGAAGAAGCATTCAGTACATTGAGAAAAATCCTATGTAGTGAACCAGTATTACAAGTATATAATAGAAATGCAACAAGAACGGAATTGCACACGGACGCTAGCAAAGAGGGTACAGCTGCCATGTTACTGCAAGTAGATAGTGACAACAAACTACACCCACTTTATAGTATAAGTAGAAGAACTTCCGACGTAGAAAAGAACTATCACTCTGCAAAATTAGAACTTTTAGCTATCGTTTGGGGAATAGAAAGATTAAGAGTTTTCTTGATAGGCATACAATTCATCGTAATTACAGACTGTCAAGCTCTGATCTATCTAAGTCTTAACAAAAGTAAGAACGCTCAGATAGCAAGATGGAGCAACCTATTAAATGAATATGATTTCAAAATAATGCATAAACCAGGTAGTTCAATGAAGCATGTGGACGCACTATCAAGACAACCAACAGGTGAAGCGCAGATGAGTGAAGAAGATAAAATAATAGAAAAGACTGGAGTTTTTACGATTTTGACAAGTGAAGAAGAAATACTTTTACTACAATATTCTGATAATAAAACGAAAAAGATAATAGAACTGTTAAAGAAACCACAACATACTCTAACTCACAACGAAAAAGCTCTAATAAGTGAATACAAATTAATAGGTGGACTAGTATATAAAAGTGTTCAAGGCAATGGACAAATAATAGATAAATATGTAGTGCCAAATAATATGCGGAAGGCTTTAGTGATCAAATTTCATGATTTTAGTGGACATTTTGGTGTAGATAAAACTATTGCAAAAATTAATAATCATTATTACTTTCCGGGTGTGAGAAAATAGGTAACCAATCATATCAAAAGATATCTAGAATGCATACTCTCGAAGAATGTGAGTGGAAGACGAGCCGGATTCCTACATCCCATCCCCCCCGCCAAAAGACCATTTGGAATAGTTCACGTGGACCACTTAGGACCATTCATTCCGAGTCCCCAAGGCCATAAGTACGTATTTGTCACAATAGATAATTTAACGAGATTTGTTCAAGTGGAAGCCGTAAAGTCTACGAAAGCAGGAGAAACCGTCAAGAATGTAAAGAAGTTCATCGAGCGATTTGGAGCTCCCATTAGGATAATATCGGACCGCGGAACAGCCTTCAAATCTAAGCAATTCGAGCAGTTATGTAAAGATCACGGTATAAAGCATACATTGACCTCCCCGAGACATCCGCAAGCAAATGGAATGGTTGAACGAGTAAATCAAGTACTCATCCCACAAATGCAAATCAATGACAGTGAAAATTGGCAACGAAAAATAAAGGAAATCGAGAGATATATTAACACTACAATTAACAAGACTACGGGAAAAACACCCTTTGAATTACTCTATGGGTACATTCCACGGTTTGAAGAAGGCGAAATGCGACACCTAACAGCAAACCCAGAGGTCTACAGAATGCCCCCAGTTTCACAGGACGAGGTTATCAAGAATATAGAAAACGCACAAGCTAAGTATAAGGAACAGTATGATAAACATCGATACAAAGGGCTTACTTATAATCCAGGGGATATAGTATATATCAGAGCAAATTCAATTGCAACCGAAGAATCCACAAAACTACAAAGACGATATAAAGGCCCTTACCTTGTATTGAAAGTCTTACCTAGTGATACTTATGAAATCCGAAAATTGATTACCAACAACACCGAAATGGGACAAACGACCGCCCATGTAAGTCAACTTAAGATATGGAGAAAACTCGAAGATGATGAGGATGCAGAATTTGAGGAAGAACAAGAAGAAATAAATAGGCAGATAAGCGAACAAGACAGTAAACAAACGAACGAAGAAGAGGAAAATTGTGAAGAAGAGATTGAATATGAAGATACGACAGACTCTGAGGAAAAGACAGAAAAAGAAGATGCAGTAATAAAAATAGGAAGTCAGAATAGAGAAAGAGAAGAAAATGGGAAACGAAGACGTATAGTTAGAAAACCGAAATATTTAGATGATTATAGTATAGAATAATTCAACTAAACATGGAGGAGTTGATGCACGTAATAAAAAGAATGAAAAATGGAAAGGCACCCGGAAATGACAAAATCACGGCAGAAATGATAAAGAACTTAGGAGGAGCAGGTATGACAGCACTGTTGGAAATACTCAATAAGGCGTGGTGCGAAGAAAAAATACCAGAGGAATGGGGAGCAGCACTGATAACTCCCATATATAAAAAAGGAGATAACAAAAACTGTAACAACTACAGAGGCATAACTTTACTGACCATAATTGTAAAGATATACGAACAACTGATCAATAATAGACTAACGCCGATAATTGAACCTCAATTATCAGAAGCACAAAGTGGATTTAGAGCTGGAAGGAGTACCCAAGATCACATTTTCACATTGAAACAACTAATAGAAAAACAACATCAACGAAACAAAAACCTCTACTTAGCTTTCATTGATCTAGAGAAAGCATTTGATACAGTTGCGAGAACAAAAGTATGGTCAGGATTAAAAGAAAAGGGGGTACATAACAAACTAATAAGAATTATAAAAAACTTATATGACACTAACATAAATTATGTGATCAAAAACAACATGAAATCAGAGGGGTTCAGGACTGACATGGGACTAAGACAAGGAGGTGGACTAAGTCCAACGTTATTCAATATACACATGGATACCATCATAAAAACATGCGAACAAAAAGTCAATAAAGTGTTTGTGGGGCATAAGAACTTACAGAGGATTGAAATAGCAAATGGAATC
The DNA here is from genome assembly GCA_949128085.1 of Cetonia aurata. Classification (NCBI taxonomy): domain Eukaryota; kingdom Metazoa; phylum Arthropoda; class Insecta; order Coleoptera; family Scarabaeidae; genus Cetonia; species Cetonia aurata. The sequence continues at coordinate 13,507,068 of OX421889.1, forward strand.
TTTGCAGACGATGTAGTAATAATGGCCGACAGTGAAAAACAACTACAAGAAAATTTGAATATATGGAAAAAAAACATAGAAGAGGAGGGCATGACAATAAACGCAGAAAAAACTAAAATATTGGTGATCGGAAACCATAATGTTAAAACTAAAATTGAAATAAATAATACTAAAATAAAACAAGTTAAGGAATTTAAATATCTGGGAATACCATTGGAAGAAACAGGAAAACAAGAAGCAGAAATACATGAGAGAATTGACAAAACAATCAAGTTATACTATGCAATGAACCAAAAATTTATTAATAAAAAAGAAATTTCTTGGCAAACAAAAATAAAGATCTTTAACACAATATATCGGCCGGTTTTAACTTATGGATGTGAGTCTTGGACCCTTACAAACAAACAAAAAAGTAAAATACAAGCTGCCGAAATGAAATATTTGAGACGAGTGGTAGGCGTAACCCGGAAAGATAGAATTAGAAACATACAAATACGGGAAGAATTAGGGATACAATCAGTTCTGGAATTTATTGAAGAAAGACAACTGAGTTGGTGGGGACATATACAACGAATGGACAGTAACAGACAAGTGAAGAAAGTGTACGAAGCAAGAATACAAGTCAAAAGAAAAAGAGGAAGACCGAAGCAGACCTGGAATGACGCAATTGGAAGAATACTACGAGCTAGGGGAAAAACATGGCAAGAAGCAACGATCTTAGCAAAAGATAGGAAGAAATGGAAGCAATTTGTATTTGAAAAATAAATGTAAACCCGACACCATAATGGTATAAGGGAATATGATTATATATATATATATATAATTCAACCGCTAGTTATGTAATTATTTTATCGCTTATGTTAAATACTTGAGGGTCCAATTTAGCGATATCCAATTTTCCTAAAATAAAATAGGTTGGTAGTAGTAGTAGTGCTAGAGAAGTAAAGGTGAAGAGACGTTAAAGGTTAGATAGAATTGTTGTTATGGTTATTGTATTACATAGACGTAAATTAATAAAAGTGTTTTATTAAGAAGTTAAAAGGGAACTTACAATTAATATCGTGGTTTGAGCATAATTTATGTGGAGTTGCACCCACGCGCCACCAGCGCCGAAAAAAAAGAAAAAAATGTCTTAAAGGTGTTCGAGTGCAAGTAATCTTATTAAAAGAGATCGATATCAATACAAAGCTCTGCGTATATCTCTTGGATTAATGCAGTCTTCTCCGTGCCCTACAATGCTGGCAGAGGCACAAGAACCACCATTATACTTACGACGTTTGTATCTTGCTCGAAAATATTTACTAAAACAAATAGCCAAAGAAATTGTCAACATCCTAAACACAGTAGGGGAGAGTCGGGTAAGTTGACGAGGAGGCTAAGATGACGAATTTTGAATTTCTCCGTTAACTCAACAGATGGTGCTACGTGCACTATGGTATTGCTTCCTTAGTGCGCTCTGCAGGCATGCCTGTGTAACTAGAACCGCTTCGTCATTTTGTTTTGATGACAACAGATGCTTGGAAGTGGACGCTGTTTTCCTAACAATTTTTCCTTCAGTTTAAATAAGTTTCATGTAAGTAATACTTTTATTTTAATGAATATTAGTTGATTCCTCTTAAGCCTTATGGATTTACTGATGCTTTAATAATGGTTTAATGAATTTATTCTGTGAGACTTTGTCCTTGTTAAAGTTTGTATCCAAAATGTCGACTGCGGTTAAGATGACGAATTATGCAGAGGCTAAGATGGCGAATTCGTCATCTTACCCGCCTCTCTCTGTTGCCATGCTTCTATTCCCTGTGTTACTATATAGTCGTGTCATTTTAATTACAGTTTAAGTAATAAACATGGGGAAAGTATATATAAGGAAGACAGATAGGCAGAAATTGAGCAAGGACTCAATGAAAGAGGCAATGCAACATGTAAGAAATGGGAATCCTGTTAATGCCGCCGCTAGGAAGTTCAACCTCCCTGAAGCTACTTTACGTCGCTATGTAAAAAAACATGCTGATGAAGTAAGCTCTTCTTTCATTCATATTTAAATATATTTGAAAATCTCATTTTAAATTAATGTTTTGTTTATTTTTCATTAAAAATAAAAATCTCGTCATTTAATGTTTTGAAAATATCATCGTGAACGTAATAATTGACGCTCATTATTTCATTTTAGGATTTGCCACAAAATGCAGGCAGTTTTAAAAATACATTTCATGATGAACAGTTACAAGAACTGCAGCAATATGTCATGGATTTGGACACAAGAGCTTTTGGACTGACAAAGTCTGACTTTGCTCGAATTGTCTACGATTATGCTGAATGTAAGAATATAGACCACAGATTCAACAAAGTTAAAAAGATGGCAGGGAAAGATTTCATCCAAATTTTCATGACACGGTTCAAGTTTTCTTTTCGTAAACCAGAACCTACATCGGCAGCTAGATTAGCTGCATTTAATAAAATTAATGTAGAGGGATTCTTTAAGCTTTACAGAGAAATAAGGACAAAAGACAAATTTGAGGCCCACCAGATTTTCAACGTTGATGAGACAGGATGTTCAACAGTTCCCACAAAGATATCTCGAATACTGAGCCCTACTGGCAGAAGAAGGGTAATAAAGGTTTCCTCTGCTGAGAGGGGAACAAATGTCAGTGTTGCTTGCTGTGTTAGTGCCACAGGTCAGTTTATACCTCCATTTTTTATCTACCCGAGGGTTAGAATGCAGCCAGCATATCTTGAGGGCGCACCACCTGGATCTGTTGGAGTTGGCAATGAAACTGGCTGGATGAATGGCGAGAGTTTTGTAAAATGGTTGGAGCACTTCATTAAACATGTGAGACCATCAGAAAGAAATCCAATCCTTTTGTTTATGGATAATCATTCTTCGCATCTCACTTTGGAAGCCGTTACTCTGTGCAGAGGTAATTTCATAACTCTTCTAGGTTTCCCACCTCACACAAGCCACAGAATGCAACCGCTGGATGTGTCATTTTACGGACCTCTGAAGACTGCTTACAGCAAAGCATGTACTGACTACCTTGCTAAGCATCCAGGCCAAGTGATTACAATACAAGTCATTGCAAGACTGTTCAACATTGCCTTTAGCAAAGCTGCGACTGTGAATAATGCCATCAAGGATTTTATGGACACAGGAATCGAACCATTGAATTCACAGATATTTAGTGATGAAGACTTCGCGCCATCACTAACAACAGACAACAACATCAATGAAATTCCACCCAAAACAGATGCTCTACCTGAGAGATCAGCAAACCCACCTGCAGAATTTGATGCACTACCGGGGCCTTCATCTAACCCTGCAACTTCCTCTATTTTACCTCCGTTATACCAATTAGAATCTCTACCAGAGCCTTCATCTAACCCTACATCTACGTCTGTTGTAGCTCCATTATCCCATGCTGAACTTGGTGCATTATCAGTGCCGTCATCCAGCTCTAACTCCAGATCTACCTCTGCTTTACCTCCGTTACCTAAAGCTGCACCTAAAGGAGGTCCAAGAAAACGACAAAATAAGTTGCCATCTCTTCACATAACAAGCACACCCGTGAAAATAGCTCTGGAAGAAAAGAGACAAAGACAAGAGAACAAAGAGAAGATGAAACAAGACAGAAAAATGAAGAAAGATAAAAAAATTAAAGAGAATGCGAATGCAGAGGCAAAAAAAGTGAACAAAGGTCCTAAACGTAAACTTGCGTTCGGCGGAGGTTCTGGAACGAAACAAAGAAAGCATCCTAGAATGGACGTCTGCGACTCATCTTCGAACTCATCCATTGAGATTGAGTACGCCGACAGTGATTCCGATTATGTCAATGAAAGAGACTGTATCCTTTGTGGTGAAGTTGGAAAGACTGAATTGTGGTATCAATGTTCTCGATGCCAAGGGTGGGCTCATGCTCAGTGTACGGGCTTAAATTACAGGGAAGCAAAGGAGAAATGCTATGTTTGCGACTTTTGTGATAAATAGATAAGTTTCAATAAAATGTCTTTGTTTTCTAAATAAAATGTTCATTTCGTCATCTTACCCATACCCCAAAGTCATCTTTCCTTGTAGGGTAAGTTGACGAATGGTACTATCACTAACAAAAACAGGTCTATCTAGAAAAACTTCAGTTTTAGGAAATGTTCAAGGGCTTGAATCTAAAGCGGGTACATGAAGCAATCATTTTACCGTAAATAAAGTATTTGATTTCAATATAAGGGCCAGAAAAATATTAATATGCCTTAATGTCGTCAACTTACCCGACTCTCCCCTACATAAATTAGCTGTAGAAGATCTGGTCAATCAATACTGGAGGCGAAAGACATCACCGCCATTAGCAACAGCTTATAGAGACACATCTGAAATGCATACTTTAGTAATATCGAAGCAAAACACTATAAACATGTCGTACGAAACTACTCTTACCTCGCCTACAATGATATTTGCTGAATATAATATTAACGCCAATATATACTTGAGTAAAATTATATCGTCAAAAGATTCTATTTGCATCTATACTGATGGCTCGAAAACAGCAAATGTTGTAGGATGTGCATCAAAGCACTAGAGCATGTAAGATTAAAGAACACATGCAAATCTGTAAATATATTGTCTGATTACAAGTCTCTTCTGACATCGATTAAAAATTTCAAATATTTTGGAAACAACAACTAATAAGCGTTTTCAGCTTCTTCGTTGTGAGGGCGCACTGAGTGCACCCTGTGACATCAGGTAATCAGCTGTTTTGGATGCACCTAAAATGTGCAGTTTAAATTATAGGGAAACTGAAAGCAATTCAGGATTTAGGTGCAGTACTATAACCTAGAAATAATTTAAAATGGACGAAGTTGAACTGCAAGTTGTAATAAATAATAATCTTGTAACCATCGCAGTAGACAATAGTACATATGAAGAAATAATAGGTGAGTAACTGGCTTTTGTTTATTCAAATTTTAAACAATCTAAATTTTAGGAGACAACAGTTATGCTTTAAGATACATTGATTCATTATTAGAAATTAAATTAATAGAAATCGACGAAACAGTGAAAACGATATCACTAATAGATAAAAATGAGTAAGTTGATTAATTATAATCCACCTGATAATATTACTTACCTGAATAATTTTAGCATTCCGATTAAATTAACTACAGAAACAGGAAACAAACCGTCAGGTAAATTAGTATTTAATACATACATTATACATCACTATTTGCTTTAAGTTTTTGCAGACAGTGACAGGTTCAAAACAAAAAAAAGTAATGTGGGGACAGATATCATCTGATCTGCAGAATATTCTGAATATAAGAAAAACAGATATTCAGTGTGAAAACCGGTACAAGACCATTTTAAAAAGGAAGATAAAGGTCATTGACAATAATAATACTTCTGGGTCATCGAGAGAAAATATACCATATCAAGAAGAACTGGCAAAAATTTGTGCAATTGATGACAGTACACCGAGAAAAAAGATTTGCTGATTCAACAAATAATTGGTTCAATCAACAAATTTTTGTATTTAAATATGCTCAAACCACTCGAATGTTTAAATCAATTACGCAAGGATTAGTTGCACTAATGTTGTTCACTCAATCTACAATAGTAGTTCGCTCAACAATATTTTAAATGTTCACTGAAAAAATTACGTTTTTGAGTTAAAATTTAAAGTATATTTAACCAATTACAATAAATGTTTTAATCAAACCTTAACAACTATTGAATCAATATGTTGCTGTATGTTAGATCTAAGCTCCCTTAGAGTTGCATTAACTAACAATTTTTTTTCATTGGAATATAAAATGTATTTTGTATCAACTTACCTATTATTTGAGTCAATAATGAAGATGCATACAATGCGTTATGAGGAAGCACATTTGACCGGTTGCACCAATGCCTTAATCTTGAATAAACTTTAATTGGCACTTAAAATGTAACATTCGCTGCATGTATTTAACATTGAATGTCATTTTCTAAGTGTCAATTAAAGTTTATTTACGATTAACGTATTGGTGCAACCGGCCAATTGTATCCCAAAAGTAATTGCATTTGCATACTATTGAGTACTATTATCCACTGCCACTGTATCTTAATTAAATAGCCTAAGTTAGTAGTCAAGTAGTACTAGTATAGTAGTAGCACTAATATAGTAGTCAAATAAATTAAAAAAAAACTAATATTTTAACAATTTATTATCGTTTAAACAAAGTAAAAGTAGATACTAAATAATATCATATGCGATTACCTCAATTTTACCAAATACAGGCATAAAGTTAATATAGTCCGTTACAATTTTATTTTCTGACGTAATTGTGGTTATTGTTTTAACATTGACGGTCTCATACTGTAATGATAGATTTATAACGTCAATACCTTTACAGATATCTGGAGATATTGAAAACTTCATCGCTTAAAAGCAGGAACGTGCATCACATTCTATTGTTTTTTTGCCCATTCTGTAATCACAAAGAAAACAACATTAAGACCTTAGTGTATCACATTAAAGTATTTCATAAATATTCTTACAATTTTGTTTGCAAGCAAACCAGTTGTGTTCGTTCATTTTATACAGTAAGGTCATTTAAGAGACATTTAGAGATTAAACATATTAGTGCTCCATTCGAAATCAAAAAAAAAAAGTAATCAATTTGAAAGTAATTTAACACATACTACCTATAGTATTAAATGGAATGATTAGTATCAAAATTTTAATGATGCTTAAATTGCTTGTAAATGTAGGAAATACTATAACAATATATTATTAGATACGATGAAAAAATTGAGTTGAAGTTATATAAACACGCAAATTTTGGTATATTCGGTATATAACGTTGAAAAATGAACATCTCCATGAATTATTAATTGTAAAGATTCTAAAAATTACCCAGAATCCTCTTGAATCAGACTGTTGATTACCATATCAACTAACTTAGTTCGCGTTTCATAAGTTAAAGAATTCTCTCTTTGATAGGATCACAGGATAAATTTCCCGTTAGTGGACAAGGACAAGAATTCTCGCAAATTTAAATTATATGATGGTCTACAGGCTCTTCCGAAATGTTCTGTTCCACAGAAAGCATTATTATTCGACGTAGCCTTCTTGAATGCGGAGGAAAGCTCATATTTTTCGGAATAGACACTGTCCTTTTCTGTTACTTCCGTTTCTGGGACGTCCAGCACATTTACATCGTCAATATTAATATGTTCTTCGATCACTTTCATTGTTATCTATGATCGTATCAGTTTTGTTAAGTAGCTGGTAACTTCTCAACAACTTTAAAAATTTAATTCTAGGTCCAACTTTAAGAATTAATTCCTTTGTAATATGTTCGTCCAATTCTAATAAAGTAGTCTGATCTATTTCATTTGCTAGAAGAAAAGAACAAATAATTCAAACAATTGTCAATGTTTTTTTCTTTAATATTTTGTCATTTTCTTAACGATAAAAAATAATAATTGAAATAAAAGTCTTGAGCATTAATCGCACTTCTTTAATTATTTATTATTAGGTATACTACTAATGCTCAAAACTTTTATTTCAATTAAATTATTGGGCAAGATTATGTAATCATTATAAGAAATTATGCAAAATTACTAAGAAATTTTAATTAGAAAACCGATGTAGATATTTTAATAAATGCTAAAATTTATTATCTAATAAATCCAATAATTAATTGCTTTTTTCATTGATTAATGTTCATGAATTAATTTTAAGTTGGCATTTAAAAATTAGCTGCCATAGCAATCAAGGAGTTGAAGCTAAAACAACTGCCATTACATTAGAGAGTAGCAAATAAGTTACTGAACAATTTTAGCTTTTTTTTCATACGATTTGTATTTAAACATTATAAACACACTGCTACTATTTGGCCACCAGTATACAGCGTGTACAAAGCTAGTACGAAACACCTGTTTCAATAGCTGCATATACCAATAGCCAGGGCCGTATCTGGGGAGGGGTTTTGGGGGTTCAAACTCCCTCCGAAATGAAGTGCAAATATACATAATAATTAGTGTTCGCAATTTTTCTGCGCCCCAGGAATTGCCCTCAGATAAATTGCTCCAGGTCAAAGTCCACCCAAAATTTTTGTCCAGATACGGCCCTGCCAATAGCGTTACTTCGCATCCAGAGGTGACGAAATCTGTATATTATATTTTTTTGCAGTACTAATTGTTTAAAATTTAGATATACGAACTGTTAATCATATATGCTATTCATAATGGAGGAGTGTATATTGAAAACTTTTAGATGATCGCATATCACGTAAAAAAAGGTCGTTTGTACACCAGCAATTACGAATTAATAAATAGGAATAAGCTATTGTTACATTAACGATCTCAGAATATCTTATAAGAAATAGTAACTGCTCTACTATGTCAACTTACCAGAAAATACCTCAATATATTCAGAAAACCCCCACTGTTGCAGAAGCCGCTTCACTTCCTCCATTTTCTAGAATGATTATTAAGGTTAACGTTTTTATCATATACCTACTTGCGTATGTATGTACATACGTATTATATTCATCCACAAATATTAAAACTATTACTGCGTTTATGCTTTCCCTTAATACGCATTGAATGCGCATTAACGGTATAATTCGATTCTAAATCTGGTAGTATAAACGCTTCTAAATGCGCATTATAGCTCTAAATGCGAATTGACGAAATACCGATTTCTATAGTGGTTTTAGGAAATACGCCTTTTTGTGTAAACGTTTAATCCGAATTGAAAGCGTATTAAAGCAGGCCGCCAACATAACGTAAAGAAATAGTATATCACTGATGAAATAATAGTTATGTATTGACGCACCGAACATATGTGTGGTTATGTTTTGTCTTGTGTTGAGTGTAAACAAATAAAGAATGGAAGTAAGAAAACGTACTGCGTGGGGAGGAGCTGAAATAAGCTATATGCTAGCTATAATACGAAATAAAAATATTGTAAAAATGTTGGACGGGAAACGATATCGGAATACAGAAATTTTCAAAATAGTTGAAGAGGAATTGAAAAAGCGAGGCTTTATGAAAACGTCTGAGCAAATTCGGGTGAAATGGAAACTATTAAAATGTACCTACTATAAAACTGTTAGACAGAACAATATCTCAGGTGCGGGTAGAAAGCTCTGCCCATTTTATAAGGAATTGAATGAAATACTTGGCCATAGACCATTGGTAAAAATGGTTCAAGAAGGCGTTGATACTTCACCATCGATGTGTTCTACTCCAACATTTTCAGAAAATGGTATGTATAAATAATTTAGAGATATCTAAGATAAAAACGCTCGAAACAATTATGTTTAATTTAGAGATATATCTGTATTTGAATTTTAGATGTACTGTTGCCACCAGATGAATCACATGAAACTGTGGATGTAGTTGGAGCAGAATTGTTATCAGAAACTCCTAATGAAGAAATACTTACAGGTACATTATTAGAATAACTATATATTTTTATTTCAATACTTCAGAGCTAAATTATATTAACGCCATATTTTTATTAAAATGCTATTATCTAACTAATCAAAACCTTGTTCCAAAAAGTGTCGGTGTTATCCTAAGTGACATTATATTAAACCACCGTAGAGTAAATTATTTTCATAGTTTGTAAACTATTTCCCTACAAACTTGGCAGAATAATAGTTATTACAGTTTAGCTCAGAGGCACTTGCTCATGGCCGATATGCTTATTATTTGAATAAATTCAGAAAATTATTTTACTTCACCTTAAATAATATAATTTAATAGAAAAATTATAAAAATATTAATGTATTATACTAATAGCATTTTACATTTGAGGAGCATCCGTGCAAAACCGGCTATATCCATTTTGGTAAAATGTAGGGAAAATGCCAAAAACTCCCCATTTTTCGGCCTTAACAGATATAGGAAATATAAAAAATAGGTTTTGTGGGCTTTGATGAGGTCGATTGATAGGACCTATTGTCAATTTTGAAAAGTTCACAATAAGGCCAAAATTTGAGAAAAACCATAGGATATAGCCGGGTTTGCTCGAAAATCCGGTGATAAAATGTTAAAAAGCACTTTATTTTAAATAAAATATGCACAAATAAAACATAAAACTCTAAAAAACTTTAAAAAATGAATAACAAAAAAAAAACAGAAACAGGAAAATTCTTAAATTAACTTCATAGAAACTTATATTAAAACTGCAGCCTCCTCATGAAGGCAGTCACATGGCTCAATATTATCATCCTCTTCCCTCACCTCATCTACAGGCAATAGAAGGTTCTTGTACCATTCTAAGTCAGGACGGTTGCTCCACTTTGTTCCAAATGCTTCATTCATGAGGTGAGAGAGACTTTTCTTTTTCTTTTCCGGTATAGTGTTTCTAAGCTTGACCTCTTTTAACACTACATGAATATCTTGCTCCTTCCCCTTTTTCAATAAAGTCTGATGAGCATTGGTTGTGCTTTGAATTCTATAATATTCATGAGTGGTGACCCTTATTTCAGCATTCTGCGTACAACGATTGTTGCCTCTCTGAATCTGAATTCTTTTAGTATCTGCAATGCCCTTCACTTTTTTGTATCGTGTTTCAAGTTCCTTGATGTCGTATATCTTCCAGTCATAGCCCAATTTTTTAACGCCGCCTACTTCCGAATATAGATCAATATATTCTTCTGTTGTAGTTATAACAGGATGTTTTCTTAGTATTCGTTCCACCCTTCCAAAGCATCTATCGGCTGCCATGAAACTATGACCCCGTACTGGGAATGTTATTATGATTTCACGAACATTCTCGGGAGCTTTATTTGCAAGCCAAAACATCAAAGTATGTACTACATGAGAATTTTTGTTTTGGCCTGCGCATCCATCACAGAATAGTCGAATCTGGTGTATATCAGCATAGTTCAAGGTATCTAGGTGACACAGCAATGCAGAGCCCACTTCGGTTGAGCCTCGACCGGCAGCGTCTTCCGTCCAAACATAGAAAGTAGGATTTCGTGAGGACATACCAACACAACAAAATGCGTAGAAACTGATTTGATGGGCATAAAATGCATCACCCACTGGTGTGCGAGGTAGAGGCTGCACCTGTTGCAGGTCAAAACAAAAACTCAAACTTCCCTCAGGAGTTTCTTTTGCAAGCTCATAAAAAGCACTCGCCCTTTTTCTGTGAACACGATACTCAGTAATTAGCTGTCTTTTCTTTTCTATATTAGTTTCCGTTTTGTATTGCTCTTTAATCCTGGCACATTTTCCACAAACATCTGAAGCAGGGGATGAGAACCCGATGTTGAATTCATTAACGAATATGTTTCCTAAACATATTATAGGAAACCCAATTAGCTGCTTCATTTTGGTGATTAAACATCTTTCGTAATCTGGCAATGGAAAGATTGGCGCTCAAATACATTCTCCTTGATTTTTTGCGATTATAGTGTGATTCACGACCTTTCAGCTTTTTAATAAAATTTCGAACCAAATTTTTCTTATCTTCAGTTTTATTAGACACCCGATCACCGCCTCTTTTTTCTCTTGGAGTTCCTCCCTCAAGAATCACTTTGGCAACAGTGTTTGTTCTATGCTTGGTAATTCCCAAAACAGCCGTGAAAAATTTTTGACATACTCTTATACTCTCGCCATTTCGTTTTTTCAAAAAGTAGGAAACAGTCATCTTTTTCTGTTCTATCAAACCCCGACTCCTTCTACGACGAACAGGTTCTGCAGATAGCATATGGCATAATCGGACGTCTTGATTTACTTTACTGGCATCTGAATAAAATCGTTCTCGTATAGAATGCATTTCACGCTGTTGCAAACTCAAGCATTTAAAACTACGTCCATTATGTTGGCAAGGACGAATGAAATTTCGAAAAGCCGGATCTGCGTCGGCGTACCTGCAAAATAACGTTGCGATTGAAGGCAACTACGGCTTAACGCTTAATATAATATGCGAAAAAACATACCTTTTAGCTTTATTCATCTGCCGCTTAGATACTTTTGTCTTACGCTTTCGGCTGCCGTCATTTCCCGCTTCAATAGTGATCTCATTAAGGTCCATAATATTGATTATTATTATTACTAAAAACAAAACTAATACCTCTACTAACACCGACTAACACAAACTACCAACTAACAACAACAATACTTTCAAAATTTTAATATAACCACGAGACGTCTGTCAAAAGTAACATCAGTATAGCACTAACCACTTCCTCTCACTGCTGAATACATACTAAACCGTCGGCGTCAATTGCCACCGGCACTAATCGAATGATGAAACAGCTGACTTGTCGGTAAACCTTGTTAAAAGTAGTTAAAACTCGTTTATTTTGGAAATAGCCGCTTTTGCTATGAAAACGTGGATTTATCCGGTTTTGCACCAAAAGCTACTTTTCAAATGCGATTTTAACACAGTTTTAGCCGGTTTGGGTCCGAAATACTTTACTAGTCGATAGATATAAAGCTAAAGATATGAAATACACAAAAAAACGAAAAACTGAAGAAAATGGATTTAGCCGGTTTTGCACGGATGCTCCTCATTTGTTGTAGAGATGAGTGAAGAGATTGGTGAAATAGAGTCACCTACAACCAGCACAAAAGATAATAGTATTTCAGTTTTGGAACAGGAGTGTGAGACACCAACAAGACATCGTAGAAATAACTGTAAGTTAATAATTCTGTTATTAAGGGTTCGGTCTTAATTGAGGACTTTCACAGGACTATATTAAAGCTATTGTCACATTACTTCATAGTAAATTTGTACTGTAGTGTTTGGAATTATGTGTAATTTAGAAGTAAGAATGTTATACATTTAAGAAAAAGAAATATTTTGATTTTTATAATATATAATATTTCCTGGTTTAGCCACACTATCAAACACACTACACACGTACACCATGGAATGGAAACGTGCTCAATTAGAGCTACAAAATGACTTGGTGCAAAAGCAAAAAGCATTAATAGAAGAAGAATTCCAAAAACAACGCGAATGGGAAGAAAGGTTACTTCAGCGCGAACAGGATAACTATGAACGAATGTTCATGAATATAAGCAATTCCTTCTTCATGCAAATGGGAGCATTAATGAGAACATCGACATCATCGAATGAGTGTAAAAAATAAATTTCATCTAACTTTATATTATTGTAGTTACGTGTTTTTTTTTTAAATTTGTTTGAAATTTTCTGTTTGTTATTATATTGGGTAGTTTCTGATAAAATTTAATAAAATAAATAAAATTTCTTTTTTAATACAATGTTTTTCTTTTATTTCATAATAAAAACATAACATACTTCTAAAGCAAAGTAATACAAAGGAAGTAATATTTTGCGGATATACTTTTTCATATATGGTTATGATGTGAACTTCGTAACGGGTAAGTTTTTGCCATATAGTTTTTCAAATGAGTTCTGACATTTGCAGCGTCATCACTAGCAACTTGTTTGCTGACATTTCTCGGTTGAGGATACATGTTATCTGCCTCTTGAGCATTATGCAGCCATGCTGATTTAAAGGGCCCTTTGTTTATTTCTATTATGTTATGTAAAATACAACATGCAGAGACTATTTGTGGCACGAATTTATAACTAATGTCAATTCTTTTTGACAAACATCTCCATCTTGCTTTTAATCTACCGAAGGCATTTTCTACACAAATTCTGGCAGAGCTCAAATAACAATTGAAAGATTCTTCTTCGGGTAATAATGCTCCTGTATATCCTTTTATAAGCCATGGTAACAGTGGATATGCTGGATCCCCAATCAACATTAAAGGTATATCCATACCATCTACATTCTTAAAAAATTTCGGAATAATTTCCTCAGAGGCTTTATATAAATTACTTTCTTTAAAAACAAGTGCATCATGACATGATCCCGGAAAATTTATTGTAATATCTCGAAACCTACAAGTACAATCGTTACTAAAACGATGAAAATATTACTATGATAATACTTTACAAATAATTGTCATCAACCACTGCTTGTAAAATTAATGACGGCCATCCTTTCCTATTAATGAAATCCCTATATCCATCCTTCGGTGGTAATATAGGAATGTGAGTTCCTGTAATATAGTGAAATATAATGAAAGAAATATATTTTCCAAAAATATTTACCATCAATACAGCCAAAAACTTGTTCTATGCCTATTTTGTTTCTTATGCGACTTGATATTTCCTTTGCTTCACCACAATTTGGGAAATAAATATATCGCTGTCTCAATACTTTATTTATGGCTTGAACAAATTCATATACACAGTTATGCACAGTAGACTTATGAATGCCAAAAAGTGCGCCTACTGTTCTATATTCACAACAACTTGCAAGTTTATAAAGAGCAACAGCGACTATTTTTTCTGTTGGCAAAGCTCTGTTTGCTTTATCATATTTCTTTAATTCATTATGTAAACTACTACAAATAAAAGTAAATATGGATTTTGATACTCTAAAGTTTTCTATCCATTCGTCTTCGTCAAATTTCTGACAAACTATTTTTTGCCAATATTGTTCACTTCTATTTTTTTTGAAAAACCTTCTTTCCCTGCTTTTACTTAAAAAGGGTACCACAAATGTCATATTTTGCATACTTTCTGCAATGTAATTATTAAATACTGTGCCAATCTTTTTCTTTATCTTTCTTCTTGCTATACTTCTTCTCCGCTGTATTTGCTGTTTTATTCTAAGAAAATGCATTTGTTGGAGTGCTACAAATTGTATGCAAAATCCCGCACATAAATTCTCTATTTCTTTCATTATAGAAAAAAAGAATGCCACTTAATACAATAAAAACTTTAATGAAAACTACGTATAATATGCAAGCAACACGATATTCTGTGGAACTAATGCTGCGTGACTTTAGGTTATGTGTTTATATCTCAATTTTTTTATTATAAACTCAAACAATTGGCAATACCACTTGCAAAGTGCGGTAAATTTCAAAACATTTGAATGCGCATTATCCCCAATGCGCATTGCATGAAAAGCATAAACTGTTCAAGAGTTCGATTCGCATTTACTAATTCGCATTTTCTAATGCGCATCTAGAAAGCATAAACGTAGTATTATGATTGATTCAGTACAGATAAGTTTACATAGATATAAAAGAAGAAATACTTACTTTTTATTCAAAATTCGCTAATACACACACAACGCGACCTAGTGATGATAAAACAATAAAAGCAAGCATATGAACTTCATATTACAGAGAATCGCGCCTGCGCATACATATATATATATATAAACATCGAAAACTTTTCAGTTGACCACTCAACGAAAATTCAAATATCTTTTACCCTAAACACTATTAGTATTTGAGTTAATAATCAGTATACAGTAATCCCTTGACATTCGCGAGGGTTACGTTCCAGAAAAACTTCGCGAATGTCGAATTCGCGAATGTTGAGTATATCTTCCTGTGTAAATAGGGGGATTACGTTCCACGAAAGTAGCTAATGGGCCAAAACATATGTGATTTGTCTACGGTTTAGTAATATAGGTATATATTTTTTGTTACGTTTACATACAAAGTTTACAAACTCATATTTTAATTAACATATAATTATAGTTTCATTAGTTTTTACTTGTTGAGGGCAGAAAAAAATTAGTAATCTGTGATTGTTTGGCCGATTGCTTTTGCAACTTTTCAAGTTCAACGTACGGAGTCATTGCAGCCTCGATTTCTCTTTTAATCTTCAAACTTCGAATCAGGGAAGGATCATACTCAATAACTTTTTCAACAAACTGTTGTTTTAACATTAAAATTTCTCTTAGATGTTTCGAGGACAACTTCTTCCCTGGGGTAAAAGCTGTTAAAAAAAGATAAAAGAATAAAATGCGGTAACGCTTGCCTGAAATCTCATCCGTCTCCTTTTCGTCTTCACCTTCTTCGAGGTCCTGTTGTTTGTCGTCCATCATTTCGATTAGCTCTTCTTCGGTTAGTTCGTTTCCGTGAGATTCTATTAGATCATGCACTTCATCTAGGGTCATATCCTCAAATCCATCACCTCCGATTTGATGGGAAAGTTCCATGATCTCTTTTTCTTGATTTGTTATAGGCGAAAAGTGGTTCCCTTTAACAACCACTTCCGGCCAAAGATTCTTCCAACATGCATTAATAGAACTTGTCTTCAACTCTCTCAGTGAGGCGTCGACATCTGCAATGCAATCCGCTATGTGAAAGTTTTTCCAACTGGAAATCACTGTTTCTTCTAAATTATGCTCAATCGACTCTAAAATTCGCTTGAAACATCGCCTGGTGTAATAAGTTTTAAATGTTGCAATTACCCCTGATCCAGGGGTTGAATTAATGACGTCGTATTTGGGGGCAAAAATATCACATTGATATTCGGATGAGCTCCCACGAGAGTAGAGGGATGTGCAGGTGCGTTGTCTATTAATAAAAGGACTTTAAAGTCAAGGTTTTGAGAGGCGAGATAGTTCTTTGCTTCAGGGATAAAACAATCATTAAACCACTCCTGGAATAAAACACCGGTGACCCATGACTTTTTATTTGCTCTCCAAAAAACGGGTAACTGATTTATATTTTTTCCCTTCAATGCTCGCGGATTTAGGGAGCGATATATCATCATCGGCTTTATCAGAATATCACCCGAGGCATTTGCACACAAAAGAAGAAAAACTCGATCTTTTGCCACCTTGAAGCCTGGAGCTAACTGTTCCGTTTTGGAAAGAAAAGTCCTACTCGGCATTTTCTTCCAGAATAATCCCGTCTCATCCGCGTTAAACACCTGTTGCGGTAGATATCCCCCTTCTTGAATTATTCTTTTAAGTTCGGAGGGAAATTTTCTTGCTGCTTCATGGTCAGCAGACGCTGATTCGCCAGTCACTTTCAAATTATGCAAATTATGTCTTTTTTTGAAATTCTCAAACCAACCTTTACTGGCCTGGAAGTCAAACAGTGAATCAGAATCTTGGTTCATACGATCGAATATTTTTTTAGCCTTAGCTCTTATCAGAGCAGAACTGATCGGAACATGCTTCTGAGACATATCCTCCAACCAAACGCTTAAAGCATTTTCTGTCTCTTCAAGAGATTTATTTCGCACTTGAGAAACAATTTTCGCGCTGGCAGGAGCACTAGCCGCGATACTCTCTCGAATCGATTTTTCATTTTTTTTTATAGAACGCACTGTTGACTCATTAACGTTCAAAAATCGCCCGACAGCAGTCGCACTTTGTCCGGAGCGCAACTTTTCTAACACCTTAACTCATCGTATAATAAGACACGTATGGCCAAATCGGGGAACAAAAATGAATCTTGGTACGCACACGCAATGACGTCACAATCCTTTTCATAAATCTTCATCGCCCATCCTTGTTTTTAATGTAGGGCTATTGCGCTGTCGTGACGTAATTGCGTGATGTTTACTAGGCATGCGCTGCGCATTGCCATACGTGTCTTATTATACGATGGCTTAACTTTTTCCGTGAGCGACATTACGGTTTTTCTCCGCTTCGGTAAAGAAGCCATTGCATGTGTACTATTTCCAGGCAAATGTTTCTTAAACGAAATCAAATTGAAAACTAAGAGAATGTAGCGAAACTTACATTTAGTGCAGCTGTTACACAGCATATTTCTGGAATAAAATTGCGTACACCTGTGGTAAACAAAAACAAGAGAGAGAAAATTCTGTTTATTATTTATTCTCTTAGGTACTAAAGTGTTATGGGATGAATATACCTGCACATTATTTTTAGAAGGTTTTTTACCGGGTAGGCTTGTCATTTACTTAACACATTACTAAACTATAACGTATCTATTTTTTTACAAATTCACCATGTTTATTACTTGATTTTTACATTTTTTACTCTTTATTCGCGAATAGTCAAGTCCAAAAGTCGCGAATGTCGAATTTCTCCGCATTTTACTTATCGCGAATAATCAAAACTCGCGAATATCAAATCCGCGAATGTCAAGGGATTACTGTATTTGTTTTTTCTCATTCTTGGTTTTTTGTGAAAGAATATTAGAGATTGTTCGGAAACGAAAGTAAATATTTGTCGGCCGCATACATTCAGTTAACTGATTTTATAGTTCCACTGAAGTTTAAAGCAAATAACAGTTTGATTTAACAAATATAATTCAACAGATATATGCGTTGCCCTTCAATGAGGTTATTGTTTTCATATAAAATTTAAATTTGCTGATTTAAACTAAAATTGGTTGAATGAATACAAAAAAAGTGAAAACAAAAATTTTTGTTGTATCAACATTTGCATTTCTCTCGGTGTATCAATCCAGAAATTTTACGTAGTACTACAAAATGTATTTATAAGGGAATTAATAAAGAAACGGTTAATGAAACAATCCAAGAGGGTTGTGATTCGGACACTGTAAGTACAGATTCCAGAGAAAATAATGAAACCGCTGCAGGTGAAACTTCTGTAAAACGAAGAAAGACAATTTCAGATACGTTAGTAGAATTGCAACGTGAAAAAGAAGAAAATAGAGAAAGGCGGCATAAAGAAAAAATAGAAATTATGCAACAACTAATTTCTGCTGTTACTTCCAGAAATACTGAATTATAGTTGAATGAAATACTTATTTTTGTTTCAGGTGATCGTTTTAATTGAAATAATGTAGGTGAAGGATATTTGTTAAACTTGTATAAACATTAAAATAATATTTATTTGTAGTTTGGATTTCATTGGTTATAAAAATAAAACCTATACCTTTATTCTAAATAAATAAAAAATACTATTAAAAATTCACTGTTATGCAAATAAGGTTTCGTTTTTCTTCCCCCAATCTGCGTAGATAATTCTCTCCTTGGTTATCTTCCACTTCATATGCTTCACCATTATTCTCTTCATATTCATTATCATTAATATCATTATTATCCACACATAAATTATGAAGTGTGTAACAAGCTATAATAAATGTAGTGATTTTAACTACAGAATGAAAGTTTAGATGATGCAACTGTCGGAATCTTTCTTTTAACATTCCAAATGCATTTTCAATGGAGACTCTTGGTTTACTGAATTTACGGTTGTATATATTTTGCTGTAAGGAAAGCTGCCCGTAATCTTTGTATGGAGTCAGCAAATACTGGCGCAAGGGATATGCGTTATCTCCTAATAGATGATATTGTATACCACAGATTCGTGGAAGTTCTTTGCTAATAAATGATAATTTGAAAACTCTTGCGTCATATATTTTACCTGGTGGCCCTGTAAAGCAATCCGTAAATTTCTTTTTATAATCGCATATTGCCTGTAATGTTAAAGCGGGATCATCATGTCGATTAACATATGTAGTTTTAACTTTATGCGCTGGTGTTCGTATTTCTATACTGGTACCATCTATGCAACCTAATACTCCAGGAATTCCTGATACCTAATACAAAATATTTTTTTATGTGCAAAGCTTAACTTATAACCTACCTTTACAAACTCACTTGCCTTTAATTCTTTTTCTGCTGCTGTTGTTGGAATGATTATATTGGGACTTATATCTAGTAAATACTGCATCACCCTCTCTATTTGAAGGAATGCAGTTGTCTGCCCAATTCCAAATCGCTCTGCGACATCCCTTACACAACATTTATTAGCTGCAAACCTAAAATATTGTTAATAAGGATAAGTATTCTATTAATCATAGACAGCTTGCATTTTACCATAAGAATGTTAGTAGTAGGTATACAGCAAGAGTTCTAGACCACATACCCCCTCCACACCTCCCACTTTCAAGCTCACTCGTTCACCAGGTCCCCTCCAACTGCACATCCGCGACTTCCAACCCGCGAATTATTTTAATTCGCGGTTTTATTCGCGACCTCCAGGTCGTTGCGTGAATTACCACCTAGTATTCGCCAGCTTTAATTTGATTTGCAGGTATACATATGGAGAGCTTTTCTTTGAGGGGCGAGGGGTATCATAATATGCAACCCACGAATTATTTTAATTCGCGATAAAGCTTCACCTACGATGATGACGTCCACTACATTTGGAGAGCTTTTCTTTGAGGGGCGAGGGATATCATAATATGTAATCCGCAAATTATTTTAATTCGCTGTTTAATTCGCGAACTTTAATTAACTGTTTTTCTTGCGATGACGCACACTGTGGTGGAATATGTGGAGAGCTTTTCTTTGGAGGGCGAGGGGTATCACGATATGTAACCCGCGTATTATTTTAATTCGCGATTTAATTTTGATTATATTAATTAGCGACTCGACGCATGCTTATGACGTTACTGCTTTCTTTATAGCTTTCACATTTTTCCAAGAATTTTTGATATTTATAATAATTGTTGTAGAAAGTTTGCTTAACGTACACATCCACCTGTGACGTAGTTGTTTTGACATTTTTTCAACGAATTTTAGGATAATGATTTTCGACTAATTAGCTAATAATTATTGTAGAAACTTTGCTCAACGCAGAATTACACTAGTAATTTTCCATAATGACACCAGTCAAATACAAAACGTAATTGTAGAAACTTTTGTTTAATGCACAAATCTACCTATGACGTAGTTGTTTTGACATTTTTTCAAAGAATTTTAGAACGCTTAATTCACACATCTACCTATAACGTAGTTGCTTTAACATTTTTCAAAAGAATTTTAGGATGATGATTCTAACTGATTAGCTAATAATTAATGTAGAAACTTTGCAAGGTAACATTATGTATATTTAGATGCTAATTATATGTTGACATTTTATATACCAAAGAAATTTAGCGATAGCTTTTCATCATGAACTAATACTTAGTTCAGTATAGAACCCCTTACTGAGACTAACGCGTAGCAGTGTTTGTCTGTTTGCTTGTGTGCAGTAATGGCATCTGTTAATTTATCAAGCTCCATGGTAGCGAACATGGGCAAAGTTATAAAATCTTGTTTTCTGCGGCAAATTTATGAAACCCGACGGGGAAGAAGATTTAAAGTATATGCAAACAAAAAACTGCATTATAAACCTTGATAGTAATTTGAGGGCTTGGTTCGAGGAAAATGCTAAAAGCGTTATTCTAGGTCAATTAGAGGAATTTCAAGTAATTTTTTGTGATTCTTAAGCTTAATTGGATGTTTATGTTTAAATCTAATTATAGGAAAGAGATAGCGGTTGGGCATTAGTGGCTACAGTGGATTTGATGGTCAATGTCAACCACTATACGCCACAGCGCGTTGGCTCATACATTCCGTTGTCCCCGGTTATTCAGCGGAAGAAAGCATGCATCAACGTGAAAAACTTGCACGATGACGCATGTTTTGCCTGGGCTGTAGTATCCGCGCTCTACCCCGCCAAACGACATTCAGATCGAACCAACAGCTACCCACACTACACCGAAGTTTTGAACTTAACGGGTATATTATTCCCTATTCAGCGCGGTAATATTGAAAAATTTGAGAGACTTAACAACATTAGCGTTAATGTATACGTAATAGACGAAAAACAAAAATTCAAATGTCTGCCGAACCGTCTCACCAAAGACAAGAAAGAACGACATGTTAACCTGCTGCTGATCGAGGACAAGAATAACAGTACAAAATGTCATTATGTGTGGATAAAATGTCTGAGTCGGCTTATATCTACTCAGCTAATAGTGAAAATGGAAGGAAATATTTTTGTGACCGTTGCCTTCACTATTTTCGCACTCAACAAAAGCTAGATCTCCACGTTGAAGACTGTACAAATACGAACTTTAGCAAAGTGTTGTTCTCCCAGAACAAAATACTAAAATTTAAAAACTATAAAAATAAAATGAAAGCGCCTTTTGTTGTGTACGCAGACTTCGAATGTCTACTCCAACCCACAAATGACTCTAAAAAGCCCCATCAACACATACCCTATAGTGTAGGATACTATTTTCAATGCGCTTATGACTTTGAACTATCATATTATCGTAGCTATAGAGGAGAAGATTGTGTAAAATGGTTAGTGCAGGAATTGCACAATCTCGCAGAAGACGTAGAAACAGTATATCAGTGTCCTATCCCCATGGATAGGTTGACGTCTGAACAATTTAGGCAGTTTTATACGACTTCTACATGTCACATTTGTGAAAATCCCCTTGGATTAGACAGAGTACGCGATCACTGTCATCTCACCGGCAAATACAGGTATGTTTCCTAATGTAATCTATTTTAATAAACTGATAATATTATTCTTATTTATAGAGGTGCAGCCCACACCCAATGCAATTTGGAATTTCAAGATAGCAAGACTATCCCCGTTATCTTCCACAACCTTTCCGGTTACGATGCCCATCTATTGGTGGAAGAATTGGCGACATCCGGTAATTTATCGATCATCCCGAACAACACAGAACACTACATTTCTATGGTGCAGACCACTGAGGACAGCGAAATAAAATTTAAATTCCTAGATTCGTTTAGATTTATGGCCTCTTCGCTTGATAAGTTGTCATCTTATTTAGAACACTACCATATATTGGAGAGAAATTTCGATAAAAAAGTTAACTTATTTAAGCGGAAAGGAGTGTCCCCATATAGTTATATGTCTTCATGGGAAAAATTAAATGATCGCCAACTCCGACCAATAGAAGCTTTCCTTAATGATCTCACAAATACTTCAATCAACATTGAAGAAAATCCCAATACATGGGCTAGAGGTATTTCTAAAAGTTCTGCAGAGAAACATATATATATGTTTTAATGGTATACATTATTATGTACATTTTTTTGTGATTAAATTAAATATTAAACATGGTTTAATTGTAGGTTTGCTAGTAATAAAACAACACTACGAGATGTTTCATAGAGATTTGATGTATCAATTAGTACAGCACATTTAAGTATAGAGAAAGTTATAGATTTTTTTAATAAGTATTGCATCGAATTACGTTAAATTTCCCAAAACAACAGACACTAAAGAAACAGCAGCAGCAAATTTTGAAAAAATTTCTGGATTTCCTGGAGTTCTTGGTTGCATAGATGGCACATACATCAACATAGTTACACCTAAAAATAAATTGAAGTCTACGTATACAAACCGACACGATCAACCAGCCTTAATTTTACAGGGAATTTGTGACTCTAACAAATTGTTTATAGATGCATTTACCGGCATCCCCGTTAAAATACATGATGCACGGGTATTTAAATTATCAGATATATATAGTGACCTACCTCTTATTAGTGGTCAAAATTATCACATTCTTGGAGACGGAGCTTATCCAATTAGAGAATGGTGTTTAACCCCATTCAGAGATTATGGCAACTTATGAGAGAGTGAACGTATCTACAACACCAAGTTTTGTAAAACACGAGTAATAACTGAAAATACATTTGGATTACTAAAAAGTAGATATCGCCAGTTATTGCAAATTCAAATGATGCTAATGATTACTTAGAAGAAAGAGAAATTATTACTTTTGAAGAAATGCCACACGTTGTTATTAATGATACAGAAGCTACCCTACGAAGATTGGGAGAAATCAAACGTAAATCGAAAATCTGTAATGAAATTTTTTTCCTAACAATATTTTATTAAATATTAAGGTATATTAATGTATGTATTGCAATGTATTTCATTATCTAAATAATAAATTTACTCTTTGAGGTTGTCCAATAATGTTCGAATCAATTCTAATTTTTCTTTATGGCGTCTATCTTTGTTTGTCTCCTTTTCCTTATGAATTTCCATTAAAACATCGTGAATGCTTTTTTTTTAATTGCTTTTGCCAACGGCACAATCTTCTTTCTTTTCGGTAGTGTTTGTCTTTGTGGTTATTTTTACACTATTTGTAGATCTTCTTACTTCAGGCTCGATACTATCATCAAGGGCAGCAATTTTGGATAGTTCAGCTTCGTATGGTATGGATTGCCTGGCAGCTCCAGATGTACTGTTATTGTCCACCGCATTTTTTTTTCTTTTTAAAACTGTTTTGTAACGGTTTTCCACTTGCAGTGGAGTAAAACACATTTTAAGAAGATGCTCAATGTCTTTTGCTATTTGTTCCCACATAACCTTTTTGGTTTTAAATTTTCGCATTGGTCCTACTAAGGATAAATATGTCTCATTGTCTAATAGGATCTTCGTTGCACTATCATTCCATTCAACTATGTACAACACATATATATAATTTGCTATTTTATACAGTGCATATAATTTACATACCATTGGAGATTTTCTCAGTTGCCTGTTGCGACGATGGTGATGGCTGTGGGCCATCCTCTGCATTAAAGATTTCTATATTTCTGAAATAAAATCCTCTACTAAAGAAACTCTATGATGTTGAAGTTGTTTGTTTTTTATTATTATTTCTGGACTCAATGGCTAGCAAAAGATGACTAAAGTAATATTTTTTTTACTCACTCATCATTGGTGACCCGTACAATACTAAATAAATCTTCTTCAAGTTCTATGTCTTTTACATTAATTAACTGCTGTATATATTTAATAGTAAAGTCATTATCATTTGAAATATATCAGTTACAACCTATGAATTTATAAAACTCTAATACATACTTGTAAGTTTAAAATACATCTCATTTTCTGTCGTTGGAATCGTTAAACTGATCTGGCTGTGATTTATTAAAAAAGTGATTTCTAATTCTTTGTCCATATTTCTCTGCGTTTGACCAAAGTTTTACTAATCCGTATTATTCCTAAATCCTAAATAACAACTGATGTGACCATGGAATATAACCTACAAACACTTGCACGCAGTACCGTCTATACGTTCAGATTACACATACACTTGAGAGCAAGTGAATGCACTCGGCGCTCCACGAATTGCGGTTTCGTGGGCACTCGCCTTGTGTCAGTGCATATAATCCGAAATCGCTATAAATTATCAGTGCAATAAAAGTTCGCACTAGTGCGCACTTTCTAATAGCGTTTTCGGCTTTTGCACTAAAAATAAGAGTCCAGTGCAAACTGTGACGTAATGCACTGCACCAGTAGTACAATGACACTTAGGACGGGCAGGTGATGGGCAGTTATAAGGGGAAAACGTTGGTTCTTGTTAGTGCAATAGGAAGTTATAACAAAACATGAACATAACCTACAAATAGCATATTATAAGTATATAATGGAGGGTAATTCAAGGCTATTCAAGATAGACTTCGTTATTAACGGAACATTACATACTATAGATAATATAGACGAAAAGCTTTTTATGCAATTAACAAGTAAGTTATCTATACATACATCTATTATTATGAATGGAACTACATCTAAAAGTTTTATAGCTGATGATCAGTATGCTGTACAATATATAAACACATTGTAAATGTCAAGTAAAACGTGAAAACAGGCGAGTCGAGAAGCACAGCCGGCTAGATTGCGTACATGAAACGCAAAGATTCGCTGAAGTCACTTCAGTATCCGACCGGCGAGAGAATCGCATCTGGATAGCTGTAACAGTGATGGGAGAAGAAATCAAACCGCTTATTGACACTGGAGCTTCCATCTCTTTCGTGTCGCAGGAAGTTGCATTACGTCTTACAGGAAAAGGGGTCCAGGAACGGGAGATTCATGCTACGAAAGTCCGTTTAGCAAATGGGAATACAATCCAACCAATGCGTATTCCTTTGAACATTGAATCCGTAAGGATAATAGCACCATTTTTAGTGCTTCCTAGTACGACGTACCCCATGATTTTGGGTATTGATGTCTTGCAGTAGTTAAACGCTAGCATAGATGCATCTAAAAGGAAAGTGTATGTAACTACATCATATAATGAGTTAAGGGAAACCTACCTGATGTGCGCAGAAACTTCTATTCTGAATACCGACCTGCAAGTCAGATTGGTAGAGTCGGAGTGGGGAGGACGAGTGAGTAATGTGCAGCATGTAATTCGCTTACAGCCAGGAGCCACGCCTATCAAACAAAGGTATTATCCTTGTAATCCAAAGAAGCAGGCCCTAATCGACGCTGAGGTGGATAAAATGCTTGCAGATGGTATCATTGAACCCAGTCAGAGCCCATGGAGTTCTCCGCTGGTTTTGGTTCCGAAAAAGAATGGCGAAGTACGGTTCTGTATCGATTTCAGAAAGGTAAATGCCGTAACTGTGAAAGATTCGTATCCTATTCCGTATATCTCCGGAATTTTGGATAAACTGCGTGATAGCAAGTATTTTACGACGCTGGACTTGAAAAATGGCTATTGGCAGGTCGACCTAGAATTGTCCAGCAGGCCGATCACGGCATTTACCGTTCCAGGGAAGGGATTATTCCAATTCAAGGTATTACCGTTTGGCTTACATTCCGCCGGAGCCACGTTTCAACGATTTTTGGATAGTGTAATCGGGCCGGAATTGGATAAGGTAGCGTTTGTATATCTTGACGATATTATTGTCCTGGGCAACTCGTTTGAGCAGCATCTGGATAATTTAAGGATTGTTTTTCAACGTTTACAGAAAGCCGGACTTCAATTGCAGCTGGAGAAATGTCGCTTTGCGCAGACAAGTATTAAGTACTTTGGACATTTGATCACGCCAGATGGAATTCGTACTGACCCTGATAAGATAGCGGCGGTGGAGAAGGTAACGCCGCCAAAGAATCGTCGCGACGTCCGGAGCTTTTTGGGGCTCACTTCGTGGTAGCGACGCTTTGTACCGAATTTTGCTAAGATTACGCAACCGTTGGTAAAGCTCACGAAGAAAGAAGTACGTTGGCATTGGGGGAGAGACCAGCAAGCAGCATTCCAAGCTATCAAAGATGCACTCGTGGAGAGTCCCGTATTGGTATGTCCAGATTTCTCTCAACCCTTTCAGTTGCATACCGATGCTAGCGAGCAAGGTCTTGGAGCCATATTAGTCCAGATAATAGATGGTATGGAGAAGATGATAGCGTATGCCAGCAGATCCCTCACAGCAGCAGAAAGTCGGTACTCCACGACCGAAAAGAAATGTCTGGCTGTGGTGTGGGGAATCAGAAAGTTTCGCTATTACCTAGAAGGTTACCATTTCACGGTAGTCACTGATCATCAGTGTTTACGGTGGTTGAACGAGCTGAAGAATCCTTCAGGGCGACTTGGACGCTGGGCTGTCGATCTTCAGCAATAGTTTTGATGTAAAGTATCGATGTGGCGCCATGAACACACTGGCTGATTCCTTGTCAAGATCGCCGCTGCCGTTTGATGACACCGTTGATGAGGAAGCTTGTGCACTTTTCGTGGAGCCAGAATGTGCATGGTACCTTCGGAGATTACGAGCGGTCTAGGAAAACCCGGAGGAACATTCTGAATTCTCGGTATGTAATGGTGATTTGTACAGGACTTTTCCAGGAACTTCTGATGCAGACGATTCCAAGACATGGAAATTGTGTACTCCGAAAGAGGAACGTGGCCGTGTTATGCTAGAAGTTCATGATGTCCCGGAAGCAGGCCATTTGGGCGAGGGCTACTACGCGCTATTACTGGCCTGGAATGTTTCGCGACATTAGAAGGTTTGTTAGTAAGTGTAGATCGTGTAAACAGCACAAATACTTACAGAACAAACCCCTGGGCCAAATGAGATATTCACCAGTAGATTCGGCATGGGATCAAGTCAGCGTGGATCTAATGGGGCCATTTCCGCGCTCCAAGAAGGGGAACACTTATTTGTTAGTGTTCCAGGATAGGTTCACCAAGTGGGTTGAATGTCAACCGTTGAGGAGAGCCACGGCACAAACGGTAGCCCAATCATTGAGAGAAAGGGTAGTATATCGTTTTGGCGCACCAAGAGTTCTGATAGCCGACAATGGGCCGCAGTTCGCCACTAAGTTGTTCCAGACCGTTGCTACCGATTTAGGGATTCGTATCCGTTTCACCCCGTATTCGGCCCAAGGAAATCCTGTGGAGAGAGTAAACAGGGTATTAGGGCCAATGTTAAGTCAATACGTCAATGACGATCAGAGAGAATGGGACGTTTACTTACCGCAGTTTATGTTCGCTATTAACACCGCCAAGCATGAAACGACTGGCTATTCACCGTCATTTCTAAACTTCGGCAGGGAAATTCTTCCACCAGGAACACTTCGTAGGGCAGCAATTGATGAGGGTGATGAGCCACAGGAACCCACGAGTGAGGAGCTGGCAACGGAAGTGAGAAAACTGGCTGATTTTGTGGTCATTGTCCGGACCAAGTTAGCAGAGGCCTTCCAGAGGGAGAGTAAACGATATAATATACGGCGCCGGCGGTACCAACCCCATGTTGGAGATATCGTCTACCACCGAAACCATGTTCTATCCGACGCCGCCAGAGGTTTCTCCGCGAAACTAGCGCCGAAATTTGAGGGCCCATGTAAGGTATCGAAGGTAATTTCGCCGACGATTGTATGTTTGCAGCATCTTTCCGGGAGAAACGTTGGACGGGTCCACGTGTAAGATTTGAAGTTGACTCCGACGGAGATGGAAATCACGTGATCCGTCCTTACCAATCGGCCATTGGTGTGAAGGGGAGGTGGGAGCAGTAGATGGTATAAAATGGCTTCGCCACGTGTAGAAGGTCTCAGTATCCCGCAAGCCAAGATGAGTGATTTCTCTACGCCTCCACGGGCTGTAACCCCTAGGTGCCTGGTATCCCCGCAAACGTTGGCGCTTTTGGAGGCCAGATTATACTATTCCCCGAGCCGGAGAGTCGAGAAGCTCGCGCCGCCGACCAGGTCAAAGGATCCAGGACTAGCGGGGGAGAATCTCCTGGAAATGTCGCCGACGGCGTCCGAACTGTTGCAGGTGAGGTACTGGGAACTATTTGGTGTGTCCCCAGTACCATGTTTATCGCCGCTGACACTGACACCGGAAAAGGGCCCTGTCCACACACCCCTACTAGGAACACCCCCGCCGGTTCAGGGACCATGCATGGTGTCCTCGGTTCATGGGAAGACCAAGCCAATGGACGACATCTCCCCTTTGGTGTCTCCAAGGACTTCGGATTTTCTAAAGTTAAGACTATTCAGTGGGTCTCCTGTGCCAGGGTTACTGACACCGTTACCATCGACACCCAAGGCGGGCTGCGTTGAGAGGAAAAGGGAATGTGTTGCGGCCAGTGCTCCAGCCGGCATCGTTCCCTTGGACCCCAACAAGTTATGTTGTTCAATGCCGGAACGAAACGACTTAGCGGCAGTCGGCGTATCGGCACCGAAAAAATGTCGACGTCATAGGAAGGGGCCAGCATG
The DNA here is from genome assembly GCA_949128085.1 of Cetonia aurata. NCBI lineage: Eukaryota > Metazoa > Arthropoda > Insecta > Coleoptera > Scarabaeidae > Cetonia > Cetonia aurata. The sequence goes on from OX421889.1 coordinate 13,536,123, forward strand.
GAAGAGACATCGGAACCGCGTCCGCCTAGTTCCCTGTGGTAAGGACACGATCAGGATGACCGTTCGAGAAGCCAATTGGTTAGGCGTTGACCATTGTACGTCGAAAGCAGCGTAAACTGCGCAAAGAAGTTCCATTTAGTTCAGTGTTTGTTTTTTTAGTGAGGGGGGTATGTCACGTGTCGTTTTAAGAGTCAATTAATTTGCGTTATTTTTAAGTTAAATTTATGAATTATAAATTATTAATTTGGCATTCTCAATTAATTGTCTCAGTAATTGTACATAGTGTAATTGTAATTCCGTTTTTGTGACATGGTTAGCTTAAGATCCCCCTCATCGCGCGCCGTCCGCGAAGCATCGTCCCCACACGCTAAAAGCCGCCGCGAAACACGAACTCAGGAGAGAGAAGAGTCCGTTCTCTCTCTAGTAGGCTGAGTGCCGGCTGACAGCTGATCTCGCATAGTATCCGTCCGTTTCCAGGTATTACGTTGCGAGTGCCGTTCTTCGGAGTGTGCCTCACGTAGTCTCCGTCCGTTTCCAGGTATTACGTTGCGAGTGTCGTTCTTCGGAGTGTACCTCACGTAATCACCGTCCGTTTCCGTAAATTATGTTCGAGCGCCGCTCTTCGGAGTGTGCCTTACGTAATATTCGTCCGTTTCCGTAGGTTACATTAGAGTGTCGGCTAATTGCTGATCTCATGTAATTTCCGTTCTTGTGGATTCAATTCCTGTGTTAATTCGTAACGCGAATTGTCACTTTTAATTACCGCTTTTTCCGAATTAAGAGTCACTACACAAGTCACACTAGTTATTCTCCGATAGTTGTACACCGCGAGTTTACCGTTTTAATTATTTTTGAAAGCACGAACTTATTACATCGGTTACTGCTATCTGTTTATTCCGTAAGCGTTTAAATTCATCTGCAACGGATAGTTAATTTCATACTGTTATTTTGGCACGTATGTTGCATTATTATTATTATTTACACGAGTGAACATGCAGTTTTATTTGTATATTTATATGTAAATATAGAATGTTACACTTTAAAAACACAATATTCATTTGTACCCATTCTTTTGGATCCCCATGTATTGTTGTTAAGGTTTTATTTCGGATTTCTAGAATTGCTGCTGCATATTCCTACGCATACCAGGTGTTTTTCGTCAACCAATGGCTCGCTTGCACTCCGATGCCATGCACCCTCTGATTGGGCGTTCGATATCACGTTATTCCGGGCGGTGCATGTGACCGACCGAGGTTATTTAAGGGACCGGCAGCTCTCCCGCGGATTCATTCATCATTCAGTTAACATTAGATCGATTGACGTCGATCACCCTTAGTTAAGAAAACAACGATTTTCCCCTACGCCTCCCGTTGAATTTTTACTTAAGCTTTGAGCTGATTTTGGGGAGCGTAGAGAGTAAAGTTTCTTCCACCGTGTTGTTGTTGTTGTGTGTTATTGGAAGTCCCGATGGAAGAAAAGCGTGTTTGAACACGGATACCACGTTGCTTATTTCTTTTCGCCGGCCCTGATTGACGTCACCCCCCGAGAACCTCGCCCTCCACAGGAAAATTCTTCACATCTGTTCGGTCTTGTGTTAATGTGTATGTAAGTTAGTTTAAGATTTGTCTTTTCTTTATGTAGATATTTGTAACGAACTCTAATTTAGTTTTTTTTTTCACTTTCTCTTTGTTTCTTACCGTTTAATTCAAGCCCATCGGTGGCAATTTTGTATCGCGTTTTAAGTCATATTTTATTAGAAAACCAGAAAAATTACAGTTCGTGAAATTAATGCATGCTCGATCGAGTACGTAGTTCTTTTGTTTATTTTCATAGTACGCTAAGAAGTGCGCCAATTTTAAAAATTTACCTCATTGTTTCAACCTAAATTTAACTTGAATATTTACTTTTAAATATCTTGCTCAGTGCTTTTGTTTTGTTTGTATACCGTAATTATTCCAAATGTATGATTTAATAAATTTCTCTAAATTATATATATATATTTCTATTGTTTTCTTTTATAATTTCTAACATCATTCAGTCAAAGTAACAGCAAGTACCATCCCTTCTTTCCCCAATTTGTTATTCTGGATTGTAGCAAGCCCAGGCGATATCTACAGGTAGGAGAAGCCCTTAACGAAACCAGTGGCGCCCCAAATAAGATCGGCAGCGGAGGTATAACCGAGCTCAGCAACACCTTATCCAGTGGATTTAACCGACTAATAAATAAAATTTAGTGTTTTATTTAACCCTTCCCCCACCTCTCCTGGTACATTGCTTTCTGGTTTATATTTTGTTTGCTTTGATTAATTCAAAATTTTAAAAGTAAGTCACTTTTCCTTTTTCTTTTGATTTCATTAATAGTCTCATGCTCGGGAGTAGCTACGTTTTATGAAATTTTTGCTCACGCCCTGAGGTACGTAGCAAGAACTCACCTGTTTACATCTGTGTATCTTTTTTTGTTCAACCACTTGTTTTGCGAAATAAACATTCTTGTATTTAAAGCACTTATTATTCCACTGTATCACCGAAAGTTGCGTATAAAGTAAGTAAGAACCCTGATTTCACTCCGACATTGTTGCTACCTCGTTAGGGTTAATTTTAAATAATTATTTGTCACGTCAAAACATATACGCCACGAGGAATATTGAAAGCGCGACGCGCAGGACTGATTAGCTGATTAAGGACGCTACTATCAGCGCTATTACTTCAGGTTTTCACCGCTCAACGTCATCAACCGTGGTGTAGGCAACCACTTTAGCGCGCGTTCGAAGATTTGAGATAGAGAGGGAGAGTAGCTAATTAGCGAAGAGGAGATAGTAGCTTTAGCAAGTCTTTAGCAGAGAAAGAACGTGGCAATACATATACGATTTAAATGCCCCAGTTTCTTTAATATATTCATTTTTCGTTAAAACACGATTTTTGTTGTATCTACTACATATTTCTTTTCTGCGGACACCCCTCCTCAACGGACATCTTCAGTTGGCCCCGTTGGTGTCCGTTCAAGGGAGATATCACTGTATATGTTTTGTTAATGTAACATGTTTCAGGAATGCAGATTTGGTAAATGACAAAGTAGAGGCCCCACAAGCTGGCAATAGTCGAACAAAGTCTACAGGTAAAAAACTAAATTCATAAAGTTGCGGAGAAATTACTTTTTGTATTGTAGATGGTGAATGGTTCGAAGGAGGAACGAAACTGCTTTTAGATAAATATGAGGCATATCTTCCTCAAATTGGGCCAATGAAAAAATTCAAAAATAAAAAAGCCATGTGGGAACAAATATCAAAAGATATAGAAATGATTTTAACTTCAACCAAAAGCGGTGTGCAATGTGAGAATAGATTTAAAACAATCTTGAAGAGAAAGAAAAAATCTGTAGATAATAATAACACATCAGGCAACAGTAGAGTAAAGATTGCTTGATGATTGTGTAGAACCAGAAATAGTGATGGGAGTAAACAGGTGTAAAAGAAAAGGAAGCAGTGATTCCTCTACACATTCAGAAAATGTTGAAAGAAATGTACGAGCAAAACATGAAACTAATAGAGGAAATAAATCTACAGAAGCTTTATTACCATTCTTGAAAGAGAAAGAAGAAGCTAAAGAAAGGCGACATCGTGAAAGAATAGATACTTTTAAAGAGTTAATTGCAATACTAAAAAAGGATTAATGCATATGTATAACCACTCATTATTATTATGTTAGCACTCAGAGGAATTGTTTTTATGTTAATATTGAGAATTCTTTGTATGTTAATATTTAGAAGAATTAGTATTTTGTTTTCATATTTTATGTTCGTTATGCGCTAAATTAAATAAAGTGATATTTGTTTTAATATTTATTGTAAAATATTTTAACTAATTACAAAAGAATCTTCAAATACAAAACTTTTATTCACTTGCTGGTAAAGCATAAGTACTATAAGTTGCAAACAAGAAAATCAACAAGTTTACTATTATAAATTATAACATGTGTCTCACTTTTAACGTTTATTACACTACACTCCGCAAAACAATTATGGAATCACCTTATCTATGCAAAGTAAACCGTTGCAATAATGTTTGTTTGTTTTGGTTTTATGACATTGTCACGCACTAATCTAATTTCTTGAGCCTTAGGTGCTGTACATCTTTTCTTTTCTTTCAAAAATTGTTAAGCTGAACACTACAGTTTTTTCTTTTAACATTTATCACGTGTTTCCTTGTAGAGCCCTCTTGCCTGGTTTGGTAAAGATGAATGACGGTCACCCAATGCGCAAAGCACGTAATTTGAGCCACGAAGAAATCGTCCAAGCTATTTCGTTAATTAACGATGGTAGGAGTCAAAGATACGTTGGTAGGGTGTTAAGTGTCCGACAATCGACAATTTCAAAACTGGTGCGCAGGTACAGAGAAACTGGGGGATATAAGAGGAGACCAGGACAAGGTAGGAAGCGGTCAACTACGGCCATAGACGATCGCTTTTTACGACTTACAGCCTTGCGAATAAGGCATTGCACTGCAAGACAGATTAAAAACGAGCTGCTTACCGTTCGAAATGTAAATGTTACGTCTCAGACGGTAAGGAACCGACTTAGAGAACAAGGAATACGTGCAAGAATACCAGCTAAAGGTCCCATACTCACTACAGAACACCGAATTCACAGACTACAATTTGCGAGAGATCATCGTGATTGGACCGCTGAAAATTGGGCTAACATTTTGTTCACAGATGAGTCTAGATATTGCCTGTTCTCATCAGACAGACGCCTGCCAGTATATAGACGAGATGGTGAGCGCTTCAGTCAGTGCAACTTCAGGAACACAACAAATTTCGGAGGTGGTTCGATTATGATATGAGGAGGAGTTTCTTCAGAGGCTAAGACGGAGTTGGTGGTTATTCGTAATGGTTCCATGACCGCAGATAGACACATTAGGTTTATCTTAGAGCCACATGTGGTTCCATTTGGTTTTCCACGGTAGCCGTTCGTTAGAAGTTTCTGAGGTTAGAAAAAACCGGGAACTCTGAATTTTTGGAATCCGGAGCTATTCAAGATTCTCATTCATTTTAAAATATTTTCAGGGTCTTACCAGTTCCGGTTATACCGGAAGTCGCCATAAACTTTCTTATTTTAAATGAAACACCCTGTATATTATTTCATTTTTAAATTCATGAGAAAATTTTATGATGAGTTCTAATAGGTTTCCCTATACCTATTTCAACTGATACTTAGATTTCTTGATTTTTTTGAAAATTTTGAAAGATGTAGCGTTTTTTGCAACACAGTATCTTTTGCCCATTTTCGACTGGTAATAAACACTTCTAGGGTAGATGGAAGCACAAGAATGACACTTTAGAAATCCACATTGACAATTGATTTGTCGCATACAGGGTGTCCAAAACTGCATGACCAATTACAAAATCTTCAAAGTTGAAAAAGTTTTTTTTTTTAAATGGAACACCCTGTATACTATTAGATGATCAGATGCAGAATTTAATTCTGCATCGATTCGCTATGACTTTTCCCTATACTTATTTACAACGGTTTTCTTGTTATGTCAATATTTTCTGTTTTAATGTGATTTTTGACAGAAACTGAAACATCGTATGTGTTTCATTTTAATGGAAACAAAACAGGAACATAAGAAAATTTGTAAACGTAGTAACAAATGAAAAACAAAAAAATTAGGAAAAATTTAAATTAAAAAAAATATATTTTTATACATCAAAATTTTATTTTCTACATTATTAATTTTTAAAAATGTAAATGACTTTAAAAACCAAGAAGATCTACACATATATATATTAAAAAGTCAAGAAAATTTGGAAGAATCTACTGTCTGTTAAAAAGATAGAATCAAAAGGTATGAAAATCATATTTGAAAATGGCCGCATCTCTATAAAGAAAAGTGATGAGAAGATATTGGTAGCTGGAAAATTGGAAAGGAATCTGTATATTGTAAATCTGTGGATCCAAAAATATGAAACCAATATTACGACAGCAGAGGGAAAAGATTTGTGGCACAGAAGAATGGAACATTCTTCAATGTATCCTCCGACAAAAATGTGTGAAGTATGCTTGAAAGGCAAGCAAACAAGAACATCCTTTAAAAGCTCACCTGAAGAACGAAAAGCAAAAAGGGTACTAGAATGTGTCTCAAGTGAAGTTTGTGGACCCTTGAATCCTAGCTCACACAATGGTAAGAGATATTTCATTACATTTATTGACCACTATTCCCACTTTGCAGGAGTCTATTTCATGGAAAATAAAAGTGAATCATTCGAAAAGTTCAAGGAATACCTGGCAATGACGCAAAATAAATTCAAAACTCTACCAGAACGAATTAGATGCGACAATGGAGGAGAATATATCGCTCATGAGTTCAAGAATCTTTGCAAGAAGAAAGGAATAAAATTAGAATATACGATTCCCCGAACTCCAGAACAGAATGGTGTCGCAGAACGGTACAATCGTACTCTATTAAACAAAGCCAGATGTTTAATTTTTGAAGCTAACATGGAAAAGGTATTTTGGGAAGAGGCTGTTGCAACTTCTGTCTATCTGATAAATCGTACTCCTACTTCAACATTATCGAATAAGAAAACCCCTGCTGAAGAGTGGTTTGGAAGTAAGCCAAACATAAACAAAATACGAGTTTTTGGTAGTACCTCGTATGTGCATATTCCCACTGAAGATAGAAGAAGTAAATTACAACCTAGAAGCCAAAAGATGTATCTAATGGTTACCGTTTATGGAATCCAATAGAGAAAAAGGTTATATCGGCAAGAAATGTTGTGTTTGACGAAACCAAAATGAATCACGAAAATACTGTGCAGGAACATAGATTGATTGAACAAGAAAATCTGGAGAAGCACGAAGAGAAAGAAGATGAGCCTGATGGAAGTAAAGAAATCCACCCTGAAAACGACAGAAACCAAGAAGAAGCTGACACTCATCGACCAAAAAGACAAACAAACATATCTTTAAGATTAATGCCCGTTTGCACCGTTTCGTTAACAAAGTCAGACTTAGTTAAGACGGGCTTAAACTTTAAGACCGATTTAAAAAGATGTCAGTTGCACCGCTGATTATAAGTCCGACTTTAGCGAAAGCCAGAATGACGTAAAGTAGATATGGCAACAATGTTTGAATTTAGTGAATTTATGTTTAAGAAGTTGGAAAAGTTCCAACTGTACGGGACTGATATTTTGACATCATTCAAACGCTCACGTGCGCTCACGTTAATATTATTTTATGTAAACTTCATAGTTTATAAAAAGAAGTACATACTTTATAATAGTTTCAATATTATTAAGCTGTGTATGTATACCTATTTATTTACTGTATATTGTTTAATATTGTGCATCTAATGAAGGTTGCTTTGGAAATGTCGAATGAAAAAAGATCTCGTGGCCCAAATATAAGCAGTTGCGAAAAAGAATTTATGCTGCAATTGATTGCAAAATACAAAAGCATTGTAGAAAATAAAAGAACCGATGTCGTAAGTAATGCAGAACGGACCGCTATATGGAAGAAAATAGCAGCAGAATTTAATACAGTTTCTCCCAGTATGATTCCTCGCACTGCAGATAGCATTGCAAAATTTAGGAAGAACGAGAAAAATAAATGTAAGAGATGAAGTTGCAGCCGAAAGAAAAGATATTATAGCAACAGGCGGTGGTCCACCAACGAAAAAATTTAAAAATGACAAAACTGACTTAGTTCTGTCAATTGTTAATAATAAAACAGTATATGGATTAGGGAACAAATTTGATTGTGATAATGTTGCAAGCATACCAAATATAAACGAGGTAATTTCAGTTTTATAATGATGAAATATTTTATTTATAACATTTTCGTTGTATTGTTACCATCCAGGATGAAGAAGAAAAGGAAATGTATGAAGAAATCCATGTGTTTGTAAATAGGTCTGAGGTAACTTTGTAATATTTGGCATAGACATAATTGCTATATATGTACGTCTCTTGTTACATAGGATAACAAATGACAATACCAATTAAACGTCCGAGCCAATTCCCTCCACCAGCATAAGTTCCAATGTAAGATACAGTAATTTTTATGTTTCTGATGTTTCAAACTTCTAATATATAAATTTGTAAATTTTCAAAAGGAATTTGTATGGGGAAAACATACTCCTTCGAAGTTACAAAGTCCAGCAAATCCCGCTTTGCGTGATGACACTAATCGAAAGGTTGAGTTAGTTGATATAAAAAAATATATAAATAATCATTCTTTCATTGTACAATTTATAGGTTACTACGCTCAGTCGACGACGTCCTACACTTCCAGTAAAAGCCATCTCATCAGCCACTGTTGCTCAATGCTACGAGCAAGCTTCGTTATATAATCCCTCTGGCGGGGTCTGGGGGTCGCGTAATGGAATAAGCAAGTAGGGTCTTAACATATACCCACTATCACCTACAAAATCAAGAACATGAAGGTATTATACATAAAAATATGAGGGAATTGATACCTACCCAAAAGTAAAGAATTTGGAAACAGGTTTTCCTCAAACTTTCTTTTCAATAAACTATTATTAAAAATTGTCGCATCATGAGTGGACCCTCCCCAGTTTGCTACAATATCTAATATTTTTAACTTTGCATTGCAAACAACCTGCACATTTATCGAAAATCTGCCTTTACGATTTCTAAAAACCTCTCCATCTTCTCCTCCTAATGAGAAATTATATATTTTTTTTTAATTCAGTATTTTAGAACTACAAACCTAGAGATTGTATAGGAATATGAGTTCCATCTATAGCTCCAATAACGCGAGGAAATGAAGCAAAATTGAAAAAATCTGCTTGCGTTTGCTGAATTTCATCGTTGCTGGGCATTTTAATATAAATATTTCTGATTCTCGCCACCGCTTCAGAAACCCTCACCACAATCCGTTATACCGTTGAACTATGCATTGTCTCAATATCACCTACTGTAATAAGGAAACTGCCGGAAGCATAAAATCTTAAGCAAGTCAATAATTGTAAAATTGGTGGAATATTTTGGTTTCTGCAAATTTAAATGAATATCCACTTTTATATTCATTGCAATTTTGTATTTTACACTTACAAGTGTATACGGTGCAATGATTTGAGCCCGACTTAACTTTTAATCTCGACTTAAAACAACGGTGCAAACGGGCATAAGAGATTATGAAATGGATGAAGAAGTTGACGAAGGTTTCATGGCAGCACTATTTGCAGGTAATCTTGAGCCTGACTTACCTCAGACGTATTCAGAAGCAGTCTTGAGTGGAAATGTTTGGGACAAAGCCATTCAAAGTGAATTAGATTTCCTGAGCAGAAATGAAGTATGGGAAGTGGTGAAAAGGCCAAAAGACGTCAAGGTGATAGAGTCCAGGTGGGTATTTCGTCAGAAGGACCTAGATGGCGAAGTTACAAGAAAAGCAAGACTTGTGGCTCGCGGCTATCAGCAAGGTCAGTGTAGTGGTTACGACATATACTCACCAGTGGCGTGTGTGTTTTCGAGTGCTTTTATCTTTGGCCATAGAAAAAGACATGTGTGTTGGCCAACTCGATGTCAAGAGCGCATTTCTGAATGGTGACTTGCCAAAACCAGTGTACATGAAAATCCCTGACGGAGTCGAAGTGAATTATATAAATAAACATGATTATGTTTGTAAATTAAAGAAGGCATTATATGGTTTACGCGAGGCACCCAAATGTTGGTATCAGAAACGCCATAATCATCTATCGAATTCAGACTTCAAACGGTCTCAATCAGACCCGTGTTTATATTTCAATGATGATAGCTTTTTGGTTGTACACGTAGACGAGATAATTATTTTTTCAAAATGTCGGAAAAAATTAGATATCTTTAAAGAAAAATTAAGGTCAAAATTCGAAATGCGAGACTTATCTCCGAAAACACAAACTAATTTTAGATTAAATTTTCTAGGTTTAACAATTGAAAAATTGGATAACAATTTATACTTAAGTCAAAAAAGTTTTGAATAAATTTAACATGACAAATTGTAAAACATCAAATGTTCCTCTACAATCAAAGTTAAACTTGAAATATGAAAAGTCAGAGTTTAGAGATATAAGTAATCTACCTTATAGAGAGCTTATAGGTTTTTTAATGTATATTATGCTAGGAACAAGGCCAGATCTGAGTTACTCAATTTACTATTTTAGTCGTTTTCAAAATCATTTCACAAAAGAACATTGGGCATACTTAAAAAATGTCTTAAGATATTTAAAGTTGACAGAATACTTTGGTATTAAGTACGAGAAATCAATTGCACAGAACCGGTCGTTTAATTAGTGCCTATGTAGATGCTGATTATGCAAACGATGTTAACGATAAGAAAAGTATTTCAGGTTATTGTATTAAAGTATTTAATAATTTTGTGTGCTGGAAATCGAAAAAGCAAGCAACCATCTCTCTGACTAGTTCTGAAGCAGAGTATATTACAGTATGTCACTGCACAACGGAATGCAATCAATTACTAACTGAAATTTTTAACTGTTTCTTAACAATTTTGCTAAAACTTTTGAATCTGTTCTTTATTCTATAATATATCCATTAGTGAAAAACTTTATATCTCCAGACCAACACGGATTCATGGAAAAACGATCTACAGTAACCAATTTGGCACATTTTACCCAATATCCACTTGATCAGTTCGACTCTTGTGGACAAGTGGATACTATTTACACGGACATATCGAAAGCTTTTGATCGAATTCAACACAAATTATTGCTGCAAAAAATGAAAACATTTGGCTTTAGCGATTCCCTAGTTACACTGTTTGAAACTTATCTGTCTGACAGAGTTCAATATGTAACTTATAACGGCTACAAATCTCAAACGTTTCACGCTAGCTCAGGGGTCCCACAAGGTTCCAATCTTGGATCGCTCATGTTTATTGTGTTTATTAATGATTTGATGGATTGCATTAATATTGATAAATGTATGTGTGCGGATGACCTGAAAATTTTTACCGCAGTAACTTCCATCAATGATTGTTATTATCTACAAGACCAAATCGATCGGCTGACTGAAGGGTGTAACGCTAATGGTCTACAATTAAATGTCGATAAGTCCAGATCGATAAGCTACACCAGAAAGCAAAATCTCATTTTATTTGACTATGCGATTAATGGAGTTTCTCTTATCCGTGAGAGTGTTGTGAGGGATTTGGGGATTTACTTTGATACTTCCCTTACTTTTTCTGCGCATCGAGAAAAGGTTGTACTGTCAGCTGTGAACATGTTAGGATTCTTAATTAGAAGCTCTTCTTCGTTTCATCCTGATACAATTAAACTACTTTACTACTCATTTGTCAGATCTAAGTTGGAATATGGGTCTTTGATCTGGAATCCATTCTACTCTTCGGATAAAGAAGCACTGGAGAAAGTTCAAAGAAAGCTTCTAAAATATTTATACTTTAAACAAGAAGGTTCTTACCCTGAGATTGGTTATGACCACCAGCTTCTACTTCAGCAATTCGATGTTAAGTCGTTGGAAGTTAGACGACAATTACAATCAATTAAATTTGTCTATAATCTAGTAAATAACAATATTGATGCTCCTTTCCTTTTATCTCGCCTACAATTCTTTGTTCCTCGCGGTTCCACTAGATACACAAGCACGTTCTATGTACCATATGCACGTCTAAACTCTTCCCTGAATTCTCCTATAGTATCAATGTCACGTAACTTTAATTTAATATCATCTCTCTGTGACATACATTTTACACCTCTGCAGGAAATATTGTCAATAGCAAATAAGCAGTTGTCATAATTTGTTAATTTTTGTTTTTGCACATATGTTTTTATATTAGCGTTTAAACTGAGCTCAAGTGCTCTTTATGTTTACTATGTTTTTATTGTACAACTATATGAATTGTATTTTTTTGTCCTTTATTTGGAGCAATCTGTTGGGCAAATATATTATTATTATTATTATTATTAACTGTAATGCCTTTCCTGTTGAGATTTATGAGGATAATCAATCCTGCATCAAAATAGCTAATATTGTAGAAACTAAGCGCAGTAAACATATAGATGTTAGGCACCATTTTATTAGAGAATGTATTAATGACAATAAAATAGTCCTACACTATTTATCAACTAGCGAAATTAGCGGCACCAAAGCTAAAATATTTCAGAGAAAAATTAGGAGTATGTGCAATCAATAATTAGTTTAAATAAGTTTTAGTAGTCAAGTAGTTTTATTTTTAACTAAATCATTGCATTTTGTAATAAGTAAGAATTGAGGGTGTGTGTTGGCATTTCTTCTCTTTCTTTCTTAACGAACGCACTCTGCATACCGCATATTATTACGGAACGTGTCTCCGTAGAGAAAGCACGGCAAGTGACAAGCATAAGGTGTTGTGAGCGTGCTGTCCAGTTTAGTTATAGTTCATAGAAGTTGTTAGATCCTGAAATATATTAAAGTTCTAAAACCACACAGTGTCTTTCTGATATTCATAAAGTCTACAAGGACTTGCTTCAGATGCCCAAGAAAAAATTTTGAAGAACTCAGATGAAGAGCCTGCTCAAATAGAAGAATATAATGGTATAGAAACCAGTTCCCCTAGTACCAGTGGTAACGAGAATAACACAGGAAAGCAGAAGAAAATAAAAGGAATCTTTAAACCATTTGACATGGTACAAAGAATTTCTAGAAAAAAGAGAAGAGAGGAAATTGCAACAACACAAAGATAAAGAACTTAGGCAAAGAGAGAAATTAGTTGTAATGAATGAAAAATTACAGTTGCAAAGAGAAATTTTAAATGTTTTGAAAAATTGCAATAATTGAAATTAATCTTTTTTTTTGGAAATGCTTTGTGCGCCAGTCGTATTTATTAGTGAAATTATTGTTTTGTTTATATTTATAGAATACATGTTTATTTTTGTTATTGTCATACAGAACATACATTTAGTCTTTAGGCTTTCACGGCCGTCGTTGCTGGCTGCTCTTCGGTTCTCACTTCACTTCTGAAGAAGATCACGACAAGATGATCGAAACGTCAAGTAATTTAAACTTTCTACACGGCAGAGAACCCGAGAACCGAAGAGCAGCCAGAACATACATTTATTTTTAATTATCTTTAATTTTCAAGAATTTTGTTTTGTTATATTTTTATATGTATTTTCTGTTGTATTGCTTTTTTTATAAAAATAAAATTGGTTATACGTAAAATGTGATAATAAAATTTATGTTTTAGTAGCAAATGTGTTTTTGATATTTTCTAATACTATTTGCTGTTTAGTGAAACCTCTAGCTGGTAATTAAGAAAGGATATTGCGGTGAGATGGGGCACTCGCAAAGTGACTTTTAATAAGTTAGTTCATTTACTAATAACCCCATTTCCATAGTAATATCATTATTAATTTGATTTTATGATTTGGCGTTCCTGTAAAGTGATCCATCTGTGATATTATCTTTTTTAAACAAATAATCTGTATTTTCTACATATGTTTATTTTTTTCATGGTTGATATTTCCAATATCTTTTTTTTAATATACATAATACCATTAACACGAAATATAATATATATAACAAAGACATTTATTATTTACTCTGCATTTGGGTACATTGACATAAATATCTGTTGCCTTCTATCAAGCCCGTGGAATGGTTCATGATCATCATCAATTATCTCTTCTTTTTGGACCACTTCAACTGGAGGGTCCCCCTTCCTTATACATATATTGTGCATTACACATGCTGCAATAATACAATTAATAATAAATGGGATTCTTCTATTTTCAGAACTTTTCAGTCTTCGAAAACGACCCTTCAGCAAACCAAATGCATTTTCAATCACTATTCTGGTTGCAGAGAGTTTGTTGTTGAATGCATGTTGGTCATATGTAAGGCTGGATAAGCTGAGTCGCCCAATAAAAAATAGTTGCCCAAGGTATTCTCCGAAGATGCTTTTTCATAAAGTGCTGATCTTCTAAACACCCTGGCATCGTGCATAGATCCAGGTTCTCCACAATTTATATCGATAAATAACTTTTACCCTTTTCTATTTACTATACTATACTATTTATTGACAATATGACAAGCCAGTAATAATATCTACATTGTCAAAAGGACTGCATCACCTATGGGTGTTCTTCCTGTAGCCCTGGTGTTTCGACTGGTCTTCACTATTCGTGGTCATTATAAGGTGTTAGAGGCTTGAGTCGTTACCATTTTACAATTTAGATTTCAGACCAAATTACATATACCTCATTATCTTGCATAGGTGCATTTATAGATATGTGAGTGCCATCTATGGCTCCTACAACTCCTTCAATGCCCCCTTTTAATCGGAAGTTATTTGATGTAATTTTCATCCTGTCTTTTCTTGGCCATACAATATGTCTTCTTGCATTCATAACAAAAAACTTTGTAACCTTCTTGATAATTATGTAGGCAGCACTGCGAGATAAATCAAATCTGTCCGCAATTTGTCTGTATCTTTCTGTATTTGCCAGATACCACAGTGTCAATAGGAATGCTTTTTTCGGTGTAACTTTTGCTCTACCATATGTATGAGTTGGTAAAACATTTCCTGCTTCAATTTCATCTGTAATAATAATAATAAAGAATTAAAGAAGTAAATGAGTTTTTATTATAGTAATAGAAAGTAATCATACAATACTAACCGATACATAGTTCTGCTGTTCTTTTCGTCATGCGAAAGTGACTAGTAAAGGTGTCACCACAGTACGTATCACACGTTATTAGAAAATCTTTTATTCTATTTTTTTTTTTTCGATACTTCTTTAATTAATTCGAAAAAGGCGGCTACTTCAGATACTTCTGATGACGACGATGAAGAAAATATTGTGGATGAACTGTCACAATCATCATCAATAACCATATTCATTAACGTGGAATAATTACCGGTAGACTTATTTGTACTACTTGCCATATTTTACCCTGAAGAATTCTTAAATTAATATTACAAGATTAGTAGCTACGGATTTAACCTACGCTTTCTTAACCTAACCGCAATTAATAGATTTACGACCAACACGTTCGTCGCCGTTCGTTTTAATTAACAGTGTGTGTGTTCAGAGGTAACTCCGTTCAGTTCAGTTCGGTACTACCTACTTCATTCTTATATATAAAACGAACACGCCTTAACTCAGTCGAAAAGACATATGCAACAATAGTTCTATGAACGTCCATTCTCAACCGCTAGATTGCGCAAACAATACATCAAGGAGGGGGTGTTTCGTTCATTGGGTGTTATAAATATAACCTTACAAAAGTGCCGGTGTAATGGCAGTTGATCTATATTTCATAAGCCGCTCCAATTATTAAACTGCTCCTTAATAACCGCAGAATTAACCAGGTAAGTGAAATTGGTTCTATTTTGCCTCTTTTTGATGTTAAACATATTTTGAGCGAAGGTGCTTTGTTCCGAATAAGGCCACATGATAATTTTGTTTGTGGCCTTATTAGGATTAGTGGCCTTATTGGACCCCATATTTCTTTTCTAATAGGTTCTGCATATCTTGCAGAAAATTTCTAAATTAATTATGGCAAAACGAGCTCAGTGGACTGAAGATGATATGCGAAGAGTGCTAGAAGAAGTTGGCAACGGACAACCTGTCCTTGCAGTATCGAAAGAGTATGGCATTCCTCGGCGTACCCTAAGGAACCATATCAGAACTGGCAGCTCACTGAGAATATTAGGAAACCACTGTCTTTTAACTGTTGCCCAGGAAAACGAGTTGTGCATTAGGATGTTCCGATTAGCAGAGGTTGGAATGCCTCTAACTCCTAACGTTTTGAGAAGAAGTGTATTCATGTTTGTCGAGGAGAATGGTTTAAAACATCCCTTTTCTTCACCCACCAGGCTGACAAAAAGGAAATGGATGGCGCTATTTTATAGGCGACATTCTGAAGTACCACGAAGGAAATCTCAAATGTCAAATCCTGCAAGAGCACAAAAATTAAATAGGGGCATTGTAAATGAATACTTCGAAAAACTCAAACAAATTTTAATAGATTTGAATTTAACGAATCAACCTCAACTGATCTTATAACATGGACGAAAAAGGCTATCGGCTAACGTATTCGAAAAGGAGCAAAAAGGGTTACATCTGATAGCACCAGGGCACGCTGAAAGTGCTACTGTAGTGGCCTGTGATACTGTTTTGTCTGCAACACAGATACAGTGTTAGATATGCGGAGATGTGCGGCATATGCGATTTATGTCCACGAATAATGTGTTTTCCTTACAAAAACCGATAAGCAGCCATTTCTGTGCCCGAAGTGCTCACCATAACTGATATTACTTTTCTTAATACAAGAGTTTTTTTGTTGTGTGCACTTCTCAATATCTATAATACTCTGATGGAAGAAAATAACGAAGGACAAACCAAGAACATTCAACGAACGTCGCAATTAACCAAAGTGCCTATTGGAACAATATACAAGGCAATTAAAAATAACGCAGAGCCTCGAAAGCAAAGAAGTGACAAAGGAGCACCGAGGAAAATTAAAGAGTATGAAATTGATATTATTAGGCAACAAGTATATTGCATGTATAGCGAAAATGTTGTACCTACAATTGAGTCCTTACATAAAAAAATTAATTGATATTCAATGTTCTAAAACAACCTTGTGGCGGACGTTAAAAAAAAAGCGGGTTTTAAATTTTGTACTATAGATAAACGCCGCACAATTATGGAAAGTTCGAGGTTGCAGAAAATGCGGTACGAATACTTGATGGCAATAAAAAAATATAGACAGGAAGGGCGATTTATATGTTATTTAGATGAAACGTGGTATGATACCCACGACACTTATTTGCAAAGGTTGGGTAGACAATTCAGGCACGTGTCAGTTGGACGCGCCGGTTTCGAGAGGAAGAGAATAATTATTCTCCACGCTGGATCAGAGAAAGGATGGATCGCGCAGCCGCTATTATCTGCAAAAAATGTAAAATGCTCTAGCTTGGATTACCATGAGGACATGACTTCATCCTTATTTGAAGAATGGTTTTGTAATACTTTACTGCCAAATTTACCAGAAAGTAGTGTGATAGTAATGGACAACGCCCCGTATCATTCACGACAGCAAAATAAAGTTCCTACAAAAAGTAATAATAAGAAAGATATTAAAGAATTTTTAGAAGCAAATAATTTATATTTTGAGGAGCATTATACAAAAAACCAATTATTAGAAGTGATGAATACAAAAGAATATTTGAAGGATTATTATGTGGATAATAGAGCCAAAGAAGCAGGACATACAATTTTACGTTTACCGCCGTATCATTGTATTTTTAATCCAATTGAATTGATATGGGCCCAACTTAAAAATACCATAAGGCGAACAAATCAAACGCCTAAATTTAGTGAAAGCACTATAACACACATAAAAAATGCGATGGAACATATAACTGCTGATAATTGGAAAAATGCCGTTAAACACGCAAGAGCAAAAGAAAACGAATACATGGATATGTATAATATAGTACCACCTTTAATTATAAACTTGCAATACAATTCAGAGTCAGACACAGATATCGATTTCCAAGACGACTCAATCACATCAGATGATGATTTGTGAAATACGGTGTATATTAAGTATATTGTATAATACTGCCACGGTCTCAGTTTATATAAACATGACTTACAATTTTATTGTGCATTACCAACTAATTGTTAAGCTTCATATATCTAACTTATTATTTTTTGTAAATAAACCTAATGTATATTATTTATTATATATATTTAAAATTAAAATTGCGTTTTACTATTACCTTATAGTGCCGTAATTTATACTCAATCCGGCCCCTGCATTCATATGCTGCAAGCAAGCAACCCGTACCCTTTCAGTGAGGCGGGCAGGTAATTATCCCCACATAAGGTGCAATAAAATCATTACAGGCTTAAAATGTTACTTTCTTCTATCTTGAAAAGAACTATAACTTGTTTTAAAGAGGGGTAGTGATTCAGGTGACAGAGGCAACAGATATATTTGAGAGAAATGGTACATATACATATATAATTACAAATTAGTAGTAATATGTTTATGATTACACACACTAAATAAAGATAGCACTGCGAGGATAATTTCAAGTATGTACAATATCAACATTATTTGTTCTAGTTTTGACCCAAAATTATGTTAACGAACAACATTCTGTCAAAGGGTTGCATCTCGTGAGTACTTTTTGTCAAATTAAATTTTTATTTCAATTGTTTGTTTAAATCAATATTTGCTTTTAACAGCCATAAAAAGAAAGAAAAGAGATGAAATACAAGAACTTATGGGTATGGTAAAGGATATAACTGTAAAACTAAATAAAAAAGAAACTAATTTAGATGCCTTTGGACGGTATGTGGCAACTTTGATAGAAATGAGACCAAAAAAATGCAAGGAATTAAAAAGAGCAATTACAAATCTTTTGGAGCCATCGGATTCAGAGGATGGGTATACCGATTACTAATTCAAATTTATGCAATACAATGTTTGAAACTTATTACTTTTTATTTGTAAACATACAGTATATTACAAAATAACCTATAGTTTCTTTTTTTTATTAAAATCTCAATATTCTTTCATTTTGCCAAGGAACACTCCCGGAATTGGATAAAAAATATTTGGCTAAAGTATCTCGTATATTGTATGTATTTCTTGTGGATATATTGGTTGAGAATCTGCCCACTTTCAGTTTGCTCCCGCCATGTGCCATTATCAAAATCTTCCCTATCGGTAAATTCTGAAGGATAATATCCTGTTGTCAGATTAGTCTGGCAATAATTATGCAAACATACTATTGCTTTAATGAAATTATCAATATTGTTTACATTAGCTAAAATGAGTTTCTTTAAAATTCGCCATCGGCTGACAATTATTCCAAAGGTATTCTCTATAATTCGACGTGTCCCTGATAGTCTATAGTTAAATATTTGCTTTTTGCCTGATAACAATTTGCCTGGATATGGTCGCATAATATATGGCTTCAGAGGAAATGCCTCATCAGCTACGAATACATATGGCATTTCGACATTGGAATGAGGAAGACAATTAGGCAATGGTAGATTGAGACCTCCACTATCCAATAACCGCCCAAATAAACTATTTCGAAAAATACCTCCATCACTCGTGGAGCCATAACCACCTATATCTACTAATTTAAATGCATAATTTGCATCACACGCTGCCATTACAGTACTATGCTGAATGACTTTTTATAATTGTAATATAATGATCCAGTGTGCGCTGGAGCTACATACAATATTTATATGTTTTCCATCGAGAGCACCTACATAATTTGGGAAATTCCATTTTTCATCAAATTCTTCTGATAGCTTTAACCATTCATCCGTTGTGGGAGTTTTCAGATATATTGGTGACAGTGTTTCCCATATAACGGGACAAACTTCGTTGATAATTCTATGAATTATGGTGATGCCCATATGGTGAGACCAAGCTAAACTTTGCATCGATACACCTTGTGACAAAAACCTACAAACTGAATATAAATACTCAAGAAAACCTTTCACTGAGGGCAATTTAATTAAAAAATGTGCCGTTGAAATGGCCAAAGCTTTTGAAGATTCTAAAATGGCGGAGAAATTTGAATCAGTGCCACTTTCACATCAAACCATACAAAGGAGGATTGTTGCTATGGTTGAGCAAGTAGAAAAATCGATGCTTAGCCTGGTTAAAAAAAGTTCATATTTCTCACTTTGTCTGGTTGAAAGCACTGAGCAATCAGATGTTAGTCAGCTGTTAATATTTGTGCGTACTACTTTTGAGGATTTTACCAGTAAAGAGGAGTTATTTGATATTTGTCCTCTTTATGGAACAACAAAAGGAAAAGACATCTATGAGGCTGTGAAGAAAACAGTTGACAGAATTGGAAGTTTTGATAAATGTTCAGCCATAGCAACAGACGGGGTCCCATCAATGACAGATAAAAAAATTGGATTAGTGGGTCTGCTTCGAGAGAATGGTATTACTTGTCTGACAATGCATTGTATTATACATCAGGGAGCTTTATGTGGAAAATCAGTCAAGCAAGATCAAGTTTTTCAAACCGTGATTAAGATTATAAATATGATTAGAGGTGGAAATCGATCCCTTCTACACAGGCAACTTAGGCAGTTTTTAGTGGAAACAGAGGCTGAGTATGGAGACTTGCTAATGTACAACCATGTAAGGTGGCTGAGTGCAGGAAAGTGCATGGAACGATTTTTTGCCATAAGAAAGGAAATCCCTGCATTCCTCAATGAATACGTTTCATCTGACACAACTGAACTGGAAGAGAAGTTTAAGGATCCAGAATTCTTAAGACAGTTAGCTTTTATAACAGATCTGACTAAAAAAGAAAATTGTAAGATAATAAATAAATGTTTCACCTATAGGTATACTTAAATGTTTTTTTTTATTTCGTAAGATGATACGAAGACAGATGACCTGGATGTATCAGAAAAAGAATATCCATTTACAGAGGATGTCAATTTTGGTAATTAATATTTACATAAAATATATAAGTTAATTTTTATCATGTATTTTCTGCATTAGAGGACAAGGCGATCGAGAAGACTTCTTGGAGTAACGAAGATGTGCGTTTATTGTTACTTGTATATTCTCGACATCTAAATGAATTTAAGCAAGGAATAAAACAACACAAAAAAATATGGGAAGAAATCGCAAGTGAAATGAATAAAATAAACGACAAAGCCACAAAAAATGGATCTCATTGTTCTGTGAAAGTAAGTGGTTTGAAAAGAACTTATAAAAATATCAAAGATCATAATTCAAAAAGTGGTAATGACCGCAAGAGTTGGATATTTTTAGATGTAAGTGTAGTCGTTCTTTTCAATATTATCATAAATACTGAAATGAATGCATGCCTGAAACTAGGATATGGACGAAATATTTAGTGGGAAAAGTTGGGTGTCTCCACAATCAACTGGTTCGAGTGATGCACCAGTTCCCTCAACCTCCAAAAGTGAAAGTGCTGAAGACAAGTATCTTGCACATTCATCAAGCGAAAAATCAAAAAATAAAAATGTCGGAAACAAAAGAAAGTTTACCCAAGTAATAGAAAACTACATAGAGGACAAGAAAAAAGAAAAACTATAGAAAGAAATGTTGAAGAGGGAAGTAAAAGAAGAAAATGCACGAAGATCGATTATCTGTGCAGAAATCTTTAATAGATTTACTACAAAAGATTGTAGATACTAAAAAATAATTCTTTGTAAGATATTAAAAATATTGGCAAACTAGTTTTATGTACAAAGCATTTACATTTGAGTTTAGAAGTTTTTAAAGAATGTGATATATGAAATAGTTTTCTTTTAAGTTTAATATTTTGTTGATGCTTATAAAGAATGTTTTCCTTCTAAAGATATTTATGTTTTTTTAGTTTTCAGAGAAATATTGAGTTGTTTATATGGATTTTATTTTTGTTTTAATAAAATAAAAAAATAAAAAAACATAGAATTTATTAAAGCAATACATTAATTGTCCAATTTCATTGGTAAAGCATTCATAATTTGATTCCTCTTATTAACTCCCAATATCCTCACATTTCCTAAATCTTCAATATGCTGCTCTGGATGATTTATGCGTTCAAAAGCCATATTCATAAAATCGTCATTTCTTATGCATATATTGTGTACAACACAACATGCAATTATGAATTCTGGTATTTTTTTAATATCTGTTAACGGTAATCTGTCTTTCAAAATGCGGAATCTGGTTTTCAATAGCCCAAATGCTCGCTCAATAACCATTCTCGTAGCTGATAAACAGTAATTATAGTTTTTTTGTTGTACTGTTAAGTTTCCGTGGTCTTTAAATGGAACCATTAGTTTTTGGATTAATAGGGTATGCACAGTCTCCTATTAGATGGAGTTATTTGGAAAACATCCATCCATTGTTAAAGTTTCGCTACAGGGGAGTTTTCTAAAACACGGACATCATGAGTAGATCCCGCATGCCCTGCGTAACAATGGGTAAAAATACTTTGTGCATTACACACTCCTTGTAATATTATGGAATGTCGGCCTTTTCTGTTTATGTATGAATCGCCATCTGTTCGTGGGGCGAATATGGGAATGTGGGTTCCGTCAATTGCCCCAACCACTCCGGGAAAACTACATATGTTTTGAAATCTAATTATATCTCCAGCTGCATGTCGCTCATCAGGCCACTTAATATGATTTGGAGCAATGCTATATAATTCTTTAATAACACGTTGTACTGCCCCAAAAGCAGTCGCCTTCCCTACCCCAAATTGTACGCTAAGAGATCTACAATAAATAACAGGCATACATTCAGATACCATATTTCCTTAAATTAATTACCCATATGAGTCCGGTGTTGCCATGGACCATAAACAAATTAATAGTTTTTGGGGGTAATTCGTTTTCGCCCCTGTTCTATGCCTGTGTGTATCAATTGCGGTCCAATTACACTTAAAAGCGCTTCGAAGGTTTCAGGAAACAACCTGGGAAATAAATCAAAACATTATAAAACAAATTCATTTTTGAAATATGTTATATAGGTTTCCTGAATTATTAAGTTACCTGAAATGGCTTTTGAAGTTCTCGCGCGAGTAACTCGGCACGACTCGCTCTACAAAATCAGACACTTTTTCAATATTAGGAACTAGTGCTTCTTTCGGAGAATTTGATAGAAATACCAGTATTTCTTCCTCGCTATCGCTACTGCTGCTTTCGGGACTAGAACTGGAATTTTCCTCAGAATTGGTGATTATGTAGCTCCCAATTATTGAAAGAAGTGTTTGTTCTTCTTGTTCTATATTGTCCATTATAAAGAATATTACGTATACTTAACCAACGCTGCTCGAAAGTTTTGTCTTCACAATCTTTCCCCTCTGCTGATAGGTTATGTAAGCCTGCGGTCATATGATTACATCAACACCTAACTTGTGCGCGCGTGCCGAATTGAATATACAACAAGCAGACAACAACTAAATCGGAACGCTCACAGTGCTATGTGTTTCAATGCACGCATCGCATAAAATGCACCAATCGGAACGCAGCCTTATTAACACACTAATCCTAGACCATCCTTAGTCTCTCCCTTATCCCTTCACCCTGTGCGAAGTGTACGAGGACCGGGACAATTGGGTAAGTCACCGGTTAATTTTAGTTTCCTTTCCCTAAAACACAAACACCTCGTTTAAAAAGATAAGCTATGGGGCAAGTTTTAAGTAGAATGAAAGAAACTGAGAAACTAAGGAAATAGAAGAATACGCGGAATACTAAGAAACCTGTAAAAACAGTCCCCATATGTTATATTATATATTATTACGTTAGATTTTGTTACGGTTTTTCTGCTTCGCCTACCTCGAATTAGTTCTCCGCTAGTCTTTTCGACAAGCTTTTGCAACCTTAGTTTCTTCTCTTTCCGTCCTCTACCTTCAGAGATGCTCCTACGTCTTGTTTTTCCACAACGTTAACATTATCGTTTTATTTTTTTTTCTTTCAAATTGTGTTTTCTTTGCCATGTTAGTGCGGCTTAGCTAGAATTTGTATCTTTTAGTCTCATTTACTTACAGATATTTTCTTATACTTAAAACGGTCTTAGATTTTCGTTTAATTTCTTTCAATTTTAATAAATTCCCTTCAATTCCTATATTTTGACAGTTGACGTTTTCTTTTCAAGGCTAGGTCTGTTTGATCTGCACTTACCGGTATTATCGATTCCCACGCATCGATTTGTCGATCGATCGTGTTCCATTCAGATCTGCCCTATTCTGTGTTTACATCTTTTCAACGTTAGAGGGCACCTCTATGTCCGTTTTCTTATTTTATTTTTCTGTTTTCTGATTGGTTGTGTGACGTATTCTCCCTTCCGGCTTCCTGTTCCTGTTTCATCTTGGTGGTTGGTGGAGACGCGTTCACACGAGTACATCATCCCATCTTTGGAAATTTTGGATATTTTCACACATCTGTGGATTTTATTGGAAGATTGCTTGAAATAATCATTGGCCGTATCTTTGCTTGTGTTTGATGTGGGATTAATGTGATTACCACGGCAGATGAATTCGATAATTCGAGATATAATTTGAGAACCCACGCGTCTGCAACGCCATATCTGTTTCTTTCTTCTCTTCGTTGTAAAAGCTCGTTACTTAACGAGGTCTTTATATTCTCATCATTTTTGGAACCCTGGAATTTTACCTTCGTTTTATGTGAGAGTTTGAACACTCACGTGCGGCTGAGGACTTCTGCGACTTGTTGAGTCCTTCGGAGAACCTACCGCTTTTGGAAATTCAGTGGACCGTCTGCTTCGGGTATTACCGAGTCAGCCCAGAGACTACGATCTGTTCGGATAGGAGAGGATCTCCATGCCCCGTAACAGCTGATTGAGAACAAAAGCTAAGTTGCACGTTTTCTTTTTATTTGTAAATTTTGTCCGCGTTTAAAACTTTCATTAGTAAATAACTACCCCGATCACTTAGTTTTTCTTTTTTTAATGTTTTATTCAACAAATCTGGAAATTATTTATGTTATATCAAGGATCGGAGGGTGTCACTAGTTCAGTACAATAGTTTAACTGTAGTATTCATATATCCTTTCATTTGTTTTTAACGAATTCAGAATATTTATTTAAAACATCAACCGATTAAATATCGGCCTGTAATATACAGGGTGAATTATTCACCGCTAGTATAATCAAGTCAAATATTTAGCTTTATTTTAGTAGTTTAGTTTTTTGTAACTGTAAAATTTTCTTGAATTTAAATTAACTCTTAGCGTTAGAATTTTCTTTATATGACGTGTGCGAACTGATTGCGTTGGTCAAAGCGTTCGGTGTTCGAGTCCTATCGTAGGATTATCTGTTATTTTTGTTCAATATTTACTATACTATACTATTTATTGACAATATTACAAGCCAGTAATAATATCTACATTGTCAAAAGGACTGCATCACCTATGGGTGTTCTTCCTGTAGCCCTGGTGTTTCGACTGGTCTTCACTCTTCGTGGTCATTATAAGGTGTTAGAGGCTTGAGTCGTTACCATTTTACAATTTAGATTTCAGACGAAATTACATAACATTTATTACAACAATTTTGATGACACATGAGTGACAGTTAATAACGTTTACTGATGCAGAGTATCATACTTATTATTTGAATTCTATGTCAATAATACCAACATTTTCCCCGTTATTTTATGTTAATTTATTTATTTTATTTTTTTGTGTATGTGTTTTGCCAACTGCTTTACCCTTCGATATTCATTTAACACCTTGGATTCCTGCTTATCTTGGGGGCATGACAGGGTAAGTAATCCTAAGCAGGTGGCGCCGAAATTTTTATCCATCTTGGGTTTGTGTTTCTATCAACCCACTCCCTCGCCGACGAGCCGGCTGGCACCCGGCATGATTGCCGAATATCAACCCACTTATTCGAAGATTTGTAAAGCGGAAGTGCATCACCTTTTATGTTTTTATTTTGATTTCTTGCCTCGCGGTTTTTCTCGGTGTTCTACCGTCACTTTCGGTGCCGGAAATTTAGGTAACAATTTACAGTTATCTGTATACCATACTTAGTTGCTTATTTTGTATAGTTATGTTTTGTATTATATTTCGTAACACTTGCTGTAACTTTTTATGCGCATGTAATTCTATTTAATCTGTTGAAAGAAAATCACCGACAACTGGCTGTAGAAGGCCTCTGGAATTTACAAAATCAAGGTATAGAAAGTTAAAATGAAGAAAACTTCTTATTTTCACAAACTTTTCTTCATTTTAATATGAATTTTCACCAAGTATCGACCTCCTCAATACAAGTATAGAAAGTTGTCCCGATGGTGGCTAGATAGATGAAATTAATATTGACAATTAGTAAAATACCTTGTATGCAGAGTTGATAAAAATCACGATTTTTAAAAAAAATCAAAAATCGTAGATTTAAAAAAAAATCATGATTTTTTTGATTACTTTAAATTTTAAATACTGATGCATTATAAAAACGTTTTATTATTTATTTTCATAAAAAAGTACGGATAAAATACTGACAAGAATCTGAAATTGGTAAAAAGCGGAGACGTTTTGCGGTTTTGTTTCGGCAAGATAGCAATCCTGAATCAATCCGCGAACGTGTTGAAACATGTTGCAACTGGTAAGTCGCGCTAGCCGGCTGCACCGTATAAAAGTCGGATGCCGCGCCGCAATTATCACAGTTACTCTTTCGATCTGAACGGGTGAAGGTTAACGTGTACGCGCGAAAATGACAAGTAGAGGTAGAAAAGAAGATAGTATTTGGCAGTATTTTGTAAAACAAACTATTGTTGGCAAACTTGGGTGTCGCGCTATCTGTAAAAAATGCGGTAAAAATACGCAAGGGTTGGTCGAGAGACTTAAAACCCAATGGGAAAGTTGTAAAAATAAAAATTGTTTAAATAATGGTGATGATGAAAGTGAAAATATAAATGAATCTCAACCGACAAAGCAAGGAAAAGAAAATGAAGAAACTCTAACTGCACAGCATATAAAAAAACAAAAATTTAATAAAAGTGGGCGTTTGAGTGGCTCTAGTACTTTCGATTTTGATGCCGGTTGCAGTAGGAATAGCGACGTTTTAAGGTCATTTGTCGTTAGAACAAATCACGACAAGAAAAAAGAATTGGACAAGCAGTTAGCTAGGGCTATTTTTGCAACAAACTGTAGCTCCAGGTCAATTGAACATAAAGAAGTTCGAAAAGCAATTGAAATGCTAAGACCGGGATATGTTCCACCTTTTAGGTTCCAACTATCATCGGTTCTTTTAGATGAAATATTTGAAGAGGAGAAATCAAAGTATTGTAAAGATCTATCAGGCAAGTCAGTTTGTATGTCTCTTGATGGATGGTCAAATAATTTGTGTCGTTTTGACAGCCGAGGATGGAAATAGTTTCTTGTTCGAAAGTATAGATACATCAGGGCACCCACATACATCTGATTATCTTACAGATACCGCTGTAAATGTAATAAATAAGTGTGACACTGAGTATAATTGCAAAGTAACTAGCATTATCACAGACAATGCGGCTAATATGAGTAGTATGAGAAAAAAACTATCAGAGCTCCTGAATTTGAAATATCCCATTATAACTTATGGATGTTCTGCTCATATACTGAATTTGCTTTCCAAGGATTTAGAGATTAAACAAATAAAAGAACATGTACTTCAAATTGTAAAATATTTTCGCAATACACATTTACCTAATAACCTGGTATAAACAAAAAGAAGGGAAAAAATTAGTACTACCTCACGATGTTCGATGAAATACACTCGCTGACTGTTTTGAAACATATGTCAGTGAATGATCGAAGTTATTACAAATTTGTGAAGAGCATGAAGGTGACATTGATCCTGTGATTTTTAAAAAAGTTTCGAATATTCAAATCAAAAGAATGGCCGAAGACTTTTTAAAATTATTGAAACCAATTTCTGTGACACTTGACAGAATTCAGCAGAAACGTGCCTGTTTATCTCATATGGTTGAGGAATGGAAAAAATTAGAAGCAGTCTTTACAAGTTTTTAATCAAATGAAACAATCATAAAACAAAAGTTTATTAATAGATATGAACAAGCCACGACACCTTTTCACTTTTTAGCATATTTGCTGGATCCTACTACAAATAAAAATGAATACACGTTGTCACCTCAAGAAAAAAATTCAGCTGTGGTTTCCAAATATTATTCTGGCACTGGATTATTACCATTAGTCATTAAGTTGGAAGCCATATCAGATCCGTTCCACGAAATAATGTTTTCGCAAGAAATAATACAAAATGTAAATGCAGAACGTTCCAGAGATTAATCAAGCAGTGGATATCATTGTTCCGATTTTGTGTGCAAGCGCTTCTTCTGCAGATGTCGAAAGAACTTTTTCATCATATGAGCTTGTCCATTCAGAATTAAGAAATAGATAGGGTAATGAAAAAGCATCTAAATTAGTGCTTCTTTTTAAACATTATAATACAACATAAGATCAAAAATAGTATTTTTTATACTTCTGTTCAATTAGTTAATCTTCTGAAGAATTTTTTAAATTTTAGTTTTGCAAAACGTGTATATTTTATTAATATGAAACATATAGTTTTCTTATGTTTATTTATTTTTTCTTTGTATTTGGAAATATTGTATGTATTGTGTTACTAAATAAATGTATTTGTGTAATTTTGTAATGTTTTTTCTGCTTAAAACATTTATTATATAATAAAAAATAAAAACTATAAGAAACTACTATAAGAAAAGACATCATGATTTTTTTAATAAAAAATCACCTTGATTTAAATCATCTCAACCCTGTATGATGTACCCTTGTATGTACCTGTATTACTATAATTATATATGTTAAATATACTTTTAATAATTTTAATATAATCTAAAGTTATGCAAATTAGAGACAATAAATATTTTATTTTTCATATTTTGACTTTTTTTTCTGATTTCATAAATTAGCGGTTGTTGTACAAAGTATATGAGTAACAAATAAAAGCAAAGAATATTTTTTTAAGTAATTATTAACTTTACCAACCATATTAAAGAAATGTTATTACCATAACAATATTTAACTGTTAATCCATTTATGAAAGTGTTAATTAGTCATTTCTGTAATGGTTTGGAATTATGTAGCATGGAGTTAGATGTAAACAGTTATAAAAACTGAATCTCGCCTTATGATTGTATTATTTTTCATCAAGTACTTTCATGGTCTTGTTTATTGATTATTATTATCATTGTTATACAAACAGAAATAATTTTCAATGTGTATTTTAATAAGTAGGAAAGAAATACCTGACCTACTTGAACCGTCTTATGTTTATTGATTATCATACAATAAAAGCTTATATTATTATTATTAGTATTGTTATACAAACACGAATAATTTTCAATATGTATTTAAATAAGCAGAAAAGAAAAATTACCTAATAATTCACCCCCAATTTGCACAATATTTTTGAATGAACAAAATGAAGTGTATTAAATACAAGTTTAAACACATCAGAAATGCCTAACATACTTAGATATATCGTATAATGTTAAAACAACAAATAATATAACCAATGAAAAAATAAGAGACATATATTTAAAATAATATGAATAAATAAAAATCAAAATTTTTATTTGAAAAACGTAAATCACTGGCTGTCAATTTACTGAAAACTACACAATTAGAAAGAAACAAAAAAAATTCAATGCATAAAACAGGATGGACCAGTTGGAATACCACGTACAGATTGTTAAACACTTACCATCTATTATCGATCCAGAATATACGATCATCCAAAGTATCTGCAAAATACTAAAATTCTTCAAAGATATAGGTGACGAACTACATCAAAAGTAATTGTAATAACATCTTTATTATACAACATGTGTAAGAAACACATACGATATGCAAATACTAGTACCGAAGTGTTAGGGCTCGACAAAATTGTTGGAAGATTTGGAAAGATTGAGTAACAAGACTTCAATATATTTACCGAAGCAACTTTGTTAGATCCTCGGTTCAAATAATTTACTATTTCAAATGATAATTCACTTTTATCGACAAAGGATTCCATTTTTAAATCAATTAGGTAGTTGTTTATAATTACAAAGAGGAGACGGTTTCGTTAGTGAATATACAACCGGAACACCCTAATGAAATTTGGGATGAATTTGATTTCGCAGCATGTATCTAAAAAAAGGGTATAGTCTGTCCATATTTCTAACGATTTGCCTTTTTAAATAGCACTCGATCTTCACAAAAGAAATGTTTACCGACCGTTATAATCCCTTGCGAGCACGGGTGGTTAACAGGGACGTATTCACTAAGATTATAATACTAAAAGTGTATTATAAAGAGATTAATGTTCGACTAAATAATATATTTATTTATATACACATAAACATACATACATTGTTGGGAAATAATTGTAAACGGTAGATTATATTAAACGAAACATAATTACTTCTCTACTTTAAAAAAATCAAATTTCTCTTAATACGGCACATTACCTCATTTGCATTATTTGGCGGCACCAGGTAGTGGATAGTCCCAGGTAATACTCTTAATCCCTCTAAAGGCAAATCGTTAGAAATATGGACAGACTATACACGAAACAGAAATCCAAGAATTAGAAACGTATATGACAGGACCGCCATAACCACGGAGAGATGATTGAAATATATCAAAACTTATTAAAGATTGTGGAAAAAACCACTGTGTGTTGTTGCAACATCGGTACCCAGCGAAAGGGTATTTTTCGGGGCAAATTGTTAGAAAAAGGAGAACGATAAGTTCAAAAAACCGTTTTCTTGACTAGCAATCTTTAATTTCTGTTAGATAAATTACATGGTTCCTTGAATGTTAAAAGACCACAAATTAAAAACCATTCTCAACATTTTTACCACTTAAAAGGTTTCTCTTTTCTGTATTTTCTTCTTTCATATGTAGGATTTTTATTTCTACAACATAACATTTTCAATACATTTATGTATCTCTGTGTGATAAATACAATAAAATATAATAATATAATAATACACTATTAACATTAACCCGTAAGTGCCGTAGTGCGGTCACAATTACGGATAACAAAACCCAATTCATCAATATTTCTTTTTGTGTATTCCCACTTTATCGAGCGTACTCAGTACCTTCAAACCATATAGTAGTTAGTCTATTGGGAATAGACCAGGGATTGTTATCATTTACGAAGAAACAGAGTTAAAATTTGTAGTTAAGACAAATGTCGCCTGCGGCGCTGCTTGCGGTGCCCTCCCCAATCACTCGCTCAGCTGTTGATATATATACACGTGAATCACTATTTGAGGTTACTTCTTAATTGTCAAGTCGTATGCGTGTCATAGGCGATTAGTGATTGGCTACAATAGCAAACGTTTGTTATATCCAATCAGTTATTGTGTGTGAAAATGGTGTTTTATTGCTGCGTGCGAAATTGTAAGGACTAGCTGAGAGAAGAGAATGCATATTCTTCCAAAAGATGCAAACGTAAGTATAAAAACAATTATAATGGCGTTACAAGGAATTGGTTTGAACATAATTGGTACAGTTTATGATCAATCTGCAACAAATTCAACAGCAATAAAAATGTTAATTGATGAAACCAAAGGGAAATACATGAAGATGAATAAGGAATATAGGTAACACACCACGCTTGTGTTATAATAGAGCAATATTTAAATTTTGAAATCATGAGATTGTACCTCTATTCGACTCCCCACATCTGCTAAAAGGTCTTTGAAATAACTTTATTGACGCACAAGTGAGTTTTACCTGGAAAAAGAAAGAGCAAGTAGCATCATGGGAGCATTTAGTCCAATTGTATCAAATGGACACGAAAGAGGTTACAATGTGCTACAAAATCACAGAGGAACACATCTACAGCAATAAGATGAGAAAAATGAAAGTAAACACGCGGCGCAATTGTTATCTCATACTATAAATGCTGCGATTAGAAGCAATGAGACATGGGGTAAGTTCAATCTTGTTATGCAAAAATAATTTCACTTCATATTTCTAAAGCTTCGTATCCATCTGAGCATATTTGCGCGCACGAACGATTTGTGCACAAATATGCGCAAATGTGTACGAGAGCATACGCGCTATTATTGCGTAGGCGCAAGGCCTGAGCACGCACGAACGTTTTCCAGCGCTTGTCAGTCTTTTGAAAACATCAAAGAAAATTTGCGCGTCAATATGCTCAATGTGGACGGAAGTGTCGGCGAATTGAGCAGATCGTGGTAGTGTTTTCCGTTTGTTTCAGAAAGGAACAGCGTTGATTGAGGGCATCAAGTAAGTTATTGGGCCGTATGCATAATAATCAGTAAATACTTACAAGCAAATACTTAGAAGTAACAGTAAATGCTAGAATTCATATGCATAATGATTTGCTAGTACTAAGTAGTAAAAGCTGGAAAATTATAAGTAAATGCTACGAGTATTTACTAGGCAAGGTAAGTATTTACTACTGCGCTCATTCAAATATTAGGGGGTAGGGGTAAGATACTGAATGTATACGGTAAACGTGTTAGAACTTGGTTACCTTTATGGTTCGTGCATTATCATCGCAATTCCGCAAGTGCAACGTTAAAAATGTCATCGTCTGACTCTAGTGAAACCAAAGAAACCGAAAACACCTCACAATTAGCGTTCGTTTTATTATTGAAGGAGGAACCAGTTATTCTTAATAAATCCCAGATTCCATCTGTGAAAACAGCAAAAGCTGCGGCAATGTCAAGATTAATTAAAGCATACGAAACGACATTTGGCAAACGTATAACAGCCGAACAGGTAAAAAAGAAATTGAATAATATGAAAGGGGAGATAAAAATGAAAACTGATAAAAACGCAACAGGGAACAGAAAGATAGTTCTGAAACCGTGGGAAGAGGAATTTTTAAAACTTTTGGATTTTAAGGGCAAAAATCCAAGTATTCACGAAGTACCAGGTAAATACCAACCAAATAAAATTTTATTTCATTAGAAAAGTGTACAAATAAATATTCAAATCTAATACTTTTATTTTTTTGTTAATAAGCATCAGGCTTTGTGATTTATTGAAAACGTAAACGCATTACAGAAAAGCTTTAAATATTTAATTTTCTTTGCTTTAGTATTTATACTATAGGATCGTCAAGATAATTACATTTCTCATCCTTCCAAAAGAAATCTTGGAGCACAGGAAAAATTAAGTCATTCAGTCTTTTCACCACTGGAAACAGAGGAAACGAAAAAGCTCTCAACAAATGAGCTTCAACGTTTAGTTCTGTTAGAACAATTGCACTATATTCGTGAAAAAAGACAAAAATTTCAAGCAGAACATGAAAATACTACCTCTCGTTCTGGCTGGTTGCAAAAAACTGAACAATATACACAAAGTTGTAATTTTTTTTAAGATACTGCCTGACTGAAGCTATATATTTATTCACGTTTAGAAAATACATGTTCTTTTTTATAAGAATATATATTTCTGTTAATAAAGACACATTACAAAAAAAAATTGCATATATGTACCCTACTTTTTTCACATATTTTATAAATGACATATCGTACTTTCAAATACTTTCCTGATTAGAATAGACCATGCTTCCTTTTAATCCTTGGTCATAGTGCATGCACGCACTAATCACTGTGACTGTATGTCAAACAGCCGACCCTAACCAAGAAAGTATTTGAAGACGGTACATAATAAATATTTTTCAATAATAAAGCATAAATAAAGAATATATTATTGTCTTAAAAATGTATCAACAAGCGGAAAATACACCCTACTAAGCAGCGCCGGCGTTTTGGTATAACAAGTGTGCAATTTCATCCCTTTTTCTTACTCCAACTGCTCTAATGTTATCCTGTTCAATTTCATTTTCTCCATCTGGCTCATCATCCGCATTAATGTCGGCTCCTTCAGCTTCCTCATCAAAAGATCTATCGTTTATGTGTTTTGCTACATTATGTAATACAAAACAGCTAATAATAACTGAAGGAATAATATCAAGACGAAGTCGAACTTGTGAACTAAGAAGTGGAAACCTCCTTTTAACTTGTCCAAATACTCTTTCTATAATGACTCTATTCCAGGCATGGACTTGATTGTAGTTTCTTTGCATATCATTGGCGGGATTTTTGTACGGTGTCATAAGCCATGGACTCAGGCCATATCCAGCGTCGGCAATTATAATTGCATCTCCTCTGTAAGGAGCTATACTCTCGATTAGCCCAGATTTGCGCAACACTCTGCTGTCAGGAGTCGAACCTGTGCTTGTAGCGTCAACGCTAGTAAATATTTCCTTGCTATTGCAAGTAGCTTGCACGTTAATAGAGTGACGATTTTTTCTATTCACATATTCGTCACCTTGCACTGATGGTCTAATTATTTCCACATGCGTGCAGTCCAATGCTCCTATGCAACAAGGGAAATTAAACACTGCTTGCCACTCTCTTTTAGCTTGATCTATATCATATATGTTTGTAGGAAATATTATCCAATTGTTTGATTTTTGACAAATCTTTCTGGCTACTTCACGCACTGTGCGGCCAACAGTTGATTGATGAACGCCCTTGTCTTCGCCTACACCCGTTTGAAAGCATCCTGGCTTTCAAACGGGTGTAGGCCAACATATCTAAGAAATATTTCCATTTTTTCATAGCGCGACAATGCACCACCTTTAGTTTCGTCTGTATTGCCCAAGAATGTGTCCGCTAGATATCTTACATGATGTGCCTCAAATCTATATAACTGTTTATATGTATGCGGATCAGTATTTCGACGTTTTTTGTATACTTTTGGAGCACGAATCTGCATGAACTGCGCCATTTTTAAGACTAAGAAATTTTTAAGACAAACGTCTAGTAGACTTAAAAATATATTAGTATTTACTTAAAGCATTAAGCAAATACTTGGCATTATGCATACGATTTTAAGCCTTTACTAGAAAATTAAGTAAATACTTATTGGTAGTAAATGCTTGATTTATTATGCATACGAAACCTAGTATTTACTGAGAAATTGTCAGTAAAAGCTTTTACTAGGCATTATGCATACGGCCCATTAATACATACTTAGCCTATATATTTATTTGAGGCATTCAGCATGGAATGGTCTCAAGAATCGGCATTGCAATTAATTGATGCGTATGAACAATGGCCGCTTTTGTGGAACGCCAAAGATGTGGATCATTTTTCCAGAAATCCGGAAAAGGTGAATATTTGACGAGAAAAATGATAATAATTGTACGTATAATACATTTTATTGAAATTAGTTCGTCATCAAATTTATGTTTCAAAATGGTTCGCCTTTAAGCGCATGCAATTTTTATTAGACAAAGATGATCCTAAACCAACAAGGGATACAGAGACAGTAAGTATAGGTATCAATTTAATAATAAAGCCTGATTTATAAACTTGACGTTGCCGTTGCCGTTCGCAGTTGATGTTCCCGTCCAAAGTTGGATGCACGGGTAGCTATGGAGAATTTTATAAACGTCGTTACCGTTGCTGTTCGACGTTGAGCTGTCGTTCGATGCCGTTCGAACATAACCAACTTTTAACTTTCGTCGTTGCCGTTGGATGACGTCGAACAGCGATCCAATCATAGCGCAAGTAAGTGTCACATGACCAGTGTTGTATGTATCAGTTTGAAAAAAAACATGGAGTCCGAACAGTTGGGTACGTATTTATTTTTTATTGCGATTATTTTTTTTTTTGGAGATCAGGGCAATATAGTTTCAGATGAAAATGTTGTCATGTTGATCGAAGTTATTCAGAACTATCCCTTTCTATTCGACCTTTCGAACAAAGAGTACAAAAACAAAAATAAAAAAGATGAAGCATGGCAGGAGATATCACTTGTACTAAATACGAGTGGTAGGTAGATATTTATGTACATACTGCAATATAGTGGAAAGGTTTTTTAGTTGAGAATTGTATGAAGACTTGGCGAAATTTAAGGGACAGATTTACCAGAGAGAAACGCCAGAACCCCAGTGGCTCGGCTGCCACCGAAAGTGTGTGGCCATATTTCAACAAGATGTTGTTTTATAGTAAATGTACGCGTCCCAGAAAGTAGGTATAATTTATTAATTTACATGAAAGTGATTTTGATGTTAATGTTTTTTGTAGAACATACACCGCAACATCGGCAAAAAAAATAGCCATGGATCGTCGTCCATCTTCCTCCTGCTCCTCTGGTTCAGTGTGGTCCAGTGTGGACATCATGTTGTCACCAACGGAGGAGGAGAAAGAAATGGAGACTGAACCAGAGGGCGGAGTGAGCACGGCAGCTACCAGTGGGGCAGATATAACAATGTTGCCGACCACACCTGTTACATCCAAAGGTAAATTCATATAGTTACCTGGTAATAATTTTGAGATTACCTATATGTATACTTTATAGAAAAGGGGAAACGAAAGCGTAATGTCGACGCGGATATGGCAGAGGTGGTGCAGGCGGCAAAAAGGATTGCCGATTCAATAAATGAACCGACAGCAGACAATCCTAACTGGACATTTTGTAATTATGTGTACTCTCGGTTGGCGGAAATGTCAACTGAAGCAGCCCAAGAGAAACGGAAGAAAATGTTAATTGTCTTGGAAGATCTGGAATAGACAATACCAGACAATTGTAAATATGTAGTGAAAGTACTAATAAAAGATGTACAAACACAAGAGAATAATTCTTTATTTTAATATTTTTATAATAGCATGTTTTTTATATACAATGATGGTTATTACAGTGTTATATCAATACGCGTCCTCTATTAATCATGTCATTTTGCCATGGAACACTTCCATGATCTGATATAAGATATTCGGCCAATCTATCTCTAAGGTTATAGATATGCCTTCGTGCAATATTGGACCCTAGCCGTCCTACTGACTGAAGAGGAGTTTGTTCATCTCTCCAGGTCCCATTTCTCTCATCAGCTGTGTCGGTGTACCCTGTTGGACAGTACATATTCATGTTTTCTGTTTGACAATAATTATGAAGTACAACAATAGCCTTTACTATGTTGTCCACATTGTCAACTTTTGCATTGATAGTAGTTTTTAAAATTCTCCATCTGGCAACCATTATTCCAAATGAATTTTCAATTACTTGACGGGCACGAGATAATCGGTAATTAAACAGTTTTTCTGTGTCGGACAGATTTTTTCCTGGGTACGGTCTCATAATGTATTCTTTTAATGGAAATGCCTCATCGGCTACTAAAAAATATGGCATTTGCATATCTGTACCAGGTAAATTAGTGGCTGGAGGGAGATTCATATCTCCCTTGTCGAGTCTCCTACCGTAAATACTATGCTGCAAAATGCCACCATCACTTTGTGACCCATACGCTCCTATGTCCACCATTGTAAAGCGGTATGTGCTATCACAACATGCCAACAGAACTATACTAAATCTATGCTTGTAGTTGTAATACAAAGAACCACTTTTAGCAGGCGCTTGAATATTAATATGCTTCCCATCTAGTGCACCTACACAATGAGGCATATTCCATCGGTGCGAAAAACCATTAGCTATGCTGATCCAATCCTCTTCCGTGGATGGTGATTTTAAATATAATGGACTGAGCTTATTCCACAACGCTTGACAGGTTTCATGGACAATTTGATGGACTGTTGTTAGACCCACATGAAATGTCCATGCTAAGGCTTGTAGACTAGTTCCTTGTGATAGGTATCTGAACAGCAGTATTAACAAAAAAATTAATGACTATTACACAATCAACATCTATGAAATGTGTCAATAACTTACTGTAATGTTATCACAAGTCTTTCTTCCGAAGATATACCATCTGTCCGAACCTGTCGTTTAATTACTGGTTTCACTATACTCAACAACTTTTCAAATATTGGAACAGTCATTCTTGTATATTTGAAAAATTGATTTGCATCCCACTCTTTCATTTTTTTATAGTATTGGTAGTTTCCAATTAACCTTCTACTTCGATTAATAGGTCGGATTTTGAATTTCCGTTGTCGACTTTTTTTCTTTAGGCATACATACGCGCATAAAAGAACACCTAATGCTGGTAGCTTCCTTTTACGTTGATTCATTTTCAAAATCTCTTTTTTTTTGTACCTATATGAACGCTTTAAATGTCAAAGTAGGTTATGTATATTGTTATTAATTAACTGTCAACGTTGCCGTTAGAGAGGTTTATAAATGCATTTCTGAACGTACGAACGGAACGAACAGCAACGACCAACGTCAACAGCGAACGGCAACGGCAACGTCAAGTTTATAAATCAGGCTTAAGTCATAAACTAAGCACAACGGTCTTGCCAAGGCACTCGTCCAATGCTGCAAAAGTAGTCAGCAAATTCATCGGCCAGCTGCCGGGTACCAACACTCCGTTGATTTCAGTGTCAAACGTTCTAGGTGGTGTGTACAATAGTGCAGCTTCTTTGTTCCTTCTCAAAAAGTTATGAAGGTGCACAACTGCCATGACAACGACCTGTGCTTTTTCTGGTTCCAATAGTAACGGTTTCCTTAAAACGCGAAATATGGCAGACGAAATACCAAACACATTTTCCACAACTCTACGAGCTCTACAAAGCCGGTAGTTAAAAGTCCTTTCCCTTTACTATGACTTCCTGCGAATGGCTTCATAACATTTGAAGTAAGGGCAAATGCATCGTCACCAATTAATACATACGGTACTTTCGTATTTCTTCCCGGTAAACTAGACGAGGCCGGCAAATTTAAGTCGTTTCTTGCTAGTTTCTTGTATAGTTGGCTATTTTTGAAAACCCCACCATCAGAAATTCTACCTTGGCATCCTACATCAGCATAAATAAAGTTGTAGTCAGCGTCAACCAAAGCAAATAGCACAATGCTAAAGAAGGATTTGTAATTGTAATAATCGCTGCCACTGTGAATTGGAGCTTGTAACACAACATGCTTCCCGTCAATTGCTCCTAGGGCATGTGGGAAATTCCATACGTTCTCATATCTGGCTGCAACTGACAACCATTCTTCTGGTGTTGATGAAATATGATGACGCTGACCATGCACAAGATGAGAATACAGAGGACGACTCGCAACTTATTGCGTCACAGCCCGACAGTCCTAGCAATGATAACATGTCCCAGGAAACTGAAGAGGACCAGCAGGAGGCTGATTCCGTAGAAAGTGCACGGATTTCTTCTCCCGTAGTAGTGCCAAGACCAAGAGAACGGCCTGCTGTCGCATCAGGGATACCAAGGCAGCACAATAAGAAAAAAACTCAATCAAACGGAGGATTCTCAATTGCTTTTGATATTTTGAAGAAATCATTTGACGTTCCACTTGCAGATGCATGTTCAACCTATGGACCCATTTTCTCGTGTGTCCTCCGCTGGATTGGATTCTTATCAGTTTGCAACCCCTTCGCCAACCCGTCAGACATCATACGATACGACATCGCTCGATTTTACCACCTTGTAGGTAGACTGCGTTTTTTTCAGAATAATTGATAATTTAGCCACCCTTTATTTAATATTTTCCATCGGCCTCGCAATTAAGGTCCGAGTGTTATTTTTTTGTGTTTTGTTTGAATTATAATATAAATATATGCTTTTGACTTACCTTCACGTGTTTTTTTAGTGTCCCACACAGCGCTGCACAAACTTCCGGAATAATTCTACTAATCAGTTGTTTCGATATTTTAATGTATATTGCAGACTCGAATAGGAATCTCCAGTAGCTAAGAAACGGAGAGTTACAGCCAACCGTTCTTGTATGGGCACACATTTTCTGAATTTGGTATCACTTTTGCCGATTCATCATCCACTAAATTAATCAGCAATTCAAAATCTGTGGAGGACATACGAACGAAATTTTGGAAGTGTCCACTGGTTTCTTGCAACTTCAGGTCTGCTAGTAAATTAGATCCGCCATAGATCTGCCGGCGTCGATAAAGTGCTGTAGTCCACCATCTAGGTTTGCGCCGAATCTTCTTTTTCTTCTGATGATACTATGATGATGATGATACTATATATTAAAATATATGCGGCACTTGCAATAGCATTTTTTGGAAGCGTCATCATACCACCACACCGCACACAACTAGGAACACTAATTTGCGCGCACAATTGTTGCCTGGTGATCGTCTTCAAAATGGGCGCGCACGCACGTGTGTGTGCACAAATCGTTCGTGCGCGCAAATATGCTCAGATGGATACGAAGCTTAAGGAAATGGGTTAATATAATATAATATACAATGCTCACAATTACCATGTTTAATAACTATGTGAAGAACTCCCTAACATAATTGTTAAACAATTTCAAGAACACCTTTCCATAATATTTCCTTACAATTCAGGTAAACAAAAGCGGATTAAATGAAACTTCTTTGACACATATGCGTAAATAATCACTTTATGGGCAATTGTATTTTAGATGAATACCTTAATTATCGGATTTGTGAGCCTTGTATATTATGTATATTACCTTCACTAACATAAAATACATTTAAACAAGATAAAATGTAAATTAGTATTATAGTACAAATAAAAGACTGCAATTAAGTTTTACGCAAAATTAGATTTGCTAATCCTGAGTTAAATACTACTTTAAAAGTACTACATATGTAGTATAATTCTATTATGGTAATACAATTTAAGGCATCTCATAGCATTTGTGATAATCCCTTTAAATTAGGAATTATCAATAAATACACAATAGGATTACAATACAATTTCAAGGCAACATTTAATTTTATGTTATGGTATTATACATTAGTTTGGCTTATTTTCTTACTAATCCAATGTGATTAGCGAAAAAAAATCGTTAATTAGAAGTGTTTACATATAATGTTATTGTTTTAGGACAGGGGAAGTTTTTACCAAAGGAAGCACTGCAGACAGCGGATTTTATATTGTTTGTCGATACACTGTTCGACAGTGTAAATGGAACGTCAAGAGTCCCTCAACATGGCAAACCGTTACGTTGCGTTGCAAGCAATACTTCGGAACAGGGTACTTTCTGGAACGAAGCCATCAGCGTATTACATTCAATATTTTTTATTAAAAATGGGAAAAGGGTTAAGCCCCCAACAATCAATAATTGGATAACGACGAGGTTTAAAGTATTTATAGCAAAAACTAAATAAATTGGGGTTTGAGTATTTGTCCCACAGAAACCTCAATCAAGATCCATTGGATAACTTTTTCGGCAATATACGCAGCCACGGGGCAAGAAACACTCATCCGACACCCACCTCATTTGTACATTCTTTCAAGGCACTCATTATTAATAATTTCATGACTTCTCACTCCCCTGGAAGTAACTGTAAACACAGAAGGGGCTCTTTCTTCACTACAAGAATATGTTGATGTAGAAGCCGGAACCGAGGAGATTGAAGGAGAAAGTTGTGTAATTTTCGAAGGACCTGATGACTTTTGTGTTCTTGAAGAATCGGCAATGGATATTTTGCAGGTTCATTCTTATGTAGCCGGTCATGTTGCGAAGAAAATATTGAAAGAAATAAGATACTGTGAAATCTGTAAGAACAATCTTATTACTAGTGTAAATAAAGATTTACATGTATTCATTAATTTTAAAAATTTTAAGGCAGCATTGTTAAAACCTGACATCGCTTATGTTAAGTTGTTTACACAATCTATGCAAAACATTAAAGTATTATTTACCCACCAATTGTATCAAGGAAATATTCTCTAGATTAGGTTACCCAGCAACATTAACTTGCGATAATGGAACTCAATTCACGGGGGAGATCTTTAAAACTTACTGCAAAGAACGTGGTATTATTGTATATAATACAATCCTGTATTGGCCCCAGATGAATGGGGAGGTCGAACGCCAAGACAGGGATGTGTTGAAACGATTGAGAATCAGTCAATTGGAAAAGAAAAACTGGAAGGAGTGCCTATTGGAGTACTTGATTATGTACAATAGCACGCCTCATAATGTTACTGGCAAAACACCTTCTGAGCTATTTTACAAAAGACAATTTCGCGACAAGATACCAACCGCACGCGATATTGAATATAAAACAGAGGACCCAGAGATTAGGGACAGAGACAGAGAAAAGAAAATGAAGGGGAAAGAACAGGGGGATAGGAGAAGAAAAACGTCGGACTGTGATATGGAAGTAGGAGAGAAGGTATATGTAAGGAACATGGCCAAACTAAATAAGCTTACACCCAATTTTGACCCTGTCACACACACAGTCACAAGCGTGAATGGTGGAGATGTTACCGTCAGGGACGACGATACAGGCAAGGAGTATAGGAGAAATATAATTCACCTTAAGAAGATTGAAGATGGAGAATGGGTTGTTGCTGGTAGACACACGAACGGAAGCCCGTATGAATAAATAGATGGTCGAGGAGCCAAAGAATTAATCATGTTTTGTTATTTTTAAGTTAAATACTATGTTGCTGTTATTATATTGCTATTGTATTTATGGAATGTATCTATCTGTTTAAAGAAAATAAAAGAGGGATGTAGTGTGTGCACCGGGGGTGACGTTGTCGAATCGGGGAGGAGACGATTCATTCATTTTTCGGGGAGACGCATACGAGAGTGAGGTGCATGCACGGCATCGAGATTGTGAGTGATTAACACGGTGTCTTATTTATGTATTGCATACAATACAATTTTCATTTCATTATCTGTTTATAAGGTAGGAGAAATTGCTTTTTATATAACTGGAAATGTTTGTTTCTGGTCAGATAGGGTTTCTATGTGACTGGGAACAAACATTTTCAGCTATATATAGAGCAATTTCTCCTATATAAAACAAAAAACCATTTCAGAAAGAATTTGAATACCCGCCATAGTTAGTAGCGACATTGACGACATGTGTCTTACCTATTTTCATGATTACTAATAATATTAAAGAGAAGGCCTTTGAATACAAAAAGAAAAAGCAGGCAGATACAAGCATATCCACAGCAGACAGGAGGTGGTCCACCATGAGCAAAAAGAATAAATGAATTG
The DNA here is from genome assembly GCA_949128085.1 of Cetonia aurata. NCBI lineage: Eukaryota > Metazoa > Arthropoda > Insecta > Coleoptera > Scarabaeidae > Cetonia > Cetonia aurata. The sequence continues at coordinate 13,578,554 of OX421889.1, forward strand.
GAACAAAAACCTCAAAAGAAGGTAAAAATATATTCATATACAGTAAACCCCCGTTATTCGCGCCCTCTGTATTCGCGAACCCACTTATTCGCGATTTTGTTTTTACTGACATCTCCCGGTATTTGCGATTAAAGGTAGGTAATTCCTCGCATTTATATAGCGCTTCGGTATTTCCCCGGTCTATTTATTTGTTTGAAGCTACACTTGCACTTCTACAAGCTAAGTAATAAATTAAAGAATTTAACAACTTTTTGATATAATGTGGATGGCAAAAGATGCCAACAAAAATTTGCAAATTTGCATAAAAATTACATGAAATATAAAGATAACGCCACCAGCACTGGAGCTTCACCCACCCCCGTATTATGAAGAAATTCATGGAATAGTAGGATATAAAGATAAAAGCACGCCTAGAGGTTTACAGGATACTGAAAATGAAGATAGTGAAGTAGACGACAACGAAAGTAGAAAATCACATGGCAATTATCCTGTTGTTGATCTTCATCTTCAAGTTCCTCAGAAAAGATAATAAACCATTTTGCAAACTCTTCAAGAAAAATACAGAAACCTAGAGTAACTAACGCAGTAATTAACGAAATTAAACAGCAATTAGAAGAAGATAGTGCAAGCAGAGCACAACCCTTTGAAAATATAGAAAAACTTATTTCCAAACAAAATGAACAAAGAGAAAGGCTGTTGTTTTTTCTTGAAAAAATGTCCAAAAGAAAGAGAAGAAACTCCACTTTCAAGTGATGAATAAAATATTTGTAAGGTAAAATTGTATTTGATACATAGTATAATGTTTAATAAAATATTTTGTTGCAGGGCGAAAGTATAGATTTTTTTTTTGTGCTTATAATAATAATAATTATTTAGTAAGATGAGAATAAGACTTTAATTTGTAAAACATGCTATAGTGTATCGTGTGAATAGATGTAAATAAATAAAGTATGGACATCTGTGTCAGGAGTATTTGTATAACCAAATGCAATGGCAAATCCGTATCTAGGGTATTTTTATTGTTATTAGAAGTTGCGAACATTTTTTTAAGATAGATAGAGAGTGAAGTTAGTTAGTTGCTGTTAGTTTCTGTGCACTTAATTAAACATTAAAAGAATAGTTTAAAACTAACAACTGTTTTAGTTTATTTTTAAAGAAAACACTGCGACCGATAGTACTAAAAAAACTATAATCTGATAAGATACAATCACATGTTGAGACCATAAAATCAATTTTGTGCGTAAAATATAATTTCAGTAATTCTTGCGAACAATTCATGATGATATTTAAGGATCCTGATTTAAAAAAATGTATTTGAACATGAAGTTTAATTCCCTAATATACCATGCACTATTTCATGCAATTCTTTATTTCTTTACTTAAATGTTTATACCAAAATACATATTCTATTTTTTAAAATGTAATTTTTGTGGTCTTTTATAATAAAGTATAGTTTCAATTTCTTACTTCTATTTATGTGTGTACTTATAATACGAATACCACATACATGATTAATTTTGTCTCGCCTTACCAACATTAAAAACTAGTCACTTTAATCAAGAATCCTGATCATTGAAATCCGGACTCATTCTGATCAATACCATTTGATGGAAAGAAAACCAGTGTTATATTACTATCATTTCCATAAGCATCTATATAATACTCTAATAATACAGTTTACAGTTCGTAGAAATAGCTGTTAATTATGAGTAAGGTAAAGTACCCTAATGTGAACACCCCTCCTATAGTGGACACCCAATTTAAAAACGTGAGAAACAATCAAGTCATTAGTTTTTAATATAAAATGTATACATCGGCAACATCGCGCAACTGCTGTCAACGAATCGCCCTTCGAACCGCGGTCAGTTGTTCACCATCTTGTTCTGTCAAATTTTTTGGAGGAAAACGACAAAAAACAGAGTTTGTTTTTGTCTGTGTCGTTGAAAATATTGACGATATGGTACAAGTAATGGCGCTTAAAAGCATTGACAATACCAAAAAAGAATTTGTTGTGGATGCGAACGATCTCTCCTTCGTTATCCCAAAAGAAAGGTGAAAAATCCCTTACCACAAAATTTTCAAGCCACAGTCTCCACCCATCACAGGATCTCCTTCGTTAATTTTGATCAAATTCTGGGCATCCTCCCCAATCTAGAAATTGCAATGAGAGGAGAAAGATTTCGATATATTTTTACAAAACCAGTCGATATTAAATAACATTAATTTATTCTATTGCACTTTTACGTTTTTTTAAATTACATTTAAGTACATTATGTAATGATATATGTTTAGTTAGGATTATTTATTAAAAGTATTTTACATTAACTTATACACTATTTATTTACCAAAAAGGATATCCAAAGCACATGTTCACTATTGGGGGTGTCCACTATAGGAACAACACTTATACCCGTATTTATAGTCCGTGCTCGAGTCGCTGCTGTTGCTCAAGCACGAGCGAGCGACTCGTTTAACACACAAAACGAGTCGCTCGCTCGTGCTTGAGCAGTAGCAGCGACTCGAGCACGGACTATAAATACGGGCATTAAACAGGGTGTCCACTTATGGGTGTCATGCATAGGTTCACTGTCATAATTATATTTCATTTAAAAGTAAGTAATATTTATGAATACCTAAATTTAATAATGCAGAAATCATAAAAGTACCCCATCCTAAATTCACTTTACGTCTAAGTTAATTTAAAAAGTTTCCCTTACCAAATGTGTCCTTAACGCGTCCACTTTTGGGTGTTTTACCTTACTTACCAAATCACAACGCAATTTACATAAATGCAAAAGATTCTTGTATTAGATTATTAAAGTTCAATTGAATAATAGTCAATTTTCAACAATTTTTATTAACTTCTTTACTTCATTCTTAAATTTTGTTGTGATGATTTTATGTCAGCATGCCTTCTATTAAATTAAACTTCAAAAGTAATTTCAAATACCCTATAAACAAAAAAAAATTAAATTTACCAATATTTCAACACTGTAACAAATAAAGTGGTTATAATTAAACTAGATAATTTTTTGTCGAAAGTGAATTGGGTTATATTTTTCAACTACATTGACTGCAGGAGGCTGCAAGCTACAAGTAAATCGTTAATGTTTAGCGACATTTCGCGTATGTTCACAGGTAATACCAGGCAAATATATAAAATTCCTGTATAAATCTTGAAATTTGTGTAGCCACCCAACCAAAACAAGCAGGTATCCAAACACAAAAACACAAACGCGACCTTGCTTATGATTGCGAAATAGGATGATATCAGTAATGTATTACTTTTTCTGTACACTTTTTTATTTTTTCTAATTCTATAAAAAGTTAGGTTAATATCGCAAATTTCGTTTCAAAGCGATGACAGCCTCGCACTGTATGTGAGACCAGTGTAGCCACCCCTGAGAAATTTTACATACTAGAACTTCGTCCAAACCTTAATAGATTTTCCTGCCAGCGTAACCATAATTTTTTGAGGTCAAAGAACATCCAAACATAACACAAACCACAGACAAGAGAACTTTTGTCTGTGCACAAACTTTGTGACCTTTATTTTATGTATTACTTCCACAGTTATTCAATCAACCGTTTAGAAGTTCCTTTGGGTATTTCTTAGGTGGCGTGCGGCGGCAATGTAAAATGTCATTTACGTCGTACGCCATTTAAGTCACAGAACAACAATAAAGAGAACCGCAAATCCTGTACATTTCGTTGGAAACATGTGACGTCACGATTGCATTATCACAGCGCCCTCCAGGTCAAACGGCTAACATAGAATTACGAATGGACCGTGCTTACGAAATATAGCGCGAGATTTGAAAAATTAGATATGTTTCGATTTTCCTTAATCTCATCAGTGTGATACGTCTGCTAATAATGGGTCGTATTTACAGCTTACATTTAATTTAACAATGTCGCGATTACATTTTTAATGCGGCTTTTAATAATTTTTGAGATTGTAACATTTTTCACTACCTAATAATCGTCATGTCTTTCTTCCTTATCATTTATCAATTATGAATAATTACAATAAAAGATCGAAAATTAGAATAAATTTAGTTACGGCAACGTTAAATTAAATATTAGGTGTAAATATTGATCAATATGGTTAATTTGCAGAAATCACAGACATATCTAATTTAACCTAAAAATCAACTCTAAAGAGATAAAAATTAAAATAAACTCTAGTAAGTCAAATCATGAATGAGCTTTAAAAACGAAACACGTAATAATGACAATTTAAACAACAAATGAACATAAACTCTGAAAGCAGAAAAACTTAACAATAAACTCTGAAAATTCAAAAATAAAAATAAATTCTAATAACACTGGATAAATAAAGTATCTTAAAAGAATGTCCTCTGTGCATGCATTAAATTTAGCTTACTCAATTTTGAAGTATTTAAACGGCAAATATTTGAATTAGGCATTATAAAAAATCGATAATTTATTAAAATGGCCCTTAGATTGTGATTTTTTTAGGGAAACTCCCTTTTCTCTTACGTATTTATAGATACACAGCCAAACACATTTCTTGATGAAGCTAACTTGAGGAGAATGTTTGGAGCACACTTGAAACTGACCAATGAGGATCTGATTTTCTTCTAGAAAAATGCTTTCTAACGGTGATTCATGACCCCTACAATCAAGATATTTGAATATACTATGATGAATAATATCAACCAATTCGATAAACCTAAAGTCTCCTATTGGCATCGTCAATTTCTCTAAAACTTACAAATAAATGTTGTGGGAGAACCTCAGAAGAATATAAATTTTCAATACAAATTGAACAGCCGGATACATCAATTTGGGAAAGAATAAAACCAGCAACATACGTAGATGCCTCTGCAGTAGGAATGTTTAATAAATTTTACAGAAGTTGTAACCAACGTGCAATAATCATGATCTATTGGTTTAAGACATGATTTCGAAGATGAATTGCTACTATCTCATTCTAATTGGTTCCCACAAGTAGGTGATAATGGAGATAATTCATTACTAACATTTGAAAAGGTTGCATAAGGGACAGCATCACGATTGAGATATATCTTTAAATGGTGATGATTGTAATCCGAACTGTTGAAGTGCCTAGAACATATTCTAAAGTTTTGTACCTCAGCGTTGGTGGATGTTTTGGGAATTTATGAAAGCGAATTGATTCCTTAGCCCTATAAACCCTTGAACACCCAGGAAATTTGCAATGTCTATATATCTTAGGCATATCTATAAATGCCTAACGAATACTTTAATCAAATTTAGTTATTTTATCCAAAAATCAAAATGTATTACTTACGTTTTGAGGAGCACAGAGGACGATGTCTAAACACTATTGGCGGGCAAACTGCAATTATGGAATGTTAGCGGGAAAAGTTGCGGATACCCAAAGTTGCAAAATCGTCATCATGTTGGGAAGAGCGTGGAAAATTATAACAAATCTATTGAAAACAAACGGTAATTTTTCTCAAATTCCCACTAAACAAGGTACCAATCTGGTGCTATCTAAATAATTGAGGTTACCCGGTTTGAACATGACGTTTTTGGCAGCAATACTTATATATATATATTATTAGCGCTACAGGCCTTCGAGGCCCTTGGCTTCTACTTTCTTGACAACTTCTTTCCACCTATTGCGGTCCTTCGCTCTCTCCCTCCAATCATTTATCCTCGCCTCTTCTATGTCCTTTTTCACCTCTTCATACCATTTCTTCTTTGGCCGTCCTCTCCTCCGTTTGCCGCCTTCTCCTTCATATAATACCTTCTTGGCAACTCTCTGCTCTGGCATTCGAATAATATGTCCCAACCATCTAGCTCTCTGTGCCCGGATCTTCCTGGTAAGTTTCGCTTTTCCATACAATTTCATCACCTCCTTGTTTGAACGTCTTCGCCACTCGCCCTCCACAGTTTTATTACCTCCATAAATTTTCCTCAGCACTTTTCTCTCCCATATATCTAATTTCCTTTCATCTTCCAACGTCATTGTCCATATTTCGCTTGCATATAAAACCATCGGTCGTATGATTGTTTCGTACGCACGAACTTTGGTTGCCCTAGCCACATTTTTTGCTTGCAACATTTTCTTCAGTGACCCAACTGCTCTGTTTCCTTTTAAAATTCTTCTGTCTATTTCATTTTTTTCTTGAGCTGTGTTTGTTATTGTTACTCCTAAATATACAAATTGGTCCACTCTTTCAAATGTGTATTGCTTTTCCTTTGACGCGAGCTTAATATATTTGTTCTCTTTCGTAACCTCTGTGCGCATTTCCATGTATTTTGTTTTCTTCTCGTTTACTAATAACCCGTATTTTTCCGCCGTCTCGGTAAATGTTCTGAACATTTTCTCCAGTTCTCTTTTGGATCTCGTTAGTAAAACTACGTCATCTGCATACGCAATGCATTGCTCTTTGTGATGATATATTAATCCATTTCTTTGTATTTTACTGTCTCTCATTACTATTTCCAGCACCAGGTTAAATAAATCGGTCGATAGTGGATCCCCCTGCCTTAGGCCCTTTTTGACTACGAATTCGTTCGAGAAGCTTCCTTCCATTAAAATTTTGCTCCTAGTATTGCTGAATGTCATTTTAACCAGTTTCACCAGCTTGTTTGGTATTCCTAGGCTTCTAAGCGCTTCATACAGCTTCTCTCGATAAACAGAATCATAAGCCTGTTTAAAGTCCACAAACAGCATGTGCAGACCTATATTTTGTTCGTAACTGTTGTTTTGAATCATTTTCAATGTGAATATTTGGTCTGTTGTAGACCTTCCTGCCCTAAACCCTCCTTGGTATTCCCCTACTATTTCACTTCCATACCTCTGTAGTCTACAGCGTATCATCTTCGCTAGCACTTTATATGCTACGTCTAGGAGAGTTATACCTCTGTAATTTTCGCACAGCGTTCTATCACCTTTTTTGAAGATCGGACACATGACCCCAGTGCTCCATCTATCTGGCATTCTCTCTTCTCTCCATACCCTCAAAATCAACTGATATATTTTCTTACGAAGTTCTTCTCCTCCTTGTTTTAAAATTTCGGCTGGTATTCCATTCTCTCCTGCACTTTTATTATTTTTAAGTTCTTTTATAACTCTATTCACCTCGATCTCTGTGGGTTCTTCTACTTCTTTGTGTTCATCATTTTGCGCCAGGTTTGGGGATTCCTTTGTTGCTGCTTGTTGCGTTTCCTTTTGTTCATTTAGCAAATTCTCAAAGTATTGTACCCATCTATTTAGTTTCTGGTTTGTTTCGCCAAGAAGTAATCCATCTTCACTTCTGCAATAAGTCATTCTAGCACTCGTATTTTGCTTTGTATTTTTTATGTCTTGATAAAAATTTCTAATTTCTTTATTTATATAGTGGTCTTCTATTCTTTTTAATTGTTTCTCTAGTTGTTCTCTCTTTTTCTGTCTACAAATACGTTTAGCTGTGTTTCTTTTGTCTTGATGATTTTTTATTGCCTCTTGTGTTCTATTTCGATCCATTTCCATTTTTGCTTTATTCCTTGCTGCTAAAGCCTTTTTGCAGTCTTCGTCAAACCATTCCTTTTTTCTCTCGTGTTCTCTTTTCTCTAAGCAGTCATTTACTGCCTCTGCCATTGCTGATTGTATTATCTGCCAATCTTCGTCAATCGTCCGGTCTACGTGATTTTGCTGGCTTGCTAATTTATTTTTAATTTTTTCTTCTAATTTTGTTGCTATTTCTGTTTCTTGAAGTCTTTCTGTATCATACCTCCATCTCTCCCTCTTAACTTTTCTTTCCGTCGGTAGCTCCTGTGTAAGTCTAGTTATAACCAGTCTATGGTCACTATTGGCATCCGCTGCTGTGTAACTTCGGCAATCTTTCACCGCCTTAATATGTTTATTTTCTATTAGCATATGATCTATTTGGTTTTTTATCCGACCATTTGGAGAAATCCATGTAACCTTGTGAATATCTTTATGGTCAAACTTAGTGCTAACAATTTTCATTTGATTTTCTGCCGCAAACTCCACTAGTCTTCTTCCATTTTCATTACTTTCTTGGTGTAAGCTTTTTCCTCCTGTTATACTTTTATACATTTCCTCTTTACCTACTTTCGCATTTAGATCTCCTATTAGTAGTTTAATATCATACCTTGGAATACTCTCTAATATTTCGCTCAACGTTTCGTAGAATTCGTTCTTTATCTCCAAATCCTTATCTTCCGTTGGGGCATGCCCGTTAATAATGCTGATCTTTCTATATTTTCCACGCACTCTTAAGTAGCATAACCTATCCGATATTGCCCTGAACTCTACTACCATTCTCTTAACTCTTTCATTGACCAAAAATCCAACTCCAAAATTCCTGTTTCTGCCCCCGCTTTTAAAGAAAGTGCATTTCCCTACATCTACTGTTTCGTTTCCAATTTGCTTGGTCTCTTGTAAAGCAAGTACCTCTACTTCGTATTTTCCCATTATGCTTACTAGATTTTTTAGAGCTCCTTCTTCGTATGTGCTACGCACATTCCATGTTCCAATTTTAATTTCCTTTTGTTTTTTACCTATGTTTCTTTTCCTTATTGCTGTTTGGGCAAGCTTTTCTTTTTCGTTATTATCATTATCAGTGCTCATTTCCCTACTCATAGCCTGGTCTGTATCAAATGCTCTGCCTTGCGTTTTGTCGTTTGTTAGTTTTTTGGCTTATTTTTTACCTTGTCACATCTAACTAACTCATTTTGTTCTTTGTCCCATATCCAATTCCTTCCATTGACAGATAATTTCTGGTATCCTATCTTCACTTGATTTCCTTTCCCTATCTCCTCTTTGCTCTTTTTACTTATTTCCAGCTGTATTTCTTTTTCCTTTTTTGTCAGGTCATTATTAATATAGATACGATGTTTGTAATGCCTTAACTTGCTCTTGTTTTTTAGTATTTGAATTTTTTCTGACATATTTTCCGTTTTTATGACACATACTTTTTCTCCGATTTTCACTGCACTTCTTAGCTTAACTGGGATTTGAAGCTGTTGCGTTATAAAATTTTCCATAGATTCTTTTACCGTTTTGTCGTCATTTGTGTTTATTTGTAATCCAGTTATTATTAAGTTTTCCCGTTTTTCATTTTTTTCCAAATCCTCTATTCGTTCATGCAAGTATTTAATTTCGTTTTTCAAATTTGTATTTTCTTTCTTTATTGCAGACAATTCTTCATAAAATTGTTTTTGATCTTTCCGTAGTTCCTTTACTTCCTTAACTAACTCCTTGTTTGCATTTAGAAGATCTCTCATCGTTTTCATTATTAAGTCTTCTCTATCTTCATTTAACTCCATCTCTCCGGCGCTAGCGCAATCTTTCTTCGGGTGTATCTCTTGCAATATGGGTTGCCTATCTTTCTTTAAAGTTTTACTTAACGCTGCGGCAAGGAAGATAACCCGAATCAACTTCTCGGAGGTTATGTTCCTTATCAGCAATTATAAACTAATGATTTTATTGGCTTAGCTATTATTACCTTATGTTTTCTTTGTACACCGTTTATACACTCAACTTCCTTTCACTTTCACTACCTGGATTTGTGGTTGTAGCTCGACACAGCCTTAGAATTTTAGGTTTTGTGACGGAGCACAATTTCACAAATGTTTACGTATGAAACGGACCGCTATCAAAAACCGGCAGCAATACTTGCCAACATTAATTCAACAAACTGAAGTTGTATTTCTTGCGTATCACTGATAGTTGGTGACCATTACTCGAGTCAATTTCATTGCGGCTATGTTCGTTTGTTGCCAATAACGCGTATTCCCTTTTCATACCCGTGATTTAAGTATACTTCTAAACGGTTGAATAACTACACACATTGTACTATCGTATAGTCAAAGCCATATATGTAAACACAGTTCCCTTCTTTTAGTTTAAATGTATACACACACCACACGGTGAAATGCACAATAAAAGAAATGCTGCTGGTGTCATCTATAATTCGGGCGAGGAACTATTCTTTGAGATTATATTATGTGGTACACTGCGGGCCATCTTTATTATATTGCCAATATAATGATAACCATTTTTCAGAATTCGTAGAAAAACGTGTATTTTTCTTGAAAATTTGGAAATAAGTTTTTGCAGACAAATATGTAATCTGTAAAGACAAGGTGAAATGGATGAGTCAAGTAAACTTCAGCATTTGTCTATAAGATGGCGCTTCAGCTTTGGGCAAAATTGTTGGTAATTGCAAATGCACTTTTGATTGTCATGATTTTAGTAAATCTTTTTTTAATATTTACTATTATACAGACAAAAGATACAGATAAAGGTAATTATGGAAAAGTAAGGCGCTATTTTAATTTATACATTTATGCCCGTTTGCACCGACACGTTAAGCTTGGTTTAACTTTAACTAACACTTTGAATGTGATATTTTATATTTAAAACATACAGCGAGTGTCACATCTAAGTATGATTTAAAGTGCAAACGGCCATTAAAAGAACATCTTTACAAATATGGGTGTGCGACTGGTCATCCAACTATCAGCGTTGTAGGTGGAGATTGATGTATCAGCACATTGCGGTTGGTGGAGAAAACATCAATTTTTTAAAAGCCTTTTTAGATATAATAGGGAGTTTGCAGTGGTCAGTTTTTGCTTATAAAAATTGCCGTTATGATCTATAACATAAAAGATACTTATATGATGTGTACATACATGTAAAACATTGCAAACCATGGACAAGATCTTGCCAAACTTTACGAACGTAACATTATTTGATCCCGAATCGCAAAAGTCGTATCATATTATCGTCAACGACGACGATGCTAAAAGCTTACAAAGGCACATTTATTTATGTCATTTAAAAATTACAAAACATACCATCTTTGACATGTTGATCACTTGTTTCAAACTTGTAAGGTAGCTGCAAAACTTGATGAAGTTTAATAATGTCATGCTTTTCGAATCGAAACATAAATTGAGAATTCTCTAACGGTATCCACTGTAAATTAAATTTTGATAGGGAATACAGTGTTTTTATTTTTTTAACTGCGTTTTCTAAAGAAATGTAAACATTTGTACAAATTCTTCGTCATGTTTGACATAACACCTGTAATTATGTCAAATATAAAGTTTTAGTTTCCGTGCTCCGCAAACGTATTTTTAACTACAAAGTTATTTTACGTTATGATCCAAAAGATGGCCGTGTAACGTAACGGAAAATTCATTACCGCAAACTCCCTAATAAGGAGATGGTCGTGTACAATGTAACCAAATCTAAGTATGGAAAAAGTGAAGAATGAATAATCATTAATATTGACACAAAATTATCTACAATGTAAGTGTAAGGAAATGAAGTATACGTAACAGTAAAGGTAATAAAATACAATGGCACAATTTATCATATATTATTTATGTATAAAGCTCATTTTATTTCCAGAAGCATTACATATATTTATATATTTATTAATTCCTGTGACCATATAAATGGTATGGAACATGTCAAATTTTATAAATAATAATAAAGTCACAAAACAGATAAAAAAACAAACAAGAGTAAATTAACCGTAAATGGACATAAGTACATTACGACTACAACAAACACAGTTCAGACGTACCGATCTGAGATATGCCTATCGCTCACAAAGTCACTAAAAGAGTAATAGCATTTAGCAATCAACAATTTTTTTATCTCTATTTTAAATTTCGCTATCGGCAGACTCTTGATACTTATGGGAAGTTTATTAAATGAAGTTATCGACAAGTACAGTGGACTCCTCTTATAAAAAGACAATCTATGTCTGGGCACCTCCAAAACATCACCCCGTCTCGTTGCATATTCATGGCGATCTCCAACTTTTGCATATCGATGTAAGTTTTGTTTGGCGTACGTTAATAGTTGGTAGATAAAAATACACGGTACTGACATAATATTTAACTGAATGAAGTAGTCTCTACATGACGTTCTCGTACTTATACCCACCATGTTCCGTATTGCTCTTTTTTGCATTCTAAAGACCCTCAAGCTCTCATTTGAGGAGCCCCATGCAACTGTGGCGTACGATATCAAGGAGTGAAAACTTGCATAGTAGTATTTTTTTAAAATATCAATATTGATAGAATATCTTAATTGTTTCAACGCAAAGCAAACCGATCCCAATCTCTTGCACAGATCGTCAATATGACTCTCCCAGTTACATCTCGAATCAATAGTTACACCTAAAAATTTTGCTTGGTCATCTTGCGTAATACTACTTTCACTTGTTTTAACTAGGTAACTGTATTTTCTTTCTCGATTTGACGCATAAAAGTTAACAAATGTCGTTTTGCATGAATTTAGGTATAAATCATTTTCATTGAAATACGACTCCAATCTCCGCAATTCTTCAGTCGCCAATGCGGCCACATCATCAGTCTTATCGCAGGCCACAAACACCGTTGTGTCATCTGCAAACAGCAAAGCCCTGTCTGTAGGAACGTCATTCACATATATTATGTATAAAAGTGGGCCAAGGACGGATCCCTGAGGTACACCCGAAACAATCGACTGTTGCCGAGATCGACATCCACCAAGCTGTACATATTGTACTCGGCCTTGTAAGTAACTTTTAAACCACTGTAAGGGTATTCCCCTTACACCATACCTATATAGCTTTTCCAAGAGCCGCTCGTGGTTAACATGATCAAATGCTTTGCTCAGATCTAGAAATATAGCCAAACACTCATTTCCTACATCAACGCTATTATAAATGTTGTTTAATAGTTCGACTATTGCATGCATTGTTGAGCGCCCCTTCCTAAAGCCGTACTGCTTCTCATTCAATATGTTACATCTGTTTAAGAATGATAACAACTTATCAGCAACTATCCTCTCAATAACCTTGGAAAATGTAGGTAGCAACGAGATGGGTCTGTAATTCTGCATAAGGTTTACATCGCCTTTCTTATATATAGGTATTATTTTAGCAAGCTTCAAGTCGTCTGGAAATACACCAGAGCTTAACGAATTATTTATAATGGTGGTAAGTGGCATAATAATATAGCTTATACATTTCTTGATAATTATAGAGGGGATTTCATCATAACCTGCTGAGAAACTTGATTTTAGCTGAACAAGTGCTCTGTGTACTTCAGACTCAGAAATTGGATCAAAGAACAACGTTAAGTCATTCATTGAAAATCCCAATTTACAATCGTTAGACTGATTTCGGGACATACCACAGGCGGTATTTACAAAGTAATCATTGAAATACTCCGAGACTACCCCAGAGTCTGAAATTTTTTCATTATTTACTATTATTTTAATTTCTTTACCATTATTAATCAAGGTTTTAACCCTTTATTATCTCCCAAGCTGTTTTGTTTTTATTACTTGAATTTAACATTAAGTTATTGTTGTACATTTCTTTTGCTTTCTTAATAACCGAGGTATATATTTTCTTATACCGCCTGTAGTAGACCCTATTTTCCTCATTGCCAGTTAATGTTAACAAATATAAATCTTTTAGTTTTTGTGACGAGACTCTAATACCATCTGTTATCCAATATTTCCTAGGTGTACATTTATTTATTCTCTTTGTCTTTAGTGGAAATGCTAAATTAAAATAATATTGAATAATATTTATAAACTTAGAATACTGTCGATTTACATCCGTTTCATAGTACACATCATGCCAACTCTGGTGCTCCATGAGTTCCCTAAATATTGAAATATTATTTACCTTGTTCAGCTCTCTACATTTTGACTTTTGACTGAAATCCGTCACAGTCTCTAAAGGAACAAGTAATTTTTGGCCAGAATGGTCAGAAAGACCGTTATGGATAACAGTAGATTCGAATTGGTTAAATGCCTCACTTACGCAGATATTATCCAGACAGTTGTCTCCACGTGTAGGCTCATTTATAATTGTCCTTACACAGAATGAATTTAATAAATCCTTGAGTTTCTTCAGATCACCAGAAGGAACTAAAAAGTTAATATTGAAGTCGCCACAGACACATACCTTGTAGTTTACAAATGATGTAGCAATACCGAGAGCAACAGAAAGCCTATCCAGAAAAAGATCCAGATCACCGTCACCACTCCTATACATGACGATAACTATTATTTTATTATTTAAAATGTTGAACTTCGCAGCTACACATTCAAAATGCAAATCTACCGATAAATTTGCGATTGCATCAATGCTCTTACCCTCCAAACCATTTCTTGCAAATAATGCCACTCCCCCATGTATATATGCCTTTCGGCCATAGTATTTGACTACATGATACCCATCAATTCTCAACAGGTCCATATTGTCAGCTCGGCACCAATGCTCTGTGACACAAAAAATGTCAACGAAATTTCTATTAAAAAATACTTCAAATTGATTAATTTTGTTACTTAGACATTGAACATTTTGATGGTAAATAGAAATTGTATTTTCCATGTGTATGGTAGGGTTGCTAATATCCTCTAGTTGTTCATTTGAATTAGAGGTCGTCTGTGAAAAAACCGGGTGACATATGCATTCCTGGGCCATACTTCAGGTTTCATAGCTGCATCATAATTGTCCAGATGTAATGTTACTTTGAAAGATTTATATTTGTCCGGGAACTTGGAACTAATTTCCTCACATTCTGTCTCTGGAAATAGTGGTAGCAACATATTAAGAATATCACCAACTTGTGTGTCTATCGTCATTCTTGAGACAAATATATAGGCACTCCTCGCAATTGTTTTCACTTTGCATCCAGCTTTAGTACCAGTAACAGCGGGTTGAGATTTCCTTAGACGAGTTTTATTCATTTTAGGTTTCACAGTTTTCCATTCTTGCGAATTGTTTTCTCATATTCTAAGTGCTGTGTTATTAATTTCTCAGCGTTTTCTTTGGTTGGATATTGTGCAATATAAACCTAACATAAACGGTAATTAATAAGGAGTGAAGAAAATATGAAGTACTAATGAACTTAACTAACACTGGTGCCCAGCATATGCTATTTACGTATAAAATTAATATAAATTTTCAATAACAATAATAAGGGTTTAGGTGCTGTTATAACATAATAGTCATTCTGAAGATAATTAAAAACAAATTTTAAATATAAATGCGCCTCTATATTCAGGAACCAAGGAACCACTTGCTTTTAGTACCTACTAGAAACTAAGTGACAACTTCAGCTTAAAATAATAAACAAGAAATAAAAATGATAGTGATTTATAAAATGTAACCGTAGCTGGCATCATTGGTTTGCAACCGGGATGGTGGTACAGGGCCCTAAGGCGCCACTATAACAGCCTCGGTTCATTACTGAAAGGCAGTTCCCACGGGGCCTCAATAATATAACGCCGGACCTGAATGCAAACATATTAAGTATACCTGTAACTTTCGTTCCTAACAAATTGCTTCAAACAGGGAGCATGACCAGCAGCAGGTCAAAAACGTATAAATAATTCATTGCATAGCTAACTATTTCCATATGAAATAGTAAACAGGGAAAAAGAAACTAGCAAAAGACAAAGCCATAAATAACAAAAGCAAATACTTCACCAATTAAATGTAGATTCTATTTTTTTCTCTTGTAAAGTAGTTACAAAAAGAATGTTAATGACAATTGCGCCTAGTAATCACATGCACCCCTAGAAACTCCATTACATGTACATCCACCAGAAGATAATATAAGTACACCAACCAACAAAAAGAAGGTATATCTCTCAAATACATAAAGCAAACTATGATTGTACTATTTTAACAATGCAAGTGACATGTACAACCAAACAAGGATTGGGCTTAGATTATTATATATCGGGTGTGGGATATATGTATATGCACATTATATCGCATTTTTGTAAAAATCACTAAAACGCCCGAATAGCTTTTTATAACGTTTAGAATTAGATAAGCAGGCTAACGTAAACAAATGGCGTGAAGCGACTTGCCGAGCGATGACAGATTTATGGGAAGTACCTATGGGCAATGGCGGCAATGGGAACTACTTATAAGCGATTGCCGAACTGCATCAATGCAGCCCGTCGCTTTATGTGTGTGTCGCGTAAATAGGCAACCCAGCAAACCAAGTGGAGTTACAAAATTTTAAGCAATTAGCGATATTACTTATTACTTCTACTAAAATATAGGTGCCACCACAATGCAGGGTCACTGCCGCCATATTGATTTTACTACTCCCCACCAACTAAAGCGCACCCTTAAAGCAAATATTTATTCTCGAATACAGAAATATGCAATACAACAAATAAAAATAGAAGAAAACATAAAAAAAAGTAGATTAAAATCAATAAACGTAAAAGATACTACTACCTACTACAAAAATAATATTCAATTAATAATAAAAATAAATTAATAATGTAAGCAATCTTTTAAAGTACATAAAACAAGAAATAATTCTCATAGAGACGAATGAAACCTTTGGAAAAAAAATGGTAAATTTTGTTTATTAATTCACTGACATTTTTCCATAAAACTTAAATGTACGCTCTAAATGGTAAACTAAACCATAAAATTCCTCTTTTAATCAGATACTTTGCTTACCTATGACAATGCAATAACGCAGAATATATATTTTCAGCATCGATATTCCCTTAGAACCAGGTCTGTGCCCTTTTAATTTTTATTTTGTGTTTTCTGGTACCTATTTTATTACAACAGACGCCATCTACTTTTGAAACGTTTATGGATTTGAAACTATTTTGACAGTAACGAAATTTTATAATGCTTCATAACTATAGATATCTAAATAAGGGTAGTGGATAACGATCCCGATCGGATATAATTTATTTTTTTTCTTCGGTAAAAATGCTACTTCGAGATGAAAAACGTAATAGCCTTTTTATATGTAGTACCAGAGTACCACGCTACATGAATCGTAACCATCGTGACCAAGTAATGACGCCTGTGTTCCAAGATGTCCTTTCTTGAGTCATGAATAATAGATGAGGTAACTTAACTTTTTTGTTCGAACTGTCTTGTTTTATTCAATAAATATTTACTTTAACTAGAAAGCCGGTCCGGTTCACCCACACTATTAATTTGTCGTTTGATGTCCGCTTACCGCACCAACTCGATAAAAAGTAGAAAGCCCGCGCTCCACCTGGAACGCACCGCTTACGCACCAACTCCACAGACCAGCCAGACCGTACCACTTTCCGCTAACCACCGTCTACACCTGTTGGTTTGGGATCGTCGGTACACCCTGTATATTCCTTTTTTATTAATTCTTGCCTGTCACTTGTGAAAAGAGTCGACGCTTCACGTCCGCTTCACGTCTTTTGTTTGTGTGCTTGGTTTGGGATCGTCGGTACACCCTGTATATTCCTCTTTTCTTAATTCTTGCCTGTCACTTATAAAAAGACTGGACGCTTCGCGTCTCAGTCGTATATTTGTGTGATTGGTTCGGGATTGTCGGTACACCCTGTATATTCCTCTTTTATTAATTCTTGCCTGTCACTTGTAAAAAGACTGGACGCTTCGCGTTTCAGTCGAATATTTGTGTGATTGGTTTGGGATCGTCGGTACACCCTGTATATTCCTCTTTTCTTCATTCTTGCCTGTCACTTGTAAAAAGACTGGGCGCTTCGCGTCTCACTCGTATATTTGTGTGATTGGTTCGGGATCGTCGGTACACCCTGTATATTCCTTTTTTCTTAATTCTTGCCTGTCACTTGTAAAAAAAACTGGGCGCTTCGCGTCTCACTCGTATATTTGTGTGATTGGTTCGGGATCGTCGGTACACCCTGTATATGTCCTTTTTCTTCATTCTTGCCTGTCACTTGTAAAAAGACTGGACGCTTCGCGTCTCAGTCGTATATTTGTGTGATTGGTTCGGGATCGTCGGTACACCCTGTATATTCCTTTTTTCTTAATTCTTGCCTGTCACTTGTAAAAAAAACTGGGCGCTTCGCGTCTCACTCGTATATTTGTGTGATTGGTTCGGGATCGTCGGTACACCCTGTATATGTCCTTTTTCTTCATTCTTGCCTGTCACTTGTAAAAAGACTGGACGCTTCGCGTCTCAGTCGTATATTTGTGTGATTGGTTCGGGATCGTCGGTACACCCTGTATATTCCTCTTTTCTTCATTCTTGCCTGTCACTTGTAAAAAGACTGGGCGCTTCGCGTCTCACTCGTATATTTGTGTGATTGGTTCGGGATCGTCGGTACACCCTGTATATTCCTTTTTTCTTAATTCTTGCCTGTCAGTTGTAAAAAAAACTGGGCGCTTCGCGTCTCACTCGTATATTTGTGTGATTGGTTCGGGATCGTCGGTACACCCTGTATATTCCTTTTTTCTTAATTCTTGCTTGTCACTTGTAAAAAAACTGGGCGCTTCGCGTCTCACTCGTATATTTGTGTGATTGGTTCGGGATCGTCGGTACACCCTGTATATTCCTTTTTTCTTAATTCTTGCCTGTCACTTGTAAAAAAACTGGGCGCTTCGCGTCTCACTCGTATATTTGTGTGATTGGTTCGGGATCGTCGGTACACCCTGTATATTCCTTTTTTCTTAATTCTTGCTTGTCACTTGTAAAAAAACTGGGCGCTTCGCGTCTCACTCGTATATTTGTGGGATTGGTTCGGGATCGTCGGTACACCCTGTATATTCCTTTTTTCTTAATTCTTGCCTGTCACTTGTAAAAAAACTGGACTCTTCGCGTCTCAGTCGTATATTTGTGTGATTGGTTCGGGATCGTCGGTACAGCCTGTATATTCCTTTTTTCTTAATTCTTGCCTGTCACTTATAAAAAGACTGGACGCTTCGCGTCTCAGTCGAATATTTGTGTGATTGGTTTGGGATCGTCGGTACACCCTGTATATTCCTCTTTTCTTAATTCTTGCCTGTCACTTATAAAAAGACAGGACGCTTCGCGTCTCAGTCGTATATTTGTGTGATTGGTTCGGGATCGTCGGTACACCCTGTATATTCCTTTTTTCTTAATTCTTGCCTGTCACTTGTAAAAAGACTGGACTCTTCGCGTCTCAGTCGTATATTTGTGTGATTGGTTCGGGATCGTCGGTACACCCTGTATATTCCTTTTTTCTTAATTCTTGCCTGTCACTTGTAAAAAAACTGGACTCTTCGCGTCTCAGTAGTATATTTGTGTGATTGGTTTGGTATCGTCGGTACACCCTGTATATTCCTTTTTTCTTAATTCTTGCCTTTTACTTGTAAAAAGACTCAACGCTTCGCGTCCCGCATTGATTTGTTTGTGTGATTGGTTTGGGACCGTCGGTACATCCTGTATATTAATTTTATCTTAGTTAAAAATTGCACATACTATATATATATATAAACGTGCCTATTACCAGCCTGTATCTAGCGGCACAGTGAAAGAGACATATGCATAGGTAATGTGCAAAGTTTGACAAAATTGTATAAGTATATTAATTTTCTATAGTGGTAACTTTTATCTGGCCCTACTGTATACATAAAATTAAATTGTAAGTTGAACGAAATTTGTTGAAATGGTAAAAAATACGTTTTAATTTGTTCCGGTATATAAGATGCCTCTAAATTTTATGCATGAAAAACATATTTAGATTGTTTTTTGTTTTAATACGGCCCTGTATGTTATATTATTAATTATATAAAAAATACGTTTTAATTTGTTCCGGTATATAAGATGCCTCTAAATTTTATGCATGAAAAACATATTTAGATTGTTTTTTGTTTTAATACGGCCCTGTATGTTATATTATTAATTATATAAAAAATACGTTTTAATTTGTTCCAATTTTTGTTCTAGTAATATAACTTGCATGTGAATTTCGCGCACAATGTTGAAAGAAAATGTTTAAAAATGTTAGCGCTAACTTCGGATTCGAGACCGGGCTTGTTACCCGTCCATGACCGACTATCCACTATCGTGGTAACTAAAATGATTCTAAAAACGGCTATATATATTATTCTTTAGGGGTAATTTAATGTTTCATATGGAAATACGGTAATTCATAATGTTAGCTGCCCGATATTATTATAAATTGAAATTGCTAATGTATTTTATATCCACTCACGACATGAAAATGCATTTAATGTACGCGCACGCGTGGACACACGCACACAGATGTAGGTAGTGTGCTGTCATAAGTTACACTAACTTCACTTTAGATTTGACAATACATACCAGTGTTCCCACTGCTATTACTTTCGTAACAGATCTATTACAATTGGCTCCACGCTATTACCATGTTACATTAAGCGAAAAATCTATTACGTTTTTCATATGGGAGGATGTTCTTTTATTTTGGCCTTAAAAAATTATGATTACGCCGGAAAGAAAATCTATTATTAAAACTTCTCAGCGGTGGCAACACTGGTATAATATACTGTTTATTTGGTCTAGTTTGGTTATTCTATGGTCTAGATTGACAGTGTTAAACAATTCCGTTGTATGATGTATTTTTAATGAAACTTGAAATTAAAAGATGTACAAACGTCGTTAGCATTTCGTATATGCTTTTAACAACAGATGTACCTATACAATAAGCAGTTATTATTTCCGATTGTTTGAAGGTAAAACATATCTAACCTCTGTTATCGTTTATTATAAACCAATGTGTTGTAGAAGAAAATCTAAGAAAATGTAAATGGGGCCATACATCCTGGCATCTGTATGATATAGTTTGCAGTTGATTGGTGTTGCTGTTTAAGTGGAAAGAATTATCGAGGAGGAGGAGGTTCTGTCATGTAGATTTTGTCACTGGAAAAATCGATTAAATCGTCTTGTTGTGCGTATCTAAATTTCCAGCCCACGTTATGTGCGAATTGATGATATCCTTGGTGCCGCTGTCTGTGATGATCTCAATAAATTTTGGCAGTGCGAAGAAATATCGAAACATATTGCGGAAGTTATTTGCACATGATGTGCCAGTGAGAATATCTATAAATTCGTTGTGTTCATAAAATGTATTGATCGAGTGGTTGCAATAAAATCAGTGTGTGCAATTTTTATATTTGAACTTTAAAACGTAAACCTGAGCATTTAATGAGCGGCAGAACTAAAAATTGATAACTAAGAAATGTAACGACAATAGTGATAATATATAACTTTATTTCATCGATCTTTACAGAGAATCGCTAGATGTCTGTCAATTTGTTAAATATATAGAGAACCTGGTTTGATATTTCATATTTGACCTTGACTTTTCACCGTAACTTGCCTCAAATAACGGTAATTTTTGAAAGAAACCGAAATGTCGTTGAGTTTTATCTATTAATATTGTGTGTTAAAAATGTTAAGAAAATCATCAGGGTGAACATCAATCCCAATCTATTACCATTAGATTTCTGAATATATGGGAAGATATTTTCAAAACCTTCGATCAATTTCAATTCCGTCGAACAATATTCTCTCCATCGTAATTGTAATTTATAACTGGTAAGTGCGAAATTATAAGATATAGGTACTCATTCATTCGATAAAACTTGATTTATTAACGGACATGTTACGTATGAAATAGCAGAGAGCGTGTCTAAACGGTTATGTGATACTTGCTGATATTCTTGGTGCGGCTGTCTGTGATGATGCCTGAAACACATATTATTGCATACTTCCACCGAGAAACCTTTATAAACTGTGATTATCACCTTTGAAAGTACACATCTATGAGGATATAACCTTTCCGATTGTTGGGATATGTATAGTCCAGATATCAAAAAATTTGTGAAATTTTGAGCATTTAGCTAGATATTTTGCTTTTTTTAGGTACTTAGGACCTTAGCCTTGGTAAATTATTCATTTCTCGAACGATATCGCCCCCACAAAAGCCGCTTTTGAGCGTAAAGTATGCATCTGACGTTCGGACACATCGATGTAGTATTTATATCGGTGGTGATCTTAAATTTAAAAATCGAGGTATTAATAGTAATATAGAGGTGTACTCGACCCTTTTTAAGCTTCAAAACATTGTCAGACCTTTCCAATCGGTTCAAATCCAACTTTAAAAGCGGCAATCATTCCACATGTAGTTAACCGATGACAGCCTGCCAGAAACGGTCTTATATCTCGGTAAATACGGGTGCCGGTCGCGTTTCGGACTGGATTCGCTAACTTAATACTTTTTAGAAGAGATGTGGCATATTTTTCGAAAGATTAAGGTCGTTTTTCTCATCGCAAACATCGCTTAAAGATCAGCGGTAAATTTGACATTTGCGTTCTAGGCGCCATATTTGACAATAAATGGAAATCGAACTGCGAAAACACGGGGTCATAATTTCGTCTCTCGCGCGGATATTTAAACATTTTCGCCCCTTTTTTCGGTCGATTACGAAAAACGAAAGTCCCCCCAACCTATTTTCGACATTCGTGCGGCACCCGGGCGATTTTAAACGTGCCAATTTTCGCGATCGAAGTTGGGTATTTTGACCGATCGCGACGGGGAATGTGACATTTCTCCTAGGCAATTTAGCCGCATTGACTGTTCGTTACCCTAAATCGAGAAAAATGGAAATTTCGAAAAAGATTTGCGCGTTTTTTCGCTTTCAACGATGGAAAGTGATCGGCGCGGCCGGGGGCGAGGATCGATTCGCGTGTTTCAAAAATATCTCTCCTTTTAAGTAGCCCGCGTACGTTGAGAATATGCGTTGGAACCTTCCGCCAAGAGGCGTCTATAGCGGTAAATGGCGTACGTTCCACGGCTGCCTACATTGGCTGCCCGTTACCGAAATTCGGAGAAAATGGAAATTTTAAAAAAGATTTGCGCGTTTTTTCGCTTTCGACGACGAACGACACCCCGACTGTTCCCGTGCGACTGTCGTTTCGCGCCTTACAAAAATATCTCTCCTTTTAGCCGGGATCGGTACGTGGGGTGATTCCCGGCAAACTTTTTCAAGGGGTTCCGACACTACTCTTACGGGGTACTCCTTTTGGATGAACTTTATTATTAGAACTAGAAAGCCGGTCCGGTTCACCCACACTATTAATTTGTCGTTTGATGTCCGCTGGCTGCACCAACTCGATAGAAAGTAGAAAGCCAGCGCTCCACTTGCAACGCACCACTTGCGCCCCCACTCGGCAGATGACTCGGCCAATGACAGATCTGTCAAAATGACATCGGATAATCATGTAAAACATACTGCTAAGGATTTATGTTTTGCGCGTTTTTAAAGCATGTTCGCTCCGGTTTTCTGCTCTTTTTCGTTAGAAGAGACTTCGCTGTTGGTCGATTGTCGATTTATCGGGCGAGTTGGCCGCCCTAAAAGCACCACCTTTCAGCCAAAGAATACATCTCTGGGGATCTGACGTTTTTCAAATAGACCTACAATTTACAACAGAAGTCGATTAGAATGCGCTAATTTATTAAGAATAGAGGCGTACCTACCGTATATCAAACTGCAAATTAATCTGAGAGCTTACAAATGTGCTCTCCTTAACATTAGCAGCGGCAATTTCGATCCGAATATCATAGCTTCCTAAAGTGTTGATATATTCCGATTAAAAACACGCTTTCGCTTCAATTTTCACTTCGTGCTTGGACATTTCACCAATTTTTCAAATCACATTGTGGCTTTTCACTCCAAACTAATGTTTTAACGCTCCGACGACGTGCTGTTGTATTGACATTTGCGGATCTGTCAAAATGACATCGGATAACCATGTAAAACATACGGCAAAGGATTTATGTTTTGCGCGTTTTTAAAGCGTTTTCGCTCCGGTTTTCTGCTCTTTTTCGTTAGAAGAGACTTCGGTGTTGGTTGATTGTCGGTTTCTCGAGCGAATTGGCCACCCTAGAAGCACCACTTTTCAGCCAAATAATACATCTCTGTGGATCTGACGTTTTTCAAATAGACCTACAATTTACAACAGAACTCGATTAGAATGCGGTAATTTATTAAGAATGGAGGCGTACTTACCGGTTTTCAAGCTTCCACTTTACCTGAGAGCCGTTTGATATTAACAGCGCGGATCCGGATCCGAATGTGACAGCGTCCGAGATGCGATGTTTTATCGCGATTAATTACCCGTTTTCGCTTCCGTTTTTCTCGCTTTAGTGTCCACGATGCTTCTGTGATGACGATTACAAACTTCTCGAACCACTTTGCGCGTTTCTTTTTGTACGAAATGCACGACGATGTAACGGTCCTACATACTGTTGACAATGGAATTCATCGGCAACTGACGCCTGTGTCAAAACGGTGTAGGGCACTTTTTGCCAAAAACATACCCCGGCGCATTCGGTTATCGCGCGTTCTTTTACGTATTTCGCGCCGGTTTCTCGTCATTTTCCGATAGATGAGACTTCCCTGCTGCCGTTCGGCGCGATACACGGGCGACTTCGTCGCCTTATTAATCGCAGATCACCGTTCGAAATTGCGATATTTTGACAATTCGGACGCGTAATCTGACAATTCTCCTAGGCAATTTAGTGGGTATCAGTGGACATTGGCTGCCCGTCGCCGAAATTCGGAGAAAATGGAAATTTCGAAAAAGATTTACGCGTTTTCCCGCTTTCAACGATGGAAAGTGATGGGCGCGGCCGGGAGCGACGGTCGATTCGCGTCTTTCAAAAGCATCTCTCCTTTTAAGTAGTGCGCGTACGTTGAGAATATGCGTTCGAACCACCCGGCAAGAGGCGTCTATGGGGATAAATGGCGTACGTTCCACGGCCGTCTACATTGGCTGCCCGTTACCGAAATTCGGAGAAAATGGAAATTTCGAAAAAGATTTGCGCGTCTTTTCGCTTTCGACTACTAACGACACCCCGACTATTCCCGTGCGACAATCGCTAGGCGCCTTGCAAAAATATCTCTCCTTTTAGCCGAGGTCGGTACGTAGCGTGATGCCCGGCAAACTTTTTCAAGGGGTTCCGACACTACTCTTACCGGGCACGCCAAACGGATGCCTTTTATTATTTATAATAGAAAATCCGGCCGGTTCACCCACCCAATTAATTAGTCGTTCGATGTCCACTGGCTGCACCAACTCTGCAGAAAGTAGAAAGCCAGCGCTCCACTTGCAACGCACCACTTGCGCCCCCACTCGGCAGACCAGCCGATCTGCTGTTGTGTTGACATTTGCGTCTGACTCGGCGAATGACAGATCTGTCAAATGACATCGGATAATCATGTAAAACCTACCGCTAAGGATTTATGTTTTGCGCGTTTTTAAAGCATTTTCGCTCTGGTTTCCTGCTCTTTTCAGTTAGAAGAGGCTTCGGTGTTGGTCGAACAAAAAGATTAATTAAAATATATATAAAACGGTTTTTTTTTTTTTTTTTTTTTTTTTTTTTTAGCTCCCAGTTAGGGGATTCGAAACCGAATCCATTACTGTGTTTGATGAATAACCACCGCGCGTCGCCAGTACGCTAATCTAGTCCATCAAAATCGATTATAAATTACGGGTTTATATATTATTGTTTATGGGTAATTTGACATTTCACAGGAAAATACGGTAATTCATAATGTTAGCCCCCCCGATATTATTATAAATTCAAATTGCTAATTTATTTTATACTCACTCACGACATTGAAAATGTATTTAATGTACGCGCCACGTTCTGAAGTAGAAAATCGGTATTACGTTTTGCATATGCTTTCATAAATAAAAATTTTATGAGGTAACTAATTTAATGAAATACTTAAGAGGAACCCATGCAAGGTAAATAATTGTTGCTTTAATTATACTTGGTGATAAATAAACATATATATATCTTATAGGGTAATTTCATACTGGTAATTACTTATTTACTAAGGATTATAATACGAAAAATCCGATCTGCGTACACCAATGCATCTTTTAACAGTGAAGGTACGTTTGAAGAATTTGAAGATTTAGAGATTGCTGTGCTCTCACCGATCACTTGGTGCTAAATTTCAGAAGTGCAGCTGTAATTTTGAAAATAGCTAGTGTGCCAGTGAAGTATTGTACTTGTAGTTACATAACGATGTATTTATCTGTGCTAAACGCATTT
This sequence comes from Cetonia aurata, assembly GCA_949128085.1. NCBI lineage: Eukaryota > Metazoa > Arthropoda > Insecta > Coleoptera > Scarabaeidae > Cetonia > Cetonia aurata. Next base: position 13,604,403 of record OX421889.1, read on the forward strand.
CGAAATCAATATTTCGTGTAAGAAGTTTGCGCGTTTCTCTTTCTTTTGTTATTCGCGTTTCTTATTTAAACATTATACCCACAGTCTCTATTTTAATAATTAAATGTGAAATAATTGTCATCTATCCCCAGGGACACAGCATATGCAAAATTTACCAAATTTGTATCAGTATGTAAATTTTATATTTTGCTAACTTTTATTATTCATGTCCAATATTATTATAAATTGAAATTGATATATACCCACTCACGCAATGAAAATGTGTCAAAAATTAAACCTGGAAATTATCAAAAAATATTTAATTAACAAATTATATTTCTGTTGTTTTTTCTAAACTCCAGTATATTTTATTTATTTTGACATCGTTCGCCACGTTTTAGTTCAAATTTCTTTTTACAGACGTGTTAGGGGATGTTCAGAGAAGGTATGGAAAAAATATGAAAATGACAATATTTTTGTAACAATTTTTATAATCAATCAAAGCTGACCCTATCCATAAATTGTACGCGTCGCCGTATACTTTATTTATTTTGACATCGTTCGCCACGTTTTAGTTCAAATTTCTTTTTACAGACGTGTTAAGGGATGTTCAGAAAAGGTATAGAAAAAATATAAGAATGGCAATAGTTTTGTAACAATTTTTATAAATAATCAAACTGACCCTATCCATAAATTGCATAGCATAATTTCTACTGTGAACAATGTTTCATTGTTTGATAAAAATATCCTTTGTAAATATTTATTTTTTATTTATACATTCGTTCAACAGAACTTTTTCTTCATTTCGTTGTATCGTTAATAGAGTTGGCCTGTATCTGCTGTAGGATGAAGATTTATATAATTTCGAAATTGTTATTTTTTTTTGCGCTACAGCTCTATGTCTAGCGTAATTTTTAACTATTTGACATAAAGTGTAAAGATAAGTTGTAAAAATACAATACGCTTTTAGATTTTATACGTAAATAACATGTTTTCGAATAAGAGTAAGGTTTCCTTGTTTAATTTTTTTTTTGTTTTGTATCTCTCAACAATAAAACCTTTTTTTTTTTTTTCACTTACTCTATGTCTTATATAAATCTCAAGACAGTAATAATTTCGTTAATAGAATCAACGTTATTTAATTTACTGTGAGTTGGGTCACTTGACTGTAGTAGTTGCTTATTTTTAATTGTAAAACGTTTTAAATTTTGTTGTTTTAGTCATATTATATCTGCGTGTACAACTTGTTCCTTTTACACCTAAACACAATGAAATGGTTTACACAGCATTACTATAAGAATATTCATTCTAATATAACTTCCTTTTAATGGTCCATTCATGTACATATCAATCTAGCACTTATTATTTTTTGTCGAATATGCGCTTCTTACTTTCTGTTTTATACGGTTTTTATAACGATGACGCAATGAACTTCTTTGCAACAGTTCACAAATTGTCGATGTAAGTATCGCGTCTCATTGAAAAAGATGTGTAATTTCTTAATTTTTGCATTGTTTGAATTTTCACGCTTCGTATTTTCCTTGCTTAAAAAATCGCACACACTGTATATATATTTCAAATATTGAACGTGGAAATTACCAAAAATATTCGTATATGTGATACTTTAAATGAGTAATATACCGCACACACATAACGAACGAATACAGCTCACAAACCCTCATTTTGGAATATTCTGGTCTGTTATTTCTTAATATTTGAATTAATTTTGCCTTCTTTTTTCGAAACTCGCTTAAAAAAAACTCGAGTCATACGCAGAACATACAAAAAGATTAAAATAAAATGAAAAAACAATTTAAAAAAATTAGCGGTAAGCATTGGTATTTAAAAGCTGATTATAAACTGTGGTCTATTTACCTTGATGTATACGTTGACACCCTGTGATTTAATTATATTTGATCCATTGTATTATTATATTTGATACTATTGTAAATCAGTTAATATTGTATTTCTACTTAACGATCGTTTATTATTGCAATTTGGAAACGATAATGTCGTCTTTACCATTATCAAATACACGTACAAATATTTACTTTCAATAGTTTAGTGCTTTTATCGTAATTATAAATTAAATGTAATCGTATTGCCATTTTATGACACTCTATACGCACGTGCATACATTTCTCTATATAAGATTTTATCGCGAATACAATTGCCAGATACTAAATTGTGAATATCTTGGACGCTATTGAATACGTTATAAATATTATTTAAATTATATATATAAATTTTGTTCTATCAAATATGATGTTAAAAAGTGTACTCGCTATAGATAAACAATCGATCAACTGAACGTACCTATCACCTATCGCTAGTTATGGAACACATCTAACATTAGACAATTTTATGTACATGTCAAACTTGACAGCAGAAATTCTGTTAGTGATACTAAACTACTTTATGTATGATTATGGTTCTATATTTGGCCTCTTAACTTTTGATAGTAATAATTGAAAAGCCCTTCGATGTTTCCACTTAACAATAGGTCCCGAATTTTGTTTTTATATGTCTACGGTACACCGTTTGTCGAGGTAAGATTCTGTTGTGGCTATTAGTACCTAATTATAGCTAATGAAATTAAATTTTACTTTTAGAATATTTTTACAGTAATATTTGATACAGCAAGTTATCAATGATTATATATCCTGCGATACATATTGTATATAGAGATGGCTGTGCTTTTACCGAACCCAACCGCATCCAAATACCAACCTGGGTGCTGAATTTCAGAAGTGCAGCTGTAGTTTTGAAAATAGCTAGTGTGCCAGTGAATTATCGTACTTCTAGTTACATAACGATGTATTTATCTGTGCTAAACGCATTTGGAAATCAATAAAATGAATATTTCGTGTATTAAATTTGCGCCTTTCTTTTTCTTTTGATGACAGTGCATCGAATTTTACATAGGATTAATTTATGGTTATAGTCGCACGCTTCAGATTATAAAATACCTCCAGAGCGTTATGTTTATCGACCTCGTATGGGATATTGTGCCGTTACGATCAGGATTTTTTTAATGACAGACAAAATATACTGGTTCGTTTATAAATGCCTTTATTTATTAATTACTGAAATTCATAGTAAGTAATATAGTTAACTTTTTAAGCTTCAAAACATTGTTTGAAAGTACACATTTATCAAGATTTTCACAATTCCGATTGTTCGGCTCTGTGTACTTCCGATACCAAGATATTTGCGACATTTTGGCTTGATATTTCGTTTTTTTTATGTACCTAGGACCTCATTCTTGGTAACTTATTCATTTCTCGAACGATATCGCCCCCACAAAAGCCGCTTTTCAGCGTAAAAGTATGCATCTGACGTTCGGACAAATCGATGTAGTATTTATATCGGTGGTGATCTTAAATTTAAAAATCGAGGTATTAATAGTAATATAGAGGTGTACTTGACCCTTTTTAAGCTTCAAAACATTGTCAGACCTTTCCAATCGGTTCAAATCCAACTTTAAAGGCGGCAATCATTCCACGTGTAGTTAACCGATGACAGCCTCCCAGAAACGACCTTATATCTCGGTAAATGATGAATTTCGGTCGCGGTTCGGACTCGACTCGCTAAGGTAACACTTTTTAGAAGAGATGTGGCATATTTTTCGAAAGATTAAGCTCGTTTTTCTCATCGCAAACATCGTTTAAAGATCAGCGGTAAATTTGACATTTGCGTTCTAGCGCCATATTAGACGGAATAAAGGAGAGTCGAAGTGGGAAAACGCGGGGTTATAATTTCGCTGCTGGCGCGAAAATTTCGCCATATCGGGTCCAGTTCGAGTTCGATGGGGCCAAAGGGGGGTCCCCTAATGGTATTTCCGACATCCGGCCGGCACCCGGGCGCCGTTAAATGAACGAATTTTCGCGACAAAGATTAGGCATTTTGACGGTCCGAGTGGGGTATTTTGACAAATTTTTCTGGGCAATTTAGCCGCATTGACTGTTCGTTACCCTAAATCGCGAAAAATGGAAATTTCGAAAAAGATTTACGCGTTTTCCCGCTTTCAACGATGGAAAGCGATCGGCGCGACCGGGGGCGACGATCGATTCGCGCCTTTCAAAAGCATCTCTCCTTTTAAGTAGCGCGCGTACGTGGAGAATACGCGTTCGAACCATCCGCCAAGAGGCGCCTATAGGCTTAATGGCGTACGTTCCACGGCCGTCTACATTGGCTGCCCGTTACCGAAATTCGGAGAAAATGGAAATTTCGAAAAAGATTTGCGCGTCTTTTCGCTTTCGACTACTAACGACACCCCGACTATTCCCGTGCGACAATCGCTAGGCGCCTTGCAAAAATATCTCTCCTTTTAGCCGAGGTCGGTACGTAGCGTGATGCCCGGCAAACTTTTTCAAGGGGTTCCGACACTACTCTTACCGGGCACGCCAAACGGATGCCTTTTATTAGTTATAACTAGAAAGCCGGTCCGGTTCACCCACACTATTAATTTGTCGTTTGATGTCCGCTGGCTGCACCAACTCGATAGAAAGTAGAAAGCCAGCGCTCCACTTGCAACGCACCACTTGCGCCCCCACTCGGCAGATGACTCGGCCAATGACAGATCTGTCAAAATGACATCGGATAATCATGTAAAACATACTGCTAAGGATTTATGTTTTGCGCGTTTTTAAAGCATGTTCGCTCCGGTTTTCTGCTCTTTTTCGTTAGAAGAGACTTCGCTGTTGGTCGATTGTCGATTTATCGGGCGAGTTGGCCGCCCTAAAAGCACCACCTTTCAGCCAAAGAATACATCTCTGGGGATCTGACGTTTTTCAAATAGACCTACAATTTACAACAGAAGTCGATTAGAATGCGCTAATTTATTAAGAATAGAGGCGTACCTACCGTATATCAAACTGCAAATTAATCTGAGAGCTTACAAATGTGCTCTCCTTAACATTAGCAGCGGCAATTTCGATCCGAATATCATAGCTTCCTAAAGTGTTGATATATTCCGATTAAAAACACGCTTTCGCTTCAATTTTCACTTCGTGCTTGGACATTTCACCAATTTTTCAAATCACATTGTGGCTTTTCACTCCAAACTAATGTTTTAACGCTCCGAGGACGTGCTGTTGTATTGACATTTGCGGATCTGTCAAAATGACATCGGATAACCATGTAAAACATACGGCAAAGGATTTATGTTTTGCGCGTTTTTAAAGCGTTTTCGCTCCGGTTTTCTGCTCTTTTTCGTTAGAAGAGACTTCGGTGTTGGTTGATTGTCGGTTTCTCGAGCGAATTGGCCACCCTAGAAGCACCACTTTTCAGCCAAATAATACATCTCTGTGGATCTGACGTTTTTCAAATAGACCTACAATTTACAACAGAACTCGATTAGAATGCGGTAATTTATTAAGAATGGAGGCGTACTTACCGGTTTTCAAGCTTCCACTTTACCTGAGAGCCGTTTGATATTAACAGCGCGGATCCGGATCCGAATGTGACAGCGTCCGAGATGCGATGTTTTATCGCGATTAATTACCCGTTTTCGCTTCCGTTTTTCTCGCTTTAGTGTCCACGATGCTTCTGTGATGACGATTACAAACTTCTCGAACCACTTTGCGCGTTTCTTTTTGTACGAAATGCACGACGATGTAACGGTCCTACATACTGTTGACAATGGAATTCATCGGCAACTGACGCCTGTGTCAAAACGGTGTAGGGCACTTTTTGCCAAAAACATACCCCGGCGCATTCGGTTATCGCGCGTTCTTTTACGTATTTCGCGCCGGTTTCTCGTCATTTTCCGATAGATGAGACTTCCCTGCTGCCGTTCGGCGCGATACACGGGCGACTTCGTCGCCTTATTAATCGCAGATCACCGTTCGAAATTGCGATATTTTGACAATTCGGACGCGTAATCTGACAATTCTCCTAGGCAATTTAGTGGGTATCAGTGGACATTGGCTGCCCGTCGCCGAAATTCGGAGAAAATGGAAATTTCGAAAAAGATTTACGCGTTTTCCCGCTTTCAACGATGGAAAGTGATGGGCGCGGCCGGGAGCGACGGTCGATTCGCGTCTTTCAAAAGCATCTCTCCTTTTAAGTAGTGCGCGTACGTTGAGAATATGCGTTCGAACCACCCGGCAAGAGGCGTCTATGGGGATAAATGGCGTACGTTCCACGGCCGTCTACATTGGCTGCCCGTTACCGAAATTCGGAGAAAATGGAAATTTCGAAAAAGATTTGCGCGTCTTTTCGCTTTCGACTACTAACGACACCCCGACTATTCCCGTGCGACAATCGCTAGGCGCCTTGCAAAAATATCTCTCCTTTTAGCCGAGGTCGGTACGTAGCGTGATGCCCGGCAAACTTTTTCAAGGGGTTCCGACACTACTCTTACCGGGCACGCCAAACGGATGCCTTTTATTAGTTATAACTAGAAAATCCGGCCGGTTCACCCACCCAATTAATTAGTCGTTTGATGTCCGCTGACTGCACCAACTCGATAGAAAGTAGAAAGCCAGCGCTCCACTTGCAACGCACCACTTGCGCCCCCACTCGGCAGACCAGCCGATCTGCTGTTGTGTTGACATTTGCGTCTGACGGATCTGTCAAATGACATCCGATAATCATGTAAAACCTACCGCTAAGGATTTATGTTTTGCGCGTTTTTAAAGCATTTTCGCTCTGGTTTCCTGCTCTTTTCAGTTAGAAGAGGCTTCGGTGTTGGTCGAACAAAAAGATTAAAATATATATAAAACGGTTTTTTTTTTTTTTTTTTTTTTTTTTTAGCTCCCAGTTAGGGGATTCGAAACCGAATCCATTACCGGTGTTTGATGAATAACCACCGCGCGTCGCCAGTACGCTAATCTAGTCCATCAAAATTGATTATAATGATACGGGTTTATATATTATTGTTTATGGGTAATTTGACATTTCACAGGAAAATACGGTAATTCATAATGTTAGCCCCCCGATATGATTATAAATTCAAATTGCTAATTTATTTTATACTCACTCACGACATTGAAAATGTATTTAATGTACGCGCCACGTTCTGAAGTAGAAAATCGGTATTACGTTTTGCATATGCTTTCATAAATAAAAATTTTATGAGGTAACTAATTTAATGAAATATTTAAGAGGAACCCATGCAAGGTAAATAATTGTTGTTTTAATTATACTTGGTGATAAATAAACATATATATATCTTATAGGATAATTTCATACTGGTAATTACTTATTTACTAAGGATTATAATACGAAAAATTTAACAGTGAAGGTACGTTTGAAGAATTTGAAGATTTAGAGATTGCTGTGCTCTCACCGATCACTTGGTGCTAAATTTCAGAAGTGCAGCTGTAATTTTGAAAATAGCTAGTGTGCCAGTGGAGTATTGTACTTGTAGTTACATAACGATGTATTTATCTGTGCTAAACGCATTTCGAAATCAATATTTCGTGTAAGAAGTTTGCGCGTTTCTCTTTCTTTTGTTATTCGCGTTTCTTATTTAAACATTATACCCACAGTCTCTATTTTAATAATTAAATGTGAAATAATTGTCATCTATCCCCAGGGACACAGCATATTCAAATTTACCAAATTTGTATCAGTATGTAAATTTTATATTTTGCTAACTTTTATTATTCATGTCAAATATTATTATAAATTGAAATTGCTACTTTATTTTATATCCACTCAGGATATGAAAATGCATTTAATGTACGCGCACGCGTGGACACACGCACACAGATGTAGTGTGCTGTCATAAGTTACATTAACTTCACTTTAGATTTGACAATACACACCAGTGTTCCCACTCCTATTACTTTCGTAACAGATCTATTACAATTGGCTCCACGCTATTAACATGTTAGATTAAGCGAAAAATCTATTACGTTTTTCATATCGGAGGATGTTCTTTAATTTTGGCCTTAAAAAATTATGATTATGCTGGAAAGAAAATCTATTATTAAAACTTCTCAGCGGTGGCAACACTGGTATAATATACTGTTTATTTGCTCTAGTTTGGTTATTCTATGTGATTCTATGGTCTAGATTGACAGTGTTAAACAACTCCGTTGTATTTGAAGATGTATTTTTAATGAAACTTGAAATTATAAGATTTACAAACGTCGTTAGCATTTCGTATATGCTTTTAACAACAGATGTACCAATATGATACAATAAGCAGTTATCAAAATGGAAGTATTTCTGATTGTTTGAAGGTAAAACATATCTAACCTCTGTTATTGTTCATTATAAACTAATGTGTTGTAGAAGAAAATCTAAGAAAATGTAAATGGGGCCATACATCCTGGCATCTGTATGATATAGTTTGCAGTTGATTGGTGTTGCTGTTTAAGTGGAAAGAATTATCGAGGAGGAGGTTCTGTCATGTAGATTCTGTCACTGGAAAAATCTATTAAATCGTCTTGTTGTGCGTGTCTAAATTTCCAGCCCACGTTATGTGCTAATTGATGATATCCTTGGTGCGGCTGTCTGTGATGATCTCAATAAATTTTGGCAGTGCGAAGAAATATCGAAACATATTGCGGAAGTTATTTGCACATGATGGGCCAGTGAGAATATCTATAAATTCGTTGTGTTCATAAAATGTATTGATCGAGTGGTTTCAATAAAATCAGTGTGTGCAGTTTTTATATTTGAATACGTTCTGAAGTAGAAAATCGGTATTACGTTTTGGATATGCTTTCATAAATAAAAATCTGATGAGGTAACTAATTTAATGAGGTATTTAAGAGGAGCTGATGCAAGGTGAATAATTCTCGCTTTAATTAAACTTTGTGATAAATAAATGTATAATATATTAACAGCGGCAATTTCGGATCCGAATATGATAGCTTCCTAAAGTGTTGATATATTCCGATCCACGTTGTCAATTTTCACTCCAAATTCATATTTTAACGGTCCCACGACATGCTATTGTGTTGACATTTTCGTCTGACTCAGCGAATGACAGTGTCAAAATGACATCGGATAATCATGTAAAATATACTGCTAAGGATTTATGTTTTGCGCGTTTTTAAAGCATGTTCGCTCCGGTTTTCTGCTCTTTTTCGTTAGAAGAGACTTCGCTGTTGGTCGATTGTCGATTTATCGGGCGAGTTGGCCGCCCTAAAAGCACCACCTTTCAGCCAAAGAATACATCTCTGGGGATCTGACGTTTTTCAAATAGACCTACAATTTACAACAGAAGTCGATTAGCATGCGCTAATTTATTAAGAATAGAGGCGTACCTACCGTATATCAAACTGCAAATTAATCTGAGAGCTTACAAATGTGCTCTCCTTAACATTAACAGCGGCAATTTCGATCCGAATATCATAGCTTCCTAAAGTGTTGATATATTCCGATTAAAAACACGCTTTCGCTTCAATTTTCACTTCGTGCTTGGACATTTCACCAATTTTTCAAATCACATTGTGGCTTTTCACTCCAAACTAATGTTTTAGCGCTCCGACGACGTGCTGTTGTATTGACATTTGCGGATCTGTCAAATGACATCGGATGACCATGTAAAACATACTGCTAAGGATTTATATTTTGAGCGTTTCTTTCTGCATTTCGCTCTGGTTTTCTGCTCTTTTTCGTTAGAAGAGACTTCGGTGTTGGTCGATTGTCGGTTTCTCGAGCGAATTGGCCGCCCTAGAAGCACAACTTTTCAGCCAAAGAATACATCTCTGTGAATCTGACGTTTTTCAAATAGACCTACAATTTACAACAGAACTCGATTAGAATGCGGTAATTTATTAAGAATGGAGGCGTACTTACCGGTTTTCAACCGTCAAATTTATCTGAGGGCTGCTGGATATTAACAGCGCGGATCCGGATCCGAATGTGACAGCGTCCAAGATGCGATGTTTTATCGCGATTAATTACCCGTTTTCGCCTCTGTTTTTTTATCGCTTTAGTGTCCACGATGCGTCTGTGATGACGATTACAAACTTCTCGAACCACATTGCGCGTTTTTTTTGTACGAAATGCACGACGATGTAACGGTCCTACATACTGTTGACAATGGAATTCATCGGCAACTGACGCCTGTGTCAAAACGGTGTAGGGCACTTTTTGCCAAAAACATACCCCGGCGCATTCGGTTATCGCGCGTTCTTTTACGTATTTCGCGCCGGTTTCTCGTCATTTTCCGATAGATGAGACTTCCCTGCTGCCGTTCGGCGCGATACACGGGCGACTTCGTCGCCTTATTAATCGCAGATCACCGTTCGAAATTGCGATATTTTGACAATTCGGACGCGTAATCTGACAATTCTCCTAGGCAATTTAGTGGGTATCAGTGGGCATTGGCTGCCCGTCGCCGAAATTCGGAGAAAATGTAAATTTCGAAAAAGATTTACGCGTTTTCCCGCTTTCAACGATGGAAAGCGATGGGCGCGGCCGGGAGCGACGGTCGATTCGCGTCTTTCAAAAGCATCTCTCTTTTTAAGTAGCGCGCGTACGTGGAGAATATGCGTCGGAACCTTCCGCCAAGAGGCGTCTATAGCGGTAAATGGCGTACGTTCCACGGCCGTCTACATTGGCTGCCCGTTACCGAAATTCGGAGAAAATGGAAATTTCGAAAAAGATTTGCGCGTCTTTTCGCTTTGGACGACGAAAGGCGATAGGCCTGGTCCGGTGCGACGATCGTCCGGCGCCCCTCAAAAATATCTCTCCTTTTAGGTAGCGTTCGCGAGAGACGCCTATTCCGTAATACTTTTCCAGGGGGTTCCGACACGCACTCTTACCGGGCACGGCATTGACTAGCACTTTAGTATTATTAATAGAAAATCCGGCCGGTTCACCCACCCAATTAATTAGTCGTTTGATGTCCGCTTACCGTACCAACTCGATAGAAAGTAGAAAGCCCGCGCTCCACCTGGAACGCACCGCTTACGCACCAACTCCACAGACCAGCCAGACCGTACCACTTTCCGCTAACCACCGTCTACACCTGTGATTGGTTTGGGATCGTCGGTATACCCTGTATATTCCTGTTTTTCTTAAATCTTGCCTGTCACTTGTAAAAAGACTGGACGCTTCGCGTCTCAGCCGTATATTTATGTGATTGGTTTGGGATCGTCGGTACACCCTGTATATTCCTTTTTTATTAATTCTTGCCTGTCACTTGTAAAAAGACTCGACGCTTCACGTCTCAGTCGAATATTTGTGCGATTGGTTTGGGATCGTCGGTACACCCTGTATATTCATCTTTTCTTAATTCTTGCCTGTCACTTATAAAAAGACAGGACGCTTCGCGTCTCACTCGTATATTTGTGTGATTGGATTGGGATCGTCGGTACACCCTGTATATTCCTTTTTTCTTAATTCTCGCCTGTCACTTGTAAAAAGAGTCGACGCTTCACGTCCGGCAGTCTTTTGTTTGTGTGCTTGGTTTGGGATCGTCCGTACACCCTGTATATTCCTCTTTTCTTAATTCTTGCCTGTCACTTATAAAAAGACTGAACGCTTCGCGTCTCACTCGTATATTTGTGTGCTTGGTTTGGGATCGTCGGTACACCCTGTATATTCGTCTTTTCTTAATTCTTGCCTGTCACTTATAAAAAGACTGGACGCTTCGCGTCTCAGTCGTATATTTGTGTGATTGGTTCGGGATCGTCGGTACACCCTGTATGTTCCTTTTTTTTTTAATTATTGTCTCTCACTCGTAAAAAGACTGAACGCTTCGCGTCTCAGTCGTATATTTGTGTGATTGGTTCGGGATCGTCGGTACACCCTGTATATTCGGCTTTTTTTAATTCTTGCCTGTCACTTATAAAAAGACTGGACGCTTCGCGTCTCAGTCGTATATTTGTGTGATTGGTTCGGGATTGTCGGTACACCCTATATATTCCTCTTTTCTTAATTCTTGCCTGTCACTTATAAAAAGACTGGACGCTTCGCGTCTCACTCGTATATTTGTGTGGTTGGATTAGGATCGTCGGTACACCCTGTATATTCCTTTTTTCTTAATTCTTGCCTGTCACTTGTAAAAGGACTGGACGCTTCGCGTCTCAGTCGTATATTTGTGTGATTGGTTTGGGATCGTCGGTACACCCTGTATATTCCTTTTTTTTTTAATTCTTGTCTCTCACTCGTAAAAAGACTGAACGCTTCGCGTCTCAGTCGAATATTTGTGTGATTGGTTTGGGATCGTCGGTACACCCTGTATATTCCTCTTTTCTTCATTCTTGCCTGTCACTTGTAAAAAGACTGGACGCTTCGCGTTTCAGTCGAATATTTGTGTGATTGGTTTGGGATCGTCGGTACACCCTGTACATTCCTCTTTTCTTCATTCTTGCCTGTCACTTGTAAAAAGACTGGACGCTTCGCGTTTCAGTCGAATATTTGTGTGATTGGTTTGGGATCGTCGGTACACCCTGTATATTCCTTTTTTCTTAATTCTTGCCTGTCACTTGTAAAAGGACTGGACGCTTCGCGTCTCAGTCGTATATTTGTGTGCTTGGTTTGGGATCGTCGGTACACCCTGTATATTCGTCTTTTCTTAATTCTTGCCTGTCACTTATAAAAAGACTGGACGCTTCGCGTCTCAGTCGTATATTTGTGTGATTGGTTCGGGATCGTCGGTACACCCTGTATATTCGGCTTTTTTTAATTCTTGCCTGTCACTTATAAAAAGACTGGACGCTTCGCGTCTCAGTCGTATATTTGTGTGATTGGTTCGGGATTGTCGGTACACCCTATATATTCCTCTTTTCTTAATTCTTGCCTGTCACTTATAAAAAGACTGGACGCTTCGCGTCTCACTCGTATATTTGTGTGGTTGGATTAGGATCGTCGGTACACCCTGTATATTCCTTTTTTCTTAATTCTTGCCTGTCACTTGTAAAAGGACTGGACACTTCGCGTCTCAGTCGTATATTTGTGTGATTGGTTTGGGATCGTCGGTACACCCTGTATATTCCTTTTTTTTTAATTCATGTCTCTCACTCGTAAAAAGACTGAACGCTTCGCGTCTCAGTCGAATATTTGTGTGATTGGTTTGGGATCGTCGGTACACCCTGTATATTCCTCTTTTCTTCATTCTTGCCTGTCACTTGTAAAAAGACTGGACGCTTCGCGTTTCAGTCGAATATTTGTGTGATTGGTTTGGGATCGTCGGTACACCCTGTACATTCCTCTTTTCTTCATTCTTGCCTGTCACTTGTAAAAAGACTGGACGCTTCGCGTTTCAGTCGAATATTTGTGTGATTGGTTTGGGATCGTCGGTACACCCTGTATATTCCTCTTTTCTTCATTCTTGCCTGTCACTTGTAAAGAGACTGGACGCTTCGCGTCTCAGTCGTATATTTGTGTGATTGGTTTGGGATCGTCGGTACACCCTGTATATTCCTTTTTTCTTCATTCTTGCCTGTCACTTGTAAAAAGACTGGACGCTTCGCGTCTCACTCGAATATTTGTGTGATTGGTTTGGGATCGTCGGTACACCCTGTATATTCCTCTTTTCTTCATTCTTGCCTGTCACTTGTAAAAGGACTGGACGCTTCGCGTCTCAGTCGTATATTTGTGTGATTGGTTTGGGATCGTCGGTACACCCTGTTTTTTCTTTTTTTTTTAAATTCTTGTCTCTCACTCGTAAAAAGACTGAACGCTTCGCGTCTCAGTCGTATATTTGTGTGATTGGATTGGGATCGTCGGTACACCCTGTATATTAATTTTTTTGAATTAAACATTCCACACTCTGTATATATTGTAATAAGGAAACGTGAAAATTGTCACCATCCTGTATATTATTTTTTTGTAATTAATTATACACTCTGTATGTATTGTAATAATGAAACGTGAAAATTATCACCAGCCAGTATATTCATTTTGCTAATAACGAAACCTGAAAACCACCACCCGGTTATTCACGTTTCTTATTTAAACATTACACCCACAGTCCCTATTTTAATAATTAAATGTGAAATAATTGTCACCTGTATCTATCCCCAGTGAAAATCGGTGTTACGTTTTGTATGTTTTCATAAATGAAAATCTTAGGTAGGGACACGATTATATTTGATACTATTGTATTTCTACTTAAAGATCGTTAATTATTGCAATTTGGAAACGATAATGTCGTCTTTACCATTATCAAATACACGTACAAATATTTACTTTCAATAGTTTAGTGTATTTATCGTAATTATATAAATGTAATGGTATTGCCATTTTATGACACTCTATACGCATGTGCATACATATCTATATAAGATTTTATCGCGAATACAATTGCCAGATACTAAATTGTGAATATCTTGGACGCTATTGAATACCTTATAAATATTATTTAAATTATATATATATAAATTTTGTTCTATCAAATATGATGTTAAAAAGTGTACTCGCTATTGATAAACATTCGATCAACTGAACGTACCTATCACCTATCGCTAGTTATGGAACACATCTAACATTAGACAATTTTATGTACATGTCAAACTTGACAGCAGAAATTCTGTTGGTGATTATAATTATACTAAACTACTTTATGTATGATTCTGGTTCTATATTTGGCCTCTTAACTTTTGATAGTAATAATTGAAAAGCTCTTCGGTGTTTCCACTTACCAATGGGCCCCGAATTTTGTTTTTATATGTCTACGGTACACCGTTTGTCGAGGTAAGATTCTGTTGTGGCTATTAGTACCTAGTTATAGCTAATGAGATTCAATTTTACTTTTAGGATATTTTTACAGTAATATTTGATACAGCAAGTTATCAATGATTATATATCCTGCGATACATATTGTATATAGAGACGGCTGTGCTTTTACCGAACCCAACCGCATCTAAATACCAACCTTGGTGCTGAATTTCAGAAGTGCAGCTGTAGTTTTGAAAGTAGCTAGTGTGCCAGTGAAGTATTGTACTTGTAGTTACATAACGATGTATTTATCTGTGCTAAACGCATTTACAAATCAATAAAACCAATATTTCTTGCGCGTTTCTCTTTCTTTTGATTACAGTGTATATAAGTTGAAGTATAATAAGTTGAAATTTATAACTGGTAAGTGGGAAATTATAAAATATACTCATTCATTTAGAAAAAATTGGATTTATTAACTGACGATGACAAATATCGGAAGATTAAGATCGCATGTTACGTTTGAGGTAAAGGTTTAATTTTTCTATATAAAGGGACACTATTTCCTCGTGATTGTGGGTTGGAGCTGCCGAATAGAGTAAAATATTCTTGA
Source organism: Cetonia aurata (assembly GCA_949128085.1). Classification (NCBI taxonomy): domain Eukaryota; kingdom Metazoa; phylum Arthropoda; class Insecta; order Coleoptera; family Scarabaeidae; genus Cetonia; species Cetonia aurata. The sequence continues at coordinate 13,619,569 of OX421889.1, forward strand.
ATTTAATGCAAAAGTGGAGATCGTGTCTATATTTCCAATTGTCGTACACAAAAATGACGTTTGGACAAATAGATGTAGTATTTATATCGGTGGTGATCTAACAGAGGCGTTAATTTTAAAAATTGAGGTATTAATAGTAATATAAAGGTGTACTTGACCCTTTCTAAGCTTTAAAACATTCTTTGAAAGTACACATTTATCAAGTTTTCACCATTCCGATTGTTCGGCTCTGTGTACTTCCGATACCAAGATATTTGCGACATTTTGGCTTGATATTTCGTTTTTTTTATGTACCTAGGACCTCATTCTTGGTAGATTATTCATCTCTCGAACGATATCGCCCCCACGAAACCCGCTTTTGAGCGTAAAAGTATGCATCTGACGTTCGGACAAATCGATGTAGTATTTATATCGGTGGTGATCTTAAATTTAAAAATCGAGGTATTAATAGTAATATAGAGGTGTACTCAACCCTTTTTAAGCTTCAAAACATTGTCAGACCTTTCCAATCGATTCAAATCCAACTTTAAAGGCGGCAATCATTCCACGTGTAGTTAACCGATGACAGCCTGCCAGAAACGGTCTTACATCTCGGTAAATGACCGGTGCAGGTCGCGTTTCGGACTCGATTCACTAACGTTATACTTTTTAGAAGAGATGTGGCATATTTTTCGAAAGATTAAGCTCGTTTTTCTCATCGCAAACATCGTTTAAAGATCAGCGGTAAATTTGACATTTGCGTTCTAGCGCCATATTAGACGGAATAAAGGAGAGTCGAAGTGGGAAAACGCGGTGTTATAATTTCGCTGCTGGCGCGAAAATTTCGCCATATCGGGTCCAGTTTGAGTTCGATGGGGTCAAAGGGGGGTCCCCTAATGGTATTTCCGACATCCGGCCGGCACCCGGGCGCCGTTAAATGAACGAATTTTCGCGACAAAGATTAGGCATTTTGACGGTCCGAGTGGGGTATTTTGACAAATTTTTCTGGGCAATTTAGCCGCATTGACTGTTCGTTACCCTAAAATCGCGAAAAATGTAAATTTCGAAAAAGATTTACGCGTTTTCCCGCTTTCAACGATGGAAAGTGATTTGCGCGGCCGGGAGCGACGGTCGATTCGCGTCTTTCAAAAGCATCTCTCCTTTTAAGTAGCGCGCGTACGTGGAGAATAGGCGTTCGAACCATCCGGCAAGAGGCGTCTATGGGGCTAAATGGCGTACGTTCCACGGCCGTCTACATTGGCTGCCCGTTACCGAAATTCGGAGAAAATGAAAATTTCGAAAAAGATTTACGCGCGATTTCGCTTTCGACGACGGAAGGAGATCGGTCTAGTCCACAACGACCGTCGTCGCGCGCCCCTCAAAAATATCTCTCCTTTTAGCCCGAGTCCGTACGTCGAACCTATTCGCGCGCAAGGTTTCAAGGGGTTCCGACACTACCCTTACCGGGCACGCCAAACGGATGCCTTTTATTAGTTATAACTAGAAAGCCGGTCCGGTTCACCCACACTATTAATTTGTCGTTTGATGTCCGCTGGCTGCACCAACTCGATAGAAAGTAGAAAGCCAGCGCTCCACTTGCAACGCACCACTTGCGCCCCCACTCGGCAGATGACTCGGCCAATGACAGATCTGTCAAAATGACATCGGATAATCATGTAAAACATACTGCTAAGGATTTATGTTTTGCGCGTTTTTAAAGCATGTTCGCTCCGGTTTTCTGCTCTTTTTCGTTAGAAGAGACTTCGCTGTTGGTCGATTGTCGATTTATCGGGCGAGTTGGCCGCCCTAAAAGCACCACCTTTCAGCCAAAGAATACATCTCTGGGGATCTGACGTTTTTCAAATAGACCTACAATTTACAACAGAAGTCGATTAGAATGCGCTAATTTATTAAGAATAGAGGCGTACCTACCGTATATCAAACTGCAAATTAATCTGAGAGCTTACAAATGTGCTCTCCTTAACATTAGCAGCGGCAATTTCGATCCGAATATCATAGCTTCCTAAAGTGTTGATATATTCCGATTAAAAACACGCTTTCGCTTCAATTTTCACTTCGTGCTTGGACATTTCACCAATTTTTCAAATCACATTGTGGCTTTTCACTCCAAACTAATGTTTTAACGCTCCGACGACGTGCTGTTGTATTGACATTTGCGGATCTGTCAAAATGACATCGGATAACCATGTAAAACATACGGCAAAGGATTTATGTTTTGCGCGTTTTTAAAGCGTTTTCGCTCCGGTTTTCTGCTCTTTTTCGTTAGAAGAGACTTCGGTGTTGGTTGATTGTCGGTTTCTCGAGCGAATTGGCCACCCTAGAAGCACCACTTTTCAGCCAAATAATACATCTCTGTGGATCTGACGTTTTTCAAATAGACCTACAATTTACAACAGAACTCGATTAGAATGCGGTAATTTATTAAGAATGGAGGCGTACTTACCGGTTTTCAAGCTTCCACTTTACCTGAGAGCCGTTTGATATTAACAGCGCGGATCCGGATCCGAATGTGACAGCGTCCGAGATGCGATGTTTTATCGCGATTAATTACCCGTTTTCGCTTCCGTTTTTCTCGCTTTAGTGTCCACGATGCTTCTGTGATGACGATTACAAACTTCTCGAACCACTTTGCGCGTTTCTTTTTGTACGAAATGCACGACGATGTAACGGTCCTACATACTGTTGACAATGGAATTCATCGGCAACTGACGCCTGTGTCAAAACGGTGTAGGGCACTTTTTGCCAAAAACATACCCCGGCGCATTCGGTTATCGCGCGTTCTTTTACGTATTTCGCGCCGGTTTCTCGTCATTTTCCGATAGATGAGACTTCCCTGCTGCCGTTCGGCGCGATACACGGGCGACTTCGTCGCCTTATTAATCGCAGATCACCGTTCGAAATTGCGATATTTTGACAATTCGGACGCGTAATCTGACAATTCTCCTAGGCAATTTAGTGGGTATCAGTGGACATTGGCTGCCCGTCGCCGAAATTCGGAGAAAATGGAAATTTCGAAAAAGATTTACGCGTTTTCCCGCTTTCAACGATGGAAAGTGATGGGCGCGGCCGGGAGCGACGGTCGATTCGCGTCTTTCAAAAGCATCTCTCCTTTTAAGTAGTGCGCGTACGTTGAGAATATGCGTTCGAACCACCCGGCAAGAGGCGTCTATGGGGATAAATGGCGTACGTTCCACGGCCGTCTACATTGGCTGCCCGTTACCGAAATTCGGAGAAAATGGAAATTTCGAAAAAGATTTGCGCGTCTTTTCGCTTTCGACTACTAACGACACCCCGACTATTCCCGTGCGACAATCGCTAGGCGCCTTGCAAAAATATCTCTCCTTTTAGCCGAGGTCGGTACGTAGCGTGATGCCCGGCAAACTTTTTCAAGGGGTTCCGACACTACTCTTACCGGGCACGCCAAACGGATGCCTTTTATTATTTATAACTAGAAAATCCGGCCGGTTCACCCACCCAATTAATTAGTCGTTCGATGTCCACTGGCTGCACCAACTCGATAGAAAGTAGAAGGTCAGCGTTCTACCTGGAACGCACCACTTGCGCCCCCACTCGGCAGACCAGCCAAACCGTACCATTCTCCGCTGACACGACATGCTTGCCATCATAACATTTATTGAGATACCAATCTATAGATTGTGGTTGTCGTTTACGCTTTTAATAGAATTAAACCTTTTATATTTTGAATTTTCAGTTTGTTTTGATTTCTATTTCGGTATTTTCAATTTTATTATTTTACTGTTCGCATATTGTTCTTCGTTTATGTGCTAGGGTTTTTAGTGTGGTATCGTTTTAAGTCATACTTACTTTTTGAAATGGTTTTATTAATTTTTAAATTATTCTTGCCGTTTTATAGAAATGGTTCTTAATATTTCGTGCTTAATATATTTTGTTTTGACTGTTGCAATCTAAATTGAAAATTGTTAAAACTGTTAATTTAGGTTTGAATTTTTTTATACTTATCACATACAAAATTGGTAGGAACATGTAATTACAAAAGATAATGTCGCCTTTACCATTATCAAATCCACGGACTAATATTTACTTTGAACAGTTTAGTGTTTTGATCGTAATTATAAATTAAATGTGTGTGTGTGTGTGTTAAATTAAATGGTATTGCAATTTTATGACACTCTATACGCATGTGCATACATTTCTCTGTATAAGATTTCATCGCGAATACAATTGCCAGATACTAAATTGTGAATATCTTGGACGCTATTGAATACGTTATAAATATTATTTAAATTATATATATAACTTGTGTTCTATGAAATATGATGTTAAAAAGTGAACTCGCTATCGATAAACATTCGATCAATTGAACGTGCCTAACATTAGGCAATGTTATTTACTTGTCAAACGTGACAGGAGAAATTCTGTTAGTGATTATTGTTATACTAAACTACTTTATGTATGATTATGGTTCTATGTTTGACCTCTTAACTTTTGATAGTAATACTTGAAAAGCCCTTCGATGTTTTCACTTACCAATAGGTACCGAATTTTGTTTTTATATGTCTACGGTACACCGTTTGTCGACAAATGAGATTCCATTTTTACTTTTAGGATATTTTTACAGTAATATTTGATATAGTAAGTTATCAATGATTATATACCATGCGATACATATTGTATATGTATATATAGAGAGATTGCTGTGCTTTTACCGAACCCAACCGCATCTAAATACCAACCTTGGTGCTGAATTTCAGAAGTGGCGCTGTAGTTTTGAAAATCGCTAGTGTGCCAGTGAATTATTGTACTTTTAGTTACATAACGGTGTATTTATCTGTGCTAAACGCATTTAGAAATCAATAAAATGAATATTTCGTATAGTAAGTTTGCGGTTTTCTTTCTTTTTCGATTAGAGTCCATCGAATTTTATATAAGATTAGTTTATGGTTATAGTCGCACGCTTCAGATTATAAAATACCTCCAGAGCGTTATGTGTATCGACCTCGTATGGGATATTGTGCTGGTGCGATAAGGAATTTTTTAATGACAGACACAATATACTGGTTCGTTTATAAATGCCTTTATTTATTAATTACTGGAATTCATAGTGAGTAATGTAGTTAACTACTCTTGAAATTAGCAAAATAGGAGAGAACGTGTCTAAATTTCCAGCTCCCATATACAGAAATGGTTCGACGGTTATGTAATTATAATAAATGATATTCTCGGTGCGACTGTCTGTGATGATGCCTGAAACAGATATTATTGGGTATTTCCACCTAAAAAGCCCTTATATACTGTAATGCCTACCGTAATGGGCAAGAATTTGTGTACTCTTTGTATGCCGCATACTTTTATTTCCTGTTTTTATTAATCCGTGCGGGGTACAGTAATTGAAAAATCCTTATCCACCATCTCTCTCGTAATAATGAATGGGTATCAATTGATTTCTTGTATATAACCTATCTAGCGACATGGCTTGGTATCTGAATGGGATAAATAACCTAAAAATATGAAAACGGTCGAAAATAATGATCTGATAACGCTGGAAAATAATATCACATCGTTCTTTCGGCCTTTAATAAGTACGAATGTAGGAGGGTCGTGTTTTGAAAGCCCAACAATTTTCACACAATCTAACAACAGTTGACAATTAGTTTATGGCAGATGTAAATTTCTGTGTGTAAACAGCGCGGGTGGTGTTCGCCATTTTATCACACGACATGCTTGCCATCATAACATTTATTGAGCTACCAATGTATAGATTGTGGTCGTCGTTTACGCTTTTAATAGAATGAAACCTTTTATATTTTTTTTATAATTTGAATTTTCTGTTTGCTTTGGACTGTATTTTTGTCGTTTGTCAATTTATTATTTTAATTTTTCCATATTATTCTTCGTTTACGTGCTAGGGATTTTTAGTGTGCTAGGGTTTTTAGTCATACTTACTTTTTGAAATACTCTTATTAATTTTTAAATTATCCTTGCTGTTTTATAAGAATTGTTCTTATTTTTTGTCCTTAATATATATTGTTTTGTCTGTTGCAATCTAAATTGAACACTGTTAATCGTCCCTGTTTAGATATAGTTGATTAATGTTGTTATAGTTATATTTATTTTTATAAATCAAGTGTTCTGGATGTTTGTTAGAATCGGAAATAAGAGTTCGTTTGTTTATTTGTTATTAAACATAACAAAATGGATGGACCCGCCGATAACGACGCCCACGTAAGTATTGTATTCTTTCTTTCTTTTTATTATTTTTATTTTATGTATATGGAAATTATTCATTTAATGCGATAATGTCGTTTAGCTTTCGTTAATGTATAGTTTTGCAGTGGGCGTTTTTTTTTTAAACGTAATGATTTATCTTTTCTGTTATATTCAGATTGCAAAGAAAATGGAGACATTAAATGTAGCGGAAGAGGCCGCGGCCCCGGCGGTGGAGGAACCGGCGCCTCCTCCACCGCCCAAACAGGGCGTTAAAAGAAAAAGGTAAGACGGTACATATATATTTCGTATCATTTTAATTTTTTTTTTTATCGCAGACCCTCGAAGAGCGATGAGCCTGTCCAGGCGGGCAAGAAAACGCTGACGTTTTCGCGGTGTACGGTTCATATTCACCAATATTAGTGATAATCACTAATATTGGCGAATATGAACCGTACATTCGTCGGTGTAATTCGTCGTTAAAATGTAAGTTTATCGACGTATGTATATTCTCATATGTATTTAATAAATTATGGTTTTTGTAATTTTTTTCAGATTAATAAATGGCGTTGTATATTTAATTTGTATTTTTATTTGTGAATGTTTTCGTTTTGATAAATCTTATTTGTATTTAAAATTTATTGAAAAACAATTGTACTTCTTCAAAGTTATTTGGATAATATAGCAGATTATACTTGTAAACATAATTTTAATGTTTTGATATTTTTTTTTCTACATATTGTTATTAATCTAACTGCTAGTCTAACATAATGATTTGCAGGCTTTGTTATAAGTCACGGGGTCGTGAGTTTAGTTTTCCTCAGAATTAACTATGATATTTGTTTCGCTTGGGAATTGGAATATTAATTAGGAATGTTTCGACCCTGTGGGGATGTCTCATAAGCATCCATCGTTTGGATATATTGAATTGAGTGAATTAGGTTGATGTTTTTTATTAAACGGTACTATTTATATTTAATCTGTAATATTTTCAATCTTCTTGTTTAATTTATTTCAAGTTGGAGCCATATTAATATTCTAAATTGCGTTGAAATGAAAAATTCCTTTCTTATACTGTCGCCATTAGTTGACTGTAATTATTTTCATAAATGCTATACTTAAATGTAAAGTATTCGGTAAAATAGTAATAAAAACATGTGTTTTTGCAATATTTTTTTTATTAAAGTACTAATTACAATCGATTTAATAATAAGAAATTAATATAAGAGAGATATAAGTAATAAGGCTTTTTATTTCACTAATGAAATTAGTTATGATTGTAAGATTGAATTAGATATGAAATTATAAAGGGAAATGTTAACATATATTCATAGTTATTGAAAATTGACAATTGTATGTTAAATTTTAATATTATTACTAAACAGTATTATATACATTTGGTAATTCGGAAGAATTAATGCGATGAAAGTAATGTTTAAATGAATATATACATTGATTGAAGTAAGTATCATATATAGTTTATACAATATGAAATAAATAAATCGTCATTAAAAAGTACAATTTATAAAGGAGTTCTTAGATTAGTTTAGTTTTAAAATATACTTCACAAACATATAGAATGTAAATTGTTATGAATGTGGTAAATTTTCGAAATTTAGATTATTTAGAAATTATACTTTTCTAATGTATTACATAATTATGGTAATGTTGATAATTTTTAGATTTAACAGTGTCAACAGAGATGATCAAATAATGTTCGATAAAATAGTTAATCATTATATATTATTATAGTTTGAAAGAAAGTGAACTACTATTTTAGGGAATATTATTTGTTAGTTACTACACATCATATATTGTGTTTGTTATATAACATTTACAATAAACAAACTTGCATTACCACGCTGACTGCCGTATAACTGGTATAATTTCCTCATGCGTTTTGTTTCTCAGATTTTATGAAATATTGTATGATTCGTCTTACATGAAATAAGATAACTATATAGTGTGGCGTAGGATCCACTGAAAATATAAATATTCGAACAGTCAACGTGTTAAAATTGTTATCGTTTACAATTGCTATACAAAAAAATCTAAGAAAAATATATTATAGTAATAACTTTTGAATGTTAAGATCTAGAAATATGTTTCTGAAAATAAGAAATAAATTTGTCATTCTCTGTTTAAAGGGAATAGGAATTTTTACCCAATTTAGCGTTCTCCTCTTTTGAATTTCGCAGGACTCGATTCTGTGGTTTTTTCTTTTTTATGAAGACCGTTTTTTCTTATTTTAAACTCAATTAGTTAGTGCTGTCTATTTTCTGATGTCATGTCGTCATTGTATCGATTTAAAGGTGAAGTAATACTTTTTTTTTCTGTTTGTTCTTTTTGTATTCAATACGGAGAATGTTGCAAGTTGCTTCTTTTGGTTATTCTTCTGTCGATTTGTAAGATTCCATCCAATGTGTTTTATCTCCTAATGCGTTGTCGTCATCGAACTGATCTAAAGGAAAAATAGTGTATAAATATATATAACTGTCAGTTTTTTATTGAATGTATTTTTTTTTAATGTTAAGATGTAGAAATATGTTTCTGAAAATAAGAAATAAATTTGTCATTGTCTGTTTAAAGGGAATAGGAATTTTTACCTAATTTAGCGTTCTCCTCTTTTGAATTTCGCAGGACTCGATTCTGTTATTTTTTCTTTTTTATGAAGACCGTTTTTTTCTATTTTAAACTCAATTAGTTAGTGCTGTCTATTTTCTGATGCCGTGTCGTCATTGTATTGATTTAAAGGTGAAGTAATACTTTTTTTTTCTGTTTGTTCTTTTTGTATTCAATACGGAGAATGTTGCAAGTTGCTTCTTTTGGTTATTCTTCTGTCGATTTGTAAGATTCCATCCAATGTGTTTTATCTCTTAATGCGTTGTCGTCATCGAACTGATCTAAAGGAAAAATAGTGTATAAATATATATAACTGTCAGTTTTTTATTGAATGTATTTTTTTTTAATGTTAAGATGTAGAAATATGTTTCTGAAAATAAGAAATAAATTTGTCATTGTCTGTTTAAAGGGAATAGGAATTTTTACCTAATTTAGCGTTCTCTTCTTTTGAATTTCGCAGGACTCGATTCTGTTATTTTTTCTTTTTTATGAAGACCGTTTTTTTTCTATTTAAAATTCAATTAGTTAGTGCTGTCTATTTTCTGATGCCGTGTCGTCATTGTATCGAGTTAAAGGTGAAGTAATACTTTTTTTTTCTGTTTGTTCTTTTTGTATTCAATACGGAGAATGTTGCAAGTTGCTTTTTTTGGTTATTCTTCTGTCGATTTGTAAGATTCCATCCAATGTGTTTTATCTCCTAATGCGTTGTCGTCATCGAACTGATCTAAAGGAAAAATAGTGTATAAATATATATAACTGTCAGTTTTTTATTGAATGTATTTTTTTTTAATGTTAAGATGTAGAAATATGTTTCTGAAAATAAGAAATAAATTTGTCATTGTCTGTTTAAAGGGAATAGGAATTTTTACCTAATTTAGCGTTCTCCTCTTTTGAATTTCGCAGGACTCGATTCTGTTATTTTTTCTTTTTTATGAAGACCGTTTTTTTTCTATTTAAAATTCAATTAGTTAGTGCTGTCTATTTTCTGATGCCGTGTCGTCATTGTATCGAGTTAAAGGTGAAGTAATACTTTTTTTTTCTGTTTGTTCTTTTTGTATTCAATACGGAGAATGTTGCAAGTTGCTTCTTTTGGTTATTCTTCTGTCGATTTGTAAGATTCCATCCAATGTGTTTTATCTCCTAATGCGTTGTCGTCATCGAACTGATCTAAATGAAAAATAGTGTATAAATATATATAACTGTCAGTCTTTTATTGAATGTATTTTTTTTAATGTGCATACGGGTATAAATCAAACATTATATGGTGTATAATTTAAATTTTATTCACTTGTTTAAACGTTCCTGTTTGATATAAATACCGTAATTGTGTACAATATTTATTAAGAGTGTGAAAGTTAATCATACCTCCAATCTATTTTTTTCCCGCTGCAGGCAAACCATGAAGTGTAATTTGTTGATTGCCTTACTTTTATGTGTTTCTTGTAGTTTCTATATATGTCTGCGTTGAGGAATGGAAATAAATGTGATCCGATATAGCATTATAATATAGGATCTATGATATGAAATAAAATAAGATGTTATTAGTTTATTGAAATTGGTTGTTTATGACACAGCTTACTCTCTGTGTTTGGCGATCAAAATACTGTTTCCATCACAATTAGTTGAGCGTTTTCCATATTTTGATATTGCAAAGAGTTTAAGTTAATTTTGATAAAATGAAAAGTTTACATTTACTTTGTAATAGTACAAAACTATTGAAGGAGATTTTTTTTTTTACTATGTTGATAAATATAATTTTTTTTTGTTATTGTTGAAAGTTTATCGCAATTTTTATAGTTTTTACAACTGATAAATAGTAAAATACGGTTTCTTTTTTTTTAATTTGAGTTTTTATATAGTTTACATTTTGAGATGTAGGTCAAAATGAAGATTTGTAATTTTTAATATTGCCATTATTTAATGAAAAATAATGTAACACCATGTGTGTGCGTGAATACACGGAGATCACGATTGCCTGCTCGTGCCAATAAAGGCCCGTTCCCTTTTCGGTGAAATTGCGTTTTTTTCCAACCACTCTAATCTAATTGCAAGATCGGAGGTTAGATTGCAATAGCTGGCGCACATTTTCTCACTATCTCTGGTGCACAATTGGAAAAATTCCAATATTCTTACATATTATATATATATATATATATATATATATTACGGCTTTGAAAAATTACAAAATTTCGTCGTATACGATATTTCGCGTATACGATGCGTTGCTGTTTGCAACTAATCTGCCTTGATTTGTCGTCTCAGCGACAAAAACAAACACGTTACTGAATTTTCTAGCGCGCGAGAATGCAACGTAAAGTTGCCCGTGCTGAAAGACAGGATTCATTAAACAGATGCCTACCGTATCGAAAGTTTGGCCCTGTCCTTTGTTTATCGTAAGTGCGTACGCTGGTTTCACTGGGAACTGGCGTCGTCTTAGGATGAAAGGTAGTGTTACTTCTCCCTCGGACGTAAAGTCGACGCGTGGGATGAAAATTCGCTTACCGGACAGTCGTCCATCTTTATCGAGTGCTTCTGCGTCGATATAATGGTCTCCTAGTTTCCTAATTAACAATCGTGTTCCGTTACAAAGATTATTTCGTAAGTCCAGATTTTTCAACAGCATAATTAGGGTAAGTTCCTTCAGACGTAAACGGCTGGGAGGAAAACCGGATGGATTCAGATTGTTCAAGAATTCCATGGTGAAGTTTTCAGCTTCATTTTCTCTCTCGGCAACGATTGAATCGGCGCCTACGTAGATCCGTTCGGGAGTACCTTGGATCGTATCCAACACCTTGTTGTTAATTTCTTGACAGCAATTGTTGAGCGGGCTCAAAATGGCCTTGTTCGGTACGTCTCCTGCTCGTACCTGACCGAAAACTTTGCGGATCAGTTCGTCTAAACTGTCCACCACACATCTGTCGGGGATTCGTATGATGCCTCGATTATTGGCTTGTGGAACTTCGTCAGCCTGTAACGTACCATTCCCCAGTCTATCTAACCACGAAATGAATTCTACTTCGTCGGGTTGCACTCGCATATTGATACGTAGTTTTAGTTCCTCGAAGAGTTGCCAGTGCTGGCTACTTTTGACGGAAGCCTGCACAATATTTGTTCGGTCACTTCCTATCACGATTGGCAGACATTGCTTGAAGTCGCCTCCGACAATTACAATCTTTCCGCCAAAAGGTCTATCATCCGCGCAAAGAAACCGAAGACTTTTCTCTACAGCGTCGAAAGCCAATCTACTGGCCATACTGACTTCGTCGAAAATTAAGAGCTTCGCTTCTCTAATAAACGCTGCTTCTGCCGACTGAAATCTAATGGATGACGTAGAAGTCTCCACTATGCGAAGCGGTAACCTGAAAGTACTATGCACCGTCTTGCCACTTCTCAATAGCGCTGAAGCCAGTCCTGTCCAAGCTACAGCTAGTGCCTTGAAGTTTCGTGCGTGTACGCACGTGATTAAGGTGTTGTACAGGAATGTCTTACCCGTACCGGCTGCACCACTTACGAAGAATAATCGTCTCCGTTCGGTATCGTCGTCCATGGCTCTGGTAACTAAGTCATAGACGTTACGTTGATCAACGTTGAGGCGTTGTAACATGTGTTCGCTTTCACGTTGGATGTCCGCCATATCGATTGGACCGTCCTCCTCGGCCGGTTCGTAAGCGGGAAGATCTGGTAAACCAAAATCTGTTAATCTTTTACCACTCACCAAAAGGATCGATTGAATCCTTGTTAGAGCGGCGTTCTCGGCTTGTTCCTCGTCGAATCGTCGAAGAAAGTCTTCCATCATGTGGCGACGGAAGTTTTGCCATATTGCAGGAGGATCTTCAACCGTACCAAAAATCAGGATGTAGGCGAACATCCTTCGTAATTGGTTCGGCATCTCCCGCTGTGCCGCCTCGTTGAGGCTGCGGAACCATTCTCTGTCCTCTTGGAGTAGATTCCGTAGTCTGCAAGCTTCCAGGAACGTTTCGCACACTACTCCGTTCACGGTTTTAATATCATCAAACGACGTGGCACCTCTGACCTGTAACAGAAGCAGTCGAAGATAATATAATTCTCCATTGCGAATGGAAACGTTAAATATTCTCGGAACGATCGGTTTAGGCGTTCTTTGCCGTCGCTTCCAGCGTTTCGTGCCGTTGTCCCAGACATAATGCAGCGGGAATTCGCCGTATAGTAATTCTCTCGCCTCAGGTTCCCTTCTATTGGTTTCAAACCATTGAAGGAGACGCGTGGTCGGCTCAGCATTGGCTGCGATTTGTTCTTCACCGTTACGGAAGAGAACCAGCTGCCTCCCTTCTAAATGAATCGGTAACCTGTTGAATTTAATTTAACAATCGATTAGTTTTATTTGCATAGAAAATGTAGCTATAAAATTCATGTACGCAAAAAGAATGCATTATTATTGTAACGTTAAATATGTTACGGATGTTTTCGTTAATAATATATCAGTGAAAATATAAATGTCGTGGTATTTGGTATCTATCCATTGTTTATATTTGTTTTGTATTGTTTCAAATAATATAAATTCTATGATTAGGAATATGATGGTTTTTATAAAGCAATAATTGTTAGAAGGTAGTAGAAATTAATTTTTTTATTCTTTTAGGGGAATGATTGTTTGTAGATTATGATATGCTGTAATGAATTGTGGTTGTGGTTTTTTTTTTTTTTTTCTGAAACCGTAAAAATGTAATGTAAAGTTTTAAAAAAATTTTGTTTTATTCTGCGGTAATCCAAGATAAAATCAACAGCAACAACGCATATTTTTCTGTATGTTATATTTCGCGTAAAACTTTATAATTCACAATATCGTATTTTTTTTTTTTTAATATAATGTAAATTGAAATTTTTATTTGCATTATGACATTGAGATTTTGTTTAACAATGATGATATTGTGTCGGAAGTTTTGAACAATTCGAATAACCGAAACTTGTATGTGAGATTGGCATGGTAGTTTAACTGAGAAATTGATTAGCTATTGAGGAAAATATTGAAAGTGTTTGTAAGTGAAACTGTATCTGACCGTTATTGATTTCGTTTACGATAACAATATTTAGTTTTTAGATGATTATATCACTATAGACAAAATTTGGTTTGATTAATAATGATTTATATTTACAATCTCATTGCGATAAGTTTTTAATTAATTATTGTAATGGTTTCAAATTTATTTCGTATAATAATATTCCTTTTCCACGAATATTGGCACGTGTCAGTTCGAAGTGATAATTTTTTTTTTTTGTATCGATCGACATTGAAAATACAATTTCAAATTTGCAATATAGAAATGAATTTATGATTAATTTTTACTTGTTTTTACTTACTTAAGGCGAAATAAGCAATGGCAATAATGCTTACCTTTCCACATGGTGAGACATTTCATGGAAAGGTATACTCAATAAATGCCACGAGGCTTCAGGCGCGGTAATGTAGCGCCCATTTAAATACGAATTAATTTCGTTATGTTCCAATGCTCCGGCAGGATTTTGTTCCTCTATGCGGATCAAAGCTTGGTCTACGGACTTAAAAAAATATTTAAATAAATATTTTACACATCCAACGGTTGTGCATATCTCCACGTTGATATGCGTCCTGTATTTTAGCAGTAAATACGGGTTGTACGGCACAACGAATTCGTTTTCCACATGGTGAACGGTATTGTTCCTTCGGAGTTCTACCGTTCTGCCGTCCCTTCTCCGCCTATAGGTTACGCGCCCATTGCGAATATTAGTATTATTACAATAATACTTTGGAAACTTCCTAAAACAAACGCCATCTTGCATACATACAGCATTAGGATTATAAGCGCCACACGGGCTGTGCAAATTATGAGTAGCCACTAAATTTAGCAGATCCCCTTCAGCCGGGTCGGGTAGTTCGGCTGATATTAGTTGATCGATGCGGTCGGCATTTAGCGGCTGATCTTGTGGTCTTAACGTGATCAGAATGTGAGCGTGTGGTAACCCGCGCTTCTGAAACTCGATCACGCAAAGGTGGGCAATCGGCACGCCCATCACATGGCGTTGAACCAAATCCTCCATAAGCTGTTCCAGCTTCATCTGAAACACACGACAAATCAATAAAGGATGATTTGACGGCTCGTCATTGAGCGGAATGTTCTCTACGATCTCCGGCCATTTCGGATTACACGTCATCGTTATAAATAACGACGGATAACCTACAACGTTTACTATAGCCATTGCATCTTGGTAGCGTTGCGTCTGAGATCGGGGACCCAGATTAAAACTCGATGGGAGAACGACTATTCTTCCAAAAGGTACGTCTCGATTCACAGCGGCGTTTCGCACGAAATCGGCCAGACCTTCGTACTCGTCAGCGCGCATCTGATCTTGATGCGTACGGAAGTACTGCAAGCGATTCGCTTCCACTTTCAGGTACGCACAAACCACAAATTTTTGCATTAGTTTTCCAGCGAACCTAAAAACATTGAACGCGTCCCCATCGTCTCCGATGCGGTGCGCCAAAAGGTAAGCATAATATTGACATAGGCTTACGCGCGTCCGGTGTCGACCTGGGCGGTTGTCGTTCAGTGGAATGTCCATTCTCCATCCCAGTGCTCCGGTAGGAAAGAGTAGTGGAAAACTTAACGGATCGCAGTATTCGCTTTCCAAACTTATATCTCGGAATGCATTGTCCTCGTTCGTTAGGAAGACCTTCATTCTCGGATCGGGCATCTGAGCTTCGTTGCACTCGTAGATAGCCGCGACTTCGTTTACCTCGATGGGATCCATCTCTCTGGCGTGTCGGTCGCGCCGTTGAGCGACGAACTCGAGGTACACTCGGGGAAGGGGGCCTTCCGGATTCTGTCGTCTCTGTTCCTGGTAAACACGGTACAGATGTCGGTACTGCCTGGCGAAAGGATTGACATTATGGAGAATGTCGCTCAACGTTCGCATCAAGTCGGGATGAACGTTGAAATGCGCAGCATCGTCCATCCTTTGACGGGCAGCTTCATCGGGATTCAGGAAATACAATGGTCCACACTTGTAACGGTCCCGGTTGACATTCACATCGGTATAGTGATGATAGATCTGTCCTTGAATAGCATACACGTAAGGTCCTCTCCCAGGAAGATCTCTTAAGTTGGCCTGTACGCTGGCAAACTGAAAGCAATTATTGTATACAATAATATTCTTTTTAAATTCGCGGGACGAAACGTGTCGACCCGTGAATAGTTCTCGCAGTACTCGCGGGAACTCTTGTTGCGGTCGCGGAAGTGATACTTTACCGTCGGCGCAACACTTAGTATAAACGCCTGTCGTTGTTCGCTCACGGCCGAAAAACCTGGCGTGACAATGATGACATTCGCCTACCATCTGTCCAAGATGTACGATCTGACCTTGACGGCGTGTGGCCTCTAAGTATGTCGGTAGTTGTCCGTCAATATTTCGCAGCCTTTGCACGTCCACTTGAACGTCTGCTTGCTCAATGACGTCCTGATTCCTGGCATTCGCCATTCTATTACGCCTCCTTTCGTCATTGAAGTCGATCGGTAAGGCGGCAATTTGAACTGGAGCGTACATGTCCAATCCTTCAACATCGTCCCATTCGTTTTGGATCGCGTTCACGAAGATTCTTATTTCCTCGTCCAAATTTGGAGAATCTGCTCTCTGCTGAGATATGGCCATCGGTTCATCATTTGAAGCTACCTCCAAACGTTGACTGATGGCATTGTCGGGCAATTCCTGTTGTCCAGCATTGTCCTCGACTACCCTCCGTGGTCGTTTCGACGGCGGATTCGCTTCATCGTCATCTGACGAATCTGAAATATTTAATCATTTTTAACTATATTCTATTCCTGTTATGAATGTCGTTCATATTGCATCGTATAATAGAAAAAGATTCGCAAATGTTAATCGATGATCGTATCATCGTAATAGTTAGATTATGAAATTGTCATAGCAATAGCAACATACGTTTTGAATGTTTCTTTTGCGATTTCTCTATTTATTCATATATAAGCCAGACTACATATGTAATATTGTATCGATGATCATTGCTGAAATTGTAGTGACAATATTGAAGGTTGTATTTTATAGTTAAATGTCATTAGCTCTGGTTCGTGTTTGCAATTTAAATTTTATTGGCTAAATAGAATATTTTCGCGTAATGGATTGGCGGTGTATTTTTAGAAAAATTTATATAATTTGCATTATTTACTTTTACATTCAAAGTTAACTTACCCGAATAGACCTGCGGTTGTTGGATGTTCGCCGCAGGGAATGCGATCGAGATTTCTTCTGGAACTTGTTCTCGGGGCCTCTCACTGCCGATTCCAGAAGCGTTATTATCACTAATAACTACCGTATGATCAAACATTCTAGTGATGCTGGATTCGCCATTCGTTGACGTATTTGGAACGATTGCGTTTTGAGCAACTTCCATTTCTCCAGCAGCTGCGTTGTCGTGCTGTTGAAGCTGTTGGGAGGCCGGGTCGTTCGATGTACCTTCGATTGTTGAAGCATAACATTTTTTTTTTGTACATTTACAAATGTTTTTTATCTGTTTTCTTATTTCTAATTAGCAAGTTTTAATTTTGAAAGAAGAAAACATTATCACTTTGTACTTTTTTTTAAATTCGACCCTTTGTCTTATGGTTTAGTTTTTTTGTTGAAATAAGTTGTAATCATTTGTAAACGTCTTTAGCATTTATATGAAATCTAATAGTATAATTTCTAATGTGAACAATGTTTTATTGTCTGATGAAAATATCCTATGTAAATATTTATGTTTTATTTACACATGCGTTCAACAGAACTTTTTATTTATTTCTCTTTCACCTTATCCTTTGTAAAAATCTAGATAATGGTTTTTCTTTTTCTAAATTGTTGTTCTTTTTGTACTACAGTTAAAAATACAAAACGCTTTTGAATTTTATACGTAAATGACATGCTTTCGAATAAGAGTAAGGTTTCCTTGTTTTATAAATGTTATTTTTTTATTAAAACACGTTTTTTTTTTTATTGCACTCACTCCACACATCTTATACAAATCCCAAGGCAGTAATAGTATCGTTGAGTAAATCAACTTGTATCGTTAAGATGAATCATTCATTATATTGAATATAGTTATTTTGTGTACTGGTTACTGTGAGCGCATAATCTCTCATCGAAAGTGAAAATGCTGTTTGGTATCCAGGTATATACATAATTATGACGAATCATACATAGTAAGAAAACTGCAATATAATTTTTACACATTATTTATTTCACAAATGTATAGATATAGTTTTGAAGATATCTCACAATTATCTAAGATAATATAAGAGATTATTAATAGTGAGTATTATAAATATTCATAAAACTGTAAGTTTCCTTTTTTAATATACTTCTGTGTCTATTACTTTTCTAAATGAAAGAAGGTGATGAAAATGATTTGTATAAAGTGAATTTGTTGAAATAATTTTTGGAAAAGCTATTTAAATCATATAATATATATATTATGATTTAAATGTGTATGATCTATGCACATTTGATACTATAGATGGTGTAACCTGTTTTGTAGTCGACTCGTTTCCAATCTACTCTCTCTAATCTGGCAAATATGTTTGATGTATATTAGCTATTAAATATAATTCATAAT
Organism: Cetonia aurata; assembly: GCA_949128085.1. Classification (NCBI taxonomy): domain Eukaryota; kingdom Metazoa; phylum Arthropoda; class Insecta; order Coleoptera; family Scarabaeidae; genus Cetonia; species Cetonia aurata. Next base: position 13,637,993 of record OX421889.1, read on the forward strand.
ACTTATTTCATACTTAATCCGTATAGTTTTGAAGGCTACAATATGGATGCGGCGAATAAATTTATATATAATGTGGATGTGAGTGTATGCAGTTCACTGCTCTTCAAGAGATAAAGATATACTGCGCCTATGTAATTTTGTATTGTTTTTATGAAAATCATGTGTTAAAAAAAAACCCAAAAAAAATATTTCACAATCCCTTTGCCTGTATTTCCGATACATTATTTTATGTTCCAGATGATTATTTATATTAGGTTATGAATAGTGACACTAATATGACTTTCAAAGAATAAATTAGATATACAGTAAGTATTTCCTATAATTGTTATCTTTCTTAATATCTTGGTGTTACAAATTAGCTAATACTAATAATAATCGTGATTAGTTAAAATACTACAGAAATATATGTTCGCAATAGTATCCGGTCAATGTAGTGTAAACATTAATCAAATAAAACTATCAAAATCTGAAATAATTTGGTGGTTGTTTGAGAAACCCATTGCGTATACTATTGAATTGCTTTATTGATTGAATAGTATTTGAAAATATGTAGATATTAACATTTGCTGACTTGACAAAATATAACTACCTATGATCACAGTATAATATTATACAGTGGTCTCAAGGATCGGAATTTTTGTATAATTTTTTGAAAGCGCGTGTGCTGCGCGCGGCTTTCGATAATGGACTGTGCCGTAAATCGTATTGATAATATGTCATCATTTGTATTTGTTGTATGCACAGAGTAGTCATCATTTTTTGTTGTATCATTAATTTTATTGTTACGTTATTCTTGATGTTTTCTTTGTGCCGTTTAAATTAATATTTTGATTACATGAATCAATTTGATTTATTAACTGAAAGTAAGATACGTATTAAGGTAGTATATCTGCAATGCGTGTTTCTTTTTCTTTTTTCATTACGTTAATATAAATAAGCGCACAGTTTCGTTAAACAGAAACATAATTCTAGTTTCTAAATGATCCCATAATTTCGAATTGTAATTATTACATAAGTTATATTTATATGTACATAAAGCGCTTGCCGTCCTTTTTTTTTAATACGATATTTTCTATTTTCTGTCTTATTTACGCACAATTGCTTTCAAAAATAAATATTCAGTTATATATATTACACTGTGCTATTATTATGTATCATAATATCAGCAAGTAAAGCTCGTAGGAATTCAATAAGAAGTAAGAGTAAACACTTACCTGGGACTGGTACTTCTCCTTCTGTGGTGGGGAGTTGTCGCGTTGGACGTCGCCTACCATCCGTAGAACGACCTTTTTTAGACGTGAGTCTGGTTTTTTTTTTCCCTGGCATTTGTTTTTTCTTTTTCAAAATACTATCAGGAAATGCAAACTCAAATGAATATATATATTTTATTAAATAGATTGACTGAAAATAGCCACTTACCTTTATTAATGCCGAAAGTACTGCAGTTGTAAAGTCTAAGTAAATATTGTTTAATATATATTCGAAATAGCGTAGAACTTATCACACAAAAATAGCGACGCTACTTGTGACAGATATAATATTATAACAATGTTCGTTTGTTACAATTGACAATGATGTAGTTTTAATAACGCCAACTACAAAATTTCCAATTGTCGTTGATTGACACATCACAATATATCAATTTACATGCGACCTAACCTATTTTCTCTATGTATGTGACGTTTGACAGCTGCGCAGAATTCATAACTGGTTTTTGTATTTTCAATGGAAATTGTAATATTTAGAATCGTTGTAATCATTTTGTATATGCTTTTAATAAGAAATATGTCAGATTAATAGTACTTACCAAAAGTGTATTTGAGTATTTATGATTAATTGTGGTAAGAAAGTTCTAACCTGGGATTATTATTTTAACTAAATATATATTTTTTCAGGATAATAGCTGGAAGAAAATTCTTGTACATTCTTCCTTACATGAGTGTCTTTATTGAAAATGTATCCATTGCGAAGAAATATCGAAACATATTGCGGAAGTTATTTGCACATTATGTGCCAGTGAGAATATGTATAAATTCGTTGTGTTCATAAAATGTATTGATCGAGTGATTTCAATAAAATCAGTGTGTGTGCAGTTTTTATATTTGAATACGTTCTGAAGTAAAAAATCGGTATTACGTTTTGGATATGCTTTCATAAACAAAAATCTTATGAGGTAACTAATTTAATGAGGTATTTAAGAGGAGCTGATGCAAGGTGTCGCTTTAATTAAACTTTGTGATAAATAAATGAATATATTAACAGCGGCAAATTCGATCCGAATATCATAGCTTCCTAAAGTGTTGATATATTCCGATGAATAACACACTTTCGCTTCAATTTTCACTTCGTGCTTGCACATTTCACAAATTTTTCAAACCACATTGTGGCTTTTCACTCCAAATGCATGTTTTAACGATCCGACGAGGTGCTGTTGTGTTGAATTGCGGATCTGTCAAAATGACATCGGATAACCATATAAAACATACTGCTAAGGATTTATGTTTTGCGCGTTTTTAAAGCATTTTCGCTCCGGTTTTCTGCTCTTTTTCGTTAGAAGAGACTTCACACACTGTATATATTTCAAATATTAAACGTGGAAATTATCAAAAAATAAATTCGTATATGTAATACTTTTAATGAGCAATATAACCCTCAATTTGAAATATCTCTGTTATTTCTTAATATTTGAATTAATTTTGCCTTCTTTTTTCGAAACTCACTTAAAAAAAACTCGAGTCATACGCAGAACATACAAAAAGATTAAAATAAAATGAAAAAACCATTTAAAAAAATTAGCGCCAACTTCGGATTCGAACCGGGCCCGTTACCCGTTCATTGCCGGCATTCGATGGGTTCACCGCATTACGCCAAACTCCCCGGTAAAAAGTGATGTTTAAAATCTGATTATAAACTGTGGTTTATTTACCTTGACGTCTACATTTGACAAATGGATTATTATTACATGGAAACTGGACTAACAAAAGCGGTTGATTTTAAAAATAGACGTACTAATAGCGATATAAAGATGCACTTGCCTTCCTTAAGCTTCAAAATAATGTCAGAGTTTCCATTTGAATGATATTAACCTCTCCAATTGATATGATGTGTACACTTCGAATTATACTTATACTTGGCACTTTAATGCGATTTTTCGCTTTGCTGACGTACCTTAGGTCAAAGTCTATGTAAATTGTTCCTTTTTCGAACGGCATCGCTGCCCCATAAACTACTATTCAGCGTAAAAGTGTGGATCTGACGTTTCAGAAATCGACCTAGAATTTACCACAAAACTGACCTGAAAGAGTGATTATTTTTAAAAATTGATGCACGAATACCTCTATACAGATGTACTTTCGGCTTTTCCAACTTCAAAATAATCTCAGACCTTTCCATTTGGCTCGAATGGAGCCTAAAATGCGGGTATGTATAGACATTTCGGCGAGCGATGACAGCTTGCCAGAAACGACCTTATATCTCGGTAAATGATGAATTTCAGTCGCGGTTCGGACTCGATTCGCTAAGGTAACACTTTTTAGAAGAGACGTGGCATATTTTTCGAAAGATTAAGCTCGCTTTTCTCATCGCAAACATCGTTTAAAGATCAGCGGTAAATTTGACATTTGCGTTCTAGCGCCATATTAGACGGGATAAAGGAGAGTCGAAGTGGGAAAACGCGGGGTTATAATTTCGCTGCTGGCGCGAAAATTTCGCCATATCGGGTCCAGTTCGAGTTCGATGGGGGCAAATGAGAGTCCCCTAATGGTATTTCCGACATCCGGCCGGCACCCGGGCGCCGTTAAATGAGCGAATTTTCGCGACAAAGATTAGGCATTTTGACGGTCCGAGTGGGGTATTTTGACAAATTTTTCTGGGCAATTTAGCCGCATTGACTGTTCGTTACCCTAAATCGCGAAAAATGGAAATTTCGAAAAAGATTTACGCGTTTTCCCGCTTTCAACGATGGAAAGTGATGGGCGCGGCCGGGAGCGACGGTCGATTCGCGCCTTTCAAAAGCATCTCTCCTTTTAAGTAGGGCGCGTACGTTGAGAATATGCGTTCGAACCACCCGGCAAGAGGCGTCTATGGGGCTAAATGGCGTACGTTCCACGGCCGTCTACATTGACTGTTCGTTACCCTAAATCGAGAAAAATGGAAATTTCGAAAAAGATTTACGCCTCTTTTCGCTTTCGACTACTAACGACACCCCGACTATTCCCGTGCGACTGTCGTTTCGCGCCTTTGAAAAATATCTCTCCTTTTAGCCGGGTTCGGTACGTAGCGTGATGCCCGGCAAACTTTTTCAAGGGGTTCCGACACTACCCTTACCGGGCACGTCATTTGGGTGCACTTTAGTATTATTAATAGAAAATCCGGCCGGTTCACCCACCCAATTAATTAGTCGTTCGATGTCCACTGGCTGCACCAACTCGATAGAAAGTAGAAGGTCAGCGTTCTACCTGGAACGCACCACTTGCGCCCCCACTCGGCAGACCAGCCAAACCGTACCATTCTCCGCTGACACGACATGCTTGCCATCATAACATTTATTGAGATACCAATCTATAGATTGTGGTTGTCGTTTACGCTTTTAATAGAATTAAACCTTTTATATTTTGAATTTTCAGTTTGTTTTGATTTCTATTTCGGTATTTTCAATTTTATTATTTTACTGTTCGCATATTGTTCTTCGTTTATGTGCTAGGGTTTTTAGTGTGGTATCGTTTTAAGTCATACTTACTTTTTGAAATGGTTTTATTAATTTTTAAATTATTCTTGCCGTTTTATAGAAATGGTTCTTAATATTTCGTGCTTAATATATTTTGTTTTGACTGTTGCAATCTAAATTGAAAATTGTTAAAACTGTTAATTTAGGTTTGAATTTTTTTATACTTATCACATACAAAATTGGTAGGAACATGTAATTACAAAAGATAATGTCGCCTTTACCATTATCAAATCCACGGACTAATATTTACTTTGAACAGTTTAGTGTTTTGATCGTAATTATAAATTAAATGTGTGTGTGTGTGTGTTAAATTAAATGGTATTGCAATTTTATGACACTCTATACGCATGTGCATACATTTCTCTGTATAAGATTTCATCGCGAATACAATTGCCAGATACTAAATTGTGAATATCTTGGACGCTATTGAATACGTTATAAATATTATTTAAATTATATATATAACTTGTGTTCTATGAAATATGATGTTAAAAAGTGAACTCGCTATCGATAAACATTCGATCAATTGAACGTGCCTAACATTAGGCAATGTTATTTACTTGTCAAACGTGACAGGAGAAATTCTGTTAGTGATTATTGTTATACTAAACTACTTTATGTATGATTATGGTTCTATGTTTGACCTCTTAACTTTTGATAGTAATACTTGAAAAGCCCTTCGATGTTTTCACTTACCAATAGGTACCGAATTTTGTTTTTATATGTCTACGGTACACCGTTTGTCGACAAATGAGATTCCATTTTTACTTTTAGGATATTTTTACAGTAATATTTGATATAGTAAGTTATCAATGATTATATACCATGCGATACATATTGTATATGTATATATAGAGAGATTGCTGTGCTTTTACCGAACCCAACCGCATCTAAATACCAACCTTGGTGCTGAATTTCAGAAGTGGCGCTGTAGTTTTGAAAATCGCTAGTGTGCCAGTGAATTATTGTACTTTTAGTTACATAACGGTGTATTTATCTGTGCTAAACGCATTTAGAAATCAATAAAATGAATATTTCGTATAGTAAGTTTGCGGTTTTCTTTCTTTTTCGATTAGAGTCCATCGAATTTTATATAAGATTAGTTTATGGTTATAGTCGCACGCTTCAGATTATAAAATACCTCCAGAGCGTTATGTGTATCGACCTCGTATGGGATATTGTGCTGGTGCGATAAGGAATTTTTTAATGACAGACACAATATACTGGTTCGTTTATAAATGCCTTTATTTATTAATTACTGGAATTCATAGTGAGTAATGTAGTTAACTACTCTTGAAATTAGCAAAATAGGAGAGAACGTGTCTAAATTTCCAGCTCCCATATACAGAAATGGTTCGACGGTTATGTAATTATAATAAATGATATTCTCGGTGCGACTGTCTGTGATGATGCCTGAAACAGATATTATTGGGTATTTCCACCTAAAAAGCCCTTATATACTGTAATGCCTACCGTAATGGGCAAGAATTTGTGTACTCTTTGTATGCCGCATACTTTTATTTCCTGTTTTTATTAATCCGTGCGGGGTACAGTAATTGAAAAATCCTTATCCACCATCTCTCTCGTAATAATGAATGGGTATCAATTGATTTCTTGTATATAACCTATCTAGCGACATGGCTTGGTATCTGAATGGGATAAATAACCTAAAAATATGAAAACGGTCGAAAATAATGATCTGATAACGCTGGAAAATAATATCACATCGTTCTTTCGGCCTTTAATAAGTACGAATGTAGGAGGGTCGTGTTTTGAAAGCCCAACAATTTTCACACAATCTAACAACAGTTGACAATTAGTTTATGGCAGATGTAAATTTCTGTGTGTAAACAGCGCGGGTGGTGTTCGCCATTTTATCACACGACATGCTTGCCATCATAACATTTATTGAGCTACCAATGTATAGATTGTGGTCGTCGTTTACGCTTTTAATAGAATGAAACCTTTTATATTTTTTTTATAATTTGAATTTTCTGTTTGCTTTGGACTGTATTTTTGTCGTTTGTCAATTTATTATTTTAATTTTTCCATATTATTCTTCGTTTACGTGCTAGGGATTTTTAGTGTGCTAGGGTTTTTAGTCATACTTACTTTTTGAAATACTCTTATTAATTTTTAAATTATCCTTGCTGTTTTATAAGAATTGTTCTTATTTTTTGTCCTTAATATATATTGTTTTGTCTGTTGCAATCTAAATTGAACACTGTTAATCGTCCCTGTTTAGATATAGTTGATTAATGTTGTTATAGTTATATTTATTTTTATAAATCAAGTGTTCTGGATGTTTGTTAGAATCGGAAATAAGAGTTCGTTTGTTTATTTGTTATTAAACATAACAAAATGGATGGACCCGCCGATAACGACGCCCACGTAAGTATTGTATTCTTTCTTTCTTTTTATTATTTTTATTTTATGTATATGGAAATTATTCATTTAATGCGATAATGTCGTTTAGCTTTCGTTAATGTATAGTTTTGCAGTGGGCGTTTTTTTTTTAAACGTAATGATTTATCTTTTCTGTTATATTCAGATTGCAAAGAAAATGGAGACATTAAATGTAGCGGAAGAGGCCGCGGCCCCGGCGGTGGAGGAACCGGCGCCTCCTCCACCGCCCAAACAGGGCGTTAAAAGAAAAAGGTAAGACGGTACATATATATTTCGTATCATTTTAATTTTTTTTTTTATCGCAGACCCTCGAAGAGCGATGAGCCTGTCCAGGCGGGCAAGAAAACGCTGACGTTTTCGCGGTGTACGGTTCATATTCACCAATATTAGTGATAATCACTAATATTGGCGAATATGAACCGTACATTCGTCGGTGTAATTCGTCGTTAAAATGTAAGTTTATCGACGTATGTATATTCTCATATGTATTTAATAAATTATGGTTTTTGTAATTTTTTTCAGATTAATAAATGGCGTTGTATATTTAATTTGTATTTTTATTTGTGAATGTTTTCGTTTTGATAAATCTTATTTGTATTTAAAATTTATTGAAAAACAATTGTACTTCTTCAAAGTTATTTGGATAATATAGCAGATTATACTTGTAAACATAATTTTAATGTTTTGATATTTTTTTTTCTACATATTGTTATTAATCTAACTGCTAGTCTAACATAATGATTTGCAGGCTTTGTTATAAGTCACGGGGTCGTGAGTTTAGTTTTCCTCAGAATTAACTATGATATTTGTTTCGCTTGGGAATTGGAATATTAATTAGGAATGTTTCGACCCTGTGGGGATGTCTCATAAGCATCCATCGTTTGGATATATTGAATTGAGTGAATTAGGTTGATGTTTTTTATTAAACGGTACTATTTATATTTAATCTGTAATATTTTCAATCTTCTTGTTTAATTTATTTCAAGTTGGAGCCATATTAATATTCTAAATTGCGTTGAAATGAAAAATTCCTTTCTTATACTGTCGCCATTAGTTGACTGTAATTATTTTCATAAATGCTATACTTAAATGTAAAGTATTCGGTAAAATAGTAATAAAAACATGTGTTTTTGCAATATTTTTTTTATTAAAGTACTAATTACAATCGATTTAATAATAAGAAATTAATATAAGAGAGATATAAGTAATAAGGCTTTTTATTTCACTAATGAAATTAGTTATGATTGTAAGATTGAATTAGATATGAAATTATAAAGGGAAATGTTAACATATATTCATAGTTATTGAAAATTGACAATTGTATGTTAAATTTTAATATTATTACTAAACAGTATTATATACATTTGGTAATTCGGAAGAATTAATGCGATGAAAGTAATGTTTAAATGAATATATACATTGATTGAAGTAAGTATCATATATAGTTTATACAATATGAAATAAATAAATCGTCATTAAAAAGTACAATTTATAAAGGAGTTCTTAGATTAGTTTAGTTTTAAAATATACTTCACAAACATATAGAATGTAAATTGTTATGAATGTGGTAAATTTTCGAAATTTAGATTATTTAGAAATTATACTTTTCTAATGTATTACATAATTATGGTAATGTTGATAATTTTTAGATTTAACAGTGTCAACAGAGATGATCAAATAATGTTCGATAAAATAGTTAATCATTATATATTATTATAGTTTGAAAGAAAGTGAACTACTATTTTAGGGAATATTATTTGTTAGTTACTACACATCATATATTGTGTTTGTTATATAACATTTACAATAAACAAACTTGCATTACCACGCTGACTGCCGTATAACTGGTATAATTTCCTCATGCGTTTTGTTTCTCAGATTTTATGAAATATTGTATGATTCGTCTTACATGAAATAAGATAACTATATAGTGTGGCGTAGGATCCACTGAAAATATAAATATTCGAACAGTCAACGTGTTAAAATTGTTATCGTTTACAATTGCTATACAAAAAAATCTAAGAAAAATATATTATAGTAATAACTTTTGAATGTTAAGATCTAGAAATATGTTTCTGAAAATAAGAAATAAATTTGTCATTCTCTGTTTAAAGGGAATAGGAATTTTTACCCAATTTAGCGTTCTCCTCTTTTGAATTTCGCAGGACTCGATTCTGTGGTTTTTTCTTTTTTATGAAGACCGTTTTTTCTTATTTTAAACTCAATTAGTTAGTGCTGTCTATTTTCTGATGTCATGTCGTCATTGTATCGATTTAAAGGTGAAGTAATACTTTTTTTTTCTGTTTGTTCTTTTTGTATTCAATACGGAGAATGTTGCAAGTTGCTTCTTTTGGTTATTCTTCTGTCGATTTGTAAGATTCCATCCAATGTGTTTTATCTCCTAATGCGTTGTCGTCATCGAACTGATCTAAAGGAAAAATAGTGTATAAATATATATAACTGTCAGTTTTTTATTGAATGTATTTTTTTTTAATGTTAAGATGTAGAAATATGTTTCTGAAAATAAGAAATAAATTTGTCATTGTCTGTTTAAAGGGAATAGGAATTTTTACCTAATTTAGCGTTCTCCTCTTTTGAATTTCGCAGGACTCGATTCTGTTATTTTTTCTTTTTTATGAAGACCGTTTTTTTCTATTTTAAACTCAATTAGTTAGTGCTGTCTATTTTCTGATGCCGTGTCGTCATTGTATTGATTTAAAGGTGAAGTAATACTTTTTTTTTCTGTTTGTTCTTTTTGTATTCAATACGGAGAATGTTGCAAGTTGCTTCTTTTGGTTATTCTTCTGTCGATTTGTAAGATTCCATCCAATGTGTTTTATCTCCTAATGCGTTGTCGTCATCGAACTGATCTAAAGGAAAAATAGTGTATAAATATATATAACTGTCAGTTTTTTATTGAATGTATTTTTTTTTAATGTTAAGATGTAGAAATATGTTTCTGAAAATAAGAAATAAATTTGTCATTGTCTGTTTAAAGGGAATAGGAATTTTTACCTAATTTAGCGTTCTCTTCTTTTGAATTTCGCAGGACTCGATTCTGTTATTTTTTCTTTTTTATGAAGACCGTTTTTTTTCTATTTAAAATTCAATTAGTTAGTGCTGTCTATTTTCTGATGCCGTGTCGTCATTGTATCGAGTTAAAGGTGAAGTAATACTTTTTTTTTCTGTTTGTTCTTTTTGTATTCAATACGGAGAATGTTGCAAGTTGCTTTTTTTGGTTATTCTTCTGTCGATTTGTAAGATTCCATCCAATGTGTTTTATCTCCTAATGCGTTGTCGTCATCGAACTGATCTAAAGGAAAAATAGTGTATAAATATATATAACTGTCAGTTTTTTATTGAATGTATTTTTTTTTAATGTTAAGATGTAGAAATATGTTTCTGAAAATAAGAAATAAATTTGTCATTGTCTGTTTAAAGGGAATAGGAATTTTTACCTAATTTAGCGTTCTCCTCTTTTGAATTTCGCAGGACTCGATTCTGTTATTTTTTCTTTTTTATGAAGACCGTTTTTTTTCTATTTAAAATTCAATTAGTTAGTGCTGTCTATTTTCTGATGCCGTGTCGTCATTGTATCGAGTTAAAGGTGAAGTAATACTTTTTTTTTCTGTTTGTTCTTTTTGTATTCAATACGGAGAATGTTGCAAGTTGCTTCTTTTGGTTATTCTTCTGTCGATTTGTAAGATTCCATCCAATGTGTTTTATCTCCTAATGCGTTGTCGTCATCGAACTGATCTAAATGAAAAATAGTGTATAAATATATATAACTGTCAGTCTTTTATTGAATGTATTTTTTTTAATGTGCATACGGGTATAAATCAAACATTATATGGTGTATAATTTAAATTTTATTCACTTGTTTAAACGTTCCTGTTTGATATAAATACCGTAATTGTGTACAATATTTATTAAGAGTGTGAAAGTTAATCATACCTCCAATCTATTTTTTTCCCGCTGCAGGCAAACCATGAAGTGTAATTTGTTGATTGCCTTACTTTTATGTGTTTCTTGTAGTTTCTATATATGTCTGCGTTGAGGAATGGAAATAAATGTGATCCGATATAGCATTATAATATAGGATCTATGATATGAAATAAAATAAGATGTTATTAGTTTATTGAAATTGGTTGTTTATGACACAGCTTACTCTCTGTGTTTGGCGATCAAAATACTGTTTCCATCACAATTAGTTGAGCGTTTTCCATATTTTGATATTGCAAAGAGTTTAAGTTAATTTTGATAAAATGAAAAGTTTACATTTACTTTGTAATAGTACAAAACTATTGAAGGAGATTTTTTTTTTTACTATGTTGATAAATATAATTTTTTTTTGTTATTGTTGAAAGTTTATCGCAATTTTTATAGTTTTTACAACTGATAAATAGTAAAATACGGTTTCTTTTTTTTTAATTTGAGTTTTTATATAGTTTACATTTTGAGATGTAGGTCAAAATGAAGATTTGTAATTTTTAATATTGCCATTATTTAATGAAAAATAATGTAACACCATGTGTGTGCGTGAATACACGGAGATCACGATTGCCTGCTCGTGCCAATAAAGGCCCGTTCCCTTTTCGGTGAAATTGCGTTTTTTTCCAACCACTCTAATCTAATTGCAAGATCGGAGGTTAGATTGCAATAGCTGGCGCACATTTTCTCACTATCTCTGGTGCACAATTGGAAAAATTCCAATATTCTTACATATATATATATATATATATATATATATATATATACGGCTTTGAAAAATTACAAAATTTCGTCGTATACGATATTTCGCGTATACGATGCGTTGCTGTTTGCAACTAATCTGCCTTGATTTGTCGTCTCAGCGACAAAAACAAACACGTTACTGAATTTTCTAGCGCGCGAGAATGCAACGTAAAGTTGCCCGTGCTGAAAGACAGGATTCATTAAACAGATGCCTACCGTATCGAAAGTTTGGCCCTGTCCTTTGTTTATCGTAAGTGCGTACGCTGGTTTCACTGGGAACTGGCGTCGTCTTAGGATGAAAGGTAGTGTTACTTCTCCCTCGGACGTAAAGTCGACGCGTGGGATGAAAATTCGCTTACCGGACAGTCGTCCATCTTTATCGAGTGCTTCTGCGTCGATATAATGGTCTCCTAGTTTCCTAATTAACAATCGTGTTCCGTTACAAAGATTATTTCGTAAGTCCAGATTTTTCAACAGCATAATTAGGGTAAGTTCCTTCAGACGTAAACGGCTGGGAGGAAAACCGGATGGATTCAGATTGTTCAAGAATTCCATGGTGAAGTTTTCAGCTTCATTTTCTCTCTCGGCAACGATTGAATCGGCGCCTACGTAGATCCGTTCGGGAGTACCTTGGATCGTATCCAACACCTTGTTGTTAATTTCTTGACAGCAATTGTTGAGCGGGCTCAAAATGGCCTTGTTCGGTACGTCTCCTGCTCGTACCTGACCGAAAACTTTGCGGATCAGTTCGTCTAAACTGTCCACCACACATCTGTCGGGGATTCGTATGATGCCTCGATTATTGGCTTGTGGAACTTCGTCAGCCTGTAACGTACCATTCCCCAGTCTATCTAACCACGAAATGAATTCTACTTCGTCGGGTTGCACTCGCATATTGATACGTAGTTTTAGTTCCTCGAAGAGTTGCCAGTGCTGGCTACTTTTGACGGAAGCCTGCACAATATTTGTTCGGTCACTTCCTATCACGATTGGCAGACATTGCTTGAAGTCGCCTCCGACAATTACAATCTTTCCGCCAAAAGGTCTATCATCCGCGCAAAGAAACCGAAGACTTTTCTCTACAGCGTCGAAAGCCAATCTACTGGCCATACTGACTTCGTCGAAAATTAAGAGCTTCGCTTCTCTAATAAACGCTGCTTCTGCCGACTGAAATCTAATGGATGACGTAGAAGTCTCCACTATGCGAAGCGGTAACCTGAAAGTACTATGCACCGTCTTGCCACTTCTCAATAGCGCTGAAGCCAGTCCTGTCCAAGCTACAGCTAGTGCCTTGAAGTTTCGTGCGTGTACGCACGTGATTAAGGTGTTGTACAGGAATGTCTTACCCGTACCGGCTGCACCACTTACGAAGAATAATCGTCTCCGTTCGGTATCGTCGTCCATGGCTCTGGTAACTAAGTCATAGACGTTACGTTGATCAACGTTGAGGCGTTGTAACATGTGTTCGCTTTCACGTTGGATGTCCGCCATATCGATTGGACCGTCCTCCTCGGCCGGTTCGTAAGCGGGAAGATCTGGTAAACCAAAATCTGTTAATCTTTTACCACTCACCAAAAGGATCGATTGAATCCTTGTTAGAGCGGCGTTCTCGGCTTGTTCCTCGTCGAATCGTCGAAGAAAGTCTTCCATCATGTGGCGACGGAAGTTTTGCCATATTGCAGGAGGATCTTCAACCGTACCAAAAATCAGGATGTAGGCGAACATCCTTCGTAATTGGTTCGGCATCTCCCGCTGTGCCGCCTCGTTGAGGCTGCGGAACCATTCTCTGTCCTCTTGGAGTAGATTCCGTAGTCTGCAAGCTTCCAGGAACGTTTCGCACACTACTCCGTTCACGGTTTTAATATCATCAAACGACGTGGCACCTCTGACCTGTAACAGAAGCAGTCGAAGATAATATAATTCTCCATTGCGAATGGAAACGTTAAATATTCTCGGAACGATCGGTTTAGGCGTTCTTTGCCGTCGCTTCCAGCGTTTCGTGCCGTTGTCCCAGACATAATGCAGCGGGAATTCGCCGTATAGTAATTCTCTCGCCTCAGGTTCCCTTCTATTGGTTTCAAACCATTGAAGGAGACGCGTGGTCGGCTCAGCATTGGCTGCGATTTGTTCTTCACCGTTACGGAAGAGAACCAGCTGCCTCCCTTCTAAATGAATCGGTAACCTGTTGAATTTAATTTAACAATCGATTAGTTTTATTTGCATAGAAAATGTAGCTATAAAATTCATGTACGCAAAAAGAATGCATTATTATTGTAACGTTAAATATGTTACGGATGTTTTCGTTAATAATATATCAGTGAAAATATAAATGTCGTGGTATTTGGTATCTATCCATTGTTTATATTTGTTTTGTATTGTTTCAAATAATATAAATTCTATGATTAGGAATATGATGGTTTTTATAAAGCAATAATTGTTAGAAGGTAGTAGAAATTAATTTTTTTATTCTTTTAGGGGAATGATTGTTTGTAGATTATGATATGCTGTAATGAATTGTGGTTGTGGTTTTTTTTTTTTTTTTCTGAAACCGTAAAAATGTAATGTAAAGTTTTAAAAAAATTTTGTTTTATTCTGCGGTAATCCAAGATAAAATCAACAGCAACAACGCATATTTTTCTGTATGTTATATTTCGCGTAAAACTTTATAATTCACAATATCGTATTTTTTTTTTTTTAATATAATGTAAATTGAAATTTTTATTTGCATTATGACATTGAGATTTTGTTTAACAATGATGATATTGTGTCGGAAGTTTTGAACAATTCGAATAACCGAAACTTGTATGTGAGATTGGCATGGTAGTTTAACTGAGAAATTGATTAGCTATTGAGGAAAATATTGAAAGTGTTTGTAAGTGAAACTGTATCTGACCGTTATTGATTTCGTTTACGATAACAATATTTAGTTTTTAGATGATTATATCACTATAGACAAAATTTGGTTTGATTAATAATGATTTATATTTACAATCTCATTGCGATAAGTTTTTAATTAATTATTGTAATGGTTTCAAATTTATTTCGTATAATAATATTCCTTTTCCACGAATATTGGCACGTGTCAGTTCGAAGTGATAATTTTTTTTTTTTGTATCGATCGACATTGAAAATACAATTTCAAATTTGCAATATAGAAATGAATTTATGATTAATTTTTACTTGTTTTTACTTACTTAAGGCGAAATAAGCAATGGCAATAATGCTTACCTTTCCACATGGTGAGACATTTCATGGAAAGGTATACTCAATAAATGCCACGAGGCTTCAGGCGCGGTAATGTAGCGCCCATTTAAATACGAATTAATTTCGTTATGTTCCAATGCTCCGGCAGGATTTTGTTCCTCTATGCGGATCAAAGCTTGGTCTACGGACTTAAAAAAATATTTAAATAAATATTTTACACATCCAACGGTTGTGCATATCTCCACGTTGATATGCGTCCTGTATTTTAGCAGTAAATACGGGTTGTACGGCACAACGAATTCGTTTTCCACATGGTGAACGGTATTGTTCCTTCGGAGTTCTACCGTTCTGCCGTCCCTTCTCCGCCTATAGGTTACGCGCCCATTGCGAATATTAGTATTATTACAATAATACTTTGGAAACTTCCTAAAACAAACGCCATCTTGCATACATACAGCATTAGGATTATAAGCGCCACACGGGCTGTGCAAATTATGAGTAGCCACTAAATTTAGCAGATCCCCTTCAGCCGGGTCGGGTAGTTCGGCTGATATTAGTTGATCGATGCGGTCGGCATTTAGCGGCTGATCTTGTGGTCTTAACGTGATCAGAATGTGAGCGTGTGGTAACCCGCGCTTCTGAAACTCGATCACGCAAAGGTGGGCAATCGGCACGCCCATCACATGGCGTTGAACCAAATCCTCCATAAGCTGTTCCAGCTTCATCTGAAACACACGACAAATCAATAAAGGATGATTTGACGGCTCGTCATTGAGCGGAATGTTCTCTACGATCTCCGGCCATTTCGGATTACACGTCATCGTTATAAATAACGACGGATAACCTACAACGTTTACTATAGCCATTGCATCTTGGTAGCGTTGCGTCTGAGATCGGGGACCCAGATTAAAACTCGATGGGAGAACGACTATTCTTCCAAAAGGTACGTCTCGATTCACAGCGGCGTTTCGCACGAAATCGGCCAGACCTTCGTACTCGTCAGCGCGCATCTGATCTTGATGCGTACGGAAGTACTGCAAGCGATTCGCTTCCACTTTCAGGTACGCACAAACCACAAATTTTTGCATTAGTTTTCCAGCGAACCTAAAAACATTGAACGCGTCCCCATCGTCTCCGATGCGGTGCGCCAAAAGGTAAGCATAATATTGACATAGGCTTACGCGCGTCCGGTGTCGACCTGGGCGGTTGTCGTTCAGTGGAATGTCCATTCTCCATCCCAGTGCTCCGGTAGGAAAGAGTAGTGGAAAACTTAACGGATCGCAGTATTCGCTTTCCAAACTTATATCTCGGAATGCATTGTCCTCGTTCGTTAGGAAGACCTTCATTCTCGGATCGGGCATCTGAGCTTCGTTGCACTCGTAGATAGCCGCGACTTCGTTTACCTCGATGGGATCCATCTCTCTGGCGTGTCGGTCGCGCCGTTGAGCGACGAACTCGAGGTACACTCGGGGAAGGGGGCCTTCCGGATTCTGTCGTCTCTGTTCCTGGTAAACACGGTACAGATGTCGGTACTGCCTGGCGAAAGGATTGACATTATGGAGAATGTCGCTCAACGTTCGCATCAAGTCGGGATGAACGTTGAAATGCGCAGCATCGTCCATCCTTTGACGGGCAGCTTCATCGGGATTCAGGAAATACAATGGTCCACACTTGTAACGGTCCCGGTTGACATTCACATCGGTATAGTGATGATAGATCTGTCCTTGAATAGCATACACGTAAGGTCCTCTCCCAGGAAGATCTCTTAAGTTGGCCTGTACGCTGGCAAACTGAAAGCAATTATTGTATACAATAATATTCTTTTTAAATTCGCGGGACGAAACGTGTCGACCCGTGAATAGTTCTCGCAGTACTCGCGGGAACTCTTGTTGCGGTCGCGGAAGTGATACTTTACCGTCGGCGCAACACTTAGTATAAACGCCTGTCGTTGTTCGCTCACGGCCGAAAAACCTGGCGTGACAATGATGACATTCGCCTACCATCTGTCCAAGATGTACGATCTGACCTTGACGGCGTGTGGCCTCTAAGTATGTCGGTAGTTGTCCGTCAATATTTCGCAGCCTTTGCACGTCCACTTGAACGTCTGCTTGCTCAATGACGTCCTGATTCCTGGCATTCGCCATTCTATTACGCCTCCTTTCGTCATTGAAGTCGATCGGTAAGGCGGCAATTTGAACTGGAGCGTACATGTCCAATCCTTCAACATCGTCCCATTCGTTTTGGATCGCGTTCACGAAGATTCTTATTTCCTCGTCCAAATTTGGAGAATCTGCTCTCTGCTGAGATATGGCCATCGGTTCATCATTTGAAGCTACCTCCAAACGTTGACTGATGGCATTGTCGGGCAATTCCTGTTGTCCAGCATTGTCCTCGACTACCCTCCGTGGTCGTTTCGACGGCGGATTCGCTTCATCGTCATCTGACGAATCTGAAATATTTAATCATTTTTAACTATATTCTATTCCTGTTATGAATGTCGTTCATATTGCATCGTATAATAGAAAAAGATTCGCAAATGTTAATCGATGATCGTATCATCGTAATAGTTAGATTATGAAATTGTCATAGCAATAGCAACATACGTTTTGAATGTTTCTTTTGCGATTTCTCTATTTATTCATATATAAGCCAGACTACATATGTAATATTGTATCGATGATCATTGCTGAAATTGTAGTGACAATATTGAAGGTTGTATTTTATAGTTAAATGTCATTAGCTCTGGTTCGTGTTTGCAATTTAAATTTTATTGGCTAAATAGAATATTTTCGCGTAATGGATTGGCGGTGTATTTTTAGAAAAATTTATATAATTTGCATTATTTACTTTTACATTCAAAGTTAACTTACCCGAATAGACCTGCGGTTGTTGGATGTTCGCCGCAGGGAATGCGATCGAGATTTCTTCTGGAACTTGTTCTCGGGGCCTCTCACTGCCGATTCCAGAAGCGTTATTATCACTAATAACTACCGTATGATCAAACATTCTAGTGATGCTGGATTCGCCATTCGTTGACGTATTTGGAACGATTGCGTTTTGAGCAACTTCCATTTCTCCAGCAGCTGCGTTGTCGTGCTGTTGAAGCTGTTGGGAGGCCGGGTCGTTCGATGTACCTTCGATTGTTGAAGCATAACATTTTTTTTTTGTACATTTACAAATGTTTTTTATCTGTTTTCTTATTTCTAATTAGCAAGTTTTAATTTTGAAAGAAGAAAACATTATCACTTTGTACTTTTTTTTAAATTCGACCCTTTGTCTTATGGTTTAGTTTTTTTGTTGAAATAAGTTGTAATCATTTGTAAACGTCTTTAGCATTTATATGAAATCTAATAGTATAATTTCTAATGTGAACAATGTTTTATTGTCTGATGAAAATATCCTATGTAAATATTTATGTTTTATTTACACATGCGTTCAACAGAACTTTTTATTTATTTCTCTTTCACCTTATCCTTTGTAAAAATCTAGATAATGGTTTTTCTTTTTCTAAATTGTTGTTCTTTTTGTACTACAGTTAAAAATACAAAACGCTTTTGAATTTTATACGTAAATGACATGCTTTCGAATAAGAGTAAGGTTTCCTTGTTTTATAAATGTTATTTTTTTATTAAAACACGTTTTTTTTTTTATTGCACTCACTCCACACATCTTATACAAATCCCAAGGCAGTAATAGTATCGTTGAGTAAATCAACTTGTATCGTTAAGATGAATCATTCATTATATTGAATATAGTTATTTTGTGTACTGGTTACTGTGAGCGCATAATCTCTCATCGAAAGTGAAAATGCTGTTTGGTATCCAGGTATATACATAATTATGACGAATCATACATAGTAAGAAAACTGCAATATAATTTTTACACATTATTTATTTCACAAATGTATAGATATAGTTTTGAAGATATCTCACAATTATCTAAGATAATATAAGAGATTATTAATAGTGAGTATTATAAATATTCATAAAACTGTAAGTTTCCTTTTTTAATATACTTCTGTGTCTATTACTTTTCTAAATGAAAGAAGGTGATGAAAATGATTTGTATAAAGTGAATTTGTTGAAATAATTTTTGGAAAAGCTATTTAAATCATATAATATATATATTATGATTTAAATGTGTATGATCTATGCACATTTGATACTATAGATGGTGTAACCTGTTTTGTAGTCGACTCGTTTCCAATCTACTCTCTCTAATCTGGCAAATATGTTTGATGTATATTAGCTATTAAATATAATTCATAATACTTATTTCATACTTAATCCGTATAGTTTTGAAGGCTACAATATGGATGCGGCGAATAAATTTATATATAATGTGGATGTGAGTGTATGCAGTTCACTGCTCTTCAAGAGATAAAGATATACTGCGCCTATGTAATTTTGTATTGTTTTTATGAAAATCATGTGTTAAAAAAAAACCCAAAAAAAATATTTCACAATCCCTTTGCCTGTATTTCCGATACATTATTTTATGTTCCAGATGATTATTTATATTAGGTTATGAATAGTGACACTAATATGACTTTCAAAGAATAAATTAGATATACAGTAAGTATTTCCTATAATTGTTATCTTTCTTAATATCTTGGTGTTACAAATTAGCTAATACTAATAATAATCGTGATTAGTTAAAATACTACAGAAATATATGTTCGCAATAGTATCCGGTCAATGTAGTGTAAACATTAATCAAATAAAACTATCAAAATCTGAAATAATTTGGTGGTTGTTTGAGAAACCCATTGCGTATACTATTGAATTGCTTTATTGATTGAATAGTATTTGAAAATATGTAGATATTAACATTTGCTGACTTGACAAAATATAACTACCTATGATCACAGTATAATATTATACAGTGGTCTCAAGGATCGGAATTTTTGTATAATTTTTTGAAAGCGCGTGTGCTGCGCGCGGCTTTCGATAATGGACTGTGCCGTAAATCGTATTGATAATATGTCATCATTTGTATTTGTTGTATGCACAGAGTAGTCATCATTTTTTGTTGTATCATTAATTTTATTGTTACGTTATTCTTGATGTTTTCTTTGTGCCGTTTAAATTAATATTTTGATTACATGAATCAATTTGATTTATTAACTGAAAGTAAGATACGTATTAAGGTAGTATATCTGCAATGCGTGTTTCTTTTTCTTTTTTCATTACGTTAATATAAATAAGCGCACAGTTTCGTTAAACAGAAACATAATTCTAGTTTCTAAATGATCCCATAATTTCGAATTGTAATTATTACATAAGTTATATTTATATGTACATAAAGCGCTTGCCGTCCTTTTTTTTTAATACGATATTTTCTATTTTCTGTCTTATTTACGCACAATTGCTTTCAAAAATAAATATTCAGTTATATATATTACACTGTGCTATTATTATGTATCATAATATCAGCAAGTAAAGCTCGTAGGAATTCAATAAGAAGTAAGAGTAAACACTTACCTGGGACTGGTACTTCTCCTTCTGTGGTGGGGAGTTGTCGCGTTGGACGTCGCCTACCATCCGTAGAACGACCTTTTTTAGACGTGAGTCTGGTTTTTTTTTTCCCTGGCATTTGTTTTTTCTTTTTCAAAATACTATCAGGAAATGCAAACTCAAATGAATATATATATTTTATTAAATAGATTGACTGAAAATAGCCACTTACCTTTATTAATGCCGAAAGTACTGCAGTTGTAAAGTCTAAGTAAATATTGTTTAATATATATTCGAAATAGCGTAGAACTTATCACACAAAAATAGCGACGCTACTTGTGACAGATATAATATTATAACAATGTTCGTTTGTTACAATTGACAATGATGTAGTTTTAATAACGCCAACTACAAAATTTCCAATTGTCGTTGATTGACACATCACAATATATCAATTTACATGCGACCTAACCTATTTTCTCTATGTATGTGACGTTTGACAGCTGCGCAGAATTCATAACTGGTTTTTGTATTTTCAATGGAAATTGTAATATTTAGAATCGTTGTAATCATTTTGTATATGCTTTTAATAAGAAATATGTCAGATTAATAGTACTTACCAAAAGTGTATTTGAGTATTTATGATTAATTGTGGTAAGAAAGTTCTAACCTGGGATTATTATTTTAACTAAATATATATTTTTTCAGGATAATAGCTGGAAGAAAATTCTTGTACATTCTTCCTTACATGAGTGTCTTTATTGAAAATGTATCCATTGCGAAGAAATATCGAAACATATTGCGGAAGTTATTTGCACATTATGTGCCAGTGAGAATATGTATAAATTCGTTGTGTTCATAAAATGTATTGATCGAGTGATTTCAATAAAATCAGTGTGTGTGCAGTTTTTATATTTGAATACGTTCTGAAGTAAAAAATCGGTATTACGTTTTGGATATGCTTTCATAAACAAAAATCTTATGAGGTAACTAATTTAATGAGGTATTTAAGAGGAGCTGATGCAAGGTGTCGCTTTAATTAAACTTTGTGATAAATAAATGAATATATTAACAGCGGCAAATTCGATCCGAATATCATAGCTTCCTAAAGTGTTGATATATTCCGATGAATAACACACTTTCGCTTCAATTTTCACTTCGTGCTTGCACATTTCACAAATTTTTCAAACCACATTGTGGCTTTTCACTCCAAATGCATGTTTTAACGATCCGACGAGGTGCTGTTGTGTTGAATTGCGGATCTGTCAAAATGACATCGGATAACCATATAAAACATACTGCTAAGGATTTATGTTTTGCGCGTTTTTAAAGCATTTTCGCTCCGGTTTTCTGCTCTTTTTCGTTAGAAGAGACTTCACACACTGTATATATTTCAAATATTAAACGTGGAAATTATCAAAAAATAAATTCGTATATGTAATACTTTTAATGAGCAATATAACCCTCAATTTGAAATATCTCTGTTATTTCTTAATATTTGAATTAATTTTGCCTTCTTTTTTCGAAACTCACTTAAAAAAAACTCGAGTCATACGCAGAACATACAAAAAGATTAAAATAAAATGAAAAAACCATTTAAAAAAATTAGCGCCAACTTCGGATTCGAACCGGGCCCGTTACCCGTTCATTGCCGGCATTCGATGGGTTCACCGCATTACGCCAAACTCCCCGGTAAAAAGTGATGTTTAAAATCTGATTATAAACTGTGGTTTATTTACCTTGACGTCTACATTTGACAAATGGATTATTATTACATGGAAACTGGACTAACAAAAGCGGTTGATTTTAAAAATAGACGTACTAATAGCGATATAAAGATGCACTTGCCTTCCTTAAGCTTCAAAATAATGTCAGAGTTTCCATTTGAATGATATTAACCTCTCCAATTGATATGATGTGTACACTTCGAATTATACTTATACTTGGCACTTTAATGCGATTTTTCGCTTTGCTGACGTACCTTAGGTCAAAGTCTATGTAAATTGTTCCTTTTTCGAACGGCATCGCTGCCCCATAAACTACTATTCAGCGTAAAAGTGTGGATCTGACGTTTCAGAAATCGACCTAGAATTTACCACAAAACTGACCTGAAAGAGTGATTATTTTTAAAAATTGATGCACGAATACCTCTATACAGATGTACTTTCGGCTTTTCCAACTTCAAAATAATCTCAGACCTTTCCATTTGGCTCGAATGGAGCCTAAAATGCGGGTATGTATAGACATTTCGGCGAGCGATGACAGCTTGCCAGAAACGACCTTATATCTCGGTAAATGATGAATTTCAGTCGCGGTTCGGACTCGATTCGCTAAGGTAACACTTTTTAGAAGAGACGTGGCATATTTTTCGAAAGATTAAGCTCGCTTTTCTCATCGCAAACATCGTTTAAAGATCAGCGGTAAATTTGACATTTGCGTTCTAGCGCCATATTAGACGGGATAAAGGAGAGTCGAAGTGGGAAAACGCGGGGTTATAATTTCGCTGCTGGCGCGAAAATTTCGCCATATCGGGTCCAGTTCGAGTTCGATGGGGGCAAATGAGAGTCCCCTAATGGTATTTCCGACATCCGGCCGGCACCCGGGCGCCGTTAAATGAGCGAATTTTCGCGACAAAGATTAGGCATTTTGACGGTCCGAGTGGGGTATTTTGACAAATTTTTCTGGGCAATTTAGCCGCATTGACTGTTCGTTACCCTAAATCGCGAAAAATGGAAATTTCGAAAAAGATTTACGCGTTTTCCCGCTTTCAACGATGGAAAGTGATGGGCGCGGCCGGGAGCGACGGTCGATTCGCGCCTTTCAAAAGCATCTCTCCTTTTAAGTAGGGCGCGTACGTTGAGAATATGCGTTCGAACCACCCGGCAAGAGGCGTCTATGGGGCTAAATGGCGTACGTTCCACGGCCGTCTACATTGACTGTTCGTTACCCTAAATCGAGAAAAATGGAAATTTCGAAAAAGATTTACGCCTCTTTTCGCTTTCGACTACTAACGACACCCCGACTATTCCCGTGCGACTGTCGTTTCGCGCCTTTGAAAAATATCTCTCCTTTTAGCCGGGTTCGGTACGTAGCGTGATGCCCGGCAAACTTTTTCAAGGGGTTCCGACACTACCCTTACCGGGCACGCCAAACGGATGCCTTTTATTAGTTATAATAACTAGAAAATCCGGCCGGTTCACCCACCCAATTAATTAGTCGTTCGATGTCCACTGGCTGCACCAACTCTGCAGAAAGTAGAAAGCCAGCGCTCCACTTGCAACGCACCACTTGCGCCCCCACTCGGCAGACCAGCCGATCTGCTGTTGTGTTGACATTTGCGTCTGACTCGGCGAATGACAGATCTGTCAAATGACATCGGATAATCATGTAAAACCTACCGCTAAGGATTTATGTTTTGCGCGTTTTTAAAGCATTTTCGCTCTGGTTTCCTGCTCTTTTCAGTTAGAAGAGGCTTCGGTGTAGGTCCAACAAACAGATTAAAATATCTAAAACGGTTTTTTTTTTTTTTTTTTTTTTTTTTTAGCTCCCAGTTAGGGGATTCGAAACCGAATCCATTTTACCGTGTTTGATGAATAACCACCGCGCGTCGCCAGTACGCTAATCTAGTCCATCAAAATCGATTCTAAATTACGGGTTTATATATTATATTGTTTATGGGTAATTTGACATTTCACAGGAAAATACGGTAATTCATAATGTTAGCCCCCCGATATTATTATAAATTCAAATTGCTAATTTATTTTATACTCACCCACGACATTGAAAATGTATTTAATGTACGCGCCACGTTCTGAAGTAGAAAATCGGTATTACGTTTTGCATATGCTTTCATAAATAAAAATTTTATGAGGTAACTAATTTAAAGAAATATTTAAGAGGAACCCATGCAAGGTAAATAATTGTTGTTTTAATTATACTTGGTGATAAATAAACATATATATATCTTATAGGGTAATTTCATACTGGTAATTACTTATTTACTAAGGATTATAATACGAAAAATCCGATCTATGTACACCAATGCATCTTTTAACAGTGAAGGTACGTTTGAAGAATTTGAAGATTCAGAGATTGCTGTGCTCTCACCGATCACTTGGTGATAAATTTCAGAAGTGCAGCTGTAATTTTGAAAATAGCTAGTGTGCCAGTGAAGTATTGTACTTGTAGTTACATAACGATGTATTTATCTGTGCTAAACGCATTTCGAAATCAATATTTCGTGTAAGAAGTTTGCGCGTTTCTCTTTCTTTTGTTATTCGCGTTTCTTATTTAAACATTATACCCACAGTCTCTATTTTAATAATTAAATGTGAAATAATTGTCATCTATCCCCAGGGACACAGCATATGCAAATTTACCAAATTTGTATCAGTATGTAAATTTTATATTTTGCTAACTTTTATTATTCATGTCCAATATTATTATAAATTGAAATTGCTACTTTATTTTATATCCACTCACGATATGAAAATGCATTTAATGTACGCGCACGCGTGGACACACGCACACAGATGTAGTGTGCTGTCATAAGTTACATTAACTTCACTTTAGATTTGACAATACACACCAGTGTTCCCACTGCTATTACTTTCGTAACAGATCTATTACAATTGGCTCCACGCTATTAACATGTTACATTAAGCGAAAAATCTATTACGTTTTTCATATCGGAGGATGTTCTTTTATTTTGGCCTTAAAAAATTATGATTACGCTGGAAAGAAAATCTATTATTAAAACTTCTCAGCGGTGGCAACACTGGTATAATATACTGTTTATTTGCTCTAGTTTGGTTATTCTATGGTCTAGATTGACAGTGTTAAACAACTCCGTTGTATTTGAAGATGTATTTTTAATGAAACTTGAAATTATAAGATTTACAAACGTCGTTAGCATTTCGTATATGCTTTTAACAACAGATGTACCAATGATACAATAAGCAGTTATCAAAATGGAAGTATTTCTGATTGTTTGAAGGTAAAACATATCTAACCTCTGTTATTGTTCATTATAAACTAATGTTTTGTAGAAGAAAATCTAAGAAAATGTAAATGGGGCCATACATCCTGGCATCTGTATGATATAGTTTGCAGTTGATTGGTGTTGCTGTTTAAGTGGAAAGAATTATCGAGGAGGAGGTTCTGTCATGTAGATTCTGTCACTGGAAAAATCTATTAAATCGTCTTGTTGTGCGTGTCTAAATTTCCAGCCCACATTATGTGCTAATTGATGATATCCTTGGTGCGGCTGTCTGTGATGATCTCAATAAATTTTGGCAGTGCGAAGAAATATCAAAACATATTGCGGAAGTTATTTGCACATGATGTGCCAGTGAGAATATCTATAAATTCGTTGTGTTCATAAAATGTATTGATCGAGTGGTTTCAATAAAATCAGTGTGTGCAGTTTTTATATTTGAATACGTTCTGAAGTAGAAAATTAGTATTAGGTTTTGGATATGCTTTCATAAATAAAAATCTTATGAGGTAACTAATTTAATGAGGTATTTAAGAGGAGCTGATGCAAGGTGAATAATTCTCGCTTTAATTAAACTTTGTGATAAATAAATGTATAATATATTAACAGCGGCAATTTCGGATCCGAATATGATAGCTTCCTAAAGTGTTGATATATTCCGATCCACGTTGTAGCTTTTCACTCCAAATTCATGTTTTAACGGTCCCACGACATGCTATTGTGTTGACATTTGCGTCTGACTCGGCGAATGACAGATCTGTCAAAATGACATCGGGGATAACCATTTAAAACATACCGCTAAGGATTTATGTTTTGCGCGTTTTTAAAGCATGTTCGCTCCGGTTTTCTGCTCTTTTTAGTTAGAAGAGACTTCGCTGTTGGTCGATTGTCGATTTATCGGGCGAGTTGGCCGCCCTAGAAGGATCACTTTTCAGCCAAAGAATACATCCCTGTGGATCTGACGTTTTTCAAATAGACCTACAATTTACAACAGAAGTCGATTAGAATGCGCTAATTTATTAAGAATAGAGGCGTACCTACCGTATATCAAACTGCAAATTAATCTGAGAGCTTATAAATGTGCTCTCCTTAACATTAACAGCGGCAATTTCGATCCGAATATCATAGCTTCCTAAAGTGTTGATATATTCCGATTAATAACACACTTTCGCTTCGGCTTTCACTTCGTGCTTGGACATTTCACCAATTTTTCAAACCACCTTGTGGCTTTTCACTCCAAATTCATGTTTTAACGATCCGAAGACGTGCTGTCGTGTTGACATTTGCGGATCTGTCAAAATGACATCGGATAACCATGTAAAACATACTGCTAAGGATTTATATTTTGAGCGTTTCTTTCTGCATTTCGCTCCGGTTTTCTGCTCTTTTTAGTTAGAAGAGACTTCGGTGTTGGTCGATTGTCGGTCTCTCGAGCGAATTGGCCGCCCTAGAAGCACCACTTTTCAACGAAAGAATACATCTCTGTGGATCTGACGTTTTCCAAATAGACCTACAATTTACAACAGAAGTCGATTAGAATGCGGTAATTTGTTAAGAATGGAGGCGTACTTACCGGTTTTCAACCGTCAAATTTATCTGAGGGCTGCTGGATATTAACAGCGCGGATCCGAATGTGACAGCGTCCGAGATGCGATGTTTTATCGCGATTAATTACTCGTTTTCGCTTCCGTTTTTTCTCGCTTTGTGTCCACGATGCTTCTGTGATGACGATTACAAACTTCTCGAACCACATTGCGCGTTTTTTTTGTACGAAATGCACGACGATGTAACGGTCCTACATACTGTTGACAATGGAATTTATCGGCAACTGACGCATGTGTCAAAACGGTATAGGGCACTTTTTGCCAAAAACATACCCCGACGCATTCGGTTATCGCGCGTTCTTTTACGTATTTCGCGCCGGTTTCTCGTCATTTTCCGATAGATGAGACTTCCCTGCTGCCGTTCGGCGCGATACACGGGCGACTTCGTCGCCTTATTAATCACAGATCACCGTTCGAAATTGCGATATTTTGACAATTCGAACGCGTAATCTGACAATTCTCCTAGGCAATTTAGCGGGTATCAGTGGGCATTGGCTGCCCGTCGCCGAAATTCGGAGAAAATGGAAATTTCGAAAAAGATTTACGCGTTTTTCCGCTTTCAACAATGGAAAATGATCGGCGCGGCCGGGAGCGACGATCGATTCGCGCCTTTCAAAAACATCTCTTCTTTTACATAGCGCGCGTACGTGGAGAATATGCGTTGGAACCTTCCGGCAAGAGGCGTCTATAGCGGTAAATGGCGTACGTTCCACGGCCGTCTACATTGGCTGCCCGTTACCGAAATTCGGAGAAAATGGAAATTTCGAAAAAGATTTGCGCGTCTTTTCGCTTTCGACGACGGAAAGGGATACGCCTATGCAGAGCGAACGGGCGCGCCCCCTCTTTCGCCCCCGTTCCCCTCAATTAGCCCGTCCGTATAACGACGACAAATACCACCGAGTTTTTCAGGGGGTTCCGACACTACTCTTACCGGGCACGCCAAACGGATGCCTTTTATTAGTTATAATAGTGAAACATTCGGAACATATGCAGTGGACAGATGTATGGGCAGCACTTTATGTAAACATTCTTTTACCAATATACAAAAAATATGGTGCTATTTGAACAATGGGTTAAGATATGAAGTAAGTGGTTATCGGAACAAGGCGTGATATGACAGAAGGTATATAATAATAATCATCAATCCTATTTATTGACAATATTTACAAGCGTATGTATTTAATACTTATTGTCAAAAAGACCGTATCACCCATAGGTGTTCTTCCTATAGTCTTGTTTTTTCACTGGATCTTCACATTTTGTGGTCAGTTGAGGTGTTACAGCTTGGGTCGTTTTCACTATTGCAATTTTAAGTTTGTTATTTCGAGAAATACTAATAATTTTGCTGACATTTTGACATGACATTTATATACCGTAATTGCAGGATGTATCGTGAACATTTTGATGCGAAGATTTTGCATTTTTTTTTTTATAAAAGTTGTTGGTGAAGCATTTGAATAATTCTCTTGGTTCCAATTGTGAGGATGATGAATCAAAGATATTTCTTATGCTGCATAGTTATTTATGGGTTCATAACACAGGTACTAAATAATACCCACCGTTTTTCTTAATTTTTTTTTTATTTGCATTGAAGTACATTTGCAATTACCTCTTCAAAAAGCTGCAACCATATATGAAGATTGCGAATGTGCCAACAGCAGGTAATGAATTTATATCTCTAAATAAATACAGCAACAGTAGTTTGAAATATATCACAGATTTTCTTTGTCTATTTAAGCAGTATGTATTTAATAATATTTTAAAACACAAGTGTCACAGTGACGTTTGTGTAATGCGAGTGATATAATGTACAAGCATTACAAGTGAATGTGACATGAGTTTTTTACAGTATTTCATCTAATTTGCACATTAATCGCCCATATTACATTCTGGCAAGAGTCCCACCAGTGCGTTAATATCTCATTACCGCACAATAATGAATTAAAGCTGGCCATCTATATTGCACACTCCATAAAACACTTAGCAATGACTATATAAAACAACTAAATAGTGTGCTAATGGATAAGACAAACACTGTAATCCAAAAAGTGCCCCATGGTATACTTTAACCTTTGTAAACATAACTTTGCCGAATCAGTAAAAAAATTAAATATTTTCTGCATAATGGTTCCATAATTTTTGTGATTATAAATCGGAAATCGCTGATGCAAACCAATTTTTAATTCCTGTTGAAGAATGTTTTCTTTTATCTAAAGTTAATTTAAGCAGTTCCTACATTTCCTATTTATTTTTAATTTTAGCATTTTTATGTATAACCCTATAATTGTATTCAATAGATTGATAAAGATTATGCAGTACTATTACAATTCAAATATGCAGTTACAATATACCTACAACAGTATTTTTGTATTTTATATTCCTTCATCTACTTAACTGTAGTAAAAGCTTTTCTATCGATTTTCTGTTGTTTTGCTTTTCGGTAATTTAGAGTTACCGGTTCTGTTGGTTACTCTGCCTCAGCTCGCAATCTACAAAGCCGTTCAATAAAATATCACTTTCCACCCTTGATACATAAATAACTTTTTTCTAATTGGACGTTGTAATAAAGCTAAAACAAAAGACGACGCAGTGCTGATATGGCTATTACAGCATCCTGTGCTGTAATGAGATATTAACGTGGTGGGGGTACTCTTGCCAAATTAGAATTGCAAATTAGAAAAAATACTGTAAAAAACGTGTGCCCCAATGACATGTAATGCTCGTACTTTGAATCTCTCGCCGCTACGCGGCTCGAGTTACAAACTTGTACTCGCATTACATAAATGTCATTGTGACACTTGTGTTTTAAAATACTATATTTAAATAATCTTATTTTGTATAGTTAAGACACGCTGGTCTACTCGTGTACACAATATTGACAGCTCTACTGTAATTGATTTTAATGTCATCTCGCCCATGGCTAACTTGACACATTTTTTTTTTTAATGTAGGAAAGTACTTGTTTTGCATTTTGACTGATAATGTGCTACTTTACTAAATTCAAAATCGTTTATTAAAGTGGTTACCACATATAAATGTCACTGTTCATAAAACACAGTTTGTCGGAAAATTGCCATGTAAATAAGCAAAGCCGTGTCAGATGACTTTTTCAAATTTCAAACTTCAAAATACTTTTCTACGATTATTTACTTCCTAACAAAATCCGAAAAAATAGTATAAGCGAAGCTCGTAAGCAAAGCAGTTTTACTAAACTCCTATAGCTTTTAAGTTAGTCGCTTGCTCGTACTCAAAAGCTATATTCGTTTAGTAAAACTTTGCTTTTCTAAACTTGTTGCTTAATATACTATTTTCTAAACTTGTTGTTTAATGTAAATACTATTTTTTCAAACAATTTGAAAACGTTTACCAGTAAGTATAGGGAACTAATAGTAAGTCGTCCTTATATTTAGCGTCGAATAGTAATAAGGAAAAAAAATTCATTTGAAATTTTTGACTTTTCTGCATTTTTCGAAAATATTCTTTTATCAATTTTCGTGCACATCTTGTATAAGATACAATCATTGCACTCACTACCTTGATGCATTTACCTTCAATCTGGAAGTACTCCAGGTGGATTGAGGAAAGTCGGAAGCGCATATGAGATAATAGCATTTATTTAAGGGCGTTTTTTCCGTATAGAATCGAAATGTCTTGAAAACAAATGAATGTAGGTATAGAGATACCTACATGAATTACAACTAAAATTTTAAAGGCAATTCAAAAATATAAGGGCTGTTCTATTTAAAATAAGAAAGTTGAAGTCAACACCCTGTATAACCAGGTATAAGTGTTTGAGAGAAAATCGGGCCGGTTCACCCGGCCTACTAATCAGTCGTTTGATGTCCGCTTACCGCCCCCACTCGGCAGAAAGTAGAAAGCCCGCGCTCCACCTGGAACCCACCACTTACGCCCCAACTCGGCAGACCAGCCAGACCGCAACAGTCTCCGTTAACCCCCGTCTACACCTGTGACTGGTTTGGGATCGTCGGTACAGCCTGTATATTCCTTTTGTTTTAATTCTTGCCTGTCATTTGTAAAAAGACTCGACGCTTCGCGTCTGGCAATCTTTCATTTGTGTGATTGGTTTTCCTTAATTTATTGTTTTTTTTAAGTTTTATTTTTTTTTTGTCAAACGCGCTTCTTTAAAAAAGACATGACGCTGCGCGTCTCGCTGTCGTTACACTCGACGTTACGCGTCACGTTTAACGAATTTGCAATTTCTTGATTTTTAAATTTTTCTTGATTTTCTGCTTTTTTTTTTTAATTTTGCGCGTCAATTTAAAATGATTTGCAATTTCCTAATTTTTAAATTTTCCTCAATTGTTTTCAAACGCGGGTGTTTAAGAAAGACTCCACGCTGCGAGTCTCGCTGTTGCTACACTCGACGTTACGCATCACGTTTAATTTGCAATTTCTTAATTTTTAAATTTTTCTCAAGTTTATACTTTTGTTTTAACTCTTCTTTTTTTTTCAAACGCGCCTGTTTAAAAAAGACTCGACGCTGTGTCGCTGTCGCTACACTCGACGTTACGCTCCACGTTAAAAAAATTTGCAATTTTCCCTATTTTTGTATTTGTTTTAATTTTGCTGTTTTCTTTTTCAACCGCGTCTCGCTTTAAAAAGGAGTATGTAGTGAAAACGTTCGTGTAAATATAATTTAAATTTATTTACTCACTATTTAAATTCACAAATAATATCAAATCAAAAAGACCTCGATGACATCGGAAACTGGGATCGCAGACCAATCTCTACTGAGCAAAGCAACGTTGTGTTCAGCTTATCTACAAAAATTTGTAACATTTCATCAATTCAGTGAAATCCGAGTGAAATATGCTACCAATATTTACCATGCGGTCCGGTTGACTATCAGTCACGGGGTTCGGAATTCGAATCCTAGCGCCTGCTTCCAGAGTGAGGCTTTCGTGGTTTTCGTCATTCCTTGGTCAATGCTGAGAGACTAACAGCTTCAGTCGCTTCACGGGCGCAGGCGTAATAATATCTCATGGCCAGCCGATGCCCCGTGTAATTGGCGAAAGCTGTTGGGGGATGTGAAGGCATAAATTATTATTGTTATTGCTATCTCATAATTTGAGGTAGCTCCGTTATGAAATTACATCTTTGCTTGTGGGTATGGACCATATCATTGTGAAGTTTCAATCTACACTGAAACAACCTAATTTTCCCTGAAAACCATAAGCATTTAGCGGTTTAGTGAAATTGAAATGAAATATCTGACAAAACCTAGTGATTCTGCTCCTTAATGCTAAATCATATTCGCTTCTTCATATCTTGGGCAGCTCCGTTAGGAAATTAAAATCTTACCGTGTTTCCTATTAACTGACATCAATCGTCGTGAAAAATTCACACTTAATGATACGATTGTCTCGCAAATGTTGTGTATCTGTGTGGCTCTTGCGAGAATTAGTGCAAGTGATCATTCCTTAAACATATGGTAGTGTAAAGATCAACCTAAAAGCGGATTCTAAGGTGCACTTACTTTTTTAAACACATATTTTCGATGGCATTAACCTCAGTGTATCGTTTGGACTGCGACAGTCCTAATAATTGTAATCGACATCAATACATGTCTTTTTCATAGCGTTATTCTATATAGAGGCTTGGTAAACTGTCGGTTTCTCGAGCGACTTCGACGCCCCATGAGCCTCAAGTTTTCCGCGAAAGAATACTTCTTTGTGGATCTGACGTTCGGCAAATCGACCTGGAATTTACATCAGAACTGATTAAAATGCGGTAATTTATTCAGAATAGAGGCGTACTTACCGTTTTGCTTCAAATTAATCTGAGAGTTTTTAAGTGTGCAGCGACCAATTCATTGACGGGGCCTTTTCGTATCCGAAACTAACAGCTTCACGGAAGTTATATTGCGAGACCCGTTTTCTATCCAGTTTTCACATACACGATTGTTCAAGGTTCACACTACACCGATGTTTCGAACCACTTTGTGGTTTTCTCACGCGAAATTCACGATCCGACACGCTGTTGACATTTTTTTGTTATTGAGGGGTTTCGCCCCCATTTTTTGTTATTTTCCGATAGATGAGAGTTTACCGGTGATGCCGGGTACGATTTACTGGCGACCCGGCCGCTCCCAAAGCCAAAATCACCGCTCGAAAGTACGGTATTTTGACAATCGGCAAATCGACCTGGAATTTACATCAGAACCGATTAAAACGCGGTAATTTATTAAGAATAGAGGCGTACTTACCGTTTTTCATGCTTCAAATTAATGTGAGGGTTTTTAAATGTGCAGCGACCAATTCATTGCCGGGGCCATTTCGTATCCGAAGACAACAGCTTCACAGATGGCAAGTTATATCGGGAAACGCGTTTTCCATATAGTTTTCACTTAGATGATGGTTCAATGTTCACACTATACCGATGTTTCGAACCACTTTGTGGTTTTCTCACGCGAAATTCACGATCCGACACGCTGTTGACATTTATTCGGCGACTGGTGGACGCGTCAAAATGGCATCGGACAGCCGCCTGAAATATATTTTGGCCATTTTGGATCCGCCAAATTAAAATGGCAGAAACATACATTCTCACCCCCAACATCTCGCCCCCGTTTTTTGTCGTTTTCCGATAGATGATAATTTATCGGCGATGCCTCAATTTTCACCGAAAGGATATATATCTTTGTGGATCTGACGTTCGACAAATCGACCTGGAATTTGCATCAGAACTGATTAAAATGCGGTAATATATTCAGAATAGAGGCGTAGTTACCGTTTTTCACGCTTCAAATTAATCTGAGAGTTTTTAAATGTGCTCACCTTGATATTAACGCGACCATTTCGTATCCGAAGACAACAGCTTCACAGACGCGAAGTTATATCGCGAAACGCGTTTTCTATTCAGTTTTCACGTACACGATGGTTCAGTGTTCACACTACACCGATATTTCGAACCGCTTTGTGGTTTTCTCACGCGAAATTCACATTTATTCGGCGACTGACGGGCGCGTCAAAATGGCATCGGCCAGCCGCCTATATTTCGGCCATTTTGGATCCGCATAATAAAATGGCGGAAACATGCCCCGACGAATTCGATTATCGCGCGTTGTGCGAGGCGTCTCGCCCCCCTTCTTTGTCATTTTCCGATAGATGAGAGTCGACCGGCGACGCCGGGTACGATTCGCGGGCGACCCGGCCGCCCCCGAAGCCAGAATCACCGCTCGAAGGTGCGGTATTTTGACAATCTGGACGCGCAATCTGACGGCGGCCATTCGACGGCCAGTGGCGGTCCGTCACCGAAAATCGCGAAAAACGGAAACTTTCGAAAAGCTTTACGCCTCTTCCCGTTTCTGCGAAAGAACGGCGAGACGCGCTGTCCAGCGGGACGATCGTCGCGCGCCTCTCAAAAATATCTCTCCTTTTAGATAGCGTCCGTGGGCCGAGCCTATTCGCGCGCAACGTTCGCCGGGAGGCGTCCACGCGGCTAAAGGGCGCACGCCATTCGATAGCCATTTAGTATTAGTAAAATTACACTCCAGCGCCATCTGTAAATATAGTTAGATAGAGGCAATAGGCGTACACAGCGTCTGTATTTATTCCATTACTATAAAATAAATAATACAACAGAGGTCGTTGCTAATTCTAACTCTGGAACAAACTATTCACCGGAAAAATTTGAAAATTTTATAGTATAATAACAGCAAATTGACCTATTCGATCAAAATGTACACAGCTCTCAAACACTTATACCTGGTTATACAGGGTGTTGACTTCAACTTTCTTATTTTAAATAGAACAGCCCTTATATTTTTGAATTGCCTTTAAAATTTTAGTTGTAATTCATGTAGGTATCTCTATACCTACATTCATTTGTTTTCAAGACATTTCGATTCTATACGGAAAAAACGCCCTTAAATAAATGCTATTATCTCATATGCGCTTCCGACTTTCCTCAATCCACCTGGAGTACTTCCAGATTGAAGGTAAATGCATCAAGGTAGTGAGTGCAATGATTGTATCTTATACAAGATGTGCACGAAAATTGATAAAAGAATATTTTCGAAAAATGCAGAAAAGTCAAAAATTTCAAATGAATTTTTTTTCCTTATTACTATTCGACGCTAAATATAAGGACGACTTACTATTAGTTCCCTATACTTACTGGTAAACGTTTTCAAATTGTTTGAAAAAATAGTATTTACATTAAACAACAAGTTTAGAAAATAGTACTAGAAAATCGGGCCGGTTCACCCGGCCTACTAATCGGTCGTTTGATGTCCGCTTACCGCCCCCACTCGGCAGAAAGTAGAAAGCCCGCGCTCCACCTGGAACGCACCACTTACGCCCCAACTCGGCAGACCAGCCAGACCGCAACACTCTCCCTTAACCCCCGTCTACACCTGTGACTGGTTTGGGATCGTCGGTACACCCTGTATATTCCTTTTGTTTTAATTCTCGCCTGTCACTTGTAAAAAGACTCGACGCTTCGCGTCTGGCAATCTTTCATTTGTGTGATTGGTTTTCCTTAATTTATTGTTTTTTTTAAGTTTTATTTTTTTTTTTTGTCAAACGCGCTTCTTTAAAAAAGACATGACGCTGCGAGTCTCGCTGTCGTTACACTCGACGTTACGCGTCACGTTCAACGAATTTGCAATTTCTTGATTTTGAAATTTTTCTTGATTTTCTGCTTTTTTTTAAATTTTGCGCGTCAATTTAAAATGATTTGCAATTTCCTAATTTTTAAATTTTCCTCAATTGTTTTCAAACGCGGGTGTTTAAGAAAGACTCCACGCTGCGAGTCTCGCTGTTGCTACATTCGACGTTACGCGTCACGTTTAAAAGATTTGCAATTTCTTAATTTTTAAATTTTTGTCAAGTTTATACTTTTGTTTTAACTCTTCTTTTTTTTTCAAACGCGCCTGTTTAAAAAAGACTCGACGCTGTGTCGCTGTCGCTACACTCGACGTTATGCTCCACGTTAAAATAATTTGCAATTTGCCCTATTTTTGTATTTGTTTTAATTTTGCTTTTTTCTTTTTCAACCGCGTCTCGCTTTAAAAAGAAGTATGTAGTGAAAACGTTCGTGTAAATATAATTTAAATTTATTTACTCACTATTTAAATTCACAAATAATATCAAATCAAAAAGACCTCAATGACATCGGAAACTGGGATCGCAGACCAATCTCTACTGAGCAAAGCAACGTTGTGTTCAGCTTATCTAAAAATCTGTAACATTTCATAAATTCAGTGAAATCCGAGTGAAATATGCTACCAATATTTACCATGCGGTCCGGTTGACTATCAGTCACGTGGTTCGGAGTTCGAATCCTAGCGCCTACTTCCAGAGTGAGGCTTTCGTGGTTTTCGTCATTCCTTGGTCAATGCTGAGAGACTAACAGCTTGAGTCACTCCACGGGCGCAGGCCGGCCGATGCCCCGTGTAATTGGCGAAAGCTGTTGGGGGATGTGAAGGCATAAATTATTATTGTTATTGCTATCTCATAATTTGAGGAAGCTCCGTTATGAACTTACATCTTTTCTTGTGCGTATGGACCATATCATTGTGAAGTTCCAATCTACAATGAAACAACCTAATTATCCTTGATTGAAACAACATTACATTGAAAGTATTTCCAAAAAACCATAAGCATTTAGCGGTTTAGTGAAACTGAAATGAAATATCTGACAAAACCTAGTGATTCTGCTCGTTAATGCTAAATCATATTCGCTTCTTCATATCTTGGGCAGCTCCGTTAGGAAATTAAAATCTTACCGTGTTTTCTATTAACTGACATCAATCGTCGTGAAAAATTCACACTTAATGATACGATTGTCTCGCAAATGTTGTGTATCTGTGTGGCTCTTGCGAGAATTAGTGCAAGTGATCATTCCTTAAACATATGATAGTGTAAAGATCAACCTAAAAGCGGATTCTAAGGTGCACTTACTTTTTTAAAGACATATTTTCGATGGCATGAACCTCAGTGTATCGTTTGGACTGCACTGCGACAGTACTAATAATTGTAATCGACATCAATACATGTCTTTTTTCATAGCGTTATTCTATATAGAGGCTCCGGTGTTGGTAAACTGTCGGTTTCTCGAGGGACTTCGACGCCCCATGAGCCTCAAGTTTTCCGCGAAAGAATACTTCTTTGTGGATCTGACGTTCGGTAAATCGACCTGGAATTTACATCAGAACTGATTAAAATGCGGTAATTTATTCAGAATAGAGGCGTACTTACCGTTTTGCTTCAAATTAATCTGAGAGTTTTTAAGTGTGCAGCGACCGATTCATTGACGGGGCCTTTTCGTATCCGAAAATAACAGCTTCCCAGAAGTTATATCGCGAGACCCGTTTTCTATCCAGTTTTCACATACACGATTGTTCAAGGTTCACACTACACCGATGTTTCGAACCACTTTGTGGTTTTTTCTCACGCGAAATTCATGATCCGACACGCTGTTGACATTTTGTTGTTATTGAGGGGTTTCGACCCCATTTTTTGTTATTTTCCGATAGATGAGAGTTTACCGGTGATGCCGGGTACGATTTACTGGCGACCCGGCAGCTCCCAAAGCCAAAATCACCGCTCGAAAGTGCGGTATTTTGACAATCGGCAAATCGACCTGGAATTTACATCAGAACCGATTAAAACGCGGTAGTTTATTAAGAATAGAGGCGTACTTACCGTTTTTCATGCTTCAAATTAATGTGAGGGTTTTTAAATGTGCAGCGACCAATTCATTGGCGGGGCCATTTCGTATCCGAAGACAACAGCTTCACAGATGGCAAGTTATATCGGGAAACGCGTTTTCCATATAGTTTTCACTTAGATGATGGTTCAATGTTCACTCTACACCGATGTTTCGAATCACTTTGTGGTTTTCTCACGCGAAATTCACGATCCGACACGCTGTTGACATTTATTCGGCGACTGGTGGACGCGTCAAAATGGCATCGGACAGCCGCCTGAAATATATTTTGGCCATTTTGGGTCCGCCAAATTAAAATGGCGGAAACATACCCCGACGAATTCGATTATCGCGCGTTATTCGAGGCGTCTCGCCCCCGTTTTTTTGTCGTTTTCCGATAGATGATAGTTTATCGGCGATGCCTCAATTTTCACCGAAAGAATATATATCTTTGTGGATCTGACGTTCGACAAATCGACCTGGAATTTGCATCAGAACTGATTAAAATGCGGTAATCTATTCAGAATAGAGGCGTAGTTACCGTTTTTCATGCTTCAAATTAATCTGAGAGTTTTTAAATGTGCTCACCTTGATATTAACAGCGACCATTTCGTATCCGAAGATAACAGCTTTACAGACGCGAAGTTATATCGGGAAACGCGTTTTCTATCCAGTTTTCACGTACCCGATGGTTCAATGTTCACACTACACCGATATTTCGAACCGTTTGGTGGTTCTCTCACGCGAAATTCACATTTATTCGGCGACTGACGGACGCGTCAAAATGGCATCGGCCAGCCGCCTATATTTCGGCCATTTTGGATCCGTATAATAAAATGGCGGAAACATGCCCCGACGAATTCGATTTTCGCGCGTTATTCGAGGCGTCTCGCCCCCGGTTTTTGTAATTTTCCGATAGATGAGAGTCGACCGGCGACGCCGGGTACGATTCGCGGGCGACCCGGCCGCCCCCGAAGCCAGAATCAGCGCTCGAAGGTGCGGTATTTTGACAATCTGGACGCGTAATCTGACGGCGGCCATTCGACGGCCAGTGGCGGTCCGTCACCGAAAATCGCGAAAAACGGAAACTTTGGAAAAGCTTTACGCCTCTTCCCGTTTCTGCGAAAGAACGGCGAGACGCGCTGTCCAGCGGGACGATCGTCGCGCGCCTCTCAAAAATATCTCTCCTTTTAGATAGCGTCCGTGCGGCGAGCCTATTCGCGCGCAAGGTTCGCCGGGAGGCGTCCACGCGGCTAAAGGGCGCACGCCATTCGATAGCCATTTAGTATTAGTAACTAGAAAATCCGGCCGGTTCACCCACCCAATTAATTAGTCGTTTGATGTCCGCTTACCGTACCAACTCGATAGAAAGTAGAAAGCCCGCGCTCCACCTGGAACGCACCGCTTACGCACCAACTCCACAGACCAGCCAGACCGTACCACTTTCCGCTAACCACCGTCTACACCTGTGATTGGTTTGGGATCGTCGGTACACCCTGTATATTCCTGTTTTTCTTAAATCTTGCCTGTCACTTGTAAAAAGACTGGACGCTTCGCGTCTCAGCCGTATATTTATGTGATTGGTTTGGGATCGTCGGTACACCCTGTATATTCCTTTTTTATTAATTCTTGCCTGTCACTTGTAAAAAGACTGGACGCTTCACGTCTCAGTCGAATATTTGTGCGATTGGTTTGGGATCGTCGGTACACCCTGTATATTCATCTTTTCTTAATTCTTGCCTGTCACTTATAAAAAGACAGGACGCTTCGCGTCTCACTCGTATATTTGTGTGATTGGATTGGGATCGTCGGTACACCCTGTATATTCCTTTTTTCTTAATTCTCGCCTGTCACTTGTAAAAAGAGTCGACGCTTCACGTCCGGCAGTCTTTTGTTTGTGTGCTTGGTTTGGGATCGTCGGTACACCCTGTATATTCGTCTTTTCTTAATTCTTGCCTGTCACTTATAAAAAGACTGGACGCTTCGCGTCTCAGTCGTATATTTGTGTGATTGGTTCGGGATCGTCGGTACACCCTGTATGTTCCTTTTTTTTTTAATTATTGTCTCTCACTCGTAAAAAGACTGAACGCTTCGCGTCTCAGTCGTATATTTGTGTGATTGGTTCGGGATCGTCGGTACACCCTGTATGTTCCTTTTTTTTTTAATTATTGTCTCTCACTCGTAAAAAGACTGAACGCTTCGCGTCTCAGTCGTATATTTGTGTGATTGGTTCGGGATCGTCGGTACACCCTGTATATTCGGCTTTTTTTAATTCTTGCCTGTCACTTATAAAAAGACTGGACGCTTCGCGTCTCAGTCGTATATTTGTGTGATTGGTTCGGGATTGTCGGTACACCCTATATATTCCTCTTTTCTTAATTCTTGCCTGTCACTTATAAAAAGACTGGACGCTTCGCGTCTCACTCGTATATTTGTGTGGTTGGATTAGGATCGTCGGTACACCCTGTATATTCCTTTTTTCTTAATTCTTGCCTGTCACTTGTAAAAGGACTGGACGCTTCGCGTCTCAGTCGTATATTTGTGTGATTGGTTTGGGATCGTCGGTACACCCTGTATATTCCTTTTTTTTTAATTCTTGTCTCTCACTCGTAAAAAGACTGAACGCTTCGCGTCTCAGTCGAATATTTGTGTGATTGGTTTGGGATCGTCGGTACACCCTGTACATTCCTCTTTTCTTCATTCTTGCCTGTCACTTATAAAAAGACTGGACGCTTCGCGTCTCAGTCGTATATTTGTGTGATTGGTTCGGGATTGTCGGTACACCCTATATATTCCTCTTTTCTTAATTCTTGCCTGTCACTTATAAAAAGACTGGACGCTTCGCGTCTCACTCGTATATTTGTGTGGTTGGATTAGGATCGTCGGTACACCCTGTATATTCCTTTTTTCTTAATTCTTGCCTGTCACTTGTAAAAGGACTGGACGCTTCGCGTCTCAGTCGTATATTTGTGTGATTGGTTTGGGATCGTCGGTACACCCTGTATATTCCTTTTTTTTTTAATTCTTGTCTCTCACTCGTAAAAAGACTGAACGCTTCGCGTCTCAGTCGAATATTTGTGTGATTGGTTTGGGATCGTCGGTACACCCTGTATATTCCTCTTTTCTTCATTCTTGCCTGTCACTTGTAAAAAGACTGGACGCTTCGCGTTTCAGTCGAATATTTGTGTGATTGGTTTGGGATCGTCGGTACACCCTGTACATTCCTCTTTTCTTCATTCTTGCCTGTCACTTGTAAAAAGACTGGACGCTTCGCGTTTCAGTCGAATATTTGTGTGATTGGTTTGGGATCGTCGGTACACCCTGTATATTCCTTTTTTCTTAATTCTTGCCTGTCACTTGTAAAAGGACTGGACGCTTCGCGTCTCAGTCGTATATTTGTGTGCTTGGTTTGGGATCGTCGGTACACCCTGTATATTCGTCTTTTCTTAATTCTTGCCTGTCACTTATAAAAAGACTGGACGCTTCGCGTCTCAGTCGTATATTTGTGTGATTGGTTCGGGATCGTCGGTACACCCTGTATGTTCCTTTTTTTTTTAATTATTGTCTCTCACTCGTAAAAAGACTGAACGCTTCGCGTCTCAGTCGTATATTTGTGTGATTGGTTCGGGATCGTCGGTACACCCTGTATATTCGGCTTTTTTTAATTCTTGCCTGTCACTTATAAAAAGACTGGACGCTTCGCGTCTCAGTCGTATATTTGTGTGATTGGTTCGGGATTGTCGGTACACCCTATATATTCCTCTTTTCTTAATTCTTGCCTGTCACTTGTAAAAGGACTGGACGCTTCGCGTCTCAGTCGTATATTTGTGTGATTGGTTTGGGATCGTCGGTACACCCTGTATATTCCTTTTTTTTTAATTCTTGTCTCTCACTCGTAAAAAGACTGAACGCTTCGCGTCTCAGTCGAATATTTGTGTGATTGGTTTGGGATCGTCGGTACACCCTGTATATTCCTCTTTTCTTCATTCTTGCCTGTCACTTGTAAAAAGACTGGACGCTTCGCGTTTCAGTCGAATATTTGTGTGATTGGTTTGGGATCGTCGGTACACCCTGTACATTCCTCTTTTCTTCATTCTTGCCTGTCACTTGTAAAAAGACTGGACGCTTCGCGTTTCAGTCGAATATTTGTGTGATTGGTTTGGGATCGTCGGTACACCCTGTATATTCCTCTTTTCTTCATTCTTGCCTGTCACTTGTAAAGAGACTGGACGCTTCGCGTCTCAGTCGTATATTTGTGTGATTGGTTTGGGATCGTCGGTACACCCTGTATATTCCTTTTTTCTTCATTCTTGCCTGTCACTTGTAAAAAGACTGGACGCTTCGCGTCTCACTCGAATATTTGTGTGATTGGTTTGGGATCGTCGGTACACCCTGTATATTCCTCTTTTCTTCATTCTTGCCTGTCACTTGTAAAAGGACTGGACGCTTCGCGTCTCAGTCGAATATTTGTGTGATTGGTTTGGGATCGTCGGTACACCCTGTATATTATAAATAATAAAAGGCATCCGTTTGGCGTGCCCGGTAAGAGTAGTGTCGGAACCCCTTGAAAAAGTTTGCCGGGCATCACGCTACGTACCGACCTCGGCTAAAAGGAGAGATATTTTTGCAAGGCGCCTAGCGATTGTCGCACGGGAATAGTCGGGGTGTCGTTAGTAGTCGAAAGCGAAAAGACGCGCAAATCTTTTTCGAAATTTCCATTTTCTCCGAATTTCGGTAACGGGCAGCCAATGTAGACGGCCGTGGAACGTACGCCATTTATCCCCATAGACGCCTCTTGCCGGGTGGTTCGAACGCATATTCTCAACGTACGCGCACTACTTAAAAGGAGAGATGCTTTTGAAAGACGCGAATCGACCGTCGCTCCCGGCCGCGCCCATCACTTTCCATCGTTGAAAGCGGGAAAACGCGTAAATCTTTTTCGAAATTTCCATTTTCTCCGAATTTCGGCGACGGGCAGCCAATGTCCACTGATACCCACTAAATTGCCTAGGAGAATTGTCAGATTACGCGTCCGAATTGTCAAAATATCGCAATTTCGAACGGTGATCTGCGATTAATAAGGCGACGAAGTCGCCCGTGTATCGCGCCGAACGGCAGCAGGGAAGTCTCATCTATCGGAAAATGACGAGAAACCGGCGCGAAATACGTAAAAGAACGCGCGATAACCGAATGCGCCGGGGTATGTTTTTGGCAAAAAGTGCCCTACACCGTTTTGACACAGGCGTCAGTTGCCGATGAATTCCATTGTCAACAGTATGTAGGACCGTTACATCGTCGTGCATTTCGTACAAAAAGAAACGCGCAAAGTGGTTCGAGAAGTTTGTAATCGTCATCACAGAAGCATCGTGGACACTAAAGCGAGAAAAACGGAAGCGAAAACGGGTAATTAATCGCGATAAAACATCGCATCTCGGACGCTGTCACATTCGGATCCGGATCCGCGCTGTTAATATCAAACGGCTCTCAGGTAAAGTGGAAGCTTGAAAACCGGTAAGTACGCCTCCATTCTTAATAAATTACCGCATTCTAATCGAGTTCTGTTGTAAATTGTAGGTCTATTTGAAAAACGTCAGATCCACAGAGATGTATTATTTGGCTGAAAAGTGGTGCTTCTAGGGTGGCCAATTCGCTCGAGAAACCGACAATCAACCAACACCGAAGTCTCTTCTAACGAAAAAGAGCAGAAAACCGGAGCGAAAACGCTTTAAAAACGCGCAAAACATAAATCCTTTGCCGTATGTTTTACATGGTTATCCGATGTCATTTTGACAGATCCGCAAATGTCAATACAACAGCACGTCCTCGGAGCGTTAAAACATTAGTTTGGAGTGAAAAGCCACAATGTGATTTGAAAAATTGGTGAAATGTCCAAGCACGAAGTGAAAATTGAAGCGAAAGCGTGTTTTTAATCGGAATATATCAACACTTTAGGAAGCTATGATATTCGGATCGAAATTGCCGCTGCTAATGTTAAGGAGAGCACATTTGTAAGCTCTCAGATTAATTTGCAGTTTGATATACGGTAGGTACGCCTCTATTCTTAATAAATTAGCGCATTCTAATCGACTTCTGTTGTAAATTGTAGGTCTATTTGAAAAACGTCAGATCCCCAGAGATGTATTCTTTGGCTGAAAGGTGGTGCTTTTAGGGCGGCCAACTCGCCCGATAAATCGACAATCGACCAACAGCGAAGTCTCTTCTAACGAAAAAGAGCAGAAAACCGGAGCGAACATGCTTTAAAAACGCGCAAAACATAAATCCTTAGCAGTATGTTTTACATGATTATCCGATGTCATTTTGACAGATCTGTCATTGGCCGAGTCATCTGCCGAGTGGGGGCGCAAGTGGTGCGTTGCAAGTGGAGCGCTGGCTTTCTACTTTCTATCGAGTTGGTGCAGCCAGCGGACATCAAACGACAAATTAATAGTGTGGGTGAACCGGACCGGCTTTCTATTCCTTTTTTTTTAAATTCTTGTCTCTCACTCGTAAAAAGACTGAACGCTTCGCGTCTCAGTCGTATATTTGTGTGATTGGATTGGGATCGTCGGTACACCCTGTATATTAATTTTTTTGAATTAAACATTCCACACTCTGTATATATTGTAATAAGGAAACGTGAAAATTGTCACCATCCTGTATATTATTTTTTTGTAATTAATTATACACTCTGTATGTATTGTAATAATGAAACGTGAAAATTATCACCAGCCAGTATATTCATTTTGCTAATAACGAAACCTGAAAACCACCACCCGGTTATTCACGTTTCTTATTTAAACATTACACCCACAGTCCCTATTTTAATAATTAAATGTGAAATAATTGTCACCTGTATCTATCCCCAGTGAAAATCGGTGTTACGTTTTGTATGTTTTCATAAATGAAAATCTTAGGTAGGGACACGATTATATTTGATACTATTG
Source organism: Cetonia aurata (assembly GCA_949128085.1). Classification (NCBI taxonomy): domain Eukaryota; kingdom Metazoa; phylum Arthropoda; class Insecta; order Coleoptera; family Scarabaeidae; genus Cetonia; species Cetonia aurata. Next base: position 13,682,737 of record OX421889.1, read on the forward strand.
TATTTCTACTTAAAGATCGTTAATTATTGCAATTTGGAAACGATAATGTCGTCTTTACCATTATCAAATACACGTACAAATATTTACTTTCAATAGTTTAGTGTATTTATCGTAATTATATAAATGTAATGGTATTGCCATTTTATGACACTCTATACGCATGTGCATACATATCTATATAAGATTTTATCGCGAATACAATTGCCAGATACTAAATTGTGAATATCTTGGACGCTATTGAATACCTTATAAATATTATTTAAATTATATATATATAAATTTTGTTCTATCAAATATGATGTTAAAAAGTGTACTCGCTATTGATAAACATTCGATCAACTGAACGTACCTATCACCTATCGCTAGTTATGGAACACATCTAACATTAGACAATTTTATGTACATGTCAAACTTGACAGCAGAAATTCTGTTGGTGATTATAATTATACTAAACTACTTTATGTATGATTCTGGTTCTATATTTGGCCTCTTAACTTTTGATAGTAATAATTGAAAAGCTCTTCGGTGTTTCCACTTACCAATGGGCCCCGAATTTTGTTTTTATATGTCTACGGTACACCGTTTGTCGAGGTAAGATTCTGTTGTGGCTATTAGTACCTAGTTATAGCTAATGAGATTCAATTTTACTTTTAGGATATTTTTACAGTAATATTTGATACAGCAAGTTATCAATGATTATATATCCTGCGATACATATTGTATATAGAGACGGCTGTGCTTTTACCGAACCCAACCGCATCTAAATACCAACCTTGGTGCTGAATTTCAGAAGTGCAGCTGTAGTTTTGAAAGTAGCTAGTGTGCCAGTGAAGTATTGTACTTGTAGTTACATAACGATGTATTTATCTGTGCTAAACGCATTTACAAATCAATAAAACCAATATTTCTTGCACGTTTCTCTTTCTTTTGATTACAGTGTATATAAGTTGAAGTATAATAAGTTGAAATTTATAACTGGTAAGTGGGAAATTATAAAATATACTCATTCATTTAGAAAAAATTGGATTTATTAACTGACGATGACAAATATCGGAAGATTAAGATCGCATGTTACGTTTGAGGTAAAGGTTTAATTTTTCTATATAAAGGGACACTATTTCCTCGTGATTGTGGGTTGGAGCTGCCGAATAGAGTAAAATATTCTTGAATTTAATGCAAAAGTGGAGATCGTGTCTATATTTCCAATTGTCGTACACAAAAATGACGTTTGGACAAATAGATGTAGTATTTATATCGGTGGTGATCTAACAGAGGCGTTAATTTTAAAAATTGAGGTATTAATAGTAATATAAAGGTGTACTTGACCCTTTCTAAGCTTTAAAACATTCTTTGAAAGTACACATTTATCAAGTTTTCACCATTCCGATTGTTCGGCTCTGTGTACTTCCGATACCAAGATATTTGCGACATTTTGGCTTGATATTTCGTTTTTTTTCTGTACCTAGGACCTCATTCTTGGTAGATTATTCATCTCTCGAACGATATCGCCCCCACGAAACCCGCTTTTGAGCGTAAAAGTATGCATCTGACGTTCGGACAAATCGATGTAGTATTTATATCGGTGGTGATCTTAAATTTAAAAATCGAGGTATTAATAGTAATATAGAGGTGTACTCAACCCTTTTTAAGCTTCAAAACATTGTCAGACCTTTCCAATCGATTCAAATCCAACTTTAAAGGCGGCAATCATTCCACGTGTAGTTAACCGATGACAGCCTGCCAGAAACGGTCTTACATCTCGGTAAATGACCGGTGCAGGTCGCGTTTCGGACTCGATTCACTAACGTTATACTTTTTAGAAGAGATGTGGCATATTTTTCGAAAGATTAAGCTCGTTTTTCTCATCGCAAACATCGTTTAAAGATCAGCGGTAAATTTGACATTTGCGTTCTAGCGCCATATTAGACGGAATAAAGGAGAGTCGAAGTGGGAAAACGCGGTGTTATAATTTCGCTGCTGGCGCGAAAATTTCGCCATATCGGGTCCAGTTTGAGTTCGATGGGGTCAAAGGGGGGTCCCCTAATGGTATTTCCGACATCCGGCCGGCACCCGGGCGCCGTTAAATGAACGAATTTTCGCGACAAAGATTAGGCATTTTGACGGTCCGAGTGGGGTATTTTGACAAATTTTTCTGGGCAATTTAGCCGCATTGACTGTTCGTTACCCTAAAATCGCGAAAAATGTAAATTTCGAAAAAGATTTACGCGTTTTCCCGCTTTCAACGATGGAAAGTGATTTGCGCGGCCGGGAGCGACGGTCGATTCGCGTCTTTCAAAAGCATCTCTCCTTTTAAGTAGCGCGCGTACGTGGAGAATAGGCGTTCGAACCATCCGGCAAGAGGCGTCTATGGGGCTAAATGGCGTACGTTCCACGGCCGTCTACATTGGCTGCCCGTTACCGAAATTCGGAGAAAATGAAAATTTCGAAAAAGATTTACGCGCGATTTCGCTTTCGACGACGGAAGGAGATCGGTCTAGTCCACAACGACCGTCGTCGCGCGCCCCTCAAAAATATCTCTCCTTTTAGCCCGAGTCCGTACGTCGAACCTATTCGCGCGCAAGGTTTCAAGGGGTTCCGACACTACCCTTACCGGGCACGCCAAACGGATGCCTTTTATTAGTTATAATAATAATGTCTTGAAAACAAATGAATGTAGGTATAGAGATACCTACATGAATTACAACTAAAATTTTAAAGGCAATTCAAAAATATAAGGGCTGTTCTATTTAAAATAAGAAAGTTGAAGTCAACACCCTGTATAACCAGGTATAAGTGTTTGAGAGCTGTGTACATTTTGATCGAATAGGTCAATTTGCTGTTATTATACTATAAAATTTTCAAATTTTTCCGGTGAATAGTTTGTTCCAGAGTTAGAATTAGCAACGACCTCTGTTGTATTATTTATTTTATAGTAATGGAATAAATACAGACGCTGTGTACGCCTATTGCCTCTATCTAACTATATTTACAGATGGCGCTGGAGTGTAATTTTAAAATTCTAATCGCAACACAACATAGTTTTTCATATATTGACCGCTGCAGTTCGTCGTGGGCATCTGTATAATATACAGGGTGTCTCTGAAATAAGAGTACAAAATATTAAAAATGGGAAACCCAAATTATACTGAATAAGTATCCAAAAATTCGTACGCCAATTGCAATATCGAATATACAATTAAAAACCCATTGAAACGTCACGAATGTGCCGCCCATGGATCCACTATCTGTGTTTATACTATATCTTAAGGTCATTTGTAAATACAGCTGTGATATACAGATAATCATTGTATGCAGCTGATACGAGTCAACGACTCCAATATTATTACGTACGCGAAATTTAAAGCAAATTTCAAAGAAGATACTGAAAGTAAAATGTGGAATCTATTAATGAATAACTCTATTCACTTGTGCGTAATCTGTTCAATGACAGCTGTCTGAAATAAACATCATTGTTAAAAGTTGATATGTGATGTGACGAAGGTAATGTGCGTAATTATTTCTTTTTTTCTCTTTCATAATCAATTGTTGGTTCTGAAAAGAACCGATTTGCAAACCGGCGAAACAGGAGAAGTCTTAAATAAAATCCAAACCTGCATTTCTGTTCACAATATCCAGCAATTCTTCTTCGGCTCGTAAAATTCGACGTGGCCTTTCACGTCCGCGACCTTCGTAATTTGGTAGCAATCGACCAGTTTCTCTTAATCTAAACACGGTATCCTTTATACACGTGTAAGACGACGTGGTTCTACGATTGGGGTATCGCTGCCGGTAGATACGTAGAGTTCTTCGACAACTTCCTCCTGCTTCGCCGTAGACATAAATCATATCGAACAACTCGCGTGTGGTAAAAGCCATATCCGATGTGTTCATGCGTAAGGATCCAGACAGACTGAGACTCAGAGCGTAGTTATACGTCGCGTGTTGCCTGCCCTACCTTCGTTGGTTAGAAGTGTAGTGTCTCAAATACCAGTGGCGTGACGGATATTTAATAAATATCTTTGCCAGTTTTTTCCTCACGTATGCGTGGGAATTTTGGAAAAATTAATTTAGATAAAAGGTGTAATAAAATTAGGGCTTCCCATTTTTAATACGTTGTACTTTTATTTCAGGGACACCCTGTATAATACTACCTATATATTTTTTTCTAATTTATTTTTCTAAGAATATAAAAATATTCCCAATTTGTATCACGATTTTTAAGCTGGCAAGCAATGTAAATTTATCCTAATTTTTTGTTGTACAGAAGCTACTCGGATAGACAAATGCTCAATTGCCCCGAACAGTTCTAAATAAAATCAATCGTACAACCACAGTATATATTATCTAAGCAGTAGTTTCACTTCGTGTCGGCAGCTTTGATCTTTTGGGACTAAATTTAAACTCTGGCATAGTTCTGGGCAATGTAGGATCAGGGCATATAGCCCGGCCCCCGGATTAACCCAATATTGAAAAAAATAAAAAGGAAAAGGTGAAATTGAATTTAAATGCAAACATTGGCATAATAGTTTACATTGGCAAATTAGAAAACTTTACTGAGAAAAATACAAGATTATTATTGTATTCATGAGTTAATGCATATTATATGTGACTTGTGAATGTATTTATTAATATTTACCTACATATAATACTGGTAATCGCTTCATTAGTTAATTGCTTTCTATTTTACATTTAAAATAAAATCATTAAGTACCTAGCTAATTATACCTAATCCTCGAATTTGTCCTCAAGTAAATAAACAATTAAGTGTACCACAATATAAGCCGTTTTCAAATAATCAACAATGTCCTTTGTAAACATGTAATTCTTAATTATAGAAGATCTCATCTAATTACTGTTTACTTTTAATTTTGCATTTTAACGGAAAAAAGTACTCAGTTAAATCTTAGGAAAATAAAATAAGGATGAACTAACAAAGATTTTACTAGCATCTTAATTTCAGTATAAAGAACTGGTACTGATATCATTTACAATATATTATACCATTGCAGAATACAAAATGTGGCGCACGTGTCTCAACGAGGTGGTTTTATAGGTTGTGTCTTTGTTTGTAAACAAGCCGTTAATCGCTTGTCCAATATTAGGTCAATCCGGTCCTGCTCAAATCCGTCCTGAGTCCCTGCATGCGTAGAACTATGGGCGAGTTGCAAATTTGTCCCACGATTTTCAGGGAGTGAAACTACTGCATAAGGTATAGTACAGGGTTTTCCACGGTAGCCGTTCGTTAGAAGTTTCCGAGGTTAGAAAAAACCTGGAACTCTGAATTTTTGGAATCCGGGGCTATTCAAGATTTTCTTTCATTTTAAAATATTTTCAGGGTCTTACCACCTCCGGTTATATCGGAAGTCGCCATAAACTTTCTTATTTTAAATGGAACAGTCTGTATATTATTTAATTTTTAAATTCCTCAGAAAATTTTATAATGAGTTCTAATAGGTTTCCCTATACCTATTTTCAACTGCTACTTAGATATCTTGATTTTTTTGAAAATTTTGAAAGATGTAGCGTTCTTTGCAACACAGTATCTTTTGCCCATTTTCGACTGGTAATAAACACTTCTAGGGTAGATGGAAGCACAAGAATGACACTTTCGAAATCCACATTGACAATTGATTTGTCGCATACAGGATGTCCAAAACTGCATGACCAATTACAAAATCTTCAAAGTTGAAAAAGTTCTTTTTTTCAAATGGAACACCCTGTATATTATTGGATGATCAGATGCAGAATTTAATTCTGCATTGATTCGCTATGACTTTCCCTATACCTATTTACAACGGTTTTCTTGTTATTCCATATTTTTTACTAAAATCTAATAAAACTACAAAATCGTATCCAGTAAGCATTGATTATAAGAGGAATTAGAACAAGTGACTTGACAGTTGTTGATTTTATGTCAAAGTAGTACAATTCTATTTTGCTAATTCTATGAAATACAGTTAATAATGGAGAATATTGAAGAATATTCGAATAATGATCTGCTAAATTTGTTTTATACGCACGGTGAATGTGAACGAATTGTCAGACGCACATGTAGATTATTTAACGAGCGATATCCGGACTTACCAGCAATGACTCCTGGAAAATTTGCAAGAATTGAAGCTCGGTTTTTGGCAACTGGGAGTGTAAAGGCAACTCGGTAATCACCGAAAGCCAGTAATAGATAATGAAGCTGAGGGTGAATGTTTTGGCTTATTTTCAAGCTTATCCACGGAGTTCAATTCCAGCTGCAGCGCTGGAATAAAAAAAATTAAAAAAACACAAAATGCATCCTTTTTGTGAAATAACTGTACAACTGGTGATGAGGCGTCGCCTTTTGCGAGTTCATGTGCACAAAAATGACAAGATCCAAGATTCCTTTATAAAATTATCTGGACTGACGAATCAACATTCAGCAGGCAAGGAATTATAAATCGTCAAAATATTCACTACTGGGCACAAGATAATCCACACGTCTTAAGGGAGAATAATCACAAGGACCGGTTTAGCTTTAATGTTTTTTGTCTGGCTATGGACAATAGCGTAGCATATCATGTCTACGATAAAAGTTTAAATGGGGCAAGATATCTAGAGATACTTAGAGTATTTGTTAGTGATTTTTTAAATACTCTACCTCCAGGAGAGAGAGCAAACAGTTGGTATCAACTAGATGGTGCTCCCGCGCACTCCACACTAGCTGTACATCAACAATTGACGTTGATGTTCGAGGATCGGTGGATTGGTCCCCAGGGAGCCTGGAACTGGCCACCCAGATCACCCGATTTGACGCCCTTGGACTTTTACCTGTGGGGTCGCATAAAAGAGCAAGTGTACTCTACACCTGTATTAACGAGAGAGGAACTATTGAACCCTGTTCACGATGCGTTCACCAATATAACCACAGACGAACTTCGGAGATCGGTTTCGCGAGGAGTACATGATAGAGTGATTCAGTGTTTGAACCAAAATGGTGGTCACATAGAACAATATTATTGTAGTTATTTCGTTCAATGTATTTTATTTTTTCTTGTCATATGTTCCTAATTTTTTGTTTTTCATTTGTTACTACGTTTCAAATTTTCTTATGTTACTGTTTTGCTTCCATTTTCTAATGAAAATGAAACACATACGATGTTTCAGTTTCTGTAAAAAATCACATTAAAACAGAAAATATTGACATAACAAGAAAACCGTTGTAAATAGGTATAGCGAAAGTCATAGCGAATCGATGCAGAATTAAATTCTGCATCTGATCATCCAATAATATATAGGCTGTTCCATTTGAAAAAAAGAACTTTTTCAACTTTGAAGATTTTGTAATTGGTCATGCAGTTTTGGACACCCTGTATGCGACAAATCAATTGTCAATGTGGATTTCGAAAGTGTCATTCTTGTGCTTCCATATACCCTAGAAGTGTTTATTACCACTCGAAAATGGGCAAAAGATACTGTGTTGCAAATAACGCTACATCTCTCAAAATTTTCAAAATAAATCAAGATATCTAAGTAGCAGTTGAAAATAAGTATAGGGAAACCTATTAGAACTCATCATAAAATTTTCTCAGGAATTTAAAAATGAGATAATATACAGGCTGTTCCATTTAAAATAAGAAAGTTTATGGCGACTTCCGGTATAACCGGAAGTGGTAAGACCCTGAAAATATTTTAAAATGAAAGAGAATCTTGAATAGCCCCGGATTCCAAAAATTCAGAGTTCCAGGTTTTTTCTAACCTCGGAAACTTCTAACGAACGGCTACCGTGGAAAACCTGTATACTGTGGTACAACGCTCATGTACACTACTGCGAGTGGCGGCCGAAGTAACCATCTCTAGTTAGTGTAATTACCATTAGCATGTTACAAATACTCTGCAAATACTCCGTAGAGCCATAGACGGCGCTGATGCTTGTACTCAAAGCTGCTCAAAGCAAACTTGTTTACATTTGTGATTTGCATAATATGTGCGTGTTCTGGGAACGTTACTTTCCTGCTTTCTTTTTCAGACAGGTTTATGGGGATAGGTGGGGGATAGTGTGTGAATGACCTATGTTGTAGTTCTGCAGTTGCCAGTTGCTATCTGCTAGTGAATCGAATCATTACGCAGTTATATTCTAGAATGTGCCGAGCACAGTTGCAACTAAACTTTTTTATAAGCAATTTATGCTGTTTTAAGCGGTTTTTTTGAAATAAGTATATCGCTTAATTTCATATTATCCATTGGGTAAGTTTCTTAATTTTTTTATTTTCGGTTACATAGATTTATTTTCCGACAATATTCGTAATTATCTGACGTGAATACATGTGCATGTATTGCAAGAAACCGGTTTCAATACTCTTTTGCTATTACAGCTATTGTTAGCAACATTTTTTGCGCTATGTAAGTGGGTGAAACAACTTTCCAATTTAGTTTTAGGGCGTTTCACACCAAAGTATTCAAACATGCTACATGCCACATACAGCTTGCATGTGTACAAGTTACATGCTACATTCGTTTAAAACATATATAAACGCATTATAAACGAATGTTTTTGTGCATACTCGAGTAGAGCGTAGCATTTATTGTGTTGTAATTAACATTTTAATTACAATGGACGTCATTAACTCTTTAGAAAGTTGTGTAGTTCTTCATGCCCACACTTATGTCACATTTTAATGTTCTTGAAGAGCTATTTTACACGTATGAGAAGTCTTGTGCAAATTATAACGAAAATTATGCCCAAAAATTATCGTGTGAATTCTTGTGATGATTTTTTTTCGCGTAAAAAGGTGAGAAGTGTATTTGCGAACATTATTCCACGTAATTTTTGTTATAATTTGCCTAAGAATTCTCGTATGTGTCAAATGGCTTAAGTAACTTGTATAATAGTGAACCTGTTTTTCACAAAATTTTGCTTTGCAGGAGTATATCATAGACCATTTTGGACAAACAATACGTTATGTATCGTCGAAAGCGATCGCCCTTTGGAAGATTTTTAAGTGAATCATTCTCCTGAAGTGAAATGTAAGTTCAAAGCATTTTTTTTTATTTTTTATTGCGTTACTCTAAAATGTTGTTATTTAGAAATGAGGGGAACATTGTTCGTTCTTTTCTTCTGTGATTATGCACGGATTGTAATTATTTGTTAGACTAGTTGGAGAAGTAAATATAATTTTTTTCCAGTATTTATATACATAGTTTTGCATTAGAAATTATCTTTTAAATATAGAAAGTTAATAGTCGAGAGTAATTGGAATAATACTTGCTTATATTAGGGTAACCTTAGAATATAGAGAAATTGAAAATGTTTTTTTTTACTGGTGCAATCAATGGTATTTTCGACTACCACATTTGAAGGTACAACCTTACTACACTCTTTCGAAAATAGAAAACGCCGCTTTATCGAATTGAACTATGAATCAACGCAACACTTCCGCTACTTTGCCGTCCATGGACTGTAGAGTGCAATAAGTCAATATCGAATTGTAGTACCAATGTGTCACTTCCGTTAGTTTCCCGTCCTTTTTTGTGAAGATTCTGAAGTTTTTTTTGAGTTCTGTTGTCAAAATAGCTGTCAAACAATCTGTCTATCCAAATATGAGTCATCTATATTCTGAACACTACAAATGCAAGTAATTAATTTAAGTAAGTGGTAATCGTGTGGTAGCCGAAAACATTTCTTATCGTACTCGTTTGGTTGCTCGCCTTGGGTCGCAATCTCTAAATTCATTCGACAAAACGTCACTGCCCAGCCGTGATATATAAATAACTTATTTTCCATATCATTTTAACGTTTGAACTTTTAAATGTAAAATATATAATAATTAATATGTTTTCTTAAAAAAAATATGTTTTTCGAACTAGAAAAATGCAGTTTAATTAGTCTAATGCCACTTTAATGTAATAGAAAGAAATGAACATCCTGCAATATTTTATTTTACGACGGCCAACTATGTGATGATAATTTCATAATGATTCAGCTTTAAGAAAATGTATAATTTATGGATTAGATATGTATGGAGAAGAAATAAATCAGAAATTAATCAATTTATAAATTATATTAATAATATACAGGGTCGGTTTTTTTAAATAGTAAAGTTCATTTACTAGATAACTATTAGCTAAGCAAAACCTTTGATAATTCAAATATATATTGTTGTAAAAGCTTTACAATTTGAAACTATTTTTACGTACACCGAGTAAGCTTGTCAGGAATAATAGAATATTTTTTAAATGAAACATTCTGTATATAATCAGCTTATTATATTCCACATTAAATTCCGAATATCTTTTGTTAGAACTATTTTTCCACAAACGGCTTAGTTTTCCGCGTATTCTCAATTTTCTTTAAAAAATGGCGGAACCGTATCTACGAATTCATCTGATTTTTTCCCAAACGGTTTAAGTTTGAGCAATCGGCTTCTGTACTATTACAGTATAAGAATCTCTGCATTTCAAGACGACATAAGCATTTATAATTTTTATACTGTGTGATCGGAAACTCTAGTTGCATGAGAAGAACTCTAATTGCTGAAAACTTGTTTATTTTAAATAGAATGTTCTATTTTATGTGGAATCTTATAGTGCTAAAGAAATTTTTTTCTAAGAATGTGCTATGCCTATCATTTATAGTTTAAGAGAAATTCGGTGCTTTTAAAACTACTTTTTTGACACTGCTAATTAATTCATTCACCAAAGGGAATTGATTCCTAATGTCTTCGGCTACACGATGGAACTCATGAGCTGAGCAAGTGGTATAATATAGTATATTATGATGACACTTTGCTTGTAATATCTTGTATTCCAGCGATCTGAAGATGGCCAAGATTGGCCGACACATGTAATCTGTTTCTAAATAAATTGAATCTGAACGGTTCAAGAACGTTTCTTTCAATGCCCACTCTTAATTAAATGACCTTTAACTGAACAATTGTTCAAATAATAAGTATTAAACTTTCAATTAATCACTTTGTGATTATTAAATGTGTTATAAAAAATATTATAGTTAAGCCCTGATGAAGCATGTGTGTATGCGAAATATTGGCAATTAAAGTAAAGAACATTTAATTAAGAGTATTGCCGCTACCCAAGAGAAACTGAATTTGAGACATTCTCCCAATGGCAAAGACTCCTTGTCTGCTTCTATCTTTATATACAAATATTTTTAATTAATCTGGTCACGTAACTTTCCAATTTACGTTAGAATCGCGGTGGCACTTGATATGCAACTGCTTACTTTTTATTTTTACTGTCCGAGGCTGCTTCTTGTAAACATGTTTTAGTAAGGATAATGAGCAAGTGTTGACGCAGTTTTACTTTGCAGGAATATGTACATATGTACTAACATACCATATTAACGAACGCCACATCTCGGGTCCTGGAGAAGTGATTGTCGCTATGAAGAATTTTGACCGGAGCATTCTCCTAACAAAATGTAAGTTCGAAATAATTTATTACTTATTGTACATATAGTTTAGTGTTTAAATAGTTTATACAGTTTTGTATTGAAAGATACCCTTTTAAATGTCGAAAGTCACTCATCGAAAGTACTTCGTTCCTTAAAAAGTTTTAAAACTTTTTTTGTTTAATTTGACCCCTTTTTTGATTCTTATAGAAAGTTTCTTTTAATAATTTTAACAAAGGTACTGCAACCAACAATGGCAAATGCAAATATATTTACGAAAGGAAGCGTCAGCATATTGTGTCAGAGAGAATTTGTTTATTTATTTTACAACTAACAATAACGTAACAGCAATTAGGTCACCCTTGAAATTTTAAGCGTTAACTTGGTTGAGTTAGGTGTTGTAAGTAGATCTCGCATATATGTTAGCTGTAGGCGGTCTGGATACCTCCATCCGATGACGATAAGGGCTTTGAATAAACAAACACCCCTCGAACCGCCGACGAGACTTTGTTTATCTTACGCTGCATTCCTTGTTGTGAAGCAGGCAGTCGGTATTTGTACCGTATTGGCTAAAGTTGTATTTGTTGGTAATAAACCGTGTATATAAGAAGTAATAGTGTATTATTTCAAGTTTAATATAGAGCAATTATTTTATAAAGCTAACATATATATTGTTAGAAATGAATATTTTAAGGTATATATCAAATTAAATAAAAGACGGAGGTCTTTACAATACGAGTTTTAATATATAACTGCCTTTGTTACAATTCTCAGACACCTCTATCCGAGTCGCCGTAATGTTTATAAACAAGGGCCCGCCGAGGCCCGGGTACGTCGCCTATCAAAACATTCTCCAGACGCTCCATATTAAACCGTTCGCTAGTAGATAGTCGTGGAAAGTTCCGTACATTCGGCCATCCTGACAATAGTATGTCCTCATACCATACGTCGCCAGTTTACCTGCGAAAACACAAATCATAAGTAAATGGTGAAAGGATGACGTTGACGAAACCTTGACAAAGTTCAAAATTACGTTTGAGCTCTTAGACTTGAGCTCCGATAGGCAGTATCGCCCCAAACATTCTTCAGAAGCGTCTCTCAGACCTCAACTACTTTACTCTACACGCATTCATTCATCAGTTGCCAATTTCAAAAACACGTCATTACACTTGACTCAAATAATGGGCAGATCCAACTGATCTCGGCCACTATCATCCACGTCACGAGTGTCTCAGATGACCAACGTCATTACACTTGACTCAAATAATGGGCAGACCCAACTGGTCTCGGCCACTATCATCCACGTCACGAGTGTCTCAGATGACCAACGTCATTACACTTGACTCAAATAATGGGCAGACCCAACTGGTCTCGGCCACTATCATCCACGTCACGAGTGTCTCAGATGACCAACGTCATTACACTTGACTCAAATAATGGGCAGACCCAACTGGTCTCGGCCACTATCATCACTGTCCCAGTGTCTCGGATGACCAAACGTCATTACACTTGACTCAAATAATGGGCAGATCCAACTGATCTCGGCCACTATCATCACTGTCCCAGTGTCTCGGATGACCAAACGTCATTACACTTGACTCAAATAATGGGCAGATCCAACTGATCTCGGCCACTATCATCACTGTCCCAGTGTCTCGGATGACCAAACGTCATTACACCTGACTCAAATAATGGGCAGACAGTCTCGGTCTCGGCCACTATTATCACTGTCCCAGTGTCTCGGATGACCTATTAAAATTGGCAACAACCTTAACATCAAAATATTTCAACTTACTTCACATCTGCTCAACAGTCATAACTATTCACTCTGATGCCATCTAAACTTGACAACAATCTTAACACCAAAAATGTCTCAACTTACATAATAACTATCCAACACTTAATCTCGTCAACAGCCACAACTATTCATTCTGTTGACCATCTAACCTTGGTAAGAGTCTCAACTTCAAAAACAATTTAGGTCATAGCTACCCAATACTTAATCTTGTCAACAGCCACAACTGTTTACTCATTTGACCATCTAAACTTGGCCACAATATTAACATCAAGAACAACTTACATCATAGCTATTCAACATTTAATCTTGTCTACAGCCACAACTGTTCATTCTGTTGACCATCTAACCTTGGTAACAGTCTCAACATCAAAAACAATTTAGGTCATACCTACCCAACATTTAATCTTCTCAACAGCCACAACTGTTTGCTCTGTTGACTATCTAAACTTGGTAACAGTATCAACATCAAAAACAACTTACGTCATAGCTATCCAACACTTAATCTTCTCAACAGCCACAACTGTTTGCTCTGTTGACCATCTAAACATAGCAACAATATTAACATCAAGAACAACTTACATCATAGCTATTCACATTTAATCTTGGCAACAGCCAAAACTGTTCATTCTGTTGACCATCTAACCTTGGTAACAGTCTCAACATCAAAACAACTTACATCATAGCCATTCAACACTTAATCTTGTCAACAGCTACAACTGTTCGCTCTAATAACTGTCTAAACCTGATAACAATCTTAACATTAAAAATTTATTAACTTACGTTACAGCTACCCAACGGTTCACCTTATCAACTACACAACTACGGCTACAACTATTCGTTCCGATAACCATCTAAATCTGGCAACAATTTTAACATCAAAATGCCTTAACTTACACCGTAGCTGCCCAACCGTTCACCTTGTCAACAGCCACTATCGCTTGCTTCTGATTGTGGTGTTCCTCCCTTAAATTTTCAATTTACCATACATAGTTACTCATACCAGTCATTGAAGGGCAACTTCATAACTCTGAAAGAACTCTTAAACTTTGGATTAAACATTTAACTTAAACCTGTACTTGGTCCGCTTGTGACCAAATCACCCACTTGATAACGTTCAGCTTCACGTCGAGCCTTATCATAACGTTCCTTTTGTTTACATTGCTCATCGTCTATGTGTTCCTTAACACATGCTCTTAATTTCTCAAGATGTATTTTGTCAGTTGTATCCTATAAGGAATTCAATAACTTGGCCTAAGTCATTGACTCCACTTGATAACCCAAAAGAACTTCAAACAGGGTACTACCAATACCTTTGTTGAATTGCATTCAACACACTCTGTAACTCTTTTACATGAGTGCCCCAAGCTCCGCCTCGGTTTCGACACTTGTCGTAGTCAACATCGTAACAACATTTATTGCGTCGCTCATACTGACCATTTATTTCCTTTTCAACTAGCCTCAAAAGGATCGATGTGCTCCAAAGCAACATGTGAAAAAGGATCGGTGTCTTACCAATGGCATGCAATTTACTTTTGCTTTTTACTTGAGCAATTCTTATAAAAGGCACAATTCAAACATGCTTTCAGATATTTCGTAACAAAACATCTCATAATAACGCAATCAACTGCAACTTTTCACGAAAATAGATGGAAGTCTATAACCACCCGCCGTCAAGCGCGTGAAGTCATCTCCAGGCCATTACTGAAGGCAGCAAGATATTGCCTGCAGCTTTCTCGCAATAACCTAACTATCTGCCATCGCACCGCACGGGGTACATCTCATACTCGTCTCGTCTGGTAACTTCCAATAGACTTTACTGTTTTCTCAACTCATAGTACTGAAAATACTGCTTAGTCTCTGAATTTTAACACCATCATCCAAGATTCTGCAAATCAACGCTAGTTTGTCATTTTGCAATTGCGTTGATAATATCCAGTTCCCTTCAATTAAATCAATTTTGTGAACCTTGACCGTGGCGGGATAGCGACAAGAGCTGTTGCCTCTTGAGGCATATGTGTTCCCGGCCGGTACTTAATCTCAAAGGTAAATTCTTGTACTTTAGTCACCATCTACCAACTGGCGGCATTAAGTCCTTTTTGAAGGAGTTATTCTCAAGGCATTGCAGTTAGTTTCTATGGTAAACTGTAACCCCAGTAAATACATCCGGAAGTGCTGCAGAATATAAAACGTCGTTTGTTTATTAAAATAAGCCACAACACGGTGCACTTCATCGGGAAGTGTTTACAACAACACCGCTCCTACCGCCTTATTTGCAAACTTTTAAAACGTTGTCACCATTGAAGGTCTTTACGTGTTAATCTACTCAGAGGCTCGACAACCCTCACAAAACTTTCCAGAACAACCCGTAAAACCAAGAAACTGATGCACCCATCTAACAGTCGTAAGTGGCGCCATGTTTGCAATAGCCGCAACCTTCGCATGGCCCGGTCTAAATCTATCGGGATTAATTTTACAACCTAAATAATTTATCTTGGTGCAAAAACACGAGCATTTACTTAGTCTTAACGTAATGTTATACCACATAGGGCTTGAAGAACTAATCGTAACCGTCAAATGCCCTCCGCAACAGTTGTCGATAGAACAATTACATCATATGTATAAGCCACCGTATTTCTTAGTGATAACTTTATTCATTAGTCGCTGAAACACCGCCGGCAAATTACAAACCCCGAATGGCATATGTCATAAATCGTAATGATGTACAGGTGTAATGAAAGCGGTCTTATCTAATGAATCTCAGCAAACTAACACATGATAATACCTCGAGCGCATATCTAGCGCCATAAAATACTTGAACTACTACTACTAAGGTTACTTATCTTTAATGGTAATGGTATTCAGTCATCTGCAACAGACGCACATCCCTTAGCCACCAGTCATTCTCTGCACCAGAAGCACCGGACTAGCGTACGTCGACGTGGACTCTCTGGTAATACCATTCGTCAACAAGTCGTCCAAAATACCATCTCCTTTTCATACATTAACATCCGATACGGGCTGCAAGCAATCGGTTCTTGCGTCACCAATTTGATGTCTAACATTGCGGCATCGATGCTTCCCATTGTGGCCATGGAAGTCGAAACTTGATCACTAAATTCCCATAATAGTTCTTTGCACTTGAATATATCATCAGGAGTGACGTCATCATCAAACACTAACTTTAAGTCTTCGATTGCTCTCAAGTTCATACGTCTATTCTACTGCACCAGTTGCAGGCACGCACTTCGGCAGCAACTGTGGAGAGCATCACACTCAGCAAATTCAAAAAGTCGCGACCAACAATGCAGTCGTGCAGCAATTTATCGTCGTCTACCATAGTTACTCGCACTATCGCCCGTGGCTGACCCACGTATATCTCAACATCGACGTCATCCGTACTTACAATATAGCTTCCATCGAAGCTACGTAACACCGTATTTTTTTCCTTGAAAAACTGTACAAACTTAGTGACCACACTTACTGGTGTCTACTAGACACTTAAATCTTTCGCAGTTTAAAACACTGGCTTCTTTTCACCGCTTCGTCATCATTCGCTGTTTTCTTATCTTGGCGTCATGCAGTAAAAGCTCTCGAGATTGCCTCTCTTTTCTTATTAAGGCATTTGTTGGCGGTGTACCTCAAACTGCTACTATTAAAGCATACCAGCACGGTTTCTTGCATTCGTGGGCACAATGTGGTCCATTACAATTAAAACACTAGCTTAAATCCTGCCCAGCATATGTCTCATATAACGCAGCTGCTTTCAATAGCTTCGCAAATGGTAAATGTTTCGAAAACTGCGTTATCAAATTCTTTTTAATCTTGAGTGTCGTACCAGCGTCTAGCCATGTTAACTAGACGGTTGGACAACGTGTTAGGCCGTTGTTAAATCATTAATTGATAATTTTCCGCCAATTTATCGACGGCTGAATCGGAATATTGCGGATCATACTAAGGAAACAATTTGTCATCCCCGAGTAATAATCAACTCTAGGCCTGCTTTCCATTTTTCGGAGACCAGTTTCCTTGTATTTTATCCTATTTGCTACTCGTCATAAACGGTGTCGAAAACTCAACGTCACGTTCACTGCTAGACCCGACTAGGGCAGAAGTGAAAGAAATACCATCCAATGTGCACTAACACATACACCTACTAAACACACAATAACACACCGACGTTAGTTTTACAAGTGTTTTATGAGCATGTGTGGATTCCTAAAATCCCACTTCTGACTTGTTAGAAATGAATATTTTAAGGTATATATCAAATTAAATAAAAGACGGAGGTCTTTACAATACGAGTTTTAATATATAACTGCCTTTGTTACAATTCTCAGACACCTCTATCCGAGTCGCCGTAATGTTTATAAACAAGGGCCCGCCGAGGCCCGGGTACGTCGCCTATCAAAACATTCTCCAGACGCTCCATATTAAACCGTTCGCTAGTAGATAGTCGTGGAAAGTTCCGTACAATATAAGTTTATTTATTGCTTCTTAGTCTTAATTTTTCAAAAACATTTTTTCGTTCCTTATTCTACGCAAATATATTTTCTTGTTTTATTATTTTCTGTAAGGGTTGTGTTTTGTTTGATAAATTTGGAATAAATCTACCCACATACGCGTATGAACTTAGCCTATATTCGGGCAGCGAAATGTAAACATGTAAGCGAACGCAATGCATAATTAATATATTTCGACCAAATAAGTACAACAAAACAAGAAATATAATACAAAAACATAAAACAAAAAATTACTTTCTCGGCATTGTATCATATAGATCAATGATCAATATAGATAGAAATAGTAGAACCGTTTTTAATTCGTTTTTATTGGAAACATGTCTGTGCTGAATACGGCGTTTCAATTCATCCCACAAATGTTCGATTACATTGAGGTCTGGCGATTCTGGCGGCGAATGAAGCTGCTTTTTTTAGATGTTAAAGTAACCATTCCTTGGCAAGACGCGAAGTATGCTTCGGGTCATTGTCTTGCTGGAAGGCTTAGTCGTCTTACTTGCTCAATACTGGCAGTGAAACTGGTTTTAAAGATATCCAGATATCCGTATCTATCCATAATAGTGTACCTATATAAAATGCAATTCACCCACTCCACTTGCCGCCTCAGACCTCAGACCATGACCGATTGTGATTCCTTCACAGTTCCCATTACATGTTTGGGACGAAGTGCTTCGTTAGGTTCCCTCCACACTTTTACACGCCCCCAGAATCCGTTCTTTAACACAACGCCCGCTTTCAAACTTGAATCCTGGAGGGTATTTTAAGATTCTTGTGTTTTTTTATATTTTCCCCCCGCTTGTCTTCACGGTGAAGTCAATATTGTTGCTTTAATTTTGATATTTCTCTTTATTCGAGATTTATTAACCCTACGTTAGTCGCATCACGTTTCGTCTCAAGTTTGGTCGCATGGGTGACGTATGCCAACCACCTAAAATCGAATGCACAGAGCAATATTTTTTCAGAAATTATTTATTTGTAAGGTCCAAAGAGTGCTTCAAACACAAAATAATATCCATAGCAAAACAAAAATTTTCATACAAAACTAAAAGAATGTAGTATATTTACAAAATACGGTGTTTTACTATTCTCTTTCATTTTCACAACAACTAATGCAAATTTCATTGAGATGATCATTGCTCGTCCAGTTTTTACATTTTACACACCATTTTCTTGTTGTTTTATCACGAGCTCGTCCACAGTAAAAACAACGTCCTCTAGATCCCTGCCGTGGTTCTTCCGGAGCGTTCGATGCAGATGGTTGTTCTCCTAATAGAATCCCAGCTCTTCGACGAATTTCTCTTGGAACTTGTAATATTTGTGCTGTATTTGGGGCTTTATCATTTCCCATACCGCGACTTGAATAAACTGGGTTCTGCTCAATTTACCCTCAATATTATTGTTACAAGCAAAAATGCAGAGGGCCAGTGCCTCGTACTTCTCGCTACGTTATTTTTTTGGCAAAGTTGATCCACTAAATCAACACCTACTTTGGTACGATTATAAAAAGTTATAATCTCTGGTTTTTGCATCTCGCCCGTTTCATCATCCCTGCAGCTATCATGATGCATGGTCGAAATCATCAAAACTGCCTTGTTTCTTTTAGGACAATATGAAAGTATGGTGCATTTCTCTTGAAAGCCAAAAAGTGATGTGTATTCTTTTCTTTCTTTGTTTGGTAAGAATTCTTTTGGAATTTCTCTTTTGTTTTTTCTTATTGTCCCAACATATGTCAATTTTTTTTCATTTATTAAGTCATTAGCTAGTGGGATGCTGGTGAACCAATTATCTCCAGTTATATTTCTGGAGGTGCCCTGAGCTGGCTCTACCATTCGCATAACAATATCCCTAGCATTATTGCTTTGCCTGTATGGTCCTGGCGGTTGCAAACCAACATACGTTTCTAGTTTGTGTAAGCCGTTCGGGCATCTACCAAAGCAAACGTTTTAATTCCATATTTGCTTGGCTTATTTGGGATGTATTTTCTGAAAGAGCAGCGACCTCTGAAGGCAAGTAACTGCTCATCAATGGTAAGGTACTCACTAGGAGAATATTGCATTTCGAAAGTGTTTACAAAAACTTCAAATAATTCTCTTATAGCTGTCATTTTATCAACTTCTTTGCGCGTATTACGGTCGTTGATGTTGTTAAACCGTAGGCATCTCAGCAGAAAACGAAATCGATGTTCATCACAACAAATACACATTCTTGCGACAGCACCTCAAAGTGCCTATAAGATAAAGCAGAGCTATGAATGCTTTCATTTCTATTGTATCGATATTTCTTGCATCCCTATCCCTTGTAAAATTATTACGAACTTGTTCAATATAGACGCTAGTACAAGTAGTAGTCATTGTTACAAGTATGTCGTCCATAAATAAATTTAATGTCTCTATTTCTGATTTAGCATCATGCGCTCCACGCTTAGGGCCAGGTAAATGGGTGATAATATTATGAGACCGTATTCTTACATCGGAGGTTGAGTTTTTCCCCACTTTGTTTCTCCATCTTTTCCTATATAGACATTTGAGAGACAAGATTCACTTTGTTCGTTTTCAGATTCCGTTTCGTTGTCCGAAAACTCTAGCCCCGTATCTGATTGGTGATCACTCTCTATTACCACATTTTCTTCATCTTTGTCACTAATATCCTCGGCATTGGATTCACTTTCTTCTTGATCGCTAAGTTCATTGTACCATTGGAGCCATACATCAGGATCTTTGCTATACTCTGTTTGGTTTCTTTTTTGTTTTGACATGATTTTAAAAGTAGAAATATATTTCTTTACACCTAAAATAGTAATCATAATATAATTTACTCTTATATCATAAAGTTACTAGAACTTACTTTCAGAATTAAAACTTTGTTCACTGAAAACTGTGTCATGGAAATAGTCGCGTGAGTGACACGTGTCAACCGATACACTTCAACCATCGATATGTTCTAACTGACACCTACAAAACGACTGAAACACAGAAATGGAGTTGGTCGAATAATAAGTCAGAGGTACTTAAAGCGGCGTCGCAAAATTTTGTTTTTAAAATTGGGCGGCAGTCCAATGAAACTAAACTCCATTCCAAATAAGAATGGAGCAGATGGCGCTGCAGTCTGAGCATATATCACACAGGAACAATTTTGCGATGAGCCAAAACCCCGGTAAATTCAAAATTTATTTTTCTAAATTCATTGTATTCTAATTGAATAACATGTTTGTGAAAACTAATAAAACACGTAAAGCGCATATGCAAATTAAGAAATGGTTAGTGAAGAGGTACATTGCCTTGATTATCGAGCAATTTCAATAAGTAAATGAGGTAATTTGGTATCAAACAAAAGCTGAGTAAATCGGAGAAGTGTCCCCCTTGTTCAAATTTACTATTTAAAGCTTTATTAATGTTTAGATTCTTTTCGAATAGTATTTTATTATTTTAGGCTTACTGTTATTGGAATGAAAATAAAAAAATAATGGGTATTTATTTACTTATTCAGTTTACAAAAAGTTATGAACGGCATTTACTTCATCAAAATTTCTTGTAAGATATCATTATTGTTTTTATGGTGATTTGGGATTGTATTCTACATGCAATCTAACTCATACTTGTTTAACACTACCGTAACTTTATTGGAACACTAATACATAAAGTTAACAAGAATATCAATGTACAAAACGTGCGTTATTTTATAAATCCTTACAAATACTGACATTATATAGAACATGTAGATGGTGATTATTACATCGAGTTACAAAAAGAAAACATAATAAGCAGCTACATACTTACAATACATAAATACAATTATGAAACTAATGCAGTAGATGTATAATATTTACATTTACCATTACATGCCATTAACAGGTAGTAAAAATTAGTCACGTTGTATTTTTTATAAGAACACCTTAAATTAATATTTTACAAATATTAAACTCATTCAAAACCAATATCCGAATCTGTATCGAATGAAAATTCAGATGATGTTCCAGTATTCACATTAAAACTTAAATTATTTACAACATCATCAATAATGTTATCCACATCGTACATTTTGCACTCTTCGCTTATGGCATGTTGTATATTATTTTTCCATGCATCACTGTCGACAAGATTTATCCCTTCCAATAGTAAATTTCTCACCTCGTCTAACTTAAATGTTCTATTATTTGCAGCTACATGGTATTCAACTTGAGCCCAAACGAGTTCTATGGGATTGAGGTTACAATGATAAGGGGGTAAACGTAAAATTGTACGACCACTTTCTCTTACTATTTCATCCACAACATATTGAACTGGGTGATTATTTGTATATTGTTTTACAAGTTCCAATAATTGGACCTTCAGCAAATTATCTTCAACGGTAATTCCTTTTGATAAAAGCCATTCAATCAACGCATTTTTATTCCAAGATGAAGTAGGAAAAGGGTAATATATTTGTCTACCCTCTGCACGAAACTTTCTTATTTCTGTTAAATAGCGACGCCTCCATTAGATAATATCATCTCGTTCAATTAAGATATTGTTTCGTGTTCGCTTTTCCCATTTGAACCCTAGTTTCTTGAGGATTCTCCAAAGTGAAGTTCGTTTTATAATAGGTAAACTCTCATCAGTACGAATGACCTATAAAAATTTCTTATAAATTAGAGCAGCACAAATATCAATATTTAAAATGTACCTCGAATAGTTTTGTACAAGTTGGTAACTCGTTTCTCAAAAACAAAGAATGAACATGTCTTCTGATTGCACTCTTTTGTGCTTCGTCCAATTTATCATATTTTGTATGACATAACCGTTTCTTTGGTGGGGAATGTACATTTCCAGTTGACTCCATATCTCTGATGATTTCAAACAGTGTATTTTTGCTAATCCCAACTTCCTTCGCTGCTTGGTGAACAGCAGCTGTTTTAGAGAGATTATTTTTATGTTTAAGGTAGACGTTATAAGCCATCAGCCTTTGCCCACTCTTTACATGCCTACCCCTAGGGTTTTTTGAAGGTCCTGCGACAGCAGCCTCGTCCATAATTATATATTCACGTATTGACCTTCATCAAAAACATAAGATGTATAAACAAGAAAATTTGAGTGAAACAGTTCAAATCATACCTTCAATAAACGAATATTACAATTCAGGAGCTCTAAAAAGAACTATTAGTTTGTATATATGAGGTATTAAGAAGACAACAATCGCAATAGAAAATAAACAACACCCAGATAACATAACCTTTCTGACATATACGCAATTTTGACAAATGCCATACGTTTATTTCCGTATGTAAACGTGCCGTAGATTTTAGATTTTTTTAGGTTGTCCCCCAACTTTCAACCGCGCGACCAACGTAGGGTTAAGTATCTGTTTAATTTTACATGAATTTTTTTTTAAAATATCACTTGTTCGAAAATAAGTTAATAATTTTTTTTTAATTTTTATAAACAATTTTCCTTGACTCTGATCACAGACCACTCTATTCATGTAAGCAAAATCATATCTTTGGCGATACACATCTTTATGTAGGAATCAGTGTGGACAGAAAAAGAAAATGTAGCTCTCGTGGTGGGCTAGTTAGTAGGCTAGCACGGCAGGTTGCATACTATTTCAGATTGTCAAAGTGCAAAATTTAAAGATATCGATTTCTTAAGAAAAAGTAAAATCTGTAAAACAAAAATCAAAATTTGCATGCAGTAACATGCAATTTGTTTGTCTATTTTTATCAACATCATGATAAATGACACATATTTCAAGCAAAATTATTTCTTAAAAAATTAAAATAGTTAATAACTTAATAATAGAAATAAACACTGCACACAAAAGCAATTCTAAATATTCTAACTTTAACATAAGCTATAAGTAAATTGAACTATTACAATGCACAGCAATTTATTATTTTTTTTTTTTTGTAGAATTACAACAGTTTTTACTTAGTAATGCACATAAATATTAAAAAAAAATATTTTACATATTTGAACGTTGCAAAAAAGAATTAATAAATACAAGGTGGGGCAAAAGTAATGTCATAATGTGAATTGAGGCCTCCCGTACCACTGCGCTAATGGTGACATAAGACACCGCCGTAGGCGCCGTATATTATTTTCATTTGCGCTTTTAAAATAACTTCGTCAAAATGATTAAATTTTTTATATTGTATTTATATCGGTTATCGACTAAAACAATATTGCCACATCTGACTGTTATATAGGCATTTCCTCTGACATTCCAAAACAAACAAATATGTATTTGAACGTGTAGTTTATTTTAACATCAAAGTGTTTCCACACGATTGGGATTGGCGACCGAGCACTTCATTTAAAGTATTCATGTTTTGTGGCAGTACTAGAATAGAAGTAGATATAAAAACTCTTTAACCCATTAATGCCCACCGATATTCTAGCAAAATTAAAAACACAAAATACGGGAAACTGATGTTAAGATACGTTAACAATACTAATAAAAACTCAATTTCAAATTTATTTCTTTTAATTTTCAAAAAAAAAAATGGTGTACTCAAACAGGTACATTGGGAACTTAAGCAGATGTCACATTTGTTATATAATAAAAGCCTTAAATTTAATTTTCGCAGTTCAAGTTATTTTGAGTGTGAAAAATTTTAAAACATTGCCTTTTCTCCGTACAAAGCGTGACGTTACATTTTTCGCACCGCCACCTCACTCTCATGTGGCACTGACAACATCTAAGAGGATGTGGAAGTTTTTGAGGGTAGTGACCCACAGGATCTTCTAGAATGCTTCTTGGGAGTGAACCTGATGGTCTATTTGTAGTAGATCTTCTTTGAATTGCCTTGCCGTAGGAACGGAGGTAATGTCGTGTTATATTTCGTTGAAATAGTAACAAATCCATTTGATCATCTTGATTAGTTATCTTATAAAGTCTCCAAGCATTTACAACAGCTACATTGACCATGTGAGTAAATAGCACCCACCACCATTTCTTGCCATGATTACTAATCCTATAGTTATTGACAGCTTGGTCTAGTAGATCCACACCACCCATTGATGTATTATATGATTTGATCAAATGAGGTTGTGGCACTATTATATAATCCTTCTTCTTTGCAGACCATCGTTTGACTTGTCCCATTGGTTCTAACGAATCATAGTTTGTTGCCATGGTTTCCGCACCATTGTCGTTCCATCTTACAAACAAAAGAGAATTTTCTTTATCGTACTGATAATCACAATAACCGCGATCTTTCTTAGTAACATCTTTAGGAGTTACAAGTGGACACTTTTTTGTACGATTATCACGCACAGTGCCTGTCGCTCGTATACTTAGCTCTCTAAGTGTATTCAAAAGATTATAACTTGAGAAATAATTATCAAAAAATATGATATGATCGGTTGGCACATCAACAACTTTCAAAAGATCTAACACCACTTGCCATCCTAATGGAAGAGGTGACTTTCCTAGTGTTTGTAAATCTTGTGTGACTGAAGGCTTAGCGCCACAGTAAGTGTCAAAGCAGTAGCAGTAACCAGTTGCACTACACATCATTCAGTTTTTGTATCCGAAGCGTACTGGCTTACCTCGGATAAATTGTTTCGCAGAGTGATGTCCAAAGTATTTTACCATCGCCTCGTCAATTGACAAGCGTTCATGGAAAATGCCGCATTGTTGGAATTTGTTATTGAGCAAATTCATGAGCGGCCTAATTTTGAACATTTTATCGTTTTTATCGAGTGTTGCATTGTCAGCCAAATGTATGTACTTCTTGATTTCGGTGAATCTATTTCGACTGATGGGGTTCGAAACAAATGGTATACCTAGATCCTCATCTAGGCTCCAATACAGTCGTTCACGAGGTAATTTATGATAACCGCTGAAAAGAAGAAGTCCAATGAAGATCTTTATTTCCTCTCCCGTAACATGGAAGGCATGGTTATTAGCGGCTCGTGCATAAACATTGGTTTGATGTACAATATGTTGAATAACTTCTTCATCAAAGAGTTTTTCAAAAATCTGTACAGGATTCAACCCTGACAGTTCTTCCTGTAGTCTACCGAAGCGGATGATTTGTCGGATGTTAGTGACATTATACTGACGTGTTGTTTAAAGTTCTCGTACAAAAATGAGTGAAGAAAATATATGAGTGGCGCGCAAAAACGAAAATTGAAGCAAGAAAAATCGAAAAATTAAATAATAAAAATTATGCGCGGGGGAAGGGGGTAAATTTCTTATCTACGCCACTGTGTCTAGTACCATCGTCAACATTAAACTTGTAGAGTTGCCACAATTACTAATTCTATCATACATGTTCGAAACCAAATACTGACAAATCCTTTAAATTTAGAGAATTATAATTCATAATTTGCTTTTTCAATAAATATCATTCATGGTATCATAATTTTTTAGCAGAGGAAACTTTAAAATAATATAATAAGCCTTAAAAAAAAATTTAATTTTCCATACTGTTAACACATTGAACCTTTAAAATATCACAACAGTATATATTGTTTACTTTTTTCTATATTTATTTATCCGCTCGGTAGTAACTTAAATATAATTCATTAATAGTAATCTGATCCACGGGAAGACATCTCAACTCTACTAATAAGATGTAAAATCGGCGGCATCGATTTTCCTAGATTAGAAGTATTACATACATTTGGTTTAGTAATTACCAGAAATGTTTTCTACTATAAATTTTTAAAATTCTACGAAAAAGTAAACCCTGAATATGCACATAAATGCAACGTTTAAAGAAATATGCACAACAATGCCTGAATATGCAACATATGCAATCAGTAAACAGCGTCCATTAACAATAATTAATTCAATTCATATAGACTATATTTAAAGATACCTATGCAAAAAATAAAAAGCATATACTTTATATATAATTTGGTCTCTACTAACAACATATCTTGCATTTTTTTTTTGTGTAAGCATGTTATTTAGTATATTTATTTCATAATGTTTTAAACTACGAAAGGTCGCGTTAATTATCACTTAATAAAGAAAACACCCAATTGGAAATAAGACTTGATACATTTATTTTTTCTTTTCAGATGGCTGAATTGGCACTGTTCAGATTTCCTATGACTGAAACAGGTTCGGAAGAGTATTCTAATTATCTACAAGAAGCAGCCGGTAACGAAACTCTGGAAGAAAACATCAAAAGAAAAAAGCAGACAAAAATTAAGTTATTGGTTTATTCCGAGTAGTTGGAGTTGAAGAAAAATCATTAGCAATGATTTCAAGAGTACGAACTTCTTTCGTACAGACTCTTCATTACGAAGAACAAACGTCGATAAAAATGCGTGTAGGAATGGTCGGACTGGGCGCATTTATTACAAAATTGAAGGAAGAACGGCTTTGGAGTCTGAACTCGTCCTGTTTGTGGATGTAACACTTCGATCTTCTCACGATAATATTCTCCATGCTTCATATCTTTTCTCGCCGTACCAAATTTTTAATGTTATATGGGTTGAACTCCTTCTTTTTACCATACTTCCATTACATTATTACGTCTGCCAATAAAATCTCGCATAATTATCAATATTACATTCCAAGGGGATTTATTCGCCAACTCCAATAATTCAATCTCCATTATTGTCTTGTCGTTTAAAAGATTTTGAGATTTCAATTATAGTACAGTGTTCTTCATAATAGCTGTTTGTTGTTAGCAACGGTTGAATAAGAAAATCGGGAAATAGTCCGCCCATGATGCCAACGGTCATGAAATATTGATGGATGAACTAACGCATAATGGGTCATTCTATTTCGATAGGAAAGTTGCCATTCTCTCTCCGACAAGTCTTTTAGAAAATGCTTTCTTGCTGAAACAAGGATATCCTGTACATACACATCATGGTACGTAATTCTGACCATCCTTATAGCGTTTTTAGCTAAAATGTCTACCCTTTCGTTTGGCAGGATACCACTATGAGCTTTGACTCAGAACTTAATAGATATAGACCTGCACACAAGCTCATCATATTTTCTTAGGATCTTCCATATCAGAGGATGATAGTTTTAAAATCGATTCCTATTATTCAGGGCATCTAAAGGCACTTTTCGAGTCCGACATGACTGTAGCATTTTTGATATTATGACGTTCTATATAAATTAATACTCTGCCGAGAATATAGTCGACCGTTCAGCTTAAACGACCGATGAACATTTCGTGTCACATCCAAAAAAAAGCACATCCACATCCCTCTTCCGACTTAAATGCGTCAGTATATATCAGGGAAGTAGACGGAAGTAGAAGAGGTGTGCCACAAGCATCAATATTGGGTCCCCTTCTATTCTTGATCTATATATATCAACGATCTTCCAGGGGTTTCACCGTACAGGACTGTTTTGTATGCGAATGATACTACGGTAGTAATAAGATCCAAAAATCGTTTAGATCTCGAAATTGCTGACACTCTCAATACATTTGATACATGGTTTGAAGAAAATGATCTACTGCTACGTAGTTCAGGGCGTGAGAAAAAATTTCATAAAACGTAGCTATTCCCGAGCATGAGACTATTAATGCAATTAAAAGAAAAAGGTAACGTGACTGTTACTTCTAAAATTTTGAATTAATCAAAGCAAACAAAATATATAACAGAAAGCAATGTACCAGGAGAGGTGGGGGAAGGGTTAAATAAAACACTAAATTTTATTTATTTATTCGGTGAAATCCACTGGATAGGGTGTTGCTGAGCTCGGGTGATACCTCCGCTGCCGATCTTATTTGGGGCGCCACTGAAGAACCCATTTGACTTTTATGGGTGTAATCAACAGTGGTTTAATTGGACCCAATTACCTACACACGACATTTTGATGAAAGACCCGAAGATAGATATCGTATAGTTAAAAATTTACCAAGATTGACACATTCCACTAAGGAGTTGGCTGTTGGAAAAAGTTATATAAAAGAATTGTGCTTCTCAACCGATGGAAGGTTAATATGTTCACCGTACAATAGGGACGTGAGATTGCTTGCGTTTAATAAACAATGCCAAGAGCTCTGCAATTGTGTTCCAAATGAACCACAGGAACTTTACACAGTGGTGACGATGAAAGACTATCGTACTGGTGTTGTAGTGAGTTGTAAATTTAATCCTATACATTATCAAATGGTTAGCGGATGTTTAGGTGGGGATATCGTGTGGCACAGTCCATTTTTATAATGCATTTCTTCAAAGTATTCCTTCAGTAGAGCAGATTTTTTCTTTTAGAATCACTATTAGTTCGTACATTCGGTAAACCTTTTTTTTTTGTAATTAATTTTACGAAACTTTGAAAATTCAATTTCCCAACTGAACTAGTCAAGTTTTGCAACGTACGTGAAACTATCTGACTTAAAGTACTTATTTATGACATTCATAAAAAAAAATATTATTGTTGTACAACAGTACGCATTTTAACAATACTAAAACCAGTTTTGTTTCTTTGTTTAATTAGCTGAATCGTATAATGTCTTAGAATATAATCATGGTTATCTATTCGACACCTAAAATGCATGATGCGCCATACAAAAAAAAAAAAAAAAAAAAAAAAAAAAAAAAAAGATTGAACTAAGTAGGTCACTGCTTCAACTGTCTTGGCGACGTTGCCCGTTCAATGGAATGAACTATTTGATTTACTCCGCTTTTGCTTCGGTTAATAAAAGGCTTGTTTTTTTTTTTTCAATCTTCTACGTTACAATGCAGAACGCATGCACAAACACAGTAACATTGTTCTGTTCAACTTACGGCATAATTGAACAGAAAAACCGGATTGCGTTATAATGGAAAACACCAATTTTAACGCAAAGAGACAAAAGAAAAACAGGAAGTTTTACTAAAATAAGTAACTGCTTTTTAGTAAAACCACACAGACCTTTATAATGTATTTTAAAATATTATATAATTAATAATGAACACGTAAGGCAATATAGGCTTTTTTTTTTTAAAGAATAATTATTTTGAAAGAAAAGCAATATCCTACTTATTGTGTGGAGAAGTAACGGCTTCACTAACTTAACCCGAAGAAATGTTAAACAAAAAAAAGTAGAATTAGTTTTAAATAACTTTATTAATACGGTTTATAGATGAGTATTTGAATAATTTAAAAACAAAAAAAAAAACAAGATTACGAAAAAAAGGCTGGTGCATATCGACGTGCCCAACGAAAACTGCAGTAAGTCAAATTTGATAGTATTGAGAAAAACGCGTTTAAACTTTGAACTAGTGCTAAAATTCAGATTATTGATATATTACAAAAATATTTGATTCATTTGTAGATTTTATTGTCTCAAGTAAGGTTAATAAAGAAAAACGACTTTATCACATCCAAAAGGGTACTTTGATTGAGTTACGGTTGTATTCGCTGGAATAAAATAAAACAAAAGCTAGTTACAGAGATTGTAATAAACTTTTTATTAAATCAAAACGTTTTTGTTTAACAAAATAAAAGTAAAGTAACGGAAGTAAAGTAACAAAAAAAAATTGAAACTAAAATAGCTTTAATTTGATTAAACAATAAATAGTAACTTAGTCCTCCTCATCCTCTGTGTCTGTTTCTACGTTTCTTGCATCTTCCAAATCTGTATTCTGGGTCTTTAAAGATTCATAAAAATTGTGATACATAGTAGGTACTTTCCCTGTATGACAAAGCCACAAAATGCCTTTTAATTTTTTTTGATCTATATTTAGATAACTTTTATACAACTGCTCTAGACTATTTAGGGACTTAGAAGGACGTCCTTTTCGTTTCCCAATTTTTTGCAACATCTTGTATTCAGAATCCTCCTAATCATATTTAAAATACACCTTTTCTGATTCAGTTGGCAAAAATTTAACGTCTCTTATCTGACTAACTTTAAAAGGCTTATTTTCTGTATCAGTCTTCCAGGATTCGGCTTCCGCTAACTTTTTGAAGTTTAAAAAGTCAACTTGCGACATTTCGATTACGTTATAGATTTTTCCTGTATTTTTGGCCATTCTAATAAGGGTAATCCACTGTTCAGGCACGTATTATTACTGGCTGTCGCTTTTTGGCACATTCAATGGCAGCGTGCATTGAATCTCCCTCATTTTAGGTATGGCCCCTCTCTAGAAATTGTGTACAATTTCCATTTTCAAAAAAGAAGATGCATAAGATAGCATCGAAAATATAAATTTGTTGCGATTTTGGCCACTGCAATTATCAGAATACAGTATTACTTTTGTAACACCTTTTCTTTTTTGAGCATTCAGAAACTTCCATAAGCAACTTGCCACTTCGTTTGCGCCTCTCTTGGCAATCCGCTCATGCCATACATAGCAATATCCATCTTTATTTCCAATGTCGTATACAGTAAAATTATATGTAGAGTATTTGCTTTTATAATAAAAGTCACTCACATTGGACTGTGGAGATGGCAGCACTTTTTGAAGGTCAAAGCAGCAAACACACAGCGTTTTGTCCTTTATTGCATTTTCTTTGTCGATATCTTTTAGATTCCTAACGACTGTTTTATTTCGTAAATGCTTTTCATAAGACTCCTGTAATTCCACCTTTTTTGAATCATCAGCTAAGTTGTATACTGAGCATACATCACACTGATCTTTTTTCGGTTTAAAGAATGAAATATTAAACTCTTCGTTGAATATGTCTCTATACTGCCGCAAAGTAGCATGTTGCTGATTATTATTTTGAATACAAAATTCCTTATAAAGCCGAAACATTTTTTGAATGCTAAGTCCTTCTAAGTACATTTTTTGAGAATCTTTTCTAGTGTAATGCGCTGGGACTTTTGGAAAGAGGTTAATGTGATTTCTCACACTATCTTTCACACTGTCGCTTATCACATTAGAGCGATTGTTATGCCTTCCACGCAAATCAGAAGGTATTGTTCCCGAACTTAGAACTTTTGACAAGGCAGTTGTCACCCAAGTTTCTGATATTCCTAGGGTATTTAAGAACATCACTTTACACACTCTTCTCTCAACATCCCTTGCTTTTAGAAAATACTCCCTGCTGTACTGTCTTCTTGACTCTTTGGCGTTAGAAACAGTCACCTGCTTTTTTTCTTTTTGACGTACAAATCTAACAATATAGTCCCACTGCCTGGTATGATCTCCTAAGTTCCAGAACTCAGTAAAACATGATTTTCTTGCGTCTTCAGCAATACTTTCATAACATTTTAGTCTACAACCTTCTTTTTCTTTGAACTATTGTTTTTCCTTTTCTATTTTCGTGTTCTAATCCAAGATTTAAGAGTTTTTTTGACTTGACATCCACCCATTCGCTCACGTTTCTTTTTCTCTTCTTACTTGTTTTTTCTATAATTTTAATTTTACGCTTCAAATTGGATTTACTATGATGATGGTTTAAGTCATTGCCTTCCGATGGCGTAAAAGTTGGATCATCGTCAGAGTTATCAGCAAAAGGATATTCGTCTGATGACTCAGATTCCATACAGGAAAGAACTGAAATGCCCGTAAATAAATGTTTAATTCTACAGTCACATAATCAAACAAACCATTTTTCAGTTGAGTTACATTTTGCGGTCTTTCGCTAGCCAAAGTTGAACAACTTGCTTCATTTTCTTCAACTTGTGTTATACAATTCTCTACCTCAGTTGAATGTTGGGC
Organism: Cetonia aurata; assembly: GCA_949128085.1. NCBI lineage: Eukaryota > Metazoa > Arthropoda > Insecta > Coleoptera > Scarabaeidae > Cetonia > Cetonia aurata. Next base: position 13,714,984 of record OX421889.1, read on the forward strand.
TTTTTTTATAGTTAAACCTGAACAGCTTGTTTTACTATTCAAAGGAGAACCTATTTAACAAGCCGCGTCTTATTAAAACTGATTATTCTATCAATTTATCACTTCCAATTTACCTTCATTTTGTTTGATGACTTCTAGTGCCTTCTGGACAATTAAGCGGCCTCTGGAATTCATTTCGGACACAAATTTTTAAATTAACAACACCAACACACGGCCAGAGTACAGAATTTGACGTAACTATAACCTCACTTTGAAAGCAGTAACTTCTGACTACGGCGCCCTCTTCCGTTTTTTTTACTGCGAAGACTGTAGTATCTCAACATACTGCATTATTCGTTGGATCAAAAGTGTTTCTTTGAGTTACTGTAAAACTTGGTTGTTAGTTTTGTTGCTTATCTAATCCATAATATGAGATACGATTTTATCCTACGGAAAAATGCATACAAACTATGCCAAATCCAGCAGTAACTCAAAACGTCAAAAAATTGAGTTACTACAGTTTTCGTTGGGCACGTCGATATGTGCTCCACTGGTAGGAACCATGATACAAGGTATGACATAAAAACTAAAATAAATACAATTTGACATTAAAACAATGGCATAAACAAGTGAGAAATTGGACTAGATTGCCAAATATGCCGACTAAGCTTGAACATAAAATTAAATTAGTGTTTTTTTTAATATTGTTGGCTGGTGCATAAATGCACCACTGAAAAGTACCGCTAACAAAAAATCATCACATCAGATCATTTTTTTGTGAAATTCCTTAAAGCACTTTTCACAGATGTAAATAGTGTGTTTATGACGGATCCTGCACCTTCTTGCTTTGGACTCATGCGATACGATAGTATGATCACGTAGATCGTAGCGAAATTAATCAATTGTGTGAGGAACATTTCGTGGCACCAGATTTTGTCGGTTTTTCTAAGACCTAAAGCTATGTACGATTTAAAATCCAGTTGTGATATTTTAGTGTCGTTGACGAAGTTATATATTCCAGGCGTTGGCAATTGTACTAGGTGGGCCAAAAGAAGTCATCCGATGTTGTTTGGCTCTCATTTTTTTTCTAAATGAAAAACTTCGATTCTGTTTTTTGATTATGTTTATTTGAACCTTTAGAATTTTATTGGTCAAGTCGAGAAGATGATATCGGCCAAATGGGCGCCGTCACAATTGATTGCTATACGGGCTCGTTTTATGGCATTTTTCATCACTTCGGGCGACAGATTCTCGCACTCGTGTCGAATGTTTTCCTTGAGGGCTTCCAGGGTCTCGGGCTAGTTTTGTGGGACGTATTAAGGGGCGTCGAAATGAACTAACTGCGTTTTAGAATGGTTGTTTATTCTTGCGTTGCAATTCCATAACTGACTTCTGAACGAAGTATTATACATTATATAGAAAATGAATTGTAAATAAAGATAGGATATAACCAATATTTGTGGTAATGAGATACTTATAAACTAATACAATAAACAGATTAGGGTGAGAATATGAGCAATGGTCTGTAAACTAATACAAATAAACAGATTATTATTATCGGTATATACTAGTTAAGGCTATTTTATATAACTGGCTTGTTCACGTAAACACGGGACTTCAAAAAACCCCACAAAAAAAAGTCTGGAACGGTTAAATCGGGCGATCTTGCGGGCCAGTGTAAATCGCCAAAACGAGAGATGAGGCGACCAGGGAACGCCGCCTTCAGAATATCGGTTGTGGCTCGCGCAGTGTGTGCCGTTGCTCCGTCCTGTTGGAACCACATGTCCTCCAGTCCTAATTCGTTCAATTGCGGCAGAAAAAACTCGGTTAACATCGCCCTATAGCGCGCACCGTCCACTGTTGTCGATTGACCAGCGGCGTCGTCGAAAAAAAAAATGACGCGATGACTCCTTCAGCGTGAACAGCGCACCATGCAGTCACTTTGAGCGGGTGTAATGGCTCCTCGTGCATCACTCGTGGATTTTCGGTGCCCCAGAAGCGATAGTTTTGCTTGTTCACGTACCCGCTGAGGTGGAAATGAGCCTCATCGCTCATTATGATTTTGGTCGAAAAATCGTCCACTTCGTCCTCGAGATTGAGGATGGCTTGGGCGTAGATTACACGCGTTTGGCGGTCGACAGGCAGCAGCTGATGCACGGACTGGACTTTGTACGGGAACATGCGCAGGTCTTTGACCAAAATTCGCCTTAGGGACGACCGGCTGATGGCTAATTGCGAGGCACGGCGTCTCGTCGATGTTTCTGGCGACTGCTCGACATCCTCGGCAACAGCGGCGATATGCTCGGCAGAACGGGCGCTCCGGGGCCGGCCACTCTTGGCAGCGTTTCGTGTGGTCCCATACTCTTCAAGGTTGGTGGCCAAACGGCGCAGTGTTTGCGCAGTCGGTGCCGGACGACCAGGGAATCGGCGACGGAATTCGCGCTGCGCCAACACCACAGACGAATTGTTACGCAAAAAAATAGACACGATTATTCCGCGTTCTTGGGGGAGTGTACCGCTCCATGGCTTGTTCACTTGTATTCTACATCTGTCTAGTTCACAAATGTCAAAACAGATTTGACATTGGCCGCCATTTGCAAAAATAAGAGCATCTTCCAATAGGGTGATTTCTTTTGGCCCACCTAGGACATCAACGGGAATCCCGAAAATCGCGCTTTTTCTGCAAAAAAAGGCACTCACAAAAAGACATGTCGAAACTCATACTCTATGTGCCATGACAAACGTAAAATCGGATGCTCATCTTCTGAGTGCCTTTTTTAGCAGAAAAAGCGCGATTTTCGGGATTCCCGTTAATGTCCGGTAGCAAATTTTCTCAGCTTTCAGAATATCTATAGGTTTATGGGGATGTGTTACCGCGTACGGGAGAAAAATGGGAAAGTATGAAAAAGTGCTACGATTCGGTCTCCTAGCGAGGTCGTGACCCCCTAGGGGCGCCTGGGGGGCACCTACGGCGTTTTTGACTCGAAATTCGTGCTCTACGGGGTCGAAATAGGGGGTATACCACTTTTTAGGGGAATCGGCGCGAAAAAAATTGTAATTTTTTTTTTTTCATGGATTCGCCTAAAAAGTGGTATACCCCCTATTTCGACCCCGTAGAGCACGAAATTCGACATAGGTGTCCCCCAAACGCCCCTAGGGGCCCACATCATCGCTAGGATACCGAATCGTAGCGCTGTTATCTCGGCCGTACGCGGTCACACATCTCTATAAGGATATATATATATTCTGAAAGCTGAAACAGTTTGCTAGCCAACATCATTTGGACAAAGGAAATGACATTTACTTTATTGTTTATTTCTGACAACGGCTTAGTATTTCAACTTTAACTAATTATTTTTCTAATTTTTTTTTTTCAAATGTAACATATTTAAAATGGTATATGGTTGAAATCGGAATAAGAAGTAGTACCTAAATCAATAATAAAAAATATAGGTTGTCATTAAAAAAAAAACAATGACGTCATAACATACATAGATAGATTCTTTATTTTCGCAAGCCTGGAGAGTGTCACAATGAGTAAATACATATATCAGTATACATATACAAAAATATATAATAAATACATACATATTACTTGAATCAAGAAAAATTTTTAATAATAATTAATAACATTAATGCAAATATATCTGAAAAAACCGTGACGGATGAGGTCTGGTTTAAAAAAACAGATCCGCTTACTAAACAAAGGCAAAATCTAACACAACGTGGTGATAAAATGTCAAACCACGGTCAAATGAACTTTTACGGTGAAAATTAAATATAAGAATATAATCGAAGATATCCTCTCTTATATCTTACAGAAAAATTACAAAAATGGGTTTTATGGAAGAGTAACTAGTAATGAAAGAACCAAAAAACCCTTATATGTGGCGTCTTGTATGACTTTATACATCTCTATAATTTTTCCAACACCCCCCAGATCCCCCCAGATAATTTTTTAAATAATTATCTGGTCAATGAGGAACAATCTTGAGTACGCTTATTTAAAATACTGCTACATCTCGCATCGTTTTGACAATTCACTTGTCTTTTGTTGTAACAGCACATTTTTTTTGGCACAATATTTTAATAAATATACTCAAAATTAATGGAATTAAAATTCTTTTTACGAAAGCACTTACTGGATTCATATCTGGATTCATCTTCGCGAGTGTTGAAGTCGAAATGAACTCGAAGAAGGAATGCTAATCCTAACACATACGGTCCCACGGTCAAATATAATTGCATTCATATAAATATGGAGCCTTATCTGCCAAAGTTTGTATATTTAAGAAGGTGATAAAGAAATTCATACGCTGCACATTCAAACTTATATATTACTAAAGACCATAAGATGTGTTCTCCAATGCTAAAAAATAAAAACGCTCTTTCCAATGGACTTCCTATCCAAGGTATTGCGAAAGACGGACCACCACCACTTTTTTCCCAAAATCCTGCATCTATAGCTTGCAATTCCATTATCATGTAGGTTAACCCCACCCATAATACTTATTATATTCAGCAATGGCATGAGGTTGAATTACATATATGTCTTTTTTCTCTTTTCTATTATATCGCTTCACGCGATCTATTGGTTGTACATTTATAGCATTGCTCCAAATAGTGACAGTAGAATGGTCGTTCCAGCGCACTAGAGAAATTTTAGTAATAGAGTCATATGCTGACTCATAGGAACCTCTCTCACGTTTAACAAATATTTTTGGATGTTCTAGTGGGGAGTTCTGTATTCTGTTTTATCTGATTGTCATTGTAGCGAACAAACCTTTATTTTTTAAATATACTAATAATTTGTATGATGAAAAATACTTATCAAAAAAAATGTGATGTGAAGCTGGATTGTCAATGACGGAAAGTAAATTCGTAACATCGCCACCAAGACCTCACGCGGAATGTTTCTTATCAGTAGCTCCTGCATACGGCAATGAATAGAATAAATATCCATCAGACGAACACAGGCACCAAATCTTGAAGCCAAACCTTACTGGCTTTCCTTTGATAAACATTTGGCAAGGATGTCTAGCAAAATATGGTACCATTTATTCATCTATTGAAAGATTGTTAGCAAATATACCCCACTGTATTTTTTTAAGCAAATTTATCATTTTTCTCTAAGTTATTATTATCTGAACAATGTAAATTTTGCTTTATATTTTGAAACCTATTTCTTCTCATACACTTTTTTTATCAAATCAACTCTCTTGTCTTCATCATTTGTGGTAGCGAATGATACCCTGAAAATAATAATATGATAAAGTTTAACAATTCATGTTTTGCTAAGAGAAAGGCAAAACGATTATTGTCGTAAGCGTATTTTATGGAATATTCTAAGAGCATACTTAGAACTTCGTCGCCAAAAAAACTTCTAACGGTATCTTGGCGGCAAGTTCTATCTTTATTCGTTCTTTGTCACTAGAGACAGACGAATGGGTGTAGACGATGTCTTCCTTTAACCATTTTGGCGCAGACAAACTAGAACTTAGGTTGACGGAGTTAAACGTTGTCCTTTTGAAGCAAAATCTTCATCAGAACTCCAATTAGACTGCTCATGCTGACTTACATCTGGATTGCGCTGATTTGCCGCATGTAATTCAAAGGTGCCAGCTACAGTGGTGGACAAAAAAATAGGTGTATCCCGAATAATCCAGAATTTTGTTTATATCTTGGATGAGTCATTAAATATTTATGTTTTCTGCATTTGAATAGCTTGGTATAATTAAAAAAAAAAAAAACAATTCATTGCATGAAAGCTAAACAATTTATTACGTTGTGTCAAAAAAGGACATTAAAGTAATTTTGGCTTGGACATATATGGATAATAGGTGCGAATATTTTTTACAAACAAAATGGAATATTTTTTTGTTACACAAAACTATATGTATGAATTTTTTAATACAGGGTGGGGCAGAAAAACCTATCCGATTTCAAAACGTTATAAAATTAAAACCACTCAACTTGACAAAATTTTTTTTTTATTAACATATCGCAAATTTTATGCCAATTTCAAATTTAAGTTTTGAAAAGCACATCACTTAAATGTCGTCCTTGGGAGCGGATACACTGATTTAGGCGCTCGCGGTAGCTTTCCATGACTTTCACCGTCATTTCCACAGGAATTTCTTCAATTGCCCGAGCAATTTCCCTTCGTAAAGCAAGAAGGGTCCTTGGTCGATGCTGGAATACCCTCGATTTGAGGTAACCCCAAAGGAAGAACGTCCATTGATCGTCGCGATGTGTGGGCGGTTGCACCATGTTGAAACCACACATTTTCCACGCCAATTTCCACCATTTTGGGTCGAAGAAAATTTTCCAGCATGAAACAATAGCGCTCGCTGTTGACCGTTACGGTTTGCCCATTTTCTTCAAAAAAGTAAGGCCCCCAGACGCCTAGGCGGGAAAGAGCACACCACACAGTCACTTTTGGGCTATGGAGGGGTTCCTGATGGATTTCCCGAGGATTTTCGTCACTCCAATATCGAAAATTTTGCCTGTTTACGGCGCCACAAAGGTGAAAATGGGCTTCGTCCGTGAAGAGCACAACATCGTCGTTTGGGAGTTCTCGGAGATCGCGACAAAGGTTCGTACGGGTTTCAAAATCCCTTTCACTTAATTCCTGTGCAACAACCATTTTGTAGGGATGCATTTTGAGGTCCCGGTGCAAAATTCGCCGAATACTGCGGTTGGAAATCGCCAAAGCGAGCGAATGTTTTCGCGCCGAACGACGCGGGGAATCTTCAATCGCGGCTCGCACATTGGCCACGTTTTCAGGTCCTGTTGCTGTCCTGGGACGTCCAGGCGACTTCTTTTTCAATGCTGATCCCGTCTGTCGAAAATTTGACACCCACACTTTAATCGTAGCGTGATGTGGAACAGGATCATGACGCCCGAGTCCGAAATGAATTCGAAACGCACGTTGTGTAGCAATTATCGAACCGCCGTTTTCGATAAACCGCTCAATAACAAAAGCGCGATGTTCGCCAGACCAAGGCATGTTGACTACTGACAAATGGCATAAAACCGGCCTACTAACGGTTTTTACCCCACTACTCTACCTGTTCCCTCTTCTGAGAAAATGGGATTTGAAATCGGATTGGTTTTTCTGCCCCACCTTGTATTTCGTAGCACAACCTTTGTTCTCGAGGACTGCTACGCATTGTCTAGGCATAGAGTCTACTAAAAGCGCACATTTGTCTGCTGGAGTAAAATACCAGCATTTCTTGACAGCTTCCCACAATTCTGTTTTATTTTTAAATTTTTCGTCCGACAATGAGTCTTTTACGTACTTCCAGAGGTTTTCAATAGGGTTTAAGTCGGACGACTGTGCTGGCCAACTTAAAACGTTCACCTTGTTTCTCTCAAACTATTCCCTAACACACTTGGAAGTATGTTTAGGGTCATTGTCTTGCTGGAATGTCCAAATTATGGGCATATTATCTGCATACGGATACATGCCGTTGTTTAAGATGTCTCGATAAATGTTGTTGGTCATAATTGCTTCAATTAGATGTATCGGACCTACATCATACCAAGAAAAACATGTCCACACCATAATACTGCCTCCTCTATGTTTCACTGTTTTCTTCGTGTACCTAGATTCAAATTCTTTATTCGGTGGTCGACGAACGTAAGTTCTGCCATCAGACCATATTAAACTTGGATTCGTCACTCCACATAATGTTTCTCCATTTCCCTGCACCATATTCTACATGCCTTATCGAAAACCCGATTGGTTCTTTGAGATTTCTTTTTGCTTATTCAAGGTACTTTCCTGGCATGATCTCCCATTTAAATTATAATATAATCTCGTGTAAAATATTTACTGAGGTTAAAAATGGGTCCCGTTTCGCTAATCTAACGATATACTAGGCTGGGTGAAAAATAACCTTGGGAATGAAATTTTTTTTTTAATGTTTTTTTTATTTTATTCAATATAGTCCCATTTTAGCTCGATACACTTATTCCAGCGATTTTCCAACTTCATGATCCAGTCCGAAAAGTAATTTTCCGGAAGGTCTGCAAAATACTCCTCCGTGGCGTCGATGATTTCCTCGCGCGAGCTGAATTTTATATTGATGAGCCATCTTTTGAGGTTTGGGAAGAGATAATACTCCGAGGGAGCCAAATCGGGCGAATACGGTGGATGCGACAGCAATTGAAGCCGTAAGTCATTGATTTTAGCCGTGGTTGCGATGCTCTTGTGCGCCGGTGCATTGTCTTGCAAAAACAAAATTTTTTTCGCTTTATGTGAGGCCGTTTTGCAGCGATTTCGGCCTTCAATCGCTCCAATAATGCACAGTAATACTCGCTGTTGATGGTTTTTCCTTTTTCGAGGTAGTCCACGAAGAGTATCCCATGACAATCCCAGAAAACCGACGCCATAACCTTTCCGTCCCATTGAGTCTCCCTCGGCCGCTTCGGTGCACTCGTGCCGGCTTCAGTCTATTGCCGGGCGCTCATTCTGTTCTCTGGTGTGTAATAGTGGATCCAGGTTTCATCAACAGTTACCAATCGACGCCAAAAGTCCGCCCGATTCCGCATCAGCAAGTCCAAACACTCTTTCGAAGTGCTCTCGCGTTCGTGTTTTTGGTCAGGAGTGAGCATGCGCGGCACCCAACGGCAGGATAACTTTCATATGCAGAATATTGCCCAAAATATGGCGTGTGCGCTCAGTACTAATCTTTGTGGTATCTGCTAGCTCGCGCACCTTCACTTTCCGGTCAGCCAACACCATTTTATGTATTTTTTTGACATTGTCCTCTGTAATCGCATCGGAGGGTCTGGCGCTGCGGACTTGATCGGTAGTGGAGTTGCGGCCACCACGAAACTTTCGAAACCAATATTTGACGGTGTAACCTGACGGAGCATTAGCCCCATAATATTTATCCAACTTTTTTTGCAGTATCAGCGCATTCTGGCGGTCAAGGAGGTTACTTTTCACCCCACCTAGTTGCGGGTAGTTTTTCTTGTCCTGCTCCTGTTTTCAGTATTTTTTTGCGGTTTTAATGCATTCCTAATCATATTCTCTGAACGGTTTATGAGTTTTTGAAATTTCTTTTTACGTCTTTCCTTCTCTCCGCAATTGTCTTATTAAATTTCTTTCATTTTCGCTATAATCTGGTTTTCTACCCATTTTGTCTGTTAATATTAATTATATAATTTTTTATTTCTGTATAAATAAGATTAAAATTGTTATTACCTCGTTGATTTTCCGTTGCAAAATATAAATGATGATTAATGACAGTACTTTTTCGTTGTCTAAAATGACACACCTATTTTTATGACCAGCTGAACTGCAACTGAATACCGCATATAGGCTTTTCGCTGATTTAGCTAAGGGAATTCCCTTCTATTCATTATAACATACCAACGTGGCATTGGACGTATTTGTCTAAGATACCAATCTGTATTACATAATACATATGTAGTATATAACTTAATATACTAAAAATTATTTCACACCTATTTTTTTGTCCACCACTGTATATCCGCGGGGTCTTTGTCCGAAGCGTAGTGATCTTCATCGATGTTCTCCTCATTCGTATCAAACTTATGTATTCCAAAACATACAAATTTTCTTCGAACTATGTTCAAATGTTAAGGTTATTCAGTAAAAATATAGAAATAATAGTAATAAAAGTAAAATAAGTAATAAAAGTTATAATAATAACGTATATGCACAATCTAAGTTCTTACATTGCATATCGTAATCGTGTTACAATGTGTTTCAAAAATATTGAATCATACCAGTGGTGCATATATGCACCATTCATCTAAATCTCACTTGCAAATAGTGTTTTTTCACTAATTTTTCCGGAAATTTTCGAAAACATCGGTTAGCAATAGACCGTCAGTAATAATAATAATATACATTATATACTTGACATTTTTGAAATATTTTTAAAATGGTATTTTTGGCTATTGAAGTCCCCAGCATCCTCGTCGTAGACTTCCTCAAATATGTTAATGTCCTCGTCTAAATCCGACAATGTGGATCCTTTCAATAGTAGTTGGTCCAAAATTTTTGCTTTCAATTTTGATGTAGACGATGATGGTTGCTGAGCTGCAGGTGACGGTGTTGGTAAGGTTGCATTGGATTTAAGTTATTTGAGTGGTGGAGGTCTCACACGTTCCTCCTCGTCCTCCTCCCTCAAATTAAACTTAAACCTTTTCATCGCTTCTTCAAAGAGAGCTAGCTCCTCTTCACTCTCCGTCAGTAGCCGTGTGTAGGTTACGGAGAAGTTGCCCAATTTCTTCATTGTTTCCGCACGTGGCGAATGCGACAACTGAAGTAGAATTTGTCCACTTCGATTCGTTATGTTCTTCACCCAATCTTTTCTTTCATTTCCATAAAATCAGCTATTTCTTTTCTAAGGTCAGAAAACTTTTTAGCATTTTACCTTTACTTAGCAACCTTACTTCGCAATAATATGTCACATCATCGTGTTCCGAAGAGAGTTCATCCAAAAATGCTTTAAACTGGCGATGGTTAAGACTGCGGGATCTAATGAAATTAATGGTATTTACTACCACATCCGTAACCTTCAGTCGAATGGACTTGGACCACAAGTTTTGCTGGTGAATAATGCAATGCAGAATTATTAAATTACATTCTTGCACATTCATAGCGGTTGCTCTTTCCTTCAGAATTCCGATAAAACCTTTTCGTGAACCGAACATTGAAGGCGCACCATCTGTGCACAGCTCACCCAAGTTACACCACTGTAAACTATATTGCTCAAAAGTACTTCGCACCTCGGCAAAAATATTTTTACATGAAATTCGTACAATATTGTTTTTGAAATGTCTAGCACGCACATACCCACATAAATCGGCTTATCGAACACCACTTCCGTCCTATTCAATTCAATAGCCGCTAAATTTTCATCAAATATAGTGCTAGTCTTAAAATTATGTTTGCTAATTAGTGCTTCCACGCCATGTCTACCGTCACATTTTCCCACTACCTTTATATCACGTCGCAACCGCACATTCTCCATTGTCTTTCCAAAAACTGGATTATTCATTAATTTAAATAAATTCTTTTCAAAATCGTTTTTAGCATTTTGTCTCAGAATTGTATTTAATTCGATGTATGAGTTAACCAATTTGATTAAAACTCTATGAATTTTTGATAAGACAATGCGTTCAGCCAGATACTGCTTCAGATTGCGATAATGAAGAACATAGTTTTTTTTCTTTCGCAACGTCGCTAGCATCTTTTCCTGTCTATTGCTCGGAGGTTTTCCTTTCTCAGGGGCCATAAGCAAGTCGCTCTGACGGTCATGGATATTTTCGGGTATTCCAAATCCACTTCCAGATGTATCCTATTGTGTTATTGTCAGGTATATTAAAATTGACGTTTTTCACAATCATCAACCCATTTCAATCCTCCGTGAGGGAGGTATTGTGACATTGCCCAGGAATACATTGCGTTAATGTCATAATACATTAAAAATAATTCTGTGCTGTCGGATTATGGTCGGATATGTATTGATTATTGGCTTTAGCATATCTAGCCGAACATACCGCCTCGTATGCCCTTTTCAATAAACAATTGTCTACATCCTGGTGTGTATCTAATTCCTCATCTGTTGTCTTCAACATAACGTCATTTGCTAATCCGGGGGCCGTATAATAATGTGCGGCGTCCAAACCGTAATTATGTATGCAATTTTTCCGGAAATTTACGAAAAGATCGGCTAGCAATAGAACGTCGGTTTTCAGATACAATATATTTACATAATAATAATAATATACATTATATACATGACATTTTTTAAATATTTTTAAAATGGTATTTTTGGCTATTGAAGTACCCAGCATCATCGTCTTAGACTTCCTCAAATATGTTAATGTCCTCGTCTAAATCCGACAATGTGGGTTCTTTCAATAGTAGCTGGTCCAAAATTTTTGCTTTCAGTTTTGATGTAGACGATTCACTTCAATTATTGTCTTAGTTGAATTTCATGAGTCAGTTCATCTATCTGTTCGACAATGAGCTGCAACTGCCTCCAATAATTTTCTAAAGTTCTTATATTTTCATTAATATAATTTTGAGAATCTCCCAATTCATTAAAATTTGAAAAATTTCGGTTTAAATAGCGGTCATCAATATTCTTAATAATGTTATTGCAGTCACCGCTTGCTTTTAGCAAGATGTGTTAAAACACTGCTTTGCAAAGCTTGTGTGGGATGCATTAGCAGTGTTTCCGAGAACGTATGGAAATGAATATGCATGAGAGGTACGGCAGGTGTAGACGTAAAAAGTGGGTGTAAAAGTTTCAGGATCTGTTGTAAGGGGTTGCAGCTGAAACTGGGTTAGATGCGGCGGTGAAGTCAATTGTAATAACTGACCTGGCAGGAATGATGTAACGGGTGATTCATTTAGAGGTACTTTTTTTAGAAATAAAAAAAAATGAATAAAGACAATTTTATTTTATAATCTTTATTATCATATAAAGGAACCATTCTTTACAATTATTTCTTAAAGATAATTTCTTTCAAATGTTGTCCGCGACTACGGTTAACAACGTCCATTCTGAAGTTCCAATTTTCAATGACGCGTGTTAGTATTTCGAGTGGTATTTGGCCAATGACTCGAGTAATATTGGCCTCCAATGCTTCAATTGTAGCAGGCTTATCCATGCACACTTTGGACTTTACATAGCCCCAAAGGATAAAGTCAAGATGTGTGATGTCACATGATCTAGCCGGCCAATTCACTGGTCCAAAGCGTGAAATGATCTGTTCGCCGAATTGCTCTCGCAGTAAAGCCATGGTACCACGGGCTGTATGAGTGGTGCAATCTTGTTGGAACCAAATTTCGTCGAGACTACGGGCTTCAATTTCTGGCATCAAATAGTCTGTTATCATGGCGCGATAACGGTCACCATTCACAGTAACATTCCGACCGGCCTCTGTTTTGAAGAAATATGGACCGATTATTCTACCGGCCCACACACCAAACAGTTGCTTTTTCTGGATTTAATGGCAGCTCTTGAACCTCTTCGGGTTGTTCATCACCCCAAATACGGGCATTTTGTTTATTCACGAACACATTAAGCCAAAAATGGGCCTCATCGGTGAACAACATTTTTCTCGAAAACAGTGGATCTTCTGCAAGCTTGGCAAGAGCCCAACGACCAAAACGGAAACAATTCGGAAGGTCGGTCGGCTTCAGTTGTTGCACTAGTTGAATTATGTATGCTTTTAAAGAAAGATCCTTACGTAAAATACGCCAAGTTGTTGAATATGACAGGCCAAGCTGTTGAGAACGGCGACGAATCGACACTTCACGGTCTTCGCGTAGGGGAAACTGGGGAAGATACAACCGCTTTCTAATTTTACATTAATATCTTGAAAATAAAATTTTAATTTTTGACATTTTGTGAGAAGTTAAGCATTTTATTGTTTTTTATACCTATTTTTGTCTTTGTATTCTCTTAAATATTTTACTCTGTATTTTTACACGATTTCGAAAAAAAAATTGCATTTGGTTGTATCTTCCCCAGTGCCGGGGTAGACTCAACCATGAACTAGGGAAGATTCAACCACAAATAAAAAAGAACTTATATCAAATTCAAATTGTTTATTGTTGAGTTATAATGTATCGTAAACCTTAGTTAGTAAGATACACAAAGGAGTGGGTCGATATAAAAAAGAATAATATAAAAATGGGCAAAAATAGAAGGCCAAAATTTTTAAATATTAGACATAATATATTAAACAAAAAAAAACAGGATTTTTAATTTACCGCACATTCCAGCCTTTAAAATTAAATTTAAAATAATAAAGCGAACCTGTTCTGGCTGTTCCAGAGCTTTCCAGAGGTGGAAGTACCATAACAATATCATCTCTTTCTACGCTTGAAATGTCGTCAACAACCGGAAACGCAAAGGTATCAGTGTTATGTTTACGTCTCAGGAATTTAACGTCATATTGATTTTGTTCCCGTGACAAAACTTGACCTATGTAATAAATTTTGTTAGTTTTTGTGCAAAATTTTGTTAAGACGAAATCATTTATCTTAACAATAAAGTCTTTTTCTATAACCATAGAGAACTCATCAAGAGCCACATCAGAATTGGCTACCTCAAAAGACGAATCGCTCACATCAGTTTCGTTGTGAATTTGAGAAAAAACTTTTCGTTTGGTCGTCTTCGCTAACTTTAAAGATGTTTTTCTATTTCTTTCTTCCTCCGCTGCTTTAATTTCGTCCATCATTGGAGTAGAAGTATATATTTTTGATTTGGATTCTCTTTTTCTTTGTCGCTTTTTTTCTATTTTTGCTTTCGGATAAGGTCGGACGTTTTCTACTTGAAGTATATTTGTTTGATTGCCGTGCTTCTCTGTCTTTTTAGTATTGTCCTTGGATGTCGAAGCAGTGGCATCTACTTCAACATCTAATAAGCTGCGCACCTGAAAACTTGTCACTGCTTTACTTTTGTCTCTAATATTGCTCTCTTCACTTTTACTTAAATCGCTGCTTTGAGACCTTACATCTTCTTGATTGACAAAAGCTTCAGGATTTGGCACATAGTTGTCATCAGTCACAGTGCTAGCGGCAAAGTCCTCATCGCTAAAAGCTTGTCTGTTCAATGGCCAGATTCCAGTTTTCTTAAATGCATTTGTTATATTAGATATAGAAAAGGTTCGGTAAAATGCCACTGCTGATAACTCTCCAATATTCCTAATAGTAATCGCTTTACCGGGATTTGATAGTAGCCAATCGTTAAATGCAACAACTAACGAACCCTTAAATGGACCATAAACACCAACATCTAGGGGTTGTAGTCGATGTGTGCTATGTGGTGGAAAAGACAATAAAGAAATCCCATTAGCTTTACAAAATTTGATAGATTCGTGCGAGATATGTGACTCGTGGTTGTCCAAAAGTAGCAAAATACGCTGTTCCTTTGAGCAACGAGTCTGCGCCATAATGTGATTTAAGACTTTCGGAAAAAGTTCCTTTGTCATCCATCCTGATTTGTTATTCAAAATTAAGGAGGAAGTAGGGGCTCCAGTGATGTAGTTCTCAGGATGACGTAATCTTGGAACAACATATGCTGGAGGAAGAGCATTTCCCATTGCATTTACTATCCCAACAAATGTTACCAGCTCTCCTCTTTCTCCCGAAGATACCTGACCTACCTGTTTTTTCCCCTTTTCACTAATTACTCGTGGAGCTCTCATAACCGTGGTAATACCGGTTTCATCTAAATTATAAATTTGTTCAGCCCTAAATTTAAACATTTCTAGCAAAGAACAATAGTTTTCAAAAAATTCTTCTACCCTAGCTTTGTTAAACCCCATTCCACGTAGAATACTGGTACTCTCGGGCTTCCGTAGGGCCAAATCAGGATGCCTAGACATAAAGCAAAACAACCAATCTTCACCTAAAACAAAATTATACCCATATGTATATTATAAAAACAAATTAAACATTTTAACATTTAACATACCTGCTATCTTATTTTCATTCCAATTGCGTGGCATTCTACATGGCAACCTTAAAGCATATTCAAAAGCAAGGACCCTCACTTGTTTCTTTGACATACCATAATGCAAGGTTGATGATTTTTTTATATATTCAACCAAACTATTTTCTTCACTGACTGAGAAAACTTGTAGAACTGAGTATTTGCTATGGAACTTTCTTTCTTCTTCCTCCGACGACATACCAGAATCAGATGAATTGCAATACTTTTCTTCTAGGGCCCTTTTTTTAACAGCTTTCATTCTCGACATAAGAGTATCCCTTTTGATGTTATAGCGCCTTGCCGCCTCTCGAATTGAAATTCTTCTAAAGCAATCTTTCAACGCTAATTTCATTCCTCTTTCATCGATTGTTCGATTTGTTTTCCTAACGTACACACGCGGCATCTGCAAAAATATATGAAATTATTGAAAAAAACTACGGTGCAAACACACACGGGATTAGATCTAATGGTTGAATGTTCCCCATAAAACTTGGTTGTATTTACCCCACCAGCACACAGTGTATTTAGATGGCTAAATAAGAAGTAGGTAATTTCTTAAGGTTATGTTCTACGCACTAAAACTAACCCAAAACTATATAAATTCACCTATGATTTCAATATTTTAAGCACTCAAGAAAAACACACTATGTCATAGAAAACCTTAAGTAACAGATACTTACCTTAAAAGCGTTAAAATCACAAATCTTTAATAAAAAGTTACCCTTTGATACGGCGTCCACTAAATTATTCACACAAGACAAGCCAACTGACTGGCACATTATGCTTGGAAGAATGCGCGGCAATTTTAAACTAGTTAAAAGACACAATCAATGGTTGTATCTTCCCCGTGGTTGAAGCTTCCCCAGTTTCCCCTACACTTTCCGCTACCGCTCCTATATTTTCTATAGGCGTTTTCTAGCGAGGATACCGCGTTACACATATTCACTTTCAGCGGTCACGTTCGGTCACTGTGACGTTACATTTCGCTCGAATGATATGTTCACTGTGGTACCGGTAACATACAATTCTTTACTAACCTCACTTTTCTGTTTGTTACTTTTGGAAACATGGAATCCGTTAATTTTTTAGTTAATGGTAATAGAATTCAATTTAAAGATTCTAAATCAGTAATAGATTTACTAAAGACTGGTAAGTACAAACACATATAAATTAAACATTCTTGTTACTATAGTCATCTTTTAGATGATGTTTTTACCATTAATTATATTTACGAATCTATCGAGAAAGGCGAGTTGGTGGAATATGGAATCAGAAACACAGAAAATGTTGATATAGTACGCGAAGACGATACAAGCACAATCAATCAATTATGGTCACATAAAGGAAAGCCAACTTCTGTTGACCATAATGCAGCCGAGTTATTGTTGGAGTTACGACAACAGAAAGAAACAAAATTCAAGGACAAAAAGACCTCAAAAATACAGTTGTGGCAGCAAATAGCAGGAGAATTAAACAATCAGGGCTACAATATTGAGCCCTCAAAGGAAGGTGGTGAAAAATGTCGTCAGAAATTTCAAAATCTTTCAAGAAATTATATAAAATTTGTTAGATTTGTGAATACAACAGGCAATGAAAAGAAACAACCTCCGGAACATTATGATAAGTTGCATGAAATATTAGGCAATAAAGATAAAATTACTGTAGGAAATATAAGTGATTCATTAGATATGGATATTCTAGACAATGAAGCATCTACCTCTTCAATGCCCAATGAAAGTAGTGAGGAAAGCAGTTCTACAGAACATGTAACCAGCGAGGGTAATAGATTTAATAAAGTCAAGAAAAGTACTAGGCCTCCAAAGAGTGATGTTGTGACCGTATTAAAGGAGTTTAATGAAACAAACGTGAATATGCAAAAAGAACAATTTGCGATGGTAAATAACTTATTAAAAGAACAGAATAGTTTATTAGAAATCCAAAATCGGCAACGGAACCAACTAATCGAAATTTTTCAAAATGTTATGAAACCACCTACAAAAAAACGAAGAAGAACATCATCATCAGATGAAGATTAGATATATTTAACTTTTGCCTACTGTTGTAGATTAATGTGATACATGTTATACTTAGGATATTGTTTATTTGTTGTTTCTTTTTGTAAAATTCATAGTTTTGTTATATTTTGAAATAAATTAATAGTATATTTAACAAAAACACACATAGCATGGAATAAATATTTTATTTTGATTACAATTTCTTTTTCTAAAACATATCACATATAGTCATTCTCTTTTGGGCCCCATTGTCATCTACAACCTGTTCCTCATAATTTCCTCTATGTTCACGTTCAAAATTGTTAGCTGCATCGAAGTCGTCATGATTAATAAGGCAGAAATTATGTAAAATACAGCAGCATGTAATTATTTTCACAGCTTTTTCAATGCTGTATACATTTACAAAATTAAGAATTCGCCATCTCCCTTTTAGCAATCCAAACACATTTTCTATTACAACTCTGGCCCTACTTAAGGCATAATTATGTTTTTTTTGTTGTTGTGTAAGACGACCATTATCTCTGTAAAGAAGCTACTCAGTTTCATTTACCTAAGAGTTAATTTACTTACCTAAATGGGCTCATCAACCATGTCTTACATGGGTATGCAGAGTCGCCAACTAAATGAAACCTTGTATAGAATAATGTGTCAGCATTGTCTCTAGTAATTTTTCCAATAGATGACTCCTGTAAAATCTACGCATAATAAGATTAAGTTTTGTGTAATCATCATAATTTCAAATTAGTGCTTACACGAGCATCATGTATTGCACCAGGATAACCGACAGAAATATGTGTAAAAATCCTTTCTGTGGTGCATGCTGCTTGGATAGTTATACTGTGGTTGAATTTCCTATCTTGATAGCTGTCATGTTGTTCATACGGTATTTTGCATGTAACATGACAGCCATCAATGGCACCAATTACATCTAAAACAGTTGTATATTGTAAACATTCTTTGACAACATTTATGTCCATACCTGGATACCCACTTGCTTCGAAAAATTGCTGAGCTATTGTAAAACACTCATTATGTGATGGCCACACTATATATTTTTTTAGTAATTTGTTCATAGCACTCACAACATTATTAATTATGGAATGGGCACTGGACAGACTAATATTGAATCGGTCTGCCACTGAAATTATGGTTTCTCCTTTGGCAAGATACCACAACGTTGCCAGCATGGCTTTTTCTGAGGGAATTGGTTCTAATCCTCCCCGATACACTTTCTCATGTAAAATGTTTTTCAGTTCAATTAATAACTTTTCTGATGTCGTCCTAGTCATGCGGAAATGTGAATAAAAATCATAACTCAAGTATTGTGGTATCCATACTTCGAAGAAATCTGGTATCCGTGTATGAAACCTTTTATATTTTATAAAATTGACATAGTCATTGGACGTCTTCGTAAAATTGCTTAATACAATTGCATTAGTTGGATTTCCAGCGAATTCCTCCAATGCACAGTAAAATAATATACTATGTTTCATTTTACTAGTTAATCTACTGGTCTTACGTTTTCCCACATTCATTTTTAATTCTGAGTAATATAACTTAGTATGTATAATATTTAGGCTCTCTATTATTAATTGTGGATCAGCTGTTATATATTTTGACAAGGACAGCTACATTAAAAAGAAATAACACTACATACCGCCCAATGTAACTACCTTGCAAGTACGGTCACTGTAATAGTGTAACCGGAACATACCTGGTATCATAAAATTTTCGCTCGAAAGAGTTGGCGCAACATACCGCACGTGAATACATGTGACTTTTTCTCGCTAGAAAACGCCTTTTACTACGTGCTGGATGTGGTCTATTCGGTCGAGCATTATCCAATAATGAAAATTGGGTCTCAAACTTGTTGAGGGTAGAGCGAATTGTGCGTTCGGTAGGCCGATTATGTGGACCATAAGTTGCTCTAAGCGCCCGATACACATTCCTCGTAGGACGCCCATTTTCGTAATAAAGTTGACCAATTTGTAGACGCTATGCTGGGCTAAGTCTTTCCATTATGAATTGTCAAACACCACTGAACAGGAATACCACTTCAGTTGACACGACGCATGCGCAATTTGCAATTAAATCCCCATCACAAAAAGTACCTATAAATGAATCACCCGTTAGAGGGAGATGAAACGTTAGGTAACGATGGCTTTGCAATAACATTACTAGATATATTCGGTGAGGATAGCAATTGGTGAGAACAAATAAGGTGATGATGGTGAGAACAAAGAAGATGATGAAATGTTCATTTGTGGTAAATGTGATGAATCATGATCTAATATGTTTATAACTTCAACTTCTTCAACAATTCCACCAACTCTATCTCTACACTCGTCCGTAGCAGTTGTAGCTGCAACTGCACGACGACATCAACGGGCGTGCAAGGACAACACCTAGTAGGTGTTGTCCCCGTGCTCACTCACGGATTCGGATATCTCTTCGGACTCCTGGTATCCTGATACTGGGGTTACGGGAACGAATTGCAAATCCAGTATTCTGATGCAACATCTTCACTCTCAGTTAGTTTCTAGCGTAGCTAGCCTGAGCGCCCTCGCCGCGTCAAGGCTTGAGATCCAGAGGGGGTCAACGGACCGAAGTCCGAGGGGTCTAAAGCCAAGTCAATACACTTCACTAACTGACGTCCGCACCATAGCTCTACCGGGCACTAAAGAGAGTCCGTGCGTATGAACATGTCGAGGTACACCGTTTAATCACTCCTACGCGTTCTGAACGCGCACTAACACTGCTTGCGGCGTTGTAATACCTGCCGTAGCAAAATGGTGCAGAAGAACTTGACAATGGCCCTAATGAATAAAAATGTAGCAATTGCTTTTTCTTATAAAATCAAGGTAAATGCTTGAAAGCCAATGAATAAAAATCGAAGTAATTGCTTTTGCTATCGGCAATTGCTTAAAAGTGCAGAAATTGCTTATAGTCAAAGCTTTTTCTTAAAAAGTTGAAGCAATTGCTTACATATGCTTAAAATGTGATGAATAAATTTAGGAATTGCTTTTTCTAGTGTAGCAATTGCTTTCAAATTTGTAAGGTAGGTCGACCCCTGCATCATATGCTTGTACAGTCAACTTTGCTTCTTTGCGGCATACACATGAGTTCTTATTTATTTGAGCCTTTTTAATTATGGCTGAATATATGAATGTGCGTAAAAGAAAAATATACAGTGTACGTAAAAATTGCAGAGACGATGATTTCAGAAAGTTATATCGGTTTGACCGTGAAAATGTTGAGTGGCTAACAAATTATTTTTTGACTGATACGGGTGAAAGGCGGGGTGCTGCACTATTACCTATAAATAAGATGAAACTCTTTCTGCGGCATTTGTCGGATCCAGGTTTTCAAAATTCTGTAGCCGAAGAACTCGGTGTTCATCAGACAACTGTCTGTAAGACATCCACTTCTGTAATGCATGCAGTTTTGGAAAAGGCTAATATTTTCATTAGATTTCCTAGAAGTGCTGAAGATTTTGTGGAAGCTAAGCGGTTGTGGTCAGAGAGATACGGTTTTCCAACTGCCATCGGTGCGATAGACTGCACACACGTCAGAATTCCAAAGTTTCATGAATTCGGTGATGAATATATAAACCGAAAAGGATACCCCAGCATTAACGTACAGGCAACTTGTAATGCAAAGGAAATGTTTACTAGTGTTGACTGCCAATGGCCAGGCTCTGTGCACGATAGCAGAATTTTCAAAAATTCTAACATATACAACATTCTAAAAAACAACACAGAAGATTGTGTATTATTAGGAGACGATGGCTACTCTATATCGCCTTGGATTATGACTCCCTGGAGAAATCCTGCAACCCAAGAGCAGCAAAATTATAATAACATTTTCTGCCGAGAACGTGTAATAATTGAACGATGTTTCGGACAGTTAAAAGCAAGGTTTCCTGTCCTTCAGTATAAAGTTCGAGGTCAATTAGAAAAAATACCATCGACGATAATTGCCTGCGTTGTGCTTCATAACATCGCTAAACGTTTAAATGATGAAGATTTTCAGTACTCAACTCAAGAAGCTAATGTTGAAATTAACATACGAAATGGCGACAATCTGACATCAAATATAATTCGTCAATTAGGACAGCAAAAAAGAGAATTAACAACTCAGTTACTCTTCAATAATCATGTAAGTATCTAATTGTTAATACTTATAATTGTTTATCTATATTCTCGTTTTTAAAGTAAATCTTGTTAAATTTGTGATTTATGTCCTGGGTTTAGGTTAGAACTTTTAGTGTGACACAACAATATAATACTTAGAAATAAAATTAAATTCACACACATAGGTATTTTCAACTCAAAATTTATTCTTACTTATAACAATAAATATAAATAAATAAAATATATTTCATATTTAATTCACACTATTAGTATGGATGAAGAAAACGAATAACGTTAGTAACGAATAGTAAATATTTACGAATGTGGGTTCCCTGACTATATATTGTAAAACAATTTGTCGTTCTCCGCAACAACATTGCTGGATTTGAGGAATACGTCGTCAGTTTGTTGTTGTCTCCTGACTATTTCTTCCTGTTGCATACGACATAATTTCAGCTGCTCTAGTAAAACTAATCGTTGCAGTTCAGCAGTTGATAATTTTTTTGTTTCATAAGTTTCAGGTAAATTATTTGATATTTTAATTGTCTTTGTAGGAATAGTACTACATGCTGCCACTGCAGGGATTGGAACGTCACTGAATGAAGTAGAGTTCTTATCAAGTGATATTATTTCGTCAACTCCAGCAGACACAGCGCCTAAAAATATATAGTTTTTAATTTAAAGAAATTAAAAATATTATAAAAATTGTAAAAAAACATAAAAATTTTATATACTATACCTGGAATTTTTTTAAAAACCGGATTCTTATATACATCCAACATTTCTAATAATAATTTTTCCCAAGGCTTATAGACTATTGGTTTATTGCCTGTCTTATTTACGTCAAACTTCTTTTTTATTTCTGCCTTCATATTACTAATTTTTTTTGATAACTGTTTTGTTGTAAGTGAGACGTTAAAAATATCTGCATATTGTTGTACTAAAGCGTTTAAAGCAGCCTCCTTTTGTGATTTAACTTGAGGCACTTGTGATTTATTAAGAACGATTTTATGTTCTTTTAATTTGTGGACAAATATCAACTGCTTGTCAATTTCTTCATCATTATTAAATTCCTCACTTCCACTCGAATCTGCCATATCACAAAATGTAGTTTTTTTATTTTTCACAAAAATATAACAGATGCACTGAATAAATACCCACGTTGTGGCATAACGTCGCATCTACTGCAAAAGTAAATTGAGACTGAGATTCAAACTATCTAAATTTACAGGTCGAGACCTGTAAGCGATTGCTACACAGATGTAGGATAGGCAGCATTTGCTTAAAAATTTTATTCATGTGAAGATCTCGCAATTACTTTTACTTAGAGCATTTGCTAGTCAAGCAATTGCTTTTTCTAAAAAGCAATTGCTTAAAGCAATTGCTACATTTTTATTCATTAGGGCCATTGTCAGTCTCGCCCGTTGTTTTGGTTGTTGTCGTAATCGTAGTCGATGTTGTGTGAGTTCCTTTCTTCCACGTGCATCCATATTATAATATTCCAACTTGGATTCACCATTGCTCTGTTTTTAAGAGGTAGAATGTATCGGCTTCGGTTTTGCTATAGGAACCGGTATGTCATATCCTGAACTTACGTCAACCACATTTGTTATTCTATCACACCTGAGATTTACAACCGCATTTGCATACGTTGTAAATTTGCTATGTGTAGAATCCACTTCAACCGATTGTACCAGCACTACATATACTTCAGAGTATACTGATTGTATTCTTGAAATATTAAATTTTGAATTAGAAAGATTTCGAAATGATTTATTGACTAATGTAAAAATTAAAAGCGAAACAGTTTAGAAATAAAAAGTGTGTTTTATTTAAAGGTGTTTCTATCAGAGTGCATACCAAAGATAAGTACAAAAAACTAGATGAGTATTATTTATTACGATATTTGCAACACTTTTTCTTATAACAAACGAGTATTTATGAATATTTTATGAACGTATTACAATAGTCTTACTTAAAAACTACTTGTTTCTAAACGTTTAAATTCTAAGATGGGTATCTTCTTATCATTTACTGTTCGTATTTCACTAATAAATATACAATATTCTTGTGTGTTGAATTGCCTAATATGGTTGTTTTGTATTACTTGAACATATCGTTGTGGTAAGAACACCCCGTTGTACCCTAAATCCACTAGGACCGATCTCCCATATTTAGTAGTTACAGATTTTGCTTTTTTAATTTGATGTGTTGTTTTCTCCGCATATCCTTGCTCGTCCCCACTCTCGCAACACCAGTATCACAAACTGCTGCAACCAACCTTATTCGTTTGCAACACGGGTTGTCTACTCAAATTTTTCAACATAATATTTTCTTTAGAATTTATGGGTGCCCTATACTTTTGTTGCGGACTGTATGTTCGTTTTCGCCGTCGCAGTAGGGAATAATTACACTTTCAGAATGCAATATTATTTATATCGGGTATGGGCAACCTTTCCTCCTTAGGGACTTAATTAGGTCGCAGGCCGTAGGCAAGAAATAAGTAGTAGTGAATAAAGAAGCAACAAAAATTCACACATTTTCTTATTTATTAATTATAATAGCATGATGTAGCATGGTAGACAGTCTTGGAGTTTAGCTCTCTTCCGTTGAGGTATAAGATGCCATTTTCGTTCTAAGGAGAGTCGATATATTTTGTTTCGCAGCACGTGCAATGGTAGTTGTGATCAATATTTTTTATGGCCATTTCTATTTGTAGTTCCATAGAATCTTCCATTGTTACTCTTTGCAACTTCCTTGTAACGGAATATAATTCAATATGAGGTAGCAATTTGTGTAATTGTTTAATATGTTGCTCAAGTCTGTCTTGAAACACGTTTCGATCCATAATGAAAACATCATTAAAATTTATAACGTTTTATTCTGATGTGATAATAACTTATACAAAATATATTTTCAGAATACAATTTTATTTATTACTTTATTACATACATGTAGGTACATCTTATATTTCTACCTATAGTATTCGAAATATTCTCTCCAATCCCTCATATATCCATGTACCTCCGTCAGAATGTGAAATAGCTCCAGATTAAACACTTGCGCTGACGCTCCTTCTAATCGCGCAAACACCGCCGTCAACTTGATGCGAACATCGTCTACTATAGAAACCATCGCCATTTCGGAATTCTAATCTAGCATTATTTTAATTTTCCGTAGCTCTGAATCGATCTATTTAAAGGTGTCATTTTCGTAGGATCTGTCTAACTCCTTATTAGATGTTTCAACATCGGAGATCTCCAAATTATTAGCAGCCGCCATTCTAAACATTTAAAAGTGAAAATAATAATAGAGGCAATATGAAAGTGTGTGTAGATGTAGAAAATAATGTAGACTTACAATATTTGTAACTAAAGAAAACTAGATAACTTGTAACGGTAAAAGAAAATACTTAGGAGTAGTATAATGTGAGGTAAAATAGAGTTAAAAGGTGCTGCAATACATCTCTTATAACGTAAATTGACACTAGCACAGTAAATTATGAGGAGGAGTACTGAAAGATGTCTCTTATATCATAAGAAATTGTAGCAAGAAAGGGGGGAGGGTACACATCAAAAGCTAATTATTTCTCAAGGAAAGCAGTGCTCCAGCAAACCTAATTTAAAAGAAAAATTATTTTTGATTTTTTTGATGAAATTTATTTATAAGATTTAATATAATAAAAAAATCAACTAATTTCATCGAATATAAATTGCTGCGCGTGTTGCGTGAAGTCCTCGTCTTCCTCCTCCAGAAGACTAACAATCTCCGCATTCTCTGTTTGAAGGGAGGGTGGCGGTTCCCGTTATAGTTTTTTTGGTTCTAGGAGCCGCCGTTTGTATTTCCTCCTCCTCTTCCTCTTCTTAACACCATAGCTATACATATATAATATTCATGTAGACTTTTCTTGTTTGATAATAACTTTATTTCAAACTCAAACACATTATCGCACAGTTTATAATGTTTTATAAATATAGTATTATATAATGATTATTAGTTTAATTTACAAGAATACGAAAGCGTTCGATACTTCTACTTAGAGTGCACTTTACCGACTGACTGCCCGCCAGATACATCGCCCAGCGGTGATGTCATCGGGTCTGTTTTTTTAGATGTTTTTGCCTGTTCGTACGCATCGGTCGCATCGGTCTATTTTACGCTATAACTTTTGTTCCTACACTCGGCCATTCGACTATGAATCCGCCTCGGATTCGCTGTAGTTTTCTATCCATGGCTTCATAAATTCAGCACAGGTGGAAGTGCGCATTGGTCCGTCATGGACTCCCACCTTCACCACGTCGTATCTTTCCTTTCCCTTCACTTTAGTGATTTCATAGGGCCCTAAATAATTGGCGGTTACTTTTAAGCCCGTGCCAAACTGGGTTCTTTTGATGGCTACGAGATCTCCGGTTTTATATTGCCTCGCGCCCTTCCGTCGTAGGTTATATCCTTTTCGATTTTCTTCTTGGATTTTCAAAATACTTCTTTTACTTGTTCGTCTTAATTCCTCTCGCTCTTCATTAAATTGTTTAAGAGTTTCTTGCTCTATGATTTCTTTTATTCGGATGTCTTCTTTATTTTTCATTTTGACTCCTACTAAAACTTCAAAAGGAGTCGTAGTGATACTTCTTTGGTATGTCGAGTTTATTGCGCTTTGTACTCGATCCAAATATTGGTACCATTTGGACGGTTCCTGTATGCTTAATTTCGTAAGGACGGAAATAATTATACGGTTAGTACGTTCTATTTGTCCGTTACCACGTGGAACACCGGTGGTTATTGTAACATGAGCTATTCCTTCTTCAGCGCAATACTCCTCGAACTCATTAGCCGTAAAAGCGGTTCCTTTATCAGTGATAATCCTTGTCGGATTTCCAAAGATCTTTTGTTGCTTTCTTAAACAGCTCACCGTCTCGGCGGCAGTAGTCGTTTTAGTGGCATACAGCCACGTAAATTTGGAGAAGTCGTCAATTATAGCCAGAATATACTTATAATTTTTGTTTGTCGAGAGTATCGGCCCAACATGGTCAGCATGGTAGGTATGCAGAGGACCTTCTTGTTTGGGGATTGGGTGTAGAAATCCTTCCTTCTTTCCTTCCTTTCTGCCTCCTAGCAGACACGGTATACAGCTTGCGATAACACCTTGAATCTTTTCCTTTAGTTTGGGTATATAAAATTCACTGTTTACCACTTCTTCAGTTTTCTTTACCGAGAAGTGTCCCACATCGTGTATTCGTCTTATGATTTCAGTTTGCATCGTTTTCGGAGCTACTAACAATTCCTTCCCACTTTCGTACTTGTATAAAATGCCGTGCTTTACCAAATAATTATCGTATTCTTCCGTCTCGGCAATATTTTTTAGGGCAACTATACGCTCATCTTTCTCTTGCGCTAACTGTAGTCTTTTCAACAATCCATCCTGTTCCTTAACTATAGTCATTACCGCTGGATATCGGCTTAGAGCATCGACATGAGTCATCCTGCTTCCTTTTCGATCTTCTATTTCATATTCGTATTCCTCTAGTAGTAAGGTGATGCGATTAGATTAGTCAACGGCTCCGCCTTCGAGGCGTTTATTTGTAAAGTTTGTGAAAACTGCGATAAGTCAAAGCTTGACAAGCTAGCTTCGGGAACAACAAAGCATGCTGCGTACACTACCGAAACATCGTTGAAGTTAGGGACCTCTTCACTCAATAGAGGGAGGTTTCGTGGAGCTGCATGCGATGCCCACCGTACATTATTACTTCCATAAATACCTCTTCTACCAAACTCAGAATTAATTCTCTTTCTCCTTACAAAGGTCTCCATCCATTCTCGCAATTCTATGTTGTCCTCCTGTAACATATTCTGTGTAGCGTGGTGGAACGCGTTAAAAATAGGATTTACCACAACTTGGATTCTGTCGTACACTGGACATATGCAAACGCCTGTATGTTGTCCATGACCATTCTTTGTATCGGGTCATACGGATTATTTAATAAAGTTTCGTCAAAACCAATATAGACGGGGTCAATAATTGAATTCACGCCATACACAGATTTGGTCTTTATCCTAAACAAACGAAAGAACTCTTTCGTCGTACCCATAATAACGTGGTGCATTTCTTTAATCAATTGTGTTTAACTGTCCTTTTGCCATTTGTAAAATCCTTTGTTTACCAATCATGATGCTCCATTCCCCGCCGCTGCTATCGTATTCAAAAGTTATCTCCGCTTCTAGCTTCTCCACTTCATGTGGTAGTTCTAGTCTCATTTTGCTGATATCCATCAGGTCTAGAGGAGTACTTCCCTCTATTTTCCGCGTACTGTAGAGAATAATTGACAAAGCTTCAACTATGTCTTTCACTGTTAAAACTGCCCTATTTTCTTTTATTTCCTCGCTTATCGAAACAACTCCTTCATCTTTCAACCGAGCTTTATCTTCGCTGATCTTTACATCCATTTCTGAGTGATTTTCTTTTTCTTTTATTCCACTTCCTTCTTCTTTTTTCGTTTTTTCCTTTTCCAGCATTTTTTCACTCTTTATTTCTTTTCCATCACTTGCTGTTTTAACATCATTATTTTCTCTTTTCTATTCGATTCGCTCTGGAATGTCTTCCTCCTTGCGTATTTTAGTCTTTACGTCTCTTTTTCCTTGAGTAGATTTCTTTTTGCCCCTTCCACTCATCCTTATGTCGTAACGATTATTCTTTCCACTTTGAGCACTTAGTATCTAAGTAAATTATAACTTGTCTACGCACAACGGCTTAGCGGGACCGCTGCATATGGCGGCGTACGGCAGGCGGCAAACGGCTGACGGCAGCTTCGGGTCTCGGCAACTCGCACTCTTTGGTCTTCTACGCTTCTTTGCTTCGGAACGGCTCTTCTTAATCATCTACGTTTACGTCGTCGTGTTGTATATCCTCCCTTGGTACTAGTTATCCCTGGTGCCAAATAATCCCGGTTGAGCCCCCAAAATGTAGACTTTTCTTGTTTGATAATAACTTTATTTCAAACTCAAACACATTATCGCACAGTTTATAATGTTTTATAAATATAGTATTATATAATGATTATTAGTTTAATTTACAAGAATACGAAAGCGTTCGATACTTCTACTTAGAGTGCACTTTACCGACTGACCACAGATAACATACCTATAGATGGGCAACTCTCTAAGCCTTCATGTGAATGATATACTGCGCTATTTATTGGTCAATATATTAGTGTATTTCAATAATATCCGTCAATTATACTTTGCAAACACCTTATAAATTGTATATGCGAAGTATTATTTACGTGAATATTTGAAATACACTAATAAATTGACCAATAAATAGCGTAGTGCAAAACGACCATTACAATTAAATGAAAAGTAATTAATACACGAATAAATGAATGAAAGATTGATTTATTGGTCGTAAAAAAGTCGCATAACAGGTTATAGAAATACTATATATTAACACATATTCAACAAACCAATGGAAAGATATAAAGTATAAAGTCGATACTTAAAAAAAATAGATAGGAATAGCCATGTACAGATAATTTATTTATGTATGTATATATTTATATATAGTTTAATCGTTTCTTGGTAATACTGGTATAAATTGTTATTTACCAAAACGTAAGTCATTAATTTAAAGAAATTCGGTGTTTGTAAATTGATTGTTTAAATTAGATTATTAATACAACATATGTACAATGGTTAACATCTACAAGTTTGTGGTTTCTGAAGAGAAAATATATTTCCTCGAAAGGTAAAATGCCAAGAAACGAATGAACTTTATGTATTATATACAGTGTCGAAGAATAGTACACATTGTTGTATTTAAAAAAACATACAATACATGTAGTCATCTACATTAAAGGTTTCTAATTATTATTACATATTTATGGCATTACAATAAAACATGTGCATTATAAATTTTATTGAAGTAACAATAACTGAGTACATATTAGAAAACTAAATCGGTGTAAACTATTTATTAATGTGGCCATTTAGCCTTACTTTAACCTTCTAGTTTTCATATATTTGGCAAGTGCAATGTTCTTCATGCTATCGTTGATATTTTGTAAATTTTGCCCTTTAAATATATTATTGACATTCTTAGTCCACATGTAGATGTAAAAATGAACAAATTTTTTAACAAATGTATGGAAAACATTGTGAGTTTGACACGTGAAGATGTTTTCAACTGCGTTAAAAATTAAGGTTTCTAATGTCTTAGAAATGCGATCACTATTACATAAATCGGGTAAATAAAAATGTAATATATCATTGCATTTCCCAAATAAAAGCACAAAATTTGTGTGCGGTCGCAATAAACTGCCGGGCTTGTACTCCCGAAAACTGATGAGGTCCTGATCGCCACGGATCTCTGTTGAGAGCAGCTCGACTCTACACATGTCGCACCTCCCAACCAACTTCAAAATGGACTTGGCCATGTATCCGGCGATGTAGGCGTGTTGGTTGAGAAGGATATGGTCATAAACTCTGTATTCCACGGGTCCTTCAACAATAGTGGGAGGCACGGCTTCGACATCATCAACGTTAATTGCTTCGTATCCACTAACGAATTGTCGTAGAGAATCCAGCGCGCCGTCGCAATCATCTTTCCCACAGTTCGCTGCGGGAGAGTGAACACCGGTGAAATTATTCACCACCAAGCTCCTAAATGAGCCAACAAAGTTACTGCAGCTGGGATTGGTATTGCGGACACCGTGGCTTCTCAAACATCCGAAAAAATTTTCTAATGGATCCTGATTTGCATTCCTGGGACAGAAATAAGCGAACCCAACTGCTTGTAGTTTCTGCCATAAATACGTAAGTCCGCGTATTGTAATCGTCCAATTTTTGACAGATGGTGGCACAAACTCTCTCCCATCACGTCGTACATATCGTATAGTGCCCAACACTTTAATTGCTTCAAGCCAGAATACGTGATGATTCGATGTCGTCGTAATGGCGGACCGCAAAACTTTCCCTGCATCGGTAGACAATGTCGATCCATTCACGCTATCGAACAGCTTATCAAAAAATAAAAGATAATCAGCTGTGTCACTTGCACTATTCTCTAAAACACCTGTAAGCAAAAAAAAAGGGAAATCAAAATCGATAGTAATGTATTGTGCTAAAATGTTTTATCATTCTTTTCAATAAACTTACCAAACTTTGTTAATCCTCTCATTGTTGAGGAAACTCTTTGTGAGAAAACCTGGGCGGCCAGCTTCACTTTCATTTTCCGTATTTTCTGGGGATAGACGTGAAGGTCGGTGAGCCGGTTACACATCCTTGTGTCGTAATCACCTGTATCCATCTCGTACAATTTAATTATATCGGACCATGTTGCAATTTGCTCCGCTCCCTGCCACTTAAATTTTACATTTGCCTCCAACATGTTGTTCCGAATGCCTTTTAAGAGGTGTGGCGGATCAAACATCGGGATAACCTCCACATCATTGACAGAAAATCCAAACAGTCGATTCTCCTTCCCTTCTAAATGACACTGTCTGTCATGCTGCTGCCTCAGCATAGCAATGGCCGTAGTGTTTGTAGAATGCTGATCGCATACTGTGGCTAGAACGTGTAAACCGATGTCTTGGAGGGCACTTATTATTGTTTTAATATTTCGTGTGAGATCCGCCGATTTCATTCCGGATTCCACAAAGTAGAATGCTATTGGCTGCTTCCATTTTCGCCGGAGGCCACGTGCCATAAAAACCATAGCATGATCTGCAAATTTCTTGCGACGCCCATCCCCTGAATCTTCCAGTCCTTCGATGAAGTCATATTTTTTATTATAATCCAAACCTGGTTGTACCATCATTTCGTCGAATAGGAGTACGCAATACCTGTCGAGTGGATCCATACTCTCTACAGTCGTTTTTAGGCTGTTCAATATTCTATTATTGATCCCACAGAGAAATGGTACTTTGTTGAGCACTAACA
Source organism: Cetonia aurata (assembly GCA_949128085.1). Taxonomy (NCBI): domain Eukaryota; kingdom Metazoa; phylum Arthropoda; class Insecta; order Coleoptera; family Scarabaeidae; genus Cetonia; species Cetonia aurata. Next base: position 13,746,538 of record OX421889.1, read on the forward strand.
ACAACGTTTTCCTAGAAGGAAGGGCAAAGATCTTCTTCAACAGTTTGTAGCCCCTTGGGCTTTGCTTCAGCAGAGATAAAGCAAACACCTTATCGTCAACTGAAAATCGCCTTCCTCTACTTTTTTTTCGCTGCATTGCTAGCTGCAACATAAAAAAACGCGCTGTGGCCTTGTTGACTGTAGCCCTAAAATATTCTTCACATGTGCTAAATTCTAGGGCTTCCTTTATGCGCTGTTTATTATCGGCATTTCTCCTTTCCAACCTTGCTGCCTTTCTGCGGAAGTTTTGCGCTAATTTATATAGTCCCATCTCGCGATGGGAAAGTTGTCGCCGTCTACTTACATTTACATGTTTCAGTATCCCTCCTTGTTTTCGACGTCTATTGTCTGCAACATGGAATTTTAAATAAAAACACGGTTCTAACAGTTTCATTGTTTTCTTCATTTCCTGATATTCATTATTCCGGCTAATCCGATTAAAGAAATGACGTAAGATTGTTTACAAAGGATTACTATTAATAATCCGCTTTAAATAAATTAATATGGACAGATAATCTTACTTAATATAAGCCGTATTGAGTAAGATTATCTTACTTAATGACTTTCTACATTTATTTAATCGGATTAGTGGGAATAATGAATATTATGAAATTAAAGGTGGATACATTTTAATAAATAAGCCTTGGGATTATAATTGAATTATTTTCTTAGAAAAATGAGTAATACAATGTAAATGCATCTGTCAATAATACAGAAATGTAATTCAAGCAATTTCGGGTGCGTTTATTAATCCCTTCTATGACTAAGTCATTATATGCATCTACATATTACGGCTGTATGCTATATAGGTCATTATAGCCTAAGCTGTTAATAAATATGCAAGTAATAACGACATCTGTTTTTTTTTATTTATTTTTCAATAATAATAAAGTAATATGAAATGATTTCTTTAATCATTGATTTATGTAACTTATATTCCAAATTAGAATAAAATGTTTTTATCCAAAAATCTCTTACCTTTCGCCTTAGATTTGAAGGACTCCGCAACAGCTAGCACTTGCTTGGGTAGAGCAACAGGCACAGCAACAGGTTCACCTGAAATATATATAAATACTATGAAGAACTTGATGATACAGTCATTGTAATCATATATCAAAATAGGACTCGGCTTAACTTAGAAAGTCTAGTACAAAATAGATGAGGAATCATATTTAAGATAAATACCTTGGGTATTACTTCTAGAGGGTCCTGGAATTATAGCCATTTCTTCTGTGTTGCCAACAGCCCCAACTGAAACAATTTAGAATACTATTAAGACTTTGTCAATAGATATAGTCATTGAAATCATATTTAAAAAGAAAACTTTGCCAGATAAGTGACTGTAATATGAAGTAATGGAAAAATAATAATATAAATACCTTGTTCGGAACCTGTAGGGGGCTCCAGAACTACTGCTAGTTGTTCTCCCTCAGCAACGGGTTCTGAAAAAGAATTGGTATTCCAATTTTTCTGTTATGTACATATATAATGAATATATAAATTACCTGGTAGGTGTAAAGATGGTAATGATTGCTGTTTCAGATTAGTAGCATTATTATTATCTATGAAGTAGCAATTATCCGCAAAATGGGCGGAACAAATTCTGTAGTTTTTTCGTAGCACATTAACGTTTTTATTCAACAGATCCATACGCCCAATTAAGTTAAGCCATTTTTCAAGCAACTGTAAATTTTATAATTATATATCTGCGATTAATAATATATACTTAAGTCGCTTACCTCAACTTCTTTTGGAAAACTGTGCATCTTCACATCTTTATTGGTGTATTTGCAAGTTGATACACAACAGTAGAACACCATCTTGATATCAAATTGATATTCTATTCCGCAAAACAAAAGACTGATAAAAACACACGTTATCTGTAGCACTCGCAACGTCGTACTAGATCAGTGAATCGTTAAATCGATACAATCGACTGAATCGTACTCGATAGCCACAGAATTTATATTTTAAGTGTCTGGTGGTGGGGCGATCTGAGAGACCGCACACCAGCGCCATGGGCGGGAGCAGTGTCAACTAAAAACAAAGTACAGGTAGAAGAGACCCAGTGAACCGGGCATGCGACTGACTGCCCGCCAGATATATCGCCCAGCGGTGATGTCATCGGGTCTGTTTTTTTAGATGTTTTTGCCTGTTCGTACGCATCGGTCTATTTTACGCTATAACTTTTGTTCCTACATTCATATTAGATAGAGAAAAATATTTAAAAATTTAAAATTATCTTACCTAAAGATGTTTTTGCACGCTACAAAGAGTGCTTCTCCAGGCAAATCTTTCTTATTCACCGTCTCTATAACCAAAGTGCATGGTTTGTTGGCCATAATTGTTAAAATAAAAATTCTAAAATCACTACTGTAGTAAATATTGAGAATGAATGACTGAATAACCTAGACAGCTCAGATTTTATACTCAACTAAGTATTAGTTAATGATGGAAAGCTATCGCTAAATTTCTTTGGTATATACAATGGTCAACATATAATTAGTATCTAAATATACATGTTACCTTGCAAAGTTTCTACAGTAACTATTAGCTAATTAGTTAGAATCATCATCCTAAAATTCTTTTGAAAAATGTTAAAGCAACTACGTCATAGGTAGATTTGTGCATTAAACAAAAGTTTCTACAATAACAAAAATCCATAAGAACAAGTGAAAAAATCCCTTACCACAAAAATTAAAAGATACAAATCTAAATACGTATTTCGGCAACTAAGTTGCCATCTTCAGTAGAAAACAAGTGAAGAGCAGTGTTAAACGTAGTGTTTTCGGCTAAGGTAAACCTTGGAAGATATGCTCTTCACCAAATCACTAGTGTTATTCCACTAGTGATTTCAGAGGTAATTTTGATGAATATTCTTTAGATGCCGTTTTAAATTATCTTTTCTTTTGAACTCAACACCGCAAATGTTGCACTTCATGTTTGTAGCTACCAGTTGACGATACACGTAATATTATGATGAAGAGTAGATCAAATTAGCTTCCTATCGTGCATCTCCTTGCAACAGTCAAGATAAGTATATACTTCGAATAGAGGCTTTACTATACAAATGCCACACCAACTACGTTTATCTTTTAGATGACGCAATAAGTTTTCTACGCGCACTTTCTGATGCTCCTCTTTAGAATTCAATTGCGCTTTATTATAGTAACGTGAGTAACACTCGAGGCAAACGTACAACATATTCAATACCATATAGGTAAATTTTATGCACAACTCGTCCTCGTCAGGAAAGCAGCTACTCCAATCATTAACTTTTAAAATATGTTAAAAAGTGTCGATGTCCTCAGTGTCATGCCAAAAATATATTTATTGGTAAAACCGGGGCGATTCTTCTTCTCGTTCGTGTACATTTGCCAATGCGGTGTACCACAAAATCTTTCTACGTGTTTTTACTATATCCAAAAATAACTTCTTCTTCGGTAACAAATTTTGAATTTCCAACACGTTTTGACTTAAAGGGGTTGTAGAAGTAATCTGAGGTAGACAAAGGCGTTGCAAGTTGATAGACATTGATACGATAAGAACGATACTGCCGCGCGCACATGATTTTTACAGGGTATGTCTGCACACATTTATATATGCTCATCGCGAAAAAATGTACACTCTGGCAAACCTTAAGCGAGCCACTCGGTGGTTCCTAGTGAGACGAGGGGCTGTTACAGCTCTTAATCCACTCTGTCGTAACCTATTCCGAATAGTTTGAGTACTCACACGAGTATTTCTGACTCTAGCCAAGTCGTTCTGCAATTGTCTCGCAGTTACATGTCTTCGACGTAATGCTTGTAGTAGTAAATAGCGGTCATCTTGGCGAGTAGAACATCTTGGACGACCTGGTACAGGTCTTCTACTGTAAATGCCTGTTTCCCTATATGTGGCTACGGCTCTAGAAACACTTGACTGATTGATGTTCATCAAATTAGCAACGTATGCTTGAGATCGATTAAAGCAACTATAGCAGCCACTTGTTCTGAAGTTAAATTGCTCATTTTAGTTTTAAAAGCGTTGGTACAGAACTCTGACTTCGCACTTTAAAATTTGTCCGTATAGGAAGACTTTCAATAAACAACTGAACAAACCTTACACATATGCATTTTTCTAAATGTGTTCTTTTAGAAAAAAAAAGTAAAAATCTTGGTTCATAAATGCCCTTTTTTAGTTTATGCGATACTTTTTTGGCGGAGTGTACATACAGGGTGGGGCAGAAAAACCTATCCGATTTCAAAACGTTATAAAATTAAAACCACTCAACTTGACATAATTTTTTTTTATTAACATATCGCAAATTTTATGCCATTTTCAAATTTAAGTTTTGAAAAGCACATCACTTAAATGTCGTCCTTGGGAGCGGATACACTGATTTAGGCGCTCGCGGTAGCTTTCCATGACTTTCACCGTCATTTCCACAGGAATTTCTTCAACTGCCCGAGCAATTTCCCTTCGTAAAGCAAGAAGGGTCCTTGGTCGATGCTGGAATACCCTCGATTTGAGGTAACCCCAAAGGAAGAAGTCACATGGATTGAGATCCGGTGAGCGCAGCGGCCAGCCAAGATCACCTCTCAGAGAAATGAGGCGTCCGGGAAACATTTCCCTGAGAACGTCCATTGATCGTCGCGATGTGTGGGCGGTTGCACCATCCTGTTGAAACCACACATTTTCCACGCCAATTTCCACCATTTTGGGTCGAAGAAAATTTTCCAGCATGAAACAATAGCGCTCGCTGTTGACCGTTACGGTTTGCCCATTTTCTTCAAAAAAGTAAGGCCCCCAGACGCCTAGGCGGGAAAGAGCACACCACACAGTCACTTTTGGGCTATGGAGGGGTTCCTGATGGATTTCCCGAGGATTTTCGTCACTCCAATATCGAAAATTTTGCCTGTTTACGGCGCCACAAAGGTGAAAATGGGCTTCGTCCGTGAAGAGCACATCGTCGTTTGGGAGTTCTCGGAGATCGCGACAAAGGTTCGTACGGGTTTCAAAATCCCTTTCACTTAATTCCAACCATTTTGTAGGGATGCATTTTGAGGTCCCGATGCAAAATTCGCCGAATACTGCGGTTGGAAATCGCCAAAGCGAGCGAATGTTTTCGCGCCGAACGACGCGGGGAATCTTCAATCGCGGCTCGCACATTGGCCACGTTTTCAGGTCCTGTTGCTGTCCTGGGACGTCCAGGCGACTTCTTTTTCAATGCTGATCCCGTCTGTCGAAAATTTGACACCCACACTTTAATCGTAGCGTGATGTGGAACAGGATCATGACGCCCGAGTCCGAAATGAATTCGAAACGCACGTTGTGTAGCAATAACAAAAGCGCGATGTTCACCAGACCAAGGCATGTTGACTACTGACAAATGGCATAAAACCGGCCTACTAACGGTTTTTACCCCACTACTCTACCTGTTCCCTCTTCTGAGAAAAAGGGATTTGAAATCGGATTGGTTTTTCTGCCCCACCTTGTATAAGAATACTAAATACGTCAATTATTACAGACAATGTTAACAAATAATACATAAGAAATAGTGAAAAATAATTAACAATTTCAAAGTAATAATAATGTTCTGAAGTACCACTGGTACTGGTTACATTTTTAAAAATCTTAGATTGGTCGACATGTTATCTTGAACGGTAAACACGTCAGTTATCACCGGTGCGCATACTCTTTTTTTTTTTTTTTTATTAAAGTCTTCAATTCATCTTTCCTTTGTAGGTTCACAATGCCTCTTCGATAAAAAAACACGATTATATTCCAGTTATAGCAAAACAAAACTTGTCAAATTTTGTTTGAACAAACTGCACTCACTATGATTTATTGGCAAGTTCTAAATTTTGACGATAGGATTTGTACATACATACGGCGGATACTACGTTTTTAAAGTTTCCGTCTTACTTGATGTATATCTGGTCGTGGTTACATTTCTAAGAATCTTAAATTGGTTGAGGTGTTATCGTGGACAGTAAACACGTCGGTTATCACCAGCGCATATTCTTTCTTATTAAAGTCTTTAATATAGCTGTCCTTCATGGCATCACAATACCTCTTCGGTAAAAGTTCCATTATCTTCCAGTCCTAGCAAAACAAACATGTCAACTAAGATTTATTGGCAAGTTCTAAATTTTGACGATAGGATTTGTACATACATACATACGGCGAATACTACATGTTTAAAGTTTAGGCCGATTTTCTAAGAAAATACTTTGCCCCAAGTATTGTTAATTTAGAGTTTGTAAACGATTGTGTTCCAAATTTTGTGAAGACTGATTGTGCTTGTATCATGATAGAGGTAAATTAAGTATGTGTACAGAGCGTAATGTGGAAATATTGTTAAATTATTTACTCGATAAGTAGTTTTTAAACACTTTATTTATAATAATATATTAGTATAGATAAAAATAAATAAATATAATTACAATTTTTTTATTTTTATGTAATGACATTTAAACTAAAACTGGGAAGTATTCGAGCTCAATGCGTTCGGGTTGTACAGTTCCACCTGCAAACAGGCATTTCCGACAGCTCCCTGTGATGCCGAGGAGATGTCAATAGCGGCCTGTATATGGAAACCTATTCTAAACGAACGGTCGGTTGGCGTGGAGAAATCGGAGCGGTTCTATTTAGCCTCATCTCCTGGGACCAGGACACCTCCGGCGTAGTCATTCAATCGGAGCCATTATGGGGAGCCATGCCCCTTCTTCCGCCGGGGCATAAATTCTTCTTCTCGAAGAGAATCAACTCTTCGTCACCCTACATATACCCGACGATACTCCACAGAGAGATTTCCCAGTTCCTTCCGCATGGTATCATTCCGCGGCGAGTAAGTCAGGGAGACCACAATTTTATCCTTCATCTGGCTTATCTTCTTGACCCCGTATCTATACATATAATATTCATATTAGATAGAAAAAATATTTACAAATTTAATATTATCTTACCTGAACATATTTTTACATGCCACAAAAAGCATCTTTTCAGGCAGAGCCTGTTTATCCAAACTTTCCAATACAATAGTACAAGGGGTATTATAAATTCACTTCCAGGATGTATCCTATTGTGTTATTTTCAGGTATATTAAAATTGACGTTTTCACAATCATCAACCCATTTCAATCCTCCGTGAGGGAGGTTGCCCAGGAATACATTATACATACACAATATCGGCTAGCAATAGAGCGTCAGTTTTCAGATACAATATATTTACATAATAATAATATATATTATGTATATACATGAGATTTTTTTAATATTTTTAAAATGGTATTTTTGGCTATTGAAGTACCCAGCATCCTCGTCGTAGACTTCCTCAAATATGTTATGTCCTCGTCTAAATTTTTGCTTTCAATTTTGATGGTTGCTGAGCTGCAGATGATGGTGTTGGTAAGGTTGCTTCGAATTTAAATTTTTTGAGTGGTGGAGGTCTTCACGTTCTTCCTCATCCTCCTCCCTCAAATTAAACTTAAATCTTTTCATCGCTTCTTCAAGGAGGGCCAGCTCCTCTTCACTCTCCGTTAGTAGCCGTGCGTAGGTTACGGGGAGGTTGCCCAATTTCTTCTTCATTGTCTCCGCACGTGGCGAATGCGACAACTGAAGTAAGTTTTCAGATACAATATATTTACATAATAACAATAATAATATACATTATATACATGACATTTTTTAAATATTTTTAAAAGGGTATTTTTGGCTATTGAAATACCCAACATCCTCGTCGTAGACTTCCTCAAATATGTTAATATCCTCGTCTAAATCCGACAATGTGGGTCCTTTCAATAGTAGCTGGTCTAAAATTTTTCCTTTCAATTTTGACGTAGACGATGATGGTTGCTGAGCTGTAGGTGATGGTGTTGGTAAGGTTATCCAAACTTTCCAATACATACAAAGGGTGTTAGCCATTGCTTTATAACTAATAAGAATCTAAAGAATGTGCGAAGTAAGAATATTCAGTTCATTCTATAAAACAACACGCCCTGTTCTTAAGTGGGATCCTATTTAAGGGTAATCGCGCTTGATGCTGTACGACTTCTGTGATCGGACGAGATTTATCAGCATTGCCATCAGTAATAATACCTTGTATTCGGCCTAACCCCGTAGCTTCAAGTACATCATTTCTACCATCTCTCTCTCTCTCTCTCTATTCCCTACTATACTCTATTCACTATAAGAACATAGTAGTGGGCGCTGATGTCGGCGTACGTATCACATAGGAGCAATATTGAAAGAGCGGCAAATTCAAAATTGTTATATTTAGAACTACATTGAAGGTGAATTCAATTTGTTGCATGAATGTCCATATAAAGCCGTGTTAATTTAGTTTACAATTAAAATAATCAACACAATTAATATTAATTTTAATTTGTTGTGCATAAATTCGATATAAGAGTTAATTTTGTTGCAAGTTTTATTAATTTCAGAATTTAAAGACAATTTAAAATTAAAAGCCCATGTTAATAATAATAATCTTTTTATTTGCTATATTGATCAACATGTTGAACATATAAATTTGTAACAATGATAATAATAACAAACAATTGATAAAAATTGAAAAAAAGTAACGGGCTCAATACAGTTCTGTGTTGCAGACCATGACGTATAGGCAATGAAGACGAGCATTGAGAATCCACCAGTACTTCTGAATGTTCAGTTATTCACTTGTAAAGTCTAAATCTGAATCAGGCAACGAATCTGATGATGAACCAGTATTTGCTGTTATAATTAGTTCCTCCACCATATCGTCCACAATATTATCAAGTTCATACATTACATTTTCTTCTGAAATAGCATGTTTAACGCATTTTTCCCAGAGTTCAGCATTTACAAGATCTAATCCCTCAAGCAGCAATGTTTTGACATCGGGCAACTTGAATGTTTTGTTATTAGCAGCTACATGATGTTTTACTTGAGCCCAAACAAGTTCAATTGGATTTAGATTGCAGTGATATGGCGGCAATCTTAATATTGTGCGACCGCTTTGAATTACCATTTCATCTATAACGTAACTCACTGGATTTTCGGTAACATATTATTTTGTTATATCGAGAAGTTGCACTTTTAATAGCGTATTGTCTGTTACAATTCCTTTCGATGTAAGCCATTCAATTATTGTGGCTTTCTTCCATGAAGGATTAGGTGTTTTATCCTTTTTGACTGAATGATAAGGAGCATTGTCCATTACAATTACACATCCAGGTTCGAGGCTTGGTAATATATTCTGCATCCACTCAGTAAAAACTTGACTGTTCATACCTTCGTGATAGTCGCCAGTCTTTTTTGATTCAAAGAGTAGCAGTCCATCGTCAACAAAACCAGTTTCACTTCCAATGTGAAGCACAATCAAACGTTTTCCTTTTCCAGAGGGGTTCTGTAAGTCAAGTGACAATCCATCTACAAATGCTTGTCGGGCAGTAGCTACTGTTGTATCTTTCCATACTTTTGATTTTGTGTGTCCGGCATTCACCCATGTCTCATCCAAGTAATATATTTTCTTCCCCATTGCGCGAAATTTTCTGATGGAATTTAAATAATTACGTCTCCACAAAACAATATCCGGGCGTTCAATCAAAATACAATTTCGGCTTCGTTTCTCCCATTTAAACCCCAATTTACGTAAAATTTTCCACAATGTTGTACGATGAATTATAGGTAAAGTATCATCTGTTTGGATAACCTACAAATTTTTTTATTTAATTTCCAAATAACAGTAATAAATGTAAATATATGTACGGTTAAAATTTTTGAGCAAGTAGGTAATTCATTCTTAAGATAGAAAGAATGCACATGTCTTCTAATAGAATTTTCTTGAGCTTCATCTAGTTTATTGAAAATTGTGTCACGGTTTCGCTTTTTGCTAGGAGATTGTAGAATTCCTGTAGTTTCCTTTTCTTTTACAATTGCCCACATTGTTGCCTCTCCAATGCCAACCAATTTTGAAGCCAATTTTATAGAAGCTGACTTGGAATTATCACGGTGGCATTTAACAAATGCATTATACGCCATAACTCTCTGGTCACTTCGAATATGCTTCCCAGGAGGGTTTTTCGAAGAGCCAGCTTCCTCTCTTATATTCATATTAGCACTGTAATATGTCACAATAAATTATCATGAAAATCAACGTTATTGATAAAATGTGTACCTGTTAATTGATACTGCAACTGTAAAGCTCTAAAAAGAACTATTTTTAAAAAGATTTAAAATAATAATAAACATACAAATCAAACACGAACTAGGAACCAAAATGACATAAATAAAAGTGACATTTCATTTTAGCCAACATAAAATTCATATATGAGAACAAGCGCGGGAATGTCAAATTTAACCATTGTAAACTTGCCTCGAATTTCGACCAATCACAAGCCGGAAAATATTGCCCTATCTTTTACAACGCTATAGACTTAACGTGAACAGAGTATAGGTATGTAATGTAAAGGTCGTTCGGCTAATTTATGTTATGTTTCGTTCGACGTCAACACCTCTTATCATATTGCCCTTTTTATGTTTGACATATTATTATTTAATATTTATGTCAATAATTTTCATCATCGTTTACATTAGTGGCGCCATCTATCCGCCACCACCCCAACTACGTTGTCACTTTATTACCATATCATTTCACTCGATAATTAATGTAATAACTTTATATACGGGCATACATTTCGTATTAATAAGCACCATATAACGTATATCCCCTTGCAATTACATACGATTCATAATAATACCAATAATACCCATACTTTACGCTATCGTGTCATATCGACCAGCACCTCAACTACGTGTTGCCGATTTTTATCAATTCATTATTCGGCATAATTAAAAGAAAATCTCTTAGTTAACGTGCCCTAAAATCGACCCCTCCGTCCGTTAAAACCGTCTCCCCAATTAGCGAACCCGTCCCGGCCGAGATATCGGCCTCCGAAATTTCGCCTCTAGATCGTTCTCTTGAACAAAAACGCCCGTATCTCCGCTATCCGACCGAAAATCGCGAAACCTACCCTCGCACGACTCGTATCGCACCCCGATACGTCTCTACGACCCCACGGACGCGCTCTCTAACGCCGTAAATTTTCGCTATTTTTGAGGTCATAATTCGTTTTTCGCTAATAACTCTCGACTTATCGCCTCTACGGGATTCTATCCCCTCTAATAAGATAACCGTGTTCGTCTTTTACCCCTTCGAGGCATGTCGAGGGGGTAAAATTCTACTGTGTTGGAACGATACAGCTGGGTAGGTCACCTGAGCGAGGACGGGGGCTTCAATCACGAGGCGATCCACATTTTTGTAACTAAAGTGTAGGAAAAGTGTAAACACATGTTTGTAACTAAAAGAAAACTAGGCAAATTGCAAACAGTAAAAAAAATACTTACGAGTATGTAAAGTAAATAGAGTTAAAAGGTGCTGAAATACATCTCTTATAACGCAAAATTGACACTAGCACAGTAAATTATGAGAAGGAGTACTGAAAGACATTTCTTATATGTCATAAGAAATTGTAGCAAGAAAGGGGGGGAGGGTACACATCAAAAACTAGTTATTTCTCAAGGAAAGCAATAGTCGAGTAGGTCTAATTTAAAAGAAAAATAATTTTTTTGATTTTTATTAATATTTATTATATTCTATATTTTATTATTCATCACCAAACACAAAGCGTTGTGCATACTCTGCAAAGTCGTCTTCGCCATCGTCAAGAAGACTGACGACTTCTCTAGGCTCTGGAGGAGGAGGAGGTGGTGGTTGTGGTTCCCGTTTCGTTTTCTTTGGGGGAGGAGGTGTTGATTCTTCTCCTTCTTCTTCCTCCTCCCTCAGGTTAAACTTAAACGTTTTCAACAGCTTCTCGAAGAGAATCAATTCTTCATCACCGTCCACATTTGCCCGATGATACTTCACAGGGAGATTCCCCAGTTTCCTCCGCATGGTAACGTTCTTCGGTGAATAGGTCAGGGAGACCGCAACCTTATCCGTCATTTGACTCATCTTTTTCACTCCGTAACTATACATATAATATTCATATTAGATAGAAAAAATATTTACAAATTTAATATTAACTTACCTGAACATATTCTTACATGCTAAATAAAGCATCTTTTCCGACAGAGTCTCTTTGTCTAGACTCTCCAACACAATAGTGCACGGTATATTAGCCATTATTTATAACAAATATCAATAAAGGATATGCTAAGTCACAATATTTAGTTCCTGAACGAACGAATGAATGAGTGAATATAGTCTGGAGAGCTAGGGTTTTATACTCGACCAAGTATTAGTTAATGATGGAAAGCTATCGCTAAATTTCTTCTAAATATACAATGGTCAGCATATAATTAGTATCGAAATATTATTACATAATGTTACCTTCCAAAGTTTCTACAGTAATTACACTGGGCAACAAATTTTCGAAAAGTTCATCCTTCCAAGCTGAAAATAGTCATTTCTTAATGAATTCAATGTGCTGAACACGAAAATGACTAAGAAAAAGCTGAATTGGCTACGGGTTTTCTGTAATATGTACGCATATTTCAGAAAAAGTGTACTTATGTCAATATTATAATACATGGTAAGACAACATTTACGCATATTTCAGAAAAAGTGTACTTATGTCAATATTATAATACGTACATGGTAAGAAAACATTAGTCTGCTTCTGGCTTTCGACTTCTTTTGGCCTGCCGTTTGTAGTGGACTTGTGGAGCATCTCTACTGATTGTCCAACAATAGTCAGCTAGCATTGACGTAGACCATTTGCCTTGGTACCGTTGCTCCATGGTGGCAATGTCCTGATGAAAGCGTTCGCCGTGCTCATCGCTGACCTGCCCGCAGTTATCAGGAAAGAAATCTAAGTGGGAATCAAGAAAGTGGATCTTTAAGGGCATATTGCAGCCGAATTCATGAAACAAAGCCAACATATCCTCAACCAGACACTTGTAATTTTCTGCCTTGTCATTCCCCAGGAAGTTTGCTGCCACTTGATAGAATGCATCCCAAACCTGTTTTTCTTTACCTTGAAGAAGTTCCTCAAACTTGGGGTCTCGGAAGAGCTGTCTAATTTGAGGCCCCACAAAGATGCCCTCTTTAATTTTGGCTTCACTGAGTCGAGGGAATTTTTCATGCAGGTACTTGAATGCTGGTCCATTCTTATCCATGGCTTTTACCAAGTTTTTGACAAGACCGAGCTTGATGTGTAAAGGAGGAATGATGATTTTGTGTGGCTGTGCCAATGGTGGGTGCTGTACATTCGTTTCTCCAGGCTTAAAAAATGCTCTCGGAGGCCAGTCTTTCTTGATGTAGTGCAAATCGATTGCTCTGCTGTCCCACAGACAAAGAAAACAGCAGTACTTTGTATATCCCTGCTGCAAACCCATCAACAGAGATACTAATCAGGTCAGAACATATCTGCCAGCCATACTTGCTGTAGTTAATCGTCTCCAGTAGCTGCTTTAGATTGCCGTAAGTCTCCTTCATGTAGACCGCATGCGCAATAGGTATGGATGGAAGCTGGTTCCCATTATTCAACAAAACCGCCTTTAGGCTCAGTTTTGAAGCGTCTATAAACAGCCGCCATTCGTGGGGATCATGTGCAATACCGAGAGCTTGTAGTAGACCATCAATATCGCAGCAGAACACAAGGCTTTCTTCTTTCTTAAAGAAAGATTCGAAGAGCTGATGGCGAGTGCGAAATGAAGTCACTCGGACATTCTGTTCCAGAAGATTCCACTGTCGAAGTCTTGAGGCCAGTATCTCCGCTTTGCTTTTCGACAGATCCAAATCGCGAACAAGATCGTTCATTTCATCCTGGGTAATTTTATGTGGTGCAGATGTTTCGTCAAAGCACGAAAAGTCATCATCCTTACTGCAACGTTGAGGAGAACTCGCCGACGCATGGCCATCCTCATCGTCTGAACTGATAGAAAAATCTGTAGGAGGTTCTGGAATTGGGAGTCCTTCGCCATGAGAGACAGGTCGCAGAGCAGATGGTATGTTAGGGTATTCAACTGTCCACTTCTTCTTCTTGGTGATGCCTCCAGAAGCTGGTGGTACCATACAGAAATAACAGTCGTCAACGTGATTGGTGGGCTCCCTCCAAATCATGGGCACAGCAAATGGCATTGCCTCTCTTTTGCCATTAAGCCACTGTGAAAGATTTACGGCACAAGTGCTGCAGCATTAGTGTGGGGCCCAGTCTTTGTCCTGGTCGCCTATCTTGCAACCAAAATACAAATGATACGCTTTCTTAACTGTTGCACTGATGTTCTTTTTCTGTGCAGCAAATGTCACTTCTCCGCATATATAACAGAAGTTATTTGCACTATTAACACAGTTACGAGGCATTGCTACTGTTTAGTTACTTTACACTATAGCAATCACTTATGTATGCTAGAGCTTCGAAAAATATGCGCGAATGAACGGACATTGCACGAGTTAATTGTCACGTCGGCCATTTATAAATAAACTATAATTAGCTATTGCTTGATATTGCGCAATCAATTTCGCAACACTCTCAATGGAAACTTACAGCAAATGCTGCATTAACTTCTTTGCATGAAGGGGTGATGCAATATGACGCAAAATTTCGTAATTTCTCACTAAATTGCATTACATTATGCAATAGCATCTATACAATGGACAAAACGTCAATATCTCTGGAACGTGAGCCAATCAACTTTTTTCAATGTGATATTCGTGTTCAGCACGTTGAATTCATTCAGGATTGGGTACTTTCACCTAAGAAGCAATTTCACTGTTGACCAGTGTAATTAATGTAATAACTTTATATTATAGCACTTGATTAGTCTATTACCTCTTGATGTTTCTGCTCTCCTGATACTAGTTCATGCAAAACTGCAACAAATGGCACTTTCAGTATACATGGGCAACGTTCTTCGCTCTCAGTTGGCTACCAGTGAAGCTGGCCTGAGCCCCCTCGCCGCGTCAAGGCCTGAGAGCCCGAGGGGGTCAAGGGGCCCCTCAATGGGGACCCCAGGGGCTAAAGCCAAGTCTATTCACTCGCGAACGGAGTACTGCACTTTTCAATGTCGATCACTGCACTGAACCTGAACATGCGAAGAGCGTCGATATATACTATTTCCCCCACCACTCCCCACTATGATCGTTCCACTTATTGTCTAAGGTGGGGGGGTCGGAGCATCTAGCACAGAGAGAGAGGAGGTGCTACCTCGGTCTGGCGGGGGGAAGGAGTGCGGGGACCGCAGAATTTAGGACAGGTGTTGGTGAATTCCTCGGGTGATAGGGAAACGTCTAAACGCATTACGTACCGCACTGAACCGGTGTCGAGGGTCTTACGCTGGCAGATGTTGGATATGCTGACTAATACGACTGATTTCTGGGTGATGGGGTCGAACACCAGCGATCGGAAGCGGAAATAACGTCTCAGGGGTACGGCGCCAATAATGATGGGTCCGGAATTCCAGGCTTGGACACTCTCATTAGCCGTGAAAGGGTTGTTAAATTCAATTTGAAGGCAAGCTCCTCCCGTGTATCCTTGCGTACTGCTAGCGGCTTCCGTGACAGCCTGCAGATACAGCCCTTCTATGCGATAGGATCTATCCGTAGGAATCTGGAAGTCGTTGCGTCTCCAATTGGCTATGTCAGCTGGTCCTATGACACCTCCGGCTTAATCATTAAAGCACCATATAACGTATATCGCCTTGCAATTACATACGATTCATAATAATACCAATAATACCCATACTTTACGCTATCGTGTCATCTATCGACCAGCACCTCAACTACGTGTCGCCGATTTTTATCAATTCATTATTCGGCATAATTAAAAGAAAATCTCTTAGTTAACGTGCCCTAAAGTCGACCCCTCCGTCCGTTAAAACCGTCTCCCCAATTAGCGAAACCCTCCGAAATTTCGCCTCTAGATCGTTCTCTTGAACAAAAACGCCCGTATCTCCGCTATCCGACCGAAAATCGCGAAGCCGACCCTCGCACGACTCGTATCGCACCCCGATACGTCTCTACGACCCCACGAACGCGCTCTCTAACGCCGTAAATTTTCATCGGTCATCAACTCGGCAGCATCTTTGCCCTTTTTTCGCACTTAATGTTCAAATTGTTCGTGAAATATACCTCCTATCACTTCTGTGCTCCTAATACTTCTCCGCGACAAACTGCAATAAAGGCGAGTACCAGTATTCTTATGCAACTATCTTCGCTCTCAGTTAGCTACCAGTGAAGCTGGCTTGAGACCCCTCGCCGCGTCAAGGCCTGAGAGCCCGAGGGGGTCAAGGAGCCCCATTAGGGGGCCCCAGGGGTTAAAGCCAAGTCAATTCACACGCGAACGGAGCACTTCACTGCACGATGTCTTGCACTGCACTGAGCATAGATTAGAGAGTGAATATACGTCGCCTGCTACTTCAACACATTTCTGTGACCTTTTTAAAACACTTCGTGTAGCTTGAAGAATAACTCTGCCATCAATAGAATTTATAATATTGCGGATACCGTCTTGTAGTTCATCTACATTATGGACTACTCTTTTGTAAATTTCGCTTTTTACATATCCCCAAAAATAGAAGTCGAGAGGCGTTATATCTGGCGAACGAGGAGGAAATGGAACAGGACCATTTGTAGCTATCCATTTATCTCTAAACAGTCTCCTCCTAAGAAGCGTTGAAACATCACGATGATTATGGGGAGGTGCTCCATCCTGCTGAAAATGAACACCTTGTCTGCTTTCCAAATTCAGGTCGTCGAGAAATTCTTGTAATAGTGGTTCTAGAAATTCCTTATAACGTTCTCCTGTTAACGTATCGTGGTATAAATATGGACCTATAATTTTCGATCCGATCAATCCACACCAAACATTAACACTGAAACGTCTCTGTGGATTATTTTGCCGCACCAATAAAGGATTTTCCATACTCCAAAAGTGATTATTCTTTTTATTGTACATTCCGCGATTGAAGAAATTTGCCTCGTCACTCCACAATATTTTTCGCGAAATGTTTGGATCTTCAGTACATCTCTCAGAATCCTCAATTGTTGTAGAACCACCGTCGATAAAACTTTTCAGAACATCCAGCAACGCTGTATCATCCGCCTCGCAATTGGCTCCTGGTGAATGAGGGCTAACGAAGTTGTTGACTATTAAGCTTTTAAAAGAATTTGTAAATGCATAACAAGTGGGATTGACATTTCGTGCACCATGGCTACGAATGGACCCAAAAAAATTCTCCAGAGGGTCTTGATTAAGATTTCTCGGACAGAGATATTTTAAATCATGTGGATTTGATTTTACTTTCTGCCATAAATGTCTAAAACCACGAATAGTTTTTTCCCAGTTTTTAATGGAAGGGGGAACTGTCTCGCCTTTATTAGTTACGAATTTAATGCTTTGCAGCACATGGACTGCTTCATTCCAAAATACAATGTGCTTTGACTTTTCGGTAACTGCCGCCCTTAGTTCTTTGCCGTGGTCAGGTTGCAAAGCTGCGCCGTTCACGCTATCAAATAGCTGGTCAAAAAAGATTAGAAAATCTGCAGATGTGTCTGTGTCTTCTGCAGATACAGGCAAAGTTTGTTCCCGACCTACATAAAAAAAACAATTATTGGATGAACTGTTAAAGCACGATGAAATAAATAAACCTTACCATATTTTACCGTCCAACGCATAGCTGTGGACACACGATGTGAGAAAATCTGGGCAGCTACCTTTACTTTCATTTTTTGCATCTTTTCTTTAAAAACATGTCCATCTGTTAATTTATAACACATCCGCGTATTACAATCGCCAACATCTAATTCATACAGTGCGATGTCAGTCCACGACGCAATTTGGTTTTGTTTTTTATAAACAAACTTAGCTCGGTTTTCTAATAAATTATTCCTTACCCCTTTCAATAAATGAGGTGGGTCAAACAAAGGTATTACTTCTGCGCCTTCAATTTCAAAACCAAAGGTTCTGCTCTCTTTACCCAAACGTAAATAATGAGCCTTTGTATCGTCCATCACCGCTTGTAAAGAAATAGGCCAGGGGTTGTTTCCACTTTCTTGTGATTCCACGAATCAAATACCATAATATGATCAGCAAATTGCAGCTTCTTTTCTTCACCTGCATTCACAAATCCAATAATCTCATCGTTTTTTTTTTTTTTTTGAATAAGTAAGAGATGGTTCTATAGACATCTTATAAACGTTTTCAGCAGCTTCTCGAAGAGAATCAATTCTTCATCACCGTCCACATTTGCCCGATGATACTTCACAGGGATATTCCCCAGTTATCTCCGCATGGTAACGTTCTTCGGTGAATAGGTCAGGGAGACCACAACCTTATCCGTCATTTGACTCATCTTTTTCACTCCGTAACTATACATATAATATTCATATTAGATAGAAAAAATATTTACATATTTAATATTAACTTACCTGAACATATTCTTACATGCTAAATAAAGCATCTTTTCCGACAGAGTCTCTTTGTCTAGACTCTCCAACACAATAGTGCACGGTATATTAGCCATTATTTATAACAAATATCAATAAAGGATATGCTAAGTCACAATATTTAGTTCCTGAACGAACGAATGAATGAGTGAATAGTCTGGAGAGCTAGGGTTTTATACTCGACCAAGTATTAGTTAATGATGGAAAGCTATCGCTAAATTTCTTTGGTATATACAATGGTCAACATATAATTAGTATCGAAATATTATTACATAATGTTACCTTGCAAAGTTTCTACAGTAATTATTAGCTAATTAGTTATAGGTAGATGTGTGCATTAAGCGAAGTTTTTACAATAATTATTAGCTAACACTGACGAACATTTTGAAATTTTTTTTCCTTCCTGGAATGATTTTGGCTGGATTCTATATATTTCGGTCTGCTGATTCCGGATCCGGTCCCAGATTTTCGATAACAGCCTCCAATGATGAGGGAGGGACATATGCTTTGGTATTAAGAAAAATTCAATAAAAACCCCCTTTAATGCGGATTTATTAAATTTAAACAATTAAAAACTTATAATACATTTTATTAACAGTTAGTTTAGGTACATTATAAACATTTTTAAGTAATTTTCGATAAATTTAATATTTATTTCCTTGACGTCTTGCTTTTATAAGAACTCCCGGATGTGTCTCGTATTAGGGTCCAGCAATAGTCGGCTAACATATTCAGGCTCCACTTTCCTGTATACCTTTGCTCTATAGAGGCAATATCTTGGTGAAATCGTTCTCCATGCTCATCTGATACTGCTCCTAAATTTTCAGGAAAAAAGTCCAAATGTGAATGGAGAAAGTGAAGTTTTAGTGAAATGTTGCATTCTAAAATATGATAGGCCGTGAGTAGTTCTTCCACGAGTTCGCGATAATTTACTTACAGTATACAAATGATCCACGTCTTCATTGGAGTCTTCAAACTTTTAAAAGATGAATTCTTCGTTCTATTGCTTGAAGTTTCCTCGCAGGTTTCGAAATTGGTAACAACAAAGTATTGGAATACACCAGATCTATCTTTTGTTTTGCTATCCCACTTCTGACACCAAATTTTCTGTTATGAATTTCTTCAAACAGTAAATTAAAAAGGAACAGTAACAAAGTTTATTTTTGTAAAATACTGTTGGCGAGTATTATTTTTAACATGTAGTAATGTCGGCTTCAATAATAACTGATTTGTAATACAAATTTGGCTAGTATATATACGAGAAGGTTAATGAGATTCTAATGAGCAAAAGTGAAGCTGATGCCTTTTGGAAAGTTGATTAGTATGGTTAATGATAATAAAACTATTAGTCTAATTATGATTGAAAGCAGTGAAATAAGAAACATAAATGCATTTAAATAATATATTGATGTAGTTCTATAACAATAAATATAATATTTAATAAAAAAATCAATTAATGTTAAATATAAATTGTTGGGCGTGCTGTGTAAAGTTCTCGTCTTCCTCCTCCAGAAGACTAACAATCTCTGTATTCTCTGTTTGAAGGGGGAGGGGTGGTGGTTCCCGTTTCAGTTTTTTAGCTCTAGGAGCCGCCGTTTGTTCTTCCTGCTCCCTCCCCCTCTTCCTCGTCCTCCTCACGCAGGTTAAATTTGAATTTCCCTACAACCTCCACGAACAAACGCAGCTCCTCCTCGTTGTCAGCCATTACTCTGTGACACTGCGCTGCACAGTGGGGCAAAGTCCCGATTTCGTGGCCAACAATCCCAAATTACCTATATGAGGGTTTTCGAGGTCGCTGATTACGAATCTGATGTCCGATTTGAAAAATTCAAAATGGGGGCTCCAATATGGCGGACTAAAAATTCGAACTTCTATTAATTTGACTGAAACTGGTTACTCGGGGGGTTTTTGGGATCGCTGATTACGAATCTAAGGTCAGATTTTCAAAATTCAAAATGGCGGATCCAAAGTAGCGGCCAAAACTGTTCATACGTTGAAAATATGAAGTGAAATCTCATGTAGTTTGGTTTTCGAGGTCATTGCTTACGATTCAGGAGTTAAATTAGAGCAAAAACATCGTAAAAGTATTGTAAAATTGATATTATCAATAAAAAAACAGAAATTTGTAATTTTAATTTTATTCGTTTTTTTTTTTTGATTTATGCATTTATTATGGAGTAACAGTGGTAAAAGATTAAGTCATGTATATGTTATGTAATTTTTTATTTACTCCTAGTAACAAAAATCATGTATGTCATATTCATCAATGTTCGAATCATTCGATTCGAATTCTGATGTTGACCCACTTGTATCTAAATCGGAATCGTTCCTTGTCTCTTGTCTGGTGGTCTTCAGGTTGTTTTAACAATTGTATAGCTTCTTGATGTAGAGATTTTGCCGGTCTCTGGGGCAATTTCCTGATGCTCGAGAGAAATGGATCTGATGTTACTAAGAGCCTATTAAAATGTCTCTCATATTCGATTATCTAGAGCATTTTCTTGAATGATGTAATTTGATGAAGTGTTTAGTGTCCTTATTGCGTGACTCTTGGGCGTCTTCAGAAAGTTGTCCAATCGGTAAAAGGGCATATTTTACAATTTCTGCTCCGTGGATCAACACTTTATGTTAAAATTAAAGGAAAAAATAAATTTAAAGTTGGCGATACTGTTCGAATCAGTAAGTATAAAGGAGTATTTCAGAAAGGATATATGGCTATTTGGAGTTGATAGCTTTTTAAAATATCGAAAGTGCAAGTAACTAATCCCGCTACATATCTTCTAGAGGATATGAATGGAAGACCAAATCGAGGCTGTTTTTACGAGCCGGAATTACAGAAGACAAAACATGAAGACGTTTATCTCGTTGAAAAGGTGTTGCGAACAAAAAGAAACAATTGTTATGTTAAGTGGCTTGGATTTGACAATTCACACAACAGTTGGATTGATAAAAATAATATATTGTAATCATGTTGACAAATTTATTATATTTTCTTTTTGAAATAAAACACACATATTTGAGTATAATATATTTTTAATTTTCACCGATCTTCATCACTTCAAAATCATAAGAAACAGTGTTGAAACATATGTGCAATGTTTCCAGCAAGTACAACGCATATAAGAATTAGTGTATGCAGATAATAAAGTTAAGATATTAGTGTACAAATCACCTTCTAATTTTATACGTGAATTTAATACTGATTTATAAAATGCTACGAAATCGACATTTACCAAATAATGAAAACATCATTAAAATTTATAACGTTTTATTCTGATGTGATAATAATAAAATATATTTTCAGAATACAATTTTATTTATTACTTTATTACATACATGTAGGTACATCTTATATTTCTACCTATAGTATTCGAAATATTCTCTCCAATCCCTCATATATCCATGTACCTCCCTCAGAATGTGAAATAGCTCCAGATTAAACACTTGCGCTGACGCTCCTTCTAATCGCGCAAACACCGCCGTCAACTTGATGAGAACATCGTCTACTACAGAAACCATCGCCATTTCGGAATTCCAATCTAGCATTATTTTAATTTTCCATAGCTCTGAATCGATCCATTTAAAGGTGTCATTTTCGTAGGATCTGTCTAACTCCTTATTAGATGTTTGAACATCGGAGATCTCCAAATTATTAGCAGCCGCCATTCTAAACATTTAAAAGTTAAAATAATAACAAAGGCAATATGAAAGTGTATGTAGATGTAGAAAATAATGTAGACTTACAATATTTGTAACTAAAGAAAACTAGATAACTTGTACCAGTAAAAGAAAATACTTACGAGTAGTATAATGTGAGGTAAAATAGAAGGTGCTGAAATACATCTCTTATAACGCAAATTGACACTAGCACAGTAAATTATGAGAAGGAGTACTGAAAGACATCTCTTATATGTCATAAGATATTGTAGCAAGAAAGGGGGGAGGGTACACATCAAAAACTAGTTATTTCTCAAGGAAAGCAGTGTTCCAGCAAACCTAATTTAAAAGAAAAATTATTTTTTGATGAAATTTATTTTATAAGATTTTAATATAATAAAAAATCAATTAATTTCATCGAAAATAAATTCTTGTGCATGTTGGGTGAAGGCCTCGTCTTCCTCCTCCAGAAGACTAACAATCTCTGTGGGTGGCGGTTCCCGTTTCGTTTTCTTTGGAGGAGGAGACGCTGATTCTTCTTCCTCTTCCTTATCCTCACGCAGGTTAAATTTGAATTTGGACGTAGGCTCCAAGAACAAACGTAGCTCCTCCTCAGTGTCTGCGACCACTCTGTGGTATTTCACCGGGAGATTCCCCAGTTTCCTCCTAATAGTTACGTTGCTAGGCGAATAGGTTAGCGAGACCGCAACCTTATCCGCTATTTGAATCATTGTTTTCACTCCATAACTACACATATAATATTCATATTAGATAGAAAAAATATTTACAAATTTAACATTAACTTACTTGAACACATTCTTGCATGCTACATATAGCATGTTTCCCGACACAACCTCTTTGCTCAGGCTCTCCAACACAATGGTACATGGTGTATTAGCCATTATTTATATTTATAACAAAAATATTGTGCTAAGTTACAATATCCTGAACGAACGAGTGACTGAATAAACTAGGCCAGCTCTGGTTTTATACCCAACTCACATCATTAAGGTAACTATTATTTAAAATGAAGAAAACTTCTTATTTTCACAAACTTTATTTTATACGACGCGTTTCGCTAAACGTTAGCTTCGTCAAGTGGATACCTAATAATTATTCACAAATTGTATAGGACAGAGTTTATATACCTCAAGTAAGCAAATAAACTATCAACTAAGGATTGATAATCCATTCTGAACTTAAATGTGCTTGCATTCTTCCTTGAATAGGTTTAAGAGCGGGGAATTATTTAAATCTGTTTGTTCGTTTAATAGCATCTGGGTATTTCTTAATCGGTTTATTTCTAATGATTCTAAAGTGTTAAGCTTATAACTTTTATTACATGAATGTAAAACTTTGAAATTGTCGTTAAACTGATGGTTACTCTGAATTAAATGATTAGCATAGGTTGAATCTGTTTTGTTTTTTAAATAACTATTTTTGTGTTCTGAAATACGTTTTTTAATTGATCTACCGGTCTGACCTATATATATGTTGGGACACGAACCACAAGTTAATTTGTAGACTCCTGATTTGTGTTTGTCCTGTATTTTTGTTTTATTGTTTTTTATATATTTATCTAAATTATTATTGGTTTTAAAACTGATTTTGTAGCCATTAGAAGTTAGTAATTTCGAGATGTGTATACTCGGTGTACCAATGTATGTAATACATTTAAAATTATCTTTGGTATTTTTAATAGCTGGATATACTAAATTAATTGCCTGTCTATGGAGTTTTTTATTCAACAAATTATCTATAATGTCTGGATTATAACCATTATTAACCGCTATTTGTTTTATAATATTGAATTCAGTATTGAAATTATGTTCTATCATCGGGATATTTGTTAATCTATGAATCATACTGTTATATGCGGCAAGTTTATGACTGTAGGGGTGCATCGAACTGTTATGTATAGTAATGTCTGTGTGAGTTGGTTTGCGGTAAATAGAAAATGAGTGTAAATTGTTTAATCTAGTGATCGTAAGGTCTAAAAAATTTATTTGATTGTCTATTTCAGATTCTATTGTGAAGGTGATGTTGGGGTGAATGTTATTGATAGCTTGTATAAAAGTATTTAGTTGTCTGTTCGTGCCTGTAAAACAAACTATAATATCATCTACATATCGGTACCAGTAAAGAAACGATCTGGACAATGGAAGTTGATGGATTTTGTTTTCTATGTCGTTCATGAAGATCTCTGCTAATAACGGACTTAATGGATTACCCATAATTAAACCTTCTTTAGAATTATAGAATTTGTTGTTGAATTCAAAGTAATTTTGTTTAAGACATGTAGAAAGTAAAAGTATTATATCATTACTAATTACTGGGTTGACTCTATTTTGTTCTAACATTTTCTCTACTAACTTGATTGTATCTATAGGGGGTATACTAGGAAATAAGTTTTTTACATCAAATGAAATTAATTTTGCGTTGTCCGGTAAACTGATTGATGAAATTTTGTTTATTAAATCATATGAATTATTGATGCTATATTTTGATTGGAAATTGCAAAATTTTTTGATAATAGGGATTAAAAATGATGACAGTTTGTATGCAGGGGCTGTGATGTATGAGACCACAGGTCTTATAGGCTGACCATCTTTGTGTAGCTTGATTAAGGAGTATAATTGGGGTGCTAGTGGGTTCATTGTGGTTAATTTATATTTTTGTTTGACATCTATAATGCTATTTACTCTATCTATTGCTTGTTTTACTGAATTTTGAAACTTATCTGTTGGGTTTTTTTGTAATATTTCGTAACTACCGGAGTCTATAAATTCTATTGTTTTGTTTATGTACGTATCTTGATTGAGAGCTATAATGGTATTACCTTTGTCTGCACGTGTGAAGATAATATTGTTGTTTAAGGACTTCTTGTGAATATTCTTTGCGACATAAAGTTCTTTGCTCGGATGTGATTTTTTGTGGACGCTATTCTTGATGTTATTAGCAGAGAGATGTTTTAAGGTTGAATTATTCAGATATTCTTTTCTAACTATTATTTAATGTACGAAAGCTACTACGTTAGAATCAATGTCCTGAAATTTGTATAAGCGCATGATACCGCGCAAAAGTACTGAGGTAATTAAGACGTAGAACTATTATCGTAAAATTCTTTGAAAAATGCGAAAGCTATAGAGAAAGCAGCTACGTTACAAGCAGCTATCATTAGCAAAGACTACGTCACATATTCTAATTTAAAAGTATTTTAAATAATATGTTCTAAAAGAGTGGTGTTATTAGCAAAGAGTATGTCACATATAGTAAATTTAAAAATTTCTAGGAATCAGAATTGGCGAATATGTTTTGTATCATTAGCAAAAGTACTGAGGTAATTAAGACGTAGAAAGAAAGAAAAAGTATTTGGCTGATATATTGTAATACACTCCGCCAAAAAAGTATCGCATAATTTAGTTTTGAATCATAAAAGTATCGCATAATCTTTGTTTGTAGCATAAAGTTGTAAATATACTTTAATGCGCTCTAAGATATAATTTCTATGATTGTTTAAATAAAATACAGGCCAAATAAAAACAAGAACTCATACTTGAGATTTTTATTAAAACAAGAAATTATAATTTTGGAAAGAAAAATGTCATAACAGTAGCTTTTAATACTGAGTATTGCCACCTCTGGCTCTTATGACCGCTCGCATACGGTTTGGCAGAGATTCGATTAACCTCCGTATATAAGCCTGATCCAAATTCTCCCACTCGTCACGGAGAGCATTTGCTAGTCGATGCAGGTCCGCTGGGGCAACATTTTGGGTTCGTATCCGTCTGTGAAGGAGGTCCCACACGTGCTCAATAGGGTTCATGTCCGGACTTACCGCAGGCCAATCTAAAACTGAAATACCAACATCGTTAAGGTATTCCTGGACGATTATTGCAACATGCGGTCGTGCATGATCGTGCATTAACATGAATTCGTTTCCTATAATTGGCGCATATGGTACTACATGTTCTTCTAAAATGTCCGTTATATACCTGTGGGCAGTCAGTGTACCTCTGTCTACTGGTACTAACTCTGTACGACCTGTTTAACAGATGCCTCCCCAAACCATAATAGAGCCACCAGCGAAATTAGGTCTAGGTCTGATATTACACTGCGAATAGCGCTCACCGTCTCGTCTGTACACTGAGATACGCCTATCTGAGGTGTAAAGACCAAATCTTGACTCATCTGTGAAGAGTATATTGGCCCAGTCATTAATGTTCCAATTTACATGTTCTCTGGCAAACCTTAAGCGAGCCACTCGGTGGTTCCTAGTGAGACGAGGGGCTGTTACAGCTACTCTAGCTCTTAATCCACTCTGTCGTAACCTATTCCGAATAGTTTGAGTACTCACACGAGTATTTCTGACTCTAGCCAAGTCGTTTTGCAATTGTCTCGCAGTTACATGTCTTCAACGTAATGCTTGTAGTAGTAAATAGCGGTTATCTTGGCGAGTAGAACATCTTGGACGACCTGGTACAGGTCTTCTACTGTAAATGCCTGTTTCCCTATATCTGGCTACGGCTCTAGAAACACTTGACTGATTGATGTTCATCAAATTAGCAACGTATGCTTGAGATCGTCCATCTTCGATTAAAACAACTATAGCAGCCACTTGTTCTGAAGTTAAATTGCTCATTTTAGTTTTAAAAGCGTTGGTACAGAACTCTGACTTCGCACTTTAAAATTTGTCCGTATAGGAAGACTTTCAATAAACAACTGAGCAAACCTTACACATATGCATTTTTCTAAATGTGTTCTTTTAGGAAAAAAATAAAGTAAAAACGCTAAGTTCCATTATTTTGTTAGTGTTTTTATAGTTCACATACACGAGGCAAACTTTTTGTGAACGTATAAAAATATCTTGGTTCATAAATGCCCTTTTTTAGTTTATGCGATACTTTTTTGGCGGAGTGTATATCTTTTAAATTTGACTAGACATTGGCGCGGTTAGGTAGTAATTACCGAAAGAATGTACTTAGAAAGAATGTCTATACTTCATGATGGTTAGGTAGTCATTAGCGAAAGAATGTACTATCGTGTACAAAAGTCTTATCATTAGCAAAGACTGCGTCACATATTCTAATTTAAAAGTATTTTAAATAATATGTTCTAAAAGAGCGGTGTTATTAGCAAAGAGTATCTCACATATAGTAAATTTAAAAATTTCTAGGAATCAGAATTGGCGAATATGTTCTGTATCATTAGCAAAAGTACTGAGGTAATTAAGACGTAGAACTATTACCGTAAAATTCTTTGAAAAATGTGAAAGCTATAGAGAAAGCAGTAACGTCATAAGCATGCGGTCAGTCGCTACTTAATAACATATTCTGATGCCCCTCGCCCCTCAAAGAAAAGCTCTCCACATGTAGTGGACGTCATCATCGTAGGTGAAGCTTTGTCGCGAATTAAAATAATTCGCGGGTTACATATTATGATACCCCTCGCCCCTCAAAGAAAAGCTCTCCACATGTATACCGCTACAGTGGGCGTCATCATCGCAGGTGAAGCTTTATCGCGAATTAAAATAATTCGCGGGTTACATATTATGATACCCCTCGCCCCTCAAAGAAAAGCTCTCCACATGTATACCGCTACAGTGGACGTCATCATCGCAGGTGAAGCTTTATTACAATAAAAAAGTGCAAATTAAATTAAAGCTCGCGAATACTAGATGGTAATTCCCGCAAACGACCTGGAGGTCGCGAATAAAACCGCAAATTAAAATAATTCGCGGGTTGGAAGTCGCGGATGTGCAGTTGGAGGGGATCTGGTGGACGAGTGACCTTGAAGTGTTCTCCTGTGCACCTAGCGTATCTACTTATATTGATATATGGAGTTTTTCCGCTGAATGTTGTATCGACTTTTAAGACCGGTACTTTTTCGAGCTCGTTTTTAATATGTCGTTCGAACATATTTTTTGAATCGTCTAAATGTTATTGGATCGATATGGCGTAAATTAGTGATGCAATCGGTTTAGATACGACTTTGGAGAGCAGACTTTACGGCATGAGTAGGTATACTATACCGGTTCTAGCTCACTTTCAAGGTCACTCGTCCACCAGGTCCCCTCTAACTGCGCATCCGCGACTTCCAACCCGCTGAAGAAGTTGTAGATCCTATGGACGCAAGAGAGTATTCAGTTGCTATATTTGACGATGTAGTGTGTGATAAGCAAGATAAGATTAGACTTTACTTTTGCATGGGTAGACATAAAGCTGTAGACAGCTTTTATTTGTGTCAAACATATTCTCGAATCCCAAAACAACTAGTCCGCGATAACAGCAATTTTTTTAATTGTTTTTAAACAAGATGATCTGAATTTGAAACATATATACGATGACCATGTCGGTGCTGACATGCCCTTTCATCAATTCAAAACTATGTGTGGTGAATGTTGGAAGGATAAGTAGGATTTCTGGTGATTGATAAGGAGAGAGATATTGATAAAGGTGGTTATAAAGACTTTTGATTGGCATATATATTTCTAAACAAACTCTCACTGATCATTCATTCTTGACTATGTCGAGTAAGGTAGTAGGTAGGATATGCCGATTCAAAAGCACCTCTTTCCTCCCATGGTAAAGGGTATACCAGCACATCATACGAGCAGCGAGAAATGACCCCCACCACTTTCATAGTTCGAGCCGCGGCCACCGAGATTGGCGAGAGGGCGCTACTAGTGGTGCGCGCAATAGTTTGGAAGGTCGCCACCGCGATTTGTGAGAGGGCGCTACTATTATACAGGTGTGAAGATATAGAGCGTGTGATAATGTACAGGCCGTGCCTTTAATTTGTTACTGAATTCGATTGTGACTTTGTGTTAGTTTAGATCTGTACTAGGATGTGAGTGTGATTTTATCATAAATAAATAAAGACAAAAAATATGTAAAATATTTATTAGAATTTATTACAAATTTAAAAATATGCATAAAAGTTTAAAATTTGATATAGAACAGATTTTTAGGTTGGCTTGATGATACATACAGCAATTACCAAAGGTTCTTGTAAGATTAGGAACATTTTCAATACATTCCAAATTTATTATCGGCACACTAACATAATTCTTTATTACATGTTCTTTTTGGTGTCCTTTTACATAGATCAACTCAATATTCTTTGTGAAACGTTGCAATACAGGGTGTGATTGTGACTTTGTGTTAGTTTAGAGCTTTACTAGGATGTGACTGACTTTATACTAAGTAAAGACAAAAATATGTAAAATACACTTATTTTCAAAAATTTTAAAATTATACGTCAGCAGATTTTTCTTCTTCCTCATCTTCTTTTTGTTCTTCCCCGAGTCCATCTAAATTAAATTTCCGAACGAGGTAATATGGTAGGTATTTAATGACGAGGTGATGAGCTTTATTTTTTTCGACCAAAATCTTAACCAAATCATCTAAGGAGATTCTTTTGCTTTGATAATTTTCAATAGCCTCCGATGCTGAATAGAATTCCTCGTCAATTTGCCTTCTTCCCTCGGAATAAGGATCCAGGGCCATCGGCCGAGTACCTTCCAATATAAATTCGTGATGGTAGTCGTCTATTGTTTTTCGCAATCTTTCAATCGTTGATTCTACATCCACTGCTTCAGGATAACGTGAATATGCTAATCACATTTTTGAAGACCAGACCAACTCGAGCTTGCTTCAGTAGCAAACTGCAAAGCTTATATATCGAAGAAGTATCGAAGGAGAGGGGTACTGGTAACTGGCTAGCGTAGACAAATTTAAAAATACATAAAAGTTGAGTTTAGAATGTGTCAGCGTGTGACAGCGACCAATCAGAAGTACTTCTAGATCAAAAATACCAAATATTTGTTATTGTGCGTCGTTTTACATGCATTTAAATGCAATATCGTTCCAAGTGCTTCGATAATACGAATTAACATTGTTTCAATATAAAAGAAGCACACTTTCTACATTTCCACGACATTTATTTAACCACGTTCTGAATTCGGTACGTGCAAACAAAACTTAAACTTCACAAAAGCTTCGACTGTAACGTAGTGTTCGTGACAATGAGTAGTGAAACGGAGCCTTCTTCACCCGCATCTTTTCCAAACGATTTACTGGACAGTATGTTACGAAGGTATGGCGAAGATATCAAGAAAGAGAGTAGATTAATAAATGCGGTGACGTATCCAATAAATCGAACTCATTACATATCTACTGGTTTAAGTTCAGCTAGAGGTTTCCTACCAGCGGTTAAAATATCTAGTGAAAAAGCGAAAAATCACCTGTCTTTCACGCCCTGGGAATGGAGTGAGTTTTTAAAGTATCAAGAAAGAATTAAGAAGCACATATCATCAACTACCGTTTGGAAATGCAACAGCTGTCAATATGATGCAGATGATGTAATAGATGTAGCTGAGCTATACCAATTAAAATTTTCGTACACTAAGACGAAATATTCTTCCGCGAAGATGCAGCCTGTGATACGAATATGTACTGTCGATAATGGGGAAGTAATATTGAATAAAGTTAGCGCTCAACTGCTAATGAAAATCATGAACATTGTAACGAATAGGCTACGGAGAGAAGATGGTGTAGATCAGCACAAAATCGTTGAATATGTTGAAGGTTTGCTATATGGTGAACCTGCTACTAATACCTCAGAATATACAGATTTTATGTTAGAAATATTAAATTTCGATTTAGAAAAATTTTAAAATGATGTATTTTCACATATTTGTATTTAAATGATAAAAAAAAAAATACTTAGCGAAGTATTGTTTTATTAATATTGGTTGCAAAGAAATAAATTACAGCACAAAACCGATAGTTACAATAATTTTAAAATTAATGTAGTAAATGACAAAATTGATGTGAATACTAAAAGTACATTAACAAACAAGATATGAAATTACTTACAAGTTTTAAAATCTTAAATTTACCCCTCTATTTTCGTTAATTTGAAATATGTCTGTCACCACTAAACAGCCATGTTAAAAGGACCATTAAACACCAGTTTCCGACGTTCATCGTTTGGAGATGATCCTCCGTTGTTGCAGCTTAGTATCGTGTCGGAAGGGGAACTGCATTTTGTTCTAATTCCACTAGGACCGTTCTTCCATAACGTGTATGGACACCCAAATTATAAATTTTCACCGCTTCCACATTTTGTGCTGTCATATTACTTTGCATATTATAATTACTTATACATTCTGAAATAGAAAACATGTATGTATCACACTATTACAACAAAAAGAAAAGTATTTACCTCTTCAAATCTTAAATTTACCCCTCTATTTTCGTTAATTTGAAATATGTCTGCCACCACTAAACAGCCATGTTAAAAGGACCACTAAACACCAGTTTCCGACGTTCATCGTTTGCAGATGATCCTCCGTTGTTGCAGCTTAGTATCGTTTCGGAAGGGGAACTGCATTTTGTTCTAATTCCACTAGGACCGTTCTTCCATAACGTGTATGGACACCCAAATTATAAATTTTCACCGCTTCCACATTTTGTGCTGTCATATTACTTTGCATATTATAGTTACTTATACATTCTGAAATAGAAGACATGTATGTATCACACTATTACAACAAAAAGAAAAGTATTTACCTCTTCAAATCTTAAATTTACCCCTCTATTTTCGTTAATTTGAAATATGTCTGCCACCACTAAACAGCCATGTTAAAAGGACCACTAAACACCAGTTTCCGACGTTCATCGTTTGCAGATGATCCTCCGTTGTTGCAGCTTAGTATCGTTTCGGAAGGGGAACTGCATTTTGTTCTAATTCCACTAGGACCGTTCTTCCATAACGTGTATGGACACCCAAATTATAAATTTTCACCGCTTCCACATTTTGTGCTGTCATATTACTTTGCATATTATAGTTACTTATACATTCTGAAATAGAAAACATGTATGTATCACACTATTACAACAAAAAGAAAAGTATTTACCTCTTCAAATCTTAAATTTACCCCTCTATTTTTGTTAATTTGAAATATGTCTGCCACCACTAAACAGCCATGTTAAAAGGACCACTAAACACCAGTTTCCGACGTTCATCGTTTGCAGATGATCCTCCGTTGTTGCAGCTTAGTATCGTTTCGGAAGGGGAACTGCATTTTGTTCTAATTCCACTAGGACCGTTCTTCCATAACGTGTATGGACACCCAAATTATAAATTTTCACCGCTTCCACATTTTGTGCTGTCATATTACTTTGCATATTATAGTTACTTATACATTCTGAAATAGAAAACATGTATGTATCACACTATTACAACAAAAAGAAAAGTATTTACCTCTTCAAATCTTAAATTTACCCCTCTATCTTCGTTAATTTGAAATATGTCTGCCACCACTAAACAGCCATGTTAAAAGGACCACTAAACACCAGTTTCCGACGTTCATCGTTTGGAGATGATCCTCCGTTGTTGCAGCTTAGTATCGTTTCGGAAGGGGAACTGCATTTTGTTCTAATTCCACTAGGACCGTTCTTCCATAACGTGCATGGACACCCAAATTATAAATTTTCACCGCTTCCACATTTTGTGCTGTCATATTACTTTGCATATTATAGTTACTTATACATTTTGAAATAGAAAACATGTATGTATCACACTATTACAACAAAAAGAAAAGTATTTACCTCTTCAAATCTTAAATTTACCCCTCTATTTTCGTTAATTTGAAATATGTCTGCCACCACTAAACAGCCATGTTAAAAGGACCACTAAGCACCAGTTTCCGACGTTCATCGTTTGCAGATGATCCTCCGTTGTTGCAGCTTAGTATCGTTTCGGAAGGGGAACTGCATTTTGTTCTAATTCCACTAGGACCGTTCTTCCATAACGTGTATGGACACCCAAATTATAAATTTTCACCGCTTCCACATTTTGTGCTGTCATATTATTTTGCATATTATAGTTACTTATACATTCTGAAATAGAAAACATGTATGTATCACACTATTACAACAAAAAGAAAAGTATTTACCTCTTCAAATCTTAAATTTACCCCTCTATTTTCGTTAATTTGAAATATGTCTGCCACCACTAAACAGCCATGTTAAAAGGACCACTAAACACCAGTTTCCGATGTTCATCGTTTGCAGATGATCGTCCGTTGTTGCAGCTTAGTATCGTTTCGGAAGGGGAACTGCATTTTGTTCTAATTCCACTAGGACCGTTCTTCCATAACGTGTATGGACACCCAAATTATAAATTTTCACCGCTTCCACATTTTGTGCTGTCATATTACTTTGCATATTATAGTTACTTATACATTCTGAAATAGAAAACATGTATGTATCACACTATTACAACAAAAAGAAAAGTATTTACCTCTTCAAATCTTAAATTTACCCCTCTATTTTCGTTAATTTGAAATAAGTCTGCCACCACTAAACAGCCATGTTAAAAGGACCACTAAACACCAGTTTCCGACGTTCATCGTTTGCAGATGATCCTCCGTTGTTGCAGCTTAGTATCGTTTCGGAAGGGGAACTGCATTTTGTTCTAATTCCACTAGGACCGTTCTTCCATAACGTGTATGGACACCCAAATTATAAATTTTCACCGCTTCCACATTTTGTGCTGTCATATTACTTTGCATATTATAGTTACTTATACATTCTGAAATAGAAAACATGTATGTATCACACTATTACAACAAAAAGAAAAGTATTTACCTCTTCAAATCTTAAATTTACCCCTCTATTTTCGTTAATTTGAAATATGTCTGCCACCACTAAACAGCCATGTTAAAAGGACCACTAAACACCAGTTTCCGATGTTCATCGTTTGCAGATGATCGTCCGTTGTTGCAGCTTAGTATCGTTTCGGAAGGGGAACTGCATTTTGTTCTAATTCCACTAGGACCGTTCTTCCATAACGTGTATGGACACCCAAATTATAAATTTTCACCGCTTCCACATTTTGTGCTGTCATATTACTTTGCATATTATAGTTACTTATACATTCTGAAATAGAAAACATGTATGTATCACACTATTACAACAAAAAGAAAAGTATTTACCTCTTCAAATCTTAAATTTACCCCTCTATTTTCGTTAATTTGAAATAAGTCTGCCACCACTAAACAGCCATGTTAAAAGGACCACTAAACACCAGTTTCCGACGTTCATCGTTTGCAGATGATCCTCCGTTGTTGCAGCTTAGTATCGTTTCGGAAGGGGAACTGCATTTTGTTCTAATTCCACTAGGACCGTTCTTCCATAACGTGTATGGACACCCAAATTATAAATTTTCACCGCTTCCACATTTTGTGCTGTCATATTACTTTGCATATTATAGTTACTTATACATTCTGAAATAGAAAACATGTATGTATCACACTATTACAACAAAAAGAAAAGTATTTACCTCTTCAAATCTTAAATTTACCCCTCTATTTTCGTTAATTTGAAATATGTCTGCCACCACTAAACAGCCATGTTAAAAGGACCACTAAACACCAGTTTCCGACGTTCATCGTTTGGAGATGATCCTCCGTTGTTGCAGTTTAGTATCGTGTCGGAAGGGGAACTGCATTTTGTTCTAATTCCACTAGGACCGTTCTTCCATAACGTGTATGGACACCCAAATTATAAATTTTCACCGCTTCCACATTTTGTGCTGTCATATTACTTTGCATATTATAGTTACTTATACATTCTGAAATAGAAAACATGTATGTATCACACTATTACAACAAAAAGAAAAGTATTTACCTCTTCAAATCTTAAATTTACCCCTCTATTTTTGTTAATTTGAAATATGTCTGCCACCACTAAACAGCCATGTTAAAAGGACCACTAAACACCAGTTTCCGACGTTCATCGTTTGCAGATGATCCTCAGTTGTTGCAGCTTAGTATCGTTTCGGAAGGGGAACTGCATTTTGTTCTAATTCCACTAGGACCGTTCTTCCATAACGTGTATGGACACCCAAATTATAAATTTTCACCGCTTCCACATTTTGTGCTGTCATATTACTTTGCATATTATAGTTACTTATACATTCTGAAATAGAAAACATGTATGTATCACACTATTACAACAAAAAGAAAAGTATTTACCTCTTCAAATCTTAAATTTACCCCTCTATTTTCGTTAATTTGAAATATGTCTGCCACCACTAAACAGCCATGTTAAAAGGACCACTAAACACCAGTTTCCGACGTTCATCGTTTGCAGATGATCCTCCGTTGTTGCAGCTTAGTATCGTTTCGGAAGGGGAACTGCATTTTGTTCTAATTCCACTAGGACCGTTCTTCCATAACGTGTATGGACACCCAAATTATAAATTTTCACCGCTTCCACATTTTGTGCTGTCATATTACTTTGCATATTATAGTTACTTATACATTCTGAAATAGAAAACATGTATGTATCACACTATTACAACAAAAAGAAAAGTATTTACCTCTTCAAATCTTAAATTTACCCCTCTATTTTCGTTAATTTGAAATATGTCTGCCACCACTAAACAGCCATGTTAAAAGGACCACTAAACACCAGTTTCCGACGTTCATCGTTTGCAGATGATCCTCCGTTGTTGCAGCTTAGTATCGTTTCGGAAGGGGAACTGCATTTTGTTCTAATTCCACTAGGACCGTTCTTCCATAACGTGTATGGACACCCAAATTATAAATTTTCACCGCTTCCACATTTTGTGCTGTCATATTACTTTGCATATTATAGTTACTTATACATTCTGAAATAGAAAACATGTATGTATCACACTATTACAACAAAAAGAAAAGTATTTACCTCTTCAAATCTTAAATTTACCCCTCTATCTTCGTTAATTTGAAATATGTCTGCCACCACTAAACAGCCATGTTAAAAGGACCACTAAACACCAGTTTCCGACGTTCATCGTTTGGAGATGATCCTCCGTTGTTGCAGCTTAGTATCGTTTCGGAAGGGGAACTGCATTTTGTTCTAATTCCACTAGGACCGTTCTTCCATAACGTGCATGGACACCCAAATTATAAATTTTCACCGCTTCCACATTTTGTGCTGTCATATTACTTTGCATATTATAGTTACTTATACATTCTGAAATAGAAAACATGTATGTATCACACTATTACAACAAAAAGAAAAGTATTTACCTCTTCAAATCTTAAATTTACCCCTCTATTTTCGTTAATTTGAAATATGTCTGCCACCACTAAACAGCCATGTTAAAAGGACCACTAAACACCAGTTTCCGACGTTCATCGTTTGCAGATGATCGTCCGTTGTTGCAGCTTAGTATCGTTTCGGAAGGGGAACTGCATTTTGTTCTAATTCCACTAGGACCGTTCTTCCATAACGTGTATGGACACCCAAATTATAAATTTTCACCGCTTCCACATTTTGTGCTGTCATATTACTTTGCATATTATAGTTACTTATACATTCTGAAATAGAAGACATGTATGTATCACACTATTACAACAAAAAGAAAAGTATTTACCTCTTCAAATCTTAAATTTACCCCTCTATTTTCGTTAATTTGAAATATGTCTGCCACCACTAAACAGCCATGTTAAAAGGACCACTAAACACCAGTTTCCGACGTTCATCGTTTGCAGATGATCCTCCGTTGTTGCAGCTTAGTATCGTTTCGGAAGGGGAACTGCATTTTGTTCTAATTCCACTAGGACCGTTCTTCCATAACGTGTATGGACACCCAAATTATAAATTTTCACCGCTTCCACATTTTGTGCTGTCATATTACTTTGCATATTATAGTTACTTATACATTCTGAAATAGAAAACATGTATGTATCACACTATTACAACAAAAAGAAAAGTATTTACCTCTTCAAATCTTAAATTTACCCCTCTATTTTTGTTAATTTGAAATATGTCTGCCACCACTAAACAGCCATGTTAAAAGGACCACTAAACACCAGTTTCCGACGTTCATCGTTTGCAGATGATCCTCCGTTGTTGCAGCTTAGTATCGTTTCGGAAGGGGAACTGCATTTTGTTCTAATTCCACTAGGACCGTTCTTCCATAACGTGTATGGACACCCAAATTATAAATTTTCACCGCTTCCACATTTTGTGCTGTCATATTACTTTGCATATTATAGTTACTTATACATTCTGAAATAGAAAACATGTATGTATCACACTATTACAACAAAAAGAAAAGTATTTACCTCTTCAAATCTTAAATTTACCCCTCTATCTTCGTTAATTTGAAATATGTCTGCCACCACTAAACAGCCATGTTAAAAGGACCACTAAACACCAGTTTCCGACGTTCATCGTTTGGAGATGATCCTCCGTTGTTGCAGCTTAGTATCGTTTCGGAAGGGGAACTGCATTTTGTTCTAATTCCACTAGGACCGTTCTTCCATAACGTGCATGGACACCCAAATTATAAATTTTCACCGCTTCCACATTTTGTGCTGTCATATTACTTTGCATATTATAGTTACTTATACATTTTGAAATAGAAAACATGTATGTATCACACTATTACAACAAAAAGAAAAGTATTTACCTCTTCAAATCTTAAATTTACCCCTCTATTTTCGTTAATTTGAAATATGTCTGCCACCACTAAACAGCCATGTTAAAAGGACCACTAAGCACCAGTTTCCGACGTTCATCGTTTGCAGATGATCCTCCGTTGTTGCAGCTTAGTATCGTTTCGGAAGGGGAACTGCATTTTGTTCTAATTCCACTAGGACCGTTCTTCCATAACGTGTATGGACACCCAAATTATAAATTTTCACCGCTTCCACATTTTGTGCTGTCATATTATTTTGCATATTATAGTTACTTATACATTCTGAAATAGAAAACATGTATGTATCACACTATTACAACAAAAAGAAAAGTATTTACCTCTTCAAATCTTAAATTTACCCCTCTATTTTCGTTAATTTGAAATATGTCTGCCACCACTAAACAGCCATGTTAAAAGGACCACTAAACACCAGTTTCCGATGTTCATCGTTTGCAGATGATCGTCCGTTGTTGCAGCTTAGTATCGTTTCGGAAGGGGAACTGCATTTTGTTCTAATTCCACTAGGACCGTTCTTCCATAACGTGTATGGACACCCAAATTATAAATTTTCACCGCTTCCACATTTTGTGCTGTCATATTACTTTGCATATTATAGTTACTTATACATTCTGAAATAGAAAACATGTATGTATCACACTATTACAACAAAAAGAAAAGTATTTACCTCTTCAAATCTTAAATTTACCCCTCTATTTTCGTTAATTTGAAATAAGTCTGCCACCACTAAACAGCCATGTTAAAAGGACCACTAAACACCAGTTTCCGACGTTCATCGTTTGCAGATGATCCTCCGTTGTTGCAGCTTAGTATCGTTTCGGAAGGGGAACTGCATTTTGTTCTAATTCCACTAGGACCGTTCTTCCATAACGTGTATGGACACCCAAATTATAAATTTTCACCGCTTCCACATTTTGTGCTGTCATATTACTTTGCATATTATAGTTACTTATACATTCTGAAATAGAAAACATGTATGTATCACACTATTACAACAAAAAGAAAAGTATTTACCTCTTCAAATCTTAAATTTACCCCTCTATTTTCGTTAATTTGAAATATGTCTGCCACCACTAAACAGCCATGTTAAAAGGACCACTAAACACCAGTTTCCGATGTTCATCGTTTGCAGATGATCGTCCGTTGTTGCAGCTTAGTATCGTTTCGGAAGGGGAACTGCATTTTGTTCTAATTCCACTAGGACCGTTCTTCCATAACGTGTATGGACACCCAAATTATAAATTTTCACCGCTTCCACATTTTGTGCTGTCATATTACTTTGCATATTATAGTTACTTATACATTCTGAAATAGAAAACATGTATGTATCACACTATTACAACAAAAAGAAAAGTATTTACCTCTTCAAATCTTAAATTTACCCCTCTATTTTCGTTAATTTGAAATAAGTCTGCCACCACTAAACAGCCATGTTAAAAGGACCACTAAACACCAGTTTCCGACGTTCATCGTTTGCAGATGATCCTCCGTTGTTGCAGCTTAGTATCGTTTCGGAAGGGGAACTGCATTTTGTTCTAATTCCACTAGGACCGTTCTTCCATAACGTGTATGGACACCCAAATTATAAATTTTCACCGCTTCCACATTTTGTGCTGTCATATTACTTTGCATATTATAGTTACTTATACATTCTGAAATAGAAAACATGTATGTATCACACTATTACAACAAAAAGAAAAGTATTTACCTCTTCAAATCTTAAATTTACCCCTCTATTTTCGTTAATTTGAAATATGTCTGCCACCACTAAACAGCCATGTTAAAAGGACCACTAAACACCAGTTTCCGACGTTCATCGTTTGGAGATGATCCTCCGTTGTTGCAGTTTAGTATCGTGTCGGAAGGGGAACTGCATTTTGTTCTAATTCCACTAGGACCGTTCTTCCATAACGTGTATGGACACCCAAATTATAAATTTTCACCGCTTCCACATTTTGTGCTGTCATATTACTTTGCATATTATAGTTACTTATACATTCTGAAATAGAAAACATGTATGTATCACACTATTACAACAAAAAGAAAAGTATTTACCTCTTCAAATCTTAAATTTACCCCTCTATTTTTGTTAATTTGAAATATGTCTGCCACCACTAAACAGCCATGTTAAAAGGACCACTAAACACCAGTTTCCGACGTTCATCGTTTGCAGATGATCCTCAGTTGTTGCAGCTTAGTATCGTTTCGGAAGGGGAACTGCATTTTGTTCTAATTCCACTAGGACCGTTCTTCCATAACGTGTATGGACACCCAAATTATAAATTTTCACCGCTTCCACATTTTGTGCTGTCATATTACTTTGCATATTATAGTTACTTATACATTCTGAAATAGAAAACATGTATGTATCACACTATTACAACAAAAAGAAAAGTATTTACCTCTTCAAATCTTAAATTTACCCCTCTATTTTCGTTAATTTGAAATATGTCTGCCACCACTAAACAGCCATGTTAAAAGGACCACTAAACACCAGTTTCCGACGTTCATCGTTTGCAGATGATCCTCCGTTGTTGCAGCTTAGTATCGTTTCGGAAGGGGAACTGCATTTTGTTCTAATTCCACTAGGACCGTTCTTCCATAACGTGTATGGACACCCAAATTATAAATTTTCACCGCTTCCACATTTTGTGCTGTCATATTACTTTGCATATTATAGTTACTTATACATTCTGAAATAGAAAACATGTATGTATCACACTATTACAACAAAAAGAAAAGTATTTACCTCTTCAAATCTTAAATTTACCCCTCTATTTTCGTTAATTTGAAATATGTCTGCCACCACTAAACAGCCATGTTAAAAGGACCACTAAACACCAGTTTCCGACGTTCATCGTTTGCAGATGATCCTCCGTTGTTGCAGCTTAGTATCGTTTCGGAAGGGGAACTGCATTTTGTTCTAATTCCACTAGGACCGTTCTTCCATAACGTGTATGGACACCCAAATTATAAATTTTCACCGCTTCCACATTTTGTGCTGTCATATTACTTTGCATATTATAGTTACTTATACATTCTGAAATAGAAAACATGTATGTATCACACTATTACAACAAAAAGAAAAGTATTTACCTCTTCAAATCTTAAATTTACCCCTCTATCTTCGTTAATTTGAAATATGTCTGCCACCACTAAACAGCCATGTTAAAAGGACCACTAAACACCAGTTTCCGACGTTCATCGTTTGGAGATGATCCTCCGTTGTTGCAGCTTAGTATCGTTTCGGAAGGGGAACTGCATTTTGTTCTAATTCCACTAGGACCGTTCTTCCATAACGTGCATGGACACCCAAATTATAAATTTTCACCGCTTCCACATTTTGTGCTGTCATATTACTTTGCATATTATAGTTACTTATACATTCTGAAATAGAAAACATGTATGTATCACACTATTACAACAAAAAGAAAAGTATTTACCTCTTCAAATCTTAAATTTACCCCTCTATTTTCGTTAATTTGAAATATGTCTGCCACCACTAAACAGCCATGTTAAAAGGACCACTAAACACCAGTTTCCGACGTTCATCGTTTGCAGATGATCGTCCGTTGTTGCAGCTTAGTATCGTTTCGGAAGGGGAACTGCATTTTGTTCTAATTCCACTAGGACCGTTCTTCCATAACGTGTATGGACACCCAAATTATAAATTTTCACCGCTTCCACATTTTGTGCTGTCATATTACTTTGCATATTATAGTTACTTATACATTCTGAAATAGAAAACATGTATGTATCACACTATTACAACAAAAAGAAAAGTATTTACCTCTTCAAATCTTAAATTTACCCCTCTATTTTCGTTAATTTGAAATATGTCTGCCACCACTAAACAGCCATGTTAAAAGGACCACTAAACACCAGTTTCCGACGTTCATCGTTTGGAGATGATCCTCCGTTGTTGCAGCTTAGTATCGTGTCGGAAGGGGAACTGCATTTTGTTCTAATTCCACTAGGACCGTTCTTCCATAACGTGTATGGACACCCAAATTATAAATTTTCACCGCTTCCACATTTTGTGCTGTCATATTACTTTGCATATTATAGTTACTTATACATTCTGAAATAGAAAACATGTATGTATCACACTATTACAACAAAAAGAAAAGTATTTACCTCTTCAAATCTTAAATTTACCCCTCTATTTTCGTTAATTTGAAATATGTCTGCCACCACTAAACAGCCATGTTAAAAGGACCACTAAACACCAGTTTCCGATGTTCATCGTTTGCAGATGATCGTCCGTTGTTGCAGCTTAGTATCGTTTCGGAAGGGGAACTGCATTTTGTTCTAATTCCACTAGGACCGTTCTTCCATAACGTGTATGGACACCCAAATTATAAATTTTCACCGCTTCCACATTTTGTGCTGTCATATTACTTTGCATATTATAGTTACTTATACATTCTGAAATAGAAAACATGTATGTATCACACTATTACAACAAAAAGAAAAGTATTTACCTCTTCAAATCTTAAATTTACCCCTCTATTTTCGTTAATCTGAAATAAGTCTGCCACCACTAAACAGCCATGTTAAAAGGACCACTAAACACCAGTTTCCGACGTTCATCGTTTGCAGATGATCCTCCGTTGTTGCAGCTTAGTATCGTTTCGGAAGGGGAACTGCATTTTGTTCTAATTCCACTAGGACCGTTCTTCCATAACGTGTATGGACACCCAAATTATAAATTTTCACCGCTTCCACATTTTGTGCTGTCATATTACTTTGCATATTATAGTTACTTATACATTCTGAAATAGAAAACATGTATGTATCACACTATTACAACAAAAAGAAAAGTATTTACCTCTTCAAATCTTAAATTTACCCCTTAATTTTTGTTAATTTGAAATATGTCTGCCACCACTAAACAGCCATGTTAAAAGGACCACTAAACACCAGTTTCCGACGTTCATCGTTTGCAGATGATCCTCCGTTGTTGCAGCTTAGTATCGTTTCGGAAGGGGAACTGCATTTTGTTCTAATTCCACTAGGACCGTTCTTCCATAACGTGTATGGACACCCAAATTATAAATTTTCACCGCTTCCACATTTTGTGCTGTCATATTACTTTGCATATTATAGTTACTTATACATTCTGAAATAGAAAACATGTATGTATCACACTATTACAACAAAAAGAAAAGTATTTACCTCTTCAAATCTTAAATTTACCCCTCTATTTTCGTTAATTTGAAATATGTCTGCCACCACTAAACAGCCATGTTAAAAGGACCACTAAACACCAGTTTCCGACGTTCATCGTTTGCAGATGATCCTCCGTTGTTGCAGCTTAGTATCGTTTCGGAAGGGGAACTGCATTTTGTTCTAATTCCACTAGGACCGTTCTTCCATAACGTGTATGGACACCCAAATTATAAATTTTCACCGCTTCCACATTTTGTGCTGTCATATTACTTTGCATATTATAGTTACTTATACATTCTGAAATAGAAAACATGTATGTATCACACTATTACAACAAAAAGAAAAGTATTTACCTCTTCAAATCTTAAATTTACCCCTCTATTTTCGTTAATTTGAAATATGTCTGCCACCACTAAACAGCCATGTTAAAAGGACCACTAAACACCAGTTTCCGACGTTCATCGTTTGCAGATGATCCTCCGTTGTTGCAGCTTAGTATCGTTTCGGAAGGGGAACTGCATTTTGTTCTAATTCCACTAGGACCGTTCTTCCATAACGTGTATGGACACCCAAATTATAAATTTTCACCGCTTCCACATTTTGTGCTGTCATATTACTTTGCATATTATAGTTACTTATACATTCTGAAATAGAAAACATGTATGTATCACACTATTACAACAAAAAGAAAAGTATTTACCTCTTCAAATCTTAAATTTACCCCTCTATTTTCGTTAATTTGAAATATGTCTGCCACCACTAAACAGCCATGTTAAAAGGACCACTAAACACCAGTTTCCGACGTTCATCGTTTGCAGATGATCCTCCGTTGTTGCAGCTTAGTATCGTTTCGGAAGGGGAACTGCATTTTGTTCTAATTCCACTAGGACCGTTCTTCCATAACGTGTATGGACACCCAAATTATAAATTTTCACCGCTTCCACATTTTGTGCTGTCATATTACTTTGCATATTATAGTTACTTATACATTCTGAAATAGAAAACATGTATGTATCACACTATTACAACAAAAAGAAAAGTATTTACCTCTTCAAATCTTAAATTTACCCCTCTATCTTCGTTAATTTGAAATATGTCTGCCACCACTAAACAGCCATGTTAAAAGGACCACTAAACACCAGTTTCCGACGTTCATCGTTTGGAGATGATCCTCCGTTGTTGCAGCTTAGTATCGTTTCGGAAGGGGAACTGCATTTTGTTCTAATTCCACTAGGACCGTTCTTCCATAACGTGCATGGACACCCAAATTATAAATTTTCACCGCTTCCACATTTTGTGCTGTCATATTACTTTGCATATTATAGTTACTTATACATTCTGAAATAGAAAACATGTATGTATCACACTATTACAACAAAAAGAAAAGTATTTACCTCTTCAAATCTTAAATTTACCCCTCTATTTTCGTTAATTTGAAATATGTCTGCCACCACTAAACAGCCATGTTAAAAGGACCACTAAACACCAGTTTCCGACGTTCATCGTTTGCAGATGATCGTCCGTTGTTGCAGCTTAGTATCGTTTCGGAAGGGGAACTGCATTTTGTTCTAATTCCACTAGGACCGTTCTTCCATAACGTGTATGGACACCCAAATTATAAATTTTCACCGCTTCCACATTTTGTGCTGTCATATTACTTTGCATATTATAGTTACTTATACATTCTGAAATAGAAAACATGTATGTATCACACTATTACAACAAAAAGAAAAGTATTTACCTCTTCAAATCTTAAATTTACCCCTCTATTTTCGTTAATTTGAAATATGTCTGCCACCACTAAACAGCCATGTTAAAAGGACCACTAAACACCAGTTTCCGACGTTCATCGTTTGGAGATGATCCTCCGTTGTTGCAGCTTAGTATCGTGTCGGAAGGGGAACTGCATTTTGTTCTAATTCCACTAGGACCGTTCTTCCATAACGTGTATGGACACCCAAATTATAAATTTTCACCGCTTCCACATTTTGTGCTGTCATATTACTTTGCATATTATAGTTACTTATACATTCTGAAATAGAAAACATGTATGTATCACACTATTACAACAAAAAGAAAAGTATTTACCTCTTCA
The DNA here is from genome assembly GCA_949128085.1 of Cetonia aurata. Lineage (NCBI taxonomy): Eukaryota > Metazoa > Arthropoda > Insecta > Coleoptera > Scarabaeidae > Cetonia > Cetonia aurata. The sequence goes on from OX421889.1 coordinate 13,791,413, forward strand.
AATCTTAAATTTACCCCTCTATTTTCGTTAATTTGAAATATGTCTGCCACCACTAAACAGCCATGTTAAAAGGACCACTAAACACCAGTTTCCGATGTTCATCGTTTGCAGATGATCGTCCGTTGTTGCAGCTTAGTATCGTTTCGGAAGGGGAACTGCATTTTGTTCTAATTCCACTAGGACCGTTCTTCCATAACGTGTATGGACACCCAAATTATAAATTTTCACCGCTTCCACATTTTGTGCTGTCATATTACTTTGCATATTATAGTTACTTATACATTCTGAAATAGAAAACATGTATGTATCACACTATTACAACAAAAAGAAAAGTATTTACCTCTTCAAATCTTAAATTTACCCCTCTATTTTCGTTAATCTGAAATAAGTCTGCCACCACTAAACAGCCATGTTAAAAGGACCACTAAACACCAGTTTCCGACGTTCATCGTTTGCAGATGATCCTCCGTTGTTGCAGCTTAGTATCGTTTCGGAAGGGGAACTGCATTTTGTTCTAATTCCACTAGGACCGTTCTTCCATAACGTGTATGGACACCCAAATTATAAATTTTCACCGCTTCCACATTTTGTGCTGTCATATTACTTTGCATATTATAGTTACTTATACATTCTGAAATAGAAAACATGTATGTATCACACTATTACAACAAAAAGAAAAGTATTTACCTCTTCAAATCTTAAATTTACCCCTCTATCTTCGTTAATTTGAAATATGTCTGCCACCACTAAACAGCCATGTTAAAAGGACCACTAAACACCAGTTTCCGACGTTCATCGTTTGGAGATGATCCTCCGTTGTTGCAGCTTAGTATCGTTTCGGAAGGGGAACTGCATTTTGTTCTAATTCCACTAGGACCGTTCTTCCATAACGTGCATGGACACCCAAATTATAAATTTTCACCGCTTCCACATTTTGTGCTGTCATATTACTTTGCATATTATAGTTACTTATACATTCTGAAATAGAAAACATGTATGTATCACACTATTACAACAAAAAGAAAAGTATTTACCTCTTCAAATCTTAAATTTACCCCTCTATTTTCGTTAATTTGAAATATGTCTGCCACCACTAAACAGCCATGTTAAAAGGACCACTAAACACCAGTTTCCGACGTTCATCGTTTGCAGATGATCGTCCGTTGTTGCAGCTTAGTATCGTTTCGGAAGGGGAACTGCATTTTGTTCTAATTCCACTAGGACCGTTCTTCCATAACGTGTATGGACACCCAAATTATAAATTTTCACCGCTTCCACATTTTGTGCTGTCATATTACTTTGCATATTATAGTTACTTATACATTCTGAAATAGAAAACATGTATGTATCACACTATTACAACAAAAAGAAAAGTATTTACCTCTTCAAATCTTAAATTTACCCCTCTATTTTCGTTAATTTGAAATATGTCTGCCACCACTAAACAGCCATGTTAAAAGGACCACTAAACACCAGTTTCCGACGTTCATCGTTTGGAGATGATCCTCCGTTGTTGCAGCTTAGTATCGTGTCGGAAGGGGAACTGCATTTTGTTCTAATTCCACTAGGACCGTTCTTCCATAACGTGTATGGACACCCAAATTATAAATTTTCACCGCTTCCACATTTTGTGCTGTCATATTACTTTGCATATTATAGTTACTTATACATTCTGAAATAGAAAACATGTATGTATCACACTATTACAACAAAAAGAAAAGTATTTACCTCTTCAAATCTTAAATTTACCCCTCTATTTTCGTTAATTTGAAATATGTCTGCCACCACTAAACAGCCATGTTAAAAGGACCACTAAACACCAGTTTCCGATGTTCATCGTTTGCAGATGATCGTCCGTTGTTGCAGCTTAGTATCGTTTCGGAAGGGGAACTGCATTTTGTTCTAATTCCACTAGGACCGTTCTTCCATAACGTGTATGGACACCCAAATTATAAATTTTCACCGCTTCCACATTTTGTGCTGTCATATTACTTTGCATATTATAGTTACTTATACATTCTGAAATAGAAAACATGTATGTATCACACTATTACAACAAAAAGAAAAGTATTTACCTCTTCAAATCTTAAATTTACCCCTCTATTTTCGTTAATTTGAAATATGTCTGCCACCACTAAACAGCCATGTTAAAAGGACCACTAAACACCAGTTTCCGACGTTCATCGTTTGCAGATGATCCTCCGTTGTTGCAGCTTAGTATCGTTTCGGAAGGGGAACTGCATTTTGTTCTAATTCCACTAGGACCGTTCTTCCATAACGTGTATGGACACCCAAATTATAAATTTTCACCGCTTCCACATTTTGTGCTGTCATATTACTTTGCATATTATAGTTACTTATACATTCTGAAATAGAAAACATGTATGTATCACACTATTACAACAAAAAGAAAAGTATTTACCTCTTCAAATCTTAAATTTACCCCTCTATCTTCGTTAATTTGAAATATGTCTGCCACCACTAAACAGCCATGTTAAAAGGACCACTAAACACCAGTTTCCGACGTTCATCGTTTGCAGATGATCCTCCGTTGTTGCAGCTTAGTATCGTTTCGGAAGGGGAACTGCATTTTGTTCTAATTCCACTAGGACCGTTCTTCCATAACGTGTATGGACACCCAAATTATAAATTTTCACCGCTTCCACATTTTGTGCTGTCATATTACTTTGCATATTATAGTTACTTATACATTCTGAAATAGAAAACATGTATGTATCACACTATTACAACAAAAAGAAAAGTATTTACCTCTTCAAATCTTAAATTTACCCCTTAATTTTTGTTAATTTGAAATATGTCTGCCACCACTAAACAGCCATGTTAAAAGGACCACTAAACACCAGTTTCCGACGTTCATCGTTTGCAGATGATCCTCCGTTGTTGCAGCTTAGTATCGTTTCGGAAGGGGAACTGCATTTTGTTCTAATTCCACTAGGACCGTTCTTCCATAACGTGTATGGACACCCAAATTATAAATTTTCACCGCTTCCACATTTTGTGCTGTCATATTACTTTGCATATTATAGTTACTTATACATTCTGAAATAGAAAACATGTATGTATCACACTATTACAACAAAAAGAAAAGTATTTACCTCTTCAAATCTTAAATTTACCCCTCTATTTTCGTTAATTTGAAATATGTCTGCCACCACTAAACAGCCATGTTAAAAGGACCACTAAACACCAGTTTCCGATGTTCATCGTTTGCAGATGATCGTCCGTTGTTGCAGCTTAGTATCGTTTCGGAAGGGGAACTGCATTTTGTTCTAATTCCACTAGGACCGTTCTTCCATAACGTGTATGGACACCCAAATTATAAATTTTCACCGCTTCCACATTTTGTGCTGTCATATTACTTTGCATATTATAGTTACTTATACATTCTGAAATAGAAAACATGTATGTATCACACTATTACAACAAAAAGAAAAGTATTTACCTCTTCAAATCTTAAATTTACCCCTCTATTTTCGTTAATCTGAAATAAGTCTGCCACCACTAAACAGCCATGTTAAAAGGACCACTAAACACCAGTTTCCGACGTTCATCGTTTGCAGATGATCCTCCGTTGTTGCAGCTTAGTATCGTTTCGGAAGGGGAACTGCATTTTGTTCTAATTCCACTAGGACCGTTCTTCCATAACGTGTATGGACACCCAAATTATAAATTTTCACCGCTTCCACATTTTGTGCTGTCATATTACTTTGCATATTATAGTTACTTATACATTCTGAAATAGAAAACATGTATGTATCACACTATTACAACAAAAAGAAAAGTATTTACCTCTTCAAATCTTAAATTTACCCCTTAATTTTTGTTAATTTGAAATATGTCTGCCACCACTAAACAGCCATGTTAAAAGGACCACTAAACACCAGTTTCCGACGTTCATCGTTTGCAGATGATCCTCCGTTGTTGCAGCTTAGTATCGTTTCGGAAGGGGAACTGCATTTTGTTCTAATTCCACTAGGACCGTTCTTCCATAACGGGTATGGACACCCAAATTATAAATTTTCACCGCTTCCACATTTTGTGCTGTCATATTACTTTGCATATTATAGTTACTTATACATTCTGAAATAGAAAACATGTATGTATCACACTATTACAACAAAAAGAAAAGTATTTACCTCTTCAAATCTTAAATTTACCCCTCTATTTTCGTTAATTTGAAATATGTCTGCCACCACTAAACAGCCATGTTAAAAGGACCACTAAACACCAGTTTCCGACGTTCATCGTTTGCAGATGATCCTCCGTTGTTGCAGCTTAGTATCGTTTCGGAAGGGGAACTGCATTTTGTTCTAATTCCACTAGGACCGTTCTTCCATAACGTGTATGGACACCCAAATTATAAATTTTCACCGCTTCCACATTTTGTGCTGTCATATTACTTTGCATATTATAGTTACTTATACATTCTGAAATAGAAAACATGTATGTATCACACTATTACAACAAAAAGAAAAGTATTTACCTCTTCAAATCTTAAATTTACCCCTCTATTTTCGTTAATTTGAAATATGTCTGCCACCACTAAACAGCCATGTTAAAAGGACCACTAAACACCAGTTTCCGACGTTCATCGTTTGCAGATGATCCTCCGTTGTTGCAGCTTAGTATCGTTTCGGAAGGGGAACTGCATTTTGTTCTAATTCCACTAGGACCGTTCTTCCATAACGTGTATGGACACCCAAATTATAAATTTTCACCGCTTCCACATTTTGTGCTGTCATATTACTTTGCATATTATAGTTACTTATACATTCTGAAATAGAAAACATGTATGTATCACACTATTACAACAAAAACAAAAGTATTTACCTCTTCAAATCTTAAATTTACCCCTCTATTTTCGTTAATTTGAAATATGTCTGCCACCACTCTAAACAGCCATGTTAAAAGGACCACTAAACACCAGTTTCCGACGTTCATCGTTTGGAGATGATCCTCCGTTGTTGCAGCTTAGTATCGTTTCGGAAGGGGAACTGCATTTTGTTCTAATTCCACTAGGACCGTTCTTCCATAACGTGTATGGACACCCAAATTATAAATTTTCACCGCTTCCACATTTTGTGCTGTCATATTACTTTGCATATTATAGTTACTTATACATTCTGAAATAGAAAACATGTATGTATCACAACTATTACAACAAAAAGAAAAGTATTTACCTCTTCAAATCTTAAATTTACCCCTCTATTTTCGTTAATTTGAAATATGTCTGCCACCACTAAACAGCCATGTTAAAAGGACCACTAAACACCAGTTTCCGACGTTCATCGTTTGCAGATGATCGTCCGTTGTTGCAGCTTAGTATCGTTTCGGAAGGGGAACTGCATTTTGTTCTAATTCCACTAGGACCGTTCTTCCATAACGTGTATGGACACCCAAATTATAAATTTTCACCGCTTCCACATTTTGTGCTGTCATATTACTTTGCATATTATAGTTACTTATACATTCTGAAATAGAAAACATGTATGTATCACACTATTACAACAAAAAGAAAAGTATTTACCTCTTCAAATCTTAAATTTACCCCTTAATTTTTGTTAATTTGAAATATGTCTGCCACCACTAAACAGCCATGTTAAAAGGACCACTAAACACCAGTTTCCGACGTTCATCGTTTGCAGATGATCCTCCGTTGTTGCAGCTTAGTATCGTTTCGGAAGGGGAACTGCATTTTGTTCTAATTCCACTAGGACCGTTCTTCCATAACGTGTATGGACACCCAAATTATAAATTTTCACCGCTTCCACATTTTGTGCTGTCATATTACTTTGCATATTATAGTTACTTATACATTCTGAAATAGAAAACATGTATGTATCACACTATTACAACAAAAAGAAAAGTATTTACCTCTTCAAATCTTAAATTTACCCCTCTATTTTCGTTAATCTGAAATAAGTCTGCCACCACTAAACAGCCATGTTAAAAGGACCACTAAACACCAGTTTCCGACGTTCATCGTTTGCAGATGATCCTCCGTTGTTGCAGCTTAGTATCGTTTCGGAAGGGGAACTGCATTTTGTTCTAATTCCACTAGGACCGTTCTTCCATAACGTGTATGGACACCCAAATTATAAATTTTCACCGCTTCCACATTTTGTGCTGTCATATTACTTTGCATATTATAGTTACTTATACATTCTGAAATAGAAAACATGTATGTATCACACTATTACAACAAAAAGAAAAGTATTTACCTCTTCAAATCTTAAATTTACCCCTTAATTTTTGTTAATTTGAAATATGTCTGCCACCACTAAACAGCCATGTTAAAAGGACCACTAAACACCAGTTTCCGACGTTCATCGTTTGCAGATGATCCTCCGTTGTTGCAGCTTAGTATCGTTTCGGAAGGGGAACTGCATTTTGTTCTAATTCCACTAGGACCGTTCTTCCATAACGTGTATGGACACCCAAATTATAAATTTTCACCGCTTCCACATTTTGTGCTGTCATATTACTTTGCATATTATAGTTACTTATACATTCTGAAATAGAAAACATGTATGTATCACACTATTACAACAAAAAGAAAAGTATTTACCTCTTCAAATCTTAAATTTACCCCTCTATTTTCGTTAATTTGAAATATGTCTGCCACCACTAAACAGCCATGTTAAAAGGACCACTAAACACCAGTTTCCGACGTTCATCGTTTGCAGATGATCCTCCGTTGTTGCAGCTTAGTATCGTTTCGGAAGGGGAACTGCATTTTGTTCTAATTCCACTAGGACCGTTCTTCCATAACGTGTATGGACACCCAAATTATAAATTTTCACCGCTTCCACATTTTGTGCTGTCATATTACTTTGCATATTATAGTTACTTATACATTCTGAAATAGAAAACATGTATGTATCACACTATTACAACAAAAAGAAAAGTATTTACCTCTTCAAATCTTAAATTTACCCCTCTATTTTCGTTAATTTGAAATATGTCTGCCACCACTAAACAGCCATGTTAAAAGGACCACTAAACACCAGTTTCCGACGTTCATCGTTTGCAGATGATCCTCCGTTGTTGCAGCTTAGTATCGTTTCGGAAGGGGAACTGCATTTTGTTCTAATTCCACTAGGACCGTTCTTCCATAACGTGTATGGACACCCAAATTATAAATTTTCACCGCTTCCACATTTTGTGCTGTCATATTACTTTGCATATTATAGTTACTTATACATTCTGAAATAGAAAACATGTATGTATCACACTATTACAACAAAAACAAAAGTATTTACCTCTTCAAATCTTAAATTTACCCCTCTATTTTCGTTAATTTGAAATATGTCTGCCACCACTAAACAGCCATGTTAAAAGGACCACTAAACACCAGTTTCCGACGTTCATCGTTTGGAGATGATCCTCCGTTGTTGCAGCTTAGTATCGTTTCGGAAGGGGAACTGCATTTTGTTCTAATTCCACTAGGACCGTTCTTCCATAACGTGTATGGACACCCAAATTATAAATTTTCACCGCTTCCACATTTTGTGCTGTCATATTACTTTGCATATTATAGTTACTTATACATTCTGAAATAGAAAACATGTATGTATCACAACTATTACAACAAAAAGAAAAGTATTTACCTCTTCAAATCTTAAATTTACCCCTCTATTTTCGTTAATTTGAAATATGTCTGCCACTACTAAACAGCCATGTTAAAAGGACCACTAAACACCAGTTTCCGACGTTCATCGTTTGCAGATGATCGTCCGTTGTTGCAGCTTAGTATCGTTTCGGAAGGGGAACTGCATTTTGTTCTAATTCCACTAGGACCGTTCTTCCATAACGTGTATGGACACCCAAATTATAAATTTTCACCGCTTCCACATTTTGTGCTGTCATATTACTTTGCATATTATAGTTACTTATACATTCTGAAATAGAAAACATGTATGTATCACACTATTACAACAAAAAGAAAAGTATTTACCTCTTCAAATCTTAAATTTACCCCTTAATTTTTGTTAATTTGAAATATGTCTGCCACCACTAAACAGCCATGTTAAAAGGACCACTAAACACCAGTTTCCGACGTTCATCGTTTGCAGATGATCCTCCGTTGTTGCAGCTTAGTATCGTTTCGGAAGGGGAACTGCATTTTGTTCTAATTCCACTAGGGCCGTTCTTCCATAACGTGTATGGACACCCAAATTATAAATTTTCACCGCTTCCACATTTTGTGCTGTCATATTACTTTGCATATTATAGTTACTTATACATTCTGAAATAGAAAACATGTATGTATCACACTATTACAACAAAAAGAAAAGTATTTACCTCTTCAAATCTTAAATTTACCCCTCTATTTTCGTTAATTTGAAATATGTCTGCCACCACTAAACAGCCATGTTAAAAGGACCACTAAACACCAGTTTCCGACGTTCATCGTTTGCAGATGATCCTCCGTTGTTGCAGCTTAGTATCGTTTCGGAAGGGGAACTGCATTTTGTTCTAATTCCACTAGGACCGTTCTTCCATAACGTGTATGGACACCCAAATTATAAATTTTCACCGCTTCCACATTTTGTGCTGTCATATTACTTTGCATATTATAGTTACTTATACATTCTGAAATAGAAAACATGTATGTATCACACTATTACAACAAAAAGAAAAGTATTTACCTCTTCAAATCTTAAATTTACCCCTCTATTTTCGTTAATTTGAAATATGTCTGCCACCACTAAACAGCCATGTTAAAAGGACCACTAAACACCAGTTTCCGACGTTCATCGTTTGCAGATGATCCTCCGTTGTTGCAGCTTAGTATCGTTTCGGAAGGGGAACTGCATTTTGTTCTAATTCCACTAGGACCGTTCTTCCATAACGTGTATGGACACCCAAATTATAAATTTTCACCGCTTCCACATTTTGTGCTGTCATATTACTTTGCATATTATAGTTACTTATACATTCTGAAATAGAAAACATGTATGTATCACACTATTACAACAAAAACAAAAGTATTTACCTCTTCAAATCTTAAATTTACCCCTCTATTTTCGTTAATTTGAAATATGTCTGCCACCACTAAACAGCCATGTTAAAAGGACCACTAAACACCAGTTTCCGACGTTCATCGTTTGGAGATGATCCTCCGTTGTTGCAGCTTAGTATCGTTTCGGAAGGGGAACTGCATTTTGTTCTAATTCCACTAGGACCGTTCTTCCATAACGTGTATGGACACCCAAATTATAAATTTTCACCGCTTCCACATTTTGTGCTGTCATATTACTTTGCATATTATAGTTACTTATACATTCTGAAATAGAAAACATGTATGTATCACAACTATTACAACAAAAAGAAAAGTATTTACCTCTTCAAATCTTAAATTTACCCCTCTATTTTCGTTAATTTGAAATATGTCTGCCACCACTAAACAGCCATGTTAAAAGGACCACTAAACACCAGTTTCCGACGTTCATCGTTTGCAGATGATCGTCCGTTGTTGCAGCTTAGTATCGTTTCGGAAGGGGAACTGCATTTTGTTCTAATTCCACTAGGACCGTTCTTCCATAACGTGTATGGACACCCAAATTATAAATTTTCACCGCTTCCACATTTTGTGCTGTCATATTACTTTGCATATTATAGTTACTTATACATTCTGAAATAGAAAACATGTATGTATCACACTATTACAACAAAAAGAAAAGTATTTACCTCTTCAAATCTTAAATTTACCCCTCTATTTTTGTTAATTTGAAATATGTCTGCCACCACTAAACAGCCATGTTAAAAGGACCACTAAACACCAGTTTCCGACGTTCATCGTTTGCAGATGATCCTCCGTTGTTGCAGCATAGTATCGTTTCGGAAGGGGAACTGCATTTTGTTCTAATTCCACTAGGACCGTTCTTCCATAACGTGTATGGACACCCAAATTATAAATTTTCACCGCTTCCACATTTTGTGCTGTCATATTACTTTGCATATTATAGTTACTTATACATTCTGAAATAGAAAACATGTATGTATCACACTATTACAACAAAAAGAAAAGTATTTACCTCTTCAAATCTTAAATTTACCCCTCTATTTTCGTTAATTTGAAATATGTCTGCCACCACTAAACAGCCATGTTAAAAGGACCACTAAACACCAGTTTCCGACGTTCATCGTTTGCAGATGATCCTCCGTTGTTGCAGCTTAGTATCGTTTCGGAAGGGGAACTGCATTTTGTTCTAATTCCACTAGGACCGTTCTTCCATAACGTGTATGGACACCCAAATTATAAATTTTCACCGCTTCCACATTTTGTGCTGTCATATTACTTTGCATATTATAGTTACTTATACATTCTGAAATAGAAAACATGTATGTATCACACTATTACAACAAAAAGAAAAGTATTTACCTCTTCAAATCTTAAATTTACCCCTCTATTTTCGTTAATTTGAAATATGTCTGCCACCACTAAACAGCCATGTTAAAAGGACCACTAAACACCAGTTTCCGACGTTCATCGTTTGCAGATGATCCTCCGTTGTTGCAGCTTAGTATCGTTTCGGAAGGGGAACTGCATTTTGTTCTAATTCCACTAGGACCGTTCTTCCATAACGTGTATGGACACCCAAATTATAAATTTTCACCGCTTCCACATTTTGTGCTGTCATATTACTTTGCATATTATAGTTACTTATACATTCTGAAATAGAAAACATGTATGTATCACACTATTACAACAAAAAGAAAAGTATTTACCTCTTCAAATCTTAAATTTACCCCTCTATTTTCGTTAATTTGAAATATGTCTGCCACCACTAAACAGCCATGTTAAAAGGACCACTAAACACCAGTTTCCGATGTTCATCGTTTGCAGATGATCGTCCGTTGTTGCAGCTTAGTATCGTTTCGGAAGGGGAACTGCATTTTGTTCTAATTCCACTAGGACCGTTCTTCCATAACGTGTATGGACACCCAAATTATAAATTTTCACCGCTTCCACATTTTGTGCTGTCATATTACTTTGCATATTATAGTTACTTATACATTCTGAAATAGAAAACATGTATGTATCACACTATTACAACAAAAAGAAAAGTATTTACCTCTTCAAATCTTAAATTTACCCCTCTATTTTCGTTAATCTGAAATAAGTCTGCCACCACTAAACAGCCATGTTAAAAGGACCACTAAACACCAGTTTCCGACGTTCATCGTTTGCAGATGATCCTCCGTTGTTGCAGCTTAGTATCGTTTCGGAAGGGGAACTGCATTTTGTTCTAATTCCACTAGGACCGTTCTTCCATAACGTGTATGGACACCCAAATTATAAATTTTCACCGCTTCCACATTTTGTGCTGTCATATTACTTTGCATATTATAGTTACTTATACATTCTGAAATAGAAAACATGTATGTATCACACTATTACAACAAAAAGAAAAGTATTTACCTCTTCAAATCTTAAATTTACCCCTTAATTTTTGTTAATTTGAAATATGTCTGCCACCACTAAACAGCCATGTTAAAAGGACCACTAAACACCAGTTTCCGATGTTCATCGTTTGCAGATGATCCTCCGTTGTTGCAGCTTAGTATCGTTTCGGAAGGGGAACTGCATTTTGTTCTAATTCCACTAGGACCGTTCTTCCATAACGTGTATGGACACCCAAATTATAAATTTTCACCGCTTCCACATTTTGTGCTGTCATATTACTTTGCATATTATAGTTACTTATACATTCTGAAATAGAAAACATGTATGTATCACACTATTACAACAAAAAGAAAAGTATTTACCTCTTCAAATCTTAAATTTACCCCTCTATTTTCGTTAATTTGAAATATGTCTGCCACCACTAAACAGCCATGTTAAAAGGACCACTAAACACCAGTTTCCGACGTTCATCGTTTGCAGATGATCCTCCGTTGTTGCAGCTTAGTATCGTTTCGGAAGGGGAACTGCATTTTGTTCTAATTCCACTAGGACCGTTCTTCCATAACGTGTATGGACACCCAAATTATAAATTTTCACCGCTTCCACATTTTGTGCTGTCATATTACTTTGCATATTATAGTTACTTATACATTCTGAAATAGAAAACATGTATGTATCACACTATTACAACAAAAAGAAAAGTATTTACCTCTTCAAATCTTAAATTTACCCCTCTATTTTCGTTAATTTGAAATATGTCTGCCACCACTAAACAGCCATGTTAAAAGGACCACTAAACACCAGTTTCCGACGTTCATCGTTTGCAGATGATCCTCCGTTGTTGCAGCTTAGTATCGTTTCGGAAGGGGAACTGCATTTTGTTCTAATTCCACTAGGATCGGTCTTCCATAACGTGTATGGACACCCAAATTATAAATTTTCACCGCTTCCACATTTTGTGCTGTCATATTACTTTGCATATTATAGTTACTTATACATTCTGAAATAGAAAACATGTATGTATCACAACTATTACAACAAAAAGAAAAGTATTTACCTCTTCAAATCTTAAATTTACCCCTCTATTTTCGTTAATTTGAAATATGTCTGCCACCACTAAACAGCCATGTTAAAAGGACCACTAAACACCAGTTTCCGACGTTCATCGTTTGCAGATGATCGTCCGTTGTTGCAGCTTAGTATCGTTTCGGAAGGGGAACTGCATTTTGTTCTAATTCCACTAGGACCGTTCTTCCATAACGTGTATGGACACCCAAATTATAAATTTTCACCGCTTCCACATTTTGTGCTGTCATATTACTTTGCATATTATAGTTACTTATACATTCTGAAATAGAAAACATGTATGTATCACACTATTACAACAAAAAGAAAAGTATTTACCTCTTCAAATCTTAAATTTACCCCTCTATTTTCGTTAATTTGAAATATGTCTGCCACCACTAAACAGCCATGTTAAAAGGACCCCTAAACACCAGTTTCCGACGTTCATCGTTTGCAGATGATCCTCCGTTGTTGCAGCTTAGTATCGTTTCGGAAGGGGAACTGCATTTTGTTCTAATTCCACTAGGACCGTTCTTCCATAACGTGTATGGACACCCAAATTATAAATTTTCACCGCTTCCACATTTTGTGCTGCCATATTACTTTGCATATTATAGTTACTTATACATTCTGAAATAGAAGACATGTATGTATCACACTATTACAACAAAAAGAAAAGTATTTACCTCTTCAAATCTTAAATTTACCCCTCTATTTTCGTTAATTTGAAATATGTCTGCCACCACTAAACAGCCATGTTAAAAGGACCACTAAACACCAGTTTCCGACGTTCATCGTTTGCAGATGATCCTCCGTTGTTGCAGCTTAGTATCGTTTCGGAAGGGGAACTGCATTTTGTTCTAATTCCACTAGGACCGTTCTTCCATAACGTGTATGGACACCCAAATTATAAATTTTCACCGCTTCCACATTTTGTGCTGTCATATTACTTTGCATATTATAGTTACTTATACATTCTGAAATAGAAAACATGTATGTATCACACTATTACAACAAAAAGAAAAATATTTACCTCTTCAAATCTTAAATTTACCCCTCTATTTTCGTTAATTTGAAATATGTCGGTCACCACCAAACACCAGTTTCCGACGTTCATCGTTTGGAGATGAGCCTCCGTTGTTACAGCGGAGTATCGTTTTGGAAGAAAAACTGCATGTTGTTCTAATTCCACTAAGACTGTTTTTCCATACCGTGTATGGAAGTATTTAAGTTCAAATTACAATTACGATGACTAGCACCACGAAAATTACCTGTTAGATGACAATGATCTGCAACTTTTGTATCGTCTAGAGCAGTGGTTCTCAAACTTATTTTGTCTACCGCCCACTTCGAGAATTAATTATTTTCTAGCGCCCCCCAATTTTTTTTTACTTTACTTCTTTACTATATCTTAAGGCTGAGATCCCGAATTTGTTTGTAAACACGAAAACTTTGACTTAAATAATTCTCAGCCTTAAGATTCACAATCGCAGTCATTATTTTAATAATTAAATTATGTGTGTCATGTGAAAATAAGACTTTCTGATGAGAGTAATTTAAAACACCATTTTGTAATACATTATTAGAAAAACTTTTATTCATGTTATTAAAACAAACATTTCAATTTGAATTTTAAAACTAATCTAATGTGAAGGATGAATCTGATGTTTTTTAACAAGTTTGTTAATATCAGGCTCGAGTTTACTCAAATACAGTCGTAAGTCACCGCGTTCGGTAATCTGCAACCGATTTCTCTTTTTAGTTAGCAACGTTGCCACAGCACTAAATCCACGTTCACACAAATACGATGATGGGAATGCTATCAAAAATCGTTGAACAATGGACCACAATCCAGGGTACAACTGCGGGATGGGCTTTTGTAGCCAAAATTCTTGGTATCCATTTTTGAATTTTATTTTTATTTCCTCGTTCGTTATCAGTTCTATGAGTTCTTCTTCCAGCTGGGGTGATCCTGCTGTGTTGACATTAGAAAAAGGATCCAACACCCAGTCTGGTATTTCCAAATTTAAAATGTCCTGGAATCGTTCTGTGAAATCACTGTGGAGGTTCTCCAAATGTTGGCAGTAAACAAACAAGTCGTCGTTGTTGAAGGATACTGCTGACAAATTGGGGAAATTGTGAAACTCACGTCTGCCGATATTATTCTTGTATAAGAGCAGTTTGGCTACAAAAGCAGCAATGACATTTTTTGTTTTAATCAAATTCAAGTCGTCACCTTGAAGTTGGAGATTGACAACATTAAATAATTTATATAGGTCTGTCAAGTACCCAATATCATTCTTTGAAGTGATGAGGTTGTCGTGCAATTCTTTGTCTTTGTTGTCCAAGAACTTTATCACAGAGTCAAACAGATTGTAAAATCGAGTCAGACAGTCACCCCTTGATAACCAACGCACTTCTGTGTGAAATAGCAGTCGGTTGAAATCTTCATCATTTGCAACACAAAGCTGATTAAATAATCTGTCATTTAAAGAGCTGTTTCGGATTTTATTGACCGCTTTGATGATATATTGCAGTGATTGAGAGAGACGCTCACTCAAATTTCTCGCAACCAAATGTTGTCTATGAATGACGCAATGTACAGCGAGCACATCTGGAATTTTATTTTTTAAGTACGCTATGAAGCCTTTGTGACGTCCTGTCATAGCTGGAGCGCCATCCGTAGCAGCTGATATAATATTCTTCAGTGGAATTTCTTTCTCATCACAAAATTTTTGCAGTGTATTAAATATAGTTTCTCCTTTTGTATCCGTCTCTAAATTTCTGGCAAATAGTAGTTCTTGACATATTTTCTCATTTTTAATAAACCTCACGTATGATAACAACAATGCTTCATTGCTTGGTAAAGTGGACTCGTCTAACTGAATTGAGAATTTAGAAGTCTTCAGACGATTGCACAATGACTCTTCAATGTTTTCAGCCATCTCATCAATTCGCCTTTGCACGGAACTATTGCTCAAAGGAATTTTTTGGATAATATCTGCCGCTGGTATATGGAGCACGGTAGTTATTACTTCTTTTATTGCCGGTAAAATTAAATCCTCTCCAATATTGTGAGGTTTACCTGTTTGAGCAATTAGCAAGGAGATATTGTAGGAAGCTCGGAGTCCGTCGTCGCCTTGCTTAGAAGCCGCTGAAAAAAGTTTTGACACAGTTGGCTGAGCTACGTGCTTCTTTTCCAGGTCTTGAAAATAAGTCACATTTTTGTCTTTTTTATCTGAATGCATTTTATTCAGATGATCTCGTAGCCTTGAGGGTTTCATCGCTTCATTCGAAAATGTTTTGTGGCAAAGAAGGCACATAGGCGAAGATAGATTTGTGGGATTTTCAATAAATCCATATTTTATATATTCAGCGCTGTACTGCCGTTTCTTCTTTTTTGCTTCCGACATAATTTTGTCTTCAAAAATGCAGAAGTAAAGAATCGAGTATTAAAAACTTGCAAATGACACCACTCACAGTATTCTTACTGAGCAAATTAGGCACCGTACGCACAGCACTTTATGACTGATTGTGCATGGCGCGCGCGCTTTTATATGGAGCAGCGGGCGGGCCTAGTACTTTCGAGAATGTTCCAGTCACTTCTCGCTTCGAATCGGAGTTTATCGCCATCTATGGTAGAGCAGCAGTACCTACTCCGTTTGACTACTATCGGACAGGAAATAGTTACTGTCTGGTCCCCTAGATGGCGTTATGCGTATAAACCTAAACCGCTTCAACGCTCCCCAATCTTCTCTGTGCCTTTTACCGCCCCCCTACAGGCCTCCAGCGCCCACAAGGGGGCGTTATCGCCCACTTTGAGAAACACTGGTCTAGAGGTAGCTGACAAATATGACACACAGTCGAATTGTTAAAAATTGTTTGCTCATCCTCGTTGAGAGGACGCATAGGTATTTTGACTTTCAAATAATTATTGTAAAGTAATCGTGCATCTTCTGTTAATCGTGTTATGAATACTTTTGGAGAATCTAATCCCGCATATGTTTCAAATTTATTCAGACTAGGATCAGAAGAGCAAACAATTTTATATGCGAAGCTGTATGGAACGTGTATATGCGTATTCATGGTATAAGAAGAACTTACATTTGGTTCACAATTTAGTATAGGTTGTAACAAATATTCAAAATCAGCATAAACAGCAAACGGTATCTTTAAATTTCTTTCAAAATTGTTGAATTTTATAATGTTTTCCGGTTGCATGATACCAGTCTTTGTTTTTTTTTAAGTTCAGTAAATGGTAACACGGTATATATATGATTACAATCTTCGATACAGTGCTTATCTAATGCCACTTTTGTGGGCAATGTCTGTAAACAACCATCGCATAAATGAATACCATGTTTGTGATTAGATAACTGAGATGAAATTAATCGTGATAGACTTTTAATTAAAACAAAATGAAAATTTCCACCTTCTTCTAAACACAATAAATTGATGTGTGTATTTTGTTTCCTTTTTGTAAAATAAATTGGCCCTACCACTTCAACTTTCCCTAATACTGGGTCTTGCGCTAATCCATAAACATTTATACTGATATTATTAAGATGTTCAATTTTCGGTAAGTGTTTTACTGTACCCGGGAATTGAATACCTTGTAAATTTAAAACGGTATTGTAGTGCGGATAAGATGATGTTTTATTATCATGAAATGTAGCCGGATGAAGACCCCATGCTAAGCAGGCATTGTCATCATTTTTAATATTAATGCATGCCCTCTTTTTCTCAATACTCTCGGGAAGTTTTATGCACGAGGAGCTTGATAGTGGTCGATAAACATTCAAATTTATTTCGATGTGTGAAATTTGCATTAAACTAAACCCTGAATCGCGCTCTTGAAATTCCTCGCTTTTACTCTGAATTCGACTTGATAATTCGTCGTATGTATCGTCAATACTTGAAGATTCATTTATTATTACAAAACGAGTATTAAACGACTTTAACTCAATTTGGGGCTCCTCGTTTTATGAGTTTCTAATATAACAATTCCAACTGAAATTTCAAAGATACAAATTTTGAAATCGCGTCGTGAATTAATTGACATGATTTTAATTTAATTGTCTTTAAAAAATGTGGTATATCAGTTTTTACGTTTCCCACCAATTTATAGCTTGCGATACGATGTTTAAAAGCAGAATTTATTCTAGATACGCCTTCCCCCAAATCTATGATATTCTTTTCCATATGTTGTTGAGACCTTAAATGACCGCGATATTGAGATAAATTCACAAAAGAAACATTACAGCATTTGTATTTTACCTGTCCGTCACTCGGAGGTAAGGTGTCTTCCTTCAGTTTCTTTTTAGCAGGCCCTGCCACATGAGGACACATGTCTGATTGTAGTCCACACATCTCGCAGAGGTAATTTTTATGAATGTTCTTGATGTGACGTTTTAAGTTGTCTTTTCTGCTGATCTCACTTCCGCAAATGTTGCACTTCATGATTTTAGCAATAGTTGGCGTGGTTACGTAATATGACTGGGGGTAGAACCATCGTCCACTTATATACCTCCTTCCCACCTAAATTAGCATCCTGCCATGCGTCTCCTTGCAACAGTCTGGGTAAGTGTAAACTTCAAATAGAGGTTTCACTATGCAAATACCGCACCAGCTGCGCTTATCTTTTAGATAATAGGGTAAATGTTACTATATTTACTTTCTGATGCTCTTCTTCAGAATCACGGTATTTTCCATAATAACGCGAGTAACAGCGGACGCAAACGTACAACCTATTGGATATCATGTAGGTAAACTTTATACACAATTCGTCGTTGTTAGGGAAGCAGCAATTCCAATCATTTACTTTTAAAATATGTTGAAAAATGTCAATCTCATCTTCGTCAAACCCGATTTTACCGGGGTAATTCTTCCTCTGGACCGTCTACATTTGCTAATGACAATACGCATAGAATGTAATATAATATCGTCTACCTACCACGGTACACATCCTTCACATACATTGTATGAATTTTCGCCACAACTTGTAAAATCTGTACGGGTAACTCGGACTCGTGCTTTTGATTAGGGTCAAGAAACCTTTTACTGAAACCTAGAAGTCTACCCAGAGTACCTTCTCGCTCAAAGTTTATCGTGTGTTTGCATTCGATTTCTACTTTCAACGTATTATTATGCGGTATGAGCGATATCGAATCTTTTGACATAAAACGTTGTAAATATTCCTCAATATCACTTATTTCATATGATCCCACGGGTATTTTTAACACTTTATTATCATAGTAAAATGTGTTATTCTTTTCGGTTATATTCGGAATCGTATTGTACGTATGTAAGCTTATGAGTCCGATAGCATAGTCGTGTTTAGAGTTCATTTCAATTGGTGGATAGTAGTTGGTGGAGAGCACATGGCTCGTTCCTTTTAATGTGAATGTATATGACATGACTAAACTATAATGTTTGCTTACGAGTTATTTATTTGAAATTCTAGACATAAATGGCCACAAATCTTGAAATCTATCGTTATTTTATTTAATTATTGTTTTCCCCCTTATATTGAAATAGTCTAATAATGCCAAAGGCGGTTTCAGATTACCAAACGAATCAAAATAGCACACTAAATTTTCTTTTTTATAATAAGCAACCCAATGCGTTCCGGGACCTTCTGCGGTAGTCAATTTAGATTAAATTGACTACCGCACATTCAACTTTAAGAGGAAATTTGGGTGAACGATCTCTCATGAACACTCCTCGAAAATGTGGTATATTTCTTGCAAATTTTAGAATGTCCATGTCAGTTAAAGCTCTTTGCGGTAGTCGTCTTAATAGTTTTTTGACGATTTTATGAATAAACCCATTCCTCTCTTGTATGGTCGCATGTACAATCCATCACCTTTTTTCCCTTCCATTGTTTTGTTATGTTTTTGTGCCTCTACTAGCTGCTGTTGTGCATTTCTAGCCTTGTTAGCGGCGTTGGCAATCCCAGCAGCACAACCTGCTAGACTACCGAGCGCGCTGAGACCCGCAAACAACGGTATTAATGGTAACAGTCCACCACTCTTGGGAATTGGTATGATTCGCGGAGTGCGTATGCGTTTTCGACCCCCTGCTTCTTTAATAGCTGCTCTAGATATTTTTGCTCCTTCTTTCAAATCAATAACTTTATGTCGCTTCATTTCATTTTTAGCTTTATTAAACACAGTTTTCCTAAACGGTTTCTGTTTCAACCCCATTCCCAACTTTCGTTTAACCTTCATGATATTGGTAACAGTCCACGCAGCTGCTTTTTCACCCACACTAGCGTTACTCGCTCTAACTCTTGACCAGGCTTTCTCTTGAAGAACTTTATCAGCCTCATGCCTACTATTCAAATCTTTGTTTTGTGAGTATGCAATGTCGTGATCTTTGCACGCCACGTCCAACTCATTAATACCAGAATCCCCGCGTGTCAACCTTTTTTTCAAATTTGTGCTAGGACCGCAATATTGATATCCCGGTAGGTGCAACTCTATAGGCAATTTATTTATAAGGTTATTGACAACACCTCCCTCTTTAAGGCGCAATATTTAAATGAACTTCTACCATATCCTGATCTATATTTATACAGATGATGTTTTGGTTGAAATCTCATTTACAATGCGACTAGTTCAACAAAAGGAGCGTCTAAAAGCGTTAAACTTGGACATAGATGATGAATGTCCGCAGAGACATGGAGGTTTGCTACTTAATACGCTACGTTGTATAATTTGTGGTCCTTCAAACTGTGGGAAGACGATTATTATGCTTACGTTATTAATTGATGAGAACGGGCTCAGGTTTGATAATTTGTATGTGTGCTCCAAATCTTTATATCAGCCGAAGTATCAATTCCTTGAGAAGGTTATGAAGTCATCCGGTGTACAATATTACGCATATAATGAAAATGAAGAAGTTGTAGATCCTATGGACGCAAGAGAAAATTCAGTTTTTGTATTTGACGATGTAGTGTGTGATAAGCAAGATAAGATTAGACTTTATTTTTACATGGGTAGACATAAAGCTGTAGACAGCTTTTATTTGTGTCAAACATATTCTAGAATCCCAAAACAACTAGTCCGCGATAACAGCAATTTTTTAATTGTTTTTAAACAAGATGATTTAATATCCGTTGAAATCGTTTAGTAACAGACTGATTTTCCAATACAACGGAGTACTTGTTCTATTACAACAGCTATCTGTTCCATTTCAACGATTTGTGACCGTTTCGGGCGTTCCCGTTTCGTGCGTTTCACAAAATTTTCCCCTTTTGGGCTTTCGCTCTATAGATGGGAAGTGAATGTGCGTTTGAATTCCCGTTTCCTGCGTCAGTTTTATATTTTATAGGAAATATGAAAAAATAAAAACAAAGTTAAGGAGTTTTGCTGATTCCGTAGTTTAATTTCAAATTAAAACAAATTACACATCAGTACATGTATTAAAAAATATAAAATAAAAGTACGTTCAACTATATACACTATATACAAAACTTCATTAAAATTAAAAAAAAAAAATTTAAAAACTCTATAATTTTACAATATGTTTTAGTTTGTCCAGTGTGTCACTAAGATTCTGTCTATTTTGAATTAGGTCGCTAACAACTATTTTTAACCGCCTATCTAAGGTCCCATCGAACAGGAAGCAAGAACCTGCTGCCAATAAGTTACCTCCGTCCATTGCAAATACAAGAATCCTGTCTTCCTTACCATCGTCAATTATGGTATACTCTTTCATAAACTCGGGAACCTCTATATCTTCTCGTTTTTTTGGAAGAGAGTTAATGCTTAGCAATTTGTGTCGCTCATTATACAATGCATGTTTCACTGATGTAAACTGTGGAATATTTGTAACGAAATCCAAACCTCTGTCCTTAGCAACCATCATCTCTTGTCGATATATTTGCGATACTGGTGTCACTTCTTCTCTTGCTCTCTTTTTGGCTTTATATAAACACTTATCAACTTCATTTTTTGCAATATCTGGAACACAGATATGACTTTTCTCACTTATAACTTTTGATTTTACTTCATCAGTAACAATCGCTCCTGGGCAGTTCCTGTTTATGCAAATCCATCGAAGAGTTAAGTTCTTGTTTTTTGCTTTCAAGTTGAACTTGTGTCCAGAATACAGGATGACTGGTTTTCCACGTTTTGATTCTATCACTTCCATCACAAAAATCCACGAAAGCTTTGAAGAACCTAATTGTACTTACTAAGAATTCGGCAGAACTAATTTATTTTAGAAGTAATGGAATATTTATATATTATTCAGACGTAGTCCGATTGGTTGAAAGAAATCCGCAACTAAATTAGTTCTTAATCCCTTAACGACTTCAACAATTATGGTTATAAATTCAAACGATTTATAATCCCTGTGTAAACATATCGTACTTAAAATAAGTAAACACACCGTAATAAAACAATTATCGAAACCTTTAGGCGAATTCTTAGATTGTGAAAAGAGCTATACAGATAAATTTAATAGTAATTTGGGTAATCCAAAATTAGAATTTTTAATCCCTTAACGACTTTACGCACGAAATGGGATTAAAGAAAAAAATATCTAATTTGGACGCCCGAAACGGGACTATTTCAGGTAAAATTTTTCGACGCCCGAAAGGGGAACGCTCGAAACGGGAAGACACCATTTCAACAGGTAGTTGTTACATTTCAACAAGTGGTCATTGCATTTACAACGGGGTATAGCTGTTTAATTACAACAGGTAGCTGTTGCATTTACAACGGGGTAGCTGTTGCATTACAACGGGGTAGCTGTTCTATTACAACAGGTAACCGTTCATTGAGCGAATAAATATGGAAGTAAAGCCAGAGGTACGGGAACTGAAATTGAAAATTCTAAAAGCTAGTAGAGCAATACGAAAGAAACATATGCGGCTAAAGCAAGGTCGGGCGGATACTGATGAATTGTTACAGAAAACGTTCAAACCAATTTCTGAACCCTTGAAAGAATTGGGTTCAACGCTTAAAGAAGAAGTTCGACCCCCCAAGGGACCTGTAATTACTAATAAAGAACCTTTACTGGAAATACCAACACAAACTCAATCATCTCCTTCCACACAAACAATGGTAACACCTACATCACCAAATATTAGAACAATTCCACCTAAAAGTTATATACTAAGACTCGTCAGCGATACGAGCACCAAAGCGTTAGACACCACTTTTGGACCAATAATAGATCCTCACACCAGCTCGTTTAAAATTGGTAACAGTGTTATTATTTTTTCTGGGAATGATATGATAATCAACGATAAAGTGTATAAAGGTACAGAGGGTTTGTATGAATTGCTGTTCAAGAGAAAGTCCGCTACTTACACTCCGGAGGATGAAAATTCATATCGCGATATCTTGCAACGTACCCATGTGATATATCGCGATTTCAATCCCGAACATCACCTGAAGGGAAACAAAAGCTACAAGTATAATGATATAATCAAACCGTTGTTAGAACGAGCTTCTGGTAAAGGGCACATGATCGTATCGGGGGCACCATTTCAATATGTATATTGGAATGATATCAACGAATTAGTTGATCGTCTTCGACTTCTAAAAGCATCCCAGCAAGTAGGGAATACTAGCCACAATAACGAAATTATATCTATAATAGAAGAATTGAGAGAGGCAGGTGTTGTACAATAAATATAATCTTGACGACAAACACATATCATTTTCAGAATGAGTATCGATAAGTTTGGACGTTTTCTTAACTCTAATAAAACAAATTCGAGCTTCAAACGTTGTCGTCCGGAATTCTTCCTAACGTCTGAAGGAGACGTTAATGCAAACAGGAGACGTATCAGATATGTGGCTGATCCTGTTGATGATGAGGATTGTGTAAATGCACGTTATATATTATTGGAGATGTTGACGAGAACAACGTTTTTCTGTGTGATGGGGTCGAAAACCAAAGAACGATAACGGAAATACTTCCTCAGGGGTGTAGCGCCAATAATGACTGGTCCAGAGTTCCATGCTTGAAAGTAGGTATACCGCAAGAGTTCTAGACCACATACCCCCTCCACACCTCCCACTTTCAAGCTCACTCGTTCACCAGGTTCCCTCCAACTGCACATCCGCGACTTCCAACCCGCGAATTATTTTAATTAGCGGTTTTATTCGCGACCTCCAGGTCGTTTGCGTGCATCACCCTAGTATTGGCGAGCTTTAATTCAATTTGCACTTTTTTTTTTTTATTGTAATAAAGCTTCACCTGCGATGATGACGTACACTGTGGTGGAATATGTGGAGAGCTTTTCTTTGGAGGGCGAGGGGTATCACGATATGTAACCCGCGTATTATTTTAATTCGCGATTTAATTTTGATTATATTAATTAGCGACCCAACGCATGCTTATGACGTTTTTGCTTTCTCTATAGCTTTCACATTTTTCAAAGAATTTTACGATAATAGTTCTACGTCTTAATTACCTCAGTACTTTTGCTAATGATACAAAACATATTCGCCAATTCTGATTCCTAGAAATTTTTAAATTTACTATATGTGACATACTCTTTGCTAATAACACCACACTATTTCGAATACTATAGGTAGAAATATAATAGCGTTTTCGACTTACTACACTTTTATCCACTGATTGTATTTCCATCTTATTTTAATACATAATATTAGTAAGGGGGATAGATATACTCCACGCGTAAAGTGCAGTAAGTCGAAAACGCTATAAGATGTACCTACATGCATGTAATAAAGTAATAAATAAATTGTATTCTGAAAATATATTTTGTATAAGTTATTATCACATCAGAATAAAACGTTATAAATTTTAATGATGTTTTCATTATGGATCGAAACGTGTTTCAACACAGACTTGAGCAGCATATTAAACAATTACACAAATTGCTAACTCATATTGAATTATATTTCGTTACAAAGAAGTTGCAAAGAGTAACTATGGAAGATTCTATGGAACTACAAATAGAAATGGTCATAAACAATATTGAAGAGAATTTGTATTTGAAAATTTAGTTTAGTTTGTAAATAGCACATATATAGATCGTTATAAATCGAGGTTTGTTTTAATAAATTTTATTATTATCTGCATATACTAATTCTTATATGCGTTGTACTTGCTGGAAACATTGCTTAAAATACTTTAAAATTAGAATATGTAACGTAGTCTTTGCTAATGATATATTATTTTAACGTTTATATGTCATTAAATAAAACAAAATATGTGATTTTATCGATTTATTTTGTTAAATAAAAATAATAAAAATAAATATTTATTATAAATAAAATATTTAAGAACTACTTATCGAGTAAATAATTTAACATCATTTCCACATTACGCTCTGTACACATACTTAATTTACCTTTAACATGATAAAAACAAGCAGAATCACTCTTTACAAAATTTGGAACACAATTATCGTCTACAAACTCTAAATTAACAATACTTAAGTCTACATATTTTCTTAGAAAATCAGCTTTCTGATGACCTTTCACATAAATCTTTTCATAAGTTTTACAATTAATATTATTTAAAATTTTCCCATTAGATCCTAACTCTACATAACCATCACCATAATTAATATTCAAATAGTTTCTCTCCAGCCAGCGTATCTCCTTCTGTTTATAATGTGGTAGTTGGTGAAACGGTCTTGAAGGTTTAAACAAAACGTGCATAGAACGTTTCCCATCCGAAATAGACATTTCTTTAGGCATAAAGTCGTCATTGTTTAATCCTTGCATATCAACGATCAGAAAAGATTCATAATGTCGTCTAAATACTTTATCCCTATGTGTTGATAACAAAACAGGTTTCAAAATTTCCTCCATATATTTTATCCGTCTTTGAAATCTTAATCGATCTGCCGCACGAAACACCCATTCTGAACATCTATCTTCATCTTCACACCACTCATATTTCACTGGCACATTACTAAACGTAACGTTCATGTCTAAATTAATTTCTTAACTGTTCCGTTGAGAGGTTCGTACTCCACAACACTATCATGCAGAATAAGACAGTACGCAGCAGTGTTAATACTAAATGCTTCTTTGGATTCCACTTGCAATTTCACATCTACAGTACTAGGTTTTACCGCGTCATTCTGTTTCGAACAATCAATTACATACACAGCACATTCGCCAAATTTCATATAATCCATTAATGGCATACTTGACCCACCGTAATAACTTGGTTGGAAGGCGGTATACATGTGGTAGGCTATAGCATAGCGTTTATCATTCATATCTATGTTCATATCATTGTAAGGATAATTTTCTGAATTAAGATATAGTTTGATATTGGTTATTTTTGAATGGTCAAACAGCGAAGAGTCTTTTTTAAAATTATCTTTCCTCTCATTTTGAAAGGCTATAAGTACATAGCGCGGTTTCTCCATATTTGTACTAGATTTTATCTGCCAAATATCTGTTTTAGTGTTACGCAGTGACGGTAATTCATACAGTTCCCATTTTCGGAACGGGATTTTTATTGTTTTATTGTGTTGAATAGCATCTAATAACTTATATCGAATATCATCGTTAACGTTTATGTGAGGTACATGCCATTCGAGTTTCTCGATTTCGATAGACGCCTTCTTCGTGCCTGTCTCTACTGTGTTTGTGTAACAATTGTCATCCGTTCGGCTTCTAACGAGAATCAATTCGTGACTAACATTTATTAATATGCGTTTATAATCCTCAAACATCCCCATTAAAAATTTTAGTGGAATACACGCATTAAATTTATTATAAGGTTAAAAAGAAAATCAAACATATATTGATATTGTTATTTTCATGTAAGAGTAAATGTTCTATTATTAATAAAAGATTTAATATCCGTTGAAATCGTTTAGTAACAGACTGATTTTCCAATACAACGGAGTACTTGTTCTATTACAACAGCTATATGTTCCATTTCAACAGGTAGTTGTTACATTTCTACAAGTGGTCATTGCATTTACAACTGGGTATAGCTGTTTAATTACAACAGGTGGCTGTTGCATTTACAACTGGATAGCTGTTGCATTACAACAGGTGGCTGTTGCATTACAACGGGGTAACCGTTGTATTACAACGGGGTAGCTGTTCTATTACAACAGGTAACCGTTCATCACAATTGAGCGAATAAACATGGAAGTAAAGCCAGAGGTACGAGAACTGAAATTGAAAATTCTAAAAGCTAGTAGAGCAATACGAAAGAAACATATGCAGCTAAAGCAAGGTCGGGCGGATGCTGATGAATTGTTACAGAAAACGTTCAAACCAATTTCTGAACCCTTGAAAGAATTGGGTTCAACGCTTAAAGAAGAAGTTCGATCCCTCAAGGGATCTGTAATTACTAATAAAGAACCTTTGCTGGAAATACCAACACAAACTCAATCATCTCCTTCCCCACAAACAATGGTAACACCTACATCATCAAATATTAGAACAATTCCATCTAAAAGTTATATAGTAAGACTCCTCAGCGATACGAGCACCAAAGCGTTAGACACCACTTTTGGACCAATAATAGATCCTCACACCAGCTCGTTTAAAATTGGCAACAGTGTTATTATTTTTTCTGGGAATGATATGGTAATCAACGATAAAGTGTATAAAGGTACAGAGGGTTTGTATGAATTGCTGTTCAAGAGAAAGCCCGCTATTTACACTCCGGAGGATGAAAGTTCATATCGCGATATCTTGCAACGTACCCATGTGATATATCGCGATTTCAATCCCGAACATCAGCTGAAGGGAAACAAAAGCTACAAGTATAGTAATATAATCAAACCGTTGTTAGAACGAGCTTCTGGTAAAGGGCACATGATCGTATCGGAGGCACCATATCAATATGTATATTGGAATGATATCAACGAATTAGTTGATCGTCTTCGACTTCTAAAAGCATCCCAGCAAGCAGGGAATACTAGCCACAATAACGAAATTATATCTATAATAGAAGAATTGAGAGAGGCAGGTGTTGTACAATAAATATAATCTTGACGACAAACACATATCATTTTCAGAATGAGTATCGATAAGTTTGGACGTTTTCTTAACTCTAATAAAACAAATTCGAGCTTCAAACGTTGTCGTCCGGAATTCTTCCTAACGTCTGAAGGAGACGTTAATGCAAACGGGAGACGTATCAGATATGTGGCTGATCCTGTTGATGATGGGGATTGTGTAAATGCACGTCATATATCCAAAATAATCCGACACAACGATAGAAGATTAACTGACGTGCGAAAACAAATAGGTTCTGAAATGGAAGACATAGTTAAAAGACTAGAATCTAAAATATCGGACTTAGAATCTCGCATAAATAGTTTAACAGTTGAGCTGGACACACAAAAAACTATTAACCTAAAAAGATATAAGACTACTTCAAAAGTAGAGTAGTCATATAATATGAGTAAAGAGGACGTTGTGAACGAACTACACCGACCGTCTAGGCGAAACTTTGTGAGACGTCGCGTAATCATTAAAGGTTTAGACGACTTATGGCAGGCAGATTTAATGGAGTTCTTACCTTACAAACGTGAGAATAAAGGTTATAA
Organism: Cetonia aurata; assembly: GCA_949128085.1. Taxonomy (NCBI): domain Eukaryota; kingdom Metazoa; phylum Arthropoda; class Insecta; order Coleoptera; family Scarabaeidae; genus Cetonia; species Cetonia aurata. Next base: position 13,819,435 of record OX421889.1, read on the forward strand.
ATACGTTTTAGTCGTAATCGACTGCTTTTCAAAGTTCTTATGGTTATATGCATTGAAAAACAAAAGCGCTAATGAAGTTAGGGATGCGATGTCTAATATTTTACAGCATGGACGTTGTCCAAAAAATTTGCAAACAGACGCTGGTAAGGAATTCTACAATCGGGAGTTTGAGAAATTGATGAAAAAACATAGGATAAATTATTATTCTTCATATAGTACTAAGAAAGCGTCAATAGCCGAGAGAGTGATTCGCACAATCAAAAATAAATTGTATAAGGCGTTCAGTTTAAGGGGGTCCTACAAATGGATAGATATTTTACATCAAGTGACTAACAAATACAATGAAACGAAACACAGAACTATTAAAATGAAACCGTGTGACGTCACAAGGAAAGATGTGCAATATCTTCTCTCTACTGTTTACAGCAATATTAAAATTAAAGGAAAAAATAAATTTAAAGTTGGCGATACTGTTCGAATCAGCAAGTATAAAGGTGTATTTCAGAAAGGATATATGGCTAATTGGAGTTGTGAGCTTTTTAAAATATTGAAAGTGCAAGTAACTAATCCCGCTACATATCTTCTAGAGGATATGAATGGAAGACCAGTTCGAGGTTGTTTTTACGAGCCGGAATTACAGAAGACAAAACATGAAGACGTTTATCTCGTTGAAAAGGTGTTGCGAACAAAAAGAAACAATTGTTATGTTAAGTGGCTTGGATTTGACAATTCACACAACAGTTGGGTTGATAAAAATAATATATTGTAATCATGTTGACAAATTTATTATAATTTCTTTTTTAAATAAAACACATATTTGAGTATAATATTTTTTAATTTTCACCGATCTTCATCACTTCAAAATCATAAGAAACAGTATTGAAACATAGGTACAATGCTTCCAACAAGTAGAACGCATTATAAGAATTAGTGTATGCAGATAATAATAAAATTTATTAAAACAAACCTCGATTTATAACGATCTATATATGTGCTATTTACAAACTAAACTAAATTTTCAAATACAAATTCTCTTCAATATTGTTTACAACATTTTATTCTATGATTATAACTATTATACAAAATACAATTTTATTTATTACTTTCTTATATATATATATATATATACATCTTATATTTCTATCTATAGTATTCGAAATATTCTCTCCAGTCCCTCATATATCCATGTGCTTCTCGCAAAACATGAAATATCTCTGGATTAAAGACTTGCGCTGACGGACATTGTTCTATTCGTGCAAACACCGCTGCCAACTTGATAAGAACCTCATCCACTATGGAAACCATTGCCATTTCCGATGAAAACAACATCATGTTTTTAATTTTCTCTAGCTCAGAATCGATCCATTTAAAAGTGGTGTTTTCACAGGATAGGTTTAATTCCTCATCTGATACTTCATCATCGGAGAAATTCAAATTATTAGCAGAAACCATTCTAAAACATTATAACAGAGACAATATGAAAGTGTAGATATGCTCAAATTAATGTATGCTTACAAACTAGGCAAACAGTAAAAGAAAACACTTACGAGTGGTATATTGTGAAGCAAATAGAGGTAAACGGCACTGAAATATATTTCTAATAGCACAAAATTGGCACTAATAAAGCAGCGTAAATTATGAGAAGGAACACTGAAAGTCGTCTTATATATATATATATATCATAATAAATTGTTGGAAGATGGAAGAAGGGGTTGCATCAAAACTGGTTATGTGTAATGATGATAGTAAACTTAGTTTAAAAATAAATAAATATAATATTATATAAAAAAAAAATATTTTGATTTTGGTTAAATTTATTGGTAATAAAAACAACAACTATCAATTATCACCAAATACAAATCGTTGAGCGTGCTCAAACAGTTCGCCGTCTTCGTCTAGAAGATTCACTATCTCCATCTCTCGTTGTGTTTGAGGCTGAGAACTAGGAGTTGGTGTTGTGCGTTTAATCTTTTTCGCTGGACCCTGTTCTTCTTCTTCTTCCTCGCGCATGTTAAATTTAAATTTTTTGGTAGCTTCCACAAACAAACGCAGCTCCTCCTCGCCATCCACATTGGCTCGGCGATACTCTGCCGGGAGACCCCGCAGCTTCCGCACCACGGTTTTATGGCGGGGGCAGTATGTTAGGGAAACTAAAATTTTTCCTTCACATATCTCTATCTGTTTCACCCCGTATCTATACATATAATATTCAAATTAGATAGAGAAAAATATTTAAAATTTAATATTATCTTACCTAAAAATGTCTTTACATATTACATACAGCATTCTGTCGGGTAGAGCCTCTTTATCAACACTTTCCACAACCAAAACACATGGGGTATTTGCCATTTTATAATATAGAAGTAAAATCACTACTGCAGTAGAAAATACTGAATGATTAGTGACTGAATAATCTGAACAGCTCAGGTTTTATATCCAACATGCAGCATTAAGCTAACTATTATTTAATGTAGGAAAGCTACTACGTCAGAATCATTGTCCCGAAATTTGTGTAAGCGCACTATCATTATGCAAAATTTCTACTCTTATCATTAGGTAATCAGTCAGAATTGTTATTCCCTAAATTTCTCTGAGGTAGATAATGGTCAACATATGTCATAATGAAAGTTGGCATTCGCAAAATTCTTTAAAAATGTGAAAGCCGTAATATGCCCCGCATAAGAGCAGTATTATTAGCAAAGACTACGTCACATATTCTAATTTAAAAGTATTTTGAATAATATGTTCGGTATATGAGTGATATTAGTAAAGACTATGTCACATATAGTAAATTTAAAAATTTCTAGGAATCTAGGCATTAGTCAATATGTGTAACATCAGCAAAAGTACTGGGGTAATTAAGAGGTGATTATTAGCGAGGATATAATGGTTAGGTAGTAACTCGTGAGAGAATGTACTATCGCGGATAAAAAGTCTTGACTCAAGTTTGACATAAATAGAGATAGAATCATTGGAGTTTATTCACTGTTTCAGTATTTCTTTTCTTTTTAATTTTGAGTTATGACTTTTGTCCGCAATAGTACTTCGAAATGTAAGAGAAAGCGATTACGTCATAGCTATACGTTTAACCGCTAATTAATATCGTAATGCCCCCTTTACCTCCCAAATAAAAGCTCTCCATGCAAGACCAATTCGAGGCTGTTTTTATGAGTCGGAATTACAGAAGACAAAACATGAAAACGCTTATCTCGTTGAAAAGGTGTTGCGAACAAAAAGAAACAATTGTTATGTTAAGTGGCTTGGATTTGACAATTCACACAGCAGTTGGATTGATAAAAAAAAAATATATTGTAATCATGTTGACAAATTTATTATAATTTCTTTTTGAAATAAAACACACATATTTGAGTATAATATTCTTTTAATTTTCACCGATCTTCACTTCAAAATCATAAGAAACAGTGTTGAAACATATGCGCAATGTTGCCAGCAAGTGCAACGCATATAAGAATTAGTGTATGCAGATAATAATAAAATTTATTAAAACAAACCTCGATTTATAACGATTTATATATGTACTATTTACAAACTAAACTAAATTTTCAAATACAAATTTTCTAGCGACTCAACGCATGCTTATGACGTTATTGCTTTCTCTATAGCTTTCACATTTTTCAAAGAATTTTACGAACTTTTTAAAATATCGAAAGTGCAAGTAGCTAATCCCGCTACATATCTTCTAGAGGATATGAATGGAAGACCAATTCGAGGCTGTTTTTACGAGCCGGAATTACAGAAGACAAAACATGAAAACGTTTATCTCGTTGAAAAGGTGTTGCGAACAAAAAGAAACAATTGTTATGTTAAGTGGCTTAGATTTGACAATTCACACAACAGTTGGATTGATAAAAATAATATATTGTAATCATGTTGACAAATTTATTATAATTTCTTTTTGAAATAAAACACACATATTTGAGTATAATATTTTTTTTTAATTTTCACCGATCTTCATCACTTCAAAATCATAAGAAACAGTGTTGAAACATATGTGCAACGTTTCCAGCAAGTACAACGCATATAAGAATTAGTATATGCAGATAATGATAAAATTTATTAAAACAAACCTCGATTTATAACGATTTACATATGTGCTATTTACAAACTAAACTAAATTTTCAAATACAAATTTTCTTCAATATTTTTTATGGCCATTTCTATTTGTAGTTCCATAGAATCTTCCATAGTTACTCTTTGCAACTTCTTTGTAACGAAATATAATTCAATATGAGTAAATTTATTATAATTTCTTTTTTGAAATAAAACACATATTTGAGTATAATATTTTTTTAATTTTCACCGATCTTCACTTCAAAATCATAAGAAACAGTGTTGAAACATATGCGTAATGTTACCAACAAGTACAACGCATATAAGAATTAGTGTATGCAGATAATAATAAAATTTATTAAAACAAACCTCGATTTATAACGATTTATATATGTACTATTTACAAACTAAACTAAATTTTCAAATATAAATTTTCTTCAATATTTTTTTATGGCCATTTCTATTTGTAGTTCCATAGAATCTTCCATAGTTACTCTTTGCAACTTCTTTGTAACGAAATATAATTCAATATGATTTAGCAATTTGTGTAATTGTTTAATATGTTGCTCAAGTCTGTCTTGAAACACGTTTCGATCCATAATGAAAACGTCATTAAAATTTATAACGTTTTATTCTGATGTGATAATAACTTATACAAAATATATTTTCAGAATACAATTTATTTATTACTTTATTACATGCATGTAGGTACATCTTATATTTCTACCTATAGTATTCGAAATAGAGTGGTGTTATTGGCAAAGAGTATGTCACATATAGTAAATTTAAAAATTTCTAGGAATCAGAATTGGCGAATATGTTTTGTATCATTAGCAAAAGTACTGAGGTAATTAAGACGTAGAATTATTATCGTAAAATTCTTTGAAAAATGTGAAAGCTATAGAGAAAGCAATAACGTCATAAGCATGCGTTGAGTCACTAATTAATATAATCGAAATTAAATCGCGAATTAAAATAATACGCGGGTTACATATCGTGATATCCCTCGCCCTCCAAAGAAAAGCTCTCCACATATTCCACCACAGTGTACGTCATCGCAAGCAAAACCGTTAATCATATTAAAGTTCGCGAATTAAACAGCGAATCAAAATGATCCGCGGGTTACATATTATGATACCCCTTGCCCCTCAAAGAAAAGCTCTCCACATGTATACCGCTACAGTGGGCGTCATCATCGCAGGTGAAGCTTTATCGCGAATTAAAATAACTCGCGGGTTACATATTATGATACCCCTCGCCCCTCAAAGAAAAGCTCTCCACATGTATACCGCTACAGTGGGCGTCATCATCGCAGGTGAAGCTTTATCGCGAATTAAAATAATTCGCGGGTTACATATTATGATACTCCTCGCCCCTCAAAGAAAAGCTCTCCACATGTATACCGCTACAGTGGACGTCATCATCGCAGGTGAAGCTTTATTACAATAAAAAAAAAAAAGTGCAAATTGAATTAAAGCTCGCCAATACTAGGGTAATGCACGCAAACGACCTGGAGGTCGCGAATAAAACCACTAATTAAAATAATTCGCGGGTTGGAAGTCGCGGATGTGCAGTTGGAGGGAACCTGGTGAACGAGTGAGCTTGAAAGTGGGAGGTGTGGAGGGGGTATGTGGTCTAGAACTCTTGCGGTATACCTACTCTTGAACACTTTCATTCGCAGTAAAAGGGTTGTTGAACTCTACCTGGAGACAGGCTCCCCCCGTGTAGCCCTGTGTGCTGCTTGCGGCTTCCATAACTGCCTGTAGATATATCCCCTCTATTCGATAAGATCGATCCACAGGTATTTGGAAATCGTTGCGCTTCCAGTTTGCGACGTCAGCTGGTCCAAGGACACCACCTGCATAGTCATTAAAGCGGATCCACTTGGGAATCATTCGGGATCCCCCGCCTTTCCTACGTCTTGATCGTCTAGGCATGTTATACTTCTCTAGCCGATGGGGTTTGGTAATTGGAACGATACCGAGGACGCCCGGGTTGGTTGGCGCATGGGGCGCTAATCTGAAGTGATCCACATTTTTCAGAAATAGGACTATTAAAATGAAACCGCGTGACGTCACAAGGAAAGATGTGCAATATCTTCTATCTACTGGTTACAGCAATATTAAAATTAAAGGAAAAAATAAATTTAAAGTTGGCGATACTGTTCGAATCAGCAAGTATAAAGGAGTATTTCAGAAAGGATATATGGCTAATTGGAGTTGTGAGCTTTTTAAAATATCGAAAGTGCAAGTAACTAATCCCGCTACATATCTTCTAGAGGATATGAATGGAAGACCAATTCGAGGCTGTTTTTACGAGCCGGAATTACAGAAGACAAAACATGAAGACGTTTATCTCGTTGAAAAGGTGTTGCGAACAAAAAGAAACAATTGTTATGTTAAGTGGCTTGGATTTGACAATTCACACAACAGTTGGATTGATAAAAATAATATATTGTAATCATGTTGACAAATTTATTATAATTTCTTTTTGAAATAAAACACACATATTTGAGTATATTCTTTTTAATTTTCACCGATCTTCATCACTTCAAAATCATAAGAAACAGTGTTGAAACATATGTGCAATGTTTCCAGCAAGTACAACACATATACGAATTAGTGTATGCAGATAATAAAGTTAAGATATTAGTGTACAAATCACCTTCTAATTTTATACATGAATTTAATACTGATTTATAAAATGCTACGAAATCGAAATTTACCAATAAATTAATTTTAGCATTCGAAATATTCTCTCCAGTCCCTCATATACCCATGTGCTTCTCGCAAAATATGAAATATCTCTGGATTAAACACTTGCGCTGACGGACATTGTTCTATTCGTGCAAACACCGCTGTCAACTTGATAAGAACCTCGTCCAGTATGGAAACCATTGCCATTTCCGATAAAAACAACATCATGTTTTTAATTTTCTCTAGCTCTGAATCGATCCATTTAAAAGTGGTGTTTTCACAGGTTAGGTTTAATTTCTCATTTGATACTTCATCATCGAAGAAATTCAAATTTTAGCAGAAGCCATTCTAAAACATTTAAATATCAAAATAACAGAGCCAATATAAAATGTAGACTTGCAATGTTTGTAACTAAAGAAAATTAGGTGATTTGCAAATAGTAAAACAAAGTAGTATAGAGAGTAGTATAATGTGAAGTAAATAGAGTTGAAAAGTACTAAAATATATCTCTTATAACGTGCACTAGCACAGTAAATTATGACAAGGAACACTGAAAGACGTCTCCTATATCATAAGAAATTATTGCAAGAAAGGGAGGAGGAGGGTACGTATCAAAACTGGTTATTAATAATACAACAAAATATCGTTTAGCATATATTATAAAGACGCCTCTTATATTTCATAAGAAATTGATGTAAGATAGGAGAAGTGACTACATCAAAACTGGTTATGTGGCTAATGGTTGAGTAAAGCTAATTTAAAAGAAAAATAATTTTTGATTTTTTTTTATTAAAATTTATTAAAACAAACCTCGATTTATATATGTACTATTTACAAACTAAACTAAATTTTCAAATACAAATTCTTCTGTATTTTTGAAAACGTCTATATCCGAGAAGGTTGACGATCTCGATGGACCCTTTTTGGGGCGGATGAAGTTGCGGTTCCCGTTTGGGTTTTTTTGTGGAGGGAGGAGGAGTCTGCTCTTCTTCCTGTTCCTCCTCCTCCTCCACGCGCTGATTAAATTTATAATTTTTTATAAGATGCTCGAAGAGAGCCATCTCTTCATTATCATCTACATTGGCCCGCTGATAATCCACTGGGAGATTTCCCAGCTTCCTCTGCATCGTTTGGTTCCTGGGCGAGTATGTTAGGGAAACTAAAATTTTTCCTTCACATAAACGTATGTGTTTCACCCCATACCTGTACATTAATATTCAAATTAGATAGAGAAAAAATATTTATAAATTTAATATTATCTTACCTAAACATGTGTTTATATGCTACATATAGCATTTTGTCGGGGAGAGCCTGTTTGTCTAAACTTTCAAGCACTAGCACTGTTGGAATATTAGCCATATTTACTATATTAACTATTAACTAACTAGCTAACAACACAAGGCAAACAAAGCTGTTTCAATTCAACTAAAGAATGAACGGGTGACTGAATAAACTAGGCCAGCTCTGGCTTTATACCCAACTCACATCATTAAGCTAACTATTATTTAATGTACGAAAGCTACTACGTTAGAATCAGTGTCCTGAAATTTGTATAAGCGCGGTATCATTATGCTATCGTAAAATTCTTTGAAAAATAGTATCAATTTATTGACATTTGGTATAATGTACATATACATAACACATTACAAAAATGTCAAAAAGACTAAATCACCTAGTGGTGTTCTTCCTTTAGCCTTCCACCACGTCCAAATTTTCATAGGTTTGCCAAAAGTACAATTTATTTGCTTCGTTTACGTTCAATTTCTCCAATTTAGTTTCATTTCATTTTAAAAAAAGTCCAAGAATTTGAAAACCAAATATAACGTTCCTGTCATTTTGACATGATATTTAACTCAACTTTTTATGTGAAAGCTATAGAGAAAGCAGCTACGTCACAAGCAGGTATCATTAGCAAAGACTACGTCACATATAGTAAATTTAAAAATTTCTAGGAATCAGAATTGGCGAATATGTTTTGTATCATGAGTTTTGAACCCGCTGTATTCTCTTTTGGTCCCTAACATCAATACACATGCCGTAACTGTGGAACAATATAAAAAGTGGGAGAGAACCAAAGAGTTACATAATAATAACTTAATATATCGGGGTAGAGATGACTTGTGTTGGTATAATATCCGCAAGTTACCGTAAGCCCGTTGAATATATTTCGATACCTGTTGTCTAAAACGAAAGTTAGGGTCTAATACGATACCAAGACTTTTGGTATCTTCCATCACAGGCAGACAATCACCATCTATATGCAATGCACATGTTAACGCCAAACTATTGCGTACCTGTTGGTTTCCAAAAAACAGAACCGCAGATTTTGATGCATTAACATGCAAAGAATGAAGTGAGCAGGTTTGGGAGATAATGTCAAGATCTCGCTGAATATCATCCATTGCTATCAAGTAATTTCCTTTGGAAAAAGAATAATATATTTGCGTGTCGTCCGCATACAGATGAACCTTACAAGATTAAAGAGAATCAAACAGTGCGCAAGTATAAATTGTAAAAAGTAAAGGAGCAAGAGTCGAACCTTGCGGCACGCCGGAAGACAGCTCAACATTCCGGGAAACAGCACTTGCAATTTTCACGGATTGCGATCTACCACGCAAAAAGTTATCTAAAAGGTTAACGGCATTTACGGATAGACCAACATAATGACAAATAGCAGACAACAATTCATGATTAACAGTGTCAAATGCTTTGGCAAAATCAATCAACACAAGCGCAGTGATCAATCCTTTATCGCTTGCAGTCAAAATATCATCTGTAACTGCTAACAGAGCCGATTCGCAGCTGTGATAGGGACGAAAACCCGACTGGTATGAAGGCAAGATATTATAAGAGCTCAAGTGCGTTGTCAGCTGGAGATATAATACTTTTTCTAGCACTTTTGATAATACGCAGAGTAAGCTTATTGGTCTCAAATCTGAAAAAGACTGAGGCGCTGGCTTTTTGGGCAAGGGCTTGCTTCCATAAATCGGGAATGACATTTTCTAGAATGCAAGAATTAATAATATGGACTATATATTTGAGAATGTAAGGAACACATAGTCTAATCATATGTGCCGACAATCCATCACAGCCGGAAGAAGAAGAGATCCCAGCCAGCACTCTCGCGATCTGTGCCTCATCAACTAGAGTGAAGGTAAAATTGTTGCAAATGTTATTTCTAGTATGAGTTTTATAAAAATTTAATAAGTTAAAATCATTAACAACTGTGCTAGGCACTGAATTAAGGAAGTGCTGGTTAATGTCATCCACATTCGCAATATGTAATGGCAAATCAATTTGTTTTTTCTTAGAAATATTCAATAATTATAAGTTCTTCCAAAGACCTTTAGAATCGTTGACGTTGGAGAGATTGTCAAAATAAGCCTTTTTTTCCCCGATTGATTGCCTTTCTAGTAAAATTTCTAAGTTCCTTATAGTAATTCCAATCACGCGGTTCCTTCGTCCTCCTAAATTTAGCTTTAGCCTTATCTCTCAATTTAATCATTATTTAATGACATCGGTGATCCAGGGATACGTAGACCGCCGAGCAACAGCGTTTGTCATCGGCTCATGAAAATTAAATAGTTCCGTGAGACGGGAGCACATAACATTGATCTTAACGTTGATATCAGCAATCCGAAATATATCATCCAAGATTAACAGATGAAGGTCACGAGTGAATGCATGAAAGTCAAAGTATTTAAAATTACGATATGTAATTAATTTAGGTTGTTTAGAGAAACCACCAAGCGATATATCGCAATGAATGAGCTCGTGATCAGAAAAATCTACGCCCCTGACACCAACCGCATCGACAAAGGACACATCTGATACAATGAGGAGATCAATAAGGGATGCACTGGTGCCAGTAATGCGTGTAGGGTCCGTTATCATTTGCTGACACCCGACAACCTCGAGGCTCTCTAAGAAAATGTGGCTCGCATTACTGTTCACCTTCAGCAGATCAACATTGAAATCTCCAACGCACACTACCTTGTCACAAATAGGCAAAACGTTCCAGAATGATGTTTCTAGCTCATCTAAGAATTCCCGTAGTGGTGAATTGGGCGGCCTATACACAACCCCAACTATTATATTATTTGTACCTTTGCCTATTGACAGCCACAATTGCTCGATATTAAGAGAAGACTGTAGCTGTAATAAGGCAACCCGTTCTTAATGTAAAAGCCAATACGGGGGGTATTGGCGGGGGGCCGCGCGCACCACGATCTCGTCTAACAAACGTATAACCCTCCATAACAACAATCGCAGAATCAATCGCTAACGTCAACCAGGTCTCGCTTACAGCTAAAATATCATATTGAAATTCAGATATAATTTGCGATAAATCATTAAAATGTGCTACTAAAGAGCGAATATTAATACAGGGTGGGGCAGAAAAACCTATCCGATTTCAAAACGTTATAAAATTAAAACCACTCAACTTGACAAAATTTTTTTTTTATTAACATATCGCAAATTTTATGCCATTTTCAAATTTAAGTTTTGAAAAGCACATCACTTAAATGTCGTCCTTGGGAGCGGATACACTGATTTAGGCGCTCGCGGTAGCTTTCCATGACTTTCACCGTCATTTCCACAGGAATTTCTTCAATTGCCCGAGCAATTTCCCTTCGTAAAGCAAGAAGGGTCCTTGGTCGATGCTGGAATACCTTCGATTTGAGGTAACCCCAAAGGAAGAAGTCACATGGATTGAGATCCGGTGAGCGCGGCGGCCAGCCAAGATCACCTCTCAGAGAAATGAGGCGTCCGGGAAACATTTCCCTGAGAACGTCCATTGATCGTCGCGATGTGTGGGCGGTTGCACCATCCTGTTGAAACCACACATTTTCCACGCCAATTTCCACCATTTTGGGTCGAAGAAAATTTTCCAGCATGAAACAATAGCGCTTGCTGTTGACCGTTACGGTTTGCCCATTTTCTTCAAAAAAGAAAGGCCCCCAGACGCCTAGGCGGGAAAGAGCACACCACACAGTCACTTTTGGGCTATGGAGGGGTTCCTGATGGATTTCCCGAGGATTTTCGTCACTCCAATATCGAAAATTTTGCCTGTTTACGGCGCCACAAAGGTGAAAATGGGCTTCGTCCGTGAAGAGCACAACATCGTCGTTTGGGAGTTCTCGGAGATCGCGACAAAGGTTCGTACGGGTTTCAAAATCCCTTTCACTTAATTCCTGTGCAACAACCATTTTGTAGGGATGCATTTTGAGGTCCCGGTGCAAAATTCGCCGAATACTGCGGTTGGAAATCGCCAAAGCGAGCGAATGTTTTCGCGCCGAACGACGCGGGGAATCTTCAATCGCGGCTCGCACATTGGCCACGTTTTCAGGTCCTGTTGCTGTCCTGGGACGTCCAGGCGACTTCTTTTTCAATGCTGATCCCGTCTGTCGAAAATTTGACACCCACACTTTAATCGTAGCGTGATGTGGAACAGGATCATGACGCCCGAGTCCGAAATGAATTCGAAACGCACGTTGTGTAGCAATTATCGAACCGCCGTTTTCGATAAACCGCTCAATAACAAAAGCGCGATGTTCACCAGACCAAGGCATGTTGACTACTGACAAATGGCATAAAACCGGCCTACTAACGGTTTTTACCCCACTACTCTACCTGTTCCCTCTTCTGAGAAAAAGGGATTTGAAATCGGATTGGTTTTTCTGCCCCACCTTGTATGTGCTAATTTAATCATATCATACCTACTATGAGAACAAATCAAATATCAAGCAAATAAATACCCAGCACGTTTGACCAATGTTTAATTAGTACAAAAAAAATATAAGACGAGCCAACGATAGGTTGAAAAGAATTTATATGAATTTCTAAGTGTGACATACTTTTAAAAGCAAAACCTGAATCTTTTTCCTGAAACTCTTCGCTTTTGGTTTTAATAATTGCTGTTAAACGATCATAAATGTTAGAAATATCAGAAGTTTCTATAATAATTTCATAGCGGGTATTAAAGGATTTCAGATCAGTTATTTGCTCATCATTTTTACTTTTTACATAAAAAGCAAATAATTCTAATTGAACTTTAACATTTGTATTCTTTTCTATTACAGTATGCTTAATTAACTCACATACTTTAGTTTTTATATTTTCAAAGAAATTTGGAATATCGAACTTTTGAGAGCTTGATATTTTAAATGATGCAATACGATTTTTAAAACTACTTGCAATCTTATATACTCCTTCCTCTAAGTAACGACTATTGTTAGTTACATGATTTTGAGAACGCAAATGTGCATTATATTTAATTTTTGTTGGAAATTCGAATCCACAACAACAAAATCTAACCAAAGAAGCGTTATCGTAGCTGCTGCTTGCCATTTCAGTTGGTTTTGTCTTTAATTTGTTTTTCGCTGGTTCATCTACATGCAAACAAATCTCCAGTCCCAGTCCACAAATTTCACAAGGAAAGTTACAATGGATCGTATCGATGACGTTTTCGTGCATCTTTTCGCACAAAATCTTTTGAACATGTAGGACATTTGTTGCCTTCAGATGAAACAACTTGTTTGATATCACCGGATGGATTGATTCTATAACAAGCATTTAAATAAATAAATGTTGAACAAATTGTTATAATATAACTTAACTCACCTCTTCTGTTTCTTTTTGGCACGCAGAATAATGGTGCTCTATCGTGGAACGTTATTTATACTACTGTCTTGTGTTGGGTGGGTAGGGGATTGTGTAAGAATCTTTGCATGTTATATATCTTTTTCTAATTCTCTGTGTACAAGTTCACAACATCTTGTATAATTTTCAACGCTAAACAAAGGGTTTTTTAAACAAATTCCACACCAGTTTATTTTATTTTCGACATAATAACATAATTAAACGAATTTATTTTTTGATGATACTCATAGCGTTTTCCAAAAGAGATGGAACGAAATAGTTTACAATGGAAACAGCAATATAAAGAATTGTTAATTTTGAAATAGGAAAAATTGATACACAAACTCGTTTCATCATATAAGTCCTCCCAAATTCCTTTTGTTAATATGAATAAGAATTCATTAAATGTCGGAGGAATGATTAAATCATAATTTTGCCAGTCAATTACCGATTCATTTGTATTAAATTTTTGGTATGTGTTTATCAGTTCTGGATCTGGTAGAGATTTTATAATTTTTGGCCAAATTAGTTTTTGTTTTTGCTCTATTATGCTCCAAAATAAAGTTTCTGGTAAGTGGTGCTTAAGTAAAAATATCTTCAAATTTAAATCTATGCCAAAACGTTCAAGAATACAAGATCCCAATCGCCAAACTGTTGAATTAAAACTTTCATTCGCATTTTGGGTGTGGCCACCTAAACATCGCTCCAGTAATTCATCCTTTGACAAATCTTCATATATTGGAAAAATTTCCTTCTGTACGTCGGGGTGCAATGGAGTAGGGTGCGGTTCAATTTCCATTCCAAGGGCTGTTCGTTTCTGCCACTCGCACCAGCTGTCTTCTCCCTCTGGGCAATACTCGTGTCGAGGATTTTCATCTGTAGAAATCATATGATAGCATGTCGCCATAATTGCTTTTTTCATGTCTTGCACACTATCTATAACGTATGTCACATAAGTTTTGGGAAAAATAATTAAATTCTTTAAAGTAAGTGTAACGTAATTTATTCAAATGACCACTTTACCAACATTTTACCTTATATTTAAATTAATTAAAACTACAATTAAAATAATGACAAAGGGCCATGGTCCTCAATGGCACGCAGTTTTTGTCTAACTTGTCCCATCATGTTTTGGACGATTTATATCAATTTCTCTTATCTTTTGATATATTCTTCGCCTTAGTTGAGCTTCATTTTGAGCTTCCCACCCATTATCATATACTTTTCTGGTCAATATTCCCCAAAAATCTTCGATGGGTCGAGCTTGTGGCACATTTGACGGATTGTCTGCTCTTGGCACAAAGGGTATGTTGTGAGCTTCTAACCATGTTCTAGTCGTTCTTGCATGATGGCAACTTGCTAAGTCCGGCCAAAACATTATTTCTTCACGTGGATGAGTCGTAGTAATAAACTGTAGCAACTTTGCTAGGCATCTTTCGGTATAAATGTTGGCCTTAACTGCCTCACCCATCACATGCCCAACATAAGGTCGTGAAACTCCTCTCTCCGATATGGCACACCAAACTAGAATTTTATCTTCAAATTTTTTTTTGGTTTTATATTTAACATTATCTGCACAATTTTCTATATTATCGGTATAAAAACCATCATTGCCTTTCATTTCTGAGTGAGAGAACGTAAAATATTTTTCATCGTCCATGATGATCACTTTATTGTTTGCAAAATGAGTTCGGCGTAATCTACGACAACACATTGGAATTCTTCGTAACTGGTCCTCTGTATAACGTGGACATTTACGTCTTTTACGAAACTTTAGGCCTTTTTTCTCAATACCCTTCTTACAGTTCCATGAGAAACATTAAATCTTCTGGATAACTTTCGGCATGACGTTCCAACGCGGTCTTTTGCACTTTCACAGATTAGGTTGGCGCGATTTTCGGTCAACATTCCGGGACGTCCGCTTTTTGGTAAATTGAGGCATGGGTATACCTTGTTCACATTCTGCAATTGTTCTATAAATGGTTGTCTTTGAAATATTTTGATTCCAAAATATGTTTACAATTTCTTGCTTGGGTACATGTCCAACCAGGCTGTAAATGCTTCTCCGTATTTCAAGTTTGTACGACATAATTGGACACATTATTTGACATCTATGAAATGTCATAACAAGTTTGAGTATTAATGAACATATGTTTATCATGGTTACTAGATTGCAAGTTATCTACAGTTATTTTTACGCCGACGAAAATTTTCCCAAAACTTATGTGACATACGTTATGTCTTCGAATCGCTAGTCCATAATAAGCGCTGAGCTTTTTCACCAATGACTCTGTGAGTTTGCCTTTTCCACCTAGCTTTTTAGTTTTTCGAATGTTTCGCAGTCAAGTTCCCATTCTCTTTTGCACGTGACCTATACATTCGCTTAGAACTCGATGATTATCGCCATAAGGATTCAAATTGAGAATTGCTGCATATGTCTTGGAATCACCGTCGCCGATATAGTTTCCGTATTTTACGCCATGCACTTCTTCTGATCTCAAAAACATCTTTTGCATAGACTGCACTTCCATGCCTCCTGCAGAACCTTCATGATTTTTAGTACAGTCTCCGTCGTCCACAGTCTTCTTTCCATTCCAAATATTCTGGAGAATTCTTAGATTTATTCTGCCATTTTGCACAAGCATGACAGTAACTGCTTCGCACATCTAGATCGATGACTTTTCCACATGCTATGAGAGTTGTTACTCCAAACAAAAATATTGAAATCCTCTCTTTTTCCAAGTACCATCTCCAGACACTTTAAAATTCAAAACAGGTCTTTCTATTTTTTCATTCTTTTTTTTCTCTTCCCCGACAGCTTTTTTAAAACAATAATCAGAAACTGTCTTCGCAGCAACGTGGATGTAACTAAAAATTCTATTATACGTTTCTTCAGCTATGCCGCTGCCGATCTCCATATAATTGCAGAATAAATTCAACCCTTGTCTACCAACGCCTAAGAGTCGCATGACGAACACTGTTCTGCGATTTATCTCGAATCCAGTATTTATTAGAGGACTTGAATTGATATGTCCAGATCCACAGTTACACTTGACAACGAGTTTGAAACCAAGGCCTCGGATTCCAGTTTCTTCAAATTTAACATTTTGCTTGCAATTTCGACAAACTAATATGTCTGATAATGCAGTAAACAAAGTGAAAAATTCAATGATCCGATAAAAATGCAATGTTCCAGTCACGTTTTCACTCGTAGAACTGTCGAGTTTTTTCGCACTAGCACTTAGATCTTCATTATTATCACTCTGTTTATTGTCGTGCTGGTTCCCATGAGTAGGAGGTATTTGCCGATTGAGGAACCTCCTCTTTGACCTTGACCGACCCTAAGGTCAGCTCAAGGTCAAGGTCAAAGAGGAGGTTCCACAATCGGCAAATCCGCTGCGTCAAGGTCAGCTGAAGCTCAAGGTAAGGAAGGTCACAGCGAGCCGTTTGGAGGTCAAACCAAGGTCATTTGAAGGACATGTCAAGGTAGTTTGAATGTCAAGCCAAGGTCATTTGAAGGACATGTCGAGGTAGGGTGAAGGTCAAACCAAGGTCATTTGAAGGTCATGTCTGAAGGTTAAACCAAGGTTATTAGAAACTCATGTCTGAAGGTCAAACCAAGGTTATTTGAAGGTCATATCTGAAGGTCAAACCAAGGTCATTTGAACGTCAAATCAAGGTCATTTAAAAATTATTATGTCGTGTATGACCCACCTCTCTCGAGGCCATTAGTAATTTAAGCCTGTCACATAATTCATTTGGATCATCCCAGTATTTATATTCTACCGCCGTATTTGGACTTAGATAATTTTCTTACCGGACCTAATAATCTATTAGTAGTTGGGAGACCTAACCCAGTTTTCCAATTTCTAGTCTACCAAACATTTGGTGGTTTACCTTCTAGAATAGGTTTTATAATTTGTGTGTATTTGAAACCTCTACTAGCAGCGTTCTTCTTCATCGCGTCGTAATTGACTTTATGCGCGTTGGTATCTTTCAAAATATATTTGTAATTTTTTGCATCTGCGTACGTAAATTTTCCAGGTTTCTTTTTAAACAGTAATTCAAACAACCCCCTAGTTCCTCTATATTTGAATTTTCCTATAATAATTTTTTCATCTTCAAATTCTATATCTGCGTTTCCAATTTTTAGATCGTCCTGAATCACCCGTATTCCATATTTATTGTCGAATTCGTCGCTTTCATCAGTCATTAAACCCATTAGGTATGGTCGCGCTAAAGGGTGCTGGTTTTTTAATGCTTCTTTTACAACTTCGGTGTTTAATAGTGTTTTATTAATAGATTTACTTCCCATACTAGATCTTGAAGGTTGGGTTTGTAATAATGATACGGCATGGGCCATAGACTTTGCTAAATCTATGCTACTATCGTACTCTTCCTCTTCTTCCTCTTCTATCGACCCTTCTTTATCACTTTTTGAAGATTCAGGTAAATATTCACCTATATACTCATCTTCTAAAAATGTTGGTTGGGGTAATGAGGAGTAATCCTTAGGTTTCGATGACTGTGCAACCATTCTTGAGCGCTCCAATTTGGTTGGTGAAGAGTGTATTTCAGGACTAAACCACCCTACACGCTTTTGTTGTTGTGATGAGGGGGTACTCGAGAATGGTTTACGTAACTTTTTAGGTAAATAACTTTCTTCCATTTCAGCATCAGAACCTAACGACTTTCTGAATGTCCCACTAGGCACCTGCCCATCCAGCCTCATCGCAATTTCTTTTAAGGGTTCAACAACGGGGGCATAATGTATATCTATGCTTCTTTTGGCATTGGTAATGTCGGATCTCGAAAGTTCGCAATTTCTTTTTCAATGCTTCTCGAGCCTTTAATAATTGAATTGCTATCGTCTCATTCATTTCTGTTAAACGTTTGCCGGTTAGCCGAATACTAGGCAACACTCTCCGGAGAACTGCGTTTTATAGTAATATAAGTATCTAAACCTAAACGGTATTTCCCTTTGTTGAAACCACAATCGCAATCTATAACTAGCATTCCGTACGGTTCTCTCCAGCAATATTGACATATATGAAGAAAATCACTGAAACTGAGATCATGAACATGATCTTCGTAAATGTGTTTTAAGTTAGTGCTATCTTGTTGAAAAATTATTATCAAATTTGCATTATCTCTTAAGAGTTGCTTAGATATAGCACTATATGTTTGACATAGATAGAAACAATCTAAATTTTGATGTCTGCCAAAAGAAAAATATTGTTTGATAATATTTTGATCAGTGTTAGGTATATCATCAAATACAATCACTGAATATTGTAAAGCTTTCTCCGGAGTCTCCAAATCATTAATATTGACATATTCGCGGTATCCAATTTCTGGAACACTTCCCATAACACGTTTTAAAAATTGGTATTTTTCCTGGTGCAAAGATTTAGAACAGATATACAAATTTAAAAATCGTAAACCGTTTCCGTGTAACAACAATGTTATGAGGGTGTTGGTTTTTCCACTTCCTGATGGCCCGACGATAAGCACTCTTCTATTTGTCCCACCAAATAAGGAACTGTGACGTGTAAATGTTCTTGAAGTTAATACATGATCGTAATTATTAACTGGTAGATCTATTGATTGACTTTCTAACTCCATGGTGGATTGTTATTTACTGAAGGTCTCAATTTTGGCAGTGACGTTAAATGCTATTAAAAGATTGAATTGACAAGATGCAAACATTTTGTCAATTGTTTTAGCAATATTTGTCTCGTGGATTCTTTATATTTCAATTCATGAGGAGTATGAGTAATATACTAAATACAAAATCAACAGAAATTTGTTGCAATAATAGTGTAGCTTATTTGCACCACATCGTATTACAATATGCATAATAAAAAATGTTGATTTATTAATCCCAATGAGAAAATCACTAAAAATTAAGAAATGAACACAAATTTCATTTAAATTAAATTTTTTATAAAAAAATAAATATAATTCAAAAATAACAAAATCGTCTTTTAGTCTCCCCAGGACTCCTCTTCACTATCTCCCTCCTGGACATCTATATAGACGGGGAGAGCTGGTGGGGTCTCCTCCCGTTCCTCAACCCCGCTTTCCTCCAATAGCCTCCTTCGCACCAACTCGTTGGCAAGTGATTGTGCTCTTGGTCGGCGCAGTGGTGTGAAGTTAATACATGATCGTAATTATTAACTGGTAGATCTATTGATTGACTTTCTAACTCCATGGTGGATTGTTATTTACTGAAGGTCTCAATTTTGGCAGTGACGTTAAATGCTATTAAAAGATTGAATTGACAAGATGCAAACATTTTGTCAATTGTTTTAGCAATATTTGTCTCGTGGATTCTTTATATTTCAATTCATGAGGAGTATGAGTAATATACTAAATACAAAATCAACAGAAATTTGTTGCAATAATAGTGTAGCTTATTTGCACCACATCGTATTACAATATGCATAATAAAAAATGTTGATTTATTAATCCCAATGAGAAAATCACTAAAAATTAAGAAATGAACACAAATTTCATTTAAATTAAATTTTTTATAAAAAAATAAATATAATTCAAAAATAACAAAATCGTCTTTTAGTCTCCCCAGGACTCCTCTTCACTATCTCCCTCCTGGACATCTATATAGACGGGGAGAGCTGGTGGGGTCTCCTCCCGTTCCTCAACCCCGCTTTCCTCCAATAGCCTCCTTCGCACCAACTCGTTGGCAAGTGATTGTGCTCTTGGTCGGCGCAGTGGTGTGAAGTTAATACATGATCGTAATTATTAACTGGTAGATCTATTGATTGACTTTCTAACTCCATGGTGGATTGTTATTTACTGAAGGTCTCAATTTTGGCAGTGACGTTAAATGCTATTAAAAGATTGAATTGACAAGATGCAAACATTTTGTCAATTGTTTTAGCAATATTTGTCTCGTGGATTCTTTATATTTCAATTCATGAGGAGTATGAGTAATATACTAAATACAAAATCAACAGAAATTTGTTGCAATAATAGTGTAGCTTATTTGCACCACATCGTATTACAATATGCATAATAAAAAATGTTGATTTATTAATCCCAATGAGAAAATCACTAAAAATTAAGAAATGAACACAAATTTCATTTAAATTAAATTTTTTATAAAAAAATAAATATAATTCAAAAATAACAAAATCGTCTTTTAGTCTCCCCAGGACTCCTCTTCACTATCTCCCTCCTGGACATCTATATAGACGGGGAGAGCTGGTGGGGTCTCCTCCCGTTCCTCAACCCCGCTTTCCTCCAATAGCCTCCTTCGCACCAACTCGTTGGCAAGTGATTGTGCTCTTGGTCGGCGCAGTGGTGTGAAGTTAATACATGATCGTAATTATTAACTGGTAGATCTATTGATTGACTTTCTAACTCCATGGTGGATTGTTATTTACTGAAGGTCTCAATTTTGGCAGTGACGTTAAATGCTATTAAAAGATTGAATTGACAAGATGCAAACATTTTGTCAATTGTTTTAGCAATATTTGTCTCGTGGATTCTTTATATTTCAATTCATGAGGAGTATGAGTAATATACTAAATACAAAATCAACAGAAATTTGTTGCAATAATAGTGTAGCTTATTTGCACCACATCGTATTACAATATGCATAATAAAAAATGTTGATTTATTAATCCCAATGAGAAAATCACTAAAAATTAAGAAATGAACACAAATTTCATTTAAATTAAATTTTTTATAAAAAAATAAATATAATTCAAAAATAACAAAATCGTCTTTTAGTCTCCCCAGGACTCCTCTTCACTATCTCCCTCCTGGACATCTATATAGACGGGGAGAGCTGGTGGGGTCTCCTCCCGTTCCTCAACCCCGCTTTCCTCCGATAGCCTCCTTCGCACCAACTCATTGGCAAGCGATTGCGTTCTTGGTCGTCGCAGTGATGTGAAGGGGGAATACGGCGGGGGCGGGGTTGTGGATGGCCCGGGGGTCGATGTTGCAGTATCCTGGGGTGCACACAATATTAACGTGATGTGGTAATCGTTGTTGTTATACTTTATATAGTTACATGTTGTAGTGAAGTGTCAATTCATAGTGTCAAACCGAAGTGCTAATCACGCAATTTAACAAAATATATTATCTGTTATTTGTCAATTGCAAAAGATGATTTAGCACTTCCTTTATGGAGTCTAATCGCACCTGTATTCCTGTGAGAAGACACATTCTCTCGCGAATATGAGCCGCATCAGATGAATATGGGCTCATATCCACGACACCTTTAAAGAAATCCAGATGTGTCTTAATAAACGTAATCATGTTGTTCAAGCCACAATCTATTCTAAATGTGGAACAACCTTCGTGCTCAACTCGTTCTCAAGGTGTGACATAAGGTTGTCAGAGAATGCTTTAAAAGATGAGAGAAGGTTGCCGTCAGCGATTGGCGTGGTAAGAGGTTTGGTAACACTGCAAGTAGGTTTAAGTTTCTTATTGCTGTCAACGATTGGTGTGGTAGGAGGTCTGGTAATAGTGCAAGTAGGTTTAGGTTTCTTAATGATGGAAGTAGGTTTGGAAGAAAGGTTATGGAAAGGTAAATCAATAAATTGTGGCAATTCAACTACATTACTACTAGCCGTATTCATCGTTGTGGCTGCAACATGTTTTGGTATTAGATACTGAAGTTGTGGTTACATTAGCAGTCCTTACGTCAGGCGTTATCGGGGAAACAAAAAGTCCAATCGTACCGTCATCACTAATGTTCACAACTTCATTATAAAAACTAAGTTGCCCGATGCTTTCCCTTGTAACATCTGCAGAAGTTCCTTTCGGATCGCTTGCTGCTGGCTTTACAAGAGATTGCTTCACATGTCAACTTCTACGGCTAGCTTCCATTACGTTCAATGATTGGAATTTTGATTTCGTGTTCTTTGCCTTTGAAGAAGAATTTTGATGGGTCTTAATTAATAAATTCCGCAGCATGGCATATTTTACTTCAGTCTGTCGTGTTTGTGATTGTCGTAGCCCCCTTTCAGTCTGTTGTGATTGTCGTAGCACCTTAAATTGACGTCGTTCTTCCCAGGTCAGTTTTCGGTATTGGTCTTTTGGTAGTCGTAGCGGAACGTTTTTTGAATTGGCATATTTGTTGAAGATGGTAGAACTGGGAGTAACATTGGTGCAGCTTGTAATTGTCGTTGTCGTCATGGGTGTCGTGGTTGTCGTTATGGTTGTCGTGGTTGTCGTCATGGTTGTGGTAGTCGTTGTGATGGTTGTTGCAGTCGAAGGTGTAGTCAGCTTATCTACATCCAAGTTAGCTAACCAGTTACTACCATCTTCATCAAATTTCCAATTCGTAACTGAACCCATTGCAATATAATTTTTTTTTTTGCAATATTTTTCAAAATTTTCCAATAAAAATGTTTGCCTTCTGTCTGTAAAAATATGTTTGTACAAAGAAAAAGTTCTTTCAACATCTACCGATGTGATCTGGCAATATTTTAATTTGGGTAGTAAGTCATAAGGCCAAGGTATTACTTCGTTGGATGGTTTACTATCAAAAATATTTTTGACTTCCATTAAATACTTAAAGCCTTCATTCTTTCCCACAATAACTTCGAGTTTCCTTCTTACATCACCGGGAACTTCTTTGCATTTGTCGGAAAAAGTTTCAACAATATTAATTGATTCTGTTAAACTTATATTCCTACTTTCTAACGAAGTTATTATATCTGGTACAAAACTAAAATTAACCTTAATAAAAACAAGTTCCTTAGCTAAATTTACATTTTTGAATAATGCTTGACTTTGCACTACACACTGCGAATTGTCTTCTAAATCTAAAACTATGTCTTTAATGGCTTCAAAATGGTCTGCGTAGAATATCGCGGCCTTAATCCATGTTCCCCATCGAGTAACTACGGGCTCTGGAGGTAAACAAACTCCTGGCAATTTCTCTCTATAGATCTGCACGCTTAGAGGTGCTTTCAAAATCACTTTCTTTACATTTGAAATTAATTTGTTCACCAAGGGATATGCTGTTCTAATAGTTTCTGCAACTCTATTTATCCCGTGTAAAAGACAAGTGACATGTACCATATTGGGATAAAATATTTTTAAGTTTTGGCCTACGTTAACCATATACGGCGCTGCGTCAGACAGAAACACTAAAAACTTCTCTACTGGAACTGGATTTGGTAAAAAAAATTTGATAGAGACTGCTGAATCGAGTTACGGTCACATTATTTGTTTTGTCTAACTGTTTAGAAGATATTAAATATGGTTTCCCTGGCTCATTTTCTTGAAGCCCTCCAATCATAAGATGTGCGATATATCGACCACATGAGTCTGTGCTTTCATCAACAATAATATAAAAATGTTCATCGCCCAGTGAAACTTTAATTTCTCCCATTACGGTTTCGTATACTGTTTGCACATTCTTCTTTCTAAGTGTGGATTCGTCAGGGATGTTTTGATTACAATATTTTTGCAAAAAATCTCTGAATTGTGTATTTTGCAGTTTCTTCAAAGGTATATTTGCTGCGACTATAGCTTTGCATAAGTCTTGATGAAACACCTCCTTTTCACTCTTTGGTTTGACATTTTGAAATGCGGTTTGCACACACTGCTGAACAGGCACAGCTTTATTTTTCTGCAACTTAGCTTTATGCATAGCTGTTTTCAAGTGTTGATCAATTTGGAAATTCTTTTCACAAACAATGATTTTGGCACAAACTTTGCAAAACACTTTATCCCCACTAAACTCCAACTCAGGAAAATTTTTAATCTACGAATCGGCTTTCGGCATTTTAATTTTAACCTAAACGATGAAATCCGCATTTGCATCCAACATCAAGATATCTATACTCTTCCCAGTGAAAGCTACATGTATTTGCAGGGAAAATTTAAGGTTGTCGATGAAGGAACCGGCACTTGCACTTTAACAAATAATGCGTACGCTTTTATGTTTGAACAAATACGTTATGAAATTAATGGGGTAGAAATTGATCGTTGTACTAAACCCGGTATTACTACAACAATAAAATCATTAGTCTCCTATAGTGATAATCAATCAAAGTAAGATGATGCAAATATCAGGATGGGTGCCATTTCAAAACAATCAACCCACATTATCAGATAATACATTTAATGCTTGTATTCCACTAAAATTTTTAATGGGAATGTTTGAGGATTATAAACGCGTATTAATAAATGTTAGTCAAGAATAGATTCTTGTTAGGAGTCGAACAGATGACAATTGTTACGTAAACACAGCAGAGGCAGGTACGAAGAAGGCATCTATTGAAATAGAGAAGCTCGAATGGCATGTACCCCACATAAGTGTTAACGATGAAATTCGATATAAGCTATTAGACGCTATTCAACACAATAAAACAATAAACATACCGTTCTGAAGATGGGAACTGTATGAATTACCGTCACTACGTAACACTAAAACAGATATTTGGCAGATAAAATCTAGTACAAACATGGAGAAACCGCGCTATGTACTTATTGCATTTCAAAATGAGAGGAAAGATAATTTTAAAAAAGACTCTTCGCTGTTTGACCATTCAAAAGTAACCAATATCAAACTATATCTTAATTCAGAAAATTATCCTTACAATGATATGAACATAGATATGAATGATAAACGCTATGCCATAGCCTACCACATGTACACCTCCTTCCAACCAAGTTATTACAGCGGCTCGAGTACGAACCTCTCAACGGAACAGTTAAGAAATTAATTTAGACATGAACGTTACGTTTAGTAATGTGCCAGTAAAATATGTGTGGTCTGAATATGAAGATGAAGATAGGTGTTCGGAATGGGCGTTTCGTGCGGCAGATCGATTAAGGTTTGAAAGGCGGATAAGATACATGGAGGAAATTTTGAAACCTGTTTTATTATCAACACATAGGGATAAAGTATTTAGACGACATTATGAATCCTTTCTGGTGATAGATGTGCAAGGTTTCAACGTCGACTTTATACCTAAAGAAATGTCTATTTCTGATGGAAAACGTTCTATGCACATTCTGTTTAAACCTCCAATGCCCTTCCACCAAATACCACATCATAAACAGAAGGAGATACGTTGGTTGGAGAGAAACTATTTAAATATTAATTACGGTGATGGGTATGTAGAGCTAGGATCCATTGAGGAAATTCTAAATAATATTTGTAAGACTTATGAAAAAATTTATGTAAAAGGTCATCAGAAGGCTGATTTCCTAAGAAAATATGTAGACTTAAGTATTGTTAATTTAGAGTTTGTAGATGATTGTGTCCCAAATTTTGTAAAGACTAATTCTGCATGTTTTTAAAGACTCTGTATACTTTTGTAAGTATTTAATTTTTTTATAAATTTTAGTCGTGGCCCAATCTTGGGAATTCCTTTATGAGCTCTTCGTTCAAATTTATTAATACGTCGTGGTTAATTTCGTTCTCTATGCGCACATAAAACAAATAATTGCTAAGAAGAAGTTTTATAGAAAGAAATGCAATTATAAATAATTAATGAAAAGTACATAAAGATACAATGCAATTGTGGGACTGTATATAATAACTAAATTGATTTTATTTAACAGCAAATAATTTTAATGATTACGATTTTAAAGATTAACAATATGTGACGTGATATGAAGAGTATATACACAGTTACCCATAGTCAAAATTTTGGGTGAAAGTGCATTATTTATTGTAAGATATTTTGCTTTGATGTCACTAATGAGGTTTTTTTTGTTTCCATGATTTTATTAAATCGTTGTTGAGCTTTTGATATTTGTTTGTGGGATCGCCATTTAGTTTTATGTACACACTCCGGTCGCCCAGCATTTTGTTATCATAATCTATTTTGTTCATAACTACTGTTTTGTTACTTTTATCTGGTTTAGTAATAATTATTTGCGGGTTATTAGTAATGAATTCTTTCGCTAGTTTAACTTTTTGGTTGAAACAAAACTGATCCTGAGTAACCTTTCTCTTAGATAAATTCTTGAAATTTAAAATAGTGGTATTGACTTTGGTACGTATGTTAGACTTGTCCGGATCTGAGGATTGATCGATGGCTATTTCAATATTTGCTATAATGTTGTTCACAGGCAGATTATCATTTGATTTGTATTCTACAGAAAATTGAGGACCTAGACGTAAGATATCTATAATATTATCTGGTATAGCAGTATCAGATAAATTGCTAACCCAGCTATTGTTGTTTGACTGAAGGTCAGTGGTTTTTTTAACATCTTTCTGTTGTAATATTTTGATTTTTTATTTTTTAAAGTTTCAAAAGTATTATTGTACGTGTAATTGATTTTTTGTTCGATAACTGTATAAGCTGTTCTACCTACCATGTGCAGCAGCTGCTTTGAAAGACATTCAATACTTCTTATTATTATTCTCACTGTTAATGTTGAATCAGTGATTAAGTAATTTAAGCAAACCTTCTTGACTTTATTTATCTTATTTTGAAATTTGTGTAATAATTTTTTTTCAGTTAATTGAATGTGTGAAATCTTAAAATTAAGAAACTTAGGTGCTAAATTCATTTTTTTACATCTTACTAAAAATGCTATTTTGTTCTTCAACCGCGCCAAGTTCCTCTGCTCCCTCATGATTTTCTTGAAAATGTGAAAAGCTTCAAGTCCGTATTCTTCTCTCACTTTTCGGAATGTTAAAGTTGACGTTGGGTTATCCATATTTCAACCTGGATGTGTTATATAAATTTCTTAGTATTTCTTAGCCGTGCTGTATATATAACTTCTTGGTTATTTTTCGTGGTTGTAGCGGCTCTTCGGTAAGGGGAAATTAAAACATTATTATTTATATAGCAGTTCTAACTTTATCAGCATTGAAGCCAACAAATTTAACTTCTTCTATATCTCTGCTCGTGCTAAATTTGTTAACAAGATCATCTACAATAGCACCTGAATTTAAATCAGCCATATTGTAGACCTTTAGACCACAGAAATCTTTAATGGACAGATTGATTAATAGAATGAGATAGACAGTAATTACACAGGTCAACACGATTTTTGAGTCTGAGTTCTGTACCTCTGATTTTGATTACTTATGCCAAACTAAAGAAAGAAAAAATATTTTTATCTAATAAAGTTTGCTTTTGTAGATACCAGAACGAAATTTCAACATTTATGGAAAAGGTCTATTTTTCAATGTTAATCATATTTAAAATTAAAACAAGTTATGAATTATATATTTTAATTAATTTTTATTATAAAAGACAGCACAAATAAACATAAAAATACAAAAAAATGATACAAAAGTAGCTTTAAAAATGAATACTTTTAGTCTTTCTAGTGTAATCGTCAGAACTTTCTCGTATGAGCATCCAAATGTAGTCACCCATCATGTTCTCATTATATTGTCCTTGATATCTTTGTTCAAAGTTCATTATATCCTGGTGGAAGCGTTCCCCTTGCTCTTCTGAATATTCACCCAAGTTATCTTTGAATTTATCCAAGTGCGCATGTAGCATGTGCACTTTGAGTGACATTCTGCAACCCATGACTTTGAAGCTGTCAAGCATATTAGAAATAAGCTCGTCATAATTCTCGGCCTTCTTGTTACCAAGGAAGCCATGAATGACTGCTTTAAGGCTGAGCCACGCTTGTTTTTCATGAGTACTCAGGAGCTGAAGAAAATGTTCACTCGCCATTATTTTCTTTATTTGTGGACCGACGAAAATACCAGCTTTAATTTTAGCCTCTGACAGTTTTGGGAAAAATGTTTTTAAATATTGAAAGGCTTCGGAGTCTTGACGAAGAGCCTTTACGAATTGCTTCATGAGTCCTAATTTTATGTGCAGTGGAGGCATTAAAATACGATCAGGCTCTACAATTGGTTTATTTTTTACATTATGTTGTCCGATTTGAAACTCGCTCCGTTGAGGCCATGAATGCTGCTGGTAGTGAAGTGCATCGGCTCTACTGTCCCATAAGCAAAGGTAACACGGATATTTAGTGTATCCCCCTTGCATTCCCACCAGAAAACCAACCATTTTGAAATCCCCTATCACGGGCCAGGCATACTGTTCATATTTTAAAACTTGAAGAACCATTTTAACGCTTTCGTAATTTTCTTTGAGCATTACAGAATGAGCCAGAGGAAGTGAAGGAAATTTATTCCCATTATGAAGAAGAACAGCTTTTAAGCTTCTTGTAGAGCTGTCGATGAAAAGACGCCATTCAGAAGAAATGCTAGGGATTCCGATTGCATCAAACAAACCTTTCACATCATTACAGTAACACAGTCCGTCTTCCTTCGTGAAAAACCCAGCAAACATTTCATGACGCTTTCTTTGGTCACTTATTTTAACGTTGTCCTTGAGCAAATTCCACTGTTTTAGCCGTGAAGCTAATATTTCTGCTTTAATTTTAGGAAGGTTTAAATCTCTTATTAAGTCATTAAACTCTTCTGCATCAATGAGATGTGGTTCAATAGATGGTGTCGCGATTACGTACTCGCTGCCTTCGCTATTATCAGATAATTGTGATAGCGGTACCATCTCTTGAGTCTTCACGTTTGGACTACAAGGAACTGGAAAAATTTCACTGTGAGGTACTGGAGCAGACGTTGATGGTAGGTTTGGATACTGGATCTTCTTGGCATTTTTTCCAGCACGACGCATACGTGGATTAACAACACAAAAATAGCAATCATTGATGTGATCAGTTGGCTCTCTCCATATTCTTGGTACTGCAAACTTCATCTTTTTTTTTTCTCCTCGGTACCAGGCTGGAAAAAAAATTAATATCATTCATTAACAAATGACGCATTTAATGTATATTTTAAAAATATGTAAATAGGTATACAAATGTACTTTAAATATAAGGTGTATTTTCTTACCTTCTAAAGTGTTTTTGCAGTTATTACACGAGAAGTGAGGCGCCCATATTTTATTCTGACTTCGTACGGGCATGTTAAAATAAGCTTCATAGGCTTCACAAAGTTTCTTATTTGATGATAAACTAAATTTTTTGGCTCTCACTTTAATAAACTCACCACAAACATAGCAAAAAGAGTCCACGTCGTTTTTACACATTTTCGATGACATTTTTAGGCCTCGCGACACATAAAATACGTTATTCCTCTAGAAAGCGCACTCGCATACTGCCAGGACACTCTGCTACCTCTCACTTCACACCCACAGTCCCTCTCACCCCTCTCTTGCATCATAAATGCAACGGCTTTTAAAAAAATTTGCAAAACCACCGTATATTTAGTTTTCATTATATTAAGTACAAAAGCAAACTTTATTTATTATTAATGGAGTTCCTGTTTACTTTTCGATTTATATAATCAGAAAATAATCACTAAATAAAAGACTCAAAAAAAAAATTTTTTTTTGTTGACCTGTGTTATTTTATAACGGAGGTCGATGTGTGGCATTATACTTATATATATACAGGGTGTCTCTGAAATAAGAGTACAAAATATTAAAAATGGGAAACCCAAATTATACTGAATAAGTATCCAAAAATTCGTACGCCAATTGCAATATCGAATATACAATTAAAAACCCATTGAAACGTCACGAATGTGCCGCCCATGGATCCACTATCTGTGTTTATACTATATCTTAAGGTCATTTGTAAATACAGCTGTGATATACAGATAATCATTGTATGCAGCTGATACGAGTCAACGACTCCAATATTATTACGTACGCGAAATTTAAAGCAAATTTCAAAGAAGATATTGAAAGTAAAATGTGGAATCTATTAATGAATAACTCTATTCACTTGTGCGTAATCTGATCAATGACAGCTGTCTGAAATAAACATCATTGTTAAAAGTTGATATTTGATGTGACGAAGGTAATGTGCGTAATTATTTCTTTTTTTCTCTTTCATAATCAATTGTTGGTTCTGAAAAAATTGTTGGTTCTGCTAGACGTTCACGACACCAGGTGCAAAATCGAATTCGCGGAGGACCATCATTTTCAGTAAGTTCCTGGACACGTTGAATGTGATACGGGTGTAACAAGTTTCTTCGAAAAATGCGGTGTGCCGTACTGCGTGACACCCCCACTTGCCCTGCATCACGTGTAGGCAGAGCACGAGCAGATCAAAACTGGTTATGGTTAGTGATCGAGTAAACTTAATTTAAAAGAAAAAATATTTTTGATTTCTTAGTAAAATTTATTGTGGAAAAAAAAAACATGTCAAAATAATTGTACTTGTGTGAACGCCTCATCATCGTCTTCGTCCAGAAGACTGAAGCTCTCCGGCTGTAGCTCTGTAGGAGGAGGAGAATGCGGCTGTTCAGGCTTCATTCTCTTCACTGGAGGACCCGTTGTCTGTTCTTCTTCTTCATCCTCTTCCTCGCGCATGTTGAATTCAAATTTTGTTGTAGCCTCCACAAACAAACGCAGCTCCTCCTCGCCATCCACATTGGCTCGGTGATACTCTGCCGGGAGATCCCCCAGCTTCCGCACCACGGTTTTATGGCGCGGGCAGTATGTTAGGGAAACTAAAATTTTCCTTTCACATATCTGTATCTGTTTCACCCCGTATCTATACATATAATATTCAAATTAGATAGAGAAAAATATTTAAAATTTAATATTATCTTACCTAAACATGTCTTTACATGCTACATATAGCATTCTGTCGGGTAGAGCCTGTTTATCCACACTTTCCACAACCAAAACACATGGGGTATTTGCCATTTTATCATATACAAGTAAAATCACTATTGTAGTAGAAAATACTGAATGATTAGTGACTGAATAACCTGAACAGCTCAGGTTTTATATCCAACATGCAGCATTAAGCTAACTATTATTTAATGTGGGAAAGCTGCTACGTCAGAATTATTGTCCCGAAATTTGTATAAGCGCACTATCATTATGCAAAATTTCTACTCTTACCATTAGGTAATCAGTCAGAATTGTTATTCCCTAAATTTCTCTGAGGTAGATAATGGTCAACATATGTCATAATGAAAGTTGATATTCACAAAATTCTTTGAAAATGTGAAAGCCGTAATATGCTCCGCATAAGAGCAATGTTATTAGCAAAGACTACGCCACATATTCTAATTTAAAAGTATTTTAAATAATATGTTCGGTATAAGAGTGATATTAGTAAAGACTACGTCACATATAGTAAATTTAAAAATTTCTAGGAATCTAGGCATTAGTCAATATGTGTAACATCAGCAAAAGTACTGAGGTAATTAAGAGGTGATTATTAGGAGGATATAATGGTTAGGTAGTCATTCGTGAAAGAATGTACTATCGCGGATAAAAGTCTTGACTCAAGTTTGACATAAATAGAGATAGAATCATTGGAGTTTATTCACTGTTTCAGTATTTCTTTTCTTTTTAATTTTGAGTTATGACTTTTGTCCACAATAGTATTTCGAAATGTGAGAGAAAGCGATTACGTCATAGCTATACGTTTAACTGCTAAGTAATATCGTAATGCCCCCTTTACCCCCCCCAAATAAAAGCTCTCCACATATTCCACCACAGTGTATGTCATCGCAAGCAAAACAGTCAATTATATTAAAGTTCGCGAATTAAACAGCGAATCAAAATGATCCGCGGGTTACATATCGTAATACCCCTCACCCCTCAAAGAAAAGCTCTCCACATGTAGTGGATGTCATCATCGTAGGTGAAGCTTTATCGCGAATTAAAATAATTCGCGGGTTATATATCGTAATACCTCTCGCCCCTCAAAGAAAAGCTCTCCGCATGTATACTGCTACAGTGGACGTCATCATCGTAGGTGAAGCTTTATTGTAATCAAAAAAGTACAATCAAATTAAAGCTCGCGAATACTAGATGTTAATTCGCGCAAACGACCTGGAGATCGCGAATAAAACCGCGATTTAAAATAATTCGCGGTTGGAAGTCGCGGATGTGCAGTTGGAGGGGGACCTGGTGACGAGTGACCTTGAGACTGGGGCCATACCCGTATAGCTATACTACTCGAGGCCTCGGATTCCTGTTTCTTCAAATTTAACATTTTGCTTGCAATTTCGACAAACTAATATGTCTGATAATGCAGTAAACAAAGTGAAAAATTCAATGACCCGATAAAAATGCAATGGATTCACAGTCACGTTTTCACTCGTAGACTGTCGAGTTTTTTCGCACTAGCACTTAGATCTTCATTATTATCACTCTGTTTATTGTCGTGCTGGTTCCCATGAGTAGGAGGTATTTGCCGATTGAGGAACCGCCTCTTTGACCTTGACCGATCCTAAGGTCAGCTCAAGGTCAAGGTCAAAGAGGAGGTTCCACAATCGGCAAATCCGCTGGCGCAAGGTCAGCTGAAGGTCAAGGTCAGCTGAAGGTCAAGGTCAGGAAGGTCAAGCAAGCCGTTTGGAGGTCAAACCAAGGTCATTTGAAGGACATGTCAAGGTAGTTTGAATGTCAAACCAAGGTCATTTGAAGAACATGTCGAGGTAGAGTGAAGGTCAAACCAAGGTCATGTCTGAAGGTCATGTCTGAAGGTCAAACCAAGGTCATTTGAAGGAAATGTCAAGGTAGTTTGAATGTCAAACCAAGGTCATTTGAAGGACATGTCGAGGTAGGGTGAAGGTCAAACCATATAGCACTACATGTTTGACATAGATAGAAACAATCTAAATTTTGATGTCTGCCAAAAGAAAAATATTGTTTGATAATATTTTGATCAGTGTTAGGTATATCATCAAATACAATCACTGAATATTGTATAGCTTTCTCCGAAGTCTCCAAATCATTAATATTGACGTATTCGCGGTATCCAATTTCTGGAACACTTCCCATAACACGTTTTAAAAATTGGTATTTTTCCTGGTGCAAAGATTTAGAACAGATATACAAATTTAAAAATCGTAAACCGTTTCCGTGTAACAACAATGTTATGAGGGCGTTGGTTTTTCCACTTCCTGATGGCCCGACGATAAGCACTCTTTTATTTGTCCCACCGAATAAGGGACTGTGACGTGTAAATGTTCTTGAAGTTAATACATGATCGTAATTATTAACTGGTAGATCTATTGATTGACTTTCTTACTCCATGGTGGATTGTTATTTACTGAAGGTCTCAATTTTGGCAGTGACTTTAAATGCTATTAAAAGATTGAATTGACAAGATGCAAACATCTTGTCAATTGTTTTAGCAATATTTGTCTCGTGGATTCTTTATATTTCAATTCATGAGGAGTATGAGCAATATACTAAATAGAAAATCAACAGAAATTTGTTGCAATAATAGTGTAGCTTATTTGCACCACATCGTATTACAATATGCATAATAAAAAATGTTGATTTATTAATTCCAATGAGAAAATCACTAAAAATTAAGAAATGAACACAAATTTCATTTAAATTAAATTTTTTATAAAAAAATAAATATAATTCAAAAATAACAAAATCGTCTTTTAGTCTCCCCAGGACTCCTCCTCTTCCGTATCTCCCTCCTGGACATCTATATAGACGGGGGGAGCTGGTGGGGTCTCCTCCCGTTCCTCAACCCCGCTTTCCTCCAATAGCCTCCTTCGCACTAACTCGTTGGCAAGTGATTGTGCTCTTGGTCGGCGCAGTGGTGTGAAGGGGGAATACGGCGGGGGCGGGGTTGTGGATGGTCCAGGGGTCGACGTTCCAGTATCCTGGGGTACACACAATATTACTGTAACGTCGTAATCGTCGTTGTTGTTGTTAACTTTATATAGTTACATGTTGTAGTGAAGTGCCAATTCATAGTGTCAAACCGAAGTGCTAATCACGCAATTTAACAAAATATATTATCTGTTATTTGTCAATTGCAAAAGATGATTTAGCACTTCCTTTATGGAATCTAATCGCACCTGTATTCCTGTGAGAAGACACATTCTCTCGCGAATATGAGCCGCATCAGATGAATATGGGCATATATCCACGACACCTTTAAAGAAATCCAGATGCGTCTTAATAAACGTAATCATGTTGTTCAAGCCACAATCTATTTGTTCTAAATGTGGAACAACCTTCGTGCTCAACTCGGTCTCAAGGTCTGACATAAGGTTGTCAGAGAATGCTTTAAAAGATGAGAGAAGGTTGCTGTCAGCGATTGGCGTGGTAAGAGGTTTGGTAACACTGCAAGTAGGTTTAAGTTTCTTATTGCTGTCAACGATTGGTGTGGTAGGAGGTCTGGTAATAGTGCAAGTAGGTTTAGGTTTCTTAATGATGGAAGTAGGTTTGGAAGAAAGGTTATGGAAAGGTAAATCAATAAATTGTGGCAATTCAACTACATTACTACTAGCCGTAGTCATCGTTGTGGCTGCAACAAGTTTTGGTATTACTGAAGTTGTTGTTACTTTAGCAGTCCTTACGTCAGGCGTTATCGGGGAAACAAAAAGTCCAATCGTACCGTCATCACTAATGTTCACAACTTCATTATAAAAACTAAGTTGCCCGATGCTTTCGCTTGTAACTCCTGCAGAAGTTCCTTTCGGATCGCTTGCTGCTGGCTTTACAAGAGATTGCTTCACATATCGACTTCTACGGCTAGCTTAAATTACGTTCAATGATTGGAATTTTGATTTCGTGTTCTTTGCCTTTGAAGAAGAATTTTGATCGGTCTTAATTAATAAATTCCGCAGCATGGTGTATTTTACTTCAGTCTGTCGTGTTTGTGATTGTCGTAGCCCCCTTTCAGTCTGTTGTGATTGTCGTAGCACCTTAAATTGACGTCGTTCTTCCCAGGTCAGTTTTCGGTATTGGTCTTTTGGTAGTCGTAGCGGAACGTTTTTTGAATTGGCAAATTTTTTGAAGATGGTAGAACTGGGAGTAACATTGGTGCAGCTTGTAATTGTCGTTGTCGTCATGGTTGTCGTGGTTGTCGTCATGGTTGTCGTGGTTGTCGTCATGGTTGTCGTGGTTGTCGTCATGGTTGTGGTAGTCGTTGTGATGGTTATTGCAGTCGAAGGTGTAGTCAGCTTATCTACATCCAAGTTAGCTAACCAGTTACTACCATCTTCATCAAATTCCCAATTCGTAACTGAACCCATTGCAATATCATTTTTTTTGCAATATTTTTTCCACTTGTGTTGAAGTGCAAAATATATCGCTATTGACTGCAGCTACATCATCTGCTTCCCCTGCAATGGATTTGCTTCGGCTCTCAAGTCATTACCTGCCTTGTTTTGACTCACCTGCATTGTACTACCTTCCCCATCAAACCAGCCCGCGATGAAGTCTTCGACATTGTGAAATTCTTAGATTTATAAAGTAAAGAGAGCATTCAAATTAAAAAAAAATCTCTTACCATTTTTGATTTTATTTTGGAGAATTACACAGAGCACAATAATATACACTGTATACACAGTACAAATTGAAACACATTCGATGAAGCGGGCCGTATTTACCGAAAAAATGAAGGCCTTTCGCCAATTGTGGGCATTGTACGGTACGTAAATTACATGAACATAACCTAGATAATACAATATTACCTTATCTGCTTTTCACGTTGTTTTGTATGTAGTACTTTTGCTCTTTTTCTAGATCCTACAGATCTAGTCTCCACGACAACCTCACCCTTATTCATTGTAAATAGAAAACAGTAGCACTATTTTACTATTTCACAAACAACCAGGCACACAAAGCATGTGACGCATTGTTAAAAACAAAAACTGCGTTTTGAAACACGAATAAATGTAACCCAATACTGCGCTTTGAAACGTAGCTTCAATTTCCACTACGAAATGCTATAAGAATTACAGCGTTTTGAAACCGTGCCTTCAATGCATTAAAAGTGTTTCGTTTTAAAGCATCTAACACCATCTTTACCTAAAAACTCGCACTTTGGTCAGAAACTGCGTTTTGGAACGTCACTCCTCATATAATAGACGGTAATCACTAGAGCCGTGTGGATTTTAAGTATGACTCATTCACTGCATCGCCGTAAGATGTATTCCATAGAACTACCAAAACTAACTAGATAGCGAGGCAATCCTAT
Organism: Cetonia aurata; assembly: GCA_949128085.1. Taxonomy (NCBI): domain Eukaryota; kingdom Metazoa; phylum Arthropoda; class Insecta; order Coleoptera; family Scarabaeidae; genus Cetonia; species Cetonia aurata. The sequence continues at coordinate 13,855,770 of OX421889.1, forward strand.
GCAAATAAGTGAAATAATATAGTGTTTTTCGATAATTATATTAGTTAATTTATTTATCGCTACTTATCGTACATATCAGTTTCTTTGAATGTATATAAATAAACTATTTATGATTTTATTTAAATTTCAGAGAATAACGTGCAGTTTGTGTTAATAATTAAAGTTTGTTCTAAATGTTCATCGGTGAAACTTGTCCGTTTAGACGTCAATATTTCTTTAAATATTGAAAAGGAGCGTTCTACATCACAACTCGTTACGGGCGCATAATTAAAATGCGGCAAAAGTAAATCATATTTTTCAACTAGATTTCGATCTAATATTGTTCCTTCAGAGAACTGTCTTAATATAACTAGGAGATAAGACGATGTCCAAAATTGTCTTCAATACTACACAAATTGGATATAATCGCATTTAAGGAAGTTATAGCATCACATAATTGAATGTTACGTTGTTCAAAGTATGTTATAGTATCTATTAAATGTTTGAAATTGATGTTTATAAAATTCAGTTGCGTTTCTAATGTGGAATTTTGCAATAATTCTTTGCATTGCTCAATGCTACGAGCATCATTTGGTAAAAGAAATACAAAATTTTTGAGGCTTTGAAAATTTTTGGAATAAAATATACATGCTTCGATCCAAGAACCCCATCGCGTTAATACAGGAACGGGGGGCAAAGGTAAAGTGGGATACTGTTCCTTATAGAGAGACACACGTGAAGGTGCTTTACGCAAAATTTGTTTAAACAAAGCTATTACTTTATCTACCTCTGGAAACTCATTCCGAATAAACTCACAAATTCTGTGCAGTGCATGGGCCACACAAGTTATATGTAACATGTTTGGATAAATATTCTTTAATAATTTTCCAGCCTTTAACATATATGCCGCTGCATCGCTAACAAATAATAGAACCGTCATCTGAGGTGAAGTGGGCCATATTTTCTGATTTTTTTCTATGTAGTTCAGATTCATTTGTTCCGAACATGTCCAAATTCGAAATATATGTAGAAAACTATGAAGAACAACGATCGTGATATATAAAATTATTTTAAAAATTGTACACATACATATATATCATTTTCAAAATCGGTCCACTTCACCCCACGTTTGTGGTGAAGTGAGCCACACGTTTAAAATGCGTGTGTTGTCTACTGTAAACCTGTATTGGGTTGAAGTGGTCATTACGGGAAGTAAATACAGCATTTCTTTATTTACTATTCGTGTAGGGAAAGACTACAGGGACTTAGAGAAAGGCAATATAAGATTTTTGCATAAGTTTATTACAAAAACGAAGCACAAATCGTGTTTATTACAAAATATAACTGTTTTATATAAAAGAAATAATTAAGAAACAGTGTCATAATTAAAATTCTTATGAATAAACTTGTACCGCCCTCTACGTAAATCATGGTGCTCCAGTTTAAACAAAATCAGTTTTGATTCAACTACAGCCCTATCTTCTATAACAGGATAATGAAAATAGCAGTCTTTCTTCCCGACTACTTTTCTTAAGAAGTTAATTTCGTAATTATTCTCATCCAATTTGCGAATAATTTTTCCGACATAACGTAGGCTTCTTTTACCACTTTCAGTTGGAAACTGCACCAATACAAATTCCCCAGGCTCAATATTTATTGGACCAGAATCCTGGGAACTGCGCAGTTGCTGATTTAATTCTGAAGAAGTTTCTAGTGGTTCAGGAGCTTTGTTTTCTTCGTGATCATCATCAGAAAGTATTTCAGTATCAAGGGATCCATTGCTTGACGAGTCGTGCAGGCTCATATCACTGTCTTCACTGCTTTCTGATGATATACTTGAACCTTATGTTTCTACACTTTGACCAGGAAGGATGTCCAATTTTTTCTTTCGTATTTTCTTTTTATTTTCTTGCTCAGCGCCTTGTCCTATTCGAGAAACTCTTAAAACATCCAATAAACTTTTGCTCAAGCGGTCTTTAAGGGAGTTCGTTTCAGATTGTTGAGCATCTGGTAATTTTTTCAGGACTCGTTCCCTATCAATTGGGTAAATTCCGCAGGCCGCAAAACCGGATCTAAGATTTTTAGATGCACTTTCTAAAGAATCTATTGTCTTTTTCAGTAATCTGGGAAACTCAGCTTTTGGTAGCACACCTCTATTGTTCTTTTTCCATTCGTTTAAATTTTGTCTCCATTTTCGTTTAAGTGGCGAAAAAAATGCTACATCCAATGGCTGGCAAAGGTGCGTGGCATTAGGAGGCAGTAATATAAATCGAATATCGTGCTTTTGACACTCGGTAATAACGAACATCGAAACGTGACTTGATAAGTTATCACCTATTAGTGCACGTGGAGCTGGTTGTTTTTTGAGGTAGGGTAGCGCCAGCTTTCCAAACCAATCTTCGAATGTATGTTCATCGAACCATCCAGTCTTTGTTCTGTTAAACAGAGTTCCTGGTGGCCCACCTTCAATCCAGGTAGGGTATAAATTTAGCGCTTTATATACGACATAAGACGGCAATAATGCTCCATTGGCGGCCCCTGCCATCATAACCGATGTGCTAGTTTTGCTTGAATCTTTTATTACAACCGGGCGCTTGGCTCCACGTTTACATAATATTTTAGTCTTTCCCGGGTCGTCAGTAAAATTTGTCTCATCATAATTAATGAGACTTTCGGGATGCACATTCTCCAGTGATATTTGTAGCCGATCGAAATAAGCATTAATGGCCTCTGCATTTACTTCTGCCCGAACGCGCTTTATATTTTGCCCAAACCGTTCGCTCAGTTCTTGATGACGTTGTAAAAATCCGCGAATATATTCATCGCCTGGAAGATTGTTCTTAAATCTTTTTTCTGTGCGTCCGCACCTGTCTAAATAGCCCTTTATTAACAGTTTTAAATCAACTTTAGTTAGAGGAAACCCCCATTCTGCACAAATCACTAAGGCTTCCGAAATTGCCTTTTCCGCTATCTCACTTAGCACAGTTTGCCCTCCATATTTCCCTGGTTTTAATCCTAAAAGTTTTCTTTTCAACGTTGTGCGTGGAATCAGATACTTTTCACTAATTTTTCTTATTGACATAATACCTTTTCTAAGCTCTTTTACGGCTTCTTGCAGTGTTTGATCGGTATACTGACAGTGACGCCGCCCGCCAAGCTTAGGTTTATAAACACGCGGCATTTTTAAGGTGGTCCACTTCACCACAGAAAAAGTCAGCTTTTCACTTGTTGTTCTCTAAAAATTTAAGAAGAGTTTGTTGCAAAATATTTACTGTGAAGACACGTTCTTCAATAACTTACCTTGTAATTTAGGGAGAATCAAATTACATCTCTTTTTCCTTGCACTTGGAACAGAGGAGGTTAGGCCGTTAACACGCAACTACGGAAAATTCCCGCCAAACGTACGAAGTGCACAAACAACCAATTTTAGCTATTTCTCTATTGTAATAGTGATCTACATTAATAATGGTATCTATACTATTGAGCTATGGTGCCCAAGCAGATTTCGCTATTGAGTACTAGATGGCAGAACTTATTTTATCGAAAAAATACCAATCGGTCCATTTCACCCCAAGAGGTTCACTTCACCCCAGTTGACGGAACCCTGTGTGTTTGATTTTGGTCAAATTGAAGAATATTTTGTAGGCTTTCATTAATAATGTCTCTTATAGTTTCAGCATTAACCTGATGCGTTATCTTGGAAGCTATTAGATGAGGTGTGGAAGGCGTATTTGGATGCAAAATACCTACTATTACATTTGTTACACAACGACCTGTTATATCGACTGTTTCATCAGCGCTGATCCACACATACTGGTTAGAAATATTCAATTTAATTTGTTGTATAACATTTGTGTAACATTTTGTTAGATATTGTCTCCGTATTGTTGAAGGATCAGGAATATGTTTATTTGTATATGTTTCTAGAAATGTTTTTAATTTAGGGTTTCGCAGTTTATTTAAGGGAATGTTGGAAGCAACAAATGCTTCACAGAGGTCTTCATAAAACCTATCAGGTGAAACATTTTGCTTATGTTTTGCGGTGTTTATATGTTGTGTAACATGCCACTTTTGCTCGCACTTTAGAGTTTTTGAACAAATATTACACCTTATTTCCCTATCACTAACAATCGACAGATATTCTGTATGGTCATAAATCCAACTTTCCATTAACTCGTGGTTGTTATTCATACTATCCATATCAATATAAAACTAGGAATGTCCAAAAAGGAAATCGACAGAGAAACAAGTTCAGAAAGAGCGAAATAAAAATAAAAATGTATTCTAAAATGAATGTGAACTCCTGACTATAAATATATTTGTACGAGGAAATATATATCTACAATACAATTTAAATTCAAAATAATAATATCCAATATAAACTACATATAATTTACGACAACATACGAAAACAAATACAATACGAAAAGAATGCAAGATCAGAAAGACTCTAAATTCGCATTACAAATGCAGATATATTCTTCAAAATAAATCTACTTGTACTTACTACTTAGGTATATATGTCCAAATACTGAACAAAAAAACAAGTATGTATAAGTAAATATGTTAGTTAAAGATGGAATACTATTTAATTTTTTTCACTAATGTTGAATGTATGTACATAGATTTTATCAATAGTGAATTGTGCATTACACATATTTTAAGTTTGAAACCACAAGTTAGCGTAGTATTAATTAAAATTGATTGCAAAATAGTAAAATACGTTAACGTTGAGCTTATCTACATATGTATACGCCTCGTCGAGTAGACATCTGGTCGATTTATACTATCTATTTATATCAGATATCAGTAGTGCGAGTGATGAGTCATACTTAAAATCCACACGGCTCTCTGGTAATCACATATTAGCAGTCCAGGTACGCTAACGGACGAGTGGTCTCGCTCGGTCGCTCTATAGATCGTGTCGATCCTCTCTCGTTTGTGCCCGTTGCTAGTCGGGCTGCACCGGCACTTTCTACAGTTATATTAACAAACTACTTAAAAATTTCTTTTTTGAATAAGTAATAAACTTCATTTTATTAATGCAATAAACTGACTTTTTCAGCGTGATCAGCAATAAACAAAATTGTTCAGGATACTAAATAAATTTATCAATACAATATTTCTTTTTCTTATATTAATAAACCGAACTCAATAAACGATCTTTATTAATTTTTGTTTTTTGTACTGGATAATAATAATAATAATAACATTTATTTGCCAACAGGTAACCCCAATAACAGGACAAAGAAATATAAGTAATATAATATGTGAATACATATAAATAGAAAGTATACATAGATATAACAAAGAAAAAAACAATAATGTTACTGTGCAATACTGCCAAGAAAAATGTCTTCATAGTAGACTTCCGCATTCCGTGTCATGTGACATAGTGGCGCCGTAAGTAATAGATTAGTTTTTGGTGTTGGCATGTTGAAGGTATACTTGGATACTTGAGAAATAAGTTTCTTGTACATTTTAATAAATGTGGTGGATCGAAAAACACACAAATGATATTTCCGCCAATGTCAATTTTTGAATCATTATATGTATAGCCAAGTTGTTGTAGGGCAGCGACGTTGTTGCTCCCCATTCCCATATCACAGACAGTAGCAATAATATTTAAGCCCACCGACATACAGGCTGTTACCACTTCTTAAATGCATACATCCAAAGTCAGTTTACTGGAATTGCTTTTGTTCTTACTGGATTACATTATACTGTTAATTAGATAATATGCAATTGGCTGTTTCACGCTTTTTGTAATCCTTGTACCAAAAAGGCTAATGCAGTGTTTGAGTACTTATTTCCCCTTTCGATGCCAAAGTCGTCATATCCAGATGTTTCATTTATCATGTCGTTTTCCAGATGCTGTTTTAACGACATTTCGTCGAAAAGTTTCGTATATGAAGTGTACCAGTATAACAAATTTTAATTTAAGATGGTATACCACAAAGAAGGCCTAGAATTGTATTTGTGTAGAATGATAATAAAAAAGCAGTAGTAATAGTAATTATATTTTATTGAGTAAAAAGTATAAACGGAAGTACATATGCATAACAAAATAGCCCAATTGGCAAACTAAAGAAGTAAAAATACCTGCATGGCATTAGCAAGTAATAATTAAAATTCTGAAATGGAAATAAATACAGTATACATAATTACGGCCGCATTATCTGTATATCTCTAGATAAACCTGATTATAATAACAATATTTGTAACACATAAAAAAAATTGCTAGATTAAGTATTATTACGAAATAACAAAAACAAAGGTTAACAAATTACATGTAGGTAATAGGAACAGCCTGTAACTGATAAATATATTATAATCCATGAGAGGGAATTTCAAGAAAAAAAGTGTTGTAGTATCTGTAGCAGATAGGAGTATGAAACTCACAAGTCCAGTATCTACGCTAAAAACAATTGAAGAACTTAAAGAAATGATCCAAGTAATGACCCCGATAATTGTATTATATATACAAACACATATTAAAAAAAAAACGTATAACAAATGTGTAATACATAATAATACAAACACATACAAAAAAAAAGTTTAACAAAACTGTAACACATAATAATAAATGTAAGCACATAATAATACCAACACATATTCGAAAAGAAAAATAAAATGTATAACAAATATGTTGTCTCTTGAAATATCTCAAAGAAAAGAAAAGTAACCAAACTTATTAGTATAACGTAAGTAATAGAACTATACATAAAACCACTTAAGAAAACGTTATAATATTAAAGTTTTAAGTAGGTATAACTTTTCTGATTAGTCCACATCCTGAGAAATGCAAATGTAAATATAAATATAATTAGAAATCAAAAAGTTATTAATGAATGCATTTGCTAAACTTTTAAAAAAATATCATCCACAGCGTCACCCGTAGTTTCTTTTATATGCCCGGGTATTAAAAAATAAGTGTCTAAAATGTATCCATAAAGGAATCGATTACAAGTGGTTGGTAGGAATGAAGGGCTGTAAAAAATGTTAGATTGGATGCTCCAAATTGAAGCTATGAGGTCGAGATATGAAAAAATATAAAACAAAATATGTACAGTCAGCGACAGAATTGAGTGAACACTAAGCGATTTTTAATGAAACTATAAATTCTAACCATACATACATCATATGAGATTAGAGCAGATCAAATAGTTAAACATAAATAATATTAAAAAACAGGAATATTACAAAAGAAATACAGTAATAGTAATAGTATGTCCACTCAATTCTGTCGGTAACTGTGTATCTATGTATATTGAAAACACCCCACACCAGCAATAAAAAGTATACATATGTAATGTAATGTTAATAATAGAATGCAGAAGAATTTGTAGGAAAGAATTGAAAGAAGAAGAATAAAGATAACTAGCAGATATACAGGGTGGCCCAGGAGGAACCTGCAATATTTTGGGATATTAAAGTAGGGACTATTTCAAGACAAAAATACTTATAAACAATATTTTTAATTTCAACCGTTTCAGAGATATAGTACAATTGAGTTATGTGGCACGCACATGATTTACCTTACGGTGTGCGCATCAAGTGCTCGAAAATTCCGCCCTGTACGTTCACACACTTGACTACCCTTTCCCTTAAATTACGGGTAATGTTATGGAGTGAATCTTGTCGTTCTCTGATGCGCGTAGCGGCAATAAAAATGCGAGCAATCAAATCGTCTTGAGTAAGCGGCTGCTGTCGATAAACATCTGATTTAAACCATCCCCATAACGAATAATCCATTGGTGTCAAATCTGGAGATCGTGGCGGCCAAAGAATTGGACCACCACGACCGATCCATCGACCAGGAAAAATCTCGTCAAGGTATTGCGTCACTACACGAGCAGTATGCGGTGGCGCTCCGTCATGTTGATAGTACATTCGGTGGCGGGTCGCCAACGGAATGTCCTCCAAAAGACCTGATAGTTCATGTTCCAGAAAGTGTCGGTATCGTGCGCCTGTCAGACGCTCGTGAAAGATAACAGGACCAATAAAGACGTTATCGATAACACCGCTCCACACGTTAACTGAAAACCGATGTTGGAAATGGGATTCCACGGTTGCGTGAGGGTTTTCGTGGGACCAGACATGATTGTTGTGCGTGTTAGGCCGGTCGCATACTTATACGACATTTGTTTCCGACATCCCAACGACATGTCATCGACATGTCGCTGATTTCAAAAGTAGAAAACAAAACCTCGCAGTTCGCACATCAGTATACATCATGTCGTCGGATGAAGATGCAGCAGTATTGTCGCTAATAATATTGCGAAGACGAAAGAAGAGAAATATTCGAAAATATTGGGTTCATCCATATAGTACCGCTAATCTTTATCGAAGTATATTTAAAAGTTGTAGTAGTGAAGAAATGATTAAAGATCCAGTCAAATTTCAATCATTTTATAGAATGTCTCCAGGGACATTTACAATACTTTTGGACAGAGTTGGACCTCGTATCAAGAAATCGGATACCAAATTTCGGGAAGCTATAACACCAAGGGAAAAATTAATCATCACGTTGAGGTAAGTCAATCTAGTTTTATTCTTATATATTACAAAGTTTGTAAAAATTCATAATTGTTAATTGTTGTACTTGGTGATGCTAGGTGTGTGCTTATTTGGCTTGAAGTGTGCATAGATTGTACTTCAGAATTATTTGATAACACCGAAAGTGGGCGAAATGAGCTATTGCTTGAATCATGGTGAATACCTTGCGAATTTCCTGAAATATAATTTGGTTTGTAAAGTATTTCACCAATAGTTTGCATAGTCTTCCATTTGAACTCATGTTTTTGAGCGTATGTCATTTGACGCAAATCAGGGAGAAGACTTTTTAGAAATAGCAAGTCAGCGTCCTCTGTTGCTTCCCTTTGAGATTGCTTTTTAGAAGTAAAATAATCAATGGCACATTTCTCCAATGGATCCACTTCTTTTCGCTTTCTATTGGAAACTTTATTGCGAGTTGATGAACTTTCAAGGACTAATAATGATTCATCTGTAGCAGATTCTTCAACTACATGATCATTTTCTTTATTTTCATCTAGTACTTCAGTTTCAAGAGGCTCCGTTTCTGTAGCTTCTTCATGGGTCGAATTAGATGTTTCTTCATTTATGTTCGTTGAAGATGGAATACTACTCCTTTGTTGTCTAGATTTAGTGAACGGTATGAGAAAAGTTAAATAGTCCGCTAAATAATATTTTTTCTTTGCTTGTGCTGATGATCCACTTGATGGTTTCTGCCTTAAATATCGTGCATAAGCAGACCTTAGATTTTTCCATTTCTCTTTACATGCTGCCCCTGAAAATAAAATTTTGTTTTAGATATTTGGCGACCGGAACGAGTTTCAAGCAGTTATCTTTCCAATTTATGAGAGGAGACACTACAATTGGACAAATAGTAGAAGAAGTTTGCGACAGCATTTGGACGGAATTACAAGCAGAATATATGCCTGTTCCATGTGAACTGCAATGGGTTGAAATAGCTCAACGCTTTCAGGAACTTTGGAATTTACCAAATTGTATCGGTAGCGTTGACGGCAAACACATTAGAATCAATTGCCCAGGAAAAACCGGATCTGCCTTTTATAATTACAAAAGTTATTTTTCATTGCAATTATTGGCTATAGCGGATGCAGATAGCAATTTTATTGCAATTGATGTTGGTGACTACGGAAGAAACGGTGATGGGGCAGTATTTAGAAATTCAAGTATTGGACGAAACTTCAAAGCAGGCACACTCAATATTCCGCCACCACATCCTTTACCCAAACAACCACATGAGCCGGCCTTTCCTTATTATTTTGTCGGAGACGCTGCCTTCCCTCTTTCTAAAAATTTATTAAAGCCCTATCCGTCAAGGAACTTAACCAATGCGAAAAGAGTCTTTAACTATAGATTCTCACGAGCTCGTCGAAGCGTAGAATGTGCATTTGGTATAATGGTATCAAAATTTAAAATACTAGAAAGACCTATTCTATGCTCACCCAATAAAGTCGATAAAATTGTGATGGCAATTTGTGTATTGCACAATTTTGTAAGAAAAATTGATGGAAGAATGTCAGAACCAACTTTTGAAAGGGATGGGTTATTATTACATAATAACAAAACACAACAACTACAAAATTTTCAACCTCAAAGTCTGAGGGGCACAGATGAGGCATTAGTATTACGAGATAAATTATGTTCATATGTAAATCAGCCCTATGCGGCATTACCTTGGCAGTCGCAATATTGTGTTTAGTAATATGTAATCGATTACGGTTGAGATATATATTTATAATATTTCACAAATAAATCTGTTTATAATATATTATAACTTACCCGTTTCATTTATTTCTTTCCCAACCTCGTTCCACGCTTTTTCCTGCACTTGTCTATTCGAATAGTTTTCCATAGTATGGTCATATAAAACATGGTGTTTTTCTACTGTTTGTACAAATTTTACATTCATTGTTGGATTATCTTCCACTTCTGCGCGCATTCAGTTGCAGCAGTCGACAACAAATGACGCTTGAAATTGCAGCAAGCAGTGTCGTATAATATTTGTAGGCGACAAGTCTTAACCTGTCTGCGGCGCATCTGCTTGGTGTACGAATGTACATAAGAATCGCTGTGTTGTAAATGAAGCGACGTGTTTGCGACTTGTCCAAGACATGTCGCAAACAAATGTCGTATAAGTATGCGACCGGCCTTAGTGATACCGTCACGAGTAAACATTGCTTCATCAGTGAATAGTATCTTTGGAATCAATCGGCGATGTTCGTGGATCCATTGACAAAGTGCAAGTCGCAACGCAGCATCTCCCGGGTGCAAATGTTGAACACGCTGTAGGTGATAGGGATGTAAGCCATAACGATGAAGTGTTCTCTGTACTCTCGTTCGTGGTACGTTAAGACTTACGCTAATTCGACGTGTACTCGTAGTAGGACTACCTTCTACTGCTTCTAGGATGTTTACCTCTTCATTGGCAGGTTGACGATTTGCGCGCTCTGATACGATATTAGCACTGGGTACCATACCGCGCTCACGCAAACTGTTGAAAGTACATACAAACACATCTTTAGTAGGAATGCGTCGATTAGGAAATCTGCGACGATATTCGGCAACAGCAGCGAGGGCACTTCCATTACAGTAGCCGTAAATAAACACAATATCCGCGTATTCAGTATGTGTAAATACTGCTGGCATTGTAATTGTACGTTGCAATTAACCTACACACGTCCTAATACCACACGCCGTAGTTAAAAACTGACAGACAGGTTTACGAGTGTGGTGTATCACGGGAACTGGCGCATGCGCACTATCTCTGAAACGGTTGAAAATAAAAATTTTTTTTATAAGTATTTTTGTCTTGAAATAGTCCCTACTTTAATTTCCCAAAATATTGCAGGTTCCTCCTGGGCCACCCTGTATAAAGAATAGTTACCTATGCTTGTCTCTTTTTTTTTCTGAAATAAATTTCGTGCGGTCGTTGGGACACCATTTAATCTTTTAAATCTTTTAATTTCATTGTTGACAAAAGCTTTTATCTGATTGGGCGAACGGGAATACAGCTCTGTATGAGTATTCCGGGCTTCACAACATAATGTGTATGAAGGCAGTGTTTCGTCTTTGAAGAAATCGCTAAAAAAAATCGCGACAGCTTTTCTCTCCGGCGAAGTCCAAGGCCGTCTCACAATCTTAGCGCGCTGGTTAAAATTGGCTAAAAGAGAAAGTATCCATGTTAGTACTATGGAAGTTGTATGTTCTATTTGGTTTTTTTTTTTAAACATACAAGAGATAATGTATGTAATAATAATAATAATGGTTACAACTTACGACGACGTGTTGGTTTTGGCAAATTATTTCGGGAAAAGTCCCTGTCGTCTGAGTCGTCGGAGGGCATATAGTTCGAGCTGGCATCATCATGTGTAGTGTTAGATGTCTCAGGAACTGACGATTTAGTTTGCGTGGTATTATAAGAAGTACTCGAAGTCGAGAATGTATCTGCCGAAATGTTAGGTGTGCCCCAATGTTCGTCTATCTCTCCCAGCGCCTGGCCTCTATATTTTTCAACATCCGCCTCCTCCATTATCAACAACAATTTTGACGTTTGACTTAAATCCATAGCTGTGCTCGGTAGTCATTAGTGCTGTTTGTGGATTGCTAAATCGTGACCCATAAAATTTGCCAAGCGTCTCATTTCATTCTCCCCCAAGTTAAGAACTTGAGCCGTTTTTACGCAAAAATATGTATTTAAAACCAACTTACTTGAACTGACTAATAGTACTGATCACTGAGCAGTCTACACGTGCTATTATCGTACTACAGCGCCACACCTCGCTGTTAGGTAGAGTGGAAGACGGTGGGAGTATATGTACTTCCCCGCCGTTTACTTTGCAGAGATTGAGGCTGTATAAAACCACTTAAGAAAACGTTATAAAATTTAAGTTTTAATAATAATAATAATAATCTTTATTGTCCAACAGGCCAAAGCCCAATAACAGGACAACAACAATATATACATGTATATACTTATATTAGTAACAAGCAAGTACATGCTGATGAATTTAAGAAGGTATAACTTTTCTGATTAGTCCACATTCTGAGAAATTCAAATGTAAATATAACATCCACAGTGTGACCCGTAGTTTCTTGTATATTGCCGGGTATTAAAAAATAAGTGTCTAAACTGTCTCCATAAAGGAATCGATTACAAGTGGTTGCTAAGAATGAATGGCTGTAAAAAATGTAAGATGGGATGCCCCAAATAGAAGCTATGTGGTCGAGATATAATAAAATGTAAAACAAACTAAGTACAGTGAGCGACAGAATTGAGTGGAGACTAAGCGATTTTTAATTAAACTATAAATTTTACCCATACTTATTTAATGATATACAACATAATATGATATTCTAGCAGATCAAATAGTTAAACATAAGTAATATCCAAAAACATACAAATATTACAAAACAAATACATTAATAATACAATATAATAGTATGTCCACTCAATTCTGTCGGTGACTGTATATCTATATTGAAAACACCCCACACCAGCAATAAAAAATGTACAACTGTAATGTAATGTTAATAATAGAATGCAGAAGAATTTTTAGGAAAGAATTTAAGGAACAAGCATAAGGATAAGAAGAAGATATATAAAGAATTGTTACCTATGGTTGCCTTTTTTTTCTGAAATAAATTTCGTGCGGTCGTTGGGCCATCTTTTAAATCTTTTAATTTCATTGTTGACAAAAGCTTTTATCTGATTGGGCGAACGGGAGGACAGCTCCGCATGAGTATTCCGGGCTTCACAACATAATGTGTATGACGGCAGTTTTTCGGCCTTGAGGAAATCGCTAAAAAGCGACAGCTTTTCTCTCCGGCGAAGTCCAACGCCGTCTCACAATCTTAGCGTACGCGTTAAAATTGGCTAAAAGAGAAAGTATCCATGTTAGTACTACGGAGTTTCATGTTCCATTTTAGCTTTGTTTTTTAAATAACATAAAAGAGAAATTGTATATAATAATAATAACGGTTACAACTTACAGCGACGTGTTGGTTTTGGAGTATTGTAGTATTATAGTATTATATATATAGTTATCCATGATTTATTAATTAGTATATATATGTCAGATTCCTGTAAAAATCATTATTAAAAGAAAGCTGTTTGTGGATTGCTAAATCGTGACCCATAAAATTTGCCAAGCTTCCCAGTTCATTCTTCCCCAAGTTAAGAACTTCAGCCGTTGTGGCTAGATGCCTTCGTAAAAAAGTTCCTATCAGATTGTTAGGCTCCAAAGCACCACATTCTAACACGCAAGCCTTCATCGCCACACAAGCTTTGAAGTAGCTATTTACAGTTTTCAAAGTTTCCAATTGCCTATTGGATAATAAGTCTTGTACTACAGGAATGTGATCTTTTTTTTATTAATATTAGAACTGTTCGACCGAGCTTACTTCTAATATCGATCTTAATGAAGTTGTCGGCAAGACGACGTTAATTCTCGGTTAAGGAATTGTATAGCACAGAAGATTTTTCTTTGTCTAAACTTTGGTAGCTGTTGAAATCGCTTATAAGAAGACGTTCAATTTCACCTGCACGTTTTCGATTGAATAATTGCACGTAACATAAAACATATTTAGATAACTTACCCCAATGGTCAATCGAAAATTTTTTGAAAGTAAATCATATTGATGGGAAATTTCGTTTAAAAGAAAAGAACTCAATTTGTTGACATCCTCTTGTCGAGGAATCTGAATAACCTTATTGCGTTTATTACTGTTTTGTGTTTCAGTAGCAGTTTTATAAATGGAAGAACTAAAATCTGTGAGACATAGTCTTTAGCGTTACGTTTGGCATCAACATCTCCACATTTAATGCATTCACTAATAAACAAATCACAACATTTTCGTATATAACCTCCTAATCTGGTAGCAATGGAAGGTACAGCATATTGCCCTATTTCGGGATCGAATTTTGCTAGAACGTTTACAACTAAATTGTAATGGCAAGGCTGAAAAATGTCCGAGAACTGATTAATAGTCGATTTAATTGATTATACTGTTATAAGTAAACGCGCAACTGTTCTGGGTATTTGCCGAATGTGATAGTGCAGATGTACTTGTCGATATTTTAGAGTTAAAGTGTTTTCAAATAGCACAATTAATTTATCATATCTGAGAACTTGAGAAATGTCATCGTCAGAAAGAAATGGGTAAATATTTTGAATTAAGGTGGCGTTAGCATCTGGATGATGCCTACGAGCAGCCCGTCTTGAATTTTGTATTTGCGAGGTATTAGGTTGTACAGGACAAGTTCTGGAATGTTTGTACGGTGTTCTTTTGGAATAAAATGCACCACATTTTGCACAAGGTAAAAAAGAATTAGGTGTTGTTTTTGAAGATCTGCGCGTTACTATCAGTGTGCCATCGTTATATACACTACTCGTATTAAATGTATGACAACCCATAGAACGAATTTTATGAAAAATTCTGTTACGGTCTGGAGTACCTGGAAGTTGGTGAAAGTGGTATTAGTAAGGGAGGCTGTCTGATGTGAGTATGAATGGTACCTGCAGGAAAACGAAGTAGTTGGTAAATTGGATTGCATTTTTTTACAATAAAAGTAGAATAAACGTTTCCGTGTGCTAGTTTTTACAGGAACAGAAGTTGAATTCGCTGGTGTATCAATGGGCGTGCAAGGATTATAATCAATAGTTTCTTGAAAGAGACCGCTTTCTAGTGATGATGTTGATGTTTCACATTCGTTTTGAATAGCAGAGTTACTTAGTAAATGTTCTGGAATAATAAAAAAAGAAATGAAATCAGACTTTTACAACCAATAAAGAAATGGGTGATGTAGCCGTCGTTAGGGTGGCTTACTGTTTGTAGAATAAATAAATTGTGCTACGGAATACCGGATGCAACATACCAATTTCGTCGTACTGTCTAACTTCATTAGCGGCGTTATTAAGATCCAATGCATATGAATCCGTAATGTTGGGCGTATGATGTGGTAAATGTTGTAGTGTACCAGTGGGCTCTTGTAGTTTTGTGCCAGGCCCACAGTATTGGTAGCCAGGCAAATGTTGTTCAACTGGTAACTTATTTATCAAAGTGTTAACGAAACCACTACCTTCCTTCATCACTAACATCGGTAAAATGCTATAAAACTTGAAACGTTCCAGTTATATATCAGTCAAACTTCAGAATGCGTGTCATAAAACAACACAATACGTTAGCTGTTAGAAATTTAGACCACGTTTTTACGATAGGTGACTGTTTGCGTAGACATGGGTTGTTACTACCTAATAGTGTACGATGTATAATCTGTGGTCCCTCCAACTGTGGTAAAACGAACGTAATGATTAGCCTATTAATTGATCAAAACGGACTTCGATTTGAAAATGTCTACGTTTATTCAAAATCGTTGTATCAGCCGAAATATCAATTTTTGGAAAGAGTTTTGAAACGTCTACCAGACATGCGGTATTTTCCTTTCAAAGAAAACGACGATATACTGGATCCATCAGAAGCTCATGAAAATTCCATTTTTATTTTCGATGATGTTGTATGTGACAAACAAAATAAAATTAAAGATTTTTTTAGTATGGGCAGACATAAAGCAGTAGATTGCTTTTATTTATGTCAATCCTACGCTCACATACCAAAGCATTTGATTCGCGATAACACTAATTTTCTAATCCTATTTGAACAAGATGATATAAATTTACGACATATTTATGATGAACATGTCGGCGCAGATATGACTTTTGAAATATTTAAAGCAGCGTGTTCTGAATGTTGGAAAGAGAAATATGGATTTTTGGTTATTGATAAAGATAGTGATGTTGAGAAAGGTAGATATCGAAAATAAAGATTATGTTGTTAAAAACAAATAAAAAACACTTCACAAGGAAAACTAGTATGGGAATTTGCAGAGCTATCACAAAATGTTGATGAAGTAAAGAAAGAACTTAGTACAAAAATCGATACTATTCACAAGACAGTACATCATTTAAAAACATTTGTCGAACAACATGAGCACTCACTCAATACAGTTATTACACTTGAACAACGCGTACAACTGAAACTGGATACAGTTGAACTTAACGCTGAGGAAAGTGTAAAACAGTTGAAGAAACTCTTGCAAGGTCTGGAAAAAAGGGTAGATGCTGTAGAGAAGCAATAATGAGTTCTGTTAAAGAGGACATTGTTAAGGAATTACATAAACCGGCTAGAAAGAACTTCAGAAGACGTCGTGTTGTCATAAAAGGTTTGGATGATCTTTGGCAAGCAGAT
Organism: Cetonia aurata; assembly: GCA_949128085.1. NCBI lineage: Eukaryota > Metazoa > Arthropoda > Insecta > Coleoptera > Scarabaeidae > Cetonia > Cetonia aurata. The sequence continues at coordinate 13,872,546 of OX421889.1, forward strand.
TTGGCGGATTTTAAACTTTATTCACGTGACAATCGAGCATACAAATACATTTTCACGGTGATCGACTGCTTTTCAAAATACCTTTGGACTCGACCATTAAAATCTAAAGGTGCTGCTGAAGTAAAAACTGCATTGGAAGAAATTCTACAGGAAGGACGTGTTTGTAAACATTTGCAGACTGATGCTGGTAAAGAATTTTAAAATCAGTTCTTCAAAGCGTTAATGCAAAAATACAACATTAACCATTATTCAACTTATAGTGTCATTAAGGCTTCGATGGTAGAAAGAGTGATAGCGCACACTGAAGGAAAGACTATACAAGGAATTTAGTTTACGTGGAAAATATAATTGGGTAACTGTGCTCAAAGATGTAACCGAGAAGTATAATAATACGAAACAGAACTATCAAAGTTAAAGCTAAAGATGTAACAGCTGTTAAAGAACAAAAGTCAACTGTGTATAACCAACCTAAAATAGCTGGAAGACAAAAGTTTTCCGTAAATGATGTAGTCAGAATTAGCAAGTACAAGTCCGTATTTAACAAACGATACACACCTAACTGGTCTACGGAACTCTTTAGAATTGCTAAGGCAAACATTATAAATCCTGCGACTTATATATAGAAGATATGAACGGAAGGCCTATACTTGGAAGTTTTTATGAACATGAATTACAAGACAAAACATAAGGATGTGTATTTAGTTGAAAAAGTATTACGGAGAAGAGGAAATAAAGTCTTTGTGAAATGGCTTGATTTACCTCGAGAAGAAAACAGTTGGATATATAAAAATAATGTATTATAGTTTACTTTGTGTGTAATTGTGAAATGATTTATGTTGTCTGTAATCTGTAGTTAAAATAAAACAAAATTTGATTACTATTATAGTTTTATTTAAGTAGCTTATATTATTGAAGTTTATTTGTATGACAAAAATTCTAAATTTAATCTTAATTCTTCTTCATCAACTTCCCATTCGTCTTTACCAAATATTTTTCAAATAAATCTGAATTACAATAGTAACAACTCCTTTTAGCGGGTGGAAATCCATCGATGTGTTCGTCTTGCCATGGCTGATTATAGTGTTCGTTGCAAGGAAGATATAGGTATATGACTCCACCATTTTTCCAGTAGATAGGGTTTTGCTTTTCTCAGCAAATAGAGAGGTATATATGGAATTAAATTTAAGTTTAATTCTCCATTGTAGTTGTTGAAATACATTAGAATTTTGTTCTTCTTTTCGTAAACTTCTAGCTCCATCTCCAGCAACACCAACGCAGATTTGACAAAGTTCGTTGAAGCGCTTATTAATACCAGTTTTTCAATGGGCAAGTGACAGAAGAAATATGACAATGACAATTACAGAGTTTATTATTACAAAAATTCTGAAGATGCGTAGTGACCCCAAGCTAACGTTTTAATTCCATCTACACAGATCAATCGTTTGTCATCGTTTGCCGATAAAGCTAATTTATTTTGGTTAATTGTAAAAATTGTATGTTTTATGCTTTGAAAAAGGTTTTGTTTTCTATAAGCTGGTTCTTTGCTGATTAAACAGTTTTGATAATCCTCAAAATTGATTTCATTTTATACAACAGATTTTTTCAGACCTTTAGCTTTCATCAAGGTTTTACCTTCTACTTTGCAAGTGTACATTTTTGATCGCAATCCAACGAAATGAGTTTGAATTTTTCCCCGATTTTCGTCCTTAAATAATATGGAATGTCAAATACGTTATCACAGTTATAATTTGAGGTGTCAAATTTACTCAAATTTTCTTTTACATCGTCATAGACATCATCAGTATGAACGTAAACGATAAAACTGTCAGTGTCCATGTAACAAAGTCTTACATTTTCTTCATACTTCGCTTTTAAAAAATTATAATAAAAGTCATACATCAATACTTTGGATAAATCTAAAACTGTAAAACCGATATAGATAGGTTTGTTATAAACGACCTTTAATCGTTCACACTGAACTGCAACAAAATTTTCATCAAATATCGACACACCTTTGAAATTTAATTTTGCTATTAAGGATCGAGCCCCACGCCTCTTTCCCATATCGTCCCAATGGGTAACTAACTTAACATCCACACGCTTATCTACATTCTCCATTGTTTTGCCAAATACGGAGTTATTCATTAATTTATAAAAATCTTTTTCAAAATCGGTTTTTGCTTGTTGCCTAAGACTGGTATTCAAGTCAATGTACTTTTGCAGCCAATTTGATTGTTTAAATTCTAAAACTCGATGTACCTGTACGATTTCGAAACCATTTTGTAAAACTTGTTTTAAATTTCTGCAATGGAGAACATACTTCGTTTTATTATATAAATTAGCTATTAGTTTTATCAACAAGAATGGATTTACTAAAACTTATGTATTTTCCTTTATTTAAAGGAATAACGTCAATAGGTTCTTCATCTACAGCCAGGTCTTTTACGAATAGATGGGCATCATACCCACTTAAATTATGGAAAAATACCGGTATAAATTTCGGAATTTTGAAATTTAAATTGCAATTTGAATGAGCCGCACCTCTAAAAGTACCATCAGTGTGTGAATGATCCAACACTTTGCAATTATCATTATCAAAGGGTAATTCACAAACGTGACAATTTGTTGCATTTTTGAACAATACCTCTTCTTCAGAAGATAGTGGTTTCAGGGGCACTACGACTTTCAAGTACTTATTATAGATCAATTTGACATCATCTTTTAATCGTGAAATAAACACTTTAGAACAATCTAAACCACTGTACGTCTCAAATTTATTCAAACTTTCATCAAAGGAGCAAACGATTTGATAAGCAAAACTATATGGTACGTGCGTATTAGTCGTTCTTGTGTAACAAGAAAATGGTGATGGCTCACAAGAATGTATTGGCTGCAAGAAGCTTTCAAAATCTGCATAAATTACAAATGGTACTTTAAACTTTTTATCGTAACTAGAAAATTCCAGAATATTTTCGGGATGCAATAATATTATTGAATAATAATAATATTTTCTTTAATTCCGTAGAAGGTAAAGCCGTATAAACGTGATTGCAATCGCTTTCACAATGTCTGTCTAAACACTCTTTTGTAGTAAACCTTTGCAAACATCCATCACATAAATAAATTCTGTGTTGATGAGACCTGGTCTGAGATGAAATCAGTTTTGAGAGATTCTTAATTAGAACATAGTGAGATTTAATACCTTCTTCTATTAACAACAAATTCACATGATTATTTTTTTTTATCTGCAGTGAAGTATATAGGACCCACTATTTCAAATTTGTTCACAGCCATTTCTGCTAGACCACAAACGTTTATACTTAAATTATTTAACTTCTCGATTTCAATAAGATTTTTTATTTTACAAGGCAACTGTATTCCATCCAAATTTAGAACTTGAGAATAATGAGGATAGAATGAAGTTCTATCACAATGATGACTAACAGGGTATAAAGCGGCTACCAAGGACCATGCTAAATACGCATTATCATCATTCTTAATATTTATACACGTCTTCTTAACTTCAATACATCCAGGGAGTTTAAGATATGATGAACCTTTGGTCAAAGGTTCGTAATGATTAATGTTAATTTCAAGATGTGAAATATCTAATAGAGCCCATCCCGAATTCTTCTCTTGAAATTCCTCACTTTTAGTTTTTATTGTATCCACCAACTGATCAAAAATATTTTGTAAGTCAGAGTTTTTTGTTACAATAGTATAACGAGTATTAAAAGACTTTAGTTCAGTAATATTATCCGTATCTACAGGTTTAATATAATTGGCGAATAACTCAAACTGAACTTTAACACCGGTTAAAGTATTTTCTAATACATTACTAATTAAATTACAAGATTTTGTCTTAACACTCTGTAGAAATATAGAAATATCAGAATTTTTAGAATTCAGAACCTTATAACTCTCTATACGATTTTTAAAACTAGTTTTCACACGCAAAACACATTCATCTAATACATTAGCATGGTTTGATAAATGATATCGCGAGCGTAAATGACCCCTGTACTGAGCCGCTGTCTGAAATTTTTTATTGCAACAGGACCATTCTTGGGATTTACTACTACTACTACTACTTACAGATTCACAAACATTTCGTTTTCTCTGAATTGTCATTATCATATTATCTTCATGATCATAACAACCGGTTTTCCCACATTTTTCACAATGGTTACGTGTAGAACTTCTATGACGTTTCAACGAATCTTCTCTGGCAAATGTCACCTTAAAAGCAATACGAATATGTCAAGTTTTGGTATACTTGACATATTTTCTTTTAAATGAAAATTTAGAGTTTAAATTTTAGTATAAAATACCTAGCAGTTATGGAAAATGTTTGTTAATATGGAGTCTTTAACAAGAACAAAATGAATATTGAAGAGGTCTACCTAAGTTCTTCAAGAATGAAAACGAATTTATGGCACGGCTTGGTTTATACAGGATGAGTCGTGAGGATCGGGCCAAACTTCAGGAGCTGATTGTACACGTCAAATAAATGTAAAAAAACACAAATGTTGTTTTCCGATTTTTATTAGTTTACGAGATATAACGAAAATTAACAAAAAAAACAAAAAAGATTTCATAATTTATTTACAATTTGTAATCTTAACGTTCATTTAATAAGTGTTCAAAAATTCCACCATTGACTTCTAAACACTTTTCACTCCTTCTCTGAACAGCGCCTGTTGCACTTCTGATTGCTTCATGGTTTTCTCTAATGTCATTGGCAGCATTTCTTATTCGATTAATTAGCGCATCCCTATTATTAACTTTAACCTTGTAGACATCATTTTTCAACCAGCCCCACAAACAATAGTCTAAAGGTGTCAGGTCTGGGGACCTTGGAGGCCAATTTACAGGACCACTCCGTCCAATCCAACGCTGCGGAAACATCTCATCCAAATATTGCCTAACCTGTCGAGCGAAATGAGCAGGTGCTCCATCGTGCAAATAGTACATCTGGATCCTCACATTTAATGGAATATCTTCTAAAAGTGCCTGTAACTCATTCTGAAGAAAATTTAAATAATGGGGACCTGTGAGGTGATTTTCCAAAATAAAAGGGCCAATCAAATATCTGTCTATCATACCACACCACACGTTTACGGAAAACTTGTGTTGAAAATTACTTTGGATTGTTGCGTGGGGATTTTCGTCTGACCATACATGATAGTTACGTGTGTTATTAATGCCATCTCGGGTGAACGTTGCTTCATCCGTGAAAAGGATGTGCGATATGACACCATGGTTATTATTTATCCAATGACAAAATTCCATACGTTTAGCATAATCTTCTGGAAATAGGTGCTGTACTTTCTGTACATGATATGGGTACAAGCCTTGCTCGTGGAATGTTTTTATTACTCTTTTTTGCGGGATTGCCAACTGAGTAGCAACTCTTCGTGAACTGGTCGTTGCGTCCTCCTCTACTAAATCCAGAATATTTTCTATTTCCTCTTAGCCTTGCTGAATAGCTCTTTCAGATGTGATGTTCGCACTGGGAAGTTTCCCGGTTTCACATAATCTATTGAAAACTCTAATAAACACATCTTTATTAGGATGTCTTCCATGTGGAAATCGTCGACGATATTCCTCGACAGCAGCTCTAGCATTTCCATTGCAGAAACCATAAACAAATACCATATTTGCATATTCTAAACTTGAATAAATGTTTGGCATTTTGAAACACTTTAATACCTGAAATGGAAAATGAAAACGTTTAATCAATCAATCTGTCAATTAATCAATGTCAGTGTCAGTAATAACAAAATTTTTGTGTTTGGTTGTATCTTGAAAGAACGTTAAACTAAAATCGAGAGACTTCATATTTTTGTAAGAAAAAATAGTTTTCCTTATATCTCGTAAACTAATAAAAATCGGAAAACAACATTTGTGTTTTTTTACATTTATTTGACGTGTACAATCCGTTCCTGAAGTTTGGCCCGATCCTCACGACTCACCCTGTATAAACAAACAAACATTGCAAAATCAAAAGGAAATCACAAGGCTAAAGGAAGAACATTGAAAGATGATTTAGTCTTTTTGGCCAATTTATAATATGTTCGTATATATAATTGAGTCAATAAATGAGTATGAGTATGAATAAACTCCCAGTTATCGCATACACGCCTTCGAAAATAATCAATTCTAATATTTCTTACGTGAGAACACGTGTCTAGTTGCAACCCACATATCTCCCAAAGGTAATTTTGATGTACATTTTTAAAATGTCGCTTTAAATTGTCCTTTCTGTTGAACGCAGCACCACAAATGTTGCACTTCATCATAGTAATGGTTACGTGATATGTCTAGGAGTAGATCCCGGCAGTCCTCTTATATACCCCACCTACATTAGCATCCTATCATGAGTCTGCTCACAGCAATCTAAGTAAGTATATACCTTAAATAGGCATGGAAATGCATATACTGCACCAGCTGCGTTCATCCTTTAAATAATCTGATATGTTTTCTATGTTTACCCTCTGGTGTTCCTCTGTAGATTGTGTATAATTGTGATAACGTGAATAACACCTAACGCAAACATACATTGCATTTAATTCCATATAGGTAAATTTTATGCATAAATTGTCGTCGTTCGGGAAGCAGCTATTCCAATCATTCACTTTCAAAATGTGGTGAAAAAAGTCTTTCTTCTGGAAAAGTGGGGCGAGCGGCTAGAATAATGTGTTAAATGAAACCCGGATTTTTGAAAACATAAATTTTAATTTCATATAAAAAAAAAATTTTAAAAAAAAACCGAGGAAACCTTAAGCATATATGAAATCCGTGGTGAAAAACCCCCTGAAAACACTGAAGGTGCTCTAAAATGCAATAACAGCAAATGAAAGAAAATTATAATTAAGAAAAACAAAAAAGTCGAAGGACTTTTTTGTTTTACAATACTGATCCTATCACCATAATACAATCAAATACAAGATACAAATTCTGAATTAGTACTGTTAATACCACGTGCAACTTTAAATATGAAAAACTAAACAAAAAACATTCTAAGAAAAATACAGTATTGTATAAACTAATTAAATCTCTTTTTTAATTAATACATTAATGTCACTATACTATATAATTTTACTGATTATTAAAAAGTATCAATTTTGTTAATTTTTGTCTTAAACCTAATTTCGTATGTTGAATACCTTCAGTATATAGTTTGGCATGCTGGGACATTGGACATTTAATATACATACTTATAATACATTTCACCAATTGAATTTCGTGAAGATCTTCATTCATAAACTCCTCTGATACTGGAAGAGGGGGCAGAAAAAGTTGCAGATTTGAAGAAAATTTCTGCACTGCTGCATTTTGTAATAATCTTTTTAAATTTACTGTTTGCACTGAGCCAACGGTTGTTAAAGGTCGATAATATTTTTCTGCAAACTGTATTATCTTGTATACTATATCAGCCGCATATATCAGACCGCCGTTGGAATAAAAACTAGTAAACTCTTTAAACAATTCCATTGAAGAGTTGTATGTGTGACCTCCACGTATTAATTCATGTCGATGCAACAAAATGTTAACACAATTAGAGCATGAAGTACTTTTTACAAGTTTTCTAACTACAAAACCAGACATGTAATACAATATATTGTCTTGATAAGCTGATAAAGTGCTTTTATTTATTCTGTCCAAAACACTGAAATCCAAATTATAGTCTTCATCAGCTTCAGACACAACACATCTATGCTCTGCTCGAAACTCGAATATAGGGGTACATTCACTATACTCTGTTTTTTAATTCGGAGGAGTAAATTGGAAAGACCCAATTACACCAGACAATTTTTGCAGTTAGGTTTTTGGAGAGAAATTTAAAAAATATTGTGAGCATTAATCAAGTGTGAATCCATTTACTCACATACAATTATATTAATGACAAGGAGAATTAGGAAAATACAGCAATTATATAGATATTTCTTTAAAAGTGTTGAGAAATATTTGAAATTACTTGGAAAAACTATGAAGTTTAATTTAAAACCAATACATCTATTATTAAATTTTATGTAATATGCAGTTTACATGTAATTATTACCATGATAAACAATTAACAGTATTTGATGGGGATTTGTTCGAATTTTGAATTCAAAATATTCTCCATACACATTGTTTTGTAATTGACTAACATGTTTTTGTAATTTTTGATTTATATAAAACAATTTTATGAAGAAGACAACAATAAATAGATTGTCGAAACGTTAAATGAAATGTTTAATTGATTAAAAAATTTAAAACATTATATAAAAATAAGCCGCTAACTCATGAAAAAAGAAAAAACAATTAAGAGTTTATTTATATATATTTATTGCTTCTAGTTTATACATTCGCTATAAAATGACACTATAACATTTTATTTCAAAATTAGTTGAATAATAATCAATATAATACATACAAGATATAGCATAAGCACACATTAAAAATAACATTTATGTAGTATCACTATCGGATGTGGTACTTTCAGAATCACTGCTACAATTGACAGAAATAATAAATGGCTCAATTATATTATCCATTAAACCATCTAATTTGCACATTTTCAGTTCTTCAGTAACAACATGGTCAACACATTTTTTCCATTTGGCAGGAGTAACATTTACAATTGCTTGTAATAAATGGTCTTTAACATCAGATAATTTAAAAGTTTGGTTTTTTGTTGCCACCTCCCCTTTAATCTGAGCCCACACTAACTCAATCGGATTTAATTCACAATGATAAGGAGGTAATCGTAATACAATTTTGTTGTCACGTTTAGCCATTTCATCTATTGCATATAAATTGTAGTTATCCTTGTTTATCTTAATTAAATGAAGCAGTTCAGTACGAACCATACTATTATATTCGTAAGTGATATTTTTGGATTGTAACCAAGCACGCATATCTTCCTTTTTTGACGATGAAGTAGGTATTTTCTCTACTTTACGGCTATGGTAAGAGGCATTATCCATTACAATAACACTATTATTTGGTAATAATTTTAAAGTATTCGCAAACCACTGCTCAAAAATTGTTGCGTTCATTTCTTCATGGTAATCTACGCTTTTTTTACCTTCAAAAAATAGTAAACCACCTGCTACAAAACCAAGCTCAGATCCAATATGTAAAATAATTAATCGTCTGCCTTTTCCCACAGGATTTCGCAAGCCTTTCGTAGACCGTCAATAAAAGCTTGTCGGGAATTCACAACACTCTCATCAACCCAAATTTTTTGTTTCGTATGGCCTTCATTTATCCATGTTTCATCTAAATAATAAATAGGTCGATTTTGCTCTCTATATTCCCTTATCTGTGTTAAATATTTCGTTCTCCATCTGATTATATCATCACGCTATTAACACAGATTTTCGGCTTCTTTTCATATATCTGTGGCAATGAAATATAACCATATTAATATAGCATAATTATTACCACCATCGTCAAAGGACTTACTTAAAATTAATCAGTTTCATGAATTTATATAATGATGTACGACTCATATCTGGCAAATCTTCACGCTGTTTAATTTCAATTAGAATTTTGTTTATTGTGGGTAATTCATTCTTGTAAAAGAAACTATGAATGATTTGTCTCACTGCATTTTTGACTGTTTCATCGTAAGTGCTTATTAAAGAACGTCTTCCAGTGCTCTGCTTTGGTGGAGTTATTTCCCCCATACCCTTGTACTCATTAATAGTACGATACACTGTAGATTTTGCAATTCCTAAAAGAAAGATTTTGTTTAATAAAACAGCTGTATATATAATATGTAGCTACTCTAACCTATACTTTCCGATATGTTAGCTACTATTGCTGTGGTATTCATTTTCGGTATACCGGTGATAAGCCGCTTGTACATACACACTATAGCTTGCTTTTCGCCTACAGACAAGTGTCCCAAGCCCAAAGATTTCCTCTTGCGTGGGGGAGTGATTGCAATCCCACTCGTACTTGGTTCTTCATCCATAGTCAAACGCGACGTTTAAAAATGCAATGCCGTAACAAGCAGTACGTACACTCAGTTAGTTCTTAAAAGAACAGTTTTGTTATAAGAAATTGATAAATAAGAAGCGAAAAATAAACAAATTGCACAGATATCGAATACGGTTATAACACAGACGCTCAACGATCAGCTGTTATAAAAATATGGCGACCGATTTAGTTCAAATTTGTTGAATGTTTCAAATAATTTCCACAAACAGCAAGTAATAATTTGCGTTTGTATATTTGCATCTGCCATATTTGATAAAAAGTATGCCACAAGCAATTTAAATTTGTTGGTGTAACTTATTTAGTTCAAATTTGTTGAATGTTTCAAATAATTTCCGCAAACAGCAAGTAATAATTTGCGTTTGTATATTTGCATCTGCCATATTTGATGAAAAGTATGCCACAAGCAATTTAAATTTGTTGGTGTAACTTACTATTTGCAAGAAAAGTGCTTCAGATGCAGGTAAATCATAATTGGTATCCACAATTCCACCATAATCTACATACCCAACAAATTTTCCTTTTGAATCGTCCCAAACGATTTGCTTTCGACTTGACATCCCATCAATAATTAAAGCACAGTTCTCCAAGTCATGGTGTTGTGAAACCTGTGCTTTTAAGAATGGAAATACCTCGCTTAAAAAGCCAGGAAAACAATCCACACTTGACAGCCAGTTACGAATAGTACGCCCATTAGGCAGTATAAAATATTGTTGAACAAACTTGTATGCTTTGGGGGAGTAAAAATATAATGTGTGAGCAAATTGTATCGCTTATTGTGTTCAGTCTTCCACAATTTTCTTCAATATTTTTTTATGGCAATTTCGATTTGTTTTTCCATAGAATCTTCCATAGTTACTCTTTGCAACTTCTTTGTAACGGAATATAATTCAATATGAGTTAGCAATTTGTGTAATTGTTTAATATGTTGCTCAAGTCTGTGTTGAAACACGTTTCGATCCATAATGAAAACATCATTAAAATTTATAACGTTTTATTCTGATGGGATAATAACTTATACAAAATATATTTTCAGAATACAATTTATTTATTACTTTATTACATACATGTAGGTACATCTTATATTTCTACCTATAGTATTCGAAATATTCTCTCCAATCGCTCATATATCCATGTACCTCCCTCAGAATGTGAAATAGCTCCAGATTAAACACTTGCGCTGACGCTCCTTCTAATCGCGCAAACACCGCCGTCAACTTGATGAGGACCTCATCCACTATAGAAACCATCGCCATTTCCGATGAAAACAACAACATGTTTTTAATTCCCCGCAGCTCTGAATCGATACATTTAAAAATGGAATTTTCATCGGATTGGTTTAACTCCTCATCAGATACTCGAACATCAGAGAAATCCAAACTATTACTAGCAGATGCCATTCTAAAACTTAAAATAGTAACAGACTGAATATAAAAGTGTGGATGTATGCGCTAAAGAAAAAAACTTACGAGTAGTATAATGTGAAGTAAACAGAGTTGAAAAATACTGAAATATATCTTTTATAACGTAAAACTTGACACTAGCACGATAACTTATGAGAAGGAACACTGAAAGTCGTCTTTTATATATCATAATAAATTGTTGGAAGATAGAAGAAGGGGGGGTGCATCAAAACTGGTAATGTGTAATGATGATAGTAAACTTAGTTTAAAAAAAAAATATTTTGATTTTGTTTAAATTTATTGGTAATAAAAACAACTATCAATTATCTTCAAATATAAATCGTTGAGCAAACAGTTCGCCGTCTTCGTCTAGAAGATTCACTACCTCTACCTATGTTGAATATAAAACCCAAGCTGTCCAGGTTATTCACTCATTCTCAATAGTTTATGCTGTAGAGTTTATTAGAAGTGTCAATTTTTTACCAACAATGGCGAATTTAAAAGAAACAAATATTTTTGATTTTGATTCAATTTATTTCCAAATAATAAATATAAATGAATATATGTATGCGCACATTTGCATATCACTGCTCATCGAAGAAATGCTGTGCGTTGGTGAATGTGATGTCCTCATCTAGGTCCGGTAATGCATCAGGTGCTCTTAATAACAGGTTTTGTACTATGCATACGCCAGATAATGTTGATGATGATGATGTTGGTGATGGTGGTGCCTCTGGTCTTATTTTCTTCGCTGGTGGTGGTTCCACCACCTCCTCCCCCCTTAGGTTGAATTGAAAGCGTTTCATCACCTCCTGCAAGTCGTTGCTCTCCTCTTCATCTTTTGGATGGCATCTCCTATACTGAACTGGGAGATTACCCAGCTTTCTCTTTACGGTGACATCCCGTGGGGAATATGTTAGCGAGACCAACACTTTCCCGTTTGCACGGGATATTTTTTTCACACCATACCTATATACATATATTATTTACATTAGAGGAAAAAAATACATACACTTAAAAAATTGACTTACCTGAACCCGTCCTTGCACGCTGCGAATAGCATTCCCTCTGATAGAGCCGTCGTATCCATAATTTCAATAATCAAATCGCAAGGTACACTACCCATTTTAAAATTTATGAGTTGAATTTAACGAATGAATACTTTGTCGGTTAGTAGAGAATGAGTGGATGTATGAGGATTTCCATACGTTTTATATTCAGCTTACCCCATTAAGCTAACTATTATTTTAATGTAGGAAAGCTACTACGTCAGAATCATTATCCCTAAACATCTCTGAGATGGATAATGGTCAACATATGTCATAATGAAAGTTGCTATCCGGAAAAATTCTTTGAAAAAGTAATCAGCTTCGAAATGTTATTGTAATGATAAGAGTGGTGTCATTCTGAAATAATTTCTAACTGAAACTTCAAATCAATACCAATAAGAGTGGTATTATTATGCATAATTTCTAATGTTAGCTAATTACTACCGAAAGAATTTATTTAGAAAGAATGTCTATATTTCATGAATTAATATTATTTAGGTAATGGGACTTCGTATAAAAGTGGTATAGCAGTCGCCACAAGTGATGGCGAGCGGTGGGAGTAGGTTCGCGCAGCAGTAGACGGGCACAACGGATTTACCATCGCCTCTGCATATAATTTCTCTATACCATTGGCGTGCAGGTTAATATTGAATAATGCAACGTTAATGTAATTAAAAATTTAATAAAATGGTGTTATTAGTATGGGATATCTCCGGACAATATAAGTATTTTGTTTACTAATTACTACTATTTACAAGTGCCTACCTACTAATTTATTCCTGGAATATATGAACATATGTATATTCACAACAAAAAACAAAAATATTATGTTAATATAATCTTAATGAACTAATAAACATTTAAATCCGATTAACCGTTAAGGGGCACATAATCCCCTGAATTGTTTACCAGGAAACATCAGCGATGATAATAACAAAAAAGGATTATTGTTTAAACGGTTTATTGAATTTAAACATTATAACCTATTAAACAAATTGAAAATTTAATGGATAAAGTTAAACCTCTTCCGCACTAAAATCGTTGTCGTCACTACTACTATCATTATTTACATTTATAATTAAATTTTCGGTCCTGTCGTCAACTAGAGTTTCTGATTGTAAATATTTATTTTCTATATTGGCAACATGGTTGCAGCGTTGTAGCCAATCTTCTGGTAATATTTTTTGAAATTCTTCTTCTGCTAATTTACGCACATCTTCCATTTTAAAAGTTACGTTTCTTGCTGCGACATTATTCTTCACCGTAGATCAGTTCTATAGGGTTCAGGTCTGGATGATATGGCGGAAGTCTTAAAACTGTGTGTCCTTTGCGCGCTAAAATTTCATCGAACCTGTAACTTACAAGCCGTTGTTTATTTTGTTTAATTAGATGATATAGCTGTGGCTTTAACATTGTAGTACTGCAGGGAATATTTTTCTGTGTCAACCAATCTATCATATCAGCTTTCCTACTAGTACTCGTTGGAGCGTGATCTTTTTGTACGTTGTGATAGGACGCGTTATCTATTACAATAACAGAATTCGTAGGCAAGTTTGGTATAAGTTTTTCTTCTAACCATCTGCCATAATTATCTGCATTCATATCTGAATGATAATCACCGGTTTTTGTGCCAGACTTGAATATCAGCAGGCTATTAGGAATAAAACCCATATTTCCACCGGCGTACACTATTATAATAATAATAATAATAATAAATCCATTTATTCCATAAGGCATACAGCGTAGAATACGTCAAGAAATATAATATATGTATAAATAAAAGTAAAATGTGTAAAGAGAGACTTTGCAAACACAAACATCAAACAAATAATAACGAACACGAGAATGTAAAAATATATAAAATAATACAGTTAAATAATACACGGTGTGTTAAAGAACTCATCTACATTATAAAAAGATTTGTCATTTAAATATTTCTTTAATGTATCTTTAAATGGCTTCGACGGCATTAGCTTTAAAGTCGGTGGTAGGTGATTGTAAATTTTAATACATTGACAAACAACTTGTTTGTGCACCTTTGTCAGATGGGTCTGAGGTGGAAGTAAGTGATAGTTAAACTTTCCACGGGTGTTACGATCATGGGCCAATTCATATTTACGAAACAACTCCGTGTAGTTCTTTTTTACAAAAAGTGCACTCTCCAAGATATAAAGTGAAGCTAAAGTAAGTATATTATACCGGCTAAACACTGCCCTACACGAGTCTCTAGGTTTCAGTTGGTAGACTGCTCTGACACAAGCCTTTTGAAGCAGGAAGATCCGGCATACATCCACAGAGTTACCCCAAAAGACGATACCATACTGAAGACGGGACTGGACACAAGAGTAGTACACTTCCAACGCGGTATCAAGACCCACACTTCGTGAAACTACTCTCAAACTATAACAGAAGCTTCCCAACTTCACTGCCAGTTCATCAATGTGAGGTTTCCAAGACAGGTCACTATCAATCATAACCCCAAGAAAGCGCGCACGGTCGACACAGGTAAGTACTTCATCATTGCACTCTATTGTTAACTCGTTAGGATCTGAGTTAAAGATGACAATGTTGGTTTTGTTGGCATTCAGTTTTAAGTTATTTTGTCCACACCATTCTTGTATATACTTTAAGTTAGCTTCAAGCCTTGTTTCAATTTCTTCACGGGTTCGTTCGCGTACTGTGCAGGTGGTGTCATCTGCATATAAAACAGCTAATCCATCAATGACCTCAGGTAAGTCATTGATGTACAACAAGAACAGAAGCGGCCCAAGTGTGGAACCTTGAGGAACACCAAAGTGAATGGTTTGCCAGTCCGAGGAAATTTCCGCTCCAAACGAATCGAAAGCCACCACGGACTGTTTCCTATTTGTTAGGTAAGATCTTATAAGCTCAAGTGCTACTCCTCTTATTCCCATTCTTTCTAATTTAGTTAGAAGATGTTGATGATGTACACAATCGAATGCTTTCGACAGATCCATTAGAGCACAAACACAAATTTCCCGGTCAGTGATGCCATTGAGAATATACTCCATAAATTGGAAAATTGCTCTCGCCGTTGACCTGTCTCTGGTGAAACCATTTTGATGTGAATGTAGTAAATTATGTTTATTTATAAATTTGACGATTCTGTCGTAAATAATTTTTTCAAACACTTTTGAGATATTAGATACAAGCGCAATCGGTCTGTAGTTATTTATGTCACTTTTGTCCCCTTTTTTATATACTGGTCTAACAATGGTATATTTCAGTTTGTCCGGGAACATTCCACTTTGGAAGGCCATATTTATTATATCCGCTAAAGGATGAGCAATGTCTTCTGAACAATTCTTAAGGAGGGAAGTTGGTATTCCATCAATTCCTGTTGCTTTAGTGCTATTTAAAGTGTTAATAGCTCTGGCAACCTCCCGGTGATCAGTGAGATACAGGGCCAGAGAGTCAGGTATATATTTAGTATTTTCTGTATTTATATCTTTGTTTGTACACGTATATTTACAAGAATCTGTAAAATGATTGTTAATATTATTTAATATAGTAGTGTTTTCTTGGAATTTATCATCAAAATCATTCAAATTGAATGGTTGTTTTTTGGGAGCGCCCTGAGCCTGGATCCTTTGGAAATGTTTGTAAAGAGACCTTTAGTACTTTCATCGCTCCACATTTTGGAAGATGTATGACCACTGTGAATGTAAGTCTCATCTATATAAACAACTGGTCGATTCTGATCGCGATAATATTTGATTTTTTGTAAATAATCAATTCGTAGTGCTCGTATATCAATTCGTTCTATTAATACTCTTCTATTATTCTGCGCACATCTAAACTTAAATCCCATATCTGTTAAAATTCTTCTTAACGATGTATCCGAACCCTTCCATTCTAATTCCCGTTCCATCTTCTGCCGTAGAGCCGATACGGTAACACGTCGTTCATCTGTTCGATGAAAGTCATATATCATATCCCGCACTATTCTTAATTGGTATTCTGGTAAACTACTGACACTTTTTTGCCTCGGTCTTTTCTTACCAGGACTTCTAAATTTTATTTCAGCGGGATTTGTCGCCCTATGTCCTTCCTGAACAATTCTTTCTATTGTTCGCACTGACACACCGGTTGCTTCAGACACTAACTGTTTTATTTCACTTACATTTGCCGATGTGCTTTTTCTTTTAAAAAAATAATTATATACATTAAAAACCACTTCGCGCGTTTGAGAGTGAATCACTTTATGCTCCCCTAACAGAGACATTTTGAGCCGCCACTGACAAATACTCAGAACGTATTATTGCAGCTAAGTGGGCGTGCACGCTTTTAAAAGCGTCTACAGCGCATCCCTACTCCTCGCCATCACTCGTGGCGACTGCTTTTTTTATATCGGTATGTTAAATTTCTCTTGCGATTATTAGGTAGTAATTACCGAAAGAATGTACTATCCGGGGAAAGCTACTATATTATTCCTGGAATTCCTAGAAAGAAAAAGTATTTGGCTGCTTGTGTATTATATTGTAATATATCTTTTTAAATTGTCTGAATAATGGCGTGGTACATGTTTTGGATAACAGCTAATTAGTCAAAATCATTAACTCTAAAAATTCTTGGAAAAATGTGAAAGCTGCAGAGAAAGCAACTACGTCACAGGAAAGAATGAGCCGCTAATTACCATAATCAAAATTTAAAATAATTCGCGAATCCGCGAACTTAGAGTTGGAGAGGGGGAGAAGTGGCCTCGTACCCGTATAGCCCTACTACTAAATACCTATTATAGATAAACTTGAGATCTTCTACTAATCGCAACATAAATACTTTTGTGCAATCTAAACCTGTGTAAGTTACAAATTTATTTAAACTAGAATTGAAAGAACAAACAATCTTATAGGCAAAACTATATGGAACATGTAGGTGTGTATCTAAACTATAAGAAGATGAGGAATCTGATTCGCAAGTGAACAATGGTTGAAGGAGACATTCAAAATCCGCGTACACTACAAAGGGAACTTTCAATTTCTTTCCGAAGCTATCAAACTTTAAAATATTTTCTGAAACAAAATTGCCGGATCTATTTTTCTTTAGGTTAGTGGTTGGTAAAATTGTATAAACTTTGTTACAATCAAACTGACAATGCATATCTAAAGCACTTTGTGAATTAAATTTAGATAGGCATCCGTCACACAGATGTATTTTGTGCTGATGGGAAGATATTTGTGCTGAAACCAATTTGGATAGGTTCTTGATTAACACAAAATGTGAATTTTCACTCTCTTCCAATAGCAATAGATTAACACGTCTTGTTTTCTTTGCATTGGTAAAATAAATTGGTCCAACAATTTCGAATAATTTTGATTTTTCATTTTGATCTAATCCGTAGACGTTAATACTTATTTCATTCAGTTGTTTAACTTTCGAAATGTCTTTCAATGAAATGGGAAACGTAATGCCCTCTAAATTTAAAACATTAGTATAATGAGGATAAGAAGATGTTCGATCAGAATGGTTACTAGCTGGATGTAAAGCAGCCGTTAAACACCATGCTAAACATGCATTATCATTGTTTTTAATGTTAATACAAGCATGTTTTCCTGCTATACTTGGAGGAAGTTTTAAATATGAAGAAACTGCAATTGGCTGGAAAGAGTTTATATTTAATACTAAGTGACTAATAGAAAGCAGGGAATAACCACTATCCTTTTCTTGTATTTCCTCGCTTTTCACTTTTATCACTTCTGATTGCTGATCATAGATTCTATCGATATTACTACTTTTAGTAACTATCGTAAAACGTGTATTAAAAGACTTTTGATCATATATTTGCTCATTATTATGAAGTTTTGTGTACATGGCAAATAACTCGATTTGCATCTTAACACCAGAAGAATATTTTAAAACTGTTTGTTTTACTAATTCACACGATTTTATCTTAACATCTTTCAGAAAGGTTGATACATTGAAACTAGACGCAATTTTTGATATACCTTCCCCCAATTGAACAGCATTAGCTGTTCGATGTTCTTGTGAACGTAAATGACCTGAGTACAAATATTTTGTTGTAAAATATTTATCGCAACAAGTAAAGTTTACCTTGGTTTCGGTACTAGTTGATGGTATTGATTGACACAGCCGAGATCTTTTTGCTACCGGTTCTATGACATGTGAGCAATTTTCTTTATCGAAACCGCATCGATCACACAAAAAATCTCGATGAGTGGTAGACCAATGTCGTCCCAAATTGTCTTTCCGTGTGAATTTTGCATTGCAAATGGAACAGTCATAGCATGTCACGGAATTTGTAACGGGCTCCATCTAAAACAAATAATAGATAAATATATGTGTATTGAGGAGGAACGTCAACACTCAACTTATCTTGACGTGTATACGTTAATGTGTAGAGAAGTAGTGACGATCCATTATTTATATACGTTATCTCCCACTAAACCGAGTAAAGATGTTTGTGTGCTAGTTTGGAACACTTTCTGTACGTATGGACCGCAAATAGTGGTTCCTTTATACATACATTACACCAGTTTTCACTGTCCCTTACGTACTCATTGACATTAGAAACATCTATTCTCTCATGGTACTCCTCTACTTCTCTTACTTCACCCGTTGCGTGTATATTACAAACACGACAAATATTAAAAGAATTTATAGTTGTATATAAATACCGAATGCAAAGTTTTGCGCTTGAAAAATGGTCTGTCCAATCTTGTCTAGATAAACTATACATAAGGTTTCCATCATTTGCTAAATTAGCCCCGAAATCGAAACTTTTGTGATATCTAGGGTGAAAGTAGTCGTAGGGGTCTGTTGGTTGCCACATTAAAGAAGCTTCTATACTTTTTGACCAGCAAATAGATCGTCGCGCTCGAACTAAACTCCAAAATATTGTTTCCGGTAAATATAATCGAAGGGTCCAAATATCTCGATCTCTGGAAGTTTCCAGTTTTTTCACAATTGTGAGAAGAGCAAGCGTTTTCAAGTCACTACACATCTCTGATGAATTTGTAAACACTGTTGTATAGAAATAGTTTTTGGTTGTATATATAGTACACAAAATTGAACATTCCAAATAGAACAATTTAACAAATTATTTATTGAGAAGGTGTTCCCTGAATACGTTTTAAATATTGTTAATCCTATTCGTGGAAGTTAAGAAATAGAATACTAAATTAAACAGACACGTTTGAATACGCTTAAAATATATTAAAGGCGAATGTGAATCTCCTGTTTTCTGTAAAAGTAAAACCGTTATTAGTGATACACTTGAATATAATTGAATAAATAATGCACTTAACATGCGTAATCAGTACTATTTACTTAATTGCATACTGGAATATTAAAATCATTTTATTAATTAAAATGTAACAATTTAAAGGTATTTATATGAGGAAATATTACTTTTAAACCTACTCATGTGAAAATTTAAAATTTCTAACATACAATCCACATGTTCTGAAGCCTCAGGTTTTGCATACAACAGGTTATTAACATCTTCATAGATTTTGTCTACATCTTCTGCCTTAATGACATTTAACAGTGAGTTGTAATATTCAGGAAAATGTAATTCTTCCAGCCTCCGAAGTCTGTTGTTGATGACATTCAAATTTTTTAGAAGCATTTTAACGCTACCTTTGTCGAGCACCAATTCCACATCACGTCCTTGAATACATATTGAAGGCTGGATTTTTTTACAGTATTTGGATTTTATATAAGTAAATTTCAACTTAAATAGATGAGCGACTTCAATTATATTATCGTCTGTAATACTTTTGTGTTCATCACGACAAAATTGACAGCACCAGGCACCAGCACCAGTTGATGCTATATGATTTTCCATTCTTTTCTGATATTTTAAAAAGTTTTGCCATTCGTAGTGTGTAAAAGATAAATGGTAGCTTCGTGTTGATGATTTTACGACTGGTATAAACCATCTAGCTGGACTTAAACCAATCGATACAATGAAGCTACGACTCATCGGATAAGATGTTTCGTTTATCAATTTACCGTCATTTTGTATATCTTCTTCCCATTTTTGTAACATGTTGTCAAATATATCAGCTGCTGAAGATGCAGATAACGTTGTTTCACTCATTTCTTCGACAGAACAATTTTTTCACAGGCAAACACTAAGAGTTACTACTAGATAATGGCAAGCTTTACTTCAAATGTAGTCTCCCACCGTTACACTTTTCCCCTCTTTCCACATTCACATTCACAGTTACATTTACCATCTAAATTAAACTTGTGCACCAGATAATATGGTAAGTGATCAATAGTAATATACCCTTGCATGTTCTCTTCTACAAGCACTCTATCAATTGCTCCAATGATAACCTCTTGCGTTTAAAGTTTTCGATTGCCTCTATAACATTGTTGAAATTCTTCTTATTAACTTGTCTGCATTCTGAATCTAGGATAGGGTCATGACGATTCGCTTCTAGATAAAGTTCCCACGAGCTTGCTTCTCCTTCTCTGTGTAGTCTCTCTATCGTTGACTCTAAATCACTTGCTTTAGGCCAACCAGTTTCAGCATATGCCATCCACATTTTGCAAACACGCTGTCTTCTCTGCACTAACTAGCAAGGGAACGTCAGCTAGGTATTTATTTAGACTATCCCACTCCCAGTCTATCTAGTCACTGCCAGATGTTCCGCTGCGATCACACCTTGTACATTAAAATGCCCCGATACACCCTGCGATAAATACAAACTTAGATATGAGAGTTCTGGTTCAAAAATGCGAAAGATCCTTTTGTAATCACTGTGGCTTAATTTGAACTGTACCTCAAAAACTGATCTTGTAATTTTCAGAGCTGTTAATTGAGAGAATGGTACAATGCTGTAATTAAGTAACTTTGCCTTATCCTGATAGTCTCTGAAAAATTCCGACCTCATCTGAATTACAGTATAGGGTTTGCGTCTGTGAGCAAGTAAGATTAGTCGTAATAATGAAATCGGGGAAAAGTATTCACTTTTGCTTAGAACTTTTTCAATCACACTGTGTACAGCATCTATCTCTTGGATGCAAGAATGCCCTGGTGTTGAATATTTAAAAGTGATCGATTCAAGCGTTGTTCGTTGAAGTAAAAAATGAGCTGCAGCATAAGCGATTAATGAATTCCGATTTTGAGGTACGCAACTATCGGACCATATAATCAAATTTTTAATATCAGGATGGTCTCTAAAAAGTCTTTCCAAAATTTTTACCAGAGCACTGGCAATGTCATTACCCTTTCTTCCCATTATAGCTTCGGTCCACAAAGCACAGTAAACCTTTTTGGTTTGTGAAAAATGTGCAGTCAAATTATAAACAGAAAGTTTACTGTGATAAAAAAAATGTAGATATTTCTGCTTTAGGGCAGGTTAAAACATTCTGTAGATCGAATGTTAGTACTGCCTGATTATCTTCTCGGTCTTGGTTTCGTTCTTTTCTTGAGGCTTCTTTTTCTCTTTTATGTTTAGTGAACTCTTCTAAGTCTTCAGTTACATCACCTTCTTGATGTTTCAATTTATTAAGTTCGCAGAGGGCACATCTATCTTTTTTCGGTTTATGGAAAAAAATGTTAAAATTTTGAGAAAAGATGTACCGGTACTGGCTTTCTTTTACAGGTTCTAGCTGCTCTTCTTCTAGTTTTTGTTTATATAATTCATACATTTTCGTTATATTTAAACTACTTTCCAGGTATTTTCGTTTTGTGTCTGCACGACAATAGTGGCTTTCTACACAGGGGAATGAGTTAATGTGGTCTTTTACTCTTTGTACGTCTTCTGCTGGAATTTTCTTTTTTGGGTGCTTTCCTTGTTTGCAAGGTAATGGCGTATTAGCGTTGACGTTTCGTGTCTTAATAGCATTATAGACTGTTTTCTGACTAACACCCAAAGTTCCAATAAAAAAGTTCTTGCACACTTGTATTCTCTTTTCCTTCACTGTAAAATAATACTTTAAAGTTTCCTTTTTTCTTGAGTTTTCAGCTGTTTTCTCTTTCCTCCTTCTAGAGGGTACAATGCGTTCAACGTGTGACAATAAAAACATTTTCTTTGCCGAGTTATCCATAGCGTAATATTCCGAAAACACTTCTTGCCTCTCTGGATTTGTTATTTGAACAGAACATTGTAGGAAACACTTTGTGCAATCTTTTAAATCGCGAACACTTTTAGCAGGTACTATTTTGTTCCGTACAGAAACGTACTCTTGTCCCCTGGCTCTTTTATTTTGGCGTACAACACTCTTCCAATTTTCAATATTTCGTTTTCTCTTTCTGGTCCTTTTCGGGTTATCCTTATGTTGATTATAATTATTATGATCATCAGTAGCCGCTGCCATACCATCACTGAAATCAAGCGACGAAATTAAATTTATCACATGATTTGAAAAATATAATTTATGCTTTCCTTTGTTCATGATCTGATGTATTAGTTGATTCTTTATTTGCTGCTATAAATCCCTCTACATTACTGAAAGAAAATAATCGATTCAGTTAACTTAACCTTTGTAACCCCAAAATTACTTACCTTTGTTTATCTTCGGAAGGTGAATAATCTTTATCACGGTCAGAGTCATAGTCATAACCATCAGGGTAAAATTCGTCATCGTATTGAGCTGTCATTAATAGTGAAATGTTAAAAAAATACACAAGAAGACCGCCTTTAATGTACACAATCAGAAGACAACACCCACCTTGTAGTCAGTGTTACAAAGTTGTATGTTATGGTAAATTCACATGAAAGTCTGTAAAATTGCGTAACAAAGTTCCATGTCAAACAGAACCTTTTAATCGCATTCTGATTATTTCAAAACATACAACCTTTTTCTACTGTCAAATACTTAGAACCAGTTAGTGGCACAACCTCTCGACAATATTTTGAACTTAATAAAATACACATAGAACCTTGTAATACCAATAACTCCATTAGTGCCAATTTTGTAACATTGAACCTTGTAATTTTAAGCCAGCGATATATTGATACGGAACACATATATTAGGTATATGAGGGGATATAATTTTTTGTTGCCTTGTTTAATGCAGTGGTATAAACACATATTTATACATATGTATTGTATCGCCTTCTTGTTAATTCACATAAATTGAAGCACAAGCCGTTTAAAATATTAAAAACTTATTTATTATTATTATAATAACTGAAGTAAAACCGTGATAGGTAACGCATATATTAGGTAGATTTTTTCATTTTTATGGCTGTAATTTTAATTCGAATTATTGCATATACATACTTACATTTCTTTTTTTCTTTTTATGGGTAACCTATCAATAAAAACAAAAATAGGATACCTAAGTAGCAAATTTTCAGTTCCCGCCTTTTTTTATTAGTAACTCCAGAGGTTTGCATGAATTTACCTATAAGGTATTTTGCATATTATATTAACAGTTACTTTAATACATTTATATTGAAATCACTAAAAATAATTGAAGGGAATTGAGATTTTCCTACTCGTATTCTTCATTTAAAGAAAAGTGCAAATACAAAGTTTGTTTTTTATTTTCGTTAAAAATGGAATGCAACTAAATAATAACAATAATAATAATAATAATACATATTCCTATATTTTATGAATATACTGCAGAACGAAGTAACGAACAGATATAAGGACATAAGATAAGTTTTAGTTTTTGTTGCCATTCAAAAACATTTCATAACTTTGATAGGACTTAGCCGAGTTCTACGGTCTGAAATTAATTCGCCAGACTTCGAAAACACACGTCCACAGGGAACCGATGTGGCTAAAACACAGCAATGTAATTGAAACATTTTATTCAAATTGGGTTAGACAAAACGATGATTTCGCCACCACTGATTTGGATGCTGCTGCCGGGGCAATATCTTGTCATTCAGATATCTCTGTACCTCTGACATTGCAATAGCCGTTGGTGATTGTACAGGCCCAACATCGGCTACTACACTATCAACGTCATCCCAAATTGAATATTGTTTCCCTATACTTGCGGTGGTGTGTTCGATAGTTTCCGCTTCAATTTCTGGTTCCACTGCTACTACTGGTTTTCTGGCATTTTCATTGCTGATCTGGGCAGTTAACAAATCAATTATTTTTTTCTTCGATCCTTCTGCTGCGTTTTTGTCTTTAAATAGTTACGTTTTAAAACGTGGATCTAGCAGAGTACAAATGCCGAAAGAACCGCTATATTCTATATTTTGAAGTCTGCTATACAAATCTGTTTTATTTTTTTTTGCTGCAAGTTGGGCACTTTGATGTAATGTTGAATCATTCGGAATTTTGTTTTCATATATGTCCAGAAGCGCTAGTGTGGTAGTTAATGCCTCTTTTAGTAGCAATGCCCTTTCGCACATGTAGTAAGTAGAATTCCACCGCGTAGATACATCCATTATTAATTTTTTTGGTTGTGATATACCAGTTTGAATTTGATATTTTAAAAGTTTTTCGGTGGCGGTAGTACTACGTTCGAAATGAGTAACGACAGATTTAAATTTTGAAATTAAATGATCTATTTCCGGCAACGCAAGAGCAGTTTTAGCGATTAAATTTAATGTGTGCGCCAAACAACCAAAACCTTTTAAATTTAAAGTTTTTATGGCGTTTTGAACATTCGCTGCATTGTCTGCCACCACTAAACGCACTTTTTTTCCAAGATC
Organism: Cetonia aurata; assembly: GCA_949128085.1. Classification (NCBI taxonomy): domain Eukaryota; kingdom Metazoa; phylum Arthropoda; class Insecta; order Coleoptera; family Scarabaeidae; genus Cetonia; species Cetonia aurata. The sequence goes on from OX421889.1 coordinate 13,897,611, forward strand.
CCACTGTGTAATAACTCGATGTAACTCCTGGCTGATATTTGCAGATGTATGTGGCCCTGGTAAAACACTACATTGTAAAAGGGCAGATTTAAAATCGAAGTTATCGTCAATGTAGTGTGCGGTTATAGCGAAATAGCTTTCTTGTGCTTTGGAAGTCCATCCATCAACTGTAAGGCATGCCGATTTTACATTCTTAAATTTTTCCTTTACCTCGTTCTCACATTTTTGGTACTCTGCATCCAGCATTGTGATAGAAATGTGTTTACGGGTAGAAATTTGGTAGGCAGGATTTAGTGCTGCGACAAACTTTCTGAACCCTTTATCTTCCACTACCGAAAAGAGTTGAAAATCTTGTACAAATAACGACATCAGCGCATCGTCAATTTCTTTTCGCTGGGCGGCTGTCAACTTTTTTGTTGAAACGTATTTGGACAGAGTTGTTTGGAATGTTTTTGTAAACGGCAGATCAGTAGCTGTTGATGGCAAAGTAGTTGAAGATGCAATACTAATCACATTATGTTGAGTCACTGTATCAACTTCACTTGATGCTGATGCAGAAGGCAAAGCTACTTCAGATGTTGTTTCACTTGCACTTCGTTGGGATGAGTGCACCGTAATTAAATGCTTATTTTTTAAATGTTTGTTTAAATTCGAAACTGTCCCTTTGTGACTTAATTTTAAATGGAAAATATTACATTTTGCTGTTTTATTTTGTTCGGAATCTACAGTAAAATAATTCCAAACTTCACTAATTTTTCCGCGTTTCGACATGTTTATATAAATCGTCAAAATACGATGAACCTTACGAAACGAAACGACTAAGCAAACTAATCTTTCTTTCTCTTAATTTTTTTAAATAAGTGTAAATGTGGGGGGTGTTTATCTAAAAAGGAAAAAACAACTACCAAACAAATTTTACAGTAATCTTATCTATTTCAGATGTCTTTGGCCACTTATTTTTTTTCCTTTCTACAACAGCAAAGTTTTCAGAAATCTTTACTTTTTAGTATTTCAAGTGTCTCTTAACATTACACCTTTATGTATTCCACGAGCATCTGGCTTTAGTTTCTTTCATTATTTAAGTGAAACTTAATACTTGCTTATTTAAACGAACTGGAAAATTTCACAGATATTTGTCTGCTTTCATACCTGTTCGCATTTATATCGTATACCTCGAAGAGATAACGGCACTTAAAATTGGTTAGTTTACCATGCATCCCCGTTTAGTTAGAAGTAAGCGACACAAGTGGGCCTAAATATTTTTATTTTCATGTCGCGCGTATCATATACTACACACATTCAGGTTTAGTTTATTTCGTCCGTTTTTTTTTTCTACAAAAACCTAAATAGCAAATTTGCTAGAAATCTCTTCTCTCGTCTGTTTTATGTGTTTGCCTAAATTACGCCCTTGTGCCGTTCCACGAGCATCTGGTTTAAATAACTGTAACTGATGGCAAATCATAGATATTTCTTCCCGCTTTCATACTTGTTTACCTTACTTATACTTGAGAGATATCATTTATATTGTCGTTTATCTTTTAAGGGTAGTCGATTTAAATGGGCCTAAATGTTTGTTTATGTTACCTTGAATGGATTTCAGTTTATATGGATAGTTGGGTATATTGAAAAATACATACATAAGTGTTTATTAAATATTATGGTAATTTAAGTGTGTATTGAATGAAGTGTATTTAATTTAGTAATACTGAAATTCAAACAAAAATATGTAGTCGTAGGAAAAATGTCTCAAAAGAAAGTGTTAATTAGTAATAAACTGCGTTTCGATAATGCTTTGGAGAAAATAGATAACTTTATAGTTTCACTTCATAGCTAGTTGGTATTTGGAACAATTATATTGAACATTTCTGTATTAATAATAATATATGGACATATTTTGATGAATATTAGATAATGATCCTGTTTATATAGTACCACTTATTATATTTGTAATATGATATATTCTCAATAAACAAATTAATGTAGTCTGGCACGAAAGTTAGATGTGATACAAACATGTTAAGCACTATCAATATTTTGTTCTACCCTGTCCGTCCTTACTGTATGCAATAAAATTGTTATATGTACACGTTAAAATTAACGTACGTATAAAACAGAAAACTAATTTAAATATGTATATCGCTGTGCCACTACATAAATTAAAGCTTCTTCAGCTACTACTGCCTGCATCCGATGTTTGAATACAATAGTAGAAGGTAGAAGTACAGAAGAATCAAATGTGGTGCGAATATCTAACCTATAATGTTACCATATCTGTTTTGTATTATACTACACTCTTTGTTTATTATATAACCTCAGCAGTATACTAATCTTTATCATTCGTAGATATAATCGTAAATGACAGTATGTATGTACGTATGGTCGATATGGTATTCATTCATATCCTACTTGCCGCGTCTAGATAGTGAATATCACAATATCATAATACCTAAGTTCATGCATATTAGTAATACCTAATATCATTCCATATTACCGATATCTTAACGAATACTGATATATTCGCCCCACCTCTATCTCCGGCTAATCTCCTCTACTATAATAAAATTCATACATCAATTCTTTCGATATCTCCAAAACCGAAAAACCAATATAAAGAGGCTTGTCGTAAACTACTTTCAATCTTTCCAGTTGAATAGCTGCTAAACTTTCATGAAAAATTGAAATACTTTTAAAGTTCAACTTCGCAATAAAGGAAGAAGCCCCTTTTTTAAGACCAATGTGTTACTAATTTAATGTTTACACGTTTATCTACGTTTTCCATCGTTTTACCAAAAACTTTGAGTTTGTAAAACTCTTTTTCAAACTCGTTCTTCGCATTTTGTCTTCGACTGGTATTCAGATCGATGTAATTTTTGAGCCAATCAGATTGTTTAAATTCTAATATTCGATGTATTGTTTTAATTTTCATACCGTTTTGAAGAGCTTGCTTTAAGTTTCTATAAGGGATTGTCGTATAAATTTGCGATTAATTTTTGATTATTAAATTTTGATGAGGATGGTACTATATTTTCTGCAAGAAAGGGTAAGTCATTATGTATATCATGCAATGTAATTGGATATTCAATATCTTACTTCCAAGAAATAACTAAGATCGGCGGAATCGGAAATTTCTAAAACATTGAATTTTGAATTTCATCATGAGATAACCATCGAAAGCTACTAAATGATAAATATTGTGAGATAACGCACCCATAAAAATTGTTGCCATCCCAGTACGTTAAATATGATATTGGGGTGTTTATATTATATCCCTGCATATATTTATTATTCGCTTTAGCATAACGGAGAGAACATTGACTAATACCTCCTCTTATTCCTTTTCTAATAAAATGATGCATATCAACGTCGGTTAGTAATTCTAATTGAATTTTAATATGTTTTAACATTGCTGACCATGTTAGACCTGGTGCAGTGTAATAATGAGCTGGATCCAAATTATAAGTTTGAATGCATATTAATAAGTTTAAAGAAATTACAGATTGATTTTTAAAAACTATTTTATTTCTTGAGTAAGCAGGCACACAAACTACACATGTTAAAGGTATAGACTTAACTAACTACATTACAGTTTCATCTTAGAAAGTAAACTCGGTTTTTTTGTCTAGAAGATAATGGGTCCATCGGGTTTAAACCAAAGTCTCTTTGAACATAAACATGTTAATAAGAAATTACAATGTATATTGACTAATAATATAATTTTAAGATTTGTGATAACATAGTTTACCAGATAATGCTAATACAAGTGTGACAACACAATTATATGAGATTACAGAATACATTAATGAATAATATAACTTTACATATAGGATTTGTGATAACATAATTATATGTTTCGAAACTTTTCAAATATATCAGCTAATAGTAAAATATCCGTTGTTAGATATATTTCTGAATATTGCAATAAGTTTTTACATTGAAACACAGTCCATATAGTTTGCGCATGTTCATAATCAGAATCGGCGATATGTGAATTGGTCAAAGAATTGAAAAAATTATTCTTTGTAGGTAATTCTATCTCTAACAACTTTTCATAATCCGTTATATATTGATATGGAAAGATACCCTTTTTTGAAATTAATTTAAATCTAACCTCATCCGGGTAATGTGTGCGAACATGTACAAAGTCTTCTGAGGAGAGGTTTTTTGCTAATTTTTCAAGTGAACATGACATAAAGCGGAAACTATCTAAAAATCTAAGTTTCAAATAAATAGGTATTTTTTTGTCCCTTTTTGTCAATGTACTCGTCGACAAAAACAGTTTTACTCAGTGAAACATATTTTTCTTTATTGATAGGAATTATGTCGATTTTGTTAGTATCGCAAGCTAAATCCTTAACAAATTATGAAAAAAAATTGGCAAAAATTTTGAAATTTTATAATTTAAACTACAAATGGAATTAGCAGCTCCCCTAAATGGACCGGTTTGATGATCATGATCTGCAACTTTATCATCTCCTAGTGTTGTCTCACAGATATGACAACTAGTCGCCTCAACAAAGCATTGCAGTTTCTCCACACTTAAGGAGTTCATAGGCTTTTTATATTTTAAATAGGTATTGTAAAGCCATCGGACATCTTCTATCAGTCTTGAAACAAATATTTTTGGAGAATCTAAAAGGCTATATGTAACAAGTTTATTTACAGTACTATCGAAAGAACAAACAATTTTGTAAGCAAAACTGTATGGAACATGAACGTGAGTTTTTGATGTATAAGAAGAACCTGGAGCCGGCTCAACTTAAAATTGGTTTCAATAAACATTTAAAATCCGCATAGACTACAAACGGAACAGTTAATTTCTTTTCCAAATCACGAGACTTCAATATGTTTTCAGGCAGCATCTCACCAGTAGATGTTTTTCCGAAATTAGTACTTGGAAGGATTGTACGCACATTATTACAATCCAATTTTTGTATGCTCATCCAGAGAACTTTGATGAAATTTGATATGAAACCAATCTCGACAAATTTTTAATTAACACAAAGTGTGATTTTGTTTTATCCTCTAAATATAATAAATTGATATGAACGTTTCTTTTACATTTACTAAAATAATCTATAGATCCTGATATAAGATCTTGCGCTAATCCATACACATTGATACTTAAATTATTTTGATTTTCGATTTTAGCGATATCTCTAATTGAACAGGAAAATTAACATTCTCTAAATTCAAAACAGTGCTATAGTGCGGATAGTACGAAGTTCTATCCGGATTTAAATTTGTCTGATGAAGTGATGCAACTATTGACCAGGCCAAGCAAGCGCCATCGTTGCATTTAATATTAACATGTCTTTTTAGCTTCAATGCTTTGAGGAAGTTTTATATAAGATTTTATATTTAGTGGTTTAAAGGAAGTTACATTAATTTCCAAATGAGAAACTTTTGCAAGAGCAAAGCCGGAATCTTTCTCTTGAAATTCTTCGCTTTTAGTTTTGATGATTTCTGAAAATATTTCATAAATATTTTCAATATTCCAAGATTCTGTTATGATTTTATATCGCGTATTAAAGGACTTTAAGTCAACTTGTTTTTCGTTATCTTTAGTTTTTAGGTAAAAGGCAAATAATTCAAATTGCATCTTAATGCAAGTTAACGTGCTTGCAATGGTTTTCCGAATTAATTCACAGGATTTTAATTCGATGCGTTTTAAAAACGTAGGTAAATAATAATAAGAAAAGAAAAATCGTTATTACAAATCTTATAATACTGTTACAGAAAATAAAAAAAAAAACATGAATAAAATATCAAAATGTTTTGTAAAATAATTATTTCAAGTTTCAATTCTATGCTATATTGTCAAAAAAATATTACAACAAGAAAAAATATACGAAACATGATGATAATCTACATACTAAGGTATTGATCCACACTATAAAATGCATGTAAAAATATAAATAAATAACATTTATAACTCATTGGTAAAAGATTAATAACCGGTCCAATTGCCTTGTTTTTCTAAAACGGTTCGCAACCTATCCGGCATACTTCTAACCATATTTTGGCATGATTCCGGAGATATATAACCCCATGTGTGTTCAATTCTTGCCCAAATGTCGTCTGCATTCCTCGTAGCACCTTCATAAAGGCTTTGGAGCTGTCTTTTCACAATTGACCACAGATTTTCCACAGGATTTATATCTGGGCTGCTAGCTGGCCAATGGAGAACATTTATTTCGTTGTCTGTCAACCAATCTCTCACGACGCGTGATGTATGAATGGGGGAGTTATCATGTTGGAACACATAATTGTGGTATAGTGATTCTACAGAAGGGACCATAACATTTTCTAGGATGTCACGGTATTGAATACCTGTCAACATCTCTTCGATTTTCCAAATAACTCCTGGTCCATCAAATGACATCCTTGCCCAGCAATGGACTGCAAATCTACCACTCCGAGCTCTTTGGCATACATATCGGGGGTTGAAGCGACTATTTTGTGGACGGTAAACTTTAACTTGGCCAGAAGCTGTTGATTGGAACGTCTTTTCGTCAGAAAATACAACTGTTTGCCAGAAATCGTCTTCCTCTTGTAAATAGTTTCGTGCAAATCTTATACGTTCCTGAAGGTGACGCGGTAGCAAAATTTCTTCAAACAGCGGCTCGGTGACTATGGAGACCTGCAGCAGCTAGTCTTCTGCGGGCTGTTCGAGAAGACCCCGGAAAATTAGAGGCAGCACTCGCTTCAGGACTAGAGGAAAACGGATTTTGCGTAACATACTGCACTAAAGCGTTATCATCTGCAACAGTTGAGATTTTATTTGCTGTTCCTGTACCACGATTTCTTTCAACTGTATGTTCTATATCCCATTTTCTTTTTATATTATTTATGCACGTATGGCTTACTCCGAAATCTCCGACCAACCATTTTCCATTAAAGCTATAGCCCTGGTTTTTTGACATGCAGTTAATTGTGGCATTTTATACGTCACTGCAGTTTTTTATTATACGCTTTAGCAAAAGAGAACTGCTACTAATACTGCTTCAACAAAACTTGTGCATGTAGGTAGACACCCGAGATATAGATGAATTTATGGTTCATTCAATGTAATATTTTTGGTCAAGATTTTAGATGTCTATTTTGCTCAAATAAAATACAGCGCCCCAATTGGTGGAATATATATTTAAGCCCAACCTACCTTGTTTACGCAAGTAAGTTCTTCTTGAAATCAGAAACTAGGGCCTCGACTGTTTCGGCTCCTTTCTTTGTGCGAAAGTTATCTCTTCGCTGTGTGCTCCGATTCTGGGCAGCGGGACTGCGTTTAGCCGTTGAAATCGGCCTTGTGTGGTCCGGGACTCGCGATTTTGCGCGGTTGTTGAACGCACGGACTCTTTCTAAAGCAGTCGACCTATAAGGTCCTTCTTCGGGTTCGTACTCAAAACGTTGCTGACGGGGGTTACCGCGCGGACGTTGATCTAATGGCGTGGTGGTGTGATTTTGTGAATTGGGCAAATCCAGCTTCTAAAATCGGTATTTTTCCTTATCGCTAAAAACATAACTCACCTAAGTATTTTATTTTTGACATTTTTATCGACGTGTTTGATCTACAAAGAAGCCGATCCTTTAAAAATGCCACATTATTTATTACACATTGCGTTTATTGAGACGAACGTTAAGATATCCTACTCAAGAACTGAAATGTTTGTTTTTTTATCGTAAAAAAATATTTTATTTATTTCGGAGCGAGCGAAGCTTCTTACGTAAGACATTTGTTAAACTTTGTTGGCTAGAAGGTGTATACAAACAGAAAATGGGTGGAGCAAATCACGGTACAAAGGTTTTGTATTAAGTGAACTATCAAATGCCCGAGATAACAACCTCCGTAAGCGTGGCTTCTAATCGCTAGAACGCATATGAGTACCGAATTTTGGGTGGTTTCCCAACTAAACAAAAATACGCACAGAAATATATTTGCGCGTGAATTTCAAACTGATCAGAATATAATTTTGGATAACCAATAATATTACTATTGTGTTTGTATACATTATTTCTCATTTTTTATTCCGTATATTCATTTATCATGTTCATATAAATATTTAATAATAGGTATCTAGATTAACTAATGTTATCAACTTCTTCTTTAGTGTATTTTTTATATTATTTAGTTACTTTTGGATCTACAGTGAATTCCGTAATAAAAACTAAGTTCTATGAGCAACGGTCGAAGCAGCGTCACAAATCATTATTTAAAATGTTCTAGGGCACTGGTTCTAAGTCTGTTTCGCTTACTCGTACGGTTATACTCCCATATTATCTAGAAGTTGGATCTGATGACCTACAGCTGTAACATAATCGCTCACTTGAAAACCCCACTTAATATTATGTCATGTTTCTTACAAAGATGTGTTTCTCTTACTGTGAGGTGTTTTATAAACTTACACACACAATTTCGTTTATTTTCCTATTCATTTTACTCGCTTCATATCTATTACTAATAAATTCTAATAGGAAAAAAAAGCTTGCGGTCGAACATCTGGCAGCTACACTGTTAAGGTTGAAAACACACGAATTTACGGTTTCAGGTCGGAAACATTTATGTGGCCACGAGTGTACACACGTGTTGGCATCCATTCCACAAATCTCACATAGGAAATGTCGGTGAACGTTTTTTTAGATGATGATTTATCTACCATCTACTCTCGCAAATTCTCGAGAGCAGATGGGCCATGTTAGCGTTTTCGATAGACATAAGTGTCTTTTCATCATATTCGCCCTGTACAATTCCGAGGAAGAGTAAGCAACTTTGTAATACGTGTCTATAATATAAATTTTTTTACCTTCGATTCGTGGTCAATATAAAAAGGCTTCTTGCTAACGAATTGTGGTAACTGTGATAGAACTGATATTGCTGGACGTTGACGCTGGGTTACATACACAGTAAAGTAAAAGAGTGTAAGGGAACTGGGGCGAGGATAAGTCACATTCTTAAAAATCATTGCATAGTTTTTCTAAAAGTTCTAATTTCCGATGTTCATGCTCACAACAGTTCTTGTAAGTTGAAACGCTAAACAACGGACCTTTTAAACACATACCACACCAGTTTAACCTATTTTGAACGTAATTATATATGTTGAAGGAAGTTATCTTTTTATGATAGTTAACACGTTTTCCATGTACCCGATATTTGAAGACACACTCAAAACAGCAGTCTACAGAACTTGAAATTTTTATATAAAAAAATTGTATGTATAATTCCATTTCATCATATTGCTCCTACCATAAATTTTTGGTTAAAATATAGAGAAACTCATTAAATTTTGTTGGTACAAGGAAATTAGAGTTAGTCCAAACAATTGTTATGAATTTCTTTAAATAGTAAATTAAAAAGGAACAGTAACAAAGTTTCTTTTTGTAAAATACTGTTGGCGGGTATTATTTTTAACATGTAGTAATGTCGGCTTCAATAATAACTGATTTGTAATACAAATTTGGCTAGTATATATATGAGAAGGTTAATGCGATTCTAATGAGCAAAAGTGAAGTTGATGCCTTTTGGAAAGTTGATTAGTATGGTTAATGATAACAAAACTATTAGTCTAATTACAATTGAAAGTAGTGAAAGAAATATAAATGCATTTAAATAATATATTGATGTAGTTCTACTTATAACAGTTTTTATAATTTCGCGTGTGGTTAATAATATTTTTGAAGTACTTGTGTTTACTTTCAAAGCGTAAGGACCATAGATAACGTAACGGGCCAAACTGACTTATTAAGTAGGGATAATGTTTTAAATATTTAAATAATGATGTTTAGATTTGAATTTCTCTTCAGGGAACAACTGTTTATGTACTTCTATGTAGTCTGATATTAATTCTTTTAAGGATGCAGTTTGTGCGTATGAAAGCCTAAACTCTATGCAAATTAAACATATTTTTCTTAAGATAAATATCATTTCCACACTTCTGCCTTTATTAAACTTTCGTTTTGTACTGGAACAAATAACGGTATAATAGTAATCATGTTTTGGTAAGCGTTTCCAACCAATTTTTCTGTTTTAGAAATAGTCGGTACATAAAATTTAGTGTGATGCTTAAATTTCACATTGGGTACATTAATGTTAATAGCAGTGACATTCGTTGCATCATTCAATTTATGTACATAATGTTATGAATTTCTTCAAATAGTAAATTAAAAAGGAACAGTAACAAAGTTTATTTTGTAAAATACTGTTGGCGAGTATTATTTTTAACATGAATGTATTTGCTGCTATTACCAATGGTTTATTAATATTGTGGGTGATTATTTCCCAGTACTCCTTAAATGTAAAATATTCTTCGGCAAGTTAAACAACCGAGATCGTATTTTATGGGCATGTACTATATATATCGCCGAAAATTATGATATAGACCAATACGATATACAATACAGAGCAGCATTTCGAACAATATTACGTAACACATTACGTCAGCATAATCCGAATTTCACTAACAACAAATGGAATAAAATATTACGTATATTAGACTTACTTAACACAATACACGTTGAGCATAAGGAATATTACTTCGGTTACAACTTTCGAACACTTCAAATTGAGACCTTGAACTTTAATCGACGTAACGGAAATACCCATGACGTCAACGGACCACCACGTGGTACGAGACGATGCCCAGCTTTAAGAGCTATTATACCTTGTAGTGAATATGAATATTATCAATAAAACAATATACTTTCTCTTATGTATTTTTATTATCTCCCAAAAACAACCATACACCAGCTCCGCGCGCTACGCGAATGATTATAATGACATAGCAAATAATATATTAATTAATAGAGTAACAAATACATTTATGTAAAACGTACTTTAATACATTCAGATTCGTTACGACATACTGGACATTTTTCATTAACACGATCTTGACAAACAGAACAAATATATAGATGACCGCATTCTACAAACACATACGTAGGCCACCCCTCTAAACATATACAACATTTAAAATCAGAGCGCATTCATTGCTGTAGCTATCTTATTCACACGTATCTCTTCATCCTTATGCAGAATAACTTTATACAAATCCATAAATCTCGCATGATATCTGCAACATCCGCTATGACGCCACAGCTACGTATAACCCTCTTTTCAAAGTGTTGATGCAACATTACGAAATGCTTCACCATATCACGACACATAGGGCTGTCAAAATCACCATTACATCCACGACAAACCACCCTCGTACCATACGATATCGACGTAAATAACTTCCGCTGCGGATTAGTCGGCGCAGTATCAACAACCGGCGTTGCCGGCAATTGGTCAGGCGTACTAACTTGAGTGGACGTACCAGGCCTATTAACACTATTTAAGTATAATAATAAGTTTATTGGTAATTATTACATAATGTACAATATATTAATTTATAAATGAAAAGGAAAATGTATATGGAAATTATTATTTTTTAAACATGCCAGAAGCGGTCTGCACCGACACGCCAAGCCCGGCCCAACCACAAGCGGAGCCCCGCATGCGACCCCCCATACTTGACATATACAGCAAAAGTCAAACCCCAAACACCACCCAAAATCAAACCAAGCCCAACGTGCCAGCACAAACAGCCACAAAAGAATATTTCAATGAATAAATTTAGATTGTAAATAAGAATTTAAATTAGATTAAAGCAACCTGTAACCACATTAGGCAACTTATAATACAATGTAGAAACCAACATAACCTATATATCTAAACGCAAGAGTGACGCATTTGCTGCCACAAAACGTGAAAACAAAGTACAGTAGCACAAAGAAAAAGAAATAAAAAAATGCTAAATTACAGGTTGTATCGCAATAATATAAACGTAACATCTTTAGTTGCTCGACTACTAAGAACAAAAGTGAAATCGATATAGTAAGTAAATAATTAATGTAAGACATGAAACAATAATGTAAGTTTCCACCAAGCAAAATGTTTGCTTGTCGGTGGATAAAACGGTCCAAGCAAAAAATGTGTATACACATCACAGTCAATAGATATTAAATATCAGATTATAAATCAACTAAACATTAGTATAATATAGATCGATCATCTAAATGTAAGTAGTATTTTTTCAACTCTTTTTTTAGTGAAGATAAAGATTGCAAAGAGCGCAAATCCGGTGGTAATTCATTAAAAATTCTAGGCACCACTACATTAACACAAGACAGGCCATACTTATTATTACACTTCGGCACAACCAGATCACCCGCGCACAATGATCTTGTAGAGTGTTGATGTTCCACCCGTGGCAATTTCTCCCTTGAGAAGTGCTCCATTAGCAACCGATAGCGATAAAGACACCTCACAGGGAGCACTCCAAATTTCCTGTACCAGTTGGTACCTGATGTGCGCGTTGTCGTCATGTTCTTCAGGGTAAGTCTTTGTACGGAGCATAATTTGTTGATTAGGTATTTTGAAGCACCTCCATAAATCGTTAATCCATAGGTGATGATGGACTGTACCAGCGAGTGATAGATGAGAAGCATAGTATCCAAAGGCAGAAACCGTGACAAGTAATAAAAACGGTGTCCAAGCAGGCGTACTCTTGCACACGTTAGATAAATATGTCGGGTCCACAAGAAAGCTGAATCGATGTGCAATCCTAAATAACAAAAGTGATCCGCTACCTCCAGCACTTCATCACATGCGCAGGTACCATTACGAAAAGATATTGAGTGGAGACATTGGTGCTTGTGAGTGGTAACTGGTGGAAATAGTTCGGCCTTCATGTGAGAAGATCGTATGTGCATCACCTTGGACTTTTTGTTATTTATAATTAATTTTTTATCATGTGCCCAAATTTGAAGGTTATTGTAGAGCTGTTGGAGATGTTCAAAAGCTTCAGTGGCGGTATTGGAAGTCGCGACAACAGCTAAATCATCAGCGTAAATAAAGTATTGGCATGCTTGCAGGTGAGCACCTAGATCATTAATAAAAAGTGAGAACAGTAGTGGACCAAGAATGCTTCCTTGTGGTACTCCCTGTGAAAGAGGCACCAAAATAGAGTTTTCACTGCCAAGTACCACCCTGAACGATCGCTCAATAAGGTAATGTCCAAACCATTTTTTTAGGACCCCACGAATACCACAGCCCTCCAAAGACTCCAGCAGCAGACAGATCAACAAACAGGCAGGCTACATGCTTGTAGTTATTGAGACTGTAATTGATGTGGTCAGCAAAACTCCTTAATAGAGGGATGGTTCCCCTGTTCTTCCGATATGCGTATTGTTGGGTGTCCAAGATATTGAATTTCTCTATAAAATCGGTAATGTTAGCGCACACATAGCGTTCTAAATTTTTTCTAAAGATGGTAAAATTGAAATGGGTCTATAGTTAGAGGCCTGATTTTTTGCACCCGCCTTGTGAAGAGGTTTAACAATAGCAATCTTTAATTTTGTAGGAATTTCACCCTCCTGCAAGCTTAGGTTAATTAGTCGACAAATTGGGAAAGAAAATATTGAATTTGACCGTACTCCCTGATGATGATTTCCTGTTAATTCAGATAACTGCACATCATGGTCATACAACTTTTGTTCGTCTTTTAAACGTTTTTGTGACATTTGTTGCAATCATTCAGTTTATGTACATAACAAAAACGACGAAAGTAATTGGTACTGTTAAATTTTCATTAAAACCACCAATTTGATGGGCGGCTAAATTATCACCAATAACTGCGACTATACTACCTCGCAAATTTATAAGATCACCGTTGATTAATTTTGATAAATTTTATGGTGGTGCATTTACGTAATAAATAATATTTTTTTTAGTTACAAAATACATAATAAAATAATTGAAACGATATTATAGTACCCTAACTAAAAGGTAACATGAAAATGAAAAAACAAAAAACCCGATGTGACAATTTTAGTTTTCTGCAAATATAAAGATAGCTCCGTTATAGGTACCCAACATCTTTTTTTCTTTTAAATGAATTGGTTTAATTAGGCTGATGAACTACACATTTGTTATAAAAAAGCAAATATTGGAGTTCTCTATTGGTAAATCCAGTTCTTCGTAAGATAGTTGATTTTTATGGAAGTGGTATCTGCTTGGATAATATTCAATCGTGTTCAAGCAATTGTATCCTCGTATGTAAACGTTGTATTAGAAATAGTGGAATAATGTTGAAAAATAATTTAAAATGAATATTATGCATTGAATAAATATCTCATACTGACATAACCTTTTATTTAAATTTATATAAACAGTAATAAACACAAAACTAAGTGGTAGGTATATCTAAGAAAAAAACTTAAAGAAAACGACTTATAATTTGCAGACGTCCAAGTTGGTATTTAAAAATATTATATCAACATTTTTCGCTGATGGTCGATTCCTCCTTCCGTTGGCAATTTGACCAGTTTTTGAAAAAATCCTCTCTGAAGGCACTGACGTCGCTGGTATTGCCAAATATTTTTCATATGGCGCATGCAATTCCGGTATGAATAATGCATGCTCCTTCTAGAAATGTTATAATGAAGTAGTAGTTCGATAATTCTGATGCCTTAATTTTTTATTGCACAACAAGCGTATTACGTTTTCCTCGTGCTTTTCAAAATATTCCCAGACGGTAGATCGTCTTTTTCGGATGCTCATTATTACCACTAATTACCACTTTGTTTGACTATTTCAATCACACTACAGAACCTTTACTTAATAACGAAAATGTTATCCTAATATAAATTCAGCTTTGTCACTACCTTTAAAACATCAAACAAAAACTTCGCGACACCGAAGCCTTTAACTATAAAACGTTATATGTATATTATAAAAACCTCTGTTTTTATAATATACATATAACGTTTCACGGACATATTCAATTTGATATTTCTATAGCCTTATCAGTAAATTTTATTTTTAGGACACCTACTACACTAATATTGTTTCCATGCTTTTATTATTTCACACCTTAAAAATTCCTTTAGGCAAATCAGATAAAATCCATAGATTTCCAGCAGACCTTAGTCTATTACCTCTTGATGTTTCTGCTCCCCTGATACTAGTTCATGCAAAACTGCAACAAATGGCACTTTCAGTATACATGGTGCAACGTTCTTCGCTCTCAGTTGGCTACCAGTGAAGCTGGCCTGAGCCCCCTCGCCGCGTCAAGGCCTGAGAGCCCGAGGGGGCCAAGGGGCCCCTCGATGGGGACCCCAGGGGCTAAAGCCAAGTCTATTCACTTGCAAACGGAGAACTGCACTTTTCAATGTCGATCACTGCACTGAACCTGAACATGCGAAGAGCGTCGATATATACTATTTCCCCCACCACTCCCCACTATGATCGTTCCACTTATTGTTTAAGGTGGGGGGGTCGGAGCATCTAGCACAGAGAGAGAGGAGGTACTACCTCGGTCTGGCGGGGGGGAAGGAGTGCGGGGACCGCAGAATTTAGGACATGTGTTGGTGAATTCCTCGGGTGATAGGGAAACGTCTAAACGCATAACGTACCGCACTGAGCCGGTGTCATTAGTCTTTCGCTGGCAGATGTTGGATATGCTGATGGGGTCGAACACCAGCGATCGGAAGCGGAAATAACGTCTCAGGGGTACGGCGCCAATAATGATGGGTCCGGAATTCCAGGCTTGGACACTTTCATTAGCCGTGAATGGGTTGTTAAATTCAATTTGAAGACAAGCTCCTCCCGTAAATCCTTGTGTAGCGCTGGCGGCTTCCGTGACGGCCTGCAGATACAGCCCTTCTAAACGATAGGATCTATCCATAGGTATCTGGAAGTCGTTGCGTCTCCAATTGGCTATGTCAGCTGGTCCTATGACAGAATATCAATACTTTCATCATTAATTTTTTTATGTAAGGACTCAATTGTAGGTACAACATTTTCGCTATACATGCAATATACTTGTTGCCTAATAATATCAATTTCATACTCTTTAATTTTCCTCGGTGCTCCTTTGTCACTTCTTTGCTTTCGAGGCTCTGCGTTATTTTTAATTGTCTTGTATATTGTTCCAATAGGCACTTTGGTTAATTGCGGCGTTCGTTGAATGTTCTTGGTTTGTCCTTCGTTATTTTCTTCCATCAGAGTATTATAGATATTGAGAAGTATCTGCTTTGCATCTTGTGATAAATATTTTCTCTTCCGTGCTCCAATTTCATCATCACTATGCACATCACAATCACTAACACACTCAGCAAAAGGTTGCCACATGTTCGTGAAAATTCAAATAAGTATACAGCAATAAATGTTAACAACAAATGATAAGTAAACTAAATATTACATGTATATATACCTACCCCCAAGTAATTTCTTTTATTTTACCACTACACAGAAAAAAATAAAGTAGTACCATTAACAATAATTACAATAGATGACTGAATATTAGTTGAAGTATTATTGCAAATATATCATTTATCAAGACTAATTGTTTAATTGTTTATTTAGGTTTTCCATTTTATTTTTCTCTGTGTATAGATCTCATCGGTTTGTTTCCGTAAAACATAATCGGATTAAAATTAAAATTACATTAAATAATAATGTAATTTTAATAATATAGTAAGTTATATTCATACGAAAGGCAGTACGCAGCGGCAGTATTACGGGCCGCTTAATCCAATTATCTTTTACGCAAACAAACCGATGAGATCTATACATATATGACTTACTATATTATTAAAATTATATTATTATTTAATGGGGCCGTAATTGAATCACTTATTTGAGAAACCAGATAAGTCCCATAAACATAGTTTTGAGAAAATTACAAAAAACTGTCTGTGTATTGAAAGGTGTATTGTTTTTTTAGTTTAGCTATTAATAAATATTAACGTAAAGTAGTTAAACAGTTTTTTGACAAAGAAGCAAAAGTATTATAAAAGCAAGTTAACAAAAAGTGGAGTTTGAAAAATGGACATGTCGACTTTCTCAAATAAATTTTTTATTAATTTATTCATTTATTCAAAAAAAGTATAAACTTATGAGAAATATACTATTATAAAACTTCTGCTTCTAATTCACCATCTACGGTTGGCCATAGAAAAATCTCTTCGTAGAAACTTTTAATTTCTTCATTATCCGGTAGGTAGTTTACGAATTTTTTAATGTTATCCATTTTTTTATTCTTAATAGGTACTTTAATATTAGGGTAGGCTGGTTCTGTGCAAAGTGCGTGGGGTCTAGGATGTCTTGTAGCGATTGGAAACGAGTAAGTCAATAATCCGTCTATGTAGTCGTATGCTGTAACCATCCCTTTACGGTTGTCGTCGAACGAAAACTGCATAAACTTGGATATGTTGAATGGAATTCGTTCATTTCTTACAGGGGCTATACTTTGACAATTTCTTTTGTAATATCTTGGCCACCAAGACTTGAAATCTTTAATGATACTGTTATCTTCTATGAGATGCACCGTAAACTTGTTCTGTTGACTTGCCAGTATGAAGAGTTCGGCATACTGCTTAAGTGTGTAAACTCTATCATGTTTCTTAAGAGATCTTTTCACAACTCCAAAGTCCCTGTCACAGGGCAGGAATGAATGACCACGTATTGGCAAATACTGATTAACTGTCTTAAACCGCCCTAGTTCTGTTAATGCAGCAAACATTCTTACAGTTGTGTGATTTTTATTTTGTCCTGGGCATCCATCCATAAACACATGTAAATGTTTAACATCTGATAGAACATAGGTTTCTATGTAATTAGCAATAAATGAGCAAACCTCATTGGGGCCTTTTCTCCCCATACCTTCGTGGTATATGTAAAAATATGCCTTGCCCGTTTTAACGTCATGTATGTCAAAAACGGAGACTGTGAGTTGATGCAGGTAAAAAGTCTCTTGAACGGGGATCTGGGGCAAAAATATATTTTGCATATAGTCAACAGCTATTATCGCCACACTGGGGTCATCTTGATAATGTTCTTTCAATGCTTTCATTTTTGAATGAAACTTTTTAGCACGTCTGAGATGAACAGTCTTTTCAGCTACAGCAACTCGTTTAGCATTGTCATTTAATTCTTTGGATTTTATTTTAACTGCTAGTTCTTCACATTTACAGCAAGTGTCGACCTGGGGTCTTCCAAAACTTAAACTGAATTTTTCTTTAAAAACTTTGTAATATAATGAATATTTTACGTTAGTGTTGGGATACTTGGATAAAAATAAACTGTGCATCGCTTTAATATCAAGCTTTTCACTTAAATACTTATAATCTCGAGTGCTGTAGTGCGCTTCCTTAATGGGAAATGATGCAATATGAGAAACAATCAAATCAATAAGGCCAACTGGTTTGGAGTTGCCAGGATTATTTTTTCCGCGTAGATCTTGTGGCGACTTTCCAGCAGATAAAAGCAAACACAATCGATGAACACGATCTTTACTAATACCATGGAGATTGAGAAACGCAGTTTTGCATACTAAAAGCTGTCCTGAACTGTAACTAATTTTATACTTATAGGCATTTTTGTGAGGCTTTGGTTTGCTGACATTGTTTTTCGGACGCTTTCGCTGAATTGGAACTGCTGATATAAGAGCTTGAAGATAAGCATCCTGTTCATTTTTGGAACCAAAACTGTAAAATTTATTAAAGACTTCTTTCTTCGTCTCCTCTGATAACTTGTCTAAACATTTACTGCGACAACTAAAAAATACCTGGTTTAAGATATCGTTTCCAGTTTTTAGGTTAAGTTTACTTACTTGCAGTTTAATCTCATTTCCTTTTTAGGAATAACTTTTCCTTTATAATTGATATATTCATCACCTTTTATTCTCGCTTTTTTAATTCGCTCACACTGCCATATGACACTTTTGACACCTTTTTTACGCTTATTTTGACTAGTATTAACTTCATCCATTTTTTGACAAGCTCTAGAACGTTATTATTCTTAAAACGCGGCAAGCGCTGCGAGTTTGTTTGTGAAACCCGTCATATCCTGGACATGTCGGGTTTTGAAAGTAAACACAATATTCAATGGCGGTTATTGTGCAGGAGAGCGCATGGATTTGTAGGATTTATAAACCAAACCATGCGCCTTGCTATTAGAAATGGATATTTCGTAAAATGTCAAAAAAACCATGTGGTGGATTTGTCGGGTTTCTCAATTAAGTGATTCAATTCATAGTTAATACGGCCCGGCGATTCATATAGTGTAAGCAGGTAAACAGTACCCTTCTCAAGAGTATTACTACAGGAGGTGCAATAAAAGCATTAAGGATTTAAAAGTTAGTTTCTTATAATTTGAAAACCACTATACACTTAAATATCTATTATGTATCCATATCGTGGCAGCTGTTGTAAACAGAGAACGCAAAAACTAACCGCAAAAAACACAAGTATGATAGGATCACTCTACCACGTAGGATACACGATATTTAAAAATTATTTGATTTTAAGAGTTAAGTAATACATTTTAACTCATAACTACTTCTTACTAAGGCCCGGTTGTACATTGCGAGTTTAGGGGCGGCTTAAAACTGAACTGACGGTAAACCAGTTCAGTGTGCAAATGCGTGTTGTACAAAATTAGTTTATCCTATAGGTGTGGCTTAGATGAAAGCTTTGCTGAGCCGTCAAGATCGGTGGTTTAAAGGCAATTTATCATAGAAATAAAGAAAAAATGGCAGATGATCTGACCGATGATGAAGATTTTCTAGAAATCATAGACATTGTACAACGGCCTCGAAGGCAACAAATATTTAGACACAGGGAAAATCATTTTTACAAATGGAACGAAACTGAATTTGTCCAACGCTTTCGATTAACAAAAAACGGCGTACAATTTCTTTTGAACCAAATAAGTAATATTATTGCTTCACCAAGTAAGAGGTAGGTAATTTGTAAGAAAGTAAGTATTGTATTAAATATTTTTGCTTACAGAAATCACGCAGTCACATCTGAGGAAAAGGTATTCCTCACTTTACGGTTTTATGCGACTGAAAGTTTTTTACAAGCAGTTGGCGACTTTTGTAGGGATTGATAAATCAACTGCTAGTCGTGTAGTGATGAAAGTGACCGCAGCTATAGCTGGATTATATCAAGAATACATTAAGATGCCATTAGACGAAGGAGAAAGTAATATAATCACCCAAGGCTTTTATAACATTGCAAGATTTCTAAAGTGTATCGGTGCACTCGATTGCACACATGTTAAAATAGCATCACCGGGAGGTGAAGAGCCAGAAATATATCGAAACAGAAAAGGGTTTTTTTCAGTGAATGTACTAGCAATTTGTGACGCATCAGGTAAATTTCAAAACATTGTTTGTCGTTGGCCAGGCTCTACTTATGACGCCACAATATTCAACAACTCCCATGTCAGAAGAAGTTTGAAAATGGAAGTTGTATATTCACACTTGCAGGCACCCGGCGATCGTGCGACAGGCATGCGACTGCGGCGATCATTTGAAAGAATATTAGACCGGCACAAACCCGTCGCCTTCCGACGAATGCCTACCAGTGTGAATTATACTGTAGGCAAGCGCCAGTCATTTGACGTTAAAAATTATGGCTGAAGTAAAGCAACAAAAGAAATTTACCTGTGAAAGTGACGAAAACTTAATGGAAGCAGTACGTGAATATGCAGAATTAAGGTAAAAAGTCTAACATTGACACAACTTGCTTTAAATGACATTTTAAGTAGGTTAGGGACTACTTATATTTTAGTTTTTATCTTCAAAGCAAAGTTAAGCTATTTATACACTAAAATAGGGCTATACTATTTTTTGATTTTTTTATTTTTTCATAATTCCATGACCTTTTTAAAAATGTTGGAAATGTCAATGTTACCCTTATATGGGGTTAACATTGACACCCCCATACAAATTAGTGAATATGTCATTGATAAACGATTAGATACAAACAGTGACACGTAGTTTTATAAAAAAAGGAAAATTAAGTACTTACAAATCTTTATTGTTAACTAAGTTAAGAAAACTTTTACAAATCTAATTATAAAAGAACAAAAGAATTAAAATAATCAGTTACGACTTACTAAAAATGAAAACTAAAACAAACTAATAATTAATTAAGAACAATATTTGAAGGAAGTTCCTTTAAATCAAAGTAATGTTTTCCCCGTCGAATAACTGGATTGGTAATTGTTTTCACAATGTCTTCGTTTGACAATTCTAGAATGTCTTCTACATCCGGAAAAACGAAGAAAAGATCTCTTTTTCTCAAAAATTTAATAGTACAATGACTATCCTTTTCCAGCTTTATTACTTGTCCCACATAATGCGTTTGTTGTCCGTACTTTACAAGTACCCAAGAATTTTCCTGAGGGGATATAACCGAGTTAGACTTTTGTGCAATCTTTTCTTGATTTTCACGTTCACTTCTTAAATCTTCATCAGTTGAGTCTGAATCTAAATTTAGTTCATATTCACTTTCCAACGTAACGGTAATTTCGCTATCAGAACTAGTTTCAGGTTGAAGTTTGTCTTGTTTCTTTGCTTTATTGGAACTGGCGGTCTCATTTCTTTTCTGTTTCTTTATTTGTTTAGATTTCTCTAGCTTCAATTTTTTTTCTTCAGCTTCTTTTCTGAGTCTTTCTTGAACTTCTTTACTTGTTAAGCTTTCTGCAAATTTTCTAGAAATTCTATTCCTCTTGTTAACCGCACTGGGTACTTGCCTTTGGTTAGTCTGTAATACCGCTTTTAATGACAGTTCTAAACTAGTTTTCGGAGAAATGTCTGTTTTGTCATTAGAATCTACAGCAGAACTGGAAGAACTAGTAGGCGTAACTTGTTGTCCTTCGACAATTGAGGCCATTTCCGTGGTTCGCATAATTTTGTTTTTTGAAAGTGGAAATATCCCAGATCCTTCAAAACCAGCTATAGCATTAGCTCTTGAAAAGCAACCGGATTCGTACAGCTTTTTCATTAGGGAAGGAAATACTAACTTATCGACGTTTTTGTAGTTTGTGTCTTTGTAAAACTCGCGCAGAATATTTCTCCATGATTGTTTAACAGATTTAAACACACCGACGTCCAAGGGTTGTACAATGTGTGATGTGTGAGCAGGAAGACATAAAATTTCAATATTATTTTCCACAGCTGTGTCTATTAAATCTATTGAAAGGTGAGAATTATGACCGTCTAATATTAATATTTTTTTTCCTTCCAATTTTGCTGTGCCCGGTATGAAACAATTAATAAACCAATCCAAGAATTGTGGAGCTTCCATCCAACCTGATGGTGAGCAGTTATATCTGCAATTGTTCGGCCCATCATTACACCAAGTAGAGTACAAGTGCAGACCTTTGTAATTAATAAACATCGGAAGGAATTCCCCAACAGCATTACAACACATCAATACCGTGTACATTCCTTTTGAGACTGACCCGACTAATTTTGTAGGATTTCTGGTACCACGTTTACATAACACTTTTTGCGTTCCTGCATCTGTCTGAAATCCTGTTTCATCACTATTGAAAATATTTTGTGGCTTATTTGTTAAATCGTATTTCTCTGTTAGTTCCTTAATTTTGTTATGAAAATCTAACATCACATCATGCGTTCCAGCTAACGCACGATTTTTTGGCAAATTTTGAGCAACACGTCTACTGATTTCTTGTTTCCATCTTTTTTCAAAAGCAATACACCAATCAACACCTGGTAATCCATCTCGAAATGGATTTGGTCTATCTAGTTTTCTCAGGAAATCCTGCACACATCGGCGCAATTGCTGGCGATCAAAACCATATCCCCAATCAGCCAATTTCAATAGGGCATGAACCAATAATTGTTCTTCTTGATGATTTAAAACAGTTGGTCGTCCAACTTTTTTACATTTTGTTCCTTTAATGTGGTTTATGAGTGTAGTACGATTTATTCCATAACATACTGCAGCTCGATTTTTACTCATTCTTCCGTTTTGTACTGCTTCTATGGCTGCCGCCATGCCATCTTCAGAATAATTTTTATATTTTCTCGCATTAGGATTAGCGTTTTTTCGTGCAGACGGCATCTAGAAATTACAGTAAAATCTTTTAACATGATTAATGTTAGGCAAAGTTTAAGATTGACACTGATAATTTTAAGCTAAGGATATCATTGACACTGATAATGTTACCCCAAGTTTAACATTGACAATGACAAACTTAACCTCGTTCAAGAAAATTCACATGTCAGTTTATGAAAACAAAACACCATCAGATTTATGCAAATTTTATAAATAATTTTAATTATTTGTATATTCTTACCGTTTTAAACACAACTTACCCGACAATAATCCAAAACAAACGAAGTTTTATTTTATAAAAGTCGAACAACAATTCAACAGCTGACTCACTACCGCCATTTACAAATAATGAATCAAGACAAGACGTACAGCTTCTGTTATTAACGAGAAGATGGCGCCACAAGTACAATAACACGCTAAAGATTTCATATTTTTCTAATTGAATTTAAAAAGAAACAGTTTGACGATTTTAAAAAGGTGTCAATGTTATACCTATGACAATGTTACCCTGTTTTACCTTATACGATTTATCGCATAAAAAATATTCAGATAATGTACACAAAGCAGAATTCTACTACTTCTGTGTATTTCCAAGATTTATCACCAAATGCAGATGCACAAAACTAAAATTTGAGTGAATATTATTTTGACTGTTTTTTAATGTTTTTGTATAATATACATTATATGAAATATAACAGAATTATGCAACTTTCTTTTTCTTTCATCCCACTGCCTGCACGTAATAATAGTATTGTATGGTCGCGTATGTAGGTAAATAATTACAATACATGCAAATGTGCCTATCATTAAGTATGTATTTCTAGTGCATGTGTATGCAGATTTGAAAATCAGGTATCTACCTACTTACCTTAAACAAACTGCCAGTTTCTGCACTGGAGATATGACTTCTCGAAAAGTTGTATTTTTCTTTTTAATGTCATATTTAATTGCGTGAAGAATGTCATTAAATTCTTTCACGGACATCCTAAAATATTTAAAATATTTACTATCATCATCTACGAGTTGTTTATATAACGTGACAAATTCTCCTTCTATATTTCTACGTTTTAATATTTCATGAACCCAGAAACGTTTTCTCTTCCGGACGTTCCTATTTTCTTTCTCTTCTTCATCCAATGTATGTGCAATTTTGATTAAAGTGGAAGTGGAGAACATTTCCATACAATTGCAAACACCAAACTGACTGCCGGTAGATCGCCAGTGTGAATTCATTGAAAATTGACTGGACTGTGCCGAGCACGTGCCTTGCATGTTCGTTGCTCTATAGTGTGAATAGACCTTAAAGGAGCCACTTCCACCAGCAGAGGTAGAAGAAGAAATTGCAATTAACCTTGTAAATAATGTAAATAACGTTAACGTGATAACAATAACAGCGTACGGGATCGATTAATTAATGATTATTTTAGTCGATTAGTGTAAGAAGTGATTCATACAAGCAAATAAATGGTTTTGGTATTATTACTGTATCATGTTATATTGTATTGCATGAAATTCCGTAAAAGATAAGGTAAAGAATAAAAAATACATTTATTTATTAGACTGCAATAATTTTTCTTTTTCTAATGCCAGAATTTCTGATTTTATGTTATGTTCCTGTTGCATTAATTTTATACGTATATCAGACTCATTTTTAATGTTTTTTAATTGCAATTCATGTAGTTGAGTTAAGTGTTGCATTTTTAATAAATGTTGTTCTTGTAAATGTTTGATTTTTATGTCTTCTCCACTGACTTTCGTTTTAGCCCATTCAGTTATTCCGGACTGTAGTGTGTGCTCAGCTATACTCGGACGTTTCCTACAAATCATAAAATTGTGTGAAAAACGAAGGCCAAATTACTAAACACAAATACCTGCGTTTGGTATAAGTTTTTTATTTTTAGGGGTTTTTAGCATGTCGGGGGTATACCTACCCCAATTCCTTTTCGACGAAGAACCTATAAAATTATTTTAAATTTTTGACTTATACTGTATATTAGAGATGTGTCGTTCCAACCGGACTCGGTACAAAGGAACTAGTCCGCACATGGAACTAAAAGGAACGAGTCCGCCATATCGTTCCGATATCGTTCCGGGTCCGGACTCAAATGTACCTATTCGGTACATCGTTCCTTTAGTTCCTTTGGTACATCGTTCCTTTAGTTCCTTTAAACCGAGTTCGATCGGAACGACATGAATTCGGTCCACAGTCGGTGTGTTATGATTACCTACATATACAAGAAACTGTTATCGCTATTAAGCGATTTGCTGGTGTTGAAAGCTTGTTTATATAACTTGACTGTAGACTGTGGACGTGTTTTTAAATAAAAATAAAACGTTGTTTGTTTTCTTTTTGACAAGTTACATCTACCATAGTAAATAAAGTCTATATTGGGTTTATTATTTAATACGTAACTTATGCACATGTATAATAGATACGGTATATGTAGATGTAGATTACATTAGATGAATGCTATGTTTGTATTGCGCACTCACTCTTTATACCAATTCCGATCGGAACGACATATCTCTGCCTGCGTATAGCGGCTAGCTGGCGAGTGTATTGTTCAAGGAACGATACCTATACCGAATGTACCTATATTTGATTTAGTTCCAAAGGAACGAGTTCAGCGGACTCGTTCCTTTTTACAAAAGGAACGAAAGGAACTAGTCCGTAAAAGGAACGACATTTCCCAACACTACTGTATATATATATACTATACGTATTTTCTATACAAGTTGAGATCCAGTTATTTTTAGGGCACCCCGAGATCCGCCGGCAGGTTTCAGCATTTTAGGAAAACAACTAAGGGAAACACTATAAACATATAATCTGATAAAGAATTTCAAAAGAGGGGTAGTAAATTTTTACATAAGTAGAGATCCTTTATAAATCGCTGTCAAACGAGATCCGATTCCGTATATTTATATATATCTTGTATAGATGAGAACCGCCAACGTTGCCCCGTCGGAAAGGAAGTATACAACTTGCTTATCTCCTTAACCTGCCTTAGCTTTGCATTTTCTATTAAAAAGTAACAATGGAGAAACATCTACCACATTTACATAATTTTAATTGAAATAACATTTCGTAATAGTTGTAGGAGTAAGAATATCATTATTATATTAATTTAAATTATTATGTTGATAAATACGGTACCTATATGATATTTCAGCAGCGAGAACCAGCACTTACGTATAATCGGTTTGCTTCGATTTTTGTGAAATAATTCCAAGTAAACATAAAAGTACTGTTTCATATTTTAAGATACTAGTTTTATTGCTCCTTATGAGTTCATTTTTTACTGGAAAAGAGTTACGTAGTATTATCAAAGTCTCTTTATCCAAACATAATATTATTTTAATAGTATGTACTAATAAGGCAGAACTTATTGATCCAGGGAATCACGCCACAATTTTACAATTACTGTAATGTTTATAGTATCTAATTATTATTTCTTAGGAAGTTTATGCTAGCACGAATGGTAAAAATAAATGGGTGTTCTAGAATTTCTATAATTAAAAATGAAAGACTGATTAATACACACTATATTTTACGCAACACCCCAAACCAAAAATATTACATATACAAAAACCAAATATCAGTATATTTTAGGGCAGAGGAATACATAAATATAATAATAAATATGAAACCTAAAACGTTTATACAACAACACTACCGATGAACCGCTTGAACAACGATATAATATATAGATATATTTTGATGTATTGAATTAAATTGATGGGAAACTTACAGCAAAAATACAATAAGAAATAAGATATAAAAAAATGAGGTATAAATACCGTAAAGTGGGTATTTATCGGACAAATTTTTTTCCACATTTTTTTTGTTTTTTGAATTAATCTTTAGAAAAGCAAAATCTTTAATTATGTCACATGTTAGAGGATATATTAACCAAACTTTTCACATATAAAGCAATGTTGAGAACCACCTACGCATATATATATTTTTTTAAAACGTCTTGTCCGATATAACCCAGTGTTTTGGTATTTATCGGACAGTAATAGTTTTTGATAGACTGCTCAGAAAATGATTTTGTTCGGTATTACCTTTTAGTTACCTTTAAATAGTCCCATAAATCGGACTATTAAAAAAAAAAGATTTTGTAAAGGTTTTAGGGGGTGTTTTTAATGAATCTTAATAATAGCTATAAACAATTTTATTTTATATGCAAAAACATAAAATACAAGTAACACGAACGAAAAAAAAAAACAAATTCTTTTAACAATATAAAAATAACGTAGCCTCTTTTTAACAATAAAAAAATAAATTAGCTTCTTATGCCTAAAGGTAAGTACCTAGCCTTTATAAGACATCACAGAATGTGAATATCCCACGATTTTCGGAAGGACTTTTTAACTTAACTTTAATGTCTTTTAATTGTACTTCATTCAGATCAGAAATAGTAGGAAATACAAAAATATTCCCTTTCATTTTATAGTTTCGCATACAGCTAATTGTTATAGAACGTCTTCCAATTTTTTCTACTCTTGCTACAAAACCTTTGGAGTTTTCTTTTTTAGTTCCTTTATTATAAATAAAGGACACAACTATAAATGTGTCTTTGGTAATATCATCAATACTGGTAACATCAGTCTTCAAATGTTCAGTCTCATTTTCGGTTTCAGAATCTAATTCTTCCTCGCTGTTAGAAATAATTTCGCTTTCCATGTCGTTTTGGTTTTTGCTGGTGCTGTTACTACTTATTTCGACATGGTCTAGACCAACAGATTTTCCTGCAGGCACATCAAGCTTCTTCATTCTTTTTGGAGCAGGTTTATCTTCAACTTTTGAAGCATCGTGCATGACATTTTGAAATGCTTCCAATAATGCCCCATTAGTGGCGTTTTCGTTCTCCACTGTTCGAGGTTTAATTTTTTTCAAAACAGCTTCTGGATTAAATGGACTTAAGTTTTGCATTAATCTGCTTAACAAACGAGGAAACTCCGTTTTTGGTAAAACTCCCCTATTATGACTTTTCCAATTATTTAAAATTCGTCTCCAGTGCTCTTTAACAACTTTAAAAATAGCAACGTCCAACGGTTGACAAATGTCAGTTGTATTTGGTGGTAGTAACACAAAGGCTATGTCATTCTGGTTGCAAAGTTCAATAACACGATATGATATGTGGCTTCCCAAATTGTCTCCAATGATGGCCTTTTTCCCATTTTTACGTGTTAAAAAAGGCAAGGCAATTGTTTCAAACCAGTCTTCGAAAACGTTTGCATCAAACCATTCTGATTTTCCCGATATTCCCTGAGATGTTCTACATCTTGCGCTTCTGCACGGCATCGTTTCATATTCTGATTATTTCGTTTTGAGAGCTCAGAATTTCGTTTTAAAAAGTTTGTAACCCAGTCTGTTCCTGGGCAATTGTCTATAAAGCCACTCACAGTTATCCCTTTTCTGTCCAAATATTGTTTAATAAAAGACAAAGGCAAATCTGGTACTGTAAAAGGGTACTTAAAATCTGCAGCAACCCCAAGAGCGGTCGTAATTTGTTCTTCCTCTACAGCAGATAAAGCAGGCGGTCTTCCAAGTTTATCTCCATGTTCACCCCTATACTTGTCGTATAATGTACTTTTGGGCACTCCACACATTTCTGCAGCCTGTCGAAATGAGTAGGCTTGTTCTAGGACCAATGCCAAACTATCTTCTATCTTCTGATCTTCGTAGTTTCGTCTATATGCAGACCCCAATTTGTGGACATGTTTCCGTCCCATTTTGTCCGATAATACCCTCTAAAAGCCCGTTTTTCAAAACTCTGCAACTTTCCGAACTAAGGCGGCTTTAAATTTAAAAAGTTATATTTGCAAAACATTCCTGAGATTATAACCTCAAAATATTTTCACAGGCACAACTATCTAGAACAAGCGGTTTAGGCTGTACAGATAGGTTATTTACTGCTACAATAACTTACCTTTTTTGCTGGTCACTTGTTTATTTTTTTTTACATAAAAACGGAATTTTTTTTGCAGCCCGCTTTTTCACATCATGTCCTTTTGAGTCTATGGAGTAGAATAAAACATTTTCTGGGACATTTTTGCCGTTGGGAAAAATTTTAAATTTTGCCCCTGTTGTCCGATATAACGCCAGGTGTCCGATATACAGTAATGCGCACACTGCTACGTTAATATACGGAACGGGGAATATGGGTGGGAGCATGGCTAGCGTAGTCGCATACTACAACATCCTAGCTAGCGAGAAAGTGCGGTGAACTTATTCACACACAACGCAAAGCACTTGACATATGAATTCTTCAATTTTATTGTTATTTGTCCCTATTTCCTATCATAAAAGTAAATAAAATACAACGTAAATAGTATGCTTTTAATAAAACGCATATTTAGAAAGATAAAAATATTAAATATCTCTAAAATAAAGCCAAAAATAAATGAAACTAAAGGTGTCTCCTGTATTATAAAATAACGTAAATATTTCCTGATTAAAACGAAACTTAAAAGATATTCAGCATTAGCCAAAAGAAATAAATAAACGTAATAATTCAAAGAACTAATTTAAATTTAAATGTTCGAATCGGCCTCCTCCTATTTCCAAACAAAGAGCTACTCGATTATAGAAATCCCGCCTAACATTGCCGAGTACATCTGGGGTAATGGATTCCAAACAATTAGTAATTTTTAATTGTAATTCATTTAAATTGTTGGCCCGTTGCTCTTCAAATGTGTAAATTTTTGATTTTACATAGCCCCAAAGAAAAAAATCATTCGGGGATAAATCAGGTGATCTGGCTGGCCAACTAATTGTTCCTTGTTTCGAAATGATTCGTTCACCGAAAGTGGCTCTAAGATATTGTCGTGCCATTATACTGTTGTGGGCAGGGCAGCCGTCTTGCTGAAACCACACATTTTCTAATTCAACATTTGGTATTACGCGTAAAGAGGGAATAACATGGTTTTCCAACAGTTCAAGGTATTTTTGTGTGTTTAACGCCCCGTCTATTAAAAAGGGACCAATGATATTATTTCCCAGTATACCAACCCACACATTTAACTTTTGAGGGTATTGTGTATGGGCGGTATACGTAACATGTCGATTAGTACGTGACCAATATCGCACTTGCACAGGATTATGTGCACCATGCAAAGGAAATGTTGACTCGTCTGTGAATAGAATATTTGTTATAAAGTCTTCGTTTTGTGCAGATTTTTCGACAATATTTAGGCAGAACTGAATTCGTTCGTGATTGTCATGAGGAGATATTTCGTTTGGTTTTTGAATATGATAACAGCGGTATTTATTTTTTTTGAGAACCCTTCCCACAGTTGCACGCCACACACCTACTTGTCGACTTATTTGCGTTGTTGTTTGTGCAAAATTATTTTCAACACTAGCGCATATCATCACGTCCCGTTCTTCATTCGTATTATTTTTTGGTTTCTTATGTTCAGAAGGTGAAACACATCCGAATTTATCAAAATTATTTGCAAAGCGGCGAATTGTATCAATACAAGGAACAGGCCTATTTTCAAAATTATTTCTAAAAAGACCGACAATTGATAGGGTCGAGTGACCTTGATGATACCATTTTACGATTTGTACTTTTTCCGCCAGTGAATACTCCATTCTGCTCTGCACTCTCTCACAGGTTATATGCAACTGATACGTCTCACTCGCTGTGCGATGCACACTCCCCACTTATATTCTCCTCTCTCTATATTAACGTAGCCCTGTGAGCACTATTGTATACCCATTTTACGGTACCATAAAAACTTAGTTGAAAAGTTGATAGCCGCACGTTTGGTCCCTATCATCGCATTTACGAATTGTTCATTTGGTTTAATTCTGGGTTGAGTGGTGTAATAAGTATCCCGTCTTCTTCTGTATGACCGCCTGTAGCACTGACAAAATTGTCGGTATTCCACCAAGTATCCACCAGGTACTACCGCTATGGTCCCAACATTACAGTTTTGCGGTTTGTAGGTCGTCATGTTCTGAAATACCCTTCGTATGTCTTCACACCTTCGCAAGTTCTGCGAGCGATACTTGACAAGGTAACGGTGTGCATTTTTGCCCGGATGAATTGTGGGATCCACTTGCACGGCATCGTAACCCGGAGATGCATTATTCTGAAAAGCCAGAAGTAGAGCCGGATTAGTTTGATCAGCTTGAGCGAAAGCGTCTGAACATTGGACTTGAAATCCTCTACCAGGGGGTGGTGGAGGAGGAGGAGGGTGGCCACCGGCTACTGTGATGCCAGCGGGAGCTTGAGATATAGCCATTTGCGTGGTCAAAGCCAAAAATATTGCGGTTATAAACATGATGTTTGATCGATCTGGAAAAAAAATACGATACTGCTTAAAGTAATCTCCACTAAATTTGTTGTAATTGCTTTTATTTGATTGCATGATTAGTCAAAATGAAAATAAATAGCAATACTTACTTCGGTTTGGGGTGTTGCGATAGCTTCGTAGGTGTGCTAAAAACAGACAGAGGAAAAGTGGAAAATGTTGATATGTCCCCCTCATTATAAACTACCTTTCCACTCCCTTCCAAGTCGACAGAGACTCATGATACGCTCAAAAACGATACTCTCCACACTTTAAGCGTAGCGAGAAAATATAACAGCAATTGCAATCTATCTTAGACTGTGAAAGGTATCTGCTAATGCAACAAATTTTAGGTGATCGGCACAAATTCGACCTACGCAGAAGATTATTACTCTATATGTGTAAGAAGATAACGCGATGTATAGTTGATAGACCTTAAAACGTGCGAAATTTAATATTGATTCCCGCCAAATAATATCGTATTTTTTTCTCTGGCATGATGAAATGACATCTTCGCCTATCCAGTTGGTTTCTAGTACGGAAAACTTTTGCTTATCAGCACAATATTCACCTACGCAAAACGTTATTGCCCTATATGTGTAAGAAGGAAACGCGATAGTTGATAGACTTTAAAACGTTCGAAATTTAATATTGATACCCGCCAAATAATATCGTATTTTTTTCTCTGGCATGATGAAATAACGTCATCTTCTATCAAATATGCTTGCAAAGCAATCTTGAGTTTGAATTGTGTCGATGCATAGGATCCAGCGTTGTACTCATTCTCATCTAACCGTTTATTTGTGTATGTTGTACATGAGTACGATACGCTTCGTTTTTAGCAATTTGCTTTACTACTTTTTCTTTAATTTATTTAAAAACTACAGGTTAAAGAAATAGTATAGAAAGATCATAATTATTATTCAGTTCATTCATTATTATTCATTTCATCTGCAATAATATGTAAAAGTTAAGAGCATAACATCATGTGTACCGATTAATAAAATAAATTGTTAGATAATCTAGATAGTTTGTACAAAAGATTAAGCACTTTTACTCTATGTTAAAATATGTCACTTTCTACACAATCATTTTATTAAACAAATATTACAATAAACACTTTTTTCAGAACTTATTGCTAAAAAAAATATATGTACTGCTGTGTACTGAATGTACCAACAAAAATGTAAAATGAAATTTAAAAATGAAAAATTAAATTAGCTAGCTCAAACAATCAAAATTTTTTACAATGCGCAAAAGAACAATTAAACTCGGGGTTACTATCATGAAAAGTAAAATGTGAAAGAAATCTGACTTTCTTTCATTCTCAAAAAAATTTTTTAAAAGGTTTAATTAAAAATAAAAGAACAGTATTTTGAATGACATAAACATTCAATAATTTTATTATAAAAAAAAAAAAACGAAAAAAAAATTAATTACAAACTTTGCAGAAAAAAAAAACCTTGGACAAAAAGGTCCTGGTCTAAATCAAAACTGCATTTGACTTTAAATTACAAAAGGACAATGCAAAATCCTTTTACAAAGCAACAGAAAACAAAAAGTTCAGGAAGATAATAATAATTTTTTTTTTTAATTCAATCCACGTGGTCTCAATATTAAAACAACTAAATTAAACGTGGAAAATTCAAGTAATTTATATAAATGAAAAATAAAAGCAAGCACAATGCTTTTATTCACCCAACCCGAGTTGATTAATAAATAATTACAAATCAGAAAAATTAACAACGAACAAAAAAAATTAACTCTAAACTTAAAATATCTTCCTGCACGTAAAAATAATAACAGATCTTATATCTAAATTGTGTACACAAAAATACAATATCAATTATTATTAAATGAGTTCCGTGATGAACGAAATAAAATCAGAAACGTGAATTCAAAACTTGATATCAATAATCACAAAATGTCAGCAATGAAATACAACTTTATATATCTACTTACTTTCGTATCGATCAAGGAACTGAACTCACAAGGTTAAGCAATCGTATAAGTACAAAAATCTCAGATGCGTGCGATGCAACGCACACAGATCTGTCCGCAAACGGACGAACTCGCAAAACAAAACAATATATATACAATACCAGTGAACGCAAAATGTACACCTGACTGAAGTTAATATAAACAACTGAACAATAAAATAAACAAATTACACAATCCAAAACATTAACTAAATCTTATTTGAAAATAAAACAATTTGAAATTTCTGGCAACATTGACAAACGCTTAACGGAATGAACAAAAAAAAAACTGAATTTACAAAAACCCGGGGTGCCAGACCACAGCAGTACGTTTGTGTTAATTTCTTAGTGAGTGAGTATAAAG
Organism: Cetonia aurata; assembly: GCA_949128085.1. Taxonomy (NCBI): domain Eukaryota; kingdom Metazoa; phylum Arthropoda; class Insecta; order Coleoptera; family Scarabaeidae; genus Cetonia; species Cetonia aurata. The sequence goes on from OX421889.1 coordinate 13,931,175, forward strand.
TGAAGTAGCAATGTCTCGAGGACTGAAGATACTGAATATGGTTACGATAAATCCTGGTGAAGATGAAGTAGAAATCATAGAAAAAGTTCCAGGTGAGTACGTTTAAGCGCTTTAGCTACTTTGTACCATATCATTTCAACTCACGCAAAATCTAGAATATGCGGTAACTCTCATGTTTGATGTTTTTTGAATTTGGTTGATCATTTGCGATAACATACTTTAGTAATATATCTATCAATTATAAGTTACATTTCTTCTGCTCTCAGAATGCTTGTTTTAGATGTTTATGCTTTCTAGAAGAGCAGGCTCAAGATCCTAGGTTTCATTACAAACAATATCAAAAAGGGAAAGAATATGAGCTTGTGCAAAATAAGGATAAACTAGGGACAAAAAATCAATGTTCAGTGAAATCCGCTTCAGAATCTTCTGGAGATACATTTGTTTCTAATACAACGGTTGTTAATTTACATATTACAGAAATAATAAAAGAAATACTTGATTTTAAACAATTTCTAGGACGATTGGGAACCTTCTGATAACACAGGAGATAATGACAGTAGTACTGATACGTTAAGTTAAGGTGTTTCTTCTACCGATATGGAATTGGTTGGAAACAGCACAGAGGAGCCAAATAATGCAGGCGTAAGTTTATTTTCCATACTTTTATTTCTAATGCATGTATTAAATAAAGGCAAAATAAGTATAAAAAACTGAGCATATAGTAATTTAAGCAGTAATAGAAACATCACAAGACATATATTTAGCAAATATATATAAGCGGTAATATTAATGAAACATTTTTGCTGAACAGAATAATAGAAAAATGAGTCATAAAATCGAAACAAGTAGACGTACAGGACGAATATGGGATAGAAAAGTTCGTTGTCCGTACTGCAAATTAGATGTAACAAATTTTTCTCGCCATTTATTTAGAAATCATTCAAATGAAGAAAGTGTTAGCAAAATATTAAAATATCCGAAAGGAAATTTTATCAATATATTAAGAAAAGAAGGCAATTTTTCTGTTTATTCTGAAAATGTTATTAGACCGGTGCAACGACCACCATCAGACGCCACCATAAATTTAGCTTCTTCCAATGACTACTTGCCTTGCAGATATTGCAGCGGTTTATATAAAAGAAAATCGCTTACCAAACATGCCAAAAAATGTTTTTTTAATCGTGAAAAGGGTAATTCCCAAATACGCTACGCAAGTGAAGGCCAAACAATTTTGGCATTCACAGAATCTAGAAAACAATTTTTAAATCGCTTGCGTTTAAAAACAGAAGTATTTGATAAAATGCACGCTGATATAATTTCTTTGAAAGGTAAAAGCGATCCGATTGTTTGTTAATACTCAGAAGATTATCTAAAGAAGCATAAAAGACCACATTAAAAATCTCGTCAGCAATAAAATTAGGGAGTTAGGAAGACTTCTGATGCCTCTGCAAGAAATCTATAACATTAACTCAATGCTGGAAGTTCTAAAAGCAGAAAATTTTGATAAAACTTGTTCAGCCGTCAGAATAATATCAGGATACGATGAATCTACAAAAACATTTAAATCACCTTCTTTGGCGTTACAGTTCAGAACTATTTTATTAGCCGTCTGCTCTGCTGCTAAGAGTTTACTTTTAAAAAAAGACCCGGTACTACCAGTAACCGATTTTGAAAAAACCTTAAAAGATCTAAAGAGATTTCAAGAGTTAGTAAGTTTAAATTGGAAATATGAAATGGGGAGTTTGGCTTTAAAGGACTTAAACGATAAACATGCCAAGAAACCACAGACACTGCCGTTAACACAAGACATCAATTTATTTAAAGATGATTGTAATAATGTAGCTGCCGATGCTATCAAACATTTAAAAACAAACTTTGAAGACATACATTCTTTTAGAAATCTCTCTGAAGTAACTTTTGCGTTAACCATTTTATTGAATAGAAAACGAGTTGGGGATGTGCAATATATGCTATTAGAATCATACACTGAAACGAAAAAAACTCATACAGAATCCTCCAATGGACTATAAGCCCCGGGATCACGAAACTCGATACTCGATTCGAATTCGCCATGTTTAATCGAATATCTAAAAATCTCATTCACGATACTCGATTTCACGAATTCACTCGATTCGTAACACTCGATTGCCAGGGAGCTATCGAGTTGTAATGGCGGCACATGAGATCGAGACATTTGTAACTCTCCCTCTCTTTCTAATTCATTATTCGGATGCATTACAAAAGTGATCGGTAAACGCTAAACGCTGTAGGTAAAAAGTCCAACGCACCAACTTGTTTGTTCGCATAATTGTGGTATAATCAGGTACAATTTCAATATTTCTAGATAACTCCACATATCCAACAGTTATTACGGTAATGTTATTAGAACGAATTTTGAAATATTACTAATTATACAATATGGGTGTAGCAAACAAAATGCTGCCAGTTTTTAGGGAGCGTATGCTTCAGCGGCGTAGGTTTCTGCAGAATTTGCGATTGCAAAGAAGAAGGAGAGCTCTGAGGGAAAGACAAAATCCATTTTTGTTACCAGATAATAGATTTAATGAATTGTTTAGACTTAATAAACGTCTTGTTAGAGAACTGATAGAAATGTTAACAGAACATTTATACAATAGGCGAAGTGTAAAGGCGCAGTTACACGATCCGTGGTTCGACAAACCTGGTTTGGCAAACCTCAGATCACGGACCGTTTGAGGTTCGCTAGATCACGAACTGAACAGTGTCAACACGGTCTGTCGATTTGCCGTCTAGATTAGGAACACGTCATCCTCATTTTGGAACTTTTGCTATATTATAAAATAATAGTTTAGTATAAACTTTGACACCATGGATACCAGACAACAAATTATAGCAGCTGCTTTTTTGTGTGTTGTTTACAGTGGTTTATTTTTACAAAAGAAAATAAAAAAACGTAAAAAAAGGTGGTGGGTAGCATCATACATGAGAAATAGAGACAGGTATGTTAACATTTTAACATAAGTAAACTGTAGGTACCTAATTTACTACGTCATAATTAACATTTTAGATACAGTGGATCAGATATGTTAGCTGACTTCTTAAGGGAACCCTCAGGATATTTTGAAAATTTTTGCAGAATGACAGCATCAGATTTTGAATTGCTATTAACAAAAATAGGTCCAAGTATTAAAAAGCAAGATACGAATATGAGACCAAGTATCCCCATTGATCAAAGGCTGGCAATTACTTTGAGATTTTTGGCAACAGGAGATAGTTTTAGAAGTTTGGGTTTTCTTTTTAAATGTTCTCGACAATTTGTTGGACATTGTGTCATGGAAGTTTGTCAAGCTTTGGTCACAGCACTTCGGGATGAAATAAAAGTAAGCAGTTATATGTATTGTTTTGCTTTATTTCAAATTATCAGTCTATAAAATTTAACACACTACCTATATAGATACTAACAAAATTTTAGACGTAAAATTTTAACTAACGCAATTTTCAAATAAAAAGGTTTTACAAATTTGATTGCCAGCTAACATTCTCAGCAGATGTGTGTGGCGGTACTGATGTTAGCAGTTGTGGAGATGCGGATGGTTCAGAGTATGCAGAAACTTGTGATTGCTGTGAATGGGGGGACGGCTGGGATTGCAAAGGTTGTGGAGATATCGATAGCTGTGAATGTGGAGAAAGTGATTGCTGAGAATGGGGGGAATGCTGGGAATGTGTATAACGTTGAAGATGAAAAGGTAATGGGGGCTGAGTGTAAATAGGTTGTGTGTGAGGCTGTTGCCAATATGCTGGTGTTGGAGGCATAGTTCCTGAGGTTGATGCAAGTTGTCCCTGAAGGACCTCAGATTCGAGGTGACGCCGTAGGGTAGGATTTTTTAGTTTAAACATTAAATTATCTATTTCATGCATGGCTATTTCCTGATTGTTTTCACTTAATCCTCTTAACTTTGCTAAAAGCAAACTCGTAAACAGCTCCAAATGATCTTTGGGCACTAAGGAAGTGGGTTCTGTTGGCTGGGACGCAACCTTTTTTAGGACCTCCACTGCTTCGTCCATTCTGTTTTTTATTTGCTCTGTCTGGGTTAGTTTCCGTTTTGTTGCTTTCATTTTTTTAACTACGGCTGACGACGTACTGGGCAGCGTATGGAGTGCAACTTCAGCTATCTCCATGGACTGTTCCGGCTCTAATAAATTTGCTTCTTCTCTCTCAATTGTATCATCATCAGATTCCGCATTATGCTCAATTTCCTAGAATATTACAGAACGACTTTAATTAAACAATGATACTACAAATATTTTCTAGATGCCAACAAGTCAAGAAGAGTGGTTGCAAAAAGCCGTAGATTTTGAAAAAAGATGGAATTTTCCACACTGCTTGGGAGCAATGGACGGAAAACACATAGTGATCGAAGCCCCAAAACATAGCGGCACAGAATACTATAATTATAAAGGGACATTCAGTATTGTTCTGTTTGCACTTGTAGATGCCAATTATTTATTTACATTTGTCGACATAGGCTGCCAAGGCAGAATCAGTGATGGAGGAGTTTTTCGCAACACTCTCCTATTTAAGAAACTTGAGAATAATGAATTAAATTTACCACCAGAAAAACCTCTACCATTTCAAGAAGAGGCTATTCCATACATTTTTGTGGCTGATGACGCATTTGCTCTTAGTCCCAATATCATGAAACCATTTCCTGGTGTTCATGCAAAAGGAAGTGCCGAAAGAACATTTAATTACAGATTGTCTAGAGCTAGGAGAATAGTAGAAAATGTTTTTGGTATATTGGCAGCAGTATTTAGAATATTTCAAAAGCCTATTCTACTAGAACCAGAAAAAGCTTCATTAATTACTATGACTTGTGCTTTACTACACAATTTCCTACGAAAAAGTGATCGGTCCAGAGGCTTCTACACACCGACGGGTACATTTGATTATGAAGAAAATGGTGAGCTTATTCCAGGAGCTTGGCGAAATCAGGAAGTAAGAACGTCCTTGCTACCGCTACAAAACCAACCGCGGAAAGCAAGTCGTACTGCCAAAGAAGTGAGAAAAAAGTTTTCTACATATTTTCAATCTGACCACGGAAAGCTAATGTGGCACGATAGCCAATAAGTTGGTTAAGTTATTGGAAATATTTCTAATAGTTACACTATTTTTCCGTTTTATGTTGAAACATATTATTTAAATTATAAATAAATACTTAAATATATTTACTTACTAAAGAGTTTATTGTTTTTCCTGGTGTATAAACTGAATTCAGAAATCGGTCTATCGCTTCGTACAAGTACCATGTGGGTTTATAAACATTTTCTTCACCACTTCCAGTTTTTTTTGAATCTGCTATTTTTCGAGCATATTTTCGGTACGTAGTAAATAAATTTTCCTTTTTTTGCTTTAGTACTTTTATCGGGGTAGAAAACTTTTCTTCCAGTCCACGCCAGGCATCATGTAGAATATTTTTGTCTTTGTGGTTCTCATGTTTGGGATTCCAAATCGCTTCCTCTACTTCAATTGCTTCAATAAATTCCAGACATTTGTCATTCGACCACATATTTCCAGATGTATGTATCGAACTGTTGTACACTGAATCACGGACACTTTCACCTTTTCCTAGTTTTCTTGTAACAATTTATGTAACAACGGGGACTGCTTAAGTATATTTTACTATCTATCTAACTCTACGTCAAAACTATTGAAACTATTCTATCTGTGGTAACATAAACACTGTGTCCTTTTGCGGTTCTTTCTCACAAAAATATAACTTGCCGTATGAATTTGTAAATAGTGATCTCAAGCGGGGAGGGAATGGATAGGAGTTCTGTAGACTATACAAAACATTAACTAGATCGTATGAAAACAGTTGAGGAGCTTTGGAGCAAAACCGAATAAATCCACTTTTTATGAAAATTAAGTTAGTGGTGGATTTCAACTGACATTGTTAAATTACATCTTTATAGACTACCTGTTTCGAGCAAAACCGAATAAATACCTGTAAAATTCAGCGTCGAAATCGGTGTTTTCGTGCAAAACCGAATAAATCCACTTTTAGCTCAAAACCAAATAAATCCATAAAATTACCTCTTGCAGAAAATTTGTATTTACAATAATAGATGGCATCAAGGTTTCCTTAAGAGAATAAAAATATGCAAAGTCATTCTTTTCGTAGTATCGTCGCCACGTGTTACCGAATAAGACAGCTTAGTAGTCGTGGTCAACGGTTTAGTGGTGTATACGAAGTCCCGGGATTCGCTGCAATTTTAAAGCCGATTGTAAGAGATATTTCTTTATTTTGAGTTGTTTTTCCTTTTACATTAGTGCGCGTAGTTTTAAGTTTTGATTTGTATTGAACAGAAAACAAATATGGAAGAAGATATTTTAGGAGATACAGTAGCTGTTGGCGATGCTAATGAAGGGAGCAGAATAAGAAAAAGAGCTGAAAAAAAACAGAAAAGGATACATGAAAAGTAAGATTTAGTTATTTACCCACGGTAGTAGCTATAGCTTATTCTGAAAACTGAATTTTATTGTTACAGATACCAAGACCCAGATCCAGACTTAAAGAATTTTAAGCGACCATGCTCACATGATAACAAAACCTATCAATGCCAAAAAGTCAAATTATCGGACATTAAAAACATAAGAAGGAAGCTGTATGAGGTTTCAAATAAAACCGTACAAGATATTAAACTTTGTCATATGATAAGCGTTTCCAGTACCGTACGAAAGAGACCTGTAAAAGATAATCCTCGACAAAGAGCAAGGGCAGCAAATTTCTTTTTAAAAGTGAAGAATAGAAGGTCAACAGAGGCAGTTAAAGTTTGCAGGAATTTTTTTATGGCTGCAGTAGCAGTTAAAAATCACAGATTGTTTACCGTTTGCAAGATTGTTGATTCAGGGGAATACCCCAAAGAACATCGAGGAGGGGACCGTGTTTCAAAAAAAAGTTTATCCAAGCGGGAAAAAGTGCACGAGTTCATTAGCAAGTTGAGAGGCACTGAGAGTCATTACAATCGAAGCAAATCTAGAAGGATTTATTTACCGGCCCATCTCAGCATTAAAAAATTATGTCAAATTTATAATGAACAGGCTGAAAATCAATGCCAAGTTAGCTATTCAATGTTTCGAGAAGTTTTTCTTACGAAATTTAATATTGGATTTTCGTCTCCGGCTTCCGATACCTGTTCCCAGTGCACACGGCTCAAGCATCTAGTTAAATCGGAGAAAGAACAAAGAAAAAAACAAGAATTTATAACTGAATATCGAGTTCATAAAAAAAGAAGTCAAGCTTTTTACAGTCTTTGTAAACAAGAGCCAGAAAATAGCTTGACGTTTTGTTTCGATCTACAACAGGTGCAGCCGCTACCACGCACTCCCATTTCTGATGCGTTTTATTCGCACCAAATAAGCCTTTATTCATTCTGCTGTGTTTCCATGACCTCAAAAAACCCTACTTTTTATATTTGGACAGAAGATCAGGCTGGTAGAGGCGCTACACAAATCGGATCCGCTTTGTTTGACTATCTGAAATCTTTGGACCTGACTGGCATAACCCAGATAAGATTGTTTTGTGACGGATGTGGGGGCCAAAACAAAAATTCGCATATCATCCATATATTAATATTTTGGCTCTTAAATTACTCTCCTGACAATATAATCGAAATTATCATTACCTACCCAGTAAGAGGTCACAGTTTTTTGCCCGCGGACAGAGTGTTTGGACGCATGGAAAAAATATTTAGAAAAACTCCAACCATTGTTTCGAAAGAAGAATATGTTGGTTATTATTCGCAAGTTGGAACTGTAAAGGTCTTAGAACAAAATTGGCAACTTTATAATATAAAGGAGTTGCAGAATTACCTAAATAAGGTTGCAGGAATATCGGACTTAAAACGAATCTCTCTACAAAAACACCGCATAAATAAAACGGGAGAAATTAAAATATCAATGGCATGCTTCCAACACTACCGATTTGAAGCCCAATCGGAGGTTAGCAAATCTGTCTATAAGAGAGGAAAGACTCTACAAAATTTTTCGCTATCAAAGGTCCAGTTGCGAAATAACATTCCGCAAAAAAAGATCCACAGTATAAAGCAGCTTATGGAAAAACAATTTGGAAAAGAGTGGAACAGTGACCGAAATTTTGAATGGTACAGAAAACTGCTATGTGAAGGTGTAGGTCAAAATAATGAGGAAATAACCCAGGAGGAGGATGTTATGAGCAATGAATGCGACTGCTTGGAGGAGGAATCTGCACTCCATATTTAAGTTTTTTTATTGTGTAGTTTAATCTTTGATAAACTTTTAAGCTTTTTTGTTTGCTTATGTGTTTAGTCTTTATGAAAAACTTTTTGTTATATATTTTTTTAAATCTGTAAAGTACAGGCTTTCAAGAATTTGCATTTATTTCAAAGCTAAAAGAAAAATGTTTCTTTATTTAATTTTTTTTTTACAATAAGCTTTCATATTTAAAATAATGTTTTTATAACTGTTTGTTAATAAATTTTTAAGCAAAACCAAATAAATCCAGTAGCTTTGAGCAAAACCGAATAAATCCATTTTTATTTTTGTAATATTTTTACCAAAAATAATTTTTTAAAATTATAATTGCAAAGGAAGTATTATTAATGACGTCTCAAATAGTATTTTCTAACAAAACAAAAGAAAAAGCTAATACTTTTTGCGCTATTGAAAAATCGTGTTTTTCCAAAAATCATTTATGGTGGATTTATTCGGTTTTGCTCCAAAGCTCCTCAGTTAGAATATAGAGTTACCTCGAATACCATATATAAATATGTCACCACCGACAATATGATACGGACAAACTGCGAAACTCCATTAGTGGAACTTGGTGACAACCGTACCGCTAAATAATGTGCTGATAAAGGCAGCCCATTTTTTAAAAAACACCATAATTTAGATTAGAAGATAGAAAAATAGTTCGACTAGTACCTTTAACCATATCGGTTGTGTAATAGCTTGTAACCTATTTTATTAAATACAATATTTTGAAAAACCAAGTTTTCTTTACTTATAACTTAATTATATGCAGTAATATCATAGCGTTGTGTTGAAACAAATACGTAAATATTATATTTGGATAAAAAAGTAACAAGTAAAAATAAAATAAACGAATATTGACAGAATTCTAGAAGTTTGATCGGCAATTTGTCGAACCACCGCAAACCATCTCGGACCAACACAGACCACCTCTTTGTTCTGCGTAAATTTTACCGACACTCGGCGGGAACGTTCAGACCAGACCAAACCAGGCCTGCCGAACCACCAGCCACGGCGAACCTCATATGATACACGGTCCGTGATCTGAGGTTTGCCAGACCAGGTTTGTCGAACCACGGATCGTGTAACTGCGCCTTAAGAGGTGTATCTATTGAGCAAATGGTATTTTGTGCACTAAGATTTTACGCTACTGGCTCTTATCAAAGAAGTGTTGGAGAAGAATATCAGAGTGGCATGAGTCAATCTACTATACATAAATACATTCACCTCGTTACAAATGCCATATGTGATCATATAGTCAATCAAAAAATTAGTTTTCCGACAACTATAGAAGAGAGGAATAACAATCGAGTGAATTTCTTAAATAAATGGGGATTTCCAGGAGTGATCGGGGCAGTTGATGGAACCCACATAGCAATTTTAAAGCCAAATGCAGAGGAGCATAATTTTATTAACCGCAAGGGTTACCATTCCATTAATTGCCAAATTATATGTGATTATAAATTAAAAATAACAAATATTTTTGCTAATTATGGAGGCTCATCACATGATAGTTTCATTTGGCGTAATTCGCAAATTAATGACTACATGAGAACATTACATCAAGCAAATGAGAGATGCTGGCTTCTAGGTGACTCGGGATATCCGCTGTTGCCATATCTCATGACACCATACAGGAACCCTATAAATGATGCCGAACAAAGATACAATCAGACACATATATTAGCAAGGAACGTAGTGGAAAGATGTATTGGGTTGTTGAAAATGCGATTTCGATGTTTATTAAAAGAAAGAACTGCACGTTATGCACCACAGTTTGTATGCAAACTTATAAAAGTGTGTGCAGCATTGCATAATATGTGCATAGATGCGGGCATAGAGGAGCAAGTACCAATTAGACTGGAAAATGAAGAATTGGAAGGACATGGAAATCTTCATGCAGAAGGTGTGCAAATAAGGGAAGATATTCTAAACAATTATTTTAGATAAGGCAGTAATTCTTCTCTTTGTTAATGTTTTTTTAGATAGGAATAAAATATAATATTTGATAAATAATGGGTTTTATTTTCATCTTTGTTTCTTTATCACAAAATAAAACTTAATTCTATATCACACATCAAAATGTTTTTTACACAATATAAAATAATAAAAACAGCTTGTTGATTAAAATCTGCTACAAATAAAATAAAAAATAAAATATATTCTATAAAAACAAACAAACAAGTACATTAAATAAAAATATTTGTACATCACAAAATAACAAAACTTTCTACTTCTGGTAATTGCACAACAGTTTTAATAAACCGAAAATAGCATTGTGAACACGATTACTTCTTCAGTTCAACCAGTTTATTTAAGGAGTTTGCTATGCTCCCTAACCTACTGTCTAGGGTATTTTTAATATCCTTTAATAGGCCTATAGTTTCACCATAGGAATCTTCGAGCTCATTAGTATGTTTCCTCTTTTTCTGGTAATTGTGGTCTTCTGAAGATGTTTTATTTAACGATTGAGACGATGACTCTTAAATGAACTTATTAGTTATAGGTAACTAATAATGAAATAGAAATCAAGTACATAAAATTAAGAATAGTTAGTATCAATATATACTTACTTTAATTTCTTCGCTACTTTTTCCTGGACGATTTTTTGGTAGTTCTTCCACAACCACATTTTCCTTGGACAGCTGCAATAGAAAATTCAAATTGAAATATATATATATATATAAATATCACTTACATATTACTGAAGTAGGTACAGTTTTTATTAGGCTGTATTCACACTCTCAACTATTTCAGACCTATACTTACTCCAATTTCTTGCTCACCAACTCCCAAACTAAATGTATTCCCTATTAACTGTAGAGCACGTTCTTCAAAAACATTTAAAAATTTGTTTGTCCCTCCACCACCTGTTGTTTTCAGATTTTGCTGAATCTCAGAATGTTTTTTCTTGAGATGATATTTAAAATCTATCCATGTCTAAAATTCACTTAATCGTTTTATTTGAATATTCTGGTTGTACTTATATATACCTTTTGCCATTTGTCTCCAGTGCGGCTCCCATACCCCATGCTGTTTAAGCGAACAGCTAATTCATCCCATTGTTTCTTTAATTGTTGACGTCCATTCGGGCCATCTACTCTCCCAAATGCCACACCAGGATGACTTTCCAAATAACATAAGATCATTTCCCAATGCTTTTCATTTGGCTTGAATGACATGATGCTATTTCTACAATTTAATTTACTATGGAATAAAATTAAAGCAAATATATTGCTGCAATATTTACTACTAGGGATAACAACTATACTCACTTTGATAAAGTGATACAAAAAAATTACTTTTCTCTAAAATAAGTAAAAGAGTGGTAATGAAATCTATCAAAGTAATCAATCTAATAAATAAACGTTGTTGTCGTTGATATACTGTCGTTGCCCACTTGCTTCAAATTGGACCTTTCATTTGAACTAATTCCGCCGTTAAGTAGATCATTTGTTTCCAGGACACGATGATAACCGAAACTTAAACGACATTAATTCGATCGAGTATTGTGAATACTTCCCGATATGTGAATCGACTCGATCCTCGAACTTGTCGAATAAAGTCGATCGTATTTCGTGATCCCGGGGCAGATTTCGAAAAGGAACTTACGAAATCTTTTAAAAGAGTGGTGACCATAGGGAAAGGAAGTAAAGCTGTACCAGTACTTTTTTCAAAAACCATTCAAGAATATATCCAAGTTTTATTAGATGTGAGAAGTAAAACCATGTTTATTCCTAAAGAAAATCCATATTTGTTCGCATTGGTTGGAAGTTCTTCTAAATGGATTCACGGTTACACAGTGTTGAGAAAATATGCAGTTGCTTGCGGAGCACAAAGTCCTGAAACATTCATTTCCACACGTCTGCGAAACAAATAGCGACCGTTCTACAAATTTTGAATTTGAATGAAATTGAAATGGAGCAACTTGCTACCTTCATGGGTCACACAAAAAAGACTCACGAAGAATTTTACAGGTATCCACTTTGGTATTTGTTCTAATCAAATTAAACTCTAGTTATATTAACAGTTGTTAGACGTTTGTCATAAGATCGGATTATTGTTGGGTCGGCTAAAACTAATTTTTCATTCTTATTTTAATTTTACTGCAGAAGAAAATCTCTATTTTAATTTTTAGGTTACCACAAGAACTCTATCAGACATCAAAAATTGCTAAGCTATTGTTACTGGTGGAAAAAGGTTTGAATAAAGAGGACGAAGGAAAAACCCTTAGTGAAATAAATCTTGAGTTATTGTCGCCGAACAAACCATCAACATCGTCGGATTTACACCAAGAAACTATAAACGGTAATTACAATTTCACCATCTTAATTGTTTCATGTAAAATTATTTTTGTGTATGTATTCTTTTACAGAACAAAATATAGATGACACCGAGATGGAAGACAACATCGAAGATGACATCGTAGCTGAGTCTGCTGAAAGCGCTTCTGTTGCACCGACACATAAAACACCCAACATAAAAGAACGTAAATGTCGAGGGTCATGGCACAAACAACAAAAAGATATTATGCTAAATTTTTTTAAGGCACACATTAAAAACAAAATTTCACCGAAAAAAGCTGAATGCCTAGCGTTACTAGAAAAGCATGGCGACATATTTAAACTTAAAAGCTGGGTTCAAATTAAAGTTTTTGTGTATAATACTTACAGGAACCAATAAATTCTAGTCCTAATATTTTAATCGAAAAAACATGTAATCTAATATATACGATACTTTTGTTGTATGTGTTGTTGTTAATTCATATTTTAGATTTCTTGCTCAAAAATGTTTCAATATTTTCTGCTTTTTCGAAATTTGATTTTAATTTTACCAATTTTACTAATGTAATTACGTTTGAAATATATCTAAAGGATATGCTATCTTCTCGCTGATGTATTTTGCTTTGTAACCCAAGATCTGAATTTGGACAAAATTTGTAAGTTGATTTTAAAATCTTTTTTATTACGTATTTTTGAAATTTTTTTTTTTTTAATTACAGGACACTATTGATCATGTATCTATATTTCCTTTTCGCTCTAAATACAAGAATAAGTACAAACCATAGATACACTTCTAAAAGAAATACACTCCCCATCAACTGTAAAAAAAAATGCTCAGTCGTTTGGGAAACTTTGGTCTATGATTAGAACAGAATTCTTCTATAAATTAATCCTAATGTAAGTAATATACCTTTGCGTAAAGTATACTAAAAGGTGCATAATTTTTTATTGTTTTAAAATTATTAGAAACTACATAAAAATATGCAACCTGTTCTTATTTCTGAGTGTGCGTTTGCTGACGACGTTGTAATTATGGCGGGAACGGAACAACATCTGCAGAAAAGTTTAACAATATGGAATGAAGTGCTTTCAAAATGCAGAATGAAAATAAACGTTGAGAAAACCAAAGTAATGGTAATAGCAAAGAAACAACAAAACACCAACATACAACATGAATTTTTAGTTTCTGCGAATGCCATTGCAGCTGAAATTCTCGCGGACCTTACACCACCAAGAACCTCGGAACGTCAACAGCATCGTTCAAATCCACCTGCAGGTACACCTAGCGAATACTGGGCCAGATCCATACTTATACCATATCTTGACTCTTTTATGTCAGCTCTGCAAAGCAGATTTTCGGACGACAACACACAGGCATTTTCTCTGCTATATTTACATCCTTGCTTAATGCTTCAACTACCCGTCGAGGACTTCAAAGAGAGAACGAAAAGTTTCATTAAATTTTACGAACTAGATGGCTTCGAATCTGAAGCTGAACTGTGGTATAATACGTGGAATGAAAAAAATCTCAGTCATCAAGAACTAAAGGACTTGGAAATTGCCAGTGTGATTAGAGAGACAAGCACTTTTACGGAAAATTCCAGTAACGTATAGGTAAAATTGCCAAAAATTGGTAAATTTCATACAAAACCTAACGTATAATTGTACTAACCTTCCACGTTTATCTACTACCGAACGGTTTAATATGCAGCGTCAGGAGAGTGCGTTGATAGGCGGCGTACCCGAAATTTTGCGTGACGCTTGTTTATAAACATTTCGGTGACTCGGACAGAGGCGCTTTACAATTGTAAAAAAGGAAGTTATATATTAAAACTCTTATTGAAAAAACCTCCGACTTTTATTAATTTCATATACTTACCTTCAAATATTTATTTCTAACATATTTTCTAATTTTTGGTACATGTACCCTATACATTACTGGAATTTTCTGTAGGAATTGCAAATATTTTTTAGTGTGCATACTACAACAACAACATTCCCATTCCAATTCCATACTACAGAGTTACTACTTTATTTCTTTTTGTTATTATAACAAACGAATCGGCTATTCTTTATTCAAATGTTGAAGGATACAAATTTGTCGAATTTCTAGGCAGAAAATAATGTTGATTTATTATGCCTTTGTCACACTGGACGGTATAGGCCGCTAATCGGGCTCACGTACTTCCTATCTTCCTCGACCATTATGCTGACTTGCCGAATTTTTATATACAATTCCCTATCTATGTATTGGGGAACGGAGATTACGATTTTTCGACCACTACTTTCAGTTAGTGTGTGAGTTTTTGACGAACACAATGGCAAGTTCTTGTATAATTTCCTATTTTTTTCTTATCCATACATACCGCTGACTATATTACATGTAACTTCATACGTACTTCTTCCGATTTTTAATTTACACATAAACAATTACTTCAAATAAAAAAAAAACCCAAACGAAATTCAGCTATGACATTTTCTCTGTATACGTAGCTTTCTTTGAAGGTTCCTTTATTGAAGAGGCTCCTTTTTTTTAGTAACATTATTATTAATTGCATTGGGACTGTACGTCATAGTGCATACAATCGCTAAATTTCTGATTACGTTATGCACACTAAAAAATATTTGCAATTCCTACAGAAACTTCTAGTAACGCATAAGGTAAATTTGCGAACAAAAAAAAAATTATTTTGTGGATACATTATTGAATTGTAGTTTGCCAAGTTGAATGTAATTTTTAATTGTTTTCATCATACATGTAGGAAGAATATTAAGTAGTCGAAACGTAACAAGATATTGAATTAATAATGTGAAGTCACGAAAGCCGCTGCCAATTCTCCGGAAAGGTGAGCTATCTGTATTGCTTATCTGTGCTTATACGTTACTGGAATTTTCGGTAGGAATTGCAAATATTTATTGGTGTCTGGTTTTAGTCACACTACTTTTCGTTACCTTGTCAGCTTCTTTTCACTTTTGTTGCATTCTTTAGTTACTTCCACTTTACACATATTTTATGTACTTAGAAAATGTCCTCCAAAGAATAGCTTTATTCTATTTTAACTTTCATTTTTCTTACTGGCAAGACATTTAATTACGACAACATTATTCCATTTCCTCTATTAGACATTAGTGTTCAAACAATAGTTTGTTTTGAACGCAGAAGCTTTTTTCTGTTTTATAAAATTTTAATGTTGTTTTCGAAAAAGATTAAATTTGATTCTTTTTATTCGATTTATTTTACCGTGTTATATCTTACATAAAAACTTCATTTGTTTGGGCATACGGTATATATTTTTGTTTGACTATATTAATAAAGTTCAGTTTCGGATTCTCTTACATTAATCCATTTTGAAACTATTTTTTGTTTAAATTCCTCCCTCTTGTCCAATAACATACCTATATAAATTAACAAAAATCACATGTAATTTTACTTAAAACCAAAACTATAATTATTACCACATACCTCATAGTCCTGGGTAATTCCGATTACAAACATGTAAATTGATCGAACTAGTGAGAAAGTAGTGTGTCATATGATTAATTTTTTTTAAAAAAACTTTGAATTTAAATAACACTTACAAGGACGCACCACGCACGCTTTGGAAAAAAAGCATAATTTTGACTTACAAAAAGTAAAAATTTTAAATAAAGAGAATAATTATAATAAACGATTATTTAAAGAAATGTGGCAAATAAAAACACATAAAACTGCAATAAACGGTAAAAGCGATATAAACAATGTAAGTAAAATTTACAGTTGCTTAATAAAAAAAAAAAAATTACATCCAAGAACGCATACACCTTATATATTCAATTTTTTAAGTATTTTTATGCAAAATTTGTTTCCGCCATATATGTATTTACACATAAATACACATAGTCCTGCGTATTTGGATAAATAACATTTAAAATAAAAAACAATAAGTAAAAAAAACAAGGTCAGGGAAATATACGCACTGATATACAATGTACATGTAGTTGTGGTTTGTTCAAGTTGATATGTTTAATGTCGACGCGGGTTTCAAATTGTTATTGAAATTATAAGTTTTTAAAAAAAAAATGCGCCCATATGACACTGGCTTTTCACTAGTCTCAATAATTTACATGTTTTAATTGGAATTACCCAGGACTATGAGGTATGTGCTAATAATTACAGTTTTGGTTTTAAGTAAAATTACATGTGATTTTTGTTAATTTATATAGATATGTTATTGGCCAAGAGGGAGAAATTTAAACAAAAAACAGTTTGAAAATGGATTAATGTAAGAGAATCCGAAACGAAACTTTATTAATATAGTCAAACAAAAATATATACCGTATGCCCAAACAAATGAAGTTTTTATTTACAATTTTAATAACATTTTTAGTTTTACATAGCAATACCTAATTCTAACTTCTTTATCACCTATCCTTTATAGAACCGTGACAAAGATGAAACGAGGCAGCGGGAGAGGGAGGAGGCGGATCGGCGGGAACGCGAACGTTCGCGGGTATTTAGAAACTGTAGTTGCTATTTACATTTTTTTAATTTACATAACTTTTTCCTTTTCCAGCATTCCGTTTTCAATAAAAAAAAAACGTAATTAAAATGTAGTTTGATTTCTGTCATCCCAGAAAAAACCTGCCATGCTCAAACAAAAAAAGATTCAAAAGAGGTAATTAGTAAGTGATTTTCTTATGATTCATAAGTCTTCCCAATGGTAACTGATTACACTATTTTACACGAGAAATGCATTAATTATTTTTGCACGTGTGGAGAACTGTCTGGCGTGTTACGTCCGCTAGCCTTCACGCTGTTGCGCCTGTGCAGTACATGGTAAACCTTCTGACGTATATAATCACAATTATCAAAATGCGGGAGAGAAAAGTAAATTATTTCATTGCAAATAAACCGTTACAAATTCCTGTTTTCACACACTTTCTATCGAAAAATCATAGTTTACATTTCATATTTTCATTTACCAATACTTCAGTAATACCATAGGTAAATGACAAGTGGAATTACATTAATTTCTGAGTTCGCACGGTAAACAATACCAAAAGAAATTAAGTTGATACGCTAAGTTTGGAGCTTATATTACAACTTATTTTAAAAATGTAGGAAGTAGAAAACGGCAGAGTAAAGGTTCATAACTTTACTATACCTACAACACATATTAACTATTGCAACAGTAATTCATATTCTTCATCTTTTCGATTAAGATGTGTATAATGCTTCATTATAACAATTTCTTTGCGTCGCTTACGTACAGGTAGTAACCTGCTCATACACATAAAAAACCAAACCTTTATCTTCTCATACTACTTATTTCAGTAAACATGCTTACTTCACAACAACAATCATTCGAAACTTAATAAACAAAATAAACCACTCAGATCTAAACGTTACAAATATATGTCTAATTTCTGACAGGTTAACTAAAAATTAATTGCACTACATATGTAACTAAATCATATACATTGTAATACATACATAAGTACAATAACAATTCCAGCGAACGATTGTAAACGAAAAATAATAATATATAAACTCTCACAAGTTAACAAAAAACCAAAAGTAAGATCTTCTAAATACTTGACAACATAAAATGCGTACATTATTATACAATTTTACACTAATTTAATTTCATTGGGTTTTATTCTATTACACTCAAACAACAATATTAATCGTTCGCCTTCTGTAGGAACGCTATCAAGTATAAGTTACGAGTGCAAGATCATAGCCTGCACTATAATTATGTTACTGTGACCGACAATGTATAGGTACTACAGGACCGATTTGGGATTGAGAAAGGCCGGTCTGACAAGTGCAAACTTATCGAATACACGTACATAATATTATTGAAAATATATAACGTACTCATTCCTTCCATCTAATAAACATTACTCTGCATGAATACATCGCGCCTAAATAGACTACTTTTTCAAATATGGATTATATATCTGTAACAAATAAATTTCAAATTTCTTTACACTTTTGGGATGACTTGAAAACATAACCCTCTTTGTTGTTTTAAGAACTTCCATAGATTTTCGATACGCTATTAAGCGTCTAATAATTCTTATTGGTTACTTCAAGCACTCAATAAGATATTAGGAGAATAAACAAATTTATTACCTACATAATTTTTATTAGTTGATGGATAGACAGTTATTTCAAGTTCAGCTAATAACTTTTATTAGGAACTTTATTAGAAGTTTGAAATATGTGTCCGTAACCTAAAAATATTCGTTGAAAGACTGTTTGTTCTTATTTACCTAATAACTTATTAGCTAAATTGTTATTAGATACATTTATTAGGAGATTGAAAGACCGGGCCTTATATGAATATATCATTATGAAAATATCATTACCTTCACGCCTTGAGCCTCAACAGTTTCTTTCTACTATGTATTACTTACATAATACTAATAAATGGAAGTTTATATTTTGTTTTGCAACTATTTTTACGAACAGCGGTTACGATTAAGTAATTGACGCCGCCATTTTTCTATGCCGTTACTATCCTCACCTCACATACACCTATTCTTCATTTGAGTTTTATTGTATTCAATGAACGTTCATCCGAAATTCATGGTTTCTTGTGTCGACAAGGACGATGCATTCAACAAAGACATATTAGCCGAGGATATATTACAACAAAATCGTCTACGCCGCAATAATTCTACTGTATTTAAATTGGTTCGCTTCACAAAAACGAATTCGGCAGTTTACTTTATTATAGAATATGATCTTATTCTGACTGTGCTTATAAAAGAAAAGATATACCTCTAGGTTGGATGGAGGCGGTGTTTTGTCTCGGTGTTACAATTGTTCCCGCTACGACCACCTATCGAAGAATTGCAATAATCCTATAGCATGTCCGAAGTGTGTTGGATCTCACGCATTGAAGAATTGCCAATCTTCTGATAAAAAATGTGTAAACTGTTAGTATAGTAATGATAAACATAAGTAACAATTTAGTACTGACCATTATGTGTTTCATAAAGATTGTAACAGCCATAAACGAATTCTTGATAGCATTAATGATAGAACGTCCAAGCGTACTTCCAGCAGGACGTAGCGTCCTTCCGGTAGGACGTGTTTTTCACCGTTGAGTTACAGAATTTACCGGTACTGCGAGCAGGACGTAGTCCACTCAGGAAGAATCAGTGGAAAAAACTGGCTATGTGTTGTGCAAGTTTCAACTCGATATCTTCAGTATGAGCGGAGTTACAGAGGAAAGTGTTACTCTTGCATTTGTTCAGTGGCGCGCATAGTAAAATACCTAATAAAAATGAATGTTGGTGACAAAGTATTCACTCATGCAACCAATTTTGATAAAAAAGGATCTAATAATGCCTGGAGCAAATCAAAATTTGGAGAAAAATTTGACAAAGCAGTGTGTTATGGCAGAATAACACAACTTAACGGAAAGAATGCGACAGTTTTATGGGACATCGACAAGAAAGAAGTTCCTATTAGCATAAAACTAATAAAAAAGGCTGGTGCGTATGTTAATTTATTTTAAGTTCTCCTGTTTTTTACAATATTTTTCTCTTACAGAGAAAATTTCCAATGCTAAAACTAAAACTGTGGGACGTTACTATATGTCGTCTTCGTCGTCGTCAGAGAGTGACAGTGATAATGCTGTTGAAGAAAACTTTGTGGATACAAATTCTCTTGCTGACATTTCGGACGATATGGTTGTAGCACATGACACCACTTGGAGATTAAATGAGGACACAATAATTAACTCATATGTAGAAACAAAATATAAACCAAAATTGAATGTAGGTGGAGTGCATGCTATGACCGAAATAGAATTTTGGTTGCTTTTTTTTCCTGTAGAAAATATAGAAGCAATTCTCGAAGCCACGAATATAAATTTAGAAGATAATAAAAAAAAATGCACAAAAACGGAATTTTTCAAGGTTCTAGGTATTTTTTATGCCATGAGCACCAACATACTGCATAGTCGAAGAGATTATTGGGCAACTACAGAACACGATGCTCTTTTTCCGCCACCAGCATTTGGAAAAAGATTTGGCATGGGATATCATCGATTCGAATCGATTTTAAAAAGCCTGTCATTTTCTCTAGAAGATCCAGAGGACGAAGACAGATGGAGGTCTATAAGACCACTAGTTGAAATGCTCAACACTAAATGGAATGATGTTGTATCACCAGGATACAAGTTATGTATCGATGAGTCTATGTTTGCCTGGTATGGCAAAGGCAACCATGATCCAGATGGGATGCCAGCAGTTATTAAAATCAAACGCAAACCAAAAGGAATTGGGTGCGAATGCAAAACCTTAGCAGATGTGCACTCTAACATTATGATACGATTGGAGATCAACGAAGGAAAAAATAACATGGGTACCAAAAAATGGCAAAACGAATTTGGGGCGGGAACAGCTACCACACTACGTTTGACTGAACCTTGGCATGGTACGGGACGAATTGTAATTGGAGATTCGTGGTTTGCTTCTGCGAAAACAGCTGTAGAATTAAGTCGAAGAGGCCTGCATTTTATAGGAATTGTTAAAACGGCAACAAAACAGTTTCCAATTAAAACTTTAGCAAGTAAATGTCCAGATGAACGTGGCGGTACTGTTTGTGCAAAGACAACTGTAGACAATACTAAACTCATAGCTGTAGCATGGCGTGATAAAAAAATTCATACATTTATAGGAACTTGTGGTACTACTTTAGAGGGGTCCCCAGCGAAAAAAAGAAGAACTGATGAGCAAGGACGTTCGTATTCATATGAGGTACCTCGAATTCATCTTGTAGAAGAATACTTTGAAGGAGCACCGTCTATTGACGTACATAATCATATTCGGCAAGCAGGACTGGCGTTAGAAAATATTTGGAACACTCACAATTGGAAGCATAGGATCTATGCATCACTACTGGGAATTATTGAAACCAATGCCTACTTGGCGTTTCGGTTTTTTAAAAAACAAAATTTAAGCCATTCAACATTTACTAAAAAATTAGCTCTTCAACTTATAACAAAAAACTGGGAAGAGAATGCAAATGAAACTGCACACGAGGCCACAAATGTAGAGTCACGAGTAAACACTGACCATAAGCTACAGGCGCTTAGCAGTATAAGCGAAAAACAAAGAGTACAACGTAAGTGCGTGGTATGTTCTAGGGTGAGCAAGAAACAACAGAAAGCAAGTTATTTTTGTGCCACTTGTGGCGAAAATGCTGTTTTATGCGCCCCTACAACAGGGCGTGAATGCTTTGCTTACCATATTGTTCATGGTATTCCAAAGCTGCGTTAATAACAAAATGTATCTATGAGCTAATAATTTTGCATTAAAACACACATTCAAAAATTATTTTATTATTACCAAAGCTTCTGTGCCAAATTTATTTTATAGTTTTATAAGAATATACCATTGTTATTTTATTTTTGTATGAATAAATTCTGAATTAAGTAAAGGTTTTGATTTTTGTTTTGTAAAAACTACCTACGTATTATGTTGCGAGAGCTAATGCTTTTAACGCCTACGTCACTGTAAAAACCTCTCGTACTGCTGGAAGTTCGGACGTACTGCAAGAAGGACGTTTTCCATAAAATACGACAAGGCTTCCAGCAGGACCATTTTCGTGTACAGTTGTCCTTCCGGAAGGAGCTTCCAGCAGGACAAACGGCTGGACGTTCTATCATTAAAGGAGTAACTAATTATGAAGCAACATAGCAATTAGTGTGTCAGGAAAGCTCAAGTAGTACCGAATTTACTTTGTACTATCAGCATGTGCGCAGTTTAAGGGGTACAAACACACGAGTTTTATTGCAATTTACGTACCACATCTTTCATTTTCATTGTTTTCTGTGGGACTTCGTTCACAGATGCCATTCATAGTTCTTAACTCTTTGAAGCGAATTACTAAGTTTTCCGATGTTATCGACGACTTAATTTAATGAATGTATCTCGTGGCTTGGTTCTGTTGGCTTGTAATAATAACTTAGATGTAACACAGTTTCATTTCACCACCATACTCCTACAGATGCCCTCTTTAGATGCTGAATGTGTTACGGTTTTTTTTCTTCACCTACCTTGTGTAGTACTCGGCCAGTCTTTTCGACAAGCTTTTGTATTCTTTTATTTCCTTTTTCTATCCGCCTTCTAATTTCAGAGATGCTTTTATGTATTGTTTTTCCTCATCGGGTAATGTTATCGAATCATTTTGGTCCTTTCTTCCCTCTTGATGGCTAGAATTTGAGAATCTTTACTTTCAGTTACCTTCAGATTTTGTTTCACTTAAATTTCGATCCTAATTTCGTTTATTCCATTCCAGTACTTCATTTTCTATGTTTTGACAGTTGTTCAATTTTTAAGGTTAGTTCTGTTTGTATCATTCATCCGTTTATAGATTTCTAGGCATCGAGTTGCTATTGATTGCTTTCTGATAGATCTTCATATTTTGTGTTCACATCTTTTCGACGTTAGATGGCGCCTCTTGTACGTTGTCAGTTTTCAAATTTTAATTTCCTATTTTCTGATTGGTCGTGTGACGTATTCTCCCGCTTGGTTTCCTGTTTCCGGCTTCATCTTCGTTTTGGTCTTGATAATGGTGTAAGACGTGTTCTCAAGAGTAAATTCTTCCTGTTTTTGGAACTTCGGATATTTTCTCACTTATGTGGATATTAATGGAAGTTTACCGAAATTAATCATCGGCCGTATCTTCGCTTATGTTTGGTGTGGAATTGTGATTACCACGGCTGATGGATTCGATTTATTCGAGATAATATGAGAACCCACGCGTCTGCAACGCCATTTTGAAATTTTTCTTCGCTACATTGGAAAAGCCCGTTTCACCGAGGTTTTATCGTCGTATTATTCTTGGAGTTTTGGAATTTCAACGTCGTTTCAAGTGAGGATTCGGATACCCACGTTTGGCTGAGGTTTTCTGCGGCTTTCTTTGTTCCTGCACCGCCCTTGGGGAATTCAACGGACATCTCGCTTTCGTTTGCTTACCAAGTCGAGCCCGATCACGATTTCTTCGGATAGGACGTCACATCCAAGCCCCGTAACAACCGTTTGAGGGACAAGCTAAGTTGCACGTTATTTTTTTATTACTAAATTCTAACTGCGAATAAAATGTTCTTTCTTAAATAACTACCCCGATCAATTAGTTTTTTTTTAATGTTTTAATGCTTTAGTCAACAATTCTAGAAATTTTGTATATTATAGATCGGAGGGTATAATTGAAACAGTTTAACAGATTATTTCTTCAATATTATATTATAACATCAACCGATTAATTATCGGCATGTGATATACAGGGTGGTTTATTCACCGCTGGTATATTTAATTCAAAATTTCAACTTTGTTTCAATAAATTCTATTTCTTTTTGGTAACTCTAAAACTTTTCAAAATTTAATTTTAATTCTTAGGATAAGATTTTCCTTTATATTATTGATGTGAAACTGATTGCGTTGGCCATAGCGTTCGGTGTTGGAGTCCTATCGTGGGGCTTTTTGTTTTAATTCTTTGTCCGTATTTAAAATTGCATATTCATTTCATTTAACTTTTAATTGCAATAAACGTTTAAACGAGTTACTTTTACTTCTGTCTTTGTTTTTTTTTGTATTGACTTGCAAACTGCTTTACCCCTTGGTACTCGTTAACACCTTGGATTCCTGCTTATCTAGGGGACATGACAGGGTAAGTAAACCTAAGCAGGTGGCGCCGAAATTTTTATTCCATCTTGGGTTTGTTCGTTCAACCCACCCCCTCGCCGACGAGCCGGCTGGCACCCTGCATGATTGTCAACTATCAACCCACTGAGTCTAAGGTTTGTAAAGTGGTAGCGCAGCAACTTTTTGGTTTTCTTTTTGATTTCACTCGGTCACTTTCGGTGCCGAAAATTTTAGGTAACAAATGTTGTAAAGTAAGTAAGTAAGTAAGTAATGTTTTATTTCTTCGAGTAATGACAGCATTACATTCAGAAAGTCAACAAGTTAACTGAATAGAAACAATTGAAATTATATGAAAATAAAAACATCAAAGCATGCAAAAACAAAAATAAAAAATCACTACCAGAGAGTAAGACATCTAACAAAATTCGTTGATGTTATAGTAAGCTTTTAGCTGAAGTAGGCGTTTTACATGCAACTTGTAGGTGGTAATTGATAACTCTTTATAGTGCGCGGGTAAAATATTATAAAATTTTTTGTCTGTTTTTAATTTCAAATTCAAAAGTGTACATTATACATCTACCGAAATCTACCGAATTTTTTCCGAAGGTATCTACCGATTACAGAGGAACTCGACGGAACAACACTGTTCGCTAGCTAGTCAGTCAGTGCCGAGCGTTGAACGGCATGTGTTGTGCGATGGCAGCCAGTACTAGTCGAAAACGCAAAGTTACAGATGGGCGCCGATTATTTCAAGAAAAATGGACGAACTCATATTTGTTTGTTTGTGTTGGAGAAAAGCCGATTTGCCTCGTATGCAATGAATCGGTCGCTGTAACCAAGGAATATAATATCAAACGTCATTACGATTGCAAACATTCAAGTAAGTTTGCTCACCTTCAAGGACAACTTCGTATTGATAAGGTGGAGTCCCTGAAGAAACAAGTTGAACGACAGCAGCATTCATTCCGCAAACATAATGAAGACAGTGAGGCAGTAGTAAAAGTAAGCTATATTATTTCAGAAAAAATTGCACGTAAGTCAAAAACCATTTACTGACGGTGAATTCATCAAAGAATGTTTGGAGGATGCAGCAGGAGTGTTATTTCCCTTACAGAAACCACTTTACTCCAAAATAAGTTTGTCTGGTGTTACTGTAGCTCGGAGGATAGAAGACCTGGCAGAGGATATAGAAAGAATGTTGTTGGAACGTGCGTCACAATTCGTTTATTACTTCGTTGCGCTCGACGAGCGTACAGACTTAACTGATACCGCGCAGTTGGCGGTGTTTATTCGCGGCATTGACAGGAATTTTGTTGTCACTGAAGAAATGACTGCTTTAGTTCCAATGAAAGGCAGCACAAAAGGTAGTGATTTGTATGAATCATTCAATGCTGTCGTAAATAAATATAAGCTAAATATGTCAAATTTGGCTGGGATTACTACGGACGGCGCTCCGGCTATGGTTGGAAAAAATGAAGGACTTGTTGCTTCAGTAAAGAAAAATAATCCTGATGTTTCTTTTATACAGTACCATTGCATCAAGAAAACTTGTGTGCAAAGTCTGTTAATATCAAAGATGTTATGAGTATTCTAGTAAAAACTGTGAACTTCATTAAATCTCGAGGCTTGAATCACAGGCAGTTTCAGGAATTTTTGAAAGAGATCAATGCTGAATACGGTGACATAACTTATTTCTGCGATGTTCGTTAGCTGAGCCGAGGTAAAATGTTAAAACGAGTTTTTGACTTGCGAAAAGAAATTGCCGATTTTATCCAAAGTAAAGATAAAGCTGTGCCACATTTCAGCGATGAAGAATGGCAAGCCGATTTGGGTTTTCTTACCGATATCACATCACAACTCAATGACTTGAATCAGAAATTACATTAATCATCCTGACCATTGCCAATAAAAAAATCCTTATAAAAATACCAATGGTGCGGCCCGCTGTGCAGAAAAAAAAAATTTTGGCCCTTGATTTGTAAAACGTTGAAGACCGCTGATCTAGACTGTTAAACATTAGTTTATTAAAGTCTGTAGTCAAAGTTAAAACAGCAATGAATAAGAAGTCTTTAAAGTTCCCCAACAACTCACCTAGTTCTCCCTTATTTTTCATTGTCCCAGGATGTGGATTAATTAGATGTATTCAATTATGAAAAATATATTTGAAGGATATAGTAGACATATTTAAAACAGACACCATCCAGGGTATGAATTTACCTACATTATCTACC
The DNA here is from genome assembly GCA_949128085.1 of Cetonia aurata. Classification (NCBI taxonomy): domain Eukaryota; kingdom Metazoa; phylum Arthropoda; class Insecta; order Coleoptera; family Scarabaeidae; genus Cetonia; species Cetonia aurata. The sequence goes on from OX421889.1 coordinate 13,957,607, forward strand.
ATTAAAGAAGTTTATATACAGATTAGAAATAAAACAGATATATCTCAATTTCAATATATTATGTTAAAGTGTCCATTTAAATTGTCCAATACCTCCAGAAGCATCTCTCAGAGTTTTTCTTTAGTTCCTCAAAAAATAAATATGGACAAGTGCGGTTTTTACTAAATGCTCGTCAATTATATACATAGAAGTATGGTTAATATTTTCAAAAATATTCTATCGATTTTACTATATTTCAAAGGTTTTTTGGAAATAATCTTCTTAATTGTTACTAGGTATTCGATATGATGAAAGGTGATGAAATTTGAGGCCCCAAAAAAAGATATTCACATAGCACATTTTGGAGAATCCTATCTAAACAAACATAAAAGGGAAAGGATGACATACGCGTGCAGCAACAAAATGAAAGAACTTGCGCGACTTTTTATTCGTTATCGAGAAATAGTCAAGGAGAAAGGTGTCGCATTTCAAGAACTTCTACACCCAAAAAACTTTGATTCGATATTATTAGCTACGAGAGACACTGTTGGATACGACGAAAAAAAAAACATTTAAATCGCCTAGCTTGGCAATGCACTTAGGAACCTCCCTCAAAATTGCGTGCGACGAACTTACTTATTTAGTACTAAAAGAACCTACAGGTTTTAAACCAAAATCTGTACAAGATACGGAACTTTGGATACAAAATATAAAACATTTTAAAAACTCGGGTGAAACGAGATGGAACATAGAATTATCTTCTTTGGCAAATAAGGATCTTCAGGAGAAACTATGGAATAAACCCCTTCTTTTACCCATAATAAACGATATCCAGAAATTTAGAAAGGCTTTTGCTGAAAACCGCGATGATGATTAAAAGTTACACAGTGTTGGTGCAGTGTACCTTGGTTTTCGTAGTAGTATTTAATAGAAGGCGCATTGGAGAAGATCTGCTGGTTCAACAAGGGGAAGATTCCTTGTAGAAAGTGTGGCAAGATGGGGCATGACGAGCGGACCTGCTGGAGCAGACTGAGCCCGACGGTAACCTGCACAACCTGTGGAAAACGAGGACATCTAGCAGCCAAATGTTGGTCCCAGGACAAAGTCAAGGAAGTCAAACTGTTGCAATGACAATTTCCTGATTCTCTTTATAATATTCCTGTTGTAATTAACACAGTATTAAGATCGTTCTTCAATTCTTCCTTGAGGTTCTGGATTTCAGCATCGGCCGCTTGTTTTCTCACGATCAATGTGTGGAATATATGGAACAACTACTTGTCCTTCTGTATCTTGATGCACTCGGTATCTAATTCTTCGTCGCGAAGCATACCTTCCATATGTCCTTGTCAACTTCCTTCTTCGCTTGCTCGTTACTTTTAACCCATACACATAATGTCTCCTTTATAGGTTAAATAAAAACAGGGTCTACACAAACTATACCAGAGGATAATAATTCGGTGATAATTTTAATTTCGTACTCACCATGCTCGTGGATCTTTCATACAAGTAGCATACGCTTCTAGTTTAGACTGCTTTACCTTGCTTTAATTTTTAACTTTTTCCAGTTCTTGTCTATTAGCGCTATATTGGCTTTGCTTAAAGTTTTAGGTCAAACATAAACACCCAACAACACATAGAAGATAAAATATCAAGGATATTACATGGCGATCCTGCCAGGATCGATACCTAGTTTAAGTGCCAATTAAAGTGTAATAAGTTTATTATTAAGTTTTTACTATATCTCTATAATAATTGGTTTTATTATTTTTATCATGAGAAAAATTCGGATATTAAGTTTAATCTTTACTACATAGTTAATCTTGTATGTAACTGGAGATTATTTTACAAAAGAACATTTCTTTGATTCAGAGAAAGGTATTTTGTTTTACGATAATGGACCTGTGTTTGTTTATGATTCATTGATTCACATTCCAGTAGCAATAGGAATTCGAACACTGTTAAAAGTTGACATAGAACATCTCATGGATACATCTAATTGTAATATATTAGAAGATTTAGAAATCCTGATGAAAGAAGTAAATTGAAAGAATCCCTGATATCAAGCCTCTTACTGGAAATGTAAGTTTAGAGAATTGTATACTACATGGTGGGAAGATAAATACATCAAAAATTCCAAGTATATCTACTGACAGTGACGGAGATAAAATTAAGAGGAAATCATCTGATTCAGAGAGAAAAATAAAAATTAAACCTTCAAGTTATAAGATACGCGTATGCCACCGCAGGATCATGCCGTTTTGTTCGTCGATATTGTTATTTAGTCCACCGTGTTATTTACCACTAAGTGTATAATCAATTCTACTGATTTTGCGATATTGTAGTAATTTTTACTTACACCCCTTTTTTTGGCTTCTTCAACATTGCAGAATGTGGCTTCAACATCAAAGAATGTGGCTTATAATTGGGACCTAGAAAGTACAATAAAGTACTGTCTGAAGATCCACCGAATAAAAAGGAAAGTGGATCAATTATTATTAAGCAAAAACTAATTTCCGACGCATTGTCTGAAATACAAGCCTATTCTGAAAAAGGAGCAAAATCTTCAAAAATTACTAACTGTGTACTTTTTATGATCTGCAAAGATTGTCAACCTATCTCAGTAGTTGAACAGTTGCGCCTCATTATAAAATTTCACACAGAACGACCATTACAAGACTTATTGAAACAAGATACAACCTATTATCATCACAAGTCAAAGAACAATTGGCAATTAGAAACACGTGACACTGACTGCAGATATATGGAGTGACACACAGCAAACTACAAGTTTTTTGGGACTCACAGCCCATTTCCTAGAGAATACCCCGAACTTACATCAGTTACTGTGGGGGTCTTTGAATTGGATGAGAGACATACATCAGACTATTTGGCCAACAAAATTTTAGAAATATGCAATGATTGGAATATACCAAACGAAAACGTTGCTTGTGTCGTCACTGACAATAAATCAAACATGGTTAAGGCCACAGAACCGGCATTTAACAAAGGAAAGCATTTACCACGCTTTGCTCATACCATCAATCTAATGATTGAAAAAGCAATGGAACTTACTCTCATAACACGAGTCAAAAATATTGTCACATGGTTTAAGCAAAGCGTTGTTGCTTCAGATGAGTTGAGAAAAATGACTGACTCAAAACTTATCCAAGAAGTTTCCACACGGTGGAACTCTAGGTACTACATGATTGAGAGATTCTTGCAAAATTATGAAGGTATTAATGAGGTTATAATCAAAGATCGACAAGTTCCAGCAATGTTATCTGCATTGGACATCTAAGAGCTGAAAGAAATCTGCAAAATCTTGAAGCCTGTTGAAGCAGCTACAAGAGAAGCTTGTGGTGAAAAATATTTAACTAAAAGTGCAGTAATACCAATGACCCACTGCTTGGTGACGACTGTCACTAATATGAAGACTGAAACTCCTATTGCTACAGCATTTCAAGCTTTAGTGAATCAAAAACAACTGGACAATATAAACTTTACCGAACCGCACCCCGTCGCCCTAAATAGCCTTGAGAATCCTCGGAAACGAAAAATGACGCCAAACGAAAATCAAAAACTATAGGTTTACTTATCATGTCATGTTCAAGATAAGGATTCAGGAAACGGGAAATGTCCTATATGTTTAAAGGAATATATATATTTTATGTTTAATTATTAATTTACTAATACATTATAATTTTGTTTTCTTTTGGACATTTTTCTTTGCCTCTTTGGATTTCCGCATTCCTAGAAAAACAGAATTAGTAAAATTAGATATTACCGCTGAGTGAAGGAATTCCTTCACTCAACGGTATTACACTTGTTTACATAATATTTATAATCCCACACAGCAAAATTCAAATTCCCGGCAATTATTTTTAGTTAGTTAAATATAAACAGCCTTATTCATAGTCACGTCCCTCATAGGGTCTTAGTACGCTACTAGCTAGTAGCCACTAAGATCGTATTAGAATCCTACTAACCATTGCCATTCATAGTCGCATTTATGGTGGCTACTAAGTAATAGAATGGTAGTAGAGAAAACTATGTGGCAACAGGGTAAAATATTAACAAGTTCATGCGCAATGAATGTCTTGTAAGATTTTCACAGAATCTGACAAGCATTTATAAAGATCTCTTATATTTAAGTACAAAGTAAATAACGCCATGGCTGATGAGTTAATTGATATTCAAGATGAATTAGTTGAAGTTCAAGAAGCAGAAATTCATCTCGGGCTCGTTCGTAATCCAAAGATGTATTTGGAAAGGCATAAACCTTTGGAAATGTATGATGAACAATCATTTAAAACAAAATATCGAATGTCCAAGAATGTAGCGATTATTATAAATTTAATTCGTGATGATTTACGTACAGTAAGCAATCGTGGTTTGCCTATTTCACCTGAAACACAAGTTTTGGCGACTGTTAGGTACTTGGCTGGGCGGCCCCGAATTCGTCCCCATGCTAAGTGGCCTCCTCTAATTACACAACTAAATACGTCCCCGAATAAGGGATTATATATTCTTAGAAATTATTGTGTTAGGTAACAAGGGATATATATTCTTAGAAATTATTGTGTTAGGTAACAAGGGGATTATATACTCTTAGAAATTATTCTGTTAGGTAGGGGCCGTAAATTGTTATCAAGTTTTACTTTCCGAATATTTAAATTTAGTTGTTCTCTAACCATTATTGTAGTAGGTGTTTATGCGAAATAAGATATGGAAACGTTTGTGAGTTTAAGTGAACGTGGAAAACCAGTGTTGGTAGTGGAGTCTGTGAAATTTACCAAACACAAAGAGTTAAAAAGTGGAGAAATATGTTGGCGATGTACAGATCGTTCTTGTAAGGCGAAAGTTTATACTGTGGGCTCAGAAAATTTAATTACGCATTGTGAAATACAACACAATCATGAAAAAAATATTAAAAAATTAAACAGGCAGATAATAAGTGCTAGTGTTAAACGTAAAGCGCTCGATGACATTTGTGAGAAGCCTTCTAAAATAATACATTCAGCTTTAAAAGAACATACCAGCCAGTTAGATACTATCTCAGTGAAAGGCATTCATTTTATTCGGAACAACCTTTATAATAACAGACGAAAAACTCTACCACCCTTACCAAAAAATAGAGCAGATGTTATTGAAAACTTAAAAACAATGACTATTAAGACAATAAGAGACGAAAACTTTGTGTTCATTACCGACGATATTAAAGAAGTTGTTGTATTTTCGTGTTTAACAAACTTAACTGTTCTGTGTAAAAGTGAAAAGTTATACGTGGATGGTATATTTAGCTATTGTGCCGATCACTTTTTGCAGTTGTTCACGTTGCATGTACTACAAAATGGTTATTATATTCCACTAGCATTTTGTCTACTGCCGAATAAGCGACAGTGTTCTTACAAAACTCTTTTTGACATTTTACGAAACAAATGTCACAGTTTAGGTTTAAATCTGAATCCAAATGTTATTGTGGCTGATTTTGAAACAGCCATTCACAATGCTATAACAACGGTGTTCCCAAATGGCCGAGTAATGAAACCTGCAGCCTTCATTTGGCACAGGCCTGGTTTCGTAAAATTCAAAATCTCGGCCTTCTTCCTGATTATAAGGACGAAACCAGTGCAGTTGGACAATGGTTGCGCTAGGTATTTGGTTTACCATTTTTGGATCCATCCGAAATAGGCAATTGTTTTGCTTTCGACTTTGCAGACGTACAACCTGAAGACGATCGCGTATCCCGCTTTGCAGATTATTTGGTTAACAATTACATTACCGAAGACGCCGTTTTTCCACCAAGTTTGTGGGCCGAACTCAGCGACAGCTTAGAAAGAAGTACAAACGCATGCGAATCTTTCCACGCCAAATTCAACGCTACTTTTTATTCAACACACCCAACAATCTTTACATTTATTGAGATTTTGAAGCAGTTTCAAACAGATTCGTATATAAAAATACAAAGCTTAGGTGAAAATCCAAGAATACGTGATCCAGTCGTACGGCGGCGTAAGCAGTGCATTGGTAATAAAATAGAAGAATATAAAAATGGAACTATGTTAAGGTTTGATTTCGTTAAATGTATTTCATATTTTTACAAACGATAGAATAAGGATGTGTGGTCTACTTTATAATTCATAATAAAATATTTTTTGTTTTATTGCGTATCTTTTCATTTATTTTATATTTCTATAAACGCTAAAATAATGAAGTGTATTCTACTTATGTACAGGTGTCCCACCGAAGACTGGGTCTTTGATTACAGCTCTATTTGCCATTTTAGAAAGAAAGCTTTTCTACAAGAATGTTATAGAATCCAATGCTGCATCACCTAAAAATATTTTTGACTATACAGAGTGTCCCAGAAGTAGGCAAACGGATACTTACTTCGTTATTTTAAATGGAACACCCTATATATTATTTAATTTTTCAATTCTACGTAGAAAAATAACATGATTTCATATAAACTACTATATGTCTATCTTTAATAACAACGTTGTTATTTACTCCTTTGTCAAAAGTAGTCCCGATGCAAAGCATCGGTTAAGGCGGCGTGGTTTATATTTGCATTTGTTTTAGACATTCATATTTTAAATATCATACATACATACTTAGTCTGATTCAACATTGAAATTAAAATCGATGTAATTGTATACAGATGTCCACTATAGCCCTGAACATTTGCTTAACTTTAATCCAAGGTAACTTGATTTTTTTAAATAGCACCCTATATTTTTGCTTGTGTTAAATTAATCCTTGCCCAAAACCCTATCAATCCATACTAAACATTTATGATGCCTCATGCACGACTTCATAGTGAATTAATGATTTTAAATAAATCCAATAATTTTTCCGTTAATTTTCAGGTCGCCTTGGTATATAAAAGCTAAACAATTGAATAAAGCTGCGAATTAGCAAATACATGTCAGTATAGGGTCATAATATAAAACTAATCACAAGTTTTTAAAAAAAAAGAAAAATTTTATGTCATTTATGTATGATCAGAGTCTTGGACCCTTACAAACAAACAAAAAAGTAAAATACAAGCTGCCGAAATGAAATATTTGAGACGAGTGGTAGGCGTAACCCGGAAAGATAGAATTAGAAACATACAAATACGGGCAGAATTAGGGATACAATCAGTTCTGGAATTTATTGAAGAAAGACAACTGAGTTGGTGGGGACATATACAACGAATGGACAGTAACAGACAAGTGAAGAAAGTGTACGAAGCAAGAATACAAGTCAAAAGAAAAAGAGGAAGACCGAAGCAGACCTGGAATGACGCAATTGGAAGAATACTACGAGCTAGGGGGAAAACATGGCAAGAAGCAACGATCTTAGCAAAAGATAGGAAGAAATGGAAGCAATTTGTATTTGAAAAATAAATGTAAACCCGACACCATAATGGTATAAGGGAATATGATTATATATATATATATATATGTATGATCAGAAATTATAGAACATATTTTTAGTAGGCCATGGTAATTGTTTCGCAATAATTAAATCTCAAAACTGTCAAAAAATAATTTTGTATATATAATACCTTTTCCTTGCTCTCTTATTGCTTGCTTATTTATTTTCTTATACATGTTGTTATATGCTTCAAAATATGCAATATTCAAAAGAAGAATTTGTTGATATGATGTATTTGATTGGTACGTAACCATTTATGTCATTTTCCTAATTACATATATTTATATCTATTTATATTCCCGTTTTACACAATTTTTCAAATTTTACATTTAGGGGAATGTGGACAAAATTGTCTTGAAAAATATATAGACAACGGTATCCAAACAGATGGTGTCCAAGAATGGAATGTTTTAATGTTAAGCACAGGTTTGAAAGCATCTGTGCTGTTTAATAAACGTTATCATCATATTAATGAAGATAATGAGTTCAATGTTTTTACTTCTGAGGTTGAACAGCCAAATGTGAGCACGAGGCATATCAGAAGAAACGCTGAAGTGTGTATAACAGTAGTGTTCAAAGGATTTTACGGATACATAAATATCACCCTTACCACGCATCCATACATCAGCAGCCTACAGATGATGATTACGGAAGGCGAATAAGACATTGTGACTGATGGGTAGAAGGTAGTTTCCAGAGTAATGGTGTACCGATCAGAAAGAACGCTCATGTTTATGCACAAGACAATCCTAGATCTGTAGGAACACGTGCGGTATAAGGTAGATGGAAAACAAATGCTTGAGGAGGAATTTTGTTGGATGTCACATTGTGGGACCCTTTTTCTTCGAGAATAATTTAAACGGAGAGCGATACAACTATTTTTTGCAAACGCAATTCTATGAAATGTTGGGCAACTTACCACTAAGGGAGGCATTTTTAGCCGTTTCACCAGAGTTGCTTCAAAAAGTAACGTAAAAGGAGATAGAAATATCTTTGAGAGAAAGAGGACATTCTTGAACATTTCCTTTACATTCTAATAATTAATTTAATGATGTATTTTACTGTTTTTAATGTTTATTTTTTGTTATTTTAACGGTTTTTTAATATATATATATATTATATCGATAATGACGATAAAATGTGTTCAAAATAAAACTACATTCTTTTTACGTTTCGGCAATATACAGGGTGGCCCAGGAGGAACCTGCAATATTTTGGGATATTAAAGTAGGGACTATTTCAAGACAAAAATACTTATAAACAATATTTTTATTTTCAAGCGTTTCAGAGATAGTGCGCATGCGCCAGTTCCTGTGATACACCACACTCGTAAACCTGTCTGTCAGTTTTTAACTACGGCGTGTGGTATTAGGACGTGTGTAGGTTAATTGCAACGTACAATTACAATGCCAGCAGTATTTACACATACTGAATACGCGGATATTGTGTTTATTTACGGCTACTGTAATGGAAGTGCCCTCGCTGCTGTTGCCGAATATCGTCGCAGATTTCCTAATCGACGCATTCCTACTAAAGATGTGTTTGTATGTACTTTCAACAGTTTGCGTGAGCGCGGTATGGTACCCAGTGCTAATATCGTATCAGAGCGCGCAAATCGTCAACCTGCCAATGAAGAGGTAAACATCCTAGAAGCAGTAGAAGGTAGTCCTACTACGAGTACACGTCGAATTAGCGTAAGTCTTAACGTACCACGAACGAGAGTACAGAGAACACTTCATCGTTATGGCTTACATCCCTATCACCTACAGCGTGTTCAATCAACATTTGCACCCGGGAGATGCTGCGTTGCGACTTGCACTTTGTCAATGGATCCACGAACATCGCCGATTGATTCCAAAGATACTATTCACCGATGAAGCAATGTTTACTCGTGACGGTATCACTAACACGCACAACAATCATGTCTGGTCCCACGAAAACCCTCATGCAACCGTGGAATCCCATTTCCAACATCGGTTTTCAGTTAACGTGTGGAGCGGTGTTATCGATAACGTCTTTATTGGTCCTGCTATCTTTCACGAGCGTCTGACAGGCGCACGATACCGACACTTTCTGGAACATGAACTACCAGGTCTTTTGGAGGACATTCCGTTGGCGACCCGACACCGAATGTACTATCAACATGACGGAGCGCCACCGCATACTGCTCGTGTAGTGACGCAATACCTTGACGAGATTTTTCCTGGTCGATGGATCGGTCGTGGTGGTCCAATTCTTTAGCCGCCACGATCTCCAGATTTGACACCAATGGACTATTCGTTATGGGGATGGTTTAAATCAGATGTTTATCGACAGCAGCCGCTTACTCGAGACGATTTGATTGCTCGCATTTTTATTGCCGCTACGCGCATCAGAGAACGACAAGATTCACTCCATAACATTACCCGTAATTTAAGGGAAAGGGTAGTCAAGTGTGTGAACGTACAGGGCGGAATTTTCGAGCACTTGATGCGCACACCGTAAGGTAAATCATGTGCGTGCCACATAACTCAATTGTACTATATCTCTGAAACGGTTGAAAATAAAAATATTGTTTATAAGTATTTTTGTCTTGAAATAGTCCCTACTTTAATATCCCAAAATATTGCAGGTTCCTCCTGGGCCACCCTGTATATTGCCTTCTTCAGAAAAACTATAATATATTTAAATTAGTATGAGCTATATTTTTTTACATATACGTGATGCTTACCTAAAACATTATTCTAAAACCGAAAAAATCCGATTTACATTTTTTTGAAATTATAATCCTTAATTAGTATTTAAATTATTACTTTTTTTTTTTTCTATTACATAATTTGTAAACCATTTGTGCTATTTAATTAAATTTACAATAAAGATTTAAATGCGACTTCTGCGTTAAATATACAAACACACAAGTCGCATTTAAAATCTTTATTGTAAATTTAATTAAATACGAGCACAAATGGTTTACAAATTAAGTAATAGAAAAAAAAAAGTAATAATTTAAATACTAATTAAGGATTATAATTTCAAAAAAATGTAAATCGGATTTTTTCGGTTTTAGAATAATGTTTTAGGTAAGCATCACGTAGGTATATGTAAAAAAATATAGCTCACACTAATTTAAATATATTATAGTTTTTCTGAAGAAGGCAATATATATTGCCGAAACGTAAAAAGAATGTAGTTTTATTTTGAATACATTTTATCGTCACTAATACCAAGAAAATGAATTAAGTTTTATATATATTATACAGAGTGATTGTAAATGATTGAGGATGGTTTGAATTTCCCGCTGCACAAAATTTTTATTGCGTTGGTTAGCTGATGTTTCTTATCAGTGGCGTGCCAAACGGACCATTCATACGGTAGTGATATGATCTAATAAATATTATGGTGCTTGGGATATAGAAATATAATGAAATACATATGTTTTAATGACGTTTTTAATTAATCCAATAATTGTCTTGTCAGTTTGCTCACATTGAAACACGAATTTTAAATAAAACAATTTTAACAATATACAATGTAATGAAAAAGATCATAAAATAAGTTTAAAATGACCACCATATGCTTCTAAGCATTAATTTACTCCTCTTTTGACATTCTCGAATACATGTTGTAATTGAGTTTCATTAATATTTTGAATGCCTTGTTCGATGGCTGCTTGTATTTCTCCAAGTTGTGAAGTCGTTTTTGGAATATTTTAGTTTTTAAGAATCCAAATAGATAAAACCCTCTTAGTGAATACCACGCCCGATAATGTGTTTTTAAAATAAAAGCGTCCTGTGCAACTGCAAAAGGCATACTAAAAATGAAAGATTTCAGTTCAGTTTAATTTGCCTTAAAATTTTTGCAAAACATACCTGAATGTCAACCCTGATAAAAAAAACTAGCTCTAAAAAGAACTTTCAAATAAAAATGATGGAAGTAATAGTAATAAATATCAAAAATAGAATAACTAATGAAAATATGTCTGTGCTAACGAGTCGCCCACAACGCTGACAGCTGATTGCCATTTTAGCATTGTAGCCATTTTGAACATGTAAAATACCCTAAAATCTAGAGCGGGAAATTCAAAGCATCCTCAATCATTTAAAATCACTCTGTATATATATAAGAAATTTTGCATAATCATAGAGTTAAATGACATAAAATTTCTGATTTTTTCAAAAAAAGTGGTATTAGTTTTAAATTATGACCCGATGCCGACGTATACTTACTAATTCACAGCTTTATTCCTTTGTTTAGCGCTTATATACCAAGACTACCTGCAAATTAACGGAAAAATTATTGGATTTATTTAAAATCATTAATTAACTATGAAGTCGTGCATGTGGCATCATAAATGTTTAGTATGGATTGATAGGGTTTTGGGCAAGGATTAATTTAACACAAGCAAAAATATAGGGTGCTATTTAAAAAAATCAAGTTACCTTGGATTAAAGTTAAGCAAATGTTCAGGGTTATAGTGGACACCTGTATGCAATTACATCGATTTTAATTTCAATATTGAATCAGACTAAGTATGTATGTATGATATTTAAAATATGAATGTCTAAAACAAATGCAAATATAAACCACGCCGCCTTAACCGATGCTTTGCATCGGGACTACTTTTAACAAACGAATAAATAACAACGTTGTTATTAAAGATAGACATATAGTAGTTTATATGAAGTCATATTATTTTTCTACGTAGAATTGAAAAATGAAATAATATATAGGGTGTTCCATTTAAAATAACGAAGTAAGTATCCGTTTGCCTACTTCTGGGACACTCTGTATAGCCAAAAATATTTTTAGGTGATGCAGCATTGAATTCTATAACATTCTTGTAGAAAAGGTTTCTTTCTAAAATGACAAATAGAGCTGTAATCCAAGGCCCAGTCTTCGGTGGGACAGCCTGTACATAATAAAATACTTTATAATAATACATAATAAATACGGGGACGAATTCATGAGCCTATTTTTGTCTACCTGTATTACACGGGGACGAATTTATGGGTACCCTTTCAAATCCGGGGACGAGTTTAGGTACGTCCGTGTATGTAGTTTCTGTAATTATACTATGTATAAATGTTTGATATATTTGATTTTTTTTTACTTCTTAACGGAGGCAGAAATCTAATACAATTTTTGAATTTGTTGGATATGGAAAAAAAGTAGGGCATAGTAGAGGTTTAAATTTGTGACCAGCTTGTAGCTTGAAGTGTTGTCTATTGCCATTCTGATTTTTATGTACGCCAATTCACGGCAACGCTAATTATTATCACTTTTAGTTTATAAAACTCGTTATCTAAACTTATTCATTTAGAGTCAAAAACCATGGATTATATTATCCAAAAAAGAAAATTGAACAGTCATGTTTTAATTATACACATGAGGCATGCATATTTTAACCCTTTACACTAATTGCAGGTTAACATGGCAATAACAAATGGCATGTTATTTGAATTGTGGCGGCAACAATACCGCCCTTCGTCAGCAACATCTGCTCAAACTCGTGAATTGTTTTTTAATTATATTAAACAACAATTTGAAAATCAGTGCATCTGTCAATGAAACGTTTATTGAAGACTTGATGAACAGGATAAGGGGAGTTTGTACCACTTTAAATGCAAAATGGAGAGCGACATCATCATACGCCAAATTTGTTAAGGCAATTTAACATTGGATGCCTCGGGTCTTTGAAGTACATTTCGAGAAATCAACGCCAACACCAAGTACATCATCCGGAATAGGACGACCAACAAAATCCTTTGCAACAAGCAGTGCTCGTACAAAACGGCGAAAAGTAGAAACCTTAAAAGAGGGTGCTACAAGCGAGGAAATTGTATTTGCTGCAAAAACAGTCTTAAGGGATGAAGGAAAACGTTCAGCAGCAAGTTTATTGGCACAAGCGACTGAAACATTACCGAAACGCTATACTAAAATTTTGCAATTATATAAAAAGTCGCTATCCCCTACAACTGGAGGATTACGTCCTTACTCAGAAAATTAAGCATTAGCATGATTAATAGATTCTAAATTGTCGAAAGATAGTTACCACAAACTTCGCATGTGCGCCAAAGCACATAACGTTCCTTATTTATATCCTTCCTATCATAAAGTTGTAGAGGCAAAAGCTCGTTGTTATCCTGCTGGAGTTGTTGTTGACGAATTCGGTAAGCAATCGTAAAATATATTGTTAATTTGTAATAAATTCATATCTTCCATTGCATCTTACTTTTCAGGCGGTTCTGTTCCTCTACAATTTCTGCTTAATCATACTGCATCAAGATTAATAGAGTGCATTAAATTGCCTGATCAATTTGATTTTACTAATCTCCTTAATATGGAGCTTATTTGCAAATACGGTTGTGATGGTAGCTCAGGATACAGCGAATATATGCAACTACCAAAAAAAAAAAAAAGACAACAGGATCAAGCGCCTTCCAAGATTCGGAGGATGATGAGCCAATAACGGACAAAAATTTATTTTTATTTTCGCTGGTTCCCTTGCGGTTGGTCGCTAAGTTTAGATCTAATGAACAACCACCTATGATTGTATGGCAAAATGACAAACCATCATCTACTCGCTTCTGTCGACCTATTAAACTAAAGTATATTAAAGAAACTCCGGAAAACATCAGAAAAGAAGTAGGTATGGTTAAACAGGAAATATCGAAACTACAATCCTTTCATATACTACTTAACGAATCAGATATAAAAATTACTTTTACTTTACACCTTACGATGGTAGATGGAAAAGTGATTAATGCATTAACACATACATCCAGTCAATGTTGCTATATTTGTAAATGTAAGCCAACTCAAATGAATGACTTACAAAACCTGAGGCATTTTCCAGTTGATGAAGATAATTTAAAATATGGTCTCTCAACATTACATGCTTGGATCAAGTTCCTATAGAATGCATACTCCACATTGCATATCGTCTAGAGTTACAAACTCCAACTATGCGAGGTGCTACTAACAACAACGAGAAAGAGTAGAGGAGAGAAAGAAAAACATACAAAAACAATTGTGGAAAGAAGTCGGTATTAAGGTCGACCAAGTAGTACAAGGTGGAGGAACCTCAAACACAGGAAATGGAGCTAGATGATTTTTTTAGCAAACCAGTAGAAGTTTCCAAGATCACTGGTGTAGATGAAACTTTAATACGAAAATTTTGAGTTATACTCTCTGTACTTGCGAGTGGTTATGAACTACATTTTGATAATTTTAAAACATACACCACAGAAACAGCGCAGTTGTTTATTTCTAAATACGGTTGGTATCGCATGCCTGTAAGTGTTCATAAAATTTTAATTCATGGCCCCCAAGTCGTTCAGTCTCTACTTTTACCAATCGGTATTTTATCCGAAGAAACTCAAGAATCAAGTAACAAAAATTATAGACGATTTCGCGAGCATCACACTAGAAAAACTTCAAGAGAGAACACGACCAGAGACTTGTTCAATATGTTACTTGTTGCGTCAGATCCTGTTATTTCTAACATTAGGGGTTCAGAAGTTAAAATAAACCACTGATTAATGGAAAATGAGGTCCTTGATCTTATAAAACCTACTGCAGGGGAAAAGGAAGAAGATGAAGAAATGCAAGAACAAGACAACGAGGAAATTGTATTTCTTTAAAAAAAAATAGCCTTATATGCTTGGGATTTCGCTTATTCTATTATTATTATTACATTTATTTGGTATAAATATTCAATGTCAATGTTCAATTAAAAACTGCGGAATGAAAATGATTTACGGTAATTTCTTTTCACCTAGTTGATTAAAAAATTATTTTATCCGCGATATTTCAATTTCATCTATTATTGTATGTTTTCTAATGTCAATGTGTCAACAAATTATATGCTATTGTATCCTTGAAGCACCATATTAAATTTGTTCTGCAAAAGTCGTTATTAATTTTGTCCAGCTAGAATTGCGATCCGTCCGACTGTGCGCCGCCGTCGTGAGTCAAGGCACATCTGGTAATACTGACACATCGAAGATTATGAAAGAAATGATATCAACGCCCACTTGAGCTACAAAGTTTCGAAAAATTATTTCTTCTGCTAAAAAAGGAACACGCAACTGTGAATAAATACACACCACAGGAAGCACATTATTTGTAGAAGGTGATTTTACAAGACGGCAATGACAATTATTACAAGGCGATCGCAAAAATATTTACCCTTGTTATTCCGTTTTGCAAAAAGCAAAAAAGGAATGTTACCCGAGTGAAGATTTCATAAAAGTGACAGAAACCGGCTTTGAGGTAGAACTTCAAGCTTTACTAAACCATACTGCCTCGCGTCTAATACAATACTTGAAGGACGTAATTGAATTATTATCCGAGACGGAAAAACAACATCTAACTTTAATATCAAAGTGGGGCTGCGATGGATCGAATCAGACTCAATTTAAACAAAAATTTGATAACCCGTCAGACAATGATGCTAATATATTCTTGAGTTCACTAGTACCTGTGAGATTAGTTGTTTCTGTTGAAGGAGAGACAAGGAAAGTCGTTTTTCAGAATCCAGTACCTTCTTCAGTAAGGTTCTGTCGACCTATTCGGGCTCGATCTATTCATGAAACCAATGATATTACCAAAGAAGAAATCGCATTTATTGAGGGAAAAGCAAAAAACCTCAAGGAAAGAGACATTGTTGAAGTGGCAGCAAAAATAAAACACACGCTTTTGCTGACGATGATCGACGGCAAAGTCTGCAATGCTGCAACAGATACTACTTCGACAATGAGGTGTTCCATATGTGGGCAAACTTCCAAAGATTTTAATAAACTAAAGAAAAGAGGCAGCTGAGGCAAGAAATAAACATTTCAGAAAATACAGAATGGATTTTGCTAGTAAATTTTCCAGAGGCAATCGTTTGCACTTTTAGGATGGGTATTCGATAGCGCTTGCGAGTTGTTGCGAAATGCAATTCAACGCGATTATTAAAATAATAAATAAAATTATGAAGGCTATAAGAAAAAAAAATAGCAGAGAATTTTATGGAGCTTATGAAAGAAAATGATTTACAACCAGACCAGATCTGTAATTACGACGAAACCGGCTTGAACTACAAAATCTTGCCCTCAAGTACCTTAGCTTCAAAAACGGAAGCTGGAGCACCTGGTTACAAACGTAGCAAAGAACGTATCACTGTTCTTGCATGCGCTAATGCTTCTGGGAGACACAAACTTCCATTGTTATGTATCGGTAAGTCAGCAAAACCACGAGCCTTCAAGAATATTCGTCCCAATGCTTTACCTGTTTTGTATAAAAATCAAAAAAGAGGCTGGATGAATGCAAATCTATTCAAAAATTGGTTTTTTGAAGATTTCGTACCAAAAGTAGAGTCTTCTAAGAGCACGGATGCCCCAGAAAATGTGTTTTGTTACTAGACAATGCTCCCGCTCACACAAGTGCGGAGCAACTTCAAAGTGGGGAAATAAAAGCAATGTTTTTGCCTCCTGCTGTAACTTCTCTCATTCAGCCCATGGACCAGGGTGTGCTGGAAAATTTAAAACGAAATTACAGGCGTTTGCTATTGGAGCATATTTTGGAAGAAGTAGATGAGGGTGCCAATCTCACTGAATGTCTAAAGAAGTTAAACTTGAAAAATGTTGTATATTGGATAGCTTCAGCTTGGAATCAAGTAAAAGGTAGAACCCTGGAAAAATCTTGGTCAAAATTGATTCAACACGAGGAGGGACGTATCACAGAAGCAGAGTCCGACCATGAAGAAAGTTTACAGCAAATTTTCACGAAAATACCAGGATGTGAAAATGTTACGGAAACAGAAGTTAATGAATGGTTAAACAGTGATAATGTAGAAGATGAAATGACTGACCAAGAATTAATTGAAAGTGTTTGCAAAAATGCTAATGAAATAAGCAGTGATGACGATGACGAAGTAGAATGCACTGACAATATTCCAGTAAAAATGTCACATTCAGAAGGACTAGAAGCCTTGGAGAAAGCGTTAACTTATGTAGAACAACAAGAAAATGCAACTGCCGCGGATGTTCTTTTAATAAAACGTTGGAGAGACATTGCGGCCAAAAATAGAAGTAGTGTTAAACGAGTGCAGTTAAAAATTACCTCATTTTTAAACAGTAAAGTGTAGAATGGGATATATATTTTATATTTTACGTTGCATTTAACATGTATTTTATGAATGTACATATGTACATATTTAGGCATTTATGTACATACTATGTTAAAAAAAATTAAGTAATAAAAATTAAACAAATTATTTGTTGATGTTATTTTTAAATTAATACATAAATTCAAGTAAAATATTTCATAAATGTTTTTAAGTCGATCTAGTGATATACGCATCCTAAATTCCTATTTTCCAAAAAAAAAATCGGATTAACCAAAATTTCGATTATCCGAAATCACTTTGGTCCACATTATTTCGGATAATCGAGATTGTACTGTATTTTCTTTACCTCTTATAGAAGTGCCAAGAAAATTGATTTTTTTGTGTGTTAATACTTTTAAAATGTCAAAATTTATGTTATTTGTTTTTGTCATATTTTCTGCAAAATATGGCTTTGGAATAAATCTTCTACCTTGTACGGATTACGTAACTCAAGCAGATATGTTATTGGCGCGGAACATCATAGAAGAATCAACCCCACCAGGATATACTTTAGACGATATAGAGCCTCAAGTAACAAATGAAAGAAATCCACATAGATGGACAGGAATATTTACTATAAATAACAATAATTATAATTGTGGGTGTCAGTTCATTGCCGCTGTGGAGAGAGATTTTAAACAACGTTGTCCTGCGGGCAGTGAAATTCGCATCGTAACTGTGAGAAACCGTCCCGGAGAAGAACGTTTCCTAGTGGAATTTTTGGTTAATTGTTTCTGCACAAACGTTGTAAACCGCCGAAAACGAGGAGTGTATTATAGTTGTCATTCCAAAGGATACACTACTGAAATAGGGTGTCCTCCCTAGTTTATTTCAATCCTTTTTTCAATTTTTGGTATTATAATTTGATATTATTTGTAAATTTCTACGGTTTTGTTTTAATAAAGTATGTTTTATAATATTTTATTTGAATTCTTTTTTGCATTTATAGTGTTTTAATTTTACTTATCTTCAAATTTTGTTTTGTTTTAATCAGTTGAGGTATGTATTTTGAATTAATTATTAATTATATATATTTATGAGTGGCACAAGAAGACAGAATCACCAATTGAAATAAAATATTCATTTTTATAACAATCAAAATTTTTTTTAATGCTCACGTAGAATTGTAAGTTAAATATGTAAATTATGCTTTGTAATAATTTATTTCAATTCGTTTTTACATTTTTTTATTATAATTTTATATATTTTTAATTTCATATGGTTTTGTAATACTTTATTTTAATTCGTTTTTGCATTTCTGTTTTAGTCAATTTTAACCCTCAACTGGTATCGTGGGGTATTGCGACACCCCACGGTAAATACTTTCTATTACTACGAAAAAACTAAACATTATTTTTTCTTCTTATTTTAGGTAATCTATTGGAAGGTGATTTAGAGTAAGTGAAAGAAAGTAGATAATTTTTTTGTTCAAACCAGTTAGTGCTGGAACAGTCTGGGGTGCCGAACCACCCCACAATACCACTTACGTGACTTTAAATCCGTGTGCGAGAATTAGAATGGCGCGACGTATATTGACCCAAAACGAACTGGAATACTATATAGAACATTTAAGTGAACTGAGTAGTGATGAAGAAGTAAATCAGCATATGAATGCAGAAGATGTTGATTTGAGCGATGCTGCGAGTATGCACAGTGATCACCTCTCTGAATCTGAAATTGAAGCTTCGGACAGTGAAGAAGAGGTAGAAACAGATGACGAAATGACAGACCGGCCACCAGGTAATTATTTCTACGGCAAAAATAGGTTCAAATGGGCAAAAACCGAGCCGGCTTCTTCGCGAACCCGTTTACAAAATATAGTCACCCACCTACCAGGACTAAAAGGTCCAGCAGCAACGAATAAGCCGGAGACACCTTTCAAAGCCTGGTCTTTACTATTTACTGACGATATTCTTGAAATAATATTGGAGTACACCAACGCTAAGATCACTGAAATGAGTACCAATTATGGTAATACCGCCACTTTTGTAGACCATATTGATAAAACTGAACTAAAGGCATTTCTTGGTCTCCTATTATTATCTGGAGTATATAAGTCAGGCCGTGAAGATGCTGCAGGGTTATTTGCAGCAGATGGAACGGGACGTGATGTTTTTCGTGCAACTATGAGTCTAAAAAGGTTTCTTTTTTTATTATTAGCAGTTCGTTTCGATGAACAAAACAGTAGGGAACAGCGTGTACATGATGGAGACAAGTTGGCTGCAATTTCCGAAATTTTCAACATATTTATAAATAATGCTACAGCAAATTACACTTGCAGTGAATATGCTACAGTGGATGAGATGCTGGTAGGTTTCCGTGGCAGGTGTTCTTTTAGACAGTACATCAAAAGTAAGCCTCGTAAATATGGTATCAAGATCATGTGCCTCTGTGATTCTAAAAATCATTATTTGCTTAATGCTTTCGTATATGTAGGAAAAGAATCACAACAACAAAACCCTGAAAAATTATCTGTACCTACCCTCAGCGTCCTAAGATTGGTTAGGCCCATAGTGAAAACAAACCGAAACATTACAGGGGACAACTGGTTCTCATCTATCGAGCTAGTAAATAAACTGCTCCAAAATGGTTTGACTTATGTCGGCACTGTCCGAAAAAATAAAGGTGAGATACCCCACCAGTTTTTGCCAAATAGGAGTAGAATGGACAGATCATCAGAATTTGGATTTACTAGAAACCTAACTTTAGTTTCGTTCGTCCCTAAAAAAAATAGAAGTGTAATTTTAGTCTCCTCCATGCATCACAGTAGAACTATTGCTGAGAGCGGCAAGCCAGAGATAATCGAGTTATACAATTCGACTAAATCAGGAGTCGACTCCCTTGATCAGAAATGCACTACTTATTCTTGTCAGCGTAGAACACGTAGATGGCCACTGGCGGTATTCTACGCAATGCTTGACATTTCAAGAGTTAATGCACATGTTCTTTTCAAATGTGCTAATGTTGATAATAAGATGTCTCGTAGAAGTTTTACAATATTGTTAGGCAAAAGTCTTATAAACGACCACTTGAAAAGAAGAAAGAATATGAAACAACTTTCTAGGGAACTAAAAGCAACAATTCAAAAGGTACTTGGCGAAATTACCAGTGATAATACAGACCAAAGAAATACAAATATGGGCGGCCCTGCACCAAAACAGAGAAGATGTAACTTCTGTCCAAGGAGAAAAGATAGAAAAGTGAAAACATTTTGCCAAAAATGCCAAGCAGCGGTTTGTAAAGACCATTCAGTTAACAAATGTGTATGTCAGGATTGCGACGAAACGTAAGTAAATGTTGTGTGTCAAAATTTTTATTTATTTATTAATCATTGTTTTTTCGTTACAGAATGCAATAACGGAGTCTTACCAACACGGTTCCAAGTGGAAATACAGCTGGGATATTCTGATGTTTCGTTTTTCTAGTTTCAAGAATTACTTGTTTTCAGTCCAATTTTTCTTAGCAATTACCGTTTGAGTTTAATTCTAGACCTAAGATTGATATTTAGTATATATGTTTTTGTAAAATGTTATTTTGAATGTTGATTATCGAAGTTAGTTAAAAATAATAAACAATTTTTTAATTTTTCCTACAAATTTCATAATTTTGAAATGGGGTGCTTAAACACCCCACGATACCACTTGTGTGACTATAAAACCACGATACCAGTTGAGGGTTAATACTATGTAATTTAAAATTTTAAGTTATATAACGTTTTGTAATAATGTAAAATTTAAAAATAATGTTTTTAATAATTAAATAAAGCAAAAAAGTAACAATATTAAAAAAATATATATATAAGTACCTACATACATTAATAATGAAAAACCATAGTAGCATATTCAACACCATCATTTTATATTTAAATCTAAATTTTAAAAATATTTTTATGACATTTAAATCGAGTTTGCAGAACCTTTTTCTAAACAAAGACAGGGTAAATATGAACTTAATTTATCACATTTAAAATAAGACTTCTTGGGAATTAAACAAAAGGCGCTGTTATAAAAAAATTAACATGTTCTAAAATGACGTTCTTACTCCATTTAAAATTTAAGTGGCAAACCCAAATATTATTAGAAGGTCTAAGTTGCGAGAGCGAACGATATTTGCAATATGTAGTCCTCAAAAATAAAATTTAACTATTCCAGAAATTTTAGTAACACTGATAATAAATGTCATAAAAGCAGGGTTTTTTTCCGAAGACATTCATTTTACTTTATATTTACATTAATTTATTTATCTTTTTTTTCTCAAATCGATATACAGTCATGTGCACTAAAATAGCAGTCTTAGCTTAATACTTATAAATCACATCTACAATAGACAATTCTGACGCAGCTATATTGAAATTATTTAAAATCTCTGAATATATATGTTATGCATTATTGTATTCTCTCTTTATTAGTTTACAATTACCTTATTAATTTAAATTGTTTAACTTTTAATCAACTCTGTATAATATAATATACCATGATGTAATCGTAAAGCAACTTTATCTGTGTTCCCACTTCACGTATTAAAGCTGATGCATGCCTTATCACATGCAGTTCCCGGGAAAGTAATATAATATCCGCTTAACTAAGATACCTCTGGATACGGTTGGCTTATGAAAAGACGCAAATATGTAATTAGAACGATTTTGTACTTCACTTGAGTTTCATGTAATTCTTCTTCAACGGTGTTACGGCAAAGGAATAAATTGTAAATTCTTCTCAACAACAGGTTTTTTCTTTTCCACCAAACCTACGTGCAAAAGTTATATATATCACGGTAAAATACCGATTGTGAGGGAGAATTACTGAGTTTTCTAGTCATGCGCTGTTATTTGCCTATGCATTAAAATAGCAGTGCTATAGTTGGCGGCATTAAACGGAGGTGTATGAAGTTCTGTCTGTTGCAGAATAATACAATCATTTTTAATTACTCATTTCTGTTATAACATGGGCCGAGGAAAACATTGTTCATCGGAAAAAAGAGCAATTATACTCGATCTCCTTAATAGAGGCAAAAGCTATAAATTTATACAAGAAACGCTCTGTCGAAGAGAGCTAAGGTGGCCGATACCATCCGACCCTCCCCTAAGCATATTACAAAATGTGCTTCTGCCATATGCAGAGGAGGAAATGCCGCTTAGATGGTTGTATATGCAGGATAACGATCCGAAACATGTTTCTCGTAAAGCGAAAACATGGTTTCGCGATAATAACGTTCGTGTTTTGGGTTGGCCGGCGCAATCGCCGGACTTAAATCCAATTGAAAATTTATGGGTGGAGTTGAAAAAGGCTGTATCTGCTGCTAAGCCGCAAAATGTTGATGATCTATGGAGGATATGCCAAGCTGAATGGGCATCAATTTCAGTAGAGAAAAGTGGGCAACTTGTGAACTCGCTGCCCAACAGGTGTCAAGAAGTGATATAGAACAAAGGTCAGGCAACAAAATATTAAGTTTTTCAATCCAATTACCTAAGTAAAAATAAATGTGGTTAGTATTTAGGAGTGACTGCTATTTCAACGCACAACTATTTTCTTTGTACTACAATATAAACAGTTTTATTTTCTCTTTGGTATTAAGAAACCTATTTATTTATTATTACAACTATGTAACATGTAGGAATAAAGAGTTCAATAAACTTGAATTTCTTTTATTTAGCGCATAAATTGATATTTGAGTATAATTAAGACCACTGCTATTTTCGTGCAGATGACTGTAATATAATTATGTGCGTTAGCACCTTGAAAAACATGTTCAGTCGTATGATGCTAGTGCCAAAAAGAACAAACCTAATACGAATTCTTACTTTATTGCAGAAGATTATGTCTTCTGTAAATATATAATTAATATTGTTAATTTTGTTTAGCTGAAAATTGATGTATTCACAAATTATTTTTTTATATTCAAAGCGTTGCTTTTTTTGTACGGTACTAAATTTTATTGGGGATTGTACTTTTTACAAAACATTGTACCTAATTGTCTCTTTATAATATATTGTAATATACTGAAAGTCAATTTCAGTAAATATACTTTCTAAATATTCAAAAATAGATTCTAAATACACACGTTTAGCTCTAACAATAAATACAAAGAGCGCATTAAGAAATTATAAATCTTTATTTGTTTCTGTATTTGTTACAAACATAAACTTTTATGGTCGGGTAGGGTTTATTACAAAACAACTTAGCATATTTTTCTTTTAGCGCCATTACTTCATTTTTTTTTGGGGTATTTTTTTCTTGATGTGAGTTGAAAAATATTTTTCCGTAACTTTTTTCTGTTCCTCCGTCCATGGAATTAAAGTACGCTTTGTACTCTTAGGCTTCGCGCAGACAGAGGGCGGTCGGGCGTTCCGAGTTCTACGTTCAGAGTTCTGCGTTGTTTCTTATAGAGTTCCGAAGGCACACATGCGACGGTCAAAGATCAGGCGTTCCATTTTTTTTGCAAACTTTCTGCGTGAAACATGTCGGATAGTTCAAGTTCTGAAAACGAAGCATTGCTTTTGTGGAGCCTAGAGGTGTCCAAGAGAAAAAGGAAACACTGGGTCCACCTCATTAATAGCAAGCGAGAGGAGCAAGGAGAATTTAGTAATCTGTTTGCTGAATTACTTGTAGATGAAGAACGGTTTTTTATTTATTTTCGTATGGCAATAAATAGCTTCAATGAATTGTATAATTTAATAAAACGTGAAAGAGAAACAACATACTAACTGGAGGAAGGCTATTCCTGCAAAAGAAAGGCTGGCTGTATTTTTGAGGTAAGTAATGTTTAATTTTACTGGCTGTATGTGTAAATAAATGAAACTAACTGTTCCCATTAATAAAAATATATTACGCATTTATTATTGTTACATAGTAATGTCATTCGACAGAGTATACGCTACGATTTCATAGTGACTAAATTCCGGAGATGTTGCCGAACTTTGAAATTCATTTTGATCTGGTTGCTGTGACATTCCTGAACAACTGGCATTTGTTCTAACCGTGTCACTGGATGGAATAGTTCCATGAATACTTGTGGAAGTAGAAAAGTTTGAAAGGGTCGACTGCGGTCGTTCCTGTTCTGTTGATGATAAAGGACTGGCCAATTGATCTGGAGATGATATAGTGGAGAAACGGTCTCTTGATAGGAATTGTGGGGTTATTTCACGGATATTGACACTAGTATCTTCTGCTGCTTGCAATTCTTACCGAGCAAATAAAGTTGCTATATCTAGTTTCAGCAGAAATTGGGTTCTAGGTGGAAACTTTTTATAACTTTGAGCGTAGCTGAGAAAGAAGTGATCTATCCCATCAAATTTTGTTCTATTTTCTTTTTGGTCGTTTTTCATTTTAAGGTATTCCAGTACCTTATCAGTGGGTCCTACAGTATTTTTTATTTTTCTTTTTCTATTTTCGTAAATAGTATTACTTTCTGGGACCTCACGAGCTTCCGATTCATTATGTGTTAAATCATTATTTTCTTTGTTTTCTGTAATTGAGAATTGAGACTCGCTACCATGTGTTTTTTCAGTCTGACTAGTGATATTCGTTTCGGTTGTCCTTCTAAATTTAAAATCGTCTAGAAACCTCATTAGGTCTGCCCAGGGCCAGTTTTTGTATTTTATATAACCTTGACCTGAGTGAGTTTCCGTGTTTCTCTTGAATTTATTATAGTTATCCTTGAGATTTTTCCACTTAGTACTCCAGTGTTTACCTGCAACAATAATTTTATTATTAATATAAAAACATACAGGCAGGTGGCAAGGCTAAAAAGAATCTTGTATATTTCTTCTGGTTTCAGATACCTTGCTACAGCAGATCACTATAAAACAATTGGTCATTCTTCCCGTATGGGATTTCCAACGGTTGGTATAATAGTCAAGGAAGTAAGTAAAGCGATATGGAAAACATTACAACCAATATATATGCCATTCCTCACGGAAACAACATGGAAACAATCTGAAAGTGGATTTAATGGCAGATGGGGATTTCCGAACTGTATTGGTAGTATTGATGGGAAACATGTTTATGTAAAATGCCCACCCAACAGTGGAACATTACACTTTTGCTATAAACAGAGATTCTACATAGTGCTGCTTGCCATAGTAGACCCAGATTATAAATTTATAATAATTGATGTTGGTAGCTATGGAAAAGATAGCGATAGCACAATTTTCCAAAAGTCTTCTTTCTATCATAAACTCCTTGATAACCAAATGAATATTCCCGGACCAAAGCCATTACCAGGAAGAGAAAATTTAACGCCCCACGTTTTTATTGGAGACGGTGGTTTCAAATTGGAACCATTTTTGATGAGACCATTTTCAAATGATGTAGCTATTCAAGATGAAAGAAAACTAAAATACAATGAGACTCAGTAGTGCAAGACGTATTGTAGAGTTGTTTCGGGATTTTGGTTCAAAAATGGAGGTGTTTTTTAAAACCATTTGAACTAAATGTTGACACTGTCGCAAATGTCCTGAAAGCTGCTTGTTGTTTGCATAACTTTCTTAGAGTAAAAGGAGAAGACCACATAAATCAAGAAGAAAACATAACTGATTTATACCGAAACGCTCATGCGTTCAGAACTTTTCAACAAACAAATCACAGAAGCAATTTGACAGCGTACGCAGTTCGGGAAGAGTTTATTTCTTATTTTAATCAATAATGTATATAAGATGTAGTACCGGTGAAATTTGCAATAAATACAAAATATTTTTTTTACTTACCATCCTCTGTACCCATTTTTCTTGCAATTTCACGCCATGCTTCTGCTTTCTTTTCACGATTTTTATAATCATTATCACTTAAATCATATAGCAAACGTCTTTCTCGCACTAATTCAATTATTTTTTCTGTGTCCGACATGGCAGAGTTCTCGCGTTCTTGCTGTCTTGCTGTGAATAGAACTCCAGAACGCAAACGTTCTCATTTACCGCCGCGGTCTGACCATCGGCAGTGTGCACTGTTGTTAAGGGTTGCATCCAACACAGAAAACGCAGAACTCTGAACGCGGAACTCGGAACGCCCGACCGCCCTCTGTCTGGGCGAAGCCTAATTGTTTTAGTACTAATCATACTGCGTCCAGTTTCTTTTTCACTATTACTTACGTAACCACGATTACTTTCACGTTGTTCCAGTGCTTCGTTTAACATTGGTATTTCTTCATCATCATCTTCATTATCATTATCATCGCTCTCATTTTCTTCGATATATTCAGCGACGTCTATTTTTTCCAAACTTTTGCCTTTAAATCATTCAATAGCGCCTTCTTTAGATAACATCAACAATTTACTAATTTTTGCCGTTTGATAGATGTCATCTGGTAATCTATAAAATTGTGCGTGAGTCTTTTCAGTATGGCCCATGAAACATGCCAGTTGTTCTAGTTCCGATTTTTCCATATTGAAAATCTGAGTAATTGTTGCAAGTTGCTTTCGTAATTTAGTTGACATTAGCAGTAAAGCTCTATGTTTATCACCTAGTGCTAATTGTGCGTGTTTTCGCATAACTACATACCCATTTATTGGATTATTAGTTCCAGGTAATCCAAACAGGCATTCGTTACAGGTAAGATCAAAATTATTTCGGATATTTAGTAAGTATTCAATTGCTTGGACTACTTTTTTATCGAAAAGTACTGGAACACCTCTTCCACGTTTTCCTCTGATTACAATTCTTTTGAGGGAACGATATAATTTTTTTTATAATTTATAATATATGTTTGGAAGGAGGTATCGGCTTCGAAATTCCCGAACATGCTCTTGCAGCAAATGCAATTGATGCAGAAGCTGTAGCAGTACCCATAGTGGATGTTTTGGACGAAGGTCGTCATCAACGCCAAAATATTATAAACCGATATTTTACATAATTTTTGTTTTTGGAAATTTTAATATTTTTTTTTATTAATTTGTGATGTATAACAATAAATAAATTAAACAGTTTATCTTATATTTTACAAAATTATTATTACAGAAAATAAAAATTAGTGTGTATTACAAAATTATTTTTTACTTAACAAATTAACAAGATTATCTGCACTATCAGCTAACCTGCTTATATTATTATTAATACTAGTGAGTACGGTCAACAGTTCACTATGCATTTGCTCTATTTGATTTGTTTCTGTATCTGCCATTCTCTTCCTTTTGGTGTTTTTTCTGGAGGGCGTGTTGATTATGGTGGCTGGTGTCGATGGCCCAGGGTTCTGCATTGGAGTAAGTGGTGGAAGTATTGGAGGATGAACAGGAGCATTTAATGCAGATGGGGAGAAGGGTGTTAAAATCAAATTTTTTGGGAGTTTCACAAATTTTGGGGAAGTCGTTGACACCACAGTGCCCCCCGAAGTACTGTTATAAAACTATACTGTGTGTGTGGTAATTGTGTGCCATTGTGCAGTGGTTGCGCCGGAGTGTCGCCTCTCTAATAGACTTCGTCACGCATAAACTCATAGACAATGACAGGTTCTTCGGATTTTACATGTTTAGTTTTAAGAATATATTGTACGTAGCTTTAGTTATTTAGCCGACACAATTTAGAATGTAAAGACTTAAGTGAATTCGGCAATTATCATCTAAGTTATTACTTCACAGTTTAACGTTGAGCACGTCTTCCCTTTTTCCTAACGAGGGTTGAGACAATCTTCGCACGCCTCGCTGGCGCCAAGCCACTTAAGGGTGCATGTATCTTTTTCAAGGGATGTTTCCCACGGACCATGCTATTATTCCGAGGTATAAAACTCTATGATAGGACATTTCACGTCAGATTAAGAATAGAAACGAACTCGGAACGGTCGTACGGTCACATATTTCGATTAGACCTAGTATTACTTTAATTTTAAATTCTAAACGTTTGAATAAAGTGTTTGAGTAAGAAACGAGTGTATTCTTAATTTCGTAACAAGATTTTTGGTGTCAGAAGTGGGATGCTAAACGAAATTTCGAGCGTGTAAAACGTGTTAAATTTTGGTGTGTGTACGAACACTTTGTTAGCATCACGATATTCCGTCTAAGATCCAGGCGACTTCAACAAGGAGAAACCGGAGAGTCCAACAACGAGCCGATATCCAGCAAATGAAGACGCTGTTCGCTTACATCATCCTGTAAGTAGTTCAATTTTTCATATCGAACCCTATTTTTCTATTATATATTACGATGGCTAGTGGATCCCAAGATACTCCCACGGTCCAAGTCAAATCCTCATTAGACGAAACCGAACCACCAATCGAAATCCGCGAAGTAATACCAGTAGCTACACTGTTCAAGTTTATTCATGAATTTCATGGCAGTCGTGATGAATTAACGGCATTCATCACCGATTGCAACCACGCATTTCGATTAGCGGCGGAAAGTCAAAAACCCCTATTACTAAGTTTCATACAAACGCAGATAAGAGGAAAAGCTAAAACCGCGTGTACAAATCGCACCTTCTCAACATGGGAGGAATTAAAAGAATTTCTAAAGACTATGTATCAGGATCGGAAACACTACGCGCAAATTATCAACGAGCTGACTAGCTTACAGCAAAGCGTGAAAGAATCAATGCAACAGTATTAAATTAGGATTGAAAGCACTTTGAAAAGAGCGATAAATGCAGTTCAACAAAATTGCACTGTTGTAGCCGACTTGAACGGTCAAATATCCATGCTCAATCAGATTGCTTTAAATCGTCTAGTTTATTATTGTGTACCAGAAATATCCAATCACCTTAGAACTCGCGACTTAAAAAGTCTAAACGAGGCAATCTCATACGCTCTAAATGAGGAGCAAGTTCAAAATATGTATCATAAGAACCCTTTCAGAAAGGAATTTGGTGCACAAAACAAATATTGCAAACATTGTAGAAAACCGGGCCATGATACCAGCTACTGTTTCAAAAAGAAAAGTCAAGTAAACCATGTAGACTCTTTAAATAATTCAAAACCCGACAATAATCCTAAAATCTGTAAGTATTGTAAAAACAAAGGGCATACGATTGACGAATGTAGGAAACGTCAGTACTACGCGCAACGTAATTCAAATCAATCAAAAAACGTAAACCAGGTCTCGGAAGTCACCGCCGACGCCTCAGCTCAGGAACAAATGTTCCAGGTGACCACGTTATAAACTTAAGTAATTATAATGCAACCTTGCTCGCCTGTAATCCGATGTCATACATTCAATTCGAATCTCACATTGCGAAAATCGGAGTACTGAAACTTCTAATCGACACAGGAGCAAGTATCTCGATAGTTAAAATGCAAAGCCTAAAGGGCAAGTACTCGCTAAACAAAAATGAACGAATAGGTATTAACGGCATCACAAAAGGCCTCTCAAACAAAACATTAGGTACCACATTTATCGACGTAAATGGTAAAGCACATAAATTTCAAGTGATTGACCAGCAAACGAACATACCTTGCGATGGTATTCTAGGGCATGATTTCTTAAAATCGTCCGACTCTATTGTCAATTTTAAACAGAGGACATTAACAAATTCGTATACGTCTATGCCTCTTTTTTACGTCAGTACTCCTGCGGATCAAAAACAAGTCCTAGCATAAGTCATTGCCAGTATTTTACAACACTCGACTTAGCATCGGGTTTTCACCAAATCAAAACGAAAGAAGACTGTTCTAAAACTGCTTTTTCGACACCGTTAGGTCACTACGAATATACACGGATGCCCTTCGGTCTGAAAAACGCGCCGGCTACGTTTCAGCGACTAATGAATAATGTCTTAACTGGGTTGCAAGGCCTTCAATGTTTTGTATATCTGGATGACATTGTCATTTACGCGAATTCCTTGTCGGATCACGAACTCAGGCTTCGTGCCGTGTTCGACAGACTTCGAACAAACGACCTCAAACTCCAACCGGATAAATGCGAATTTATGCGGAAGGAAGTTACGTATTTAGGTCATGTAATTTCAGATCAAGGCGTTAAGCCAAACCCTGAAAAAATCTCAATCATTAAAGATTTCCCAGTACCGCAGACCCCTAAGGACATCAAACCGTTTCTAGGTTTAACCGGTTACTACCCTCGTTTTATTTCAAACTTTGCAAAAATTTCAAAACCTCTCACTAAGTTGTTAAAAAGGGATGTACCATTCGTATGGACAACGGAACAACAAAACGCTTTTGATGCCCTTCGGAACAAGTTAATATCTGAACCGATTCTGCGATACCCCAATTTTACTCAAGAATTCATATTAACTACAGACGCTTCAAACTTCGCAATAGGCGCTGTCTTGTCTCAAGGCAAAATAGGCCAAGACCTACCTATTGCATACGCGTCCAGAACCCTCAACAAATCCGAGTGTAATTACTCCACGATAGAAAGGGAATTACTCGCGATCGTCTGGGCAACGAAACATTTCCGACCCTACTTATACGGTAGACATTTTAAAATTGTCACAGACCATCGTCCCCTTACTTGGTTGTTCTCAGTCAAGGATCCCGGATCTAAATTAGTACGCTGGCGTCTAAAACTAGACGAATTTGATTACGAGATTACAAATCTGGCAAAAGTAACTCTAATGCCGACTGTCTTTCTCGAATCCAACCGGTCCTTCATGCCGACGTTTGCAAGGAAACGTTCGATGATTTCTATAAATTTCAGCAAAAGTCAGGAGTCTGTGAGAACATCAATACTCATGAAATAAATGAGTGTATCAAACGTGCAAAAGGCCCTGTCACATATCTAATTTCGACGGATATGGATGAGAGCGAAAGCAGCTCCATCGATGACATAGACATTATCCGCCAAACAGAACACGAACTTTACTCGGTAACCAAGCTAGGTAATACGGGAAATAACGAGTACGTCGCGTTCTCAAAGTTAAGGCATTACGACGCACTAAAATACAGCGACCTATTTTACGCTGTCCAAAATTTGAAATGGCAGTTACTAAAGGATAATGTTACAGAAATTTCAATCCAATATCCTAAGGATAAATATTCAAATTTAAAAAATGAAAAGGTAATTTCGATTATTAATTTCATATTCAGAAAAGAAACACTTAAGGTAAGTTTATATCGTAATAAATTAAAAACTCCTAACGAGGAGGAAATCAAAACTATATTGCGAGAATTTCATGATGCTCCTACCGGAGGACATCAGGGATTTTATAAAATGTACAACATAATAAAAGCGGAATACAAATGGCCCAATATGTCTAAGACAATAAGACGCTACATAAAAATCTGTACAAAGTGTCAAGTAAATAAAAAATCAAGGAAAACCTTAAAGGTACCGATGGAAATTACAACAACTTCCACACAACCATTTGAGCGTCTCGCCATGGACATAGTAGGTCCACTACCGATTACGGAGAATGGGAATAAATATATCCTTACTATGCAGGATGACTTAACCAAATTTTCTATCGCACATCCTATAGAAAATCACGAAGCACAAACGGTAGCAGATAAATTAGTCGAAACGATAACACGCTTTGGTATACCGCGCACTATTCTCACCGATCAGGGTAGTGACTTGACGTCGAATCTGTTAAAAGAGGTAACCAAATTGTTTCAAATCAAACATCTATTCTCGTCTGCCTACCACCCTCAAACAAACGGCGCACTTGAGAGATCACATTCCACCCTCAAGGACTATCTAAAACACTATATTAATGATAAGCAAAGCGATTGGGACGCGTATATTAAGTTCGCGATGTTTTCTTATAATACAGCCGTACATGCTTCAACAAAATTCACACCTTATGAATTATTATTCGGACATAAACCCATTCTGCCCGTATCAATAAAGAACGAACCCCAATTCAAGTATACATATGATGACTACGTTGATAGGCTGCGGTATCGCCTATGTAAAAGTCACGAAATCGCACGCGATAATTTAATATGCGGTAAAGAACGTTCAAAACGTAATTACGACCTAGCGGCATCGCACAAAGCTTTTAAAGCAGGCGACGACGTCTTCCTAAGAGACGAATCAACTAAAGTAGGTAAAAGCAAGAAGTTGTCACCGGAATGGAAAGGCCCATATAAAATTATATCAGTAAAAGAACCTAATGCGGTGATCAAAATACGACGACGTAATGTAACGGTCCATTTCAATAGACTAAAAATCGCTCATGTTGTTTCAGATGCGGATGCCTCCACATCTCGCGAGGGCTGTCGATAACGCCCATAACAAACTCGAGCGGCATCTTCTATGAGCACATAGGACATGCCAAATTCTATTCGGACAGATGGCAGGTCTTGTCGTACATCAACATATCGTTCTATCACCAGAAAGCGCATTTAATAAGATCGATCCACGGAAAAACCGAAAACATGTGCGGAATTCCAGGCCTTAGAACAGAACTTCTTCCGTGTCAACAAGCTCTAAACTTTGTCAGTATTCAAATAAATTTAGTAAGCACAAAAGAGCAATCCCTTAAACATTTGATCAATCATACGCCTCGCACGAAACGCGGCATATTTAATGGACTAGGTCTGCATGGAAGTGGCTAACTGGTTCACTAGATGCAGATGATGCCGAATATTATGATCAAGTCATCGAACAAACCGCAAATGCGGACAAAGAAATTCAGCTGCTGATGAAAGATCAGATTCAAATTGTCAAATCAACGATTTCAAATTTTAATGCTTCCATCGCCTCTCTACGGCACAACGAAGCGCTAAATAATAATATTATTAAATTTAACAAATTTACGAATAGTATTTATAATAGAACAGTAGCTTTAGAAAGACTAAATTTAGCTATAAGTCACATCAGTTTATTAACCTATCTAGTAAACGAGCTTAACGAACAGTACGATGTTCTTATCAATGCAGTTTTATTTGCACGATTGAGTATAATACATCCAGCAGTAATCACGCCAGTTCAGCTCATGAGTAGTTTACGCGATAATGTGAAATTGTTAACCGACGGAAAGTCTTTTCCTTTTCCTCTTACGGAACAAAATGCTGCGAAACTAGTAGAAATTAGTAAACTCTCAGTATATTATAACGATCTAAAAATAATTTTTGTAGTCCAAATTCCTTTAACGAATAATGCTTTATTTGATGTATATAACTTAATCTCCTTGCCTATTCCCCATAAGCTTGACAACACTTACGCATACATCCAACCTGAATCCCAATACCTCGCACTAGCCGAAAGTAGGGTTCAGTATGTTCAATTGAATAGTTTAACAGGATGTGTGAAGATTACCAACACCGAGTACCTTTGCGAAAATAAGGAAATCTACACGGCTACGGATCACCCCAAGTGTGAAGTCACACTTATTTCCTCGTATCACTCCCAAATACCGGAATCTTGCAATACCCGAATACTTAAAGGCACTGTCAGGGTATGGCATGAATTAAGCTCTAACAATCAATGGATCTACGTTCTCCCGGAACCCACTTTGTTAAATATTCTCTGCCCCGAGATTCCACTACGTAACGAACTCGTTAGAGATATAGGAATCCTTCAGTTAGATAAAGGATGCAGAGCTTACTCAAAGAATTCCCAATTGATTGCAACCTCCAAAGTCACCACCGAGTATCATAATTTGATACCCACGGTCCCCATTATCGAAGACAATTGTTGCACCGAGCATCTTATAAACTCTTCTTTAGAATCTTATTATTTCCATGAAAGAACTTCTTATTTTCACCAACATATATATAGGTCAGACCGGTAGATCAATTAAAAAACGTATTTCAGAACACAAAAATAGTTATTTAAAAAACAAAACAGATTCAACTTATGCTAATCATTTAATTCAGAGTAACCATCAGTTTAACGACAATTTCAAAGTTTTACATTCATGTAATAAAAGTTATAAGCTTAACACTTTAGAATCATTAGAAATAAACCGATTAAGAAATACCCAGATGCTATTAAACGAACAAACAGATTTAAATAATTCCCCGCTCTTAAACCTATTCAAGGAAGAATGCAAGCACATTTAAGTTCAGAATGGATTATCAATCCTATGTTGATAGTTTATTTGCTTACTTAAGGTATATAAACTCTGTCCTATACAATTTGTGAATAATTATTAGGTATCCACCTGACGAAGCTACCGTTTAGCGAAACGCGTCGTATAAAATAAAGTTTGTGAAAATAAGAAGTTCTTTCATTTAATATGAATTTTCACCAAGTATCGACCTCCTCAATACAATTATTATTATTTCCAACCAATACATTTTACTAATGTCCGTCTGGACGACTTGAGAGTCACGTCACATCAACTCGACAATTTGAATGCTCGTATCAACGAGAACTTAAACCAACCCCATTTGATAAAATATGCAAATTGGTTTTCAATAACTGTATCCGTGTTAGCCAGCATCGTAGGATTCGCGATCACCTACAAGATCCTCAAATACTGCGGGGTCATTCAACTCGCCAAGATGCTGTTTAAGTGCAAGTCAGACAATGACCGCCAGGGATGTCTGGTAAAGATTTACAACCAATGTCACAAACGAAACAGTTCGCCTACAGCTCCGTCTATGCGAATGAGCGCCCTACGAGCAGCGGAAGATAGCTCCTTCGGACCTCTGCCTGTCCCTGCGCCACCGATCTACACCACTACAGGTATCTACCCTCCAGAGGAGACGCGCCGTCTAGCGCCAACCAAAGCTTCTCGGATGTATGACGACCAGTGAAGCTGTCCCTCTTCGCCCCAGCTTCCCTCTACGTGGGGAGGTGTTATAAAACTATACTGTGTGTGTGGTAATTGTGTGCCATTGTGCAGTGGTTGCGCCGGAGTGTCGCCTCTCTAATAGACTTCGTCACGCATAAACTCATAGACAGTGACAGGTTCTTCGGATTTTACATGTTTAGTTTTAAGAATATATTGTACGTAGCTTTAGTTATTTAGCCGACACAATTTAGAATGTAAAGACTTAAGTGAATTCGGCAATTATCATCTAAGTTATTACTTCACAGTTTAACGTTGAGCACGTCTTCCCTTTTTCCTAACGAGGGTTGAGACAATCTTCGCACGCCTCGCTGGCGCCAAGCCACTTAAGGGTGCATGTATCTTTTTCAAGGGATGTTTTCCATTGACCATGCTACTATTCCGAGGTATAAAACCCTATGATAGGACATTTCACGTCAGATTAAGAATAGAAACGAACTCGGAACGGTCGTACGGTCACATATTTCGATTAGACCTAGTATTACTTTAATTTTAAATTCTAAACGTTTGAATAAAGTGTTTGAGTAAGAAACGAGTGTATTCTTAATTTCGTAACAGTACTAGCTACCTATAAATTTATTTGTTTATTACAAATACAGTAGAACCCCGCTAATCCGAACTAATTGGGACCGGGTCTCGTTCGAATTACCGGAAATTCGGATTAACCGTACTTTTTTTTCGTAAAGGGATATCCGACAATTTAGAGATGGTTAACGTGATATTTATAAAGAACAATACTATATATTCTTATGACTTCTGCCTCTGATTGTCCGTTCCGCCATTACCGTGTGTTTACTTGCGTTCACGAGTCTACCTAACCTATCTAACTACAGTATCATTGTTTCCTGACATTGTGATTATCTTTAGTTAAGTGTTTCTAGTGTTTTATGTACAGTAGTGTTTTATGTACAGTATAGTGTTGTTTAAGTGGCTAGTTAGGCCTACTGTACATAGTGTTTCTGACCTTGTGGCACTGAGACTTGTATCGGCCCGACTATCCATGTTTTCTGACATTGCGACTGTTTTAGTTTAACATACAACGATGTCAACTAAACGAAAACATACGACTTGTTCCTTAAAAGAGAAACTTGAGGTTTTAAGTCGTTTAGACAAGGGCGAAAGTGCAGTAAAACTAGCTTTAGAATTTGGTGTAGGTAAAGCTACGATTACGGACTGGAAAAAAAACCGGGCTAAGCTAGAACAGTTCTCCACGGCCTTCACTAGCCAAACTCTTGAAAATCGGCAAACCTCAAAAGTTTCAAAGTTTGAAAAAGTCGATGAGGCTCTCCATTTGTGGTTTGTGCAAGAAAGAGAAAAAGGTACACCCTTAAGTGGACCTCTTTTACAAGAGAAAGCGATTCAGTTTAACTGCTTAATGAATGGCGATGAATCATTCATCGCGAGCAACGGATGGTTAAACCGGTGGAAGATGCGTCATGGTATCCGCCAATTGACGATAACTGGAGAACAACTGTCTTCAGATAATGTTGCGGCACAAGCGTATTTGGACGAGTTTTCAAATATTATTAGTGAAGGAGGCTATTCTCCTCAGCAGGTTTACAATGCTGACGAAACCGGCCTGAACTTTAAAGCGTTACCTAACAAAACTTTAGCCTCGCAGCAGGAAAACCGTGCCCCCGGGTTTAAAATGAGCAAGGAGAGGGTTACATTGATGGCCTGTAGCAATGCCAATGGGAACCACAAATTGCCATTAATGATGATCGGCAAAGCAAAAAACCCGAGGGCATTTAAGAATGTAAACATGAAGTCCCTACCGGTCTATTATACTAATCAAAAACGAGCGTGGATGGACATGGTTTTATTCAAGGCTTGGTTTCACAACCAATTTGTCCCGGCTGTCACACGCTTTAACAAAGACAATGACTTGCCAAATAAGGCAATCCTATTTGTTGATAACGCCCCATCTCACCCAGACGTTACTGAACTGAAAAGTGGTGAAATTGTGACTATGTTCCCCCCCCCCCCCCAACGTTACAGCTTTGTTACAACCTATGGACCAAGGCGTTCTCCAGGCAATGAAGCTAGCCTACCGCAAAAAGTTTCTTCGCACTCTTCTTGAAGAAGATGCCACATTAAGTTTAATGGACAAAATCAAAAGAGTGACAATAAAGGACGTTGCGTATTGGTCAGCTGAAGCATGGGCTGGAGTCACTGAACAGCCTATTCGAAAGTCCTGGAGAAAGCTCTGGACTTCTCTTAAAATTGAAAATTTGCCAAATGACTGCTCTGATCAAGGATCCCTACTTAACCTGGTCAGAGAAATTCCTGGTTGTGAAGAAGCAAACCATGCTGACATCGATGAATGGGTAGCAAGAGATCCCGACACCCACGAGAATCTATTAGACGAGGTCATAGTAGCTGCGGTGAATCGTCCGGAAGGTGATCCCGAGAGCAGTGATGACGAGGAAAGTGGCGCTGGCGGCAGTGAGCCGGTATCACACTCCGACGCGGCAGCCGCATTTGACCTTGCCCTACGCTACGCAGAGCAAAACTCCAAGTCGACACCTGCTGACTTGATGTTTCTGCGGCGATGGCGCAGCATTGCATCATCTAACAGATTTTCTTCTTTGAAACAATTTAACTGACATGATGCACCGTTGTTAGATTTTGCCATGTATGTATGTATGTAGAGTAATAGGCCCTACTAGCTGTACTGTTTTTACTATACATCAGATGATTTTAAAATTTTTACTGTAATCTACAGTATATTAATCAATTTTTTACTGCATATTGTACAATCTTAAATCGTAATAAAACAACTTTTTTCTGAAATGCAATAAGTTGTATTTTTTTTTTGGTCGGCGGCGGCGGTTCGGATTATCCGGAAATTCGGATTATCGGAGTTCGGATTAGCGGGGTTCTAGTGTACCTTTTTTTTCATTTTCCATAGCTTACCACTCCTGGTTCAACATTGTCATTGCCTTTAATAGCACTCCATCCCATTAAATTTATTAAGCGGAGCTCCTTATCATTTAAGGGAGGTACTTGTGCCTCACCACCACCTGTCCCTTGGCATTCCTGCCTTAAAGCTTGAGCTTTACCCTTAACTTTTTGTTTCCAGTCAGTTAAACTCTAAAAAATATTTCTTGCTTGTGGATCTACATATTAAGGATATTATACTATTACTTACTCTTTGCCATTTCTCTACTGTTTTACATCCCAGCCCCATCGAATTTAATTTGTTTGCCAGTTCTGCCCAAAGTTGATTATAATCTTGCCTGCCATTTATTCCCTCAAACTTTTGTGTGATGAGCCTGGGGTGGTCCTCCAAAAAATCGAGCATCACACTCCATTGGCTGGAATTAATTTTCATACGTTTCTAAATAAAATATGAATAATAAATTTTGAGGTCTTAAATGCTGTGAAAAATTAACAAGTACAAAATATAAATAACTTACGTTCATAATAAAATGTCGTGGTAGTAATATTTTGAAATATAAATATTTTACTAAAAGGTGTCGCCGTCTTTACACTCTCACGCGAAATAAAGAAAAGGAAGATGTGATGTATTCACCAATAAAACACGTCTGATCTGTCTGACATTTTATTTCGTAGTGGTTCACACATGAATGACGTTACACACAGAACAATAATTATGTTGCCCTCGCAACACCCCAAACAGTATATACACTGTACATCAGATGGCGCTGTGTCCTGAATACTACACTACCTCCCCCCTTAATTAACAATCATTCTAATTACAACTATACATCGAGAAAAGAGAAAAAAACCAAAAAAATTATTAATTCAATAACCCATATCTATCCGGTTTTTTCTTAATTCTAATCGATCTAGCAATTAAATTGCTACTACAGTCCTCATTATTATCGTCAGATATCACACATCGCACTGCAAGTCCATTGTCGAAGGTCGGAAGGTTCGATTCCTCCACGGGTCACCAAACATAAGAACGGGCTAAACTTTTGGTTTTGACTATGCCCATGTGACTACAATGCAATTCGCTAAGAATTTTATGTTGAAGTGAAGTAGGAACAACCACTCTATAACCAAATAAAATACAATCCTTATCAGCACTAAGTTCGTTTTTACGTAAGAAATATTGTTTATAAATTTTTGCACATTTCTTAGGCCAGCCTAATTTAATAAAATCTAAAATTTTACTCAAAATCGAATCTTTTCGCGTTCTTCCGCAATCTGTTTACTGTCAATAATCATATCCTTATTATCTTGAATATAATTTAAATAAGAAGTGTCTGAATCCGGTTCAACTAAAATTTCAGATAATGGTAAGCGCGATAATCCGTCCGCTATATTTTTCTCCGAACTTACATATTCTATATCGTACTTAAAATTTGATAAGATTAGCGCCCAATTTTGTAATCGGTTCGCAGATAATATAGGAATTCCCTTCTTCGGCCCAAAAATTGATAGTAAAAGTTTACAATCGGTTACTAATATGAATTTCTTATTATATAAATACTGCACAAAACGCTGTACTCCAAAAATAATAGCTAACGCCTCCTTTTCTATTTGCGGATATACTCGTTGAGACTTTGATAAGGTACGTGAAGCATACGCAATCGGGCGTTCTTCTCCAGAAGGGTAAATATGAGAAATGACTGCTCCCACTCCATAAGCAGAAGCATCAGTGGTTAGTTTAATTGGTAAGTTTGGATTGAAGTGAGCTAAAACCTCGGCAGAAATTAATTTTTGTTTTACTAAATTAAATGCGTTATTACATTCCTTCGTCCAACGAAATTCTACTTGATCTGATAATAATTCATATAACGGTTTTAAAATAGTAGAGGCGTTTTTAATAAACTTATTATAATAATTAACTAATCCGAGGAATGATTTTAACTGAGTTTTATTCTCAGGTACTGAAACACTTTGAATTGCCTCCACCTTCTCGGGACATGTATGTAATCCATACTGATCAATTATATATCCTAAATATTTAATAGACTCTTTAAAAAGATCACATTTTTCTTTTTTAATTGTCAATCCCGCCTGTTCAAAACGTTTTAATACCTCTCTAACGCGTGTTAAATGTTCCGATCTATTTGAACCTGTGATAAGAATATCATCTAAAAAACAAACTACGCCTGGTACACCCAATAAAACTCTTTCTATAATTTTCTGAAATTTTGCAGGCGCGCAAGCTACCCCAAATGGAAGTCGTGTATATTCAAATAAACCCATATGGGTACTGATCGTGGTTAACTTCATCGATTCCGCATCAAGACATAATTGTTGATATGCTTGTGAAAGATCTAATTTAGTAAATTCTTGGCCCCCATGTAATTGACTAAACAAATCTTCAATTTTTGGTAAGGGATGCTTGTCCACTTTTAAGTAAGGGTTAATTGTGACTTTATAGTCACCGCAAATTCTTACTGAACCATCTTTTTTTAACACGGGAACAATTGGTGTTCCCCACTGACTGTAATTTACAGGTTTCAAAATTCCTAACTCTATTAACCGGGTTATTTCTCTTTCTACTTTGTTTCTCATGGCATATGGTATCGGCCTGGGTTTACAAAATTTGGGTGAAACTCCCTCTTCAATACTTAAATTAATATTATCACTTTTAAATAAGCCTAATTTTGATGAAAAAACATTAGCAAAATCCTTATCTAATATGTCAAGTTTGTCATTAGCTTTATTCAACTGGTGAATAGACAAATTGAACTTCCTAAAAAAATCTCTACCCAACAAGGGTGGGCCACCACCATCAATAATTTGCAAGTTAATATCTTTTCTAAGATTATTATATTTAATATTCACTGTGATATAACCACATGGTATAATTTTTTCACCAGTATAACTGACTAAACATTTATCACTTTTATGTAATGGCAAATCTTTAAAATACTTATTTTTTGTATAGCTTGAAATAACTGAAAGTGCGGCCCCTGTATCAATTTCAAATTTTAATTTAACATTCTCTACATAACAAAATATTTCAATAGGTTCATTTTTACATTTCAATTGCAAACTAAACATTGGCATGTCTGATTCCTCAGTTTCCTCAATAAAATCATGCTTACTTTGAAATTTACCCTTATTGCTTTTACAAATAATCGCTAAATGCCGTTTCTTATTACATTTATTACACTTATAATTTTTATATTTGCAATTAAAGGATACATGTCCGTTCTTGCCACATACCGTACACGTTTTTGATCCGGATGGTCCTGCGGCATCTCTTTCTTGAGCCTGAACTTTCGAATCCTTACGATCGGAAATCCGCGGCACCTTCCTGCTTGGCATCCGATAGAACTCTTCCGACGATTCTTTCTTCGGTTGCGTTACCAATTCAAAATTATGCCTTGCAGCCTCCTTGTTGGTGGCAATTTCAACAGCAGCTTCAAAACTTAATTCTGACACATCTTCTTCAAATAATCTGTCGAGAATTGGTCCTTTTTCTAACCCCATTATGAAACGATCCCTTATAACTGTTTTTAGCTCCGTTCCGAAATTGCATTTTAAAGCCAAATTTCTTACACGGGCTGACCATTCAGCCATCGTTTCACTTTTAATTTTATAACAATTATAAAACTTATACCTCTCGGAAAAATATGATTTCTTTGGTGCATAATATTTACTTAAAATTTCCAGTATTTGTTGAAATGTTTTCTTTTCAGGTTCATCCGGTATACATAAACTATGCAGCGTTTTATAACTTTCTTCGTTACAACTGTTTAGTAATAATGCCTTTTTCTTGATTTCATCGGTAATATCATTTATCAGAAGGAATTGTTGTAATTTTACTTTAAAAACTGGCCACCCACATTCTCTTGGATCAAATTCCCGTAAATTTCCAATATACGCAGTCATTTCGGCACGTGCTCAATATGTTGAACATGGTTTAAAAAATGAATCTACTGCTAGAGAAATGTATATTAAGTAAGTATGTAATGATGATGTGAAATTTTAATACAAAAATTGAATTTTTAGAGAAAGAAAAAAACATGTGCAACAACTTGGTTTGGTTGTTTGTCAATCCAACCCATG
Organism: Cetonia aurata; assembly: GCA_949128085.1. Lineage (NCBI taxonomy): Eukaryota > Metazoa > Arthropoda > Insecta > Coleoptera > Scarabaeidae > Cetonia > Cetonia aurata. Next base: position 13,999,757 of record OX421889.1, read on the forward strand.
GCTTGCTGTGTCTCCCGATGGTGTAGTGTACGAACATGGAAAGCCCGTTAAGTTATTAGAAATAAAATGTCCTTTTAATGGTAAGATAGGTACAAACTTCACTTATTTTGGGAAAATTTTGTTACCACTTGTAGGTGGCATAAAATCAGCAAAGGAAATAGAAGAATTTTGTCCTTTTTTGAAGCGAGAAAAAGGGAAATTAACTCTTAAGAAAAAAAATGCTTATTATGCTCAAACACAGCTAAATATGGCTGTATTGAATCTCAAATCCTGTGATTTTGTTGTGTTCTGTTCATATGATAAGTCTTCCCTTGTTTTAAAACTAGATTTTGATGAAGTTTATGTAGAAAATATGTTATTTAGATTGAAAAGTGTTTATTTTCAACACATGTTACATAATCTTTGTTCATTATTAAAACAATAAACACATAGGTACATATTGCTGTGATAATTATGAAAATGTGAATTATTTAAAATTAAATTAATGCTTGTGACCAAATGTCTGAAATTAATTATTAAGTTGAGCGCCAACTCTAAAATAGAGTAAAAATTTCTTGAAGAGCATGGGATTCAAAATCCCAGTGGTCACCTTCTGAAGGTAAACCTTAAGAAACTGAAAGTGGGTGTAAATTGACCACGATGTGGGGAAACAAATTAAAACAACAAAATTTGAATTTTGAAATTAATTAGAACTTTAATAAATAAAAAAAACAAATAGGAAGAAATTTAAAACCTTAGATTAATTAAAATCCAGGCTTAAAAGAAAACTCCCTATATTTAACGTGAAAATAACAAGATTAAGAAAATTTAGAAATATAAAATTTTTATACACCACGTGTAAATCGCAAAATGGCGTTCTCAGGTGAACGTCTTTACCTTTAAATACTTAAAACTGCTCAAATGTAGTCAGCAATTACAAAGCAAGGTAAAAATACCTTCAAAACAGTGAACCACAATCAAATCTAATTGAAAAGGAAAAAGAATGAATCAAAAATTAATTAAATATCAAATAAAAAAAAAATGAACTCTCAAAAAGTAAAATTAAATCAGCTATAACAAACTATTTGGAATTCCAAATATAATACAAAGAAAATTAACTGAATTGAGTGTAAGATGGCTCTACTAAGGTTAGATTTGTAAAAATCAAATGACACGCGGAAACAAAATGTCTTCAAACGACATACATTTACAGCGCTCAGGAAAATGATCTTACCTTCGCAGAGTCTAATTGTACACTGCCTTCTCTCTCCCGCAAGCGAGCACTCGCCGGCCCAAGAGAAGCGCACGCAAACAGCGGTGATCTTACACGGTAACATGACTTAACCCAAGCAAACAAACATGTAAAGCAAAAAACAGAGCTAAATGAAAATTACATTGCGGTAAAACAAAACTAAAAATGATATTAATAAGAATTTTTCAACATGTTTCAAAGTAACTTAATACTAACTTAACTTTTACGAAAAATTTAGTGTCTTTTAAAAATCTTCTTGAAAACAGCTGACTTGGACGAAGGGGTCAACGCACTCACGCACAGTTTTTCATCCCCTTTTTCCACAGCACATCTCCCGATTATAAAAGAAAAAAAATTGCACTTGAAAAGTGTCATTGTTTTGCTTTTGAAATCGCACGCACACAAAAGAAAAAACAAAAATTGACAGTCCGAAAAACGGAAAATAAAAAAAAATTAAAATCCTGTCTCCGCACACAGGGGTGAAAACGTCACTTCCGGGCGGCGAGCTACCCGGGGTCGTGGTGAAAGTTCTGGAGGGCAGAGATGTGGTACCGACCTTTGTTCTGGGTACCGTCCAAAGTGTGCAGTTCGTAGGTGACCCCATCAAACACACGGGCCACTCTGTACGGTCCAACAAACGGAAGTTCCAGCTTTTGGCAGGTTTGCTGGTCACGTCTTCCCAAACGATATCGACGCACCAGGACTTGGTCGCCGACATTGAACCGGGTACGCTTGGTGATTTTGGCATTTTCTTGGCGGACATAACGTTGTCCCCTGAGTTGAAGCTTCCTTCTGGCTTCCTCTGTACGTGCCTCCACGTATACATCCTCCTCGAGAAGGTTCCAAGGGCGACTAGGCAACCTTCCATACATTAAAGTGTATGGGCACTCCTCCGTGGTGGTGTTGGGAGTGTTGTTTATCCAATTTTCGATGTTTTGGACGTGGCGGACCCAATCAGGATGGCGTTGATGGGTTTGCATCCTGAGAAACTTGACGATTTCCTGGATGTATCTCTCGCAAGGATTCCCACAAGGATGACGTATAGAACAGAAAGAAACATAAATATCACGCTCATTCATGGCGTCAACAAAACGATGCGTGTTAAAATAAGTGGCATTGTCAGCAAGAATGCGGCGCATTTTACCTTGATTTCGTATAAAATTGTCAATGCAACGGATTGCTGTATCAGTGTTGTAATATCTGGTGGGAAAGAGTCTTACGTATTTGGTGAAAACATCTACCATGACGAAAATGTTGCGGTAGCCATAAGTTCCAGGAATGAGATTTCCAAGAAAGTCGACGGCGACGAGGTCGAGTTTGTTCTCTACAACTATGCTCTTGATGACATTCTGGCAGGTGCGGTTCTTTGATTTTCCCAGTTGACATTGAAGACATGTGCGGACGATGGATTTGGCAATGGTCTTGTCTCTTGTTGCGAAGAAAGCTTCTCGGAAGGTGAGCCAAAGTTTGTGACCTCCAATGTGTCCAAGAGATTGATGTAGCTCCTGCATTGCTTGACGTGCGAATGACTCGGTGAGTACGACATTGAACTGGTCTCGTATCCTTTTCATTAGAATACCATCTCTGATGACAAAATCCTTGTACTCATCCCGGTGGACTAATGCCTCTCGTATTCGATCGAAACAATCATCTTGTTGCACCTCGTTGATCCTGACAAAGTCAAACAACCCCTCGGCTTCATACATGTTGTATGTGTTTACCTCAACATGGTTGAAATGGCTTTTCAGATTGTGCATACGAGACAAAGCATCAGCTGTTACATTCAAATCTCCTCTTATGTGTCTTATCTCAAAAACATATTCTGATAATAATAAAGACCATCGATAAATTCGGTTGTTTGAGAACCGAGTTGACATTAAAGATGTTAATGCAGCATGATCTGACTCAATTATGAATTTCTTGCCTAGTAAATAAAATCTTAACTTGTTTACTGCATGGACTACAGCTAGCATTTCTTTTTCTGACACCGTGTATTTTAACTCATAGCTTTTCAAAATTCTGGAGACAAAACAAATTGGTTCTTCTCCATTCCTGCCAATTTGAATCAAGACACCACTGATGGCTGTGTCACTGGCATCGACACGTAACAAAAATTCTTTACTAAAATCTGGCAATAATAAACATAATGATTTGTGAAATTCAGACTTTACATTTTCAAATGCTTCTAATCTTTCTTTTGTCCATTTAAATTTTTCATTCTTTCTCAACAATTCAAATAAAGGTGCACTGATGTGTGCTAATCTTGGAACAAACCTTTTGTAGTAGTTGACTACCCCAAGAAAACCTCTTAATAACTTTATGTTGCTAGGTCTAGGGTACTTTTTGATGACGTCTAGCCTAGATTCATCTACTCTGACATAATTCTCTGTTAAATCATATCCTAAAAACTTTACTTCATGCTTTACAAACTCACATTTTCCTAAATTCACTTTTAAACCATTCCTTGCTAAAACTTCAATAACTTTGCGCAAATGCACTAAATGTTCATCTAAACTCTGACTAAAAATTAAAATATCATCGATGTAATGAGCTACAAACGAATTGTATGGTTCTAAAATCTGTTGCATTGCCCGTATCAACGCGGCAGCCGAACTACTTAAACCATAAGGTACAACCTTAAACTGATACACATTTCCATCAACCATAAATCCACAAAACTTTCTAGATTCTTTGTTCAACGGTACCAACCAAAAAGAGCTCTTTAAATCTAGCTTTGTAAAATAATTCGCATTTGTACACCTTGCCAACAATGTTTCAACCGTGACTGGAGTTTCGAACTGCGGTCGTGTGCGTTCATTCAGACGTCGGGCATCAAGACACAAACGGATGTCTCCATTCTTCTTTTGGACGACGACTAAAGGATTGACGTACCTTGTTCTTCCACGTTCAATTATCCCATCTTGAAGCATTTGGGATACCTCAACTCTGACTTTTTCTTGCATGTTTTTGGGAATTGGATAGTTCTTGATTTTGAAAGGTTTCGATTCATCTACTTCTAAAGAATGTTCATAACCAACTGCTAAACTTGGGAATTTGTCTACTAAGGATATGTACTGCTTTAAAATTTCTTTGACTTTAAATTCAAACTTTTCATCACAATCAATCTTAAATTCATTTAAATCATCTGGGAATTCAATCTGGGAATTGTTTGCTTCTAACTCTACTACTTCATCAACAACTTCTTCTTCTTTAACCTCATCAACTAATTCACTACCCTGTATATCGTTTTCCAAACAATCACTTTTCAATATCTCTAAATTCACATTTTCTTTCTCTTTTCTTAAACAATTTATAATCCTCTCCTTACTAGGAGTCTCATCACACCAATTAATCCTCTCCTCTCCTACCTTAATCAATCTCTTATCTACATCTACCACCGCTCTCATCTTGTCTAACAAATCTATCCCAATGATTCCATCTCTTTTTAAACCTTTTAATGAAATAAACTCTCCCAGAAAAGTTGAATTTTGTAATTTGAATTCTACGACAAAAACTCTGTTGATGGCAGCAATTATCTTTTTTGTAGCAGTAATGATTGTAATTTTTCGAGTTGGAATGAATTTCCCTACTTTTTCTTTCTCTAGCATTTTTACTTTCTCTTCGTCTAAAATTGAAACCTCACTTCCCGTATCTACTAAACATCTTAAAACATTCTTTCCAAACATTGCATTTACATGTGGCAAATCTGAATTGATTGATCTTAAATCATTTTGTAAAATGGTGTACAATTCTTTCTTTTTGGTTGGATTTTCTAAAAATCCTGCCCACGAGCTTCATCAAGTAGTTCTTTCGGCTTTGTTTGACCCTTTTGCTCATTTAAATTAGACCTAGTGTCTTTGTGAATTGCGCCAGTGCTGTTTGATATCTGATTTGTTTGAATTTGATTAACGTAGCGATTTGAATTCCACTGCACAGAATCTCTAGGCAAAACTTTGTCAGCTGACTTAATTGAATTCTGATTTTGTGGGGAAGCCACTTGATTGACGTTTGACCTTGTCTGGACATCGTGACGGTCATTTTGGTGCGTTGTGGATACCTGAGGCACATTCTGATTGTTTGAATTTGGACTCTGACGTCCACCATTTCTAGGAGTGAAAGACTGTCTCCTGTTGAAATAGGGAGCTGGTCTCGGATTTACATTAGTTCGCGTTTGCTGCTGACGGTAGAAACCATCATTACTCGAACTGCCAGTTGCCTGATTGTGGTTGACATGGCCTTCAGGACTTCGCGAATTGCTAGGATTTACCTTGCATTGTTCCGCTTGATCTAATCTCTTCATTAGTTCCAACAATTGACTAACAGAGGTTATATTTTGCATCGCAATGGCTTGAGTGACCTCAGGCTCAAAATGCCTGGATAATTGCGTGATCAAATCAGATTCCAAAACGGGTGGTGTTAAAAATTTGAGAATATTGATTTTCTTTATGACATAGGCTTCTCTACTATCTAATCCGCACTTATTATAAGAACCTAAGAATAAATTTGTTCTCACCCTTTGTTGAATCGCTTGACTCCAGTATTGTCGTTGAAATACATCTTGGAAGTGGTCCCAGGAATTGATCGTATCTGCGACGAAGTCAAACCAGGATCTCGCTTCATCCTTCATGGCGTTGCGGGCGATCCGCAGCTTGTTTCTTTCTCCCGGTACAGATTCTAAAAATTCGTTCAAATTTCTTAGAAACGCCATTGGATTGGGCGTTACCGAACCAAAAAATTTCGGTAACTGTTCCATTTGAACAGGCATTGACAAAATACTGTTACCAAACTGATTGACATTGGGAATTTCTTGAATTGATGAAATTTTTCTGTTTATTTGTTCTTCTGCTCTTTCCACACTCTCAGCAATCTTTTCCTTCACTTCGCATTCTATTTTTCTGACTCTTTCTTCAACCACATATTCTCTCTCATCCCATTTATTTTTCATTCCTTTTATCTCTTTCTGACAATGTTTAATTGATATTTCATTAGCTGTTGATCTTATTGTATTATCTAATACTTTATTCTCTACTTTCTTAACGTTTTCATCTACTCTTATGATTTCTGATCTAAAATCACTCCTTATCTCATCAATCTGTCTCTGTATCCCTTTTGTTACATTCATAATCTCATTATTAGAAACAACAATCTCATTATTAGAAACAACAAGCTGTCTAATCATCATCATCACATCTTTCATTCCTATACTTTCCTCAGTTTTTCCTGTCTCACTCTGCTCCAACGTCTCGATGTGCGACTCCCTCACATCCGTCAAAAGTGCTTGTGGAAGCTCCATCTGCTTGCTCTCCTTTTCCTCAGGAAATGAATCCTCCGAATACGTCTTGTTTAGCACGGTTGCCACAGATTCCTCGCTCGTGTACCTGGGTTGCTCCCTCCAGGTTCCTTCTGGGACGAACAATTTGTCCTGTGCTTGGTTCTCTCCGGACATTTCGACGATTTTCAAAAATTTTTAAACACAACAGGTATTAGTTTCCCCGAAACAGTTGAAAAATTCACGAAACCTCGTGCAGGGAAAATTACAAAGTAAATCGTGGCCAAAAATGAATCAAAACAACAATGAATCGTGAGCCCCACGTTGGCAAAGCCAAATAATTATGCTGTGATAATTATGAAAATGTGAATTATTTAAAATTAAATTAATGCTTGTGACCAAATGTCTGAAATTAATTATTAAGTTGAGCGCCAACTCTAAAATAGAGTAAAAATTTCTTGAAGAGCATGGGATTCAAAATCCCAGTGGTCACCTTCTGAAGGTAAACCTTAAGAAACTGAAAGTGGGTGTAAATTGACCACGATGTGGGGAAACAAATTAAAACAACAAAATTTGAATTTTGAAATTAATTAGAACTTTAATAAATAAAAAAAACAAATAGGAAGAAATTTAAAACCTTAGATTAATTAAAATCCAGGCTTAAAAGAAAACTCCCTATATTTAACGTGAAAATAACAAGATTAAGAAAATTTAGAAATATAAAATTTTTATACACCACGTGTAAATCGCAAAATGGCGTTCTCAGGTGAACGTCTTTACCTTTAAATACTTAAAACTGCTCAAATGTAGTCAGCAATTACAAAGCAAGGTAAAAATACCTTCAAAACAGTGAACTACAATCAAATCTAATTGAAAAGGAAAAAGAATGAATCAAAAATTAATTAAATATCAAATAAAAAAAAAATGAACTCTCAAAAAGTAAAATTAAATCAGCTATAACAAACTATTTGGAATTCCAAATATAATACAAAGAAAATTAACTGAATTGAGTGTAAGATGGCTCTACTAAGGTTAGATTTGTAAAAATCAAATGACACGCGGAAACAAAATGTCTTCAAACGACATACATTTACAGCGCTCAGGAAAATGATCTTACCTTCGCAGAGTCTAATTGTACACTGCCTTCTCTCTCCCGCAAGCGAGCACTCGCCGGCCCAAGAGAAGCGCACGCAAACAGCGGTGATCTTACACGGTAACATGACTTAACCCAAGCAAACAAACATGTAAAGCAAAAAACAGAGCTAAATGAAAATTACATTGCGGTAAAACAAAACTAAAAATGATATTAATAAGAATTTTTCAACATGTTTCAAAGTAACTTAATACTAACTTAACTTTTACGAAAAATTTAGTGTCTTTTAAAAATCTTCTTGAAAACAGCTGACTTGGACGAAGGGGTCAACGCACTCACGCACAGTTTTTCATCCCCTTTTTCCACAGCAATATGTACAACGTTTTTTTTTTTTACTTAGAACAGAGCTTCGTAGAATTAATTCAGTTTATTATGATTTCAATCATCCTCATTAATTGTTGGTGGCTGCAAATTTGTTAAAACCCCTGCCATATATACAATATCATCAATGTGACTGAACAAGTTATGTGTAATTTTTTGCAATATGTTGTATGTCTTTATGCGACATATAGATCTTTCGACGTGAATTCTTACACTCGCAATAGAATATGTCTCTTCAATTTCGTCCACTGTCAGATGTACATCATGGACGAAGGGGGGGACAACCAACAATACATTATCTTTGCATTTTATCCCAGGGAAGCCTTTGTCAGCAAGTACTACATCGTTAGCTTCTAAAAGATTTAAGATTCCACAGTCATTGGTTATGAAGGCGTCACTAGAACGACCTCCATAACAACATGATAAAAAACAAATAAACCCACATGGATTAATACCAATCAAAAACTTAGCGGTAAAATTGCTTTTATAATTAGAATATGTATGTATTCTAGCATCAACACGTTTATTAGGTGTCTGTATCAATACTTCAGTGCAGTCAATAATCACGCGACACTGAGGATAGTTCCTTTTAAAAGTTTCAGGCATAGTATTATTAACTGTAAGTCTACTGGGCCAATGAATAAAGTCTCTAGTTTTTTGTACTAGCTCATTCAATACAGAAAAAAATACCTGAGATATTGTTGTTCTGTGACAACTGAAAAACAAACCCAGTGCGGTAAAAGAAATTCCCAATTTCATCTTCATTAGGAAAATAAGTAATTTATCTTCATTAGTTAACTGAGAATTTCCATGAACTCGATTGACCATCAGACTAAAGAAAAAAAGAAATTTATCTAATGTCAAGCCTACTAATGATGTTAGGTGAGTTGAGTGTTTAACAGATTTATAGCCATGGAAGCCCTTACATGGGATTATGATATCTTCATTTCCAACACACTTGTCAGTTTTATTGTTAAAACAAACATTTTCTATGGGGCACTTGATAGTAATTTGTGTAGCTGCTTCTGACTTAAAGCCATTACCAATTCCAAAATTAGTTTCAAAAATGAAATTTTTATTGTGGTCACTAAATGAAATATCATCGAAGTTTATTTGGCAACTGAAATCACTGCTTTTCACTGCTACGCTTGGTGGCGCACTGTTGATCGTTATCAAATCTACTCTGTCACTTGCAACATTTATTTGGTCCTTACTGATGAGCTTGTTTTCCTTATTGAGTGATCTGCTCTTTAAACGGTTGAAACGGTTTAATTTTAATTCTGTATTGGAACTCTGATGGTGTTTATATTGCTGGAATATAAATACATTAGGTATTCAATTTGTCAATAATTTTTGTGTAACTTCTTACTTTTGGAAATATTGTGGAGTTGTATGATGGACTTTGGGCAATGTTACTCTTTTCATTCCCAACAAAGTGGGCACTGCATACTTTATTGTAAATTTTTGGTACCCAATTTTTACCCGCACTACTACAAAATTAAAAAAAAAGTTAGGTTAGGTTCTCTAAAAAAACCTACTACCTACTCCACTCTTCTTATGTTTTGAATCCACACCTTTCGCCGTTCTTTTTCATATGATTTACCAGGGAAATTATAAAATTTTATGGACGAATCCGTGTTGTGATAAGCATTGTGACATCCCACAACACAACAATTTACTTTTGAAACTCTAAAAGAACCTTTTTCCATTCTGCCCAATTTTGTTTATATAATAATTATTATTGGTATATTTATTCACGTATACCTGTGAATATATACACATAAATATCGTATTTTAGGTAATAAACTTATTGAAAATATGTGTTTGTAGTGCGTTCACCTCGGTTTGTTTACCCAATCAGTCTGCGCAATTGTGCCAGTAGAGGGCGCGGATGCATTTACACTCGCTCTCTATAGGTACGAAGTAGGATAATACATATTGCGCAAGCGTATTAACGCCCCTTAAAGTTAAGGGGCCGTTAAGCCTAGAATATTGACCGCTTAAGCCTGGGCAAAATTACAAAAAAATTCGTTTCTGTTCAAAAGACCTAAATTTACCATTCTAGTAAAACATAGATGTCGCCACCAATAGCTGGCGATATAAAATATTCGGGATATTTTAATAAGATTGAAAAATTTCGTTTTAGGTGGTGATCACGTGACCAAGGCGTGACAGAACTTCTTTGAACTTGGTTGCAAGTATTATCCTGTGTCACTTGTCTAGCACTTGTGCCATAGGTATTATCGTAGTGTATTGTATGTGTATTAGCAGAGTGTCTATTAGCGATTTATTATTATTATTTTTATTTATATTTATTATTATTAGCGGTAGTGGTTTATAGTTGTACTTACGTTGTTCTAAAAATTAAAATTATAGTTCTTAGCGTTATTTTATTATTATAGGTAAGTCTAACAAATAGATTTATAATATAGAGGCGGCAACTCTATGGCGAAACGATTAGTTACAAAATACAAGTGCATAGTGAAGGAAACGTTGAAAGTCAGAAACGTCAAAATTACAACGTTCATAATCTAGAAACTCACTGTTTACATCGATTTTTCAGTACTTCATTCATCCATATCCTATAAAAAAGAATGTTCAATTTTGACTCACAAAAACACAACGTTTTCGTTTATGTGCATATAAGTCGCCAAATAGGTGGTCCACATTCAAAACTCTCATCAAATTATTTTTCAGGAAATAAGTCAGACAATTATCATGCCAAAGAAGGCCCCCTTAAGTAAATGTAGAAAACGATCTACTAAAGCTTTGGCAATGAAAAAATTGTGGGCAAAAAGAAGGACTAATCAGGAGTAAGTAAAAAATATATATATATAGCAATAAACCAGTGTTAAAATATTTTTTTTAAGAACTTTTAATGTAGCAGCCGATGAAAATGCGATTAACATTATGCACAATTATTGGTATGTTTTAACAATTAAAAATTGCTAAAAAATAATACCTATGATTTAACTTTCACAGCACCAATAAAGAAATTCCAGATCAAGGTTTCGGGCAAGATGCAAATATTGAAAATGTTGCTTCAAAGTAAGTAGTATACTTTTATTATTAAAAGTACACAATCCATATTATTTATTTATGTTATAAATTACCACATATCACACTTAGGTACTAATTTATGACAATTTTTTGATTATAGTGGTGGAATAGAAATTCCAGAATCTGTGGACCCATGGGATCCCAAAGGAGAGCATGAACAGTATGAGATAATTATTATGCATTATGAGAAATATTATATTCATTTTTTTTTTCTAGTATTGCTGCCCATAATTTGTATGTTGAACCCAGTGCAGTTGTTGAATCAGAAAGAATAACTGGGAATCGTATTGTCGACATCCACTACATTATAACAGAAACGTTAAAAGCCCAATACAATCATTCTAAGCAATGTACATATGGCCTGTTAAAACCATTTTATGAAAAGAAAAATGGATTAGCTTCAAGAATAACATTAAAATGTATGTCTTGTGAAAAATTGCATATGATTCATACCCATGAACCTGCACCTGATGGATCTGCAGCTGTGAACACAATTTTTGTATGGAGTGCTTTAGCAAGTGGTAGTACGTACACGCAAACGAAAGATGTATTAATTGGGCTTGACATTTTTCCATTAAATTCGGTCCAGTTTTTAAAAATACAAGACAAGCTTGGCGATACTTGGAAAGACGCTATTTGGAAAAGTATGGAAGCAGCTGGTAAAGAAGAAAAAAATCTGGCCATAAAAAATGGTCAAATTTGTGATGATGGGACACCATGGATTGCAGTACATTGTGACGGTGGCTGGAGTAGGCGTACTTATGGCCATTCTTACAACTCTTTATCTGGAACTGTAAAACTCTTGAATATCAACCTGGCTATTTATATTTTATAATGATATGTTGTTGCAGGCTGTTGTCATTGGAAAGGAAACTGGGAAAGTATTATTTGTGGGAGTAAGGAATAAGTATTGCTGCATTTGCGCTAGAGCGGCCAATTTGGAGAGAGTACCGCAAAAGCATAGATGTTTTAAAAACTGGAGCAACTCTTCGACAGCCATGGAAGCTGATATTATTGTAGAAGCTTTTAATTCTAGTATTGTAATGCATGGCGTAAAATATTTAAAATTAATAGCTGATGGCGATTCCAGTGTATACAGTAAGATAAAGAGAGACGTTACATATGGAACACATGTAGATAAGATTGAATGCGTCAATCATCTCATAAAAAATTATGGTAAAGCCCTTCACAAGTTAAAGACTGATATAACTGTTCCAATATCTGCAAGAAAACTCCTAACAACCGATAAAATTAAAAAACTACAACAATTTATTATGTACTCTGCCAAAATAGATATTGATGTGGAAGTTTTGAAAGAGGATATGGCAAATTCGCTCTATCATGTATTTGGGGACCACCTTAACTGCAGCGATAGGTATTGTCAGGTTATTGGACTTGTCAACTCAAAACTGAAGGAAGAGTTGATAAGTTCTGGAGTAATTGTATATTTGACTGGTAAGTACAGATATATTTTGTAAAATGTAGTATATATATGAACATAAATTTTTTTAGATACAATTGAAACTATATTGCCCAAGGCCCACAAACTTATTCATTACGAAAATAATAATAAAGCCGAAACATTTATGGCCATATTAGCAAAATTTAACTGCGGGAAACGATTAAATCTCGTGCAAAGGCGTTCTTATGAGTTACGAACTTATCTGACAGCATTGAGATACAATGTGTTACTGGATTTCAACAATACAGTGACACTTTTTTGTAGGGGTTACTTAGGGACGAAGAGGAAGAAGCATTTAGAAGAGGACTTCTGTTGTTATTACATACATTAGCTAGATTTCATTCATAATGCTTACTAGTTCTTTAGTTTATTTAGAGTAGTTTCAAAGATTTTTGTGTAGATACTCTTGTAAACCTTTAGACAACAAATACAATTTCTCATTCTTTCTTTTTAAATGTTATTTTTTTTATTGTAATTCCTCAATGAAGTAGTAAATTCCTATTTTCGAATATTTTCTTAACATAATTATCAATTTCATATCCTCATAAATTTATTTAAATAAGTACTCATATTAATATTTTTTAATTCTATTTATAAAAACGTGGAATTAATTCATATCGGTTATGGCGCCATCTTACGGACACAGGACAGACTTCCAATAGTCTCGTAAAATACATAATTTGTATATGTAGTGGTAATAAAATGGCATGCGACATATGGACTAACTGCTTACATAAGTAGCTTTTACAATGCTTATTTCAGATTTCAAGTTTATGGTAATGTTCTACAAAGTCTTTCCTAGGGCATGACGCCCTTCATTGCATTTTCTCATATTTACAGATTATGACGTTTGCCTTTTTATTAATACTTCTTTAATCCAATCATGGAAATATTGCGAGTCGATCCATATTAAATTTTACATTAATTACTTTCTGCTTTATGAGTTATACATGAAAGAAAAATTGTTACCGACTGAGTGAAATCTGTAATAATTTTGCCCACCCTTAAGTAAAGCTGGTTTTACACTTGTCAATTTACTGATCAATTTCTAGAACTTAAGCGACTTGACGTCGGTTAGGTTTTTACATCTGTCAATTTCAAGTTCAATTTCTAGTTGAAGTCCTCTTCAATTTCAAGTTGATAGCTCGTGACTTTACATTTATCAATAAATACATCAATTTTAAGAACTTGGCCAAGTTCTACAAATTGATGAATTACAACATGTTCTATTTTTCCATCAATTTTTCTTCAAGTTTTTAGTAACTTTAGTAATTGGTTGGTGTAGGGTATGTAGGTTGTAGATCCTGTCAGTGCTTAACTTATCTATGCTTACTATTATTATTATCAGATAAAATCAGCTGATTCTCGATGTGTTGCTGATTGTTGACGGTTAACAGTGTGATAAGTGTAATTTTGTTGTACGTGAAATTTAAAATATACAAAGTATACATACTTTACAAAGTTTATTTGTATGATGGCGAGAATGAAGTCAAATCAACGAATGAGATTGACAAATATAAGAAAAGTTGTATGTTCTCTAATGTTTGTGAAAATGATTAACATTATAAGAGCAGAAAAAATAACGCGTAGGTGGTGGGTTAGACCTTGGTTAGTATCCAAAAAAGGAAATTTAAATTTAATAGAAGCAGAATTCCCAAAAGATCCTGAACAGTTTCAGAAATATCTAAGAATGGATGAAAACACTTTTAATAAATGCTTAGCCCTAATCGAACAAAATATTTCCAAGAAGGACACATTTTTTAGAGCTTCGATATCTGCTAGAGATAAATTAATTATAACTCTAAGATTCCTGGCAACAGGTGAAACATATAGAAGTCTCATGTACACATTTCGCATTGCAGAATCTACAATATCTTTATTTATTCCAAAAGTGTGTAAATGCATATATGACAATTTAAAAGAAACATATCTAAAAGTAAGTGTTAGATATCATTTTTTTTAATGTACATTTTGCATATAAATCTTTTGCCTTTGGTTTATAGGTGTAAAATTTTTTGCAAATGCATATTTATACTTTAAGCAACTTTATTACAACTATATATATATATATATTGTTAGGTACCACAGACAAGTGCAGAATGGTTAAATATAGCTCAAGAATTTGAAATGATTTGGAATTTCCCTAACACAGTTGGAGCTCTTGATGGGAAGCACATAATTTTTAGGGCACCAATAAGTGCTGGATCCATGTACTTCAATTATAAACATCAACACAGTATAGTTTTATTGGCTGTGGTTGATGCTAATTATAATTTCTTATACATCGACATTGGCACCAACGGGCGCATTTCTGATGGTGGAGTCTTTCGACGTAGCTCTTTATGCTCTGCTATATCATCAAATATACTACATTTACCAGAGGACAGGCCATTGCCAGGTAGAAATATTCCTATGCCTTTTGTTTTCGTCGCGGATGCAGCATTTCCTCTGTCAGAACATATTTTAAAACCATATCCGTTTCGGAATATGAACAACCGTCAACAAAATTTTAACTGCAGACTTAGTAGAGCAAGGCGAGTAGTTGAAAATGGTTTTGGAATTTTGGCTAACAGGTTCAGGATTTTTCTATCTCCAATTAATTTAAATGTAGATAAAGTGCAAAATATAACACTTGCATGCTGTGCACTGCATAATTTTTTGAAAAAGGAAAATGAGCATTATATGACTACAGATGATGAAGATAAATGCACTTTTTTATATGGACTGCACAGACAAGCAGGTAATCGAACATCCACTAATGCAACAAGAATTCGAGAAGACTTTACTGCATATATAAATAATGAAATGTAGATAAAATCTAGTATTTGTTACATCATTATATACATGTATAACATTTGTTAATACATACATCCAATCACTAATCGAATGTTTGTACTGATCAACTTTTTGTCATTTCTACATCATGTTCTTAGAATAAATTTTAACACTGATACTTTGTGTATATTTTACTTGCAATAAAAGCTGCAAAAGGTATCTCTCAAGTAATACAAAATATATATAAAAGACGGTAATAAAAGTCATTTTTATTTTATGATGGTTATAAATAGCACATAAATAACAAAAGCAAAATAAAGAAAAACAAAGTATTTTAACAATGATGCAACTAATTCTAATTTCAAGTTAAATTTCTTTATGTACTTCTTCATAAATCAAATGTAGTATCTTCACCTTTAACAAATTCAACTCATATTGGTTATTCACTCGTCGCATTTCCGAAGTTACCATTCTAAAAAAAGAACATATAAACCATCACACCTGTAACACAATATATGTACCTACTGTCCAAATGCTTCTAGATGATCTATAGGTTCATTTTTTTCATTATTTAGAGCTGACACAGCTGAAGCCAACAAACTTGCAGTGTCATCTTGCTGACCACGTTTACGTTTCCGGGATGATGGCAATATTCCTGATGTTGTTGGAGTGGATGCTTGTGACAGTCTATATTCTTCCTCTAAGTCTGCATTAATTTCTGTTATCGTCCCTTCATATAGTACTTCTGAATTCTGGATGCAAACATTTTGTTAAATATCAGGCATAAAATAGTAATGTAGAATTCTACCTCGTCATCTTCCAAACTCTCTTCTACACCCCTGTCTAAATTACTCTCGCCCTTTCTTTCAGCTGTAGTTCCCGAAAGAAATGATAATTCTTTAAAACACCACCATGACGGTATATAAATGCTACTCGTTCCTGCACCACTTACTTCTGAGTTTCTTACTTTATTTAGCTCCACGAAATATTGTGTTCTTAAGTTATTTATTTTTTTATTAATATCGAACTGTGTTATACCTGGATTATCAAGCAATCTATAATAATACATATCTCATGTCAAGAATAAAGTGTGGGGAAAATTATTTCTTACTTGTTCATTTCTGCAGCTATCTCCTTGTAGGATTCTGTTCGCTTTACTTTATTTTTATAATTTGGACTTCCAACATCATATAAATTTGGTTGTTGCTCATATAAAATAATTAGTTTTTGAGTAGCAATTCTATCAAATTGATATGGCATCTATAAGCACAAAGAACAATGTACTAACAAATAAACACATTTTTCTTAAATCTAATGATAATATAAAATTAATAATACATAACCACGTGACATTTCAATTTCAGTGGAATTGAAACTCAATGTATTATAAATTTTATGTTTATGATCAATAATTTAAGAGACACGTATATATTGATATTAATAATCAAGAAGTTCTATACCATTAAATAATTTAATATTTATGATAAATGATGACTACAGTGCTGTACTTTCTGCAGCAGTTTATAGGCTTGATATATGTAATCACACAAATCATGTACTAATATCTCAGTATATGATTTATGGTGGCTTATGGAATAATTCTTCAAAATGTACTTACCTTCGCTGTACAATAAATTTTGTAGATTTTTTTCTTATTAATGAAGAGAGGAAGATCAAAATAGCAACGAAAGAGATTAACTCATACATAAGGTGGGTTGATTAACTGAAAGAATTTATCAACAGAACTTATCAATAACAAGCAACAAATTATGGAGGATATAATTAGGCGGGAGTCTCACAGGATACATATCCATCGAGCGCCATCAATAAGCATCGACTCTTATCAATTAAAATTTTGTATGAAGTCCCACAGAAAGAAGTGCCGTAGAGTATAATTTAAAATTCCCGCCTTGTCAATTGTGAATTGGTGTAATAACCTCACATAAATATAACCTGTCACAAGGCACAGGTAACGACAACAAATTTGTGCACGCTACAATAAGGGCTTTCTATTTGTCGGTGGAGCTGTATCGGAACTGCTCCGAGTTACACCAGCACAGTTTTTGAGCGTTCTTTTTGCAAGGTGCATTTTGTAACGGAACAGCTCTATTTTCTCCTCTCCTTTCCCCTACTGCACCTGCTATTTACAAGGGGTGAACTGTTCCCGCATGCGCATTTTCATAAAAACGGTAAGAATTTTAAATAAAAGTACCTATAACCGAAATTACCAGGTAATTACAAAAATTGATTAAAATTTATGCCGCCATACTTAAGCCTTCAATATTTTTTGAGGGCATGGAAGGGCGTGAAAAATGCCGGCAAAAATTCGCGAATTTGCAGGCAACTTACATAAAAGCACATGACAAGATGAAAGCTACAGGTGGAGGGAAAGTCACATTTCCTCCTTACTATAAAGAAATAGATGACATATTAGGGCAGAAGCATAAAGTAAAACCGGTATTTACTTTAGATACAAATTTAAGCAAAGTAGATGCAGATATAAGTGTATCTACCAATATGTCATGCCCTCCCTCATCACCTACAGCAAGTTGCAGCAGTTTTGCCTCTTCGACTCATGAAACAACACCATCAGAAGATAGTGCCACCCCAAAAACCACACGATACAGTAATATAAGGAAGACAGTAAGACCTAAAGGAGATGAAGTTATAAATGCTATGCTTACGATAAGTAAAGAACTACAAAATACACGAAAAAATAAATTTCGGGAGTTATTAAATGTCTTTGAAGAACAAAATAAGCAACGCCATGAACAAATCATGGCATTGATTAATAGAATGAGCAGTAACACCAGAAAAAACAATGAGGATTAATATGCTGCTAAAGTTGTTAAAATTCACTAATTTTTTTAAAAGAAATAGTAGTATTTAAACATTTTAAAACTCTGGTTTTGGTTTTCTCTATCAATAGAATGGTTTTCTGAATTTTGTTTTTGTTTTACTAAAATGAATATATTATTATTTCTAGGTTGTATTATTTATATTTTAATAAAACAGCACTGTTAATCTATTGTATTTTTACTTTAAAATTTTCAGATACGCATTACAAATTGTATAAGTAAGCAGCTATTTCATTGCGCTTATTGATGGCTTCAATATTGCCATCATTATTCATGTTTAGATCATTCTCATGCGGAATGGGCTCATACTAGTGCCACATATCTTTATTTATATAGCAGAAATTGTGCAATATGCAGGACACAACTATTACTTTAACAGCCTTTGCCACACTGTTAACATTAATATATTTTAATATTCTCCAACGAGATTTTAGAATACCAAACGTATTCTCAATTATAACTCTTGTAGAGCTATGCCTTATGTTATGTGTAGCTTGCACATTATTTATATTTCCTGCATTCCTATAAAACAAAATTTGTTTATTCTTACTTTATGAACATTCAACTTGAACATACCTGAATGGTACCATCATCCATTTGTACAATGCATAGGCTGAATCACCCACCAAATGTTTATTGCCAAAAAAGTATTTCTGATACTGCCCCTGTTCTTGTACTTCCCTATATATATTACTGTTTGCAAGGACCTGTAATTTTAACAATCTTAAGCAGGTGCTT
The DNA here is from genome assembly GCA_949128085.1 of Cetonia aurata. Classification (NCBI taxonomy): domain Eukaryota; kingdom Metazoa; phylum Arthropoda; class Insecta; order Coleoptera; family Scarabaeidae; genus Cetonia; species Cetonia aurata. Next base: position 14,018,624 of record OX421889.1, read on the forward strand.
GCATGTCTACTTATGAATTGGTATGAAGCGTAAAGTGTTACCTACACCAGTGCTCCGCAACCTTTTGTCAACCTCGGCATACCTAAACCATTCATAGTATTTTTGCGGCACACCATAAATGAATACAAAAAGAAAACAAAGAACTAGCATTTATTTAGCTTTCATTTGGTATATTGACTTTACTTATATGTAATTGAAAGAGCTGCAAACAATAAAGAATATTTTATTTAATTTTAAATGTGTATTAAATAATGTTACTAATAAAACCGTCACTTAAACCAATTTTCTACAGATAAATATTGCTCAAATTTCTGTTGCAACAATGTTATATGTTGTTGAGTCAAATCTGCTATATACTGCTGATGTCCAGCTGCAATCTGGTTAGTTCTTGGGTACATTTCCAGACAACCTCGCCCTAATTCCATTTGCCAGAGTTCAAGTTTCTGTTTAAATGCGTTTAATTTGTCAGAGCATGTTAACAAATTTTCAACTCAGCCTTGCATTTTTTTAAAGAGTTCATTCAGGTGCTCGAATATGTCAACCATGCAAGTTTGGTCATTCACTGATTGTCTTTCAATAGTTGGAACAGATGTTTTGATCCAATATAAATTGAGTAGGTTAGGATAGAGTAGTAAAAAAACTCGTTCTTTCGTTCATCTAGTATTTAATATATGATTACTAGTTTCGGCTAAAAGCCATCTTCAGATCAACGTCGAAAGGTAAAATTGTCGATTGTTTTATAAAACATTAAACATGAAACTGAATTGTAAAAATTAAATTGAAATCATACGAACACCAACTTTTACAGAAAGACAATGTCTTTCTGTTTCAATGTTTTATAAAACAATCGACAATTTTACCTTTTGACGTTGATCTGAAGATGGCTTTTAGCGGAAACTAGTAATCATATATTAAATACTAGATGAACGAAAGAACGAGTTCTTTCCTATCCTAACCTACATATATAACGTTCATTGGATACATAGCACATCATAAATTGAGTAACTTTGCCTCTCGATAACCAATGCACTTCGGTATAAAACAATAGGGACTGATAATCTGTCCCATTTCTTGGCAAAGCGCTTCAAAGATTCGCGAATTTAAGGCTTTAATGATATTTATTATGTTGACGCACTCATGCATAGTTCTGCTGGCAAAATCTTGACCATCAGTGGTTCTTGATGTATGCAACAATGGATAATTTGCACCGTTGCATTTTGTCGCTTTACATAGGAGATAAATCCCTTTTTATTGCCCATCATTGCTGCAGCGCCATCTGTGGATACACTAATACATTTACTCCACTGAATACGGTAACTTTCGACGAAATCAAAAAAAAAAAAACGGAAAATTTCCTCCCTGGTAGCCCGCTCCGGAAGATCTTTGCTGAATAAGTAATGCTCCGTTATTGAATCCTCATCAACGAAACGTACAATACTTACTATTTGTGCTCGCTTTTTAATACCTGTTGTTTCGTCGATTTGTAGGGAAAAATTACCAGTGTTCATAAAATATCACTTCTTGACTGTATCAGCTGACAATGAAACTTTACTCACTTCATTAACATCATTAGACCCTAGTATTAATCGAACGATTTCCATGCATACTGGCTTTATAAGCGTTTCCCCAATACTATGTGGCTTTTTCTGCGTGCAATTAATTTTACAACATGGTAACTAGCTTCTAACGCTTTTCCAGAAACTGCGACAGAAAGCCGCATATATTGCATCTGCTTTAAATTTTTATTCAAAATTCGCTGAAAATATTGTTTATTCTTATTCGCGTATGCGAAATGTTTTGACTTTAGATGGCGAATTAGTTTTCTTGGGACCATTGCTTTCTTAGAAAGTTGTTTTCTGCAAATTACACACTCTGGTTTTGGAGCCGTTTCATCGCCACATCATGCGAATCCATACTGAATGTAATTTTCGTTGTACTGCCTTTTACCAAACTTCTTTTTGCAACACTGCTCGTGTTGGGTTCATTTGTTGGTGATGCTGGGCGTTCTCTTTTTATAAACTTGTCCACTACAAAAATGGTGTGTAATCAATATAAACAAAATTATCGATGTAGATATGAAAGTATTATAATAAGTAAAACGAAACGAATAGCGATATCATGAAACGTTCAACGACATTCAAACTTCAACTGGCTTATTTTATATAAACTATTACCACAATATAGTACAATAGTGTCAACGGCTGCTGGTAAATTTGAAATTTGTGTACCCAAGTTTTCGTAGCGCAATCACACTACGCGCAGGATGGCGGGATATCTCTACTTCAAAATTATTAGTTTGAGGTACTGTCGTAGAAGGTAATTTTCATTTTCAATAGATTGCGCCTTTTTAACTTTCATAGCATCCCTCTTAATTCTGGATTTATTTTTTTCTTTCTTCTAAAAAATATGTTGCACCGCGGCACACCTAAAGTGGCTTCGTGGCACACAAGTGTGCCGCGGCACAGCGGTTGCGGAGCACTGACCTACACGACTATCATGTACGGAACCTGGAAATCCAGCCATTATGTTTGTAAAAATTTTGTCGCATGTAGCTATCCCTTGCAGTTTAATTGAATGTTGTAATTTTCTATCAACATAATTTTCTTGAACAGCTACGGGAGCTTTAAAAGGTATATTGCACACGTCAATTGCACCAATGACATCTATAAATCATATTTCAATAAATACTTTTTGTATCTTATTAGGATACAACAATTTACCCGGATATCCAGCTTTATCTCTAAAATCACTTTCAATTTTGATTGCTTCATGAATATCAGGCCATTTCATGTACACATTTTGTAGAACTAACAGTTTTGAAATTACCATTTCTGTACATATATATACTGTACTTACAGCCACATTAAATTTATCTGCCACTGATAGAAGGACTTCTCCCTTACCCAACCACCAAAGTGTCATTAGCAGCTGTTTTTCCACCTCCACCTGTTGTTCTCCACCAGTATATGGTTTATGAAACTCTTCTCCATCGATTTCTTCAAGTAACGAAGAAAATATCTCCCGCGACATACGAAACAACAAAAAAAAATCATATGCAAGATATTTATCTATCCACGATTCATAAAACTTTGGGGATCTGCTATGTCGCTTTCGCCGGTTATCATAATATGCTAACAACATGTTTATAATAAACATATCTTCTTCATTCATCATATTACTATAAATCAGCAACTGTGCTGCACATACTGTATCATGTTCATGCTGTACATTTAAAAGTAATAATAATTCTTCCATTGTCTATTGTTATGGTTGTTCTATTATTGAAACTATTTTATCTATGATTATTGCCTTGTATGGTTGTTGGTTATGTTGCAACAATGACAAGCTTTTGCAATCAGCTGATTACCATTTCAAAACAGTTTATTCGGGCAAATACATAAAACTGTGACGTCATATTGAACCAGTTTTAAAATATTGCACCAACCTAATGCATCGCTGAAAAACGCCTTAGGCACATCGTTACGATCTTCGGCTAACCTCGTATAAATCGAAAAGAACGATCCGACAAGCGAACAAGTACGGTGATAGAATTTATTTTATAATTCCTACTTATTTTTTATATTATAATTTATAGTAATATAATTTACTTTAACTGCAATTTGGTGCAAGAAGGTGAGTGTAGTGGATGTGCAAATAAGTAATAACACAGGAAAGGTGATGAAATACTAGATAATTTAAATAGGTTATAATTCATAATATATCTCAATTGTTTTCTAGTTAAAAAACAGAAAAAAGAACTAACAAGTTATCATTTTTGGTTTACCCTTTTTTTTAAATACTTATGTAATTATTTAATGTCTTTTATGCTAAACCTCAGGGAAATATGGAGCTCTCTAGCTTACTACATACGTTACATAAGAAAGATATATCTCTCAAAGGAGATTTTGATATTTTTAAATTTCTAGATGGATTTAGATCTAACCGAAGAGATTGGACATAAGCGAAGACGAAGCATAAGGATGAACTCTAAACACCAGAGTATAATAGTGCAGTTTTTAGAAGAGCATCCAGAAATGATCACAAATAAATTTAGTGGTTTCATGGGCCGCATAAAAATAAATGAATTATGGGAACATCTCACCATGAAATTAAATGCAGTTGGTGATGGGCAAAAAAACACAATACAATGGCAAAAGGTATGCTGATAATTGGAACAACATTAGTAACTTTTTTATATTATATTATTTTTCAGTCTGTTCAAGATCGGACATCTAAAGCAAAAACAAAATATTCAAAATTCCAACAAGAAAATAAGAACACAGGAGGTGGAACGGCAGAAATTTTGATTACAGAAATGGAAATGAGGCTGTTGAGCATAAAAGGCATGTCTGCTGTGGAGGGAGACGGAATAACACTAGAAGCTGGCTTTGTTCCAAAAAAAGGTCAATGCGTTTCTATTGTATGTATTATTTTTACATGTACATGTTATAAATCTACATAATCATAATTGTTTTTATAGAACACGAAAACAATTTCATCAATAAATAAGGAAAACAAACCAAGCAATAGGCAAATTACCATACCCAACGCCAGCCCTCGTAGTGGAGATATTTGCAGGGAAATGCAATCAAAGCGCACTTATAGTAAACTGGAACATTCGTATTCTTCAACAAGCAAGGAACCTACATGTAATATTTGGGAAACGACCCCCAAGAAATATAAAATTTCCAATGAAAATATAGAAGTGTCACAAGTACGCTCTGATGATCAATGGCAACATGGTGATATCAGCAATATTAATCTTAACACGAAAGCTTCCGACATCGAATTATACATTGATGAAGTACAAGTAATAGCTGAAGATGAAGCACCATCATTATTATCACCAATTGAAGTACCCCAAACACAACCAAGAACAATTGCAGCAGAATTATCACCAAATACAGCAATATCACCCAAACAGTCAACCAAAAGACAAGACAAAAGCAGTGGAAATATTTCTTTTCAAGAAATGCACAATGCCACTCTACAAGAATTGCAAAGTGTCAACAAAAACTAAGAAGTGATAAAAATAAATGAAAAATTATTGAAAGTAATTGTTAATTAGTGCTGTTCGAGCTCTCAAGCCTTCATCTTGGGCATCAACAATATTAACATATCCTTGCACTTGCACTACTACATTTTGTGCAGGTGGGTCTTCAATATGCAGTCTTTCTGCAACACACATATTGTGCAGAACTGCACAAGCATTTACTAAACTGCCCACTGCTACTGGATCATACCTTAAAGTTCTTTCACCAAGCAAGCATCGAAATCGTGTTTTTAGTACTCCATTACACCTTTCTATGCAGTTTCTGGCTCGTGCATGTGCTAGTGTATAACGTTCTTCGGCAGATCCAGGAGGTGCATGTAGAATTGGAGTCATTAGCCAAGGTAGTTGCGGGTAGCCAGAATCTCCAAGTAACCAATACCTTTCCCCACGCCTATATGACTCTTCTAGATGTTGATTCACTTGAGAATTTCTCCAAATAAAAGAGTCATGAGTTCCTCCAGCGTAACGTGCACAAATGGATATTATTTTTAAATCTGGAGTACATACCTTAAAATATACATTCGTTTGATAATTGTTTTTGCATGCATATTACTGAAACTTACAATTTGGACATTTTTTGAATGCCTCTGTTTTCGGTTGAAATAATTGTGCTCTTCCTCTCGTGGTTTTAAAATCTCAATGTGAGTGCAGTCGACTGCACCTATTGTCCCTGGGAATCTATATCTATTCATAAATATTTCAGCCAAAGCCTGTTTTTCTCTAACTGTCAATGGAAATTTTATCCATTCAGCTAGTAAATGTCGATTAATTAACATTATCAGCTACAACAATAATACTTTGCATTTCTTTATATTTACAAGAATAAAAATATTATAATACATACTTCTTTCATTGCTTTACTAACTGACTGCTGGCTCATTGCTAGTAAATATGATTGGCCAATCGGTCTTTGGTAAGTACCAGTTGCCATAAATGAGAGAGTCACAAATATTTTTAGTTCCGGCCTAATTCCATGGGTTCTTTGCGGCATATTCATGTGTGGTGCTAGAGAATTAATTAAATAATGCACTAAGTTTTTGTTCAATCGAAACAATTCAATAAATCTTGTATTTGGCAACGCAAATGGATCGCTTTGATCTCGCATTATCCGTCTATTGATATTTTCTCTTCTAGCATGTTCTCTTCCCATTTCTTGATACATTACCATATGTAGAGGCAACATTATCAATGGCACTTTAAATCACTTCTAAATAAATAATTGATCTGTTTATAATAGATTTTTGATACTTCAAAGTAAAAACAACGTGAATATGCTAAATTACAAAGTCACATGTTCATCATTTAACAACCTTGAAACTACATTTATCACCATTAATTGTGTACTGTCGGCAAGTATAGAAATACAAAATCACTAGAATTTGTCTAATGTAGGTTGGTATAAGCCACATAGTTAACGATATAATGAAGCGAACCCCGATCTTTGCCGAACAAGATAACGAACGCTAACAGGAGTACTAATATCCGATAACGAACAATATCTTCGCTTCGCTATCATAGCGTTCGCTATAACTTAGCGATTCTACGGAGTCCCCACACAGAGGGTGTGTTCCGTTATTCACTGTAACTGCTGGACATCACTGTAATTCCGTTCCGTAATCCACTTGTGCGTACTGTCCCAGTAGATTCTCGGGATATATGACGTCATAAATAACCGCCATTTTTATACTGTAAGTGCTTTACCGCTGGAGGACGTGTAGTTACAGTAGTTTTTGTTGTTTGAGGTTAGGTTAGAATAATTTCGTTTACGAAAGAAAAAATCTGCCATGGATGCTGCTCCAGTAAAAGTTACATTAATAGACGGTGAAACAAATACAGCGTACCAAGTTTTCCTATCGGATAGTGATGCGCAAAGAATTGAGTGTGGTAAATTAACTACTGATGAATAATAATTTTGTTTTATTATAATTACATTAATTACAGATTTGCTGTTTGCCACCAAGATTTTAGAAAATGCAAAGAAGACTGAAGGTATGTTACACATTTCTGGTTTAACTTGACTATTAAGAATAATGGAATTCTATAATTGCTTTATTAATATAGGCAAAAGAACACAGGAAGAAATATGTAGTGCAAGTTGCAATGAAGAACGAGAGCCTGTAGGTCATATAGAAGAAATTGAAAAGACTGGTAATTGGTTTCGTATATTGGTATAAACATATGTTTAAAAATAAATAATTTCGTTTTATAGAAACATATAATTGGGCAGAAAAAGATGTCCTTTTACTGATAAATACTTATAAAGATAAATTCACAGATGAAAATAAACCGAAAGGGTTACTATGGAAGGAGGTAGTTGAACATATGTCAAAAATAAGAAAAGAAGAAAATTTGCCAGAAATCCCTCTAAAAAAATGTATTACTAAAATGGAATCTTTGAAACGACACTATAAATCAGTAAAAGATAGTAATAATAAAAGTGGCAACAGTAGAACAACCTGGAAATATTATGAGGTATGGTAGCTACTTTAAATACATTTAATTTTTAATTATATTTTATTTTAGGCAGTTGACGAATTATTTGGTAACAAGCCATGGGTTAAGCCAATATCGGTTGTCGATTCCAGCGTGTCTGAAAATGGTTTGTGCTTCTACATATTTTTATACTTTTTTTATACATGTTATATGTCATTCTTTTATTATTTATAACATAATAATTGCAGAATCTTCACCTCCTCCAAAACGAAGTAAAAAATCAGAAGTTCTTAAAGTGTTGCAACGGATTGAAGAAGAGAGACGACAAAGGGAGGAAGTGAGACAAAAACAACATTTGGAAAAAATGGAGGTACTCAAAAGTTTAAATAACATTATGGAACGATTATTGGACAACAATAAATAAGAGCATTTCAGAAAGATGTGGGAAAGGAGCAATTTATCTTCAAAATTTTTTTTCTTAGGTTCCTATAATATGGTAACTTTAAATATATTACCATTTTTAATTTATTGTTTGTGATAGAGTTATATTTATTTTTATTTGTGTTTTTTGTTGATGATAGGTTAAGAGAAATATATGAAATTATAAAAGTTTATTTACAAGTGATATAGTTGTTTACACTCTGATATCTAGATTTTCACTTATGATGTCTCTCTTCCAAGCACCTTCATTCCTGTAAATTGGGTTGATATCCAATCTGTTGGGTGCAATATCTTCAATAATTATTGGTACTTCCAAAATATCATTATTGTTTAGACAGATGTTGTGTAAAACACAACATGCCATAACATACTGCGGAATTAAATCTGTACGCCTCATATTTAGATGATCTAACAGGCTACGAAATCTACCCTTTAGTAAGGCAAGGGAACGTTCCACAACCATTCTTGTCGAAGACAAACAGTAATTAAAATGTCGTTGTTGTACAGTTAATCTGCCATTGTCTCTATATGGCACCAACAAATGTTGCTGATTTGCATATGCTGCATCCCCAATGAGATGGGAATCTCCAGGAAACATCTCGTGATTATTGCAAATATCTTGTAAGGATGATAACCTAAATACACGCTGATCATGAATTGATCCTGGTTGACCAGCATAGCAATGGAGAAATATTCTGGTAGGATCACAAACTACCTGAAAAAGTAAAAATAATTTTAAAAAATTAAATTATTGCATTACAATAACTAAGGCAACTTCAAAATTATTACCTGTAGTTGCAATGAATGGAAGCTTTTGCGGTTTATATATGCTTCTGGATCATTTCTAGGGGCTGCTATTTTAATATGCGTACCATCCAGTGCACCTATGACACGAGGAAATCCTGCTGTTGCTTGGAATAGTCTATGTATCTGTGGATGTTGACTTCAGGCCATTTGATAAATATTTTTTTTAAATTATTTAGTGCCTTTGTTACTTTGCGCACTGAGCGTATGGCTGTAGCTCTTCCAACATCAAACCGATCACAAACTGATCTGCAGAAATCACTTTCAAGTTAACACCAACAAAAAAACATAACTTACCGATAAGAATCAGGAGTTCCAAAGACCCATAACGCTAGTAACAGTTGCTTTTCAGGAGTAATAGGATCTCTGCCAGCATTACCTTCATTTGTAATCTTTTTAACCAAATACTCATTTGTGAGACCTAATACTATATTAAAGGTGTGACGTGTCATTCTATAATCAAACATTGTATGAATAACTCGTGCATTTATTTGAATTATTAATACTAACCTAAAGTGACTTTTAAATTCAAAATCAGAATAAAGGTAAACTGCATTTTCTATGTAATTGTTAATTCGTGGCCGTTTTTCATTACAGCGGTATTGAGCTGTAATGAAAAATAACTCTTCATCTGTATCATCATCCGAACTTTCAATTATCTTAATAGCGGCTTGTACAATTACAGCACCAATTGTGGCTTCCATTGTAGGTGATCTGTGATATAGCTATGAAAAATATCTCATAAAAGTTTGGTTAGAACACGTGCCTACCATACGGTTACTGGTAGACGTTCCGTAATTCCAGCATAACCAGCGCGATTATTAATTTCGGAACACTTTTCACAGCATGTTGTGTGACGTCATACGCTCAGTGATTTTAGTGTATAACGGAACACACCCAGAGTCCCACCCCTGGGGTGCGTTCAGAAATGAATACAGTGTCACTCTAGAGTGATCCCTTCTCGTTCAAAAACAAATGGGTCCTATGGGTGTTATACAAGTTGATGACGTCAGAGCGTTCAGAAATCAACAGCTGGTCGCTCGAACGTCGCCCAGTAACGCCTATCAAATTTGATGGTTAACGTTGGAGTGTCAACAAAGTATTTGAATCAACTTACTCCATAGACTTACTCATACCATGGAAACAACGACATTAACCTTACCTTCATTGCCGGAGGGTTATTCATTTATCCAAATTGACAACACGTATGTGATTGAAGGAAACAAAATAATGGTTATAAATAACGAAGGTGAGTATTCACAGTATTTAACCTATGTTTTTAACCTTTACGACATACGTAAAGAAAATAGAAATTGGTAGGTAGTCCATGTAAACACAATCAAAAATTATATTATTAGGTATTAAATAATATATCTCCTTTAACATTATGTATTTTACTAGATCAGTCACAATGTTGGTGTAACCTCACGGAAGAAAGTTTGAATGTTCCTCCCAGTGGAAATGGACAAACCACTGCAGAAAATTCAAAAAGTATATTGATATATTATACATACACTAAATCAGTACAAAATAATGGATCTTGTTATTTTAGTAGACGACGAAGTATCAACAGGGAGAGTATGGTCCAGAAATGCTATACTATATTTAATCTCGAAAGTGAGAGCTTATGAAGCGCAGTTTATATCTACAACTATAAAAAACGACAAAGTTTGGGCAAAGATTTCTACTGACATGAAGGATGCCGGATTCCTATTAATGGCAGCACAATGTAGGGATAAGTGGAAGTATTTAAAGCAGAGGTAATAATATAAGCATTTGATTTTCTATGTATATACCAACTTTTCTGTAATACAGATACATGAAGAAAAAGGATAATATGAAGGATACGGCATCAGGAGCGGAATGTATAAAATTTGAATTTTTTGCTGAAATAGACGAATTGCTGGGGAAAAAGCCTAATGTAGAGCCATTAGCAATTGCCTCATCATCCAAGGAGAATATAAGTAAGACCATTAGTGTGCATGTAATAATTATAATTTAACTGTTTTATACTACTATATTAGTGCCTACTACACCATCGGAAGATGAAACAACAGATACAGAAGAACGGCCACGGAAAAAAACAAAAAAAAATAGTTCTGACAGCATGCTACAGGAATTCATGAAAAGATTGGAAGAGCGTGAAAAGGCTAGAGAGCAGAGGCATGCTGAAGAATTGGCCGTAAGAAACAGAGCGATAGAATCGTTCAATGAAAAAATGGATGCTATTATAAAAAAGCTATAAGTCTAAATAGCAATATGACAGAGAATCTATTATATTATGTTATCTTGTAGTTTTGTTTTTTTAATAAAGTTATAAATATCTATGTTGTATATGCGTTAAATTGGTTTATTTGTCTTAAATATTTTTATAATTATAATTCATTAGCTAAGTAGTACATATTTAGTAAACAACAAAGCATATACCGGTCATTTTAAGACGTACGAGACATAACGCCGGGAAGGGGTACAAAAATTCGCTAAGTGGGGACGCGTATAGTGATAGACTCATATGCGTCCCCACTTCTCAGCGAATTTTCGTACTCCTTGCCTCTTCCCGGCGTTATTTATTCTACTTTTCAAAATGACCGGTATATAGGGATAATGTCACACAAATGTCTATATGTTTCTTTGATTATAAAAATTCAAGCATATTTCGTCCCTCCGTATTCTTCCATTACGTTCAATATTTTGTATGTCTTGTTCTGCATTGTTATACTCTAAGTTGTTAAAACCTTCTTCAATATACTGGAAAATCAATTCATCATCATACTTTAAGCAAATATTATGCAAAACACAGCAAGATAATACAGTGATTGGTACTAAATCTGTTCTATTCATATCTAAATATTTTAGTCTTCTAAACCTACCAAATAATAAGGCAAAGGATCTTTCAATTACTTGGCGTGCTTTCGCTATTGCACTGTTAAAATGTCTTTGTGCTTCTGTCAATCTGCCATTGTCTATATATGGGGCTATGCACCAACATAAAGGAGGGTATGCTTTGTCACCCACTATATATTCCTCATTAGGAAAAAAAATATTTCTGTTTGCTGTTATAGCCTTATATATATCGGAGTTCTTAAATATTCTAGCATCACTAACTGAACCAGGGTACCCCACATAAATGTCTGTATAGTTCAGATTTGAATCACAAATTGCTTGCAAAGTAATGGCGTAAGTGCACTTTCGGGTGATGTATACTTCTGGGTCATGCCGTGGTGCCTTTATGGGTACATAGGTACCATCAACTGCTCCTATTATATTTGGTAAAGCAGACATTCGAAAAAAATTTCTTTCTACTGATTGTAATCTATCACCTGATGGCCAGACTATTATTGTCTTAGCTAAACTACTTAAAATTCTTATTATTCGAAAAAAACTGACAGAGCATGAAGATTTCCCCATGTCAAAACGTTCTCCAACAGATCTGAAAAAAGGACATGTGGAGATTTTCATATGCAAAAATAAAATGAAAAAACCAAAAATTTGCATTACTAATATTGGACTATGCATGCATTTTTTGGAATAACATAATTAACTATTATAAAATCTTCTTTTCTTGACCTGTATAATATATTATTCTTGAATTTTCTTGGTTTTCAGGTCAGTTGAAGAGAAAGACAACACCTAATTAACGACGTTTCGGTTTATTCACAAACCTTTGTCAAGTTATTACTTATAAACTACTATAAACCGAAACGTCGTTAATAAGTTGTTGTTTTTCTCTTCAACGGACCTGAAAACAAGAAAATTCTAGAATAATATTAACTATTATTTTATATAAATATATCTACAAAAGCAGTCTTAAGTTAGATGCAATTCGATTAAGTATTTACCTAAAAGAGTCAGGTGTAGCTAAAAGCCATAAAGTTGATAACAATTGCTTTTCTACAGGTATTGTATTTCTACCTACTGCACCAAATCTGTTCAATTTAGGTCCAAGGATTTGTAACAGAGCTTCGTAAGACTCTATTGCTATCCTAAAATGACTTTGAAATTGGCTCCTTGTATATTTAGGTATGACTTCAGCCACATAATTACTAATACGAACTACTTTGTCTCGTTTTCTCTTTCTTAACAATAGTGACTGTACAATATTCGCGTCGTCATTGTCATCACTACTTGTTTCATCAACATTATCATCAAGAAAATTTACTTCAGATAGTAATCCAACAATTAAAGTTAACCTTATTCTTCTTTTCCGTTCTCCTGCCATTGCTATTCTCAAATATTTAGGAATGTTTTACTTATTACACTACGATGTTTACGAATGATTCATAAGTGTTTATGTTTTCACAAATTTTAAGGTTAGGGCTGCGACTGCAATGTTCAGAAAACGGAATAACCCTGAGTGTGCAGCTGTTGATGACATCATTACACCCACCTCACCGTCACCCAACTCTCGCCCGAATTTCTGAACGCACCCCTGCGCCTTTAGTAAAAGTTGACTTTTCTAACGTCAGTGTAAAGGTGAGTTTACATGCATCCGTTGTGCGTTTACGCGTTGTTGCAGCGCTGCTATTGAAAAACGCGATTGGGTTTAGATGCTTGCGCCACAGACTTGCGCCATTTCATTTTTACCGCGTGCTTGTCACGTGTTTTGAAAAGGTTAGGTTACTTACTGGATTCATAGATATAGTATGCGTGTTCATAGATATATAAAGGCGTTTTCTAGCGAGAAAAAGTCACATGTATTCACGTGCGGTATGTTGCGCCAACTCTTTCGAGCGAAAATTTTATGATACCAGGTATGTTCCGGTTACACTATTACAGTGACCGTACTTGCAAGGTAGTTACATTGGGCGGTATGTAGTGTTATTTCTTTTTAATGTAGCTGTCCTTGTCAAAATATATAACAGCTGATCCACAATTAATAATAGAGAGCCTAAATATTATACATACTAAGTTATATTACTCAGAATTAAAAATGAATGTGGGAAAACGTAAGACCAGTAGATTAACTAGTAAAATGAAACATAGTATATTATTTTACTGTGCATTGGAGGAATTCGCTGGAAATCCAACTAATGCAATTGTATTAAGCAATTTTACGAAGACGTCCAATGACTATGTCAATTTTATAAAATATAAAAGGTTTCATACACGGATACCAGATTTCTTCGAAGTATGGATACCACAATACTTGAGTTATGATTTTTATTCACATTTCCGCATGACTAGGACGACATCAGAAAAGTTATTAATTGAACTGAAAAACATTTTACATGAGAAAGTGTATCGGGGAGGATTAGAACCAATTCCCTCAGAAAAAGCCATGCTGGCAACGTTGTGGTATCTTGCCAAAGGAGAAACCATAATTTCAGTGGCAGACCGATTCAATATTAGTCTGTCCAGTGCCCATTCCATAATTAATAATGTTGTGAGTGCTATGAACAAATTACTAAAAAAATATATAGTGTGGCCATCACATAATGAGTGTTTTACAATAGCTCAGCAATTTTTCGAAGCAAGTGGGTATCCAGGTATGGACATAAATGTTGTCAAAGAATGTTTACAATATACAACTGTTTTAGATGTAATTGGTGCCATTGATGGCTGTCATGTTACATGCAAAATACCGTATGAACAACATGACAGCTATCAAGATAGGAAATTCAACCACAGTATAACTATCCAAGCAGCATGCACCACAGAAAGGATTTTTACACATATTTCTGTCGGTTATCCTGGTGCAATACATGATGCTCGTGTAAGCACTAATTTGAAATTATGATGATTACACAAAACTTAATCTTATTATGCGTAGATTTTACAGGAGTCATCTATTGGAAAAATTACTAGAGACAATGCTGACACATTATTCTATACAAGGTTTCATTTAGTTGGCGACTCTGCATACCCATGTAAGACATGGTTGATGAGCCCATTTAGGTAAGTAAATTAACTCTTAGGTAAATGAAACTGAGTAGCTTCTTTACAGAGATAATGGTCGTCTTACACAACAACAAAAAAAACATAATTATGCCTTAAGTAGGGCCAGAGTTGTAATAGAAAATGTGTTTGGATTGCTAAAAGGGAGATGGCGAATTCTTAATTTTGTAAATGTATACAGCATTGAAAAAGCTGTGAAAATAATTACATGCTGCTGTATTTTACATAATTTCTGCCTTATTAATCATGACGACTTCGATGCAGCTAACAATTTTGAACGTGAACATAGAGGAAATTATGAGGAACAGGTTGTAGATGACAATGGGGCCCAAAAGAGAATGACTATATGTGATATGTTTTAGAAAAAGAAATTGTAATCAAAATAAAATATTTATTCCATGCTATGTGTGTTTTTGTTAAATATACTATTAATTTATTTCAAAATATAACAAAACTATGAATTTTACAAAAAGAAACAACAAATAAACAATATCCTAAGTATAACATGTATCACATTAATCTACAACAGTAGGCAAAAGTTAAATATATCTAATCTTCATCTGATGATGATGTTCTTCTTCGTTTTTTTGTAGGTGGTTTCATAACATTTTGAAAAATTTCGATTAGTTGGTTCCGTTGCCGATTTTGGATTTCTAATAAACTATTCTGTTCTTTTAATAAGTTATTTACCATCGCAAATTGTTCTTTTTGCATATTCACGTTTGTTTCATTAAACTCCTTTAATACGGTCACAACATCACTCTTTGGAGGCCTAGTACTTTTCTTGACTTTATTAAATCTATTACCCTCGCTGGTTACATGTTCTGTAGAACTGCTTTCCTCACTACTTTCATTGGGCATTGAAGAGGTAGATGCTTCATTGTCTAGAATATCCATATCTAATGAATCACTTATATTTCCTACAGTAATTTTATCTTTATTGCCTAATATTTCATGCAACTTATCATAATGTTCCGGAGGTTGTTTCTTTTCATTGCCTGTTGTATTCACAAATCTAACAAATTTTATATAATTTCTTGAAAGATTTTGAAATTTCTGACGACATTTTTCACCACCTTCCTTTGAGGGCTCAATATTGTAGCCCTGATTGTTTAATTCTCCTGCTATTTGCTGCCACAACTGTATTTTTGAGGTCTTTTTGTCCTTGAATTTTGTTTCTTTCTGTTGTCGTAACTCCAACAATAACTCGGCTGCATTATGGTCAACAGAAGTTGGCTTTCCTTTATGTGACCATAATTGATTGATTGTGCTTGTATCGTCTTCGCGTACTATATCAACATTTTCTGTGTTTCTGATTCCATATTCCACCAACTCGCCTTTCTCGATAGATTCGTAAATATAATTAATGGTAAAAACATCATCTAAAAGATGACTATAGTAACAAGAATGTTTAATTTATATGTGTTTGTACTTACCAGTCTTTAGTAAATCTATTACTGATTTAGAATCTTTAAATTGAATTCTATTACCATTAACTAAAAAATTAACGGATTCCATGTTTCCAAAAGTAACAAACAGAAAAGTGAGGTTAGTAAAGAATTGTATGTTACCGGTACCACAGTGAACATATCATTCGAGCGAAATGTAACGTCACAGTGACCGAACGTGACCGCTGAAAGTGAATATGTGTAACGCGGTATCCTCGCTAGAAATACTATACTACTAGTATACTTATATACTATATCTATGACTGGACTCTTTGATCGAGTGGCGGCGTCGATTGTATTGTGACCACAGATTGTGACCGTATATTATTATACAAGCCCAAAGTATTATCAATTATCACTGACTAACTGCAATATGTCTCAGGTTAATATAGGTATATGTATTTATATTTTCGTTTTACGATTTACTTGATTTGTTTCAGGTTGTATGCATTTGTGGAATATGCAAAGCCATTTATCCCATAAATTCAAAACATACATGTAAACCCAATATTAATAACACACCATTAGTAGAAGTGCCACAGACAGATTTAGATGAACAGCTATTCTCCCCCAATTCTGCCACTTCAGAGAATAGCGAAGTAGATTTTACTGATTTAGATGAGCTGCTGATTTATGAAATATCAAAGAGGCCTCCTATTTTTGATCATAGGTTACCAATCAAAGAAAGATCAAAAAATAAAATTATGGAATTGTGGATTGAGATCCACGAAGTATTAAAAGGTAATATATTTTAAGTAAACATCTCAATATCTATTACACTTCCATTTTTAGAATACATGTCGTTAGAAGATATGAAAAGACGATGGAGATCTATCAGAGATAGATATGTTAGGTCTTATAAAACACAAACAGAATATGTTCCTAGTGGTTCAGGTAGTACAACAAAAGAAAAGCCATACAAATATTACCATTTACTAGCTTTTCTTAATGATAGCCTACAAAAACGAAGGTATGATAAAAAAAGATTGAAAAAAAAAAAAATGTATCAAGTTTTTTAGAACGTACAGCAATTTGTCTAGGGAAGATCAAAATGAAGCAGGAAACACTAGTGTGGCAGAAACATATGGTATGTCCATTATTTGAAAGTTTATTATTAAAAAAAAATACATAAGTTACGTTTAGGGAATATAAATGTTGAAAATATAAGCCAAAATAATGAAGAAGAAGCCAGTATTAGTAGGAACATTGCAGAGAGTAATAGCAATTATAATGCTTCATCACGTAATTATATGGTTTATTTGATTCCTTATATGTATATACCTACCTATACATCCATTTTAGGAAAACGGAAAGCAGAATCCATAGAGACAGCATTGCTTAAAAAATTAAATGAGCCATCTGTAATAAAGACCGAGGATGAAACTGATCAGTTTTGCAACTACTTTGGTTCACAATTACGGAAATTAACACCGCAAAAAAGGTCAGAAATACAATTAAAAGTGATGCAACTAATTCATAATGAATTGTATATTATTTGAGCAATATTTCACACCAATATTTAATAAACTGTTTAAAAAATATAATATGCACTATTTTTTCTAATACCCATTTACAAAGAATGTACATAAATGCTCATAAAATAAATGATAGTTGGGAGCTTTTTCAGTTTTATTTTTAAAAAGTATATACATTTATAATAACTGTGGTTTTACAAATTTTAATTATCGGTACCTTCACTAATAAAAAGGCATTATTCAGGTCAGTCATTTAGCCTATTCCATTGCCATTCCACAGCTCCGTCATTCATAAAATATCTTGCATAAGTATCCCGTATATTGGTTGCAAATGTTGAATGAGTATTGCTTCCTGTATTTGATATGGAATACATACTATTATCTACTGTATGTGTTCGCCATAACCCATTGCTTTCATCACCTACGTCTGTTAGGTTTATTGTATGGTACATGCGGTTTTGTACTGGTACTTTCTCTTCAGCCTCCTTAAGGAAGTTGTGCAAGCACACTGTTGCTTTAACAATTGCATCAAGCGTCTCTAAACTTGTGTTGATCGGCCGTTTTAAAATCCTCCACTTGGCAACCAATATGCCAAACGCATTTTCAATTACTCGTCGGGCACGGCTCAAACGATAATTAAATATCCTTTTTTCATTATCCAATGCTATTCGTCTTGGATATGGTCTCATCATATACTTTGTGAGTTGGAAAGCCTCATCTCCCACAAAAACAAAAGGTGCAACTGGTCCATCAAAAGGTAAATGACACGGAGGCGGTATGTTTAATGTGCCATTTTCTAATTTTTTTCCGAGAACAGAATTTTTAAATACACCACCATCGCTTAAACGACCGGCTGCCCCAATATCAACAGTCGTGAATTTATAGTTACTATCACAAGTAGCCAATAATATTATGCTGTGGTGACCTTTATAATTAAAAAAAGATGAGCCACTATCTCTAGGAGCCTATAATGAGAACTTTGTGTATAAACAATCAAAGATAAGTCAAATTCACAGATACCTCAATCACCACATGTTTTCCATCAATACTACCAATACAATTGGGAAAATTCCATTTATCCCAATAACCCCTTGCAATTTTTCTCCATAATTGTTCAGTTGGTTGTGGAAAAACAATTGTGGATAATTTGGCCCATATCACAGTTAAACACTCTCTAATTATTATAGAAATTGTTGCCTTACCACATCTATATGAAAACGCCAAAGACACCATGCTATCACCTGTAGCCAAATATCTAGAAAATCAACATAACTGTGGATCTAAGTACCCAAGCCAACATTTTTTCACTTTACCTTAATGTAATAGCAAGCCTAGATTCCGCAGAAATTGGTTCACAAATCCAATGCATTTTGGTTATATCTGGACCGACAACAGCCAATAGCTGTTGAAATTGTTGCGGTGACATGCGAAAATAATTATTGAAGGCTTCAACGGAATCAGTATGCAACTCTCTTATTAGATTTTCACCATCACCCTGTTCATTTCTTCGTTTATTTAACGGTTTTACCCAAATATTGCGTTTACGTTTTTCTTTTTTTAGTTTTAAATATAAATATGCTATTAAACAAGTTCTTGTTGAATTATCCATTTTCACAACTAAAAAGTCAGTCTGTCACACGTATGTCACTTCTTGTTGTGTTTACTTCCTTTTCTAAACGCGAATGTCCTTTTTTATTCGCTGCAAAAAGTTCAGCACAGTTGTACTTTTTGCAGCGCTGCAATTATAATCCCGCTCGTAGTTATTTTTTAAAATGAACCAATAGAAACAAGCGACGGATCGACGCACGGCGCACGACGGATGCATGTAAACTCACCTTAAGTTGGTCACAATGCTTTTTAGTGATTTTTAATGAGCATCTGTTGTTAGGGTCAGTTTACGCGCCAAACGCCAAGTTTTGTGTTGTATTTGGTTGTTATTTTGTGAGGACAATTAAAAAGTAAATAATGAATGCTAAAGTAAAGAAAGCTAGAAGCACTAATTTTAGCAAAGAATAGGAGCTGCTACTGGCCCGATGAGATATATAGAGAAAAAAATATAATAGAAAATAAAATTTCGAACAAAGTCTCAAATACAGAAAAGGAAGTAAATATTAGCATAAAGGTAGGTATTCTTTATATAAATATCTGTCTGTTTATTGCTAGGACCAAGCATGGGAAAGAGTGCAAAAATGCTTCAATAGCAAAGGCTATGTATGCCGCAGTATCGAGCAATTAAAAAGTAAATACGATAACCTTAAAACAAAGGCTCGGAGGGTATTTGCTAATGAAAGAGTATGTGTAAAGGGTACAGGTGGTGGCCCCGGTTATGGTAGCTTTGACCCTATTGTGGAGGCTATTTTAAAAATTATAAATATTAAAACGGTGGTGGGACTACAGTATCCAATGGACAGCGATAATTATTTTGTAATTATATTATTAAATTATATTGTATAATTCGGTGACATTCAATTGACAGTACATAGCTTGCGAGAGATATAATCATAGATAAGAAATACATTATATACAATGCATCCCATTAAATTAGTCATACTGTCAAGGGAATCTAAACGATCATCTATAAGTAGAAACTTATTGCGCACAGGAAAATCTGAAACAATGCAGTGTAATATCTTTTATTGTTGTCTTTATGTTATGCCATTATTTTTATAGGAGGAATCTAATATAAATACTATAGGATCACCACAACCTCCTATAATTGATAGCGATCTTATTCCTGTAAGTATTAAATGTATGTGAACAAACATATTAAAAAGCTTTTCTGATGTGTGTAGGTGGTTGTAATAAGTGAAACATCTAATATGGAACCATTACCTTCTTCCAGTGCAGATGTATCAGAAAATGTAAGCATTCCATTTTATTAGATTTTTTCAAGCTAATAAGAATCTATTTTAGATTCAGGTAGTCTCCTGCGCCGATTTTCAGGAGAGTACATCAACTGCAAGTTTTCAAGTAAGTGCCACATTTCCTTAATGCTTATATTTCAATGAATAATTTGTAGAATATTATTGTGGATATCAGGGAGACACCATTAGCAGAAATGGAAAAAAATACTCCTAAATCAACATTAAAAGTACCTATATATTACACATAACAATTTCAGCTTTCAGATCATTTATGTAATAATTTGCAGCGCTCTTTAGGCGCTGACTGGAGTCACACTATGTACCCAGAAAGTTGAAGCCTGTTTCCAAAAAGCTAAGACCAACCATTCCGACACCTTTGGGAGTAGGTAAAGAAGAATATTACAAGCTCAAATTAGAATATTTAAAAGGAGAGTTGGAAGCGCAGAAAAAAAGAGAAGAGAGCTATAAAAGAAGAAAAACAAAGGGAAGAAGAACACACAAGAAAAATGCTATTGTTAGATTTAGAAATTCAAAAAAAAAAAACAATTAGATCTTGCAAAAACATAAAAAAAAATTTTCTACTTTTTCTTTATATATATATTTTTTTTTTGTGTGTCCCCGGATCGACGCACGAATAGGTATAAGAGTCTGTAAATTTTTTAGTTGTAATTTCATCTTCTGGGGTTCAGCCCTGCTTGGGTAGAAAGTAATTTGTGCCATACTTTTAATTTTAAAAAATCACGCATCCCTTGGAAATTTACAAAAAGGTAGTTCTTATCACTAATGAAGTACCTTTTTTGTAGGAGATACGACAAAATGTTATTAAGAAGAGTTATTCAGAATAATAAACTATGCAAGTATGCATAATTTTAACCAGATCGAGCATGCCTTGAAAATCTACAAAAAAGTTATTCTGCTTTCTCTGCAGGAGATACGATGAAGTTTTGTTGAGAAAAGTTGTTCAGATTAATAAGTTATGCCAAGGAGTATGCCAAGTAGTGTTGGGAAATGTCGTTCCTTTTACGGACTAGTTCCTTTCGTTCCTTTTGTAAAAAGGAACGAGTCCGCTGAACTCGTTCCTTTGGAACTAAATCAAATATAGGTACATTCGGTATAGGTATCGTTCCTTGAACAATACACTCGCCAGCTCCCGCTATACGCAGGCAGAGATATGTCGTTCCGATCGGCATTGGTATAAAGAGTGAGTGCCCAATACAAACATAGCATTCATCTAATGTAATCTACATCTACATATACCGTATCTATTATACATGTGCATAAGTTACGTATTAAATAATAAACCCAATATAGACTTTATTTAATATGGTAGATGTAACTTGTCAAAAAGAAAACAAAGAACGTTTTATTTTTATTTAAAAACACGTCCACAGTCTACAGTCAAGTTATATAAACAAGCTTTCAACACTAGCAAATCGCTTAATAGCGATAAAAGTTTCTTGTGTATGTAGGTAATCATAACACACCGACTGTGGACCGAATTCATTTCGTTCCGATCGAACTCGGTTTAAAGGAACTAAAGGAACGATGTACCGAAGGAACTAAAGGAACGATGTACCGAATAGGTACATTTGTGTCCGGACCCGGAACGATATCGGAACGATATAGCGGACTCGTTCCTTTTAGTTCCATGTGCGGACTAGTTCCTTTGTACCGAGTCCGGTTGGAACGACACATCTCTAATGCCAAGGAAATGTTTGTGTCGTTTTATTTTTTAAGTGTGCTATGAAAATAAATATAAAATAACGTTTTGACACACAACACAATTTTTAATTTAAGTAGACGTAGTGTTTTCAGTACTCTAAAATTCACATTAAATTTCGTAAATACCACGGTGAAATATCACAAAAGTTATGCTTACTCTACCAGAACGGATCTACCTTAGACACACCTCACACATTAGAAGAAGGGGATGAAGCCCGAAGGTTGGAATTTTGTCTTGCTTTGGGAGAGAAAATTCTGGAGCATCGACATTTTCATAACAATATCTTCTCAGATGAATCGACTTTTACCACTAATGGTGTGCTTCCTCACAGAATTGTCGATATTGGTCTGAATATAATCCCGATTATGTGATACATTGTAAACGGCAATGTTTTAAAAAAGTTAACGTTTGGTGTGCAATTTCTTATCATTGTGGTGTTATTGGACCATATTTTATTGAAGGAAGACTTAATCAGCACACATATTTAAATACTTTGAATTGGTTTATAGACGAACTGCCATATGAAGCAAGATTTTCTTCATATTTTCACCACGACGGTTGTCCTGCCCACTCGACTTTGAGAGTTTGTGAATGGCTGAATGAACATTTTCAAGAAAAATGGATAGCCAATGCTGGTCACATTTTGTGGCCGCCCAGATCTCCTGATCTAACAATCATGGATTTTTTCTTTTGGGGCCGGATAAAACAAATAGTACACCAGAGTCCCGGTAATCCGAACGAATTGGGACCGGACCCTGTTCGGATTACCAAGTTCTTCGGATCATCCGGATACGCACGAAGGCACCCGGACCCGGCGTTAACTTAGCTCGCTCAGTCGGTTGTAAGTGATTGAACAGTAAACAAGTGTCTACCATAGTTTCGTGACCAGTGACTGTGCATTACAGTGTCGCTATGGCAAGCGTAAAACGTAAACATAAAACGTTATCTCTTAAACATAAACTAGACGCATTGAAACGTTTAGATAATGGCGAGACTTTGACTAAATTAGCAACCGAATTGTGTGTTGGCAAAGCCACAATTTCAGACTGGAAGAAAAATCGCGCAAAACTAGAACAGAACTGTGCGACTTCCTCAGCTAAATCGCTTGAAAATCGGCAAACCATGAAGCAGTCGGTTTATAAACAAGTTGACGAAGCCCTTTTTCTTTGGTTTACTCAGGAAAGGGAAAAGGGAACTCCTCTAAGTGGCCCAATTGTTCAGGAAAAGGCTGTTCAGTTAAATACATTCATGAATGGTGACCCGTCATTTAGCGCAAGTACGGGTTGGTTTGACAGGTTTAAGAAACGTCACGGAATTCGCCAACTAACCATTACTGGAGAGAAACTATCGTCTGACCACAATGCAGCCCAAGAATATCTGACTAAGTTTGAAACTTTGAGTACTGAGGGAAGTTATTCTCCCCAACAAATTTATAACGCCGACGAAACCGGTTTAAACTTCCGGGCTCTACCAACAAAAACTTTAGCCTCAAAAGCAGAAGACCATGCTCGTGGTTTTAAGAAGATCAAAGATCGGGTAACATTACTAGCCTGCAGCAATGCTGCTGGTAACCACAAGCTCCCACTTATGCTGATTGGCAATTCTGCAAAGCCTCGTTGTTTTAAAAACGTCAACATAAGCTCTCTGCCAGTCTACTACAAAAGCCAAAAGAAAGCGTGGATGGATGGCAAGTTGTTTAAAGAATGGTTTCACCACCAGTTTGTGCCTGCTGTTAAGCGTTTTAGCGAGGAAAATGACTTGGAACCACGAGCAATTCTTTTGATAGACAACGCTCCTTCTCACCCAAACACAGAAGAGCTATCAGTTGGTGACATTCGGGCGGAGTTTTTACCCCCGAACGTTACAGCAGTCTTACAGCCGATGGACCAAGGCATACTGCAAACCTTAAAGCTTATCTACAAGAAAAAGTTTTTGAGGACACTGATTCAAGACGACAACATTCCTTTGGTCCAAAAAATCAAACAAACCAATATAAAGGATGTTGTTTATAGGACTGCTGAAGCGTGGGAAAACGTTTCCGACCAGGTTATAAGAAAATCCTGGAAAAAACTGTGGCCAAGCCTTCAGTTTATAGACACACCAGCAGGACAAGACAATGAAGGTCATTTACTGGAACTGGTGCAGGCGATTCCTGGCTGTGAAGAAGCTGCAGAAGAGGACGTTGCTGAATGGATGGAGGCAGATGGTGCTCCCGTTGAAAACCTTACTGACGAGGAAATAGTCGCAGCGGTCACACAGGAACAAGCGGAAATGAACTGTTCGGACGGAAGTGACGACGAGCCCGTGTGTGAATTGGTGCCACATGCAGACGCTGCAGCTGCCCTAGACGTCGCCCTACGCTATCTCGAGCAACAGTCTACTGCTACAGCCGCAGACTTGATGTTCATGCGGCGATGGCGCAACTTTGCATCGGTCAACAGGCTATCTTCATTACGTCAAAAGACGATTACTGACTTCTTGGGTTCCAAAAAATAGTTACTAGTGTGTTTAATTAACATTGTGTACGTAGTATATATTGTATTTAAGTACCCAATACCGTGCTGTAAATTAAAGTTTTGTATTTCAGATTACATTGCTTTGTTTTTATTTTAACTCAGTGACCTTTTTTTCCCCATCAAATAGTTGGTTTTTTTTTTAGCCTTGTTCGGATTAGCCGGACGTTCAGATTACCGGGGTTCGGATTACCGGGACTCTGGTGTATATTCAATACGATTCCAAATGATGTAGAGGTGTTGAAGAATAGCATTAGAGATGCTGTAAATTCAATTTCTCTTGAGGAGATAAGAACGGCATTCAACGCATTTCGGAACAAAATTGAGGAATGTGCGAATAAAGGCGGCAGACATATTGAATGAATGAATATTTTAGATTTTGTGAATTGTTAATTTAATTTGAACGAAATGAATTGATGGAGTTTTATTATTTTTTATATTCATAATTATTAAACAATTAAGTAAACCGATGTTGTTTAAATTTTGTACACTTATATAAATTATTAATCTGAATAACTTTCTTAACAACATTTTATCGTATCTCCTGCAGAAAAAGCACTTTATTAGTGGAAAGAATAATTTTTTTGTACATTTTCAAAGTATGTTCGATCTTGTTAAAATTTTGCATACTTGCATAGTTTATTATTCTGAATAACTCTTCTTAATAACATTTTGTCGTATCTCCTACAAAAAAGGTACTTTATTAGTGATAAAAACTACCTTTTTGTAAATTTCCAAGGCATCCTTGATTTTTGAAAATTAAAAGTATGGCAAAAATTACTCTCTACCCAAGCAGGGCCGAACCCGAGAAGATGAAATTTCAACTAAAACATTTACAGACTCTTATACATATTCACGCATCGATCCATGGACACACTGAATGGTTACTTAATTAAAATACAAATAACACACAAATTTACCATAGTTTATTATGTTCAAATACAACCTTATGCTTTGAAATACAAGGAAAGACAGGTCTCTTAAAGAAGAATTACAACATACAGAAAGTATTGGAGCTCGGCACATTGAGCTTTGTTTATTTATTGACACTTTATCGGAACCAGATGTAACGTTAGATTTGCCCTTCTGTAATGTCTTTTATTTTATTGTTTAATCTTTTAGTACAGGTAGTGTCATCCCTCGGCTGCTTGCCGAACTACCATACAATCTAAGATCTTCGGTGAATTCTTTTCGCTCTATTTTGCTTTTGCTTAAGGATTTTGAGTCACTCTTCTTCAATTAAAATTCATTAACAACCGTTTTAGTCTTTCATCTCTTTTGTTTAGTCCCTTTTAAGCCTTTTGTTTTCCACCAATCAGCAGCGTTCCCACTTTTCGGAACCCCCACTCACGTGGTTAGCGTGGTGTGATCAGTGGTGTTCCGTCTACCGATTTTTCGGTAGATCTTGCCCTTTGAATCTACCGATTTTAAAAAGGCGCCAACATATTGCAATTTTTGACAGAAAATAAATTTCTAGCGTATTTATTAGCTACAACGCATAATAAAACGATGATTACGAATGTTTTACAACGGCTTATAGAAACCATTAGCCGGCGTCTCGTCTGTCTGGCCGTCTGACGTCTAAACAAAATGTATATAAAAACAAATACATAGTTGAATGGATCTACGTAGTCATAGAAGAATCTAAAATTATGTCATGTTATGCGATGTGTGCGTGACATTTAAATGAAATAAAAAATGTTTAGATTAAAGAAACGGAATGAGATTGCTAGGTACAAAGATACAATAACAAAGATTGTTGATTACACACCCTTACTCAACAGTTTTGTTTTTAAAAATATACATACTACACGCGCATTGAATCGTTCATGCCTAAAGTATAGGACATAAATATCAAATTATGTATTTACTAAAGGCCGCTTTTTTATTTCGCACTGCGTTGAGCGCCTGAAATAATATCGTCTTGAATTTATTTTCCAACGATGCCTTTTCTATTATGTCTGTATATGATCTATATCAACAAGTAAAAATTTGTTTATTGAACTCAATATATATGTATGTCTTAAAAACCCATAGACCTTACGCTATAAACATTTTAATATTGACTACACATAATAAATCTACTTTTACGGCAATCCTGCGGGGGTTGGCGCGTGCCCCAAGTTTATAAATAGTAGTCAGCCGCAATTTCTGCCCCATTTAAAAATTGAAATCGTGTTTAAACTCTCGTGCAGTCGTATTCTTCAATGAAACCAATAAATATAATTTTGCTCATTATTTACATAACGAATCATGGGAAGACGTATTCCGTGCTGACAGTATCAATGACAAATTTATGACCTTCATCAACATTTTGCAATATCATTACAATAATGCCTTTCCCATCAAACAAATTTCAAAATCGCAAGTAAAACCTAAAAAACCATAGATAAACGATAATATAAAAAAATCCAGCATTCAAGTACGTGATTTATTTATTCTGCAAAAATCTTATCCCCATCTCAGAGATTATTACTTAGAGTCTAGAAATAAACACAAGAGCTTAATAAATACCTCACGTATAAGCTACAATGAATCTCTTATTAAAAACAGTAATAATAGCACTTCTGCAATGTGGAGATTGCTTAGACAGTCGGTGGGTGGTGCTGCTAGCTTTAAAAATATTTCTATTGCTGAAAATGATCTTGTTATTGAGGATCCTCAGACTATCGCCGAGAGATTTAATCATTTCTTCGTAGATACTGTATCAGCTATTACATCTGGCCGTCCTGTTAGTAACTCTGCAGCTCCTCTGCCACAACTGCCAGATTCGATGTATTTTGCACCCTTTTCGGTAAATGAAGTAATTACAATCACTAACGGCTTAAAAAACAAATACTCTGCAGGACCTGACGATATTGCATCTGCCGTGATAAAAGAATATGGTCTTTTGTTAGGTAATATACTAACTTACCTACCTCGTTAATTTATCTTTTGAAAAAGGTATCTTTCCTTCCGTTTTAAAAACTACTGTAGTTTCTCCACTTCACAAGAAGGGAAATACATACGATTTATCAAATTATCGCCCAGTGGCCCTAACATCGGTTATATCCAAAATAATGGAGTATTGCTTGCTGAATAGGCTTAACAGTTTCCTGGACAAACACACTGTTATAACAGACAGTCAACACGGTTTTAGGAAAGGTCATTCAACGTCAACGGCCTTAATCGATTTTTACAATCAAGTGTTGAAGTTTATCGAAGAAAGGAAGTCGCCTATTGCACTATTTTGTGACTTGAAAAAGGCATTTGACTGTGTTCAGCATGATATTCTCCTACAGAAACTTCAATCATACGGTATTAGAGGCAAGATTGCTGCATGGTTTGAAACATACCTAGGCAATAGAACACAATTCGTACGAGTACGGTTTAAGGATGCTCACGGAAGAATTAGGCACTTTCATTCGTCATGTTTGCCATTAACTACCGGTGTGATACAGGGTTCAGTACTTGGTCCTGTACTCTTTAACGTATATATTAATGATATTGCCATTTTATTGCAGAACGTTTATATCACCATATATGCCGACGACATCTCGGTTCTCGCAGAAGGTTCTAATTTGACGATGAACAATTTAGGTCAGCTGATTCACGATTGGTTCGCTTACAATAAACTGACATTAAGTACAGAAAAAACTGTGGCTATGACATTTCATCCAAGGCAGAGAGTGGTAGACATCGACGATATAGTATTAGCTGGTGACATAATACGTCAATGTGAAAGTACAAAATTTCTAGGTATACACCTACAGTCAACGTTAGTTTGGAAACATCATTGCGAGAACCTAGCCAAAAAAATCTCAAGCAAGGCATATTTATTTCGGTGCTTACGGTTACAACTCTCTAAGAACACCCTTGTAAGACTCTATTTTACCGAAGTTCAATCTCGGCTAATGTATGGCATTCTGCTGTGGGGTTCATCGCCGGAAATCTACGACGTTTTTGTAAGCCAGAAAGCTGTGATTCGTAGCATTGCGGGTGTTTCTCATAGAGATTCTTGCAGGCCATTATTTCATGATTTAGGTATTCTTCCTTTGCCATGTTTATATATTTTGGAAGCTGCAACATATGTATTTTTGAACAAAAAACAATACTTCCACAATCATGAATTACATCAATACAATACCCGAATAAAGGATCATCTTCACGCTCCCACATGTACTCTTCATTTAACAAGCACCGGCGTATATAATCTGGGGCTTAAGATTTTTAATAAGTTGCCTGCCATTTACAAAAACCTTACTTGCCTTAGAACTTTTAAGCATGAAGTTAAAACCTATCTCCTCCAGCATACGTTCTACTCTATTACGGAATTTTTGCAAACATAATAAATGTTACATTTGTAGTTCTCTCATATTGATTCTATTTTGTTAGTTATTATGTGGTGGTGGTTTGGGGTAGAATGTAGGTTAGAATCATATATATATTTTTTGTTGGTATGCTCTGTTTTTTCTTTTTTCTTCTGCTTTATATGACGTTTTATATACACTTTGTGTTTTTCATAAATAAAACATATTATTATTATTATTTCTTTGATTAATTAATAATGGATAGTGGTAGTGAACCTGTGGCAGGCCCTAGTCAGCCCAAGAAATCAAAATATGTCCAAAATTACAAAGAAGAATGGGAGAATATAGAAGAATTTAAGGGATGGCTCAGCAAAAGAGACAAAGGAAAAGCTTTTGCTAGGTGTAAAAGTTGTGACAAAGATATTAATATTTCCAGTGGTCAAGACGCTTTAATTAAACATAAAAATTCAAAATTTCATTGCGAGAAATTAAAAATAATAAGCAGTCAGCGAAAAATAAACGATTTTAGCGTTAATTTATTTGAAACAAGACAACTGAAAGAAAATATTGCTGAAGGTAAAATATATAATATATACATATATAAATTCTGCTAATCCGAGGCTATACTTTTCAGCTGAAATACGATTGTCAGCTTTTATAGCGGAACACAATCTTCCATTTTTGATAATGGACCATTTACCAAAAGTCATTATGAAAATTTGTCCAGATTCCAAAATTGCACAAGGGTTGGCCTGCGGCAGGAAAAAAACTACAGCTATCGTGCGAAATATATTAGGGAGCGCATCGTTCAACAACTTGTGTGAAGATTTCAGAAGAAGTAAATTTTTTGTTCATGCGTGTGGAAGAAAACGTTTTGAAAATTTACTTCGACATTTTCATACACATGGTGCCATAACACGGGTACATGCGCTAGCAAATAAACCATCTACACATCGGAGAGCGTTTCAACCATCTGATATCCAAGAAGCTGTCAAATTTATTGAGTATACAGCCGATCTATTGGCTCTTTCACTGCCAGGACGTTTACCCAAATTCAAAGATTATCGTGTAATGAAGTTACCATCTAATGAGACAAAGGCCTCAGTTTATCGAAAATACATTGCTTCACTCGGTGATGATGAACTGAAGATGAGTATTTGTTCCTTTCGACGCATATGGGCCAAATACATACCTTATGTTACAGTAATGAAACCAGCGAATGATCTCTGTGATTACTGTCGTAGTAAGTAACCCATTGTTTACTTCTTTTTAAGTTGTATCCATTGTAATTAAAATTGTCGTTTTCTTCAATAGTGAACACAATATCAATTACGCTAGCCAAAAACATTCCTGACCCTGAACGTGAAGAAAAGCTGAATCAATTTCTCGATCACCTCCACAAAGCTCAAAATCAACGTGCATACTATCAAAAATGGTGTGACAATACTGATGATACTGTAAAGGTCTTATCATTTGATTTCGCCCAAACTGTTCATTATCCAGTGAGTCCTCAACAACCGGGTACAACTTACTTCAAGGCAACAAAGAAGTGCGCAGTCTTTGGAATTACTGATGAAAAAGGAAAAATACAGGTTAGGATTTCATTGTACAAATTCAAATCACTTGCTTTGAAAGTATCTTGACTATTTTTTTTTTTTCGATAGTATAATTACATGATAGATGAGGAACATGATATTGGCAAAGGTCCAAACACCGTTGTGAGCATCCTGCATTATCACTTGGAAACGTATTGCAAAAATGTCCAAACAATTGTCCTTTTCTGTGATAACTGCGTTGGGCAGAACAAAAATAATGTTATGTTATCATATCTGCAATGGCGGTTGGTTCGAGGACTCAACACAACGATTTTATTGAATATCCTTTTGACAGGGCATACCAAGTTCGCCCCGGATCGTTTCTTCGGTATTTTCAAGGCCAAGTATGCTGTTACTAATATTGATACGTATGAAGATTTACTGCAGTGCGTCGTACAATCGTCACCAGGTGGCCATAATACAGCTGTATCGTCGAAAAATGTCATTTGGTATGAATGGGACAGTTATTTTAAACCATTCTACAAGCCACTTGTTGGTATTACACAATTCCACCATTTTATAATGGACAAAAACTCTCTAAAAACCAAAAAATTTGCGGACAGCAAGGATGTTGAATCATTTCAACTGTCATTAATCCCAGTTGATGACAACATGCCCGAAATTATCCAACCAGTTGGTTTATCTCTGCAGCGTCAGTGGTACATTTATCAGAATCTCAGAAGCTTGGTTTCAGATCCCATGAATGCTGATATTTTGGGTCCATTGCCATCGAAAAAAATGCCATCAAAAAAATCTGAAGATGCTTTACCAGCCCCAAAAGTGGCATCGAAGGAACCCAAGGCTTCATCCTCAAAATCTAAACCGAAGAAGCCTGTGGCTTCATTGTCCAAAAAGAAACCGAAGAAACCTGTAGCTTCATCGTCAAATCACGATCCAAAAATGAAAAAACTGAAGAAACCTGCGAATTCAACTCCAATAAAAAAAGTCAGGAAAACGTAAGGCCTCATCTTCAGAAGAAGATTCAAAAAACCAGCAACTTCAAAGGTTTCAACAAGGATGGCGACGAAGAAAACTACTTAATATTGCTAAATAAATATTTTTTGTGCAAAATAGCTTTTTTTTTTGTATAATCATTTTTATAGCGTTCAATCCTTTTTTTTTCATTTTCAATTCCATGTATTATCTTCATTCTCGATTTTCAATAAAATTCAGTTTTTCTTTCATTTGTGCTCTTCTTTCTCTACACTTTTAGTACACTCCTAAGCAAGTTAGGACTTTCTGCTTTTCACCATGTAAAAGAGCATCTCAAAAACTATCCAAACCAAAAAAAGTGAAAAATAATTTTTTTGAGTCATAAGCCACCTTTTCATAGACCGGGTCACATATAATGAAATGTATATGCCATTCATTTCATTTATGCGCTTCGTACGCGTGCCAAAAACTTCCTAAACACGTGGAGGATCTTACCAGAGACATTTTTAATTATTTCAGTTCAAGTCCAAAAAGAATTGCCGATTTCAAAGAATTTCAATTATTTTGCAACATTAAAATTCACAAGATTCTTCACCCTTCACAAACAAGATGGTTATCAGTACATCAAGTTGTACACCGAATATTAGAACAATTTGGTGCTTTACATTTGAATTTATAAATGCTGTGGTCGAAGACGATGTTTCGGCTGCAGACAACATCCTCCAAAATTTAAAAAATCCATTAAATAAACTCTTTTTATTATTTCTTGATTATGTTTTACCATATTTTAATAACTTGAATCGCGAAATGCAATCTGAAGCTCCAAAATTACATGTCGTGTACAGTAATATCTGTAATATTTTCCGTACACTTGGTGATTGTTTTTTAAAAAGAGAATATATAAGCATAACACCCATTGAAGATATTGATTTTAAAAATCCCAGAAATTTTTTACAGTTGGAGAATATATATTTGGGATCAAACGTTTCTGTTTATTTGCAAGAAACTAATCTAAGTACTGAACAAATTCATTTTTTCAAACTGCGCTGCTTGGATTGTTATATCGAAAGTTGCGTACAAATAGTTTCACGGTTTCCCTTAAAAAATAATCCAACCCAAATGTTTAATTTTATCAGTCCTGCAGTAGTTAAAAATGGATCTATAAGTTCTATTGTTAACATCCGGTCACGTTTCCCAAATATAATATCCCTTCAAGAGCTACAAAACTTAGATTCAGAATGGAGATTACTTCGTAATAATCAGGAATGCCAGTCATTTAGTGACGACGTTTGCGAATTTTGGACAAATGTGCAGCAAATTACTGGAGGTGATGGTAGATCGTTATTTCCAATTGTAAGTAAATTTGTACAAAATGTCTTATGTCTTCCACATTCTTCGGCAAATGTGGAAAGAATTTTTTCTGCAATTAACCTGATGAAGACAAAACAAAGGAACAAACTGACAACGGAATCAATTACAGGTCTTTTACATACAAAGGCGTATATTAATCGGAAAAGTTGTTTCTTGCGTTTGACAAAAAATTAATTAAAAATATGAATGACAAAACTTTAAAAAACCTTCCTGAAGATGAATAAAAACCTTGAATGTTAGATTTCTTTTTTTATAAATTTATTTAAATCATACACGTATTTAGTTTTAGATAGATATTTTATAGATATTGTTGTACAGAGGAGATTGTTTTGTTAATATATGAATTTGTTAATTTTTTTTGTTATTTTAATTATTAACTTAGTTAGTAGTTAAGTTGTTAAACGAATTGTCTGTTTTTAATTTCAAATTCAAAAGTGTACATTATACATCTACCGAGATCTACCGAATTTTTCCGAAGGTATCTACCGATTACAGAGGAAGTCGCCGGAACAACACTGGATGCAGGCAGTAGTAGCTGAAGAAGCTTTAATTGATGTAGTGGCACAGCGATATATTTAAATTAGTTTTCTGTTTTATACGTACGGTAATTTTAACGTGTACATATAACAATTTTATTGCATACAGTAAGGACGGACAGGGTAGAACAAAATATTGATAGTGCTTAACATGTTTGTATCACATCTAACTTTCGTGCCAGACTACATTAATTTGTTTATTGAGAATATATCGTATTACAAATATAATAAGTGGTACTATATAAGCAGGATCATTATCTAATATTCATCAAAATATGTCCATATATTATTATTAATACAGAAATGTTCAATATAATTGTTCCAAATACCAACT
Organism: Cetonia aurata; assembly: GCA_949128085.1. Taxonomy (NCBI): domain Eukaryota; kingdom Metazoa; phylum Arthropoda; class Insecta; order Coleoptera; family Scarabaeidae; genus Cetonia; species Cetonia aurata. The sequence goes on from OX421889.1 coordinate 14,052,331, forward strand.
AGCTATGAAGTGAAACTATAAAGTTATCTATTTTCTCCAAAGCATTATCGAAACGCAGTTTATTACTAATTAACACTTTCTTTTAAGACATTTTTCCTACGACTACATATTTTTTGTTTGAATTTCAGTATTACTAAATTAAATACACTTCATTCAATACACACTTAAATTAGCATAATATTTAATAAAAACTTATGTATGTATTTTTCAATATACCCAACTATCCATATAAACTGAAATCCATTCAAGGTAACATAAACAAACATTTAGGCCCATTTAAATCGACTACCCTTAAAAGATAAACGACAATATAAATGATATCTCTCAAGTATAAGTACGGTAAACAAGCATGAAAGCGGGAAGAAATATTTATGATTTGCCATCAGTTAGTTATTTAAACCAGATGTTCGTGGAACGGCACAAGGGCGTAATTTAGGCAAACACATAAAACAGACGAGAGAAGAGATTTCTAGCAAATTTGCTATTTAAGTTTTTGTATAAACAAAAACGGACGAAATAAACTAAACCTGAATGTGTGTAGTATATGATACGCGCGACATGAAAATAAAAATATTTAGGCCCACTTGTGTCGCTTACTTCTAACTAAACGCGGATGCATGCTAAACTAACAAATTTTAAGTGCCGTTATCTCTTCGAGGTATACGATATAAGTGCGAACAGGTATGAAAGCAGACAAATATCTGTGAAATTTGCCAGTTCGTTTAAATAAGCAAGTATTAAGTTTCACTTAAATAATGAAAGAAGCTAAAGCCAGATGCTCGTGGAATACATAGGGGAAAGTGGCCCAAAATGATCCCAGCGGGCATAATGATTCCCCCTCTTATTTTTAATACCAAGGCTGTCCTCTGTGATTTGAGTGTGTGACTACGATCAATCGAATCGCCATGTTTAGTTGACTACTGAAAGTGAACAAGGTAACAGCGTTTTAGAAAAATATTTGTGAAAACGTGTTTTTATGCTACCTGATCTAAGGTAAGTGCTTTTAAACTATTGTATCAGTGTTGTTATAGTAATAGGAATATCATTTTGCAATATATTTTATGAAAACACATAGTTTTGCCTATTATTTGACCAGTTCACGAAATAATTAAACAGAGTCGGAATCAAGTTACCATAACCTAATGCATATATTCACTTTTGGGGCAAAATGATCCCTTGCTGGGTTGGGTAAAATGATCCGGGACCATTTTGCCCGCTCGACTTTTCTTTTCCTACTGCAAAAATTGAAAACAACAAAGTATAGGGAAAATATTTCAACAAATATTCTTAATAAATACTAAATCGTTCTATTGTTTTTCTTTTGTTATAGATAAAAGCATGGTTCAAAAATATAAAAGAAAAACTGAGAGGCAGTTATGGGACGAAGATAAAATGCGAGAAGCAATGGAAGAGGTCCGTCGTGGCTTATCTTACAAAACTGCGGCCAGAAACTTTGATGTTCCGCTGATGAGTTTAAAGAGGCGCTGTAAAGGAACGAACAAGTTAGCTGTTAATGCTATTAAGAAACTGGGAAGCAAGAGACCGGTTTTCACTGTGGAACAAGAAGAAGAATTAGTTGCGCATATACTTGACATGGAAAGTAGAATGTACGGTCTCACCACTAAAGATGTAAGATCGATTGCTTATCAGCTGGCAGATAAAAATAATATTGATCATCCATTTTCCAAGAAAACATGTCTAGCTGGCAAAGATTGGTTGACTGGTTTTCGCAATAGGCACCCTGAACTTTCACTAAGATCACCTGAGTCAACATCCGCGGCTCGCGCACGTGCTTTTAACCGTCCTGTCGTGACTAAATTTTTCACGCTGCTAAAGACAGTGTATGACAAAATACAATTTCCAGCACACAGGATCTTTAATGTTGATGAAACATCTTTGAGTACTGTCCCAGGTAAAAATTGTAAAGTTTTAGCTCAAAGAGGTAGGAAACAAGTTGGCAGAGTTGTATCCGCAGAACGAGGTGTATCCACTACTTCCGTAATTTGTATGTCTGCATCAGGTTCCTATGTACCACCTATGGTTATCTTCGCTCGTAAGCGGATGAAAGAAGAGTTGAAAGATGGTGCACCACCGGGAACAGCATTTTATTGCAACGATTCTGGTTGGATGAAACTTGAGGTTTTTGCGGTGTGGTTTGACCATTTTCTTTCCTTTATTAAGCCTTCACAAGAGGATCCTGCACTTTTAATTCTTGATGGCCACCTTTCGCACACAAAAAACTTAAGTGTCGTCGAAAAAGCCAGAAATAATTTTGTGACCATTTTGTGTCTACCGCCACACACCACCCACAAGCTCCAGCCGTTAGACGTGAGTTTTATGTACCCGCTCAATCACTACCACGATAAAGCATTGGAAAAGTGGCTTATTAATCACCCCGGGAGAGTTGTAACCGTTTTCCAAATCTCACAAATCTTCAACGAGTCCTACATGCAGGCCTGCACACCACTTAACGCAATTAACGGATTCAAGAAGACTGGTATTTTTCCCTACGACCCCGATGTGTTCACTAATATTGACTTCGCAGCTGCTGAAGTGACTGAGCAAAACGAACCTCAGAATGACAATGCTCACGAGGAAAATGATGCGGCCTATGAACCAAATGAAGATGTGACTGATGAAAATAACGTGGCCTATGAGCAGAATGGGGAAGCCAATGAAAAAAGTATTGAAAGCAACGAACAAAATGACATTTTACCAACAACTGTTATGCACTCCTTAGCTTCAGTTAGTGAACCCTCGACATCGAGAGCATCAAGTGGTTTTAAGATTCTGCCAAATGATATTCATCCACTCCCTAAAATGGCGCAAGAACAACGTAGCTCAAAGTCAAGGAAGTCTGGAGGCACAATAATTTTGACAAGCACTCCTTATAAAGATCAGTTGTTAGAGGAACAACGGAAGAAAGAAAAGCAGGCCGAAAAAAAATTGTTAAAGAACAAGAATAAATTGGTAGAAAAAAAAGAAAAAAATAAAAGGCCAGGTGTGAGAAAATATGGGAATAATAAACGAAGAAAACAGGACAAAATCGACGAGAAATCTTTGGAGGAATCCGAAGTGGAAGATGATGCAGAATGTCTTATATGTACCGAAACATTTCTGCAGTCTCATTCAGGAGAAGGGTGGGTGCAGTGCTCAATCTGCTATGGTTGGGCACATAATGAGTGTGCCGGAATCGATGATAATGACTGCGATCCATATTGCTGTGACTATTGTATTGACAATGCCAAAGTGAATAAAGTGCGTAAACAATTAGTAGATAACCTGTAATGTCAACTTATTTTGCGTTTAATTCAGATTTTATCGTTTTTTGATATTTTTTAACAGTTTTATTACACAACAATTTAAGTTTATTTTTACTGAATGTTATTTGGTTTAGCTAAATAAAGTAAGTGTTGTTACAAAAAAACTCTGAAAATCATTTGCCTTACTTTAGGAGATCATTTTCCTTTACTTTAGGGGATCATTTTGCCTTACTTTAGGGGATCATTTTGCCCAACCTATCAGGGTAAAACGATCCTTTTGCAAGCATCTAAATTACTGCCCTCAAAATTGCTTACCTGTAATATCAAGAAATTGGTAAGGCAATATTTAAGAACAGTCTCTACCGATATTCCAAAAAAATATATTTGAACTTCTTTTCTTGTATACTTTACTTTTTATAGTCATTTTTAGCTTAGGGGGATCATTTTGGGCCACCTTCCCCTAAAGGTGTAATGTTAAGAGACACTTGAAATACTAAAAAGTAAAGATTTCTGAAAACTTTGCTGTAAGGCCTATTTAAATCTAGTAATTCATTCACAATATCAAGCAATGAGAAATGTGCTTCTATATATAATGCACGTAAATGTCAGAGCTGTTTCCCAAACATTTTGCATGACAATAATGAAGACAAGAAAAAAATAGTTCATGGTAAGACCACTCAATGAATTAAAAATGAATTGAATTGTGTGGTATGGTCACAGTATAGAGAGTATTACAGTATGGACAGTTCGGGATTTTCTGTCGGTCGGTTCTAGAAACGTAGTAAAATGCGCCTGGCCGCCAATAATTGAAATCTACGGTGCAGCATGTGCTTCAGTTGGTTTACGTTATGGCGCTAGGTGGTGTTCGTATCGTCCATGTTCTAGAACGCGTGTATAAATACCAGGTTACCCTTTGTCACACTCTTTGTCTTCGTTCCACTTTTGTGAGTTGTCATAAGTTGGTTACGTGTGCACTTGTGTCGCAGTCTTTGTGTAACAGTTGATTATTATAATTTACTGTGTGGTTTTTCTTGTTATTACAGATTTTTATTGATTATAGGCATATTATAGGTTATCGTTGTATTGAAAGACAATTTATTGTGTTTAGTGTTAAGTTTAAGTGATTTACGTGTAAGTATAATTTCTCTTTTATAAACATGTATTTCTGATTTAAATAACGTTTAATTTGTTCGTATTCATTTTTCTCGAAAGCAACAACTAACAGCAATAATTGTAATAGAAGTTTTATGAAAATAATTTCTATTTCATTTCAGTTTGCGGTTCTTATTTACAAGTCCCAAGAATGGAACCTGAAGGGTTAGGGCCATCAGCTCTCGCTGGTTACAACCGTTGCAGTGCTCCAAATTGCAAGAATAATGCAAAAGACCACTACAATTTAAGTTTCTTCAGATTTCCAAAAGATTTGAGAAGGTACACATTTGCAAATTACAAATCAGCTTAATATTATAATATACCTGACTTACTTTGTGCAGATGTAATACTTGAATTACCAACGCAAAATTGATGAATAAGGCATGTCATACTGCAGAGTATTGCTATAACCGTAAGGCTCATCGACAGTAGAAATAGAATTTGCTATAAGTATTTTGACGATTTTTTATAAACATGTCGAAACGCGTAAAAATTAGGGAAGTTTGGAATTATTTTACTGTAGATTCCGAACAAAATAAAACAGCAAAATGTAATATTTTCCATTTAAAATTAAGTCACAAAGGGACTGTTTCGAATTTAAACAAACATTTAAAAAATAAGCATTTAATTACGGTGCAGTCAACCCAACGAAGTGCAAGTGAAACAACATCTGAAGTAGCTTTGCCTTCTACATCAGAATCAAGTGAAGTTGATACAGTGACTCAACATAATGTGATTAGTATTCCATCTTCAACTACTTTGCCATCAACAGCTACTGATCTGCCGTTTACAAAAACATTCCAAACAACTCTGTCGAAATACGTTTCAACAAAAAAGTTGACAGTCGCCCAGCGAAAAGAAATTGACGATGCGCTGATGTCGTTATTTGTACAAGATTTTCAACCCTTTTCGGTAGTGGAAGGGTTCCGAAAGTTTGTCGCAGCACTAAATCCTGCCTACCAAATTCCTATCCGTAAACACATTTCTACCACAATGCTGGATGCAGAGTACCAAAAATGTGAGAACGAGGTAAAGGAAAAATTTAAGAATTTAAAATCGGCATGCCTTACGGTTGATGGTGTTATAAAACTATACTGTGTGTGTGGTAATTGTGTGCCATTGTGCAGTGGTTGCGCCGGAGTGTCGCCTCTCTAATAGACTTCGTCACGCATAGATTCATAGACATTGACAGGTTCTTCGGATTTTACATGTTTAGTTTTAAGAATATTGTTCGCGACAATTTAATTAAGTTTAGTTATTACATTCAATATTATTATTTCTTTTAGATATTAAGCTTCTGAAATTTTCCATGTAAATTATATTCTAAATGTCATTGTTTTGTAAATCTCTCTATTCCTGTACCTTATTGTAAGTTATTGTATTATTTACCGAAATCATTTGAAGTGTTTACGGATTATTTGTAATCCCCATTTCCGTTAATCTCTTTGCTTTCAATCTGGAATTTCCAGCGCTACCTAAATTACCAGTAATTTCGGTACCTAACCCAATATGTAAATACTGTCATCCCCCTTTAATTAACCTTACGTAGTGGGGAAATGGTATTTAAAGGGCGATTCAGTAGCATTAGATACAATTGTTCATACAACTTCACTACAATATACACTCAATCACAACAGTGATATACTTCGTTATACGTTTACAAATATACTAGTGTTAAGTATACTGTGTTTCGTTTATCACTACACAACGCACATTCCTTCAAACCAGGAGGAATCAACAAATATATTGTACGTAGCTTTAGTTATTTAGCCGACACAATTTAGAATGTAAAGACTTAAGTGAATTCGGCAATTATCATCTAAGTTATTACTTCACAGTTTAACGTTGAGCACGTCTTCCCCTTTTCCTAACGAGGGTTGAGACAATCTTCGCACGCCTCGCTGGCGCCAAACCACTTAAGGGTGCATGTATCTTTTTCAAGGGATGTTTCCCACGGACCATGCTATTATTCCGAGGTATAAAACCCTATGATAGGACATTTCACGTCAGATTAAGAATAGAAACGAACTCGGAACGGTCGTACGGTCACATATTTCGATTAGACCTAGTATTACTTTAATTTTAAATTCTAAACGTTTGAATAAAGTGTTTGAGTAAGAAACGAGTGCGTTTAGGGGTGGCAGACAATGCAGCGAAAACGCCATAAAAACTTTAAATTTAAAAGGTTTTGGTTGTTTTGCGCACACATTAAATTTAATCGCTAAAAGTGCTCTTGCGTTGCCGGAAATAGATCATTTAATTTCAAAATTTAAATCTGTCGTTACTCATTTCGAACGTAGTACTACCGCCACCGAAAAACTTTTAAAATATCAAATTCAAACTGGTATATCACAACCAAAAAAATTAATAATGGATGTATCTACGCGGTGGAATTCTACTTACTACATGTGTGAAAGGGCATTGCTACTAGAAGAGGCATTAACTACCACACTTCTGGACACTAGCAGCAGTACCTCACTTCCCGCAATTACTGCTGAAGATTGGAAGTTACGCCAAGACCAAGTAACGCGGCAAATTAGCGGGGAACGATACCTCACGGGCAGTTTAGTAATCGTGTTTAATAGGTCTTTAACAAACATATATGAAAACAAAATTCCGAATGATTCAACATTACATCAAAATGCCCAACTTGCAGCAAAAAAAATTAAAACAGATTTGTATAGCAGACTTCAAAATATAGAATATAGCGGTTCTTTCGGCATTTGTACTCTAGATCCACGTTTTAAAACGTATCTATTTAAAGACAAAAATGCAGCAGAAGGAGCAAAGAAAAAATAATTGATTTATTAACTGCCCAGATCAGCAAGGAAAATGCCAGAAAACCAGTAGTAGCAGTGGAACCAGAAATTGAAGCGGAAACTATCGAACACACCACCGCAAGTATAGGGAAACAATATTCAATTTGGGATGACGTTGATAGTGTAGTAGCCGATGTTGAGCCTGTACAATCACCAACGGCTATTGCAATATCAGAAGTACAGAGATATCTGAATGACAAGATATTGTCCCGGCAGCAGCATCCAAATCAGTGGTGGCGAAATCATCGTTTTGTCTATCCCAATTTGAATAAAATGTTTCAATTACATTGCTGTGTTTTAGCCACATCGGTTCCCTGTGAACGTGTCGAAATCTGGCGAATTAATTTCAGACCGTAGAACTCGGCTAAGTCCTATCAAAGTTATGAAATGTTTTTGAATGGCAACAAAAATTAAAACTTATCTTAGAATTTAGGTGCGCAACCTTCTTAGGGTGTCTGTAGTTTAAGTAGCCGCTGCTCTGTATACCGAGCGATACCTAGTTTAGTGAAATTGTTAGTTGTTTATTACTTTACTAGGTGTCTTTGTAAATAAATAATACACAAATTTTAAATAATAATTATTAGTAAATATTATCTCGTACTTTAAGAGGTAAGTAGTGCAAACGTTGTGTTCGCTCCTTCGTATTAGGTATTATATCTACTCGAATGTTGGGGATAACACGAGTTCGTGAATTTTAAAAGCGCGAAGCCACGGAGTCCGGATTTGGAGGATAGCGAGCAGCGAAGCGGTATGTGAGAATAATACTATAATTAAGTATGTATAGATATTGTATATATTACGAGTATCTTATTACCTCCAAACATTAAATATCGCATGGATTTATACAAGTCACAATAGCAAGTTCGGCACCATAGAATAGCGAACAGTATTAGGGAATTATAGATATATCGAGAGGTGATGTTAAAAATGAATAGTGTGTATTTGAATAAAAAATCGCATAGCTGCTCTTCATTTTCACGGCCTATATTATTTTGCTTAGGCCGCCGCAGCATATGTAAATATTCATTAAAAATAGGAAAAATTAACTGCAAGTAACGCTGAATCGGTTTTGGTCTTTCAATGTCTAATTAAACAAGTAAAAGTAAGAAGAGTAGATGTGCATTATCTCAAAATTAATTGTATTTTAAGGTTTATTAGTTGCATTGTTATAGATTTCTTACGAAAAAGAAAATATTGTTACAAAAAACTACTAACACAACTAATACAATCGAAAAAATTAATTGCAAAAAACGCGCAATAGGTTTTCCTTTAAACGTTTTGAATCAGATGCCTTGTTTTTTATACAAACGTATAGCTTTTTCTTCGTTTTTACTAACATAAATGAAGAATGTAGATCTTCGGTTCCAAAGTAGAATGTGTTCGTTATATCTTTTTTATGATTTGCTTTCTTATCTTCGGGCGGGCGTGAAAGACGATAGCCAATTCCACTAATGTTGGTAAATCAATATATTAGACGAACTTCGTTTAAATATGTATATAAAAAGAAATGACTGATTAATATCTAATACAAATTAAAAAGATGTTGTCCGCAAACATTTTCAAAACAATAACCTTTTTTTTGTGAGTATATAAAAAGACACCGATAGGTTGTGTAATAATATATAATATATGGATGTGTAATATTTTTGCGTTTTGTTGAAATATAATATATACATATATAAAACTAAAATAAAATCGATATCTATTGAAATATTAACACGTTAGCTGCCACATGTACCGCCGGCGGTCATACGACGTCTTTACTACAGCGCCACACTGACATTCTGTTTTCTTTCCCCAAACTGCTTATGCCAAAACAAGTAGTTATCTTCCAGACAACGATTTCAAACTTTGTACGCCATTGACATTACAGATGGCGATAGTGAAAATAATTTTATTAAGATATGGGAGCCGGCGGTCATATGGCCTGTCAGTGATATTTTTATTGTCTTAGTGCCATATGGAAGCCGGCGGTCATTTTATAGATGCCGTGTTTACAGACGTGCGCATGTTTCATTGTGTTCTTTATTCATTCGAAACAGATTGTTTATAACCCAACTTTTTCAAGATGGATCCTTCAACGTCAAGAGAAAATAAACGACCGTTAACAGATGAAGAATTGGAAAAAATATGGGAAAATGATTCAGAAATCGAACTATCTGATTATGAAGTACATGATAGTGATGAATCGAATTACGTTCAAAGTGACGACAGTGATGACAGTAGTGAAGACGAAGAGAGTGAACATGAAGGTAATGATGAAGACACTGAAGAAGAAAATGTAGCAGGTTTGTGCGAATTACTTTTATTTGTTATTTTGTTTCAATAGCTAATAATTTGTCAGATATAACTATCACACCTACTTCTCAATGGTTTGACGTTACCGGCAATTACCAAACTCAGTTCACTTTTCAAGAGCAGTCTGGTTTGATTGAGGATATTCCCAGAAGTTCAAGTGCAATTGATATTTATCTACGTTTTTTGTCGGAAAATATACTCGATCTCATTGTAAGTGAAACTAACAGAAACGCTCAACAAATTATCAACAAGAGACAGCACACCCGTTCCAGTAGATTATCTTCATGGGTGCCAACAACAAAAAAGGAAATAAAAAAATTTTTTGGTCTGTTAATCTGGATGGGTTTAGTCAGGTACCCAGCTTTCGAATGTTATTGGAGCAGAGATAGAAAATACAAAAATGATATAGCTCCTAATACTATGTCAAGAAATAGATTTCAAATGTTACTGCGGTTTTGGCATTTTTCAGATAATGAGATTGCTCCTGACAATGATAGAATTTTTAAAGTCAGACACTTAAATGAGTTATTACTTGAAAATTACAAAAGAATAATGAAACCTAATTTACACATAGCTGTTGATGAAACAATGGTACCATTTAGAGGTCGCTTAAAATTCAGGCAATATGTTCCAGGAAAACGACACAAGTATGGAATTAAATTATTCAAACTGTGTGGCACTGAGGGATACACTTATTCCGTGATGGTTTACGAAGGCAAGCACGACACGGGACACCGTGATTTGTCTTCCTATGTGGTCCTAGAACTATGTAAGGATTATTTAGATAAAGGAAGAATTCTAATAACTGACAACTTTTACACTAACGTACCTCTCGCACACGAATTACTAAGAAGAAACACGCACTCATTGGGGACACTAAGAAAAAATCGAAAATGGTTACCGAAAGAAGTTGTGGGGGCCAAAATTAAAAAAGGTGATGTTATAGGAAAGGAAAATGACAAAGGGGTAGTAGTGGCTAAATGGCACGACAAGAGAGATGTATTGATTCTCTCCACGTATCACACATTAGAGGTAGTCAACACTGGCAAAAAAAATCGTCGCAAAGAAGATATTTGCAAGCCAAGGTTTATATTAGATTATAACTGTGGAAAAGCAGGAATAGACCTCAGTGATCAATTATCGAGTTATGCTTCTCCTGTTAGAAAATCTATTAGATGGTATCATAAACTGGCAACAGAATTACTATTTGGTACATCTATTGTTAATGCTTACATTGCGTATAAATTAGTAAATCCTGACATTGCAAAGATTTCAATAACAAGGTTTCGGGAAATGTTAATCGATTCTATGTTAGACCTCAACGGCGAACAGACAGTCGAAACTTCAGAAAATGTCCAACAACCAAAGAAATCAAAAAAAGTAAAACATTTACTAGAAGAATCTAAGGAGAAATGCACTAGAAATAGAAAAATTAGAAAAAGGTGTACCATATGTTATAACAAATTGACCACACAAGCTGGGAGCAAAGATGCAGCAAAATTGGCAAAAAAGGTCACCACTTTTTGTTCTACATGCGCACATAAACCATTCATTTGCATAAATTGTTTTCCTAAACATGCTAATATGCAAGTTTAGTATTTTACAACTATTATTTCCCAATGTAAAATCACAATGTTTATTGTAAGAAACCTTTTTGTAATGCAAATCATAAATGCATTTTTTTAAATAAAAATTGTTCATAGAAATCGTTTGTTTCAAATTTATGATTATCCTAACATTTAAGAAGCAATTTTGAGAAGAAAATTTGAAATGTTATTGGAAATTACAAAAGTTATTCACAATAATATTAACCAACAAGATTGACCGCCGGCGGGTCACATGGCCTCCCGGTGTAGTCAAGGGTTGACCGCCGGCGGCCATGCGGCACACGTAAACGCAACTTCTAAAAAACGCGTTTGGCAGCTAACGTGTTAATGTAGCCCAAATAAAGAACTGCTTTGCATCAGATATACTTTTTAGCGCTCTTAAAACATTTCCTGTATTTACCTACCTATCCAAGGGTCTATTTCATGCTTACTAGACGATAAGCTTTCAAGAAAAAATAAACTAAACATCTCCCACTTCGGCATAATTGCATTTTGTAAACAAACAAAACAGCGGTTTGTATTTCTGGAAAGAGGTAGGTATTTCATTTTAAGCTTTTAATAGTGAAACTGCTCTCGCGTTAAAAAGTCCTTATACGCTTATAAGTTTTCTTTCCTTATATCATAATTTATTATGCCGCGACGTCGTAATCAAAAGGATATAACCCCTGAGAATAAAGGGAAGCTATGCGTTCTATTAGAAAGACACATACCCGTCAGAGAAATTGCGGAAACACTCGATCTGTCTGTAAGTATATATCATCTAGTATTACTCTTACGTCTTTTCTTGATACATAGTTTATTTCACAATGCCCAATATTTTGCTATTTTGCGTGTGTCAAATGTGCATGTGCAGAGATTATCTATTAAAATTTGTAGTTAAGTAATAGAAATAATGTGTGAACATACTACAGGAAAATGTTGTTTTACTCTATGGACTATGAACATTAGTGTGTTTTCTTTTTCGAAATGTGAACATATAGTTGTCATGTGCACCATTTTGTAAATATATCTTTCCAATATGAAATTATGCAACAGTAACTATAAATCTAAAACACTTAAAATCATATTATCATGATTACAATTTTACTAATCTTCAAACTCACCATGTCACACGATTGGTATGCGGTGTGCTCAAAACAGGGAGAGGGAAAGGTATTCATTCACTTGTGTGCTATAGTGGCATATAGGTATTGATGCATAGCTTATCTGTGGAGTTTTTTTTATCTTAAATAGAGGACGCTGCATGTCTGAATGTTAATAAAACAGTATTGAGTTAATTTAAAATCAATTTAATAAAATTTAAATAAAATATCTACAAGTTTCGTAGCAATATGTAATTTAATAGAACCATATACATAAAATGTTCACCAACTTTGACAAAAAATATTATACATTATAATGTATAATTCATCCATTTCAATAATTCATTTTTTTTTTAATTAGAATTTAAATATCGTTGGCATTTGGACAATAAATATAATTCCAGGACACACGTTTTTAAATTAGTTCTTAATCGAAGATATTCAAATTGAAACATAATAGGAAACGGAGAAGAAAAGAGTTTAATTTGAACGTTATTTCCTAATTTTATGTTACTAGAATATTAAACACTAACATAAAAAAGGATAAATACATTTGTATTTAATTAAAATTAATTATAATTACAAGAATTATTACGAATTCTTGTTGTTTTTAACTACATTGTTTATCAGGTTGCACAAGTAGGGGAGACTAGGGAGGGATGAGACAAGGGAGGAGTGAGACATTCCATTTATTTCATTAAACTTCATAAGTAGTGCCATCTGTTTTCTAGCGGTCCGAGTTTACCGACAACCATATTGCTATTGCAGCGGCAAAACGGCGATCAGTCGCTTAGAAAGTGTGATTTGCAGTGCACAGGTTATGTTGTTGTGTAAAATAAAATTGTATTTATTGGTTTCATCATTGTTTGCAAAAGACACAAGTGGAAATTCGAAGTAGTTCTCCAGGGATAATAACAACAGGTATGTTTTGAACTAAATGTATAGTTATTAAACGGATTAGATATTAAGAAACAATTTTACGTTGGGTTGTTTTGTAAAACGTCACACGGGGAGGCAGGAGACAATAATTTTAGGGAGCTTTGAGACGTCTCAAGCCTCCCCATCTAATATTTTTAAGTTATTTAGAAACACCAAACAGGATTAAAATAATTAAAAAATTTTGTTTTACAGAATAATGCCTCATTTGTGGAAAAGAAAGACAAACCGAGTAGTTGCTCCACCTGATATTATGAAAATTGCAGTACTGGAGGTTCTAGAAGGAGCTAAACTACGCGCGACAGCCAGGAAATATGACATAGACAAGCAAACGCTTAACAGATATGTGAAGAAAACAACTTCTAGCACACCTGAAGGGAACATATCTTACTCAACTGATTTTAAAACTGCGTTAGTATTTACTGCCAATGAAGAAGCCTTACTATCGGAGTATTTAGTCCGTGCCTCACAAATGCATCATGGTTTAACAGTTTTATGTGCACGTCAACTCGCCTTCCAATTTGCCAAAGCCAACAATAAAAAATACCCCAAAAAATGGGACGAACAGTCCATTGCAGGCTACGACTGGTATCGTGGCTTTAGACACCGCCACCCTGAATTATCTTTGAGGACACCCGAGCCAACTAGTTTGTCTCGAAGTACTAGCTTCAACCCTTCAAATGTTGGTACCTTTTTCAACAATTTAGAAAAGGTCCTCAAACGCGAAAGATTTGAGCCCCATCAAATATGGAATATCGATGAGACAGGACTTACAACAGCGCATAAACCACCGAAAGTACTGGCAGCTAAAGGTGTTAAGCAGGTTGGAAACGTCACCTCCGCTGAACGAGGCACTTTAGTAACTGCCTGTTGTGCTATTAGTGCTGGAGGAAAATTCATCCCTCCATTTTTCGTCTTCCCACGAGTGAATTTCAAAGACTATATGTTGAGTGGTGCATTCCCAGGAAGTGCAGGAGCGGCTTATCCCAGTGGTTGGATGACATCAGAAAATTTTGTGCAATTTCTTGGTCATTTTATTAAACACACTAATTGTTCTGTTGATAATAAGATATTGCTTCTTATGGATAACCACGAGAGCCACATTTCCATCGAATCGTTGAAGAAAGCAAAAGAGAATGGAATTGTGATGCTCACATTCCCACCCCATTGCAGCCACAAACTGCAACCACTGGATGTCTCGGTTTACTTTCCCTTCAAAAATTTTTATAACTCACAATGTAACTCATGGATGGTTGCAAATCCAGGCAAAACTTTATCCATTTACAATATTGCCTCTTTGGCTAGTCGCGCCTTCGAATTAGCCTTCACACCAAAAAATATTGTATCCGGATTTGCATCAACAGGCATTTATCCATTTGATAGAGATGTTTTTACTGACAATGATTTCCTTGGTTGCTCAGTAACCGACCGACCAGCGGAGCCTGAATGCGATGTTCTAGAAGGTGAAGCATCAACGTCGTCAAACCACATGGCAGAGAATGATAATTTTGTTAGTCCCGAAGTTCTGCGACCATTCCCAAAGGCAGGACCACGAAAACTGCTTACAAAGAAAAAGCGTGGTTCTTCAAGAATTATTACCGATACGCCAGAGAAAAACGATATAGAGGCTGAACTAGGTGCTCGCAAGAAAAGAAAAGTTGTCCCATTGAAAGACAAAAGCCTTTTGTCCCAAAAAATAAGCAAACCTGCAACTACAGTTCATTCCTCTTCAAGTGATGAAGATGAGCCTAATCTGTCAGATGAAAGCAGTGAAGATGCCTCAGATGTTGACAGTTACGAGAAGGAACTACTTCAAATCAAAGCTCTTGAGGATGTAAAAACAATTCAAGCTGGAGACTTTGTTTTGGTGAAATTTGCCACAAAAACCTCAATTGTGCATTATGTAGGCTGTGTAGTAACAAAACAACTAGGCGATTGTGAAATAAAATTTTTACGTCGCCAAGGAACCACTTGGAAATTTGTTTATCCAACAGTACAAGATATATCAATGGTCCAGGAACACGATATAATTTTGAAACTACCATTCCCAAAAACTGTAGGTGGAACTGAAAGAATAAGATCTACTTTGGCTTTTGGTTTAGACTTTAGTTATTACAGTAATGTACGTTAATCATTTTTTATTTTCTGGTAATAAATTAATATAATAAGTTTTTTTAAATATATATTCAAGTGTCTCAGTGCTCCCTATAGGTTGTCTCAACTCTCCCTTCCCGAGGGAGCTTTGAGACGATATATCCTATTTATCTAAAACATTTGCGAATAATCAAAATATTGTTTTGGAAACATGATAATAAATGTAAAGGGCAATTAAAATGCACCTCTTCCTATTCCAGTATTGGAAATGTTTATATTACATATTCTTATTATTATAAAAAATTAAATCTCATTTTTGTCTCAAACCTCCCTGGTCTCCCCTATATCGTTGGCGTAGAAAATTTGAAGAAGACGAAGACGCCTTTGCAAACCGAAGAAGAGGTCGGTGTGGCAGAAAACGAGTTCTACGCCCAGAGGATATAAACAATGTTGTCAACCTCATTGGCGAAGAACCGTTTTTATCAAACGCAACGGTGATTCAAAGGCTACAGCTAAATTGCAGCAAATCGACTATCAGGCGGCGACTAAAAGATGCAGGAATACATTGTAGAGTTCCTGCTCGAAAGCCGCACTTTACCGATGACCATCGGGAACGCAGTTTGGCCTTTGCTGGTGAAAATATTCACAGAAACTGGGAGAATGCCATCTTCACCGATGAAAAAACTTTTTCTTCCGACATCATTTCCCATAAACCATTATATCGCGCAAGGAATACGAGATATGAAGAAAAAAATATATTGAAAATAAGACGAAGTGGTCGAATCTCGTTAAGTTTATGGGGATGGATGTCGGCAGCGGGCCCTGGCGAATTAGTCAGAACAGGAGCTAGGATGGATGGTCAGGAGTATGTTAACATACTGGAAACGGTAATGCTTCCCAGTGTTCGAGCGGTATATGGTGACGAACCTCTTCTATACATACAGGACAATAGTGCTGTTCATACGTCCCGATTGGTGCAGAATTGGTTCCGGATGCATCCACAGTTCACCGTTTTGGACTGGCCGGCAAAATCACCAGATCTAAATCCAATCGAGAACTTATGGGCAGATATTGTGCGGCGATGGGATGATCGTATCAATAACCGCATACGAAATGAAGCCCAACTATATGCCCACGCCATTAACGTCTGGGATACATATAGAGGCCAGCGGATATGCGATACGTTGGTGTCTTCTATGGAGAGAAGACTCCAAGACACCATAGAAAACAATGATCGTTGGACGAAATATTAATTTAAGTTTTCATATATTTTTTTTCAATTTAGATATTAGTATCCCATACACTTACGATTAAGTTTAATTTTGTACGGCGTATAGGGTATTTCTGTAAGTCTGGTTTAATTACCTACTATAAGTCATATTGTTTTTTGAAATATATGCATTATTTTTGTGTTATTTACTATGTCAAAATTGCATAAACCTATATAAAAATCTAAATCTTCTGTTTGCAATTAAATTAAATTTCAATTTAATTAATTGAAGACATATGTAGGGGAGAGTGGGTAGGAATGGGTCACAGGAGGAATGGGTCATTTTAAATAGTTTCGTATACCCGCTATTTAAATCTTACAGATTACTGTCATAGGTGGCGCACATATAGACGGTGTTAGGTATAAATTTTCGTGCGGTTGCGTGTTGTCGTTCAAAATCAAAATAAAATTAAATA
This sequence comes from Cetonia aurata, assembly GCA_949128085.1. Taxonomy (NCBI): domain Eukaryota; kingdom Metazoa; phylum Arthropoda; class Insecta; order Coleoptera; family Scarabaeidae; genus Cetonia; species Cetonia aurata. The sequence continues at coordinate 14,069,268 of OX421889.1, forward strand.
TTCCTGTGAAGTGCCGCTGATTTTTTGAAGGTAAGTGTACGTAATATTATAACATCGTTTCGTGGGTAAAAGAATTCATTGCTTAGTGATGACATGCCGTGAGGTTGTTGTTGTTTACTCCTAACCTAACAAATTGATTCTTCTGACTTTCAAAAGCATAGGGTATTTTTAAATATTTTGATGATTGCAGGAGGCATGGGTCATGCTGTTGCAGGAGGAATGGTGACCCATTGCTCCTGCGTGCTTTTTTGTTAATATTTAAAATGCATGTTTTTGTGATTTGTAGAATAGCTTTCGTGTTTTTTAGACTTTAAATACTACTGCAATGGGACGCATTTGGATTAAAAAGACTGAAAGAGTCAGAAATTCTGAAGAGAGAATAAAAAATGCAGTTCAAGAAGTTTTACAAGGTACCAGTATTAGAGCTGCAGCCATAGCACATATGATTTCGTATTCGGCATTACAAAGATACGTAAAGAAGGCGAAAACTTTGCCGGAAGCTGAAGATTTCAGCCACAAACCAAATACAACCGTGCGGCAAATATTTACATCTGAGCAAGAGCTACATCTTGTGAATTACCTTGTAAAGTGTTCCAAAATGCATTATGGATTAACATCTGCACAGGCCCGAGAACTAGGCTACAAATATGCCGTTGCACTTAATTTGAAGTTATCCGAGAAGCATAAAGCCGAACAAAAGTTGGGACGTGAATGGCTCTGGGGATTTCTAAAAAGAAATAACGCAATATCACTAAGATCTCCGGAAGCCACCAGTCTTAGTCGTTCCACAAGTTTCAACAAGTTCAATGTTGGCAAATTTTTTGATAATGTTAAAGACGTTTATGACCGTAATTCTTTTACTGCATATGATATCTGGAATTGCGACGAAACGGGGTTGACGACAGTTCATTCTCCATCTAAGGTGCTAGCGCAGAAAGGGTCAAAGCAGGTTGGCCAAATTACATCCGGTGAACGCGGCCAACTAGTAACAATGTGTGGGTTTATAAATGCTGCTGGCAACACTGCGCCCCCTATGTTTATATTCCCTCGACAGCGAAATTTAGACGTTTTAGGAAAAGGCGCTCCCGATAATTCTTTAATTTTGGGATCTCATTCTGGTTGGATGACCAGCGAAAATTTTGTCGTAGGCTTTAGAAAATTTGTTAAGCACATAAAGTGTTCACAAACAAATCCCGTGGTTTTATTTTTAGACAACCATGAAAGCCACGTCTCTTTAGAAGTTATCGATGAAGCCAGAACTTCAGGTGTTTTTTTAGTTACATTCCCCCCACACTGTAGCCACAGGTTACAGCCCCTTGATGTCGCAGTTTATGCCCCATTTCGAGCGCGATTTAATCAAGCTTGTGAGGAGTGGATGGCTTGCAACCCGGGGAAACCCATTACATTGTATAATATTGCTGCACTGGCTAACAAAGCATACGACAAGGCGTTTTCCAAGGAGAATATTCAAAGTGGTTTCAGAAAGACGGGAATATGGGAATTAAACAGAGAAATTTTTACCGAAGACGATTTTTTAATGTCCGCTGTGACGGACCGGCCTCAGCCTGAAACACCAGACGCTCCTGCCATACCTTCTGAAATAGCACCGTCACTAGGAGAGCCATATCACACCCCAGAGCCTTCAACGAGTAAGGTAATTTCTATACTTCGTTTGGTCAGGTTGCATGGGCGAGCATCTTTGAGGTGAATGCCGCCTAATAAAGCCGTACTATTGTTATTATTATTATTACTTATTATTACTATTATTTACAGGACTGTTTACCAGAGGACGTAGTGCCTTTTCCACAGGCACCTCCACGAAAGCAGGTAACGAAGGGCCGAAAACCAGGCCGGACTAGAATTTTAACAGACACTCCGGAGAAAAACGAAGTAGAGCTTTCCAAAAAACGAAAAGTTAAACAGCCAGCGTTATCTCGAGCTAAAAAAATTAAACAACCAATAAAACAAAAACAACGAAAGAATGTTGCCGGCGAAAGTTCTGATGATGACTATGATTTCAGCAATTCAGATGATGAAGTTCGGATATCTGAAAATGATGATGACTTTAACTTTAAACCTGAAAATCTTTCTCCTGGAGACTTTCTACTTGTAAAATTTACTACAAAATCTTCCAAAATTCATTACATTGGACGCCTTAATGCAGTAACAGAAGATGAGTTTGAAATAAGTTTCCTTCGAAAAAAGGGAAGAGGTTTCGTTTTCCCAAATATACCCGATGTGAGTAGTGTCTCTAAAGAAGACATTGTATTAAAATTACCCCCGCCCTCAAAATCGGGAGGCAGTGATCGCCTTTTCTCAATTTTTTTCTTTGACATTGATTTCGAAAGTTATGCTAATCTACGTTAGTTGCATTTTTCTTAATTACAATTTTCTTTTTTTTCATTATCACATTGTTTTGTGTTTTTATGTGTTTTTGATAATATTTTGAATAATAAAACTTATTTTAACTTGAAAATATGTTTTTGTTGCTAAATAATAATTAAAACTAGAAGTGATCCATTCCTCCTGCATATAATTCGAAGTGTGACCCATTCCACCTGGGTGCAGGAGGTATGAGTCAAAATGTCGGGTTACAGGAAACCACTAATTATATGCTACTCTACTAAGATATGTAAGTTTATTTCCATCAGTAGTTCTGATAAACGTATGAGGACATAATTGTCAATGGTGCAACGTAGTTATAGCAAAAGTTTTCAAAATAACATAATTAATGTATGAAATGACCCATTCCTACCCACTCTCCCCTATAGTTATTTTATTTAATACATTACAGAATAAAACTTTCATATTATACATCTAAGCGTTTACAAGACTGTCCGCAGTGATAAAATCTTCCATAATCCTTTGTTACGCGCAATACTGTTCCACATACGAACTTGTATTTTTTGTATACTCGAAAAATTAATAAGCAGTAAGCACATGACATGTAATTTTATTTTATACTAACCATTTTATTGTATAGGAATGTGTAATAATATAACTTTACTATGGAAACAATACTAGCATACAGCATTACTACAATAATTATAATTAATTATAATAAGTGTATTATTGCTTTGCAATACTAAACAATAATTGCTTAACGATGACATTTTCGTTTTCATAATAAATCCATAACAATAAAACTTAGTTTCTTATATGACCAAAATGCTGATCCTTTCTTCTTCTTACTTTTGTTTATTTCATTAGAAATTGAAAGGCAAACCGCTTGAGCGTTACTTGCAGTTATTTTTTCCTATTTCCTATGAATATTTACATATGCCCCAATGACCTAATCAAAATAATATAACTCATAAAATTAAAGAGAAACTATGCGATTTTTTATTCAAATATACACTATTCACTTTTAACATCACCTAATTTACGCTATTCTATGTTGCCGAAGTTGCTACTGTGACTGATCTATATCTATGCGATATTTAACATTTGCAGATAATATGACAATGTATACAATATCTATACATAATAAATTACAGTATTATTCACGCACATACCGCGCCGCCGACCACTTTCCTTCTCCAATTCCGAACTCCGTCGCTTCGTGCTTTTAAAATTCACAAACTCGTATTATCCCGAACATTCGAGTAGGTATAATACCTAATACGGAGCAACACAACGTTTGCACTACTTAGCCCTTAAAACACGACTTAATATATAATGATAATTATTATTTAAAATTTGTCCATTAGTTCTTTACAATAAATTACCCTTGTAATGTAATATACTACTAACAATTTCGTTAAATTAGGTATCGCTCGGTATACAGAGCAGCGGCTACTTTAACTACAGACAGGCTAAGAAGGTTGCGCACCTATATTCCTTGAAATTCTCATTTAAATTGCATCAGACTGTACAACGAAGACGAAAAGCAACGGTGATTGAAAACAAATCCGGCCGCCCCAAAGAAGAGAATAGAAAACATCCCTTGTCACTACCACTCCAAGAAAATGTTTCCATCTAGGCCCCCAGGAGTTACGATGTCAGGAATGATGGGTGCAGTGGGCGTCCTTATCAAGCGACAGGTCGACACGGAGATGCAACTAAACGTGTTGTAGATTCATTCGCACATGCGCACATGAGCTTCCACATGCTAAGCATTTTTAAAAATAAAGTTTTTTTCTTAACATATTTTGTATTTTATTTGAAATTTAAAAAAATACAAAGGACAAAAGTGTTAAGTTATGACTTCATGTTTGAATGAAAGAAATATGTATGACTCAAACAAACGGTTCATTTAATAAAAATAGCGGAAAGAAAGATTTTTTTTGATTTAAATGCTTTTCTTCTTTTTTCTCAGTGCAGAAACTACGTAAAACAGCTTATATATATTTTATACCAAACATCCCGGTTTGCGACCGCTAGCGTTAAAGTGACATAAAGTAATTAGTTGCATCTATTTCTTCTAGACCCTCGAGATCAAGAGAGACGACGCCGGAATTACCGGGGCGTCGGGAGGCTGGCGCACGCTTCAACGAGTAATGGTTGCCATATATTTGTTAACGAAAAATAGTTTTTATTTTTTTTATTATAGACGCTTGCGGCGAGAGGAAGAGCGGCGGCGTGAGGATGAGAGGCGGCGTGACGAGGAGCGGCGGAGGCAGCGTGAGGAGGAGCGGCGGAGGCAGCGTGAGGAGGAGAGGCAGCGTGAGGAGGAGAGGCGGCGTGAGGAGGAGAGGCGGCGGCGTGAGGAGGAGAGGCGGCGTGAGGAGGAGAGGCGGCGTGAGGAGGAGAGGCGGCGTGAGGAGGAGGCGGCGTGGGGAGGAGGCGGCGTGGGGAGGAGGCGGCGTGAGGAGAAGCGGCGAAGGAGGGCGTGAGGAACAGTGGCGGCGGGAGGAGAAGCAGCGGCGGCGGCGGGAGGAGCAGCGGCGAGATTTTATAAGTGAATAAGTTTATTTTATTGGAAAATGTTAGTATATTTAATATACTTCTTTCTTTCGGCAATTTCACTAATGGTTTCCTCCGCGACAACCACAGATGAAAAATTGCTGTTAGTATCACCTCCCCGGTAGCTCTCGCTTAAGTTGCGTACTTCTTCCTTTAAGTCGTTGATCATACTGACGCATACGAAGTCACACAGCCCCAGTCAAATATTCGCTGTCAGGCCCGTGCCAACCCGGTGGTGCAAGTGGTGCACAGCACCAGGGCGGCACATAGAAAGGGGCGGCAAAAAGAAGGAGCAAAGATATGATACGATATTATATCAAACACATGACGACCGATTCATATAAAGTTATTGTTATAAAAGGCGCGTTGATCACGTAGGAAACCGAGTATAAGTCTACTATAATGCTTACACATCCAATTGATACACGCTAGGGAGACTTTTAATATAATAAACAATAATTTTTAATGTATACAAGCATACGAAGCTAGATGTTGGTATAAAAAATGTTTAGTCACCCGTCGTAAAGAAAGAAAACGCATGCATGCAAATAAACATCAAGACGATTATATCACTTATTTTTAGACGCTAAGGGCCGAACAATTTAAAAAAATGCCGCCTTTGGAGGCACACAGCAGTTGAAATAAATAATGTACTGTATGTATACACGGCTTTAGCTCCTCTACGTATTAAGTATTAATTATGTTATAGTAATTCAAAAAACAAAAGTGACAAAGAGTACTATAATAATATAAATAAGTTCAAAGTGTGATAGTGCAATTTTCAGTTTACTGTTCTTATTTGTGTCTTACATTCTATTGAACAGTTACTGGCATTACCACTAAAGTGGAAGTCATGAATGTTTGTAGTTACGTCATTAACAGGTCGGTAAAGTAAAGACAAGCGTAGTTTAAAAAAATTGGAAGCATTCATACACACAAGCGAGATAGAAGTATATAACATAAGTCGTAGCTACTTAAGCTATACGTCCATATTTTATTAAGTATCAACAAACTAGTTGAAGTGAGATAGAATACGGTCGAGTAATGCGTAAATAAGAGCTTTCATAATGTTTACCGCAGTGCATGCAACTGTGATGCAACCACGAAATTTTAATTCATTTTACCGCTCCGTTGACATTTGATCTGCTACTCGTTTTTACTGTTTATTTCCCTTCTTTAGTTTTGAATTTTTATTTACTTCTATAATTTCTTGTCTCAAATGTTCTTTTCAGAGCTATAGTGAAGTAAATCGTTTAGTTTGTGGTAAGTTTAGAGGTGTTAAAGAAACATACAAAGACTTAAAACATTTTTTTAGGTTACAGTACAAGATGCCCGGTAAACGACTTGGTTCTTGTTGCCAAGAGTTGGTCAGTCGTTTACTAGTGTATTTCGAGGAGGAAAAACGAAATGGAAGGCCTTTAATATCCATTGATGCGGTCCATGAGGTAAATTATAATTGTTTATTATTAAATTAAAACTGACATACAAATTGTAGAGAGTTGCGAATGCTTTGGGCATTTCTATGGGTACCGTATACAACATAAAACGCAATAAGGAAACTACATCTGCTGTTCCTTCATCGAGTGCCTCGACAGCCTTGTACAAGCCACTGATGTCGGATTGGCGATCTGAGGCCGAGGGGCGGAGCCCCGCCGCTGGAAATGGGGCCCACGTGCAGGGTTCCGTTTGGGGCCCGATATCTCCGAAACCGTTCATCGCATCGAGCTGAGAAAAAAAACCATTGGAAAGAGCATAAAATTCTGCTCCAAAGTCGCGAGCATTTTCTCTCTGCGACCAACGGTTTTTCCACAAAAATTCGCAAAGTTGACCTATGTTTTTTCGTGCTCAAAAAATAGGTCAACTTTGCGAATTTTTTGTGGGAAAACCGTTGGTCGCAGGGAAAAACTGCTCGCGAGTTTGAAGCAGAATTTTATGCTCTTTCCAATGGTTTTTTTCTCAGCTCGATGCGATGAACGGTTTCGGAGATATCGGGCCCCAAACGGAACCCTGCACGTGGGCCCCATTTCCAGCGGCGGGGCTCCGCCCCTCGGCCTCAGATCGCCAATCCGACATCATATTCGTTTTTAGCGACCCCGAATTACCCTAGAAACAACTTTCTGTTGAAATCGGAGAACTTTTGATTTTGCGTCAAAATCTAGGAGAACCGCGTATATTACAACTGAAATTGTCAAAATTTCGATGAAAACGAAAGTTCTCCGATTTCAACAGAAAGTTGCCTGCAAACAATTATCAAAATGTATTTTCTTGTAACGGAATATTAGAAAATCAGCCATACTTCAATTCTACGTAATGCATATTTCCGGGGAAATACCTACATTTTATCTAAACAGTTTTAATTCAACGTATCTCAAATATCTGAGCGAAATAAGTGTTCGTACAGGAAACTTGCGGAAGTCCATTGGAAAGAGCGTTTTTATTATAGTTTATCGTCTTCCTCAAGTTTCCAACAACTATTTTAGCATTGGAGAACACATCTTATGGTCTTTAGTAATATATAAGTTTGAATGTGCAGCGTATGAATTTCTTTATCACCTTCTTAAATATACAAACTTTGGCAGATAAGGCTCCATATTTATATGAATGCAATTATATTTGACCGTGGGACCGTATGTGTTAGGATTAGCATTCCTTCTTCGAGTTCATTTCGACTTCAACACTCATCATATCAAGGTGAGTCCTTTTTTTATTCTTTATTGACTGCGAAATTAGTTCACAAACTTATTCGTACAAAATTGTGTGCATGTCAACGGCGAAGATGAATCCAGTAAGTGCTTTCGTAAAAAGAATTTTAATTCCATTAATTTTGAGTATATTTATTAAAATATTGTGCCAAAAAAAATGTGCTAAGTTACAACAAAAGACAAGTGAATTGTCAAAACGATGCGAGATGTAGCAGTATTTTAAATAAGCGTACTCAAGATTGTTCCTCATTGACCAGATAATTATTTAAAAAATTATCCTTCATTACAGAAATTAAGGCTTGGGAATCTGCCCACTCCGGCGGAGAGGTGAGAATTGCTTTTTGAATATTGTTCCTTATGTAAATTGTCCAGATTTATAAAATATTGTTTCATTGAAATCTTGAGAAATATTGCATAAATATAAGTAATTTTATATTTTAGTGGGTATGAGTTATTTCGTATTGTTTTTTATAATAGTAAGACCATTTTTTTCTAAGTTTGTAAATTCGCGTACAATTATTCAAGAGATTCTAGTGAAAACAAAATTTTTCGGTATTTTATGGCCACCTAGATTTGGAAAAATTAGATCCGATTCTTTGTTGCTATTTTTTTATATATTTCAGGAATAGGCAACAGGACGAAGAAAGAAAAAGGGAGGAAGAGAGGCAGAAGGAGGAGGAGAGGAAGAGGAGGGAGTTCCAGCAGGCGAGGGAGACGGCGAGGAGGGATCTGGATAGGATGAATGAGGAGTTCAGGAGCAGGAGGGGAGGATCTGGGGGGTGTTGGAAAAATTATAGAGATTTATAAAGTCATACAAGCTATTAGACGCCACATATAAGGGTTTTTTGGGTTTTAAGCATAATGATTTAGTATTTAAAATATAGTATAAAATACAATTTAAATTTAAAAGAAAAAACCACTTTTGTATATGCAGTGGCGGTCAGCTAATTATATTATATATCCCTTGTTTCTTATAACTGCTTGATGCTTGTCAAAATACTTTACAGCATGTTCAACCATTGTTCAACATGATTTACAAACATGTAATGTTGTAACTAATCCATGATAAGTTAAATATTTATGTAAGATATGTCTAATATTAGGTAGATGACATACATTGGCAATATTACTACTTAAAATTACCATTATTCTTGTAAATTAAAATAAAACTCATCATTTATTTTATTAAAAAATTTTATTGAAAAATATTTACTCCTTGTCAAAAAATTAATTTTATGAATCCTGGGGAATCCGTTAACGGAGAGGCACAGAATGGACACGCTGCATAAAAATCATTGGTTCCATGAGGGATGGCAATGCTCGCCCAATATCTTACTGTTTTTTCCGTAGCCATATGTCCACATGGGATAAAAGCGTGTGAGGGTGGTCCTAAATCAACATAGAAAGCTGGTTCCAATCCCATGCACAGTTTTATAACAGGTCCAAGTTCTAAACAAATTGGACATTTTCTATCACACGAATCCTTTTCTTGACCCCAATTGTGTAATTACAAGAAGTGTTGGAATACAGAAATATTTTACATACCAGCGTTTCCTCACTACAACGTTTACTGCATCTTTTGGGGTTTAAGTTTAAAAAAGAAGATAACCGCAGAGCTCTTATGGAGAAAAATGACATTTCTGCATTACGATTTTCCTTTTTAAGGAAGTACAACGAAACATTGACATCACCTTTAAAGAGAGATATCGTATTTCTAGACGACACTTGGATATTTTCAAAGGGAAGTCGAACAAGATCGTGGCAGGATGGCGATATAAGGAGTGTCAGAAAACCCAAAGGTTATGATGGTAAACGATATATCGTGTTACATGCAGGTACAAGAAGTGGCTTTATACAAAATGCAAGCTTCATATTTACATCAAAATCAAATACGGGTGATTACCAGGGGGATATGAATAGTGATTTATTTACAAAGTGGGTTGAAACCTAACTAATCCCTAATTTAGAAGAACCGTCAATAATTTTAATGGACAATGCTCCGTATCATAGTGTTTTAATTGAGAAGCCGCCAAATCAAAGTTGGACCAAAGGAAACATTATTGCGTGGCTAAATAACAATAACATTTTCTATGAAAATACGATGAATAAGAGCGAACTTCTGGAAATAACCAAGAGACATAGGAAAGAGAATGTTTATGTTATTGACGAATTACTTCGAGCACATGGGCATGAAGTTTTAAGACTCCCTCCGTATCATTGCGATTTCAATGCTATCGAATTGATATGGGCACATGCGAAAGGATATTATAATAAGTATATTGGTCGGGAGGGTTATGGCGATAAACAAGTATTGGAAATGTGGCAGGAGAGCTTGGACAGCTGTACACCGGACATCTGGCAAAATTGCATAAATCACACAGAGAAATTAATTAAAGAGTGGTACGAACGCGAAGCAAATATAGAAGACTTTGTTCTGAGAGTTAATTGCGGCTCAGAAGATGAGAGCGAAGACTCAAATTAAATATATTTTTAATTGCACTATGTTTTTCTTTCAATATTGACATATTTTGATTTAATTTACTGCATATTATGTTTTGTATATACCATTGTATAGAAAGTATGTTTGCTACTTAAAATAAAAACATCATCTTTCGTTTAATTAATCATTGGTAACGTATATTAAATTAAATACTCTTATGTTGCTTGAATGTTTTCTACATTTTGATTTGCAAATAGGTTTTTGATATGAGAACTACATTATTGCGGTAATACATTATTTCATTGAAAACACGTTTAATAATAAGCTTAGCCTGATCACGAAAGCATTGTCAATAGAAAAGTTCAGTATTTAGAAACCTATTAGTTGCATTACTCATGATTGTTTTTGAAATGCAACGTTGACTAAAAACTGAACCAATCCTTTCAGTTATAAAAGAAAGTCTATTAAAACTGCGTATAACCTCATTAAATTTGACAATTATCATGTCGTACGGTTCATTGCAAACAATGTTGGTGTGCCTGAATTTGTTTCAGACGCTGCATACGTCATAATAAATATCACGTAACTACAAACATTCATGATTTCCACTTTATGTATATGTTAACGTTTTTAGATAACCATAATTATTTTACAGTTTATATTGGTATTTTCTCACTCATTATTGGTTTATTTAGTTATATTTCGTGTATTTATCCGTATATATTAAGTAATTCTTTATATCTATATTTATTGGTATTTGGTATAGCATGTTCACCTTTTAATGAATGAATAATACTTACTAATCAATTATCATACAACGTACAATATTTGAAACCCTTAATGTTACCTAATATAAATCTAAAGCTATATGAGCACTCGAGACACCTTCTAAAATTATGTGTTATGTTAATAACCCTCCACTTCACTTATGACAAGTTTTAACCTACATAGCTGGTAAATCTTTAGATACATACACACATTTGCTCTGAAATACGATATTTTACGCAATTAGTTGTCTGTGTTTCCATTATGCGTAGATACATATCTATATTGATATATTAACCCAATATTATCTCTAACACGATTTTGGCGTAACATCACATACTTAACTATGTACTAGTACTATATGCACACTTCTTTAGTCATGTTTCAAGTGCCTACAAAAGTGTCATTTTTCGTTAAGAAATATGTTTCAGTGGTATAGAAGTTACATTACTGTCATACATATAAGAGGGATTTTTACATAAAAAGAAAAAGATCTTAGACCACTCTCTGACTTCGAAGAGTACAGATCATTATAAATATAAATAGTTAAAAAGAATTGTTTTAAATAAGTATAATTTCAGTGTTTGTATTTCTTGTGGACGCGAAAACAGCATTAACGGTAAGTGAAATTTAATTAATAAAACAATAATAATCTTGATTTTGAAAAAGAATAATTAATTCCTTTCTTCAATTTATTTTACCGTCTGCTGTGTTATATCTCAAAGAAAAACTTCATTTATTCGGGAATACGGTATATATTGTATTTTGTTTTTTTAAATTAGTTATGTTTTGGATTTTTTCTTTTAATCCATTTTCAAACTTTTATATTCAATTTCTTCCTTCTTAGTTATTTACATTTTCTATACATTAACAATACTAAAATATAATTTCAAAAAAGAGCTATAATTTGCAACAATACCTTATAGTCCTGGGTTTTATTATTTTTAATTAAAAATGTAATTAATTAAATTAGTGTAGTCATTAGTCATCCTTAGAACGTCATATAAAACATTTAAAATTTTTTAAAGGAGAAAGTCCTACAGAAGGTGACTACGCCAATTAGCAAATTCTTTGTACAACCCTCATCGACAGCAGAATCTACGTGTGAATTTGTAGTGGAATCAATTGAACCAACTCCAACAAGTAGTGAACATGAAGAAACTTCTGCCGCGGAACAGCATCATCGGATCCAGACAAAGAAGATAAAATTCCAGTGAAGGAAAATCCTGAAAGTGAAAGAGCTCGAGAAGGAGAAATGTTACTGAACGACCCAGGTATGTGGCCTGAAATTTTAAATGACCATACAAAGGTTGCGTTAATTCAAAATAAGCCATCCCAAATTAGATGTTTAGTGTTTCCTACAGATAATACAGGCAGAAATTTTTCGGAAGCTTATTATAATAAAAAATTGCAAAATGGTGAAACAGTGTCTCGTAACTGGTTGTTTTATTCCGTTTCTAAGAATGCAGTTTTTTGGTATAATTGCAAACTTTTTTCTAATGACAATATTCCACTTGTTAAAGATTGGCAACACTTATCTAGACACCTTGTCATTCATGAGAAAAGCTTAGCACATGCCGAGCATACCAGAACGTTAATAAATTTAGCAAACAATTTGGAAATGAAAAATACAGTGGACGCTCAGCATCAAAAAGCCATAGCTCTAGAAAAATTGAGGTGGCAAGCGGTTTTGGAACGTATTCCTTTATGTGTACAGTATTTGGCGACACAAAATTTGGCTTTAAGAGGTTCAAATTCCAAATTACACGATAAGAATAACGGTAATTTCTTACAATTGATTCAAATGATTGCTAAATTCGATTCTACATTAGTCGACCATATTAATCGTATCGAAATTAATAACACTCGTATGCCCCATTATTTAGGTAACAAAATACAAAATGACATATTAACTATATTTGGAAATAACGTAAAACATAAAATTTTAAATATGTTGAACGATGCAAAGTATTATTCCTTAATTTTGGAATGTACACCTGATGCAAATCATCAGGAACAGCTATCTGTAATTACACGATTTGTGTTTTATAATGCAAAAGAAAAAAATATCGAGATTAGGGAACATTTTTTGGGTTTTTGTGAAATTCAGGATACATCTGGCAGTGGGTTAACTACATTTATTATTGAGTTTTTAAAAGAAAATAATATAGACATAAAAAATATGCGAGGGCAAGGTTATGATAATGGCGCTAATATGAAAGGCAAGCACAACGGTCTCAAAAAAAAAATTCTTTCTTAATCCTAGAGCATTTTATGTTCCTTGTACAACTCACACCTTAAATCTAGTAGTAAACGATGCAGCAAAAGTGTCTTTTGAAACAATAGATTTCTTTGGAATAGTACAGGAGCTATACAACTTTTTCGGTGCTAGTACAAAAAGATGGGCAGTCATCAAAAACAAACTGACCGCCTTAACCTTAAAGCCATTAACAGACACTCGGTGTGAAAGCAGAATCGATGCTATAAAGCCTCTTCGAAATGAATTATCTAAAATATGTGACGCGCTACACGATATATTTTCTAGTAGTACATTCGATATTCAAACTAAACATATGGCTAACTCAATATCTAAAAAATTATTATCTTTCAAATTTATTTGTTCTACACTTATTTGGCATGATGTTTTATCTAATGTGAATGTGGTCAGTAAGATCTTACAAGATAAAAAGATGAACTTACTAACAGCAATAAATCATCTTTCTACTCTTCAAGGAATTATTCAAAAATTTAGGTCTGATGAGCATTTTGATGAAATAATTAAAACTGCCTCCGAAATTGCTACAGAGCTAGAAGTAGAACCAGAATTTCCGGCAGATTTGCGAAAAAGAAACAAACGTAAACTGTTTGAATATGAACATGAAGATGAACCGCATTTATGTTATAAATTTTATGTCAAAATTAACTTTTTTTGCTATTTTAGATACAACTATGTGATACTATATTATCCTTAGTAAATCTTGGGACGTGGGAGGATGTACTTCTCCAAACAAAGAAGTTGTTATTAGCTTAAATTGACTTTTTATAAGCTTTGTTTCTTTACTAAAAGCTGTATTACTTATTCATTCGTGATGTTCTTCTATTATAGTGAAAAATAAAACATTTTTGTATAAATTACTTTGTTTATTTCGAGTTAATAAAAAGTGATGAAACAAGTAAAATTACGTGTGATTGTTAATTTATATAGATATGTTATTGGCCAAGAATTTAAACAAAAAATAGTTTGAAAACGGATTAATGTAAGAGAATCCGAAACGTAACTTTATTAATATAGTCAAACAAAAATATATACAGTATCCCCAAACAAATGAAGTTTTTATTTACAATTTTAATAAAATTTTTAGTTTTACATATCAATACCTAATTTTAACTTCTTTATCACCTATCCTTTATAGAACCGTGACGAAGATCAACAGAGGCAGCGGGAGAGGGAGGAGGAGGATCAGCGGGAACGCGAACGTTCGCGTTCGCGTTTCCGCGAGCAGCGCCGCACGGAGGAGGGGGCGCGGGAATCCAAAAAAGAGAAGGAGACCCAGAAGGAGCGAGAGGTGCGGGAGCGTGGGGTGCGGGAGTGGGAGAGTACCCGCTCCTACTCCAGCACCTCGATGCGCTCTTGGCGCCGACAATAGGTATTTAGAAACTGTAGTTGCTATTTAGATTTTTTTAATTTACATAACTTTTTCCTTTTCCAGCATTCCGTTTTCAATAAAGAAAAAACGTAATTAAAATGTAGTTTGATTTCTGTCATCCCATAAAAAACCTGCCATGCTCAAACAAAAAAAGATTCAAAAGAAGTAATTAGTAAGTGATTTTCTTATGATTCATAAGTCTTCCCAGTGGTAACTGATTACACTATTTTACACGAGAAATGCATTAATTATTTTTGCACGTGTGGAGAACTGTCTGGCGTGTTACATCCACTAACCTTCACTCTGTTGCGCCTGTGCAGTACATGGTAAACCTTATGACGCATATAATCACAATTATCGAAATGCGGCGCGGCAAAGAAATGTAAATTCCTTCATTGCAAATAAACCGTTACAAATTCCTGTTTTCACACGCCTTCTATCGAAAAATCATAGTTTACATTTCATATTTTCATTTACCAATACTTAAGTAATAGAAATTAAGTTGATACGCTAAGTTTGGAGCTTATATTACAACTTATTTTAAAAATGTAGGAAGTAGAAAACGGCAGAGTAAAGGTTCATAATTTTACTATACCTATAACACATATTAACTATTGCAACAGTAATTCATATTCTTCATCTTCTCGATTATGATGTGTATAATGCTTCATTATAACAATTTCATTGCGTCGCTTACGTACAGGTAAGTAACCTGGTCATACACATAAAAAACCAAACTTTTATCTTCTCATACTAGTTATTTCAGTAAACATGCTTACTTCACAACAACAATCATTCCAAACGTAATAAACAAAATAAACCACTCCCATCTAAACATTACAAATATATGTCTAACTTCTGACAGGTTAACTAAAAATTAATTGCACTACATATAATTATATTCCAACAAATAACAACGTAATTACCAAATTCCATTAGGGAAACTTATTAAAAGTTTACTAGAAAATTGTACTTTTAGCGATAAGACATGTTAGCAAGGACAAGCCCTTCCCTAGCCTATAATTAGATGCCGAAAGAAAGTAAAGTCAGTTCTTGTAGTTCCTTTAACCAGTAAGGTTGTGTACGCTTGTAACTCTAAAATAAACGTTTTTAAAAACCCTTCATTAGTGATTTTTAATTTAATTGGCGCTGCGAACAGGATACCCAAACGGCTCATTTCCAATACTGTGCCAGTAATTTTCAAATTTTTATTGGGTATCCCGAACCTTTTCATCAACGTGGATAAGTGCAATTCTGAGATCAACCCCTGAGCGAGAGAATTCCTTCAGTGACGGCTCCCGCCCCCAGGAAACGTTGAAACCAGCACCAAGAGGTCCAAGAGAGATTGTGCATTGTTGTTTGGTGATAGTGGAAAACCTAGCATTGACTTTTGTCAGTGTGATAGAACAACTATATAACAAACAGTTAGAAAAAGGCAAAAGCGTGTTAGAAAAACGAAATCAAAATAAAGAGACCGCCGTAGAAATAAATGAACCTACTGTGTACTTTACTAAACAAAGAATTAGCAAAACCGAGCCCTGCTATGACAAAGTCAACATCACTAGTATAGACAAAAATAAAGTTAGCGGATTACGCGCAAATACTAACCGTTCCGCCAACATACACACGAAGAAAGTTAAAAGAATAAAAAAAGAAATTTCCATTACAGGACCCTGATCAGCCCGAACCAGGCCCTTCAGGTGCATCAGATTAATTCCGATCGTTTTATTTTAAAAGATCTAGGTTTAGTTAGAATATTAAGTCACTACCATAAGTTTTACTTTTATATTAATATAACAGACATAGAAATAAGTTACGCATCCTTATTAAACAATGTAGTATTATTAGAACTAAAAGGGAACAATTCGATACTACAACAAGGTGTCGGACATCTAAGGGACCAATGCGTCCAAATTGAGAACTTACTGCTTAAATTCAATAACCAAAGAACTAAACGGGCATTAATAAAGGTTCTGGGTACAACTATTAAATACATCACTGGCAATCCGGACGAAAATGATCTGAATGAAATCAATAAAAACATAAACGCTCTTTACGACAATCAAAACAGAATAATTAAGCAAGTCGACAGGTACAGTTCGTTTGCAAGTCATATCACCGCTAGATACTCCGCAGACTAAAGTTGATTGAAAGCAATATAAACTCGACCCTAAGTTTGTTGCAAGACGTAAATAATGTTCTTGAAATGCAACTGTTCTTGCAATATAATTATTACTTAAGTTCAAGATTACTGGGTACATTACGGATAATTGAAAGAACGATCTCGCTCGCTTTTTCGGAAATCGTAAACATAGATATAATGTCTAACCTCGAATTAATTAAAATAAAAGAACATCTTAACCTAATTTATAAAGAATCTGAGACAATAGACTCCGACGATACTCATCTTTTCAACATCTTAGAATTCGCGACGTCCAGAGTAATATCGATTAACGATACAATTACGTGCATGCTGTATGTTCCCATATTGAAATTCCCCAGTTACCAATACTCCAGGGTCTACCCTTCGTGACGTCCCAATACAGGCCGTCCCATTACGGGCCGCGTTTGAAAACTACCTGAAACAGTGCCAATACAGGCCGCATCCCTTTTTGACCAAAAACCGAGTCTCATTACAGGCCGCCGCGATGATTCATTAATTCCCATAGATTTAACAATATGCGGAATAGGAAAAACACTAGATAATCAAGTTACTTTCACATTCAACAATATTTTAATGTGCGTAACAACCAGAAACTCTTAATAACCTATTATCCTATAATCCTAATCCTAATGCCTTATCCATTTGTGTGTATTGATGTATTTGCGATTACAAAATGCAAAATCTGGAATTAGATAATCGGAATATATTTATATTTCTCAGAAATAGGTCATTAGTCATATCTATTACCTGTACACACAAAAAAATAAATGTTCAAATTGAGAAAAGGTATTTATTTGAAAACATAATTTTCATTTGAGTAAGTAATTTTCGATTTAAACAAGTTAATCTTGTGTGAAATCAACGCAGTAGTTTGTTTTAAGACCAACGTATGTTTGAGATATATGCTCATATTGAAACAATAATATTTAAACTGAGAATCATTATGTTAAAATGAACATAGCAATGTATTAGCAATGAATAAAAGTGTGTATTTAGTTTGACGTTATTGTATGTTCAATACTAGTCTATTAGAAAAATTGTACTCTTAAACCAAATATTTCCATAATCTCTGTATCTTCAATTTCATGGCATTTGTTGAGAAATGGTTTCAATTGGTGTAGTATTTTAAATAAAATAATTATAATAATAACAACGTAATTTAAAAACATTTGTTTTATATGAAATATAAAAATTGATATTGAATCAAATGACCTATGTATGTCAAAATAGAAAATATCCCTACCACAATGACGTATTACTAATAGCGTGATTTTATTGGTTAATACCCTCTTTTGTGCAACTACGTATGAATCGTGTGCAAGTTGATGCCAGTCAGCCACAGTGATGTGCTTATTTCCTTATCTGTCATGGAGAAAGAAAGTAATGTAGCTGATTTGCTAACATCGTGGGGTTGTAATCAAGAAACAGTTACCATTTTTACCGGTAAGTATTACTATTGATGTATTTGATGTAGGTACCTACTGAATTAGTACACACGAACATTCTTATAATATGTAACAACGCTGCCTTTGTAGTTGTCGTTTTTTTTTTGAAACAATATGTCTACCATAAATGTTGCCTGATTTTGTAAATGTTTTTATTTTTCAGCAGGTTGCTATTATTTTAATATTTTAGTTCGGGGTATTATTTATTTTAGTTTTTCGTTCACTTAAAAAATAATTGCGGTAAAATTTAGTTTTGGTAATACTATTGTCCTAGGACGACGACGCACAGTGGGGCAAAGGCGGACAAAATTCCGCGCTACAGAAATCATCTATTTTTAAGAAATACACTGATTTCTGGTTGTATAACAATTAATATAAGTTAGCTATGATAACATAGATACTAGCGCAAAGCGCATAGTAGGTAAATCAGCCAGTTTACATAATAAATACCACCTTAATTTGGCATTAAAAAAAAGCTTTATCATGCTTTAATTCGGCACCTATTGGGTTTGAATTAGGAAGCATTAGTGCAAACAACCTGAAAGTATCATCTGCATATACTTGCATCTTTAGTAATTATCAGCATATAATGGTGTACAAAATTTTCTAATGTGATTAAACTTGTTTTAAAAGAGAAAAATGCTTTATTAAGATTTGTATAATTATTATTACAAATAACACATATCAACAAAATAAAGTGAGAACATATTAACAACATACGGCTCTTATGAATTATTATAATTCTTTCAGAATAACTTCTATACTAAGTAATCTATTAATCCATTCTTTTGATAGTATCTTTTGGACATAAAACTCCCACGCAAGTCCAAACCGCACCCTTCTATAACCCTTACATATTTTAGTTTTTGTAAATATATGTAACATGCATATACTCCTCACCTATAAATAATAGCTAAATTGCTGAATACCATAAACCAAAGAAGATTACAAATTCCATTCTAAATGTCACCATTGTAAAATAAAGTAGTTATAAGATTTTTCTTTTTAAAGGTAAGTAAAAAAGGTATAACACTAATAAACATTTTTTAACATACCTATTTATAAAAAAAACTATATACTTTTATGGACATACCTACCTATGTACGTAAATATAGATTTTTTTTAAAGATGTACTCGCTCGTAACCGCAACAGATGTTTAATTTGCAGCTTACGTATATATACGTAAACATATGGTGGGTTGTTCCTTCTATTGCATTTTTTTTTTGATAAGTCCTTTCCATGTGTAAGACACACACACCCGGAAATAATATTTTTGTATAATGCGCGGATTATGTGTGCGGAAATAGGATATGTTTGAATGTTTAATATTTGAATGTTTTTTTTTTTTGGTGTTACCATTGCATATATATAAAGCCCATCCAATTTCCGAATTAGTTACACTTCTAACATAATAATCGCAAAGTGAATATGGGTTCCATAGTAATCAATTACGGTGATTTGTGTGATTATTTATTTCATAATGGTCCTTTAAGAGTCCAATCATTTGATTTTTTCATTCGGGAGATGTTTCCCAATATAAATGAGGAACAAACAACTTTAATTGCAAATGCAATAAAAAATAGGTTTTTGCCTAACTTCAAGGTAAAGTGGAGATCGGTTAATAGAATTCAACAACTTTTTAAAAAACAGAATAGCGACTGGATGACGAATAAATTTGTGTTCACGTTTCCCAATGATGATGATGAACAGAAAGATGGTAACGGCAGAGATGTTTCTTCATGTTTGGTTTCAAATAGCCCAAGAGGAAGGCCTGCTAAAGATTTTGAAGATTGTGGAGAGAGAAACCAAAGACGAAAAATACGCCAACTGCAAGCATCATACTCTCACGCCTTGATAAACGCTGCTGCATCCACTTCGCAGTCAGGTAACCACAGCGAAGTTCTTAGCGCTGATCTGGCGCTCTCAATTTTTATACAGGCTAAATTATCCAAATTCCAATATGAAGTAATCAGAGCTGCTACGAAAAAAATCGGGCACAATATTTTTCCCAGCTATAAGAAAATTCTGGAATCAAAGAAAAACTGCTATCCAGCTGGTGTAAAAGTCGCAGAAAGTGTTGCCGAAGTCCCTTTACAAAGTTTGCTTGACCATACAGTAAAAAGGATATGCGAAACCAAAGATAAGGAGGAATTGGCTAAATTCCAAGGACATGAACTGATTTTGCATACGAAGTGGGGCTTTGACGGCTCTTCCGGTCAAAACGAATTTTCTCAACCATTTTTGAATGAACGTGAGAAGGGAAGCGACTCAAATTTATTTATGACATCAATTGTACCGGTTAAAATAACTGCAGTCGATATTCAGGGTGTAGATATGTGGATTAATCCTCGACCTTGTTCTACTCGATATTGTAGAGCTGTAAGGTTTCAATTCGTAAAAGAAACAGCTGATATAATAAGAGTTGAAAAGGAACGTGTTGATAATGAAATAAAAAACTTGCAACCTACAATTATACAGCAAGGGATTGATTTTATTACAGTGAGGCATGTGCTGCATTTTACTATGTTGGATGGAAAAGTAGCCCAACATATTACTAACACAACTGCAGCAAGCAACTGCTTCATATGTGGGGCTCGTCCATCTGAAATGAACGATGTATCAAAACTTGATATTAAACCACGCAATGAAGATGCACTTCAGCTGGGTATTTCTCCACTTCATGCGCGAATAAAATTTATGGAGTATATACTTCATCTGGGCTACAATCTCGAATTTAAGGAATGGAGGACTACAAAAACTACTACCTCAATCAAAGAGAAAACGAAAAAAATGATACAAAAACGTTTCAGGACTGAATTAGGGATACGGGTTGACTACGTAAAGCAAGGATACGGTTCTAGTAATACCGGAAATACTTCTAGGATGTTTTTCCGAAATCCTTCTTTAACTGCTAATATTACGCAAATTAGTGAGAACTTAATTCGGCGACTTGGGTTAATATTGGAGGTAATTAATAGCAGCTATCCAATCGACCCAGACAAATTTCAGTTATATGCAACGGAAACGGCTAAGTTGGCAATAAAATTGTATCCATGGTACCATATGCCTTCAACGGTGCATAAGATTTTGATTCATGGAGCCGAAATTGTAAAATCAGCAGCACTACCGATTGGGTTACTTTCAGAAGAAGCCCAGGAAAGTAGAAATAAAGACTATCGTTACTACCGACTCAATTGTACCAGAAAATGTTCCCGCATAGCCACAAACGAGGATGTATTTCATAAAATACTAGAGTCGTCAGATCCCTACATAACATTCATGAGATCTGAACCTAAAAAGAAACACCTTCCTATCAGTGAAGAGGCTCAAGAGTTAATATTGTAACAAAGTTTTTGAATGTTTTATTCTATTTTATTTATATTGTATAAATATTTTTTTGTACTAGGGACAAATATAGTACTACTTTAGTATACTTCTTGAGAGTGTTTCTTGTTAGTTTCTTCAAGTATAAATAGTTTGTACTCGTTTTATTACTTTTATTTGTATTATTATAATATTTATATAATCCGTTTTTGAAAAATTTGTCAATCAAATCTTTTGAGTATAATGATATAGTTTTAAAATGTGTTTCATTTGCTTTATTATTATTGGTCTTATTTTGTCGTTGTTGGTAAATTGTTCTATCTGCTAGTGATATCAAAACACCTTTTTAATAAGAATTGATTGACACGAATTAAAATTTACATATATATTTGATGTTATTGGTTATTATTGTAATTTTGTTAAATTCTGTTTTTATTTATTTGTTCGTTGTAATGTTAAATCTGAAAAATTTCCTTTTGCAATAGTAAATTTAAGATTTTGATGACTAGTAAGAACATATTTGTACCATAATCCCTTTATCCTCAGGTATGCAAACTATACAATTATGTAGATATTATATTTGTCTAATTTTCTTTAATGTTTGCTTACCGTTTTCAAATTTATATTATATTCTGAAGAAAATCATATGTGTACCTATCATTGAAGCCTCGAAAAGAAAAATTTAAATCTTATACTAGATATTTCACTGTCCGTCGACAAAAAGCAAATTACTTGTGAGTAACATTGTTAATAAAGTATACATTAAACAAATTAGGTTTTGAAATTTAAGGTCATTTCTAATGTATTTTTTCACACTGAATCCAATAAAATCAACCGCATTTCGATAGAATTATCCGTTCCCAAGATATGGATTTTTGTCCGCTTTTCGGCCGTTTGGCCCCACTGTGCGACGTGGAATTATGACAAATGCCTATAAATATCGTATAAGGGTAAATAGCGAGTATGATTCAGTGGAAGTATTATGTCATGTTTCTCCCTATATAAAACGCAATTATAAGTACGACTTGCTTACACACTTTTGTCTCAATGATTTGTTCGATGTGGTTTTGGATTCTCGAAGAAAACATAAGTTTCGTTCGTGTTGAAATCTCGAGCATGCTCAAATCCCAGGAGTATGCGCAATAACGATTTTATCGTGCGCGGTAGAGGTATGGCATGTTTAGTGCATAATATCCACCGTTCCCGGAACACATTTAGTTTATGTTTATCCGGGATCTATCCATTATATGTCCGATATGCCCCCGCGCTAGAGCAAGAATATTTTGTCTGTGACATGCGCTATGCGTTTTAACTTCATTTTTGCTTAGAGTTCGATGTGATCGGAGAACAGGGTTATATTTATTTTGAATTTCGTACGTGGTCGTATTGTCGAGAGTTTTTGCGCAGAGCATTTTTTCTATTCATTGTAAATACTATTATAGTTCTTTTAGTATTCCGTTGTATATATGTTGCTATAATTTTATTAGTTTTTCACATTTATCTGTATTTATTGCGCCCTTTCTACCGAAGAAGTTACCATAAATACATGAATGTAAGAAAACATGTATACACATAGATACATCATTCGTAAAACTAAGTTCCATAAGTTAAATTGTTTCGAATTCGCGCTCCTTAACGCCTTAACCCCGACATATGACCGTTCGCGGAAGAAAAAAATTCGCATATGTTCAGAGGAGGACTTGCGCATTTGATATATCCAGGATATACTCCAAACATATCCCGGGTATGCCCAGGATTTCTACCGCGAACGAAACTATAATTTATAACTACAAATTAAATTTTTTTTAAGTCTCTAATTCTTGGGCAATAAACTTAATAACAGAAGCGTAATTTCACTTTATTTGTATATGTAGACATTTTCAAAAATCCCTACTTGTTGATAAAAATAGTTCTTTTTTGAAGCTTTATTTTATTAAATGTTTTAAAATGTTAGGTAAGTAGCTAATAAATGAGTAAAGGCTGTAAAATATTATGACTTAATAGATAGGAGATGTACTGTACTCAGTCATATTCAAAGTGCCTGCATTCTTGTATGCAAGGGGACGAATGTGCATTTATATAAAATCATTTATCATAGTAATGCTAATAGTGATTATTAGATTATAGATGCATGCTTTCAAAATTTAAAATTAAAATTTAAAATAGATATTTCACTTTATAATTAAATATAACCTTTTTTTTAGAAAATGATATTTGCTATGAAGTGCTTAAGAATTTAACACCTAAAGATTTAGAGGAACTTATTCCGAAATCTTTTGGAATGAGAAAGCTCATTTTATTGAAAATAAAAGAATTACGAAAGGAGGTAAAATACTTTCATTGTTGTTGTAGTTAACAATAACAACTATCATATCTTATGTTATAGGACAATGACGAAAGTATAGTATCACTGTCCAGCACAATTACTAACCGATCAGACGACAGTTTTAATGACGATGTTGGGTTTAATACTGTCCAACCGTCATCAAGCGCTATAATTCTACCTCAAGAATATCCAGACTTTGATTTGAAAACTCTTTTACAAACAACACCCATGGGAAATAGCGTGTTAAATTTTTATGAAACGTACAATACTCTGGATAATATGCGACGTAATCGTTTGGTGGACATTATTATTAAGCATTTGTATACGTACATAATAAAGAAGTGAGTTTATTAATATATATTGTACAGGTAATATTGATCAAATTTCAGTCGCTTAAGGTCAGATGAATACAACAAATTAGCTGCGAAAATCATCAGTCTTTTTCCAAAAGAATGTATGGGCACATATTACACTCCTGCTATAAAAAAAATTAATTCTTTGATCGGGAGGTCGGTGTTGGCCAAGGGCAAGTTAGTTGATAAGGTCCGTAACTTAATGCATAGATGTGAAGAAGCTGTTCCGAAACGGATGCGCCTCACTACTGATAATGAAACATGCACCAGCCATAGCACCACAGCTCCTTTGAATATGGAAAATCCGGATGTTCTGTGGTTACAAATAAATATAGACCCTTGGAATGAAGTGCTTCAAAGGTGGGAACGTACGTATGATTTACGGCGCGGGGATAGAACGGGGAATGTAAAGGATTACCTAGACCATTGGCCGATATTTAAAAAAATTAGAAACGACACGTTGGTAAGTTGTCTCACAAAATGTTTACATATGCACTAAGAACTGTCATGTGCACTTCTTAATATCCCGTGTCTAATTCCGTTTGTTTATATACCAAGCCTAACCTTGACTGTCAAAGATGAGTAGTTACAAGCTTGCAATATGTAATTAAAGCATCACCATTTTAAATTGCACATAAGTTACAACACTTACTAAAATATTGTTGCAGATTCAGTACGATTTCAAGAAATTATATCCAGACCAGGAGCTGCGATTACATACCCATTGGAATAATTTTTTTAATACTTTATTGACATCGACAAAATCTATTAAAGATAAAACCTTAATAGATCTGTTGGAAACACGAAAACGAATTGATAACGACGGTAAGCAGAGTGAGAAATTCACTTGCTTTGTATTGTATACATATTTTTTTACAGCTACCAAATTTTTATTAGAATTAACGGCGCTACCGCATCTACTGCCTCCAAAAGGACGAGTAGTCACAAAATCAGGAACTAAAAAAGCTACGCATTGGAAGTTCTCTACACTGGAAACCATAGAAGCCATTATATTACAAGCTAAGGTAACTATTAGGACATTTAATCTAATAGTAAATTATATGTAGAACATTTTTCAGACTGCTGGTGATATTGAAAAAAAGAGCAAAGAACAACGAGACCGGGCCTATTCACGCAAACAAACAATTCAGCCGTATTTACTGTATGAAGGACTTACGGTAGAACCTAAAAATTTGTATATTGTAATAGATGATATATTTTTACAGATAGATAACCCTAGAAAAGCGTTTGATATCCTTTTCAAAATATTTCATGTTTTTAACGCAGATTACCCTATTCAAGCACAGTATATATACATATTAATACAAAATTGCGTGTATAATATACCTACAGCTAGCAGCTCAATTCCTCCTGCATTAGTTAATATTTTCTCATTACTTAGTGAAACAAAATCGTAACTATTTTGCGAACATTAAAAATAAAATATATCGAAAATGTTAAAATGTTTAGAATGTACTAAACACTTTTGTACTTTTGACAAATACGCGTTTCATATAGAATATGTGCATAACGTTACAGACAATTTTCTTTGTCCAGTATCACATTGCTGCAGACTTTATCATCGGAAAAATGATTTAAAAAAGCATATTCAAACTAAACATAATATCGTTAACACTGTTTCTAAAGGAAAAGAAATGAAAACGGAATGCAAATTAAAAACAAATGTCTCAGAATGTGCTACAGAACCATTAAAAACACCAAATATTCTTTACCAGGACGAAAATTATGTTTCTACTGACTTATCACCAAATTTTATAGAATTTCAGATTATGTTCAATAATGTTTTACAAAAGTTTATAGCCGAATTATATGATAATTTGTGCATACCAAGAAACGCTATTCAAACTGTAATTGAATCTGTACAGCATCTTCTATCGTCCGGAATTTCAAATTTTAAAAAATACTTTAAAAAAACTTGTGAACCCTTTATTCCTTCTGATCATTATAAAATCTTAAACGACATGTTAGGAGTAGTTGAAAACCCTTTCGTAACCCTTCAGACCGAATATAAAAGAATTTGTTTTTTTCAAAAAAGTAATTGCCTTATTAAACCTTCAGAACATAAAGTTGGAACAAGGTGTGACAGAAAACAAATGACAGGTCATGTTTCATTAACAGTCAAGAATCGATTAACTTACTTTGTGTCTATGGAAAGCACACTGAAAACTTTTCTAGAACTTCCAAATGTTTACGACACTATTTTAAAATATCAAAAGACTTTAATAAATAATTCAAATATCGATAGTCCGATGTTGAATATTATTAATGGCTCACTATGTCAAAATTTCACTCATAATAGAAACAAAATTATATTTCCGCTTATTCTTTACTTTGATGATTTAGAAACCGGCAATCCCCTTGGCAGTAAAGCAGGATCTTATAAAGTAGGTGTAATATACTATACAATAGCAACGCTACCCCCTCAGTATATAACTAGACTGGAAAACATATTTCTTGCACAAGTATTTTACAGCCACGACAGAGTTGACGTTGGCAATAAAAGAATGTTTGCAAAATTAATTTCGGAACTCATAACATTAGATACGTCTGGAGTAGATATAACAATAAATGGTGAAATAAAAACCGTTTATTTTCCATTGATTTTGATATTAGGTGATAACCTCGGTGTTCACTCTTTATTAGGTTGTTTTGAAAGCTTTTCTGCTACTTCCTTTTGTAGGTTTTGTACTTCTTCAAAAAATAATACAGAATATCAAGTGAACGAAAATTTCGAAGTAATAAGAAGTAAGGATAAGTACGAGGAGGATTTGTTAAATCGAATAGGTTTGAAAGAACGTTGTGTTTGGCATGCACTACCAAATTTTCATATGTATGATAACATCTGCTGTGACGTTATGCATGATCTGTATGAGGGCGTACACCGATATGATATGGCCTTAATAATACAAAAATTAATTAGTGAAAATTATTTTAGTTTAGAACATTTAAACCACAGATTACAATATCTAGCTTATGAGAGCCACGAAAAAAATATTCCGCCAACTATTACGAAGGATAACCTTAATAAAGGCAGCATAATATTTTCAGCTTCCGAGATGCTAGCATTAGTTAGAAATTTTAGATTGCTGTTGAAGATTTAATTCCACGACAAAATAATACTTGGAATTTTTACTTGATTTTATTAGAAATTACTGAAATTTTAAATAAACAAGAAATAAGCAAACCTACCATAGAACTTCTAAACTCTCTCATACAGGAACATCATTCTTTATATATATCCCTG
This sequence comes from Cetonia aurata, assembly GCA_949128085.1. Classification (NCBI taxonomy): domain Eukaryota; kingdom Metazoa; phylum Arthropoda; class Insecta; order Coleoptera; family Scarabaeidae; genus Cetonia; species Cetonia aurata. The sequence goes on from OX421889.1 coordinate 14,096,605, forward strand.
TTTGACGCCAAATTAAAGCCAAAGCACCATTTCCTATTACATTATCCACGTATAATAGAAAAGGTTGGTCCACCAATTTTAGTTTCAAGTATCAGGTATGAGGCCAAACATAAAGATTTAAAAGCAACTGCTCATTATATAAGGTGCAGAAAAAATTTGCCTTATTCTTTAGCAATGCGGTTGCAATTAAAGTGTTGTTATAGATTTATGTCAAAGCGTGGCCTTTTTAACAATGTTACCTATAGCTCCCCATTTACCCTTACAGAGCATCTTGACAAGGTAAATTCAACTCTAAACTTAAATGAATATTTTTGCGTTCATTGGTATGAGGTAAATGGGGTAAGATACAGTTATAATAGTATATTATTATATGATGTTAGTGCTGATGTACCGATGTTCCTTAAAGTAAAATATATTTTAATCAATAGGAACGATATTAGTACCGTTTACTTTGTATCCCAAATTCTTGTAACTCAGGCTTATTCTGAACATTTTAAATCATATGAGGTGGTATTTGTCAAAAGTGCAGAGATAACACTGTTTAATATTGCTGATCTTATTTCTAAAATGCCTACCATATTGCATAAAGTAGATGGTAAAGTATATGTTTCTGTATCCGCATATAGATACACTTATATTTTAAGTTTCTATTTTGGTTGTTAATAAATATGTATACCTATCTACTTACTAGTTTTATTATTTAACCCTAGTACAATATGTAAAATAACCGTGATTTAAAATTAATGATTTTCGGAAAGAAGAAATCATACTTTTGCAATTAATACAACTTATAATTGATTGAAACAAACTGCATTTTTTATACTACATTATAAATTCAACCCAAATATCTAAACTTTCCAACGAAAAAAGTCATACTTTCTATTCAAATAGATCATAAAAATATTTGATATTGTTGATTTTCAAACAAATAATAGCTATTTTCTTTTTAAATTTTCATTGTTTCCTTTCAAACAATATATTCTCAAATTAATTTTACCTATACTTAAACCTACTCCATCCTAATATCAATGCAAAATTATATTATATGTTTAAGAGTAATCATATATTTCAGTTGAAATTTGATTTATCTATTTGGAAAACACCATACTTTCAAAACGATATATCTCGATTATTCGATTTAAACGTGTGCCTTATTTGAGTTGAAAATTCAATTTGTTTGATTACAAGAAAACAATATTCTCAATTTGAATCGTTTATTAGTTTGCGTATATATAAACTAATCGTATATTCAAAATGATGCTGTTATATTTAATTCAAGCAATTATTTTTTTGTGTGTACTTAATAATTACAAAATGACGACATTCCGACCAATAGGTGTATTTTCTAAGTTGTCATGGTTACGTAGTTATTAGTATAAGTATTAGTACGTAGTGAACTTCAATACGGTTAACACAGTGTGAAAATTAAAGTTGCAATGGATTGTGTTGAAATTATTGAGAGTGCAAGGGGAAATCCGCAAGTTCTCTATCAAGGATTTAAATATTGTTTGAAGAGGACTAACAAAAATTTTACCAAAAACTGGAGATGTGTAAATAGCAATTCAAAGTTAGAATGCAGCGGCAGAATTACAACGAACAATGAAAATAAGGTTATCCGCACCAGTCAACACAATTGTTTAGTAATACCTAACGTTGCATATACCGATGTTGAGAAGTGCAAATCAATTTGTAGAAAACGTGCCAGACAGGAAATGACATGTATACCAAAAGTGTATGAAGAAGAATTTCATCAAATTAAAGATGGTGGATTGGAATTTGTTACAAAAATGCCAGCATATGAGTCTATAAAATCATCCTTGTACCGACACAGAAATAAAGCTCTAGGGGTACCTGCGTTACCAAAAACTAGAGCAGAATTTATAGTTCCCGATTATATAAATAAAACTGAAGATGGAGAGAATTTCACAATTTTTGATCAAGGTACGACAGATCGAATTATCGGCTTTGGAAGTAAGCTGGGTATACAGGGATTATCGTCAAAAAATAAAATTTTTGGGGATGGTACATTTAAATGTTGCAACTCATTATTTGATCAACTATATACATTCCACGTGGATTTAAAAAGTACCGAAGAAACGACTAGTGTACGACCAGCGTTGTACGCGTTACTACCTAACAGAAAAAAAGACACCTACATAAAGTTGTTCATGTTAATGAAAGAACATATTCCAAATTTCAACCCAAGGAGTATGAAGATAGATTTTGAAACGTCAACAATATTAGCGTGCAGAGAAATGTTCCCTGATTGCAAACTCAAAGGTTGCAATTTTCACTTTAACCAAAGCATATGGCGAAAAGTGCAAGAATTGGGATTGGCTAAAAGATACAGGGAAGACAAAGACATCAGGAAGCATATAAAGCTTACAGCTGCATTAGCTCATTTACCTTCCCAATATATTGACGATGGCTGGCTGTATATAATGGAAAGCTCCCCCAATTTTAGAGAAATAATGGACTTTAATGATTATTTTGTGACACAATGGTTAGAAAATTCTATAGTGCAAGACATGTGGATATGCTATGAAGAACGTCATAGAACGACGAATGTATGCGAATCTTGGCATAGTCGTCTAAACAGGCATATTGGGAAGTCGAAGCCAAATCTAATGGAATTAATTATATCTTTAAAAAACGATTCAAGGCACTACGACATTATTCAACAAAGGATTGACCACAATATATCCCCAAAAAAGCGTGCTGCAAAATATATTCAAATGGATAGGAGGATAAATGGAATAGTGTCGCAAATACAAGAAAGTCAAGATGTAGAGCAAGCACTTCCCAAATTAGCAAGTTTAATTAATTTTTAATATTTGCATTTTTGCTATATTTAGCAAACGTAATTAGTTTAATTAATTAATCAAAATTGTAAAATGTTGTATATGTTGTAAATATAAATAATTATGTATGTATGTTATAATAAACTTTATAATAAATAATTAATCATAATTGATAGTTTTTATTGCCAATTTCTCGTCGCGGCCTGTAATGGCACCGTTCAATCCTACATTTACGGCATAACAATTTCGCGGCCTGTAATGCTACTCCATTGCTCCGCGGCCTGTAATGGGATGGCCTGTAATGGGACTAAGTCCTACCCTTTTCCTAATACACAAAACGTAGTCCTAATACCACCTACGCAATACCATCTACAAGGGATTCAAGAGGAGTTTTGGACGGAAGAAACCTGCCGGATGATGGACAGCCATGCATCGAGGAACCGAAGTAAAAAAAGAGTGTCGTCTCTCAGCGAGCAACGAGTGTACCTACGCCGAAGTTACGAACAATTATAAGCTATACGTTCAGTTCAAAGATAATAGAATAATTGTTTCTAGAGTACTCGCCAAATCGGATGGATTTTGCGCAAATACCAAATTTCGATCTGAATAGAGATAGTGTAATGATATGAGTGCAATAGCGACATCATCAGACCGTTTCATGAACATCGGGTTCCGCCATCTTGTTTATTTACAATTTGCGCTACGCTGTTGTTTACTTCTGTCGCTCGTGTTTTCCTTTATTTTCTTGTGTTTAATTTGTCGTTGTGTATTTTATATCATCCCAGCTTTTGTTAAAGCTACTTCTGAACGTTTTACTGTGTTGTGAGGTAATATATTAAAATCAAATATATAAAGCATAGGTTAAGTGATTCTAAATTTATAGATAAACAATGGAGTCTTTGGAGCCTTCAACTTCTGCGAAGAAGCGGAAGATTCTTCCACAAGAAGCTCGAGAAATAGTGTGGAATGTTTATAATTACCTCAAAACACAATCTAAAGGTAAATACTATAAAAGTGATTAACGTGTAATACAATATGCATTTATACTTATAGGTAATGTTATAAACAGTGTTGTCGAGGCAACAGGTGTATCAAAAACCACTGTTGTACGCATTATTAATGAAGGCAAATCAATAGACAAAGGAGAACGAGAAACATTCTTGTCACCGGGAAAGCATGTTCTAAAGCCTTCGCCGAAATCAACCGTTGATAGTGCCGGAGAAGAAGCTATAAGGCGACTCATTTACAATTTTCACATGGTAGAAAAACGAACAGCTACAATTTCAAGCATTTATAAACATATAAAAGATGATGACAGGTTTAATTTTACTGGCAAGGAAACATCTTTTAGGAGATTATTGTTAAAATTAGGATTCAGGTTTGTATTTGAGAAAAGAAAATTAATATCTATTAACAAGTAATGTCTATATGCAGGTGGAAGAAGGGAAGTGACAATCGCAAGGTATTAATGGAACATAATGAGATTCGACAATTACGTTGTTCATATATTCGTGCCATCACAAAATATCGTTTGGAAGGCCGCCCTATTATCTACACAGGTAAATTATTAATTATTATAGAGGTACATTAATTTTGATTATAAATATGTTTAGATGAAACTTATATACATTCATCACACACAACACCATATAAATGGATGGATAAATCCGACGAAGGATTGAAATGTCCTATATCAAAAGGAAAGCGACTTATAATTGTTCATGCAGGTATATAAACATACATAGGTACGTAAGGTATAAATTAAATGTATCTTGTTTTGAAGGTGGGGAAACTGGCTTCGTAGAGAATGCTTTGCTGATATTCCAGTCAGGACAGAAAAGTGGAGATTACCACGATGACATGAATTTTACTAATTATCGGAAATGGTTGGAAGAACAGTTAATTCCAAATTTACCAGCTAATTCGGTAATTGTCATAGATAATGCTAGTTACCATAATGTGTTAGCAATTAAACACCCTAATTCTAACACAAAAAAGGAAGATATGCAAAAATGGCTAAATGAGCATGGAATTGTTTATGACACAGCATTTACGAAACCGGAGTTGTATCATTTGATACAGATGCATAAGCCCACCTACCAACAATATACAATCGATGGAATTTTTGCCAAACATGGCCATACAGTGTGTCGACTTCCACCCTGCCACCCAGAATTAAATCCTATAGAAAAGATATGGGCTCTTGTTAAGAACTGGGTTGCTACCCGGAACATTACATTTAAATTGGGGGATGTGGAGCAGTTAACCAGGGAAAGATTTGCCAACATCGGAGCACAGGAATGGTCAAATATATGTCGACATGTTATTGAAATTGAAAAAGAATATATCGAAAAAGAAAATATTATGGACAACTTCTGCGAGGAATTTATTATTAACGTTAACAATGAATCATCTGATGATGATTTCTCGTTTCTTTCAGACGATGATGAATTCTAATTATATTATTTTAATTATTCGTTTATAATTTAATGTATATTTATATTTGTTGTTTCTTTAGAATAATAAATATTTTTTTCCTTCATCTGTTACATGGTATTTACTAAGTCCATACACATAACATCAAAATGATTAAAGCAGGGAATGGTTGGTTCTTGACATTTTACAAATATCATAAAGCATTCGCTGACTTCTGCATTCTACAATATTGACTGTTTTTAATGAAAATGAGACCCGAGTTTGCCTCAATTTCCTTGGTTATTCTTTTACCTACAAAATACTTTAAATTAATAGATTGTTAAATCTTGTGTTTCATAAGTTAGATAACGAATTGGTCAAAATATAATTAAATAGCTTTCATCATTTGACAACCGAGTTTGGATACAAAAGTAAAAAACTAACCTATGCCATGTAAACAATCTATTTGACGTTTCAGATCAAATTAAGGGTAATTCACTATATGATAAATGTTGTATGGTAATTAACATATGGTGTAAAATAATACGAAAATTATCTATTATCGTATGTGCAAGTAATAAATGTTTCCTGTCGAACACTTAAAAACGGAAAGTTTTCATTTCATTAAAAAATAAACTACTATAATTCTTAACATTTGAATTTGCCTTTATTGTGCTATATTTATTTCACTAATAGTACTTTCAGACGTAAGCACCTTCGCGCAGCTTGGATCCATCCGATTTGGCGAGCACTCTACTAAGGATTCCATGGAAATAATAGAAGAATGCCCTGATAAGATAAATAGACAACTAGTCATACATAATGTAATAGTAGCATCTCGAAACAATTGTAAAATAATAAATAGAAGACCAAACTTTTGAGAATGTTATTAGTAACTTCACCTTTCAAAGTAACCTAAATATATCGGGACCATTACCCAATAAACGATTAAAACTGAACAATATCAACGATATTCGAACATCGTGTTACATCCTGTTGGACACTACGTGCACTTCTCCATAACCGCTCTATTAATGATATTTATTTGTGTCACCTGCATTATTTGTTATGTATTAAGGAAACGTATAATTAGTGTGTAATACATCGCGGTGAAGTCGGGATGCCGGAGAAGGTTCGCCTGCGGCACCCGAATATATCATAATTTTCCTCTACATCACTAACAATTGTAGTTTTACGAATATTCAAAATTTTGACTATTGTGGCAGTATAGCCTGATGAAGACATAAGTCGAAACCGGTAGCTCCACAGTACATATAGAAAATAAATTAGGAAGTACTCACTGCCAAACCAAGATTTTTATGTATAATTAAGTGTTTGAAAAAACAAAATGATGTTACAGAACTTGTAACCTTCCCGACCTTAATTGATCCTACGCCACCAAACGAGGACGTTTTGGCTTAAGGGGGGAGGAATTATATTCCAACAAATAACAACGTAATTACCAAATTCCATTAGAGAAACTTATTAGAAGTTTACCAGAAAGTTGTACTTTTAGCGATAAGACATGTTAGCAAGGACAAGCCCTTCTCTAGCCTATAATTAGATGCCGAAAGAAAGTAAAGTCAGTTCTTGTAGTTCCTTTAACCAGTAAGGTTGTGTACGCTTGTAACTCCAAAATAAACGTTTTTAAAAACCCTTCATTTGTGATTTTTGATTTAATTATATTCTCACTGCCCCTTTTGTAAGATCGTCTCAATTACATGCCCAGCATGGGTTGCATCACTCAGTACCGCCCTTAAGAACTTGGTCACCGATACGGAGAATTGTGCCCATTAGTGTCAACTGTAAGCATGTAAATAAATAGTTTATGAGTTTGTTAAGTAAGGGATGCAACTACGTGGGAGGTATGCTGCCGGCGCTAAGTCGGGGGTAAACGAGGGAAAGGGATCATTATGTTCGGGGCAAGACAACGAGAAGGTCTAATAATAAAATATACGTGATGGTTCCTGTGCTGTTTCATTTTACCATCTAAACTCTCCTTATTAACCCTTTACCGCCGTGTGTGTTCATACGAACACAGAAGACGCGCTCGAAGAGAAAAAATTGTACCGCACAAATTTCACGGAAATTTGTCCTCTTATCTGCTTGAAGTGTTTGTTTACGCCCTTACCCATTCCGCGTAGTTTCTTCGTTTATTTTGTTTCATTAGTTGTGTGGGAATTATGGAAGGGAGTGCAAGTTCTTTTATTGACACAGAGGCAATTGCGAATATAAATTTTAGGTAAGTACATTTATATGTTTTTGTTTATCAATTCAACTTTTATGTAATATTTGCATTAAAGCCCTACTAATTATGTTAGCAATGCATTCATATCGAAATATTTATTATCTAAAGTTATATCTACAAAAATATGCCTGCGTGTTCTTATGAACATGCCAGGCGTATACAATGTCGAATATCTCTATCGTACGCTATTTTATAAACACTGCTCTAGGAACCTCACGCTACAAGAGGCAATCGATATTATCGAACATGACGATGTGGATGGAGTAGAAGGAATTTTTATTGAACCCCCAGAGCCAGCCATTCATTCTGATGAGGATTCCGCGGATGAAGATGCGGGAGGTCTAATTGATAATTTGACCGGACGTCAATTACGAAGTCAAGCAGAAATACTGCTATCAAGCAATCGTCATTTGGAAGACTCTGACGAAATAATACAAATAGCACCCAAACCTAAAAAACAGAGGAAAACCGAGTATATATGGCAAAATAAAAGCATCGCCAATACAACTTCCACGGTACCAGAACCCAACCATAGTGAGTTTAGAAATTACAGCCCCGTACAGTTATTTGAGTGCATATTTGATGAAGAAATGACAAACTATCTAATTCAAGAATCTTCCAAATATGCTATATTTAAAAATTGTAAAGATCCTCGATTTACACCGGTGGAAGTAAAAGTATTTGTAGCTATTTTGATTTTATCTGGTTACAACAACGTATACCAAGTAAACGGTCTTATTGGGAATCATTACTTGATAGAAGAAACGATTTAGTTGTAAATGCTATGAGGAGAGATCGATTTTTGGAAATTTGTAGGTTTATACATTTTGCCGATTCTACAAAAATCGATAATTCGGATAAAATGTGGAAATTAAGGCCCTTTATGAATTTAGTGCAGAAACGCTTTATTAGGATGTTTCGAGGTGAAGAACATATGGATTTTGACGAATGCATGGTTGAATATTTTGGTCGGCATAATTGTAAACAATTTATCAGAGGCAAACCCATCCGCTTCGGGTACAAAGTGTGGTGCCTAAATACCCCTAGCGGATATCTTGTAAATTTTTATGTTTACCAAGGGAAAAATCCAAAAGGTGTCGAGAAATATGAAAATGATGTTGGTAAAGCTGCTGCCCCTTTATTACAAATGTTGGATGATTTACCGGAAGATATCAAAAACTTTCCTCTAAAAATTTATTTTGATAATTTGTTTACCACTATGAGCTTGCTATCCATTTTGCAGGGTCGTGGTTATGGCGGTACAGGCACAATGAGGGAAAACAGAATCCCAAGAAGCTGCCCTCTCACTACATCCAAACAGTTGAAAAAAAGAAGCCGAGGTACGTTCGAAATTCAATCATGCGTTGATGATGATATAACAATTTGTAAATGGGTGGACAACTCAGTAGTAACAATTGCGGCTACATGTTATGGTGTACATCCGCTGACAAATGTTTCAAGATACTGTCGGCTACAAAAACGTAAAATTAGTATTCCACAACCACGTATGATAGTAAACTATAATAAATTTATGGGGGGCACTGATAGGATGGACCAAAATATTTCGTACTACAGAATAGGCATACGTAGCAAAAAGTGGTACTGGTCATTATTTACGTGGATAGTGGATGCTATGGTGCACAATTCATGGCTACTGTTGGGTAAAACAGGGAAAAATATGCCACAACTAGATTTTCGTCGCGAAATTGTAACCACATATTTGCAAAGATATAGGAATATGCCTTCTGGATCTGGTCGACCGTCTGTTTCGAAATTTAGCAGTGTAGCAACTAAAGTATCCGATAGTATACGACTAAATGGAATTGGGCATTTGGTAGCTTCTTGCAACAGACGTCGATGTGCCGGTGTGGAATGTTCCAGTACTGTACGTACGGAATGTGTGAAATGCAATGTAGGCCTACGTATAAGTTGTTTTGTAGCATTTCATACTAAATAATATTATCCTTATAGATAAATGCATATTTTTTATTATTACTAAAGATTAATATATTTATCAAATGTGAAATACTTAGTTTTATTGAAAAAACGAATTTAAGAAATTTTGCTTACATTAGCGCCTAGCGTGTTCATATGATCACGGAGTGTATTTTAGGGGTGGGAAGATAATGTTGATCTTGCATTTGATATTTTGCTTACTAGTAACCAGGGAAACACGAATTATAAATATTTAGCCAGTATGTTGAAATCAAAAAACTCCGGCGGTAAAGGGTTAAATAACCTGTGTAACACTTAGTTAAATTACTTTTCAAGACTCCAGATGGTGAATCGACTTTGTACAGGTCGCAGTGGCTCCCTCTTCGGTGTGGTGTGGTTCAGGGCTCCGTTTTGGGCCCAGCGTTATTCAGTTTGTACATTAATGATATTGTTTTATTTTTATCGGATTTTTATATTACAATTTATGCAGACGACATTTCAATTCTTACTCCTAAGGAATCAAGTAAGGTTACTACCGAACAAGTAGCTAACTCGTTGTTTAAAACGCTCTTTAAATGGTTTTCTTACAATAAACTATCGCTTAGCCTCAAAAAAACTAAATATATTGTTGTATTGCAACCCTCACAATAGACCCTTTCATTAATATGAAAATCGTAGTCAGCAATTTTGATTCATATAAAAGGAGGCAAGCGATTTAGATGACCAGTTCTTCATTAGCCATGAATTAAGCATCAACCATCGCGTTAACCGCAAACAATTCTAAACGTGAGATTAGTCCAAGTGTTGTCTCTTAAATCGCTCGCACTCGTGTTGTGTTCTATAAGTGTTCTATTATAATTCTAAAAGAGTGATTTATAATTAAATGTGTTTTTAAAGTTTGATCAATAAATATAAGTAAATATATTCATTTCTTTATTTTATTAAATCAAAGTGATTAGTGCCAATTAGTGCTAGAAGTGCCTATTGGATTACAAGTCTGAAGAATAAGAATATCTTCATCTCAAATAACGTTTTACGGAGCTTTAACGCATAAAGCTGCCCTGGTGTCAGAAGTGTCATATTACATCGCGTATTCCTGAAACTCGGGAATACAACAATATACTTTTTCACGCACGTCACCGGAGACCCGATAGCCTCAATTTAACTTTAGACAACGTTTCCATTACATCGAGCAGTATTACAAAATTCCTGGGTTTACATTTCGATACTAGCTTAAGTTGGAAGCAACACTGTTTTGAACTAGCCAAAAGAATTCACACGAAAACTTTTGCCTCCGCTGGCAGGTATCTATCGAGTGCCTTATTTGACTTTATTACGCCGAAATACATTCGAGATTTTAATATGGAATACTGATTTGGGGATGCTCGCCCAGCGCTAAACAAGTCTTTCTTGCCCAAAAGGCCGTCATTAGGTGTATTGCCGGTGTGCGACGCACCGACCATTGTAGACCGCTCTTTAGTAGATATAACATTCTACCCGTGCCGTGTATTTACATTCTGTTCAAAAATAAGAATTCTATTCCCACTAATGCCGACATACATCAGCATTACACTCGTGATAACCGTAATTTTCGTACCCCGCAGTGTACTATGGGTGTAAGTTTTTCTTGAATTTGGAGTATGGGGACCAGAATTTTGACATTCAGATCTTTCAAAAACCACTTGCGTACTTATCTTTTGCAGAAATTGTTCTATAGTATTAATGAATTTCTTACACGAGTTCCTATGGTTTCGTAAGAAGTTATTTTACTATTGCATTCTGTCCGTTTTGTCGGGGCTGTTCGGGCTCCTTTGCTTTTTCTTTATATTTTCTTTTTTTTTGTCATTTTTTTTACATTTTCTATGCTTTTTGTAAGCCTTAATGAAATAAACAATATCTATCTAGCTATCTGAGGTATGTATGTTGCTGATTTTAATAATCATGCATATTATCTATTTAGAGTAGGAATTAACCATAATAAAGCTGAGATATAACTTGATAGAATTCTTGAAGAAGTTCGCTTTTCTTGTAGATATCACAATTTACTGTACGGAATTGAACCTCAAGTTACAGGGAAAAAATATTGCCACGAAATTATTATTTTTAATATTTTAAGTAGTTTTAAGTAATATTGTTGTAACTCATTGTGTGAGCTCGCCGATTTACGTCCACTTAGCAAAGTCGCTATGTTAAAAGTGGGGAGAAGTGGACGTAAATCAGAAGAAAAAAGGGAGTAGTAGTAGTAGCGGCGAGTGCGGAGCAATTAGTAGAATAAAGAGTTGAGAAAAGAGAAAAACAGTTGTAAATTAGTTTAGGCGTGGGCAACTACATGGGACGCTACATCATGTGTTCTCTAGAGAACGCCACCATCGACAGAAACACCTCCGACCCTATCAGGTTCCGGCGAGGGGTGAAGCAGGGAGACCCGCTTAGCCCCATACTATTCAATATGGTGATGGACGAGCTACTCGAGGAGATCAACGAACATCAGCCTGGAGGCACTATCAGCCCGAACACCAGGGTTGCGGCGATGGCTTTCGCCGACGATGTTGTTCTCCTTGAAGATCGCGAAGTGGACATGTCTTTGTCCATTTCCTGCACGGCGGATTTCCTGAGAGCTCGTGGCATGGACATCAACACCAAAAAGTCTGTTACCGTCTCTACCGCTGTCATCTCTGGCAAGAGTGTCCCACGGACCCGACCCGTCTTCCGACTTGGCCGGGAATATCTTCCAATCGTGGGCGTAATCAGCACGTTCCGGTACCTAGGACACAGCATCTCAGGACAAGGCATCGTTAAGCCATCCATCCACCACCTATCGGATTGGCTTGACCGGCTTGGGAAATCTCCTCTAAAACCTAGTCAGAAGATGGAGATCCTGCGCACTTACCTAGTCCCGAAGCTCCACCACGGGCTACAAGTGCCTTCCGTCACGTCCGGGAAGTCACGAGCGGCGGACAGACTCATTAAACACCACGTGAAGAACTGGCTGCACCTTTCCACCCACACGGGCGACCAGTTCATCCACGCTAAGGTCCGTGACGAGGGTTTGGGTATTCCCTGCCTCCGATACACAATCCCATGGATCATGTTCCGCCGCCTCCAACGCCTGCTCCAGTTTGGGGACCCCGTCGCTTTGGCCGCACTCCAAACCCCTTCAGGGAAGAAACTGATCTCCAAACTACAGACTCTAAACTCCATACCATCTCCAGCTCAATACTAGAAGGAGGAGATCAGCACCCGACCAATGAGTCGAGGACTGGAAGGAACGTCCGATAACCCGGCTAGCCGTAATTGGATTCGGTTCTCACCACCTGGATGGACTGGCCGCGACTACGTGCGCGCTGTGCAGTTGAGGAGCGCCAACCTGCCAACCATGGGCCTCCCATACCACCGTCCCGAAGAGAGGCGCTGCAGAGCCGGTTGCAGTCGTCCACCATGATCGTATAAAGAGGCACGACCATATAGTGCAAAAGCTGGCATCCCACTGTCGGAAGAAGGGATGGAACACGGAAGTGGAACCCAGAGTGTACCACCCCGACCACCAACTATATAAACCCGACATAGTCGTCCATCAACCAAACAACAACACCATCATATGCGACGTCCAAGTATCCTGGGAGGGGACACGTACAACAATGCCAAGTTCCGTGAGGCCGCTAAACGTCTTTGGCCTGGAAAGGAATTCCACTTCCTTCCACTAGTGGTCGGTGCACGCGGCGTGTGGCCCAGAGCAAATTCCCCCACGGTTGAGTCGCTGCGGATCCCCTTACACCTGCGGCAATCCATCATCACCGCTTGCGTCCAGTGGGGCTCATCCATACATCGTTCCTTCATGGCCAGTGTGTGGAAAAGGGACCCTACAACGATCAGAATCAGGGTCGATCAAGGTAGGTACTCCCCAAGTTTATTTTATTTTAATTATTTTAGAAGTAATAAGCGAGTTACCAACTACAATGCCAACTTATGTGACTGGGGCAATCTTAGACCTTGGAGTAATATGAAAGAATCATTCAAATCTATTGGTGTTGATATTCAATTTGAACAAGTGATTCCTGTACAATTTGCAAATATCACAAATCATGATCAAGGATATCAAGAGTTTATTAGTTTATTTGATGATGATTGGGGATATGTAGCTGGTGATACAAATAGTATGTTAGTATTAACATGTTGTTTTTTTACTGATGATGGGTAAGAATTTGACAGATGCTAATTATACTAATTGGATGACCAACAGCATTAAAGGATTTTAGCACACAATAGGTGAGAGTGATGATACTAGGATATTGCCTGAAAGCACATATCCAAACAGTGAAATAATGATCAAGTATAATAAGGCAGTTGCTGCTTTTTTCAAGTTAGAAGGGTCTCTTTCTTATCTCTATTATCTTTGAGTCAAAGTTCATTAAAAAATAAGATAACAGATGGGGTAACAGAAATTATACATATGTTAAGACGATGTGAGCTAAACCATTTAATTCTAATTGATAAATACTTATTATTATAAACATCTTTATTGAAATAATTTATAGCATAATACTATAATATACATAAAAAAAAGCTTCAATTATTGTACACGCAATAAATTACAAATTTCCAAAGAATATTTAAATGTGTTTCCCTACGGGGAGAGTATTCCTTAACATCTTAAATGACATTTGGCATTAAACTAACAAAAATATACAGATCAAATGACCTGTTTATGATTGTTGCATACCACACATTAAAGTTGCGCACAAATATACAACAATAAAACTAGGCATATGGTAAATTCTAAATAAAACATACCGTAATCTGGGGCGAAAGCGGACAGTAGGGGTAAAGACGGACAGTCGGGTAGTTTCGTCGTTTGCGTCAATGCCACGAAATCGGGGGAGGTTAAGTTAGGATGTAAAGACAGCAACAGCTCAGTTTGAGTCTAGTACTGGTGAGTTGTTGCTCGTTGGATGGAAAAAATCATTTTCGTAGCTCGCAAGTAAGTGTTTGTGGAATTAACTGTTTTGTTCCATTTTACAAACTTAAAAAAGAAACTCTTGCACACAAGAAACGGTTGGGATTGGTCACACGAAACATATTGTCGGTTGTTAAGCAGTTAATTGGCAACAAATACCCATAAAATAAACTTGCTTTAATAAATTATTGTTAGAGAGAATTGAGAAAGTTTAAACAAATCGCGTTTCGTAGGGGTGAAGACGGACAGCATGGGTCGGAAATATCAGAGGAAAATTGGCATTTCTTTTAGGAACTACACCGAAGAAAATTTACTTAGAGCTCTGGACGATATTAGAAAACGTCGAAAAAGTTTAAGAGGAGCTGCCGAGTACTACAATATTCCCAAATCTACGTTATGTGATAAGATAAAAGGCCTTAAAACAAAAAAACACGGAGGACAAAGAAAACTTTCCGACGCAGATGAAAAAAAGTTGGTTGACGGAATAATAAAATTTTCTGAATGGGGGTTTCCAATGACCAGAAGTGACATAAGATTCTTAGTGAAGAACTTCCTCGATAGAAAAAGAGTGAAAATTGCGCAATTTAAGGACAACTATCCGGGCCCTGACTGGTTTTATAAGTTTATAAGTCGCCATAAAAATATATTAACAGAACGACTTGCCCAAAATATAAAAAGAGTACGAGCAGCTATAACGAAAGAAACTGTAAGAAGCTATTTTGAAAATCTAGGAGAAATAGTTGAGAATGTTCCAGCATGTAACATCGTAAACTACGATGAAAGCAATTTAACAGATGATCCAGGGAGAAGTAAAGTCCTATGTCGTCGTGGTTCTAAGCGGGTTGAAAGGATTATAGATTCAAGTAAATCTAGCATCTCCATAATGATCGCCATAAGCGCGTCAGGAGCTTTATTGCCCCCGTATGTTGTGTATAAATCAGTCCATTTATATCCAACATGGGTTGAAGGAGGTCCAATTGGAACAGTTTATAATCGGACGAAGTCCGGCTGGTTCGATTCAGCAACATTCGACGATTGGTTTGATCGAATTCTACTGCCACATTTTAAAAAATTACCAGGCAAAAAGGTTGTCATTGGGGACAATTTAGCATCCCATATCTCGTTACATGTCCTTCAGTGCTGTGAGGACAACGATATACAATTTGTACTATTACCCCCTAACGCCACACATCTACTTCAACCCTTGGATGTTTCATTCTTCGCACCTTTCAAAAAGTCGTGGAGATCCATCTTGACGGATTGGAAGTTCAAAAACCGAGGTTGTGTAGGTAAATCAGAATTCCCTAGACTTTTACTGCAAGCAATTGAGAAAGTTGGAAACATAGAGAACAACATAAAATCCGGTTTCAGAGGTTGCGGAATATTTCCACTATGTCCGGAAACTGTTTTGAAAAAAATTCCAGATAAAGAGGAAGACGTCGGCGTCGTTGACCAGGAGAATAATCAACACTGGATCAATACACTTAAGGAATTTCTTAACGATAGCAGACTCTCTGCCACTGATTCAGCAAAGAAGAAAAGGGGTAATAGGGTTGATGTGGCTTCCGGCAGAGGAATATCCTTGAAAGATCTCACTGGAACGTCACAAAGCCTTAGCGAAACTGATATAGAAAATAGTTATGCAGCGGAAGAATCTAATGTAGAATCAGATGGAAACGAAGACAATCCCAGCAACTGTGATAACGACAACCAAATAAGTGATGTCGACGAGACTGATAGTATGTGGGAGAGCTAATAACTGTATATTACATGTGGAAAAAGAAACGTATTATTATAATTTCATGTATTGTTTAGCTATTTATTGGGCCGTATTCTTTGTACGTTAAAACATAATACAGGAATTTTAGATAATTGAATCGTCTAGTTTAGGCTTTCTAAAATTTATGATTTGACCTGAAACTATTACTAAAACAGACATTATACCAATACTTTATTGTATATTTTACTACGATTAACATTGCACGAAACGCACAAAATACTTTTTTTTTTTTAAATAATAATATAAATAACAATATTGCAAGGAAATATTAAAAGAAAATTAAGCCTGACCGTGGCTATCATTGATTTTAACAATGGAAACAATTACCGTATAAAGAAAGTAAGTAATTTATTAATATATATTCATAGAATCAGAATCATAATATGAAGCGTCTATGAATCTTATCTAAAATTCTCAAAATTAATATAAAGCAGCGTATAAATGAACATATGTACCTAACATTATCAAAACAATAGGATCACAAGATTCAATTCAATTACAACTGAAATTGTTGAATTGTTCTTCCATTGAACCTGGATTACGTGAAACTGAGGAGGAAATGGATCGAGTTGCCTAAATTTCCTGAATTGAAAAGGTTACATGCTTTACAAGGATTAGACAATGTTCAGCAGGAGCTATTCAACAACTTAAGAATGTTGAAGCTAGTGAAGCATTATACGTGAAAATTTTATACGCTAAAGACGATACTTCTCAACTGAATAGAAATCGATTTGGAATGTATGCTGCTGCTGCTGCTACTGCATGTGCTCAGTTTGAAAATTCAACTTTCCTGAATTATTACACCACTGATAATGAGCCTCATGTTAAATTGTCTGAATCTATAAAGAGATATCTGAATTAAAGACAAAAGCTATTAGTGATAGCAACAGATCATTCTTCAGGAAATATGGGAGAAAATGAAAAGAAACAATTTTTACTCAAGCCCATTGATGATTTTGAGAGATATGAAATTAATAAAGAGGAACAAGCAGAAACACCGATGGTTTACAGAAGTTACAACTTGACATTAAAATAAATAATAGTAATAATTAATCTTAGTTTATTATATTACTATTAATACTTAATATTTCATATTTTTATAAAATAATAGTATATATTAAAAAAGTAAATTTATAGCATATCTTTTGAAATATAATGTCTCAGTATCATAAAAAAACTTCTTCTAATATACCAGAAGGAGATTTTGACGAAGTAGGAAAGATAGCATCAAAAGAATTTTCAGTAAATATTCTCAATATTGGTGGCGATCTAGCATTAAAGAAGCTTCATGAGAAAATTGGAACTCAGATATGTCATTGATGTCAAAGTGACAGGCACTTGGATTTGCTTTACAAATTCTTGGGATTTGGCGAATAAAATGGAAATAAATTGAGAAATTGAATGTATATCCATGGAAATAAATTATACTCTTGGCAAAACCTATGAAAATGTGGACGTAGTGGAAGGCTAGAGGAAGAACACTCATAGGGTGATTTAGTCTTTTTGACATATATGTATATATGTAATTTGATACGTATGTCAATAAATTCATATTCTTATATAAACCCTGCACCATTGCTACGGTTTTTTTGCTTCGTGTGTTTGATGTGGGATTAATGTGATTACCACGGCAGATGAATTCGATAATTGGAGATATAATTTGAGAACCCACGCGTCTGCAACGCCATATCTGTTTCTTTCTTCTCTTCGTTGTAAAAGCTCGTTACTTAACAAGGTCTTTATATTCTCATCATTTTTGGAACCCTGGAATTTTACCTTCGTTTTATGTGAGGATCTGAACACTCACGTGCGGCTGAGGACTTCTGCGACTTGTTGAGTCCTTCGGAGAGCCTACCGCTTTTGGAAATTCAGTGGACCGTCTGCTTCGGGTATTACCGAGTCAGCCCAGAGACTACGATCTGTTCGGATAGGAGAGGATCTCCATGCCCCGTAACAGCTGATTGAGAACAAAAGCTAAGTTGCACGTTTTCTTTTTATTTGTAAATTTTGTCCGCGTTTAAAACTTTTATTAGTAAATAACTACCCCGATCACTTAGTTTTTCTTTTTTTAATGTTTTATTCAACAAATCTGGAAATTATTTATGTTATATCAAGGATCGGAGGGTGTCACTAGTTCAGTACAATAGTTTAACTGTAGTATTCATATATCCTTTCATTTGTTTTTAACGAATTCAGAATATTTATTTAAAACATCAACCGATTAAATATCGGCCTGTAATATATAGGGTGAGTTATTCACCGCTAGTATAATCCAGTCAAATATTTGGCTTTATTTTAGTAGTTTATTTTTTTGTAACTGTAAAATTTTCTTGATTTTAAATTAACTCTTAGCGTAAGAATTTTCTTTATATGACGTGTGTGAACTGATTGCGTTGGCCAAAGCGTTCGGTGTTCGAGTCCTATCGCAGGATTATCTCTTATTTTTGTTTAATATTTCATTCTTATTTTTAATAGTCGTTAATAACGTTTCCTGATACAAAGTATCATACTTATTATTTGAATTCTATGTCAATAATACCAACATTTTCCCCGTTATTTTATGTTAAAATTTATTAATAAAAGTTTAACTGCTCTATCAGTAAATCTATCCTTTTATTTATTTCTGTATGTGTTTTGCCAACTGCTTTACCCCTCGATATTCATTTAACACCTTGGATTCCTGGTTATCTTGGGGGCATGACAGGGTAAGTAATCCTAAGCAGGTGGCGCCGAAATTTTTATCCATCTTGGGTTTGTGTTTCTATCAACTCACTCCCTCGCCGGCTGGCAGCCTGCATGATTGCCGAATATCAACCCACTTATTCGAAGGTTTGTAAAGCGGAAGTGCATCACCTTTTCTGTTTTTATTTTGATTTCTTGCCTCGCGGTTTTTCTCGGTGTTCTACCGTCACTTTCGGTGCCGGAAATTTAGGTAACACCATTAATATTAGGATCTGGCGATACATCTATTCTACAAAATCAATCAATAAGTTCCTTTGAAGTAGATAATAAGAAGAGTAGTACTTTTGAGGAAGCAGCAGAATCTTGTCACAATAAAATTTCAACAATGACATCATCTTCTCCAGAGGTGAATAATGTGCCTAATAAGGATAACACTGATTTGTCATTAAATAATGATCCATCTAATACCATTTTTTGCCCAGGATCTTGTGGGATGAAGATTGCTCAGAATAATCAAACAAGGGATGCTCTTGATTTGGATTTTTCTATAGTTGATAGTTTCAGAGCTAGGCAACCTGATCCTATGTCATCTGAAGAAGAAGATGATGATCAGAACAGTCAAGAAAGTGATAAGGATGAAGTTATAGAAACTAATTTAAAATTAGATTGTAATCAAGCTAGACATGCTACTGACTGGGCACAATTGTTTTCTTCAAATATGTCTTTATTTTATGACACACATACTATTAATTCTGATCTCCAAGTTATTGAAGGAAGATTGATGCTTATTATGACTAAATTTGATAAGATGTTTATTCAGCATCAAGAATCTATTCAAAACCAGAAATTATTAAATACATCTTTAGTATCTGTGATGAAGGAAGTAGAGAAAATAGTTGTAAATTAGTTAGTTGTTCCCATTCAATCAGGGTCGATCAAGGTAGGTCCCTCCAAATTTATTTTATTTTAGTTATTTTAGAAGTGGTAAGCGAGTTACTCTCAGTTATCCCCCAGTTACGGAAATCATATTTACCGCCGCGACAATATTTCTGAATACATCGGACATATTAATGGCTTTAGAAATCGTCTAAATTTGTTTATTACAGCTTGAAAAAAAACAATTTATGCCGTTTTCCTCAATGTGCTCAGATTGCTGCCGAATTTTCAATAGCTGCTTTTAAAAATGGTATTATTTTGCAATCCACTTCATTGTGATATAGAAAATGTAGATGCGTACTATCAATTGGAGCTCTGTGATCTGAAAGCCGGTCTTTCCACAATAATACAGCAACAGGTATACAATTTTATAAATTACGTGACGTTGAAAAATATCCTCGACTTTATGATTTAGGTTTAGAAATTTACTCTGTTTGGGTCAACGTATTTATGTGAATCTGCCTCTTCCGCAATAGAACGCATTAAATCAGCAACGAGACATTCATTATCCGACAAATCTTTAACACATTCAATAAGATTAGCCACTACCCATCTAGAAGTGGATTTCGATGTTATTATTAACAAAGATAACAATTTGTGCTGATATAGTTGCTTTTCCCAAGAATACTTCGATTTGTTTTCAAAGAATTTGATTTTTCATTTTTTTTTCCTATTTATATATTTAAATTAGCCCCTTTAGAATGATATATTTTAGTTATTTTCCAAGGAATCGTCCCATTTGCGTACGTGCCATTTGCGTACAAGGGATTTTTAGTGCCGTTTGCGTACAAACAACCGCAGGCCGTAAACAAGTAATTATACACAGTGCCATTTGCGTACGAAGGATACATATATATTTACATTCAATAAAAATTTAATTTATAATGCTATATTTACAATTAAATAATTATTTTAGAAGAAGAAATTAGGCTACACGTTCGCATGTGTGCAGCCTTAGCTTTTTTGCCAATTGAAGATATAGATTCCGGATGGCTGTCAATACAAGAAGAATCTCCCAGCAATGGAAAATTGTTGCAGTTTTATGACTATTATGTACAACAGTGGTTGGAAAACTCAGTTATTACCTTAGACATGTGGAATTGTCACAACAGTCTTCATAGAACGAATAATGTAGTCGAAGGATGGAACAACAAATTCAATCACATAATAGGTCGACCTCACCCTAAAATATACGAATTAATGAAACATTTAAAGAAAGAAGCCCAGCACAGCGATTTCTGTTATAGAAGAAGTGAGCTCAATTTAGAAGGAAGAAAGAGAAAGAAAATATATATCAAAATAGATGAACGTATAAAAAACATTCACCATCAATACAGCTTAACTAAAGATGTTAAATCCTGTTTAAAATCCTTGGCTCACGTTACCAAGCTAGAATAAGAAATTACATGAAAAATCATTCTTATATGAATTCATAAAATGACACGGGAAATAACTACTGGTTTTCCTATAAACACATCTAAAATTAAAATGACACGAGAAACATTTGCTTTCTCAAGAAAACTTTTAAACACGCCAGCATCTTGGTGTCAGTCCTAAGCCTGAAAAAGTGTGAAGGAAAGTTTCTAGAAATTGTTTCAAATTTAATTCTACATCCAATTTACTTGAATAAATTAAATTTTTATTGAATGTAAATATATATGTATCCTTCGTACGCAAATGGCACTGTGTATAATTACGGCCTGCGGTTGTTTGTACGCAAATGGCACTAAAAATCACTTGTACGCAAATGGGACGTAGGCATCTGACACCTATTCATTTTCCAAGAATGGTATATATTTTTATAAAATCCTATATATTAGAAAAGTATTTTCCTTTAGTTATCTACGAAAATCCGTTCTATTTGCGTTGTTTTGTAGTGAATCGTAATCGTTTCCTCTAAAAAAAAATACGATTGTTATCTGATAATTATTTCTTTTAGTTGCTTGTTTACTTAAGAGAATGGCTTCTTTTTAACTTAAAGCACTACTATGATGTATTTTTCAGAAATAACTCCTTATATTTACTATTTCATTTTCATAATTTTGACCGTTAGAAACATAAATGGTAGTTCATTTTAACATACTGTAGGTACCTACATATTTATTTCCGTAGGATGTCATCTTAGAATAATACTACACTTTATTACTAACGGGTAATTTTTTTTGCTATTTGGTTTCTCAGTGTAAATTTTTTTAGTGTAAAAAAAGATTCGTGACATGTGCCAATGCCAAAAATGCTCAGTAAGGTTTGCCATTTCACTATGAATAGACTAACAAACGAACAACGCTTGCAAATCATTGAATTTTATTATCATTGAAGTTCGTGCTGTGTGAGAAATCTGTTTCGTAAATTACGTCAATTTTATGGTCGTCATAATCGACCCACTGAACAGGCTATTCAAGCTGTTGTGACGAAATTTCGCATCAGTTTCACTTTATTGGATATTAATCCACCAACCCGTATACGAAGAGTGCATACCGAGTAAAATATTGCTGCTGTATCGGCCAGTGTCAATGCAGATCGCGATATGTCAATTCGTCGCCGTAGTTAACAATTGCGCTTCTGTTATTCGACCACCTGGAAGATTTTACGTATAGAACTCGGTATGAAACCATACAAAATACAGCTACTGCAAGAATTCAAGCCAGGTGACGTACCATAACGTCGTTTGTTTGGTGAATGGGCCTTAGGAAAGTTGGATGAAGATCCCTTTTGCTATCGAAAAATTGTCTTCAGCGACGAAGCTCATTTTTGGCTCAATGGGTACGTCAACAAACAGAATTGCCGAATTTGGTAGGAAGAGCAGCCAGATGCAGTTCAAGAGCTACCAATGCACCCTGAAAGATGCACTGTTTGGTGCGGTTTGTGGGCCGGCGGTATCATTGGACCGTACGTCTTCAAGAACGATGAAAATCGCAACGTTACAGTCAATGGAGCAGGGTACCGTGCGATAATTACCGACTTTTTTTTGCCCAAAATGAAAGAATTGGACTTGGTTGACATGTGGTTTCAACAAGACGGTGCCACACGTCACGCGATACCATGAACCTATTGAGAGGCGAGTTTGGTGAGCAATGAATCTCACGTTTTGGAACAGTCCATTCGACGCCAAAATCATGCGATTTGACCCCACTAGATTATTTTTTTGTGGGGATACGTGAAATCTCTCGTGTACAGGGACAAGCCAGCCCAGGGCCGCCGCAAGCGGGCGTATAAGGCGTGCACCGCACGCGGGCGGCATGCTCAGGGGGGCGGCAAATTTAGGTTATAATCAGTACAGCATTAACAGCAATATGAATGTTATTACACTTGTCACGTGTGTACAATTTTTGTAAATCTATTATACAGTCATTATTAAAACGTCTATGTAAGAGCTTTTAACGCGTCCACATCGAGTTTAATAAACAAATTTCGAGTTGTTTATATAGATAATATACAGATATCGTAAGAAAACGCAACGCATACAAATAAAGACGATAATAGTTATTAGGCACTCAATGTAGATCGTGCGACTGACAAAATACCGACTTTGGTATTTATGTGTACCAAAGTCCAATTTTTCGATCCGATGCCACTAATAAAGCAAAATATATTTTAAAATACAATAATTACACAAATTATATTATATACAAAATATTCAGACAAAGAATTTTCCTTTTTTATAATAAATCAACAAGCAGGGCCGCGCCGCCCATAAGGGCAACACGGGCGGTGCCCTGGGGCGCCGGACAGTTTGGGGCGCCGCGAGGAGCCGCACTAAAGGTGCATATACACTGGCGATAAAACTCGCGCGAGTTGCTGTCCGACAGCGCTAGAGCCAATGTAAACAGCTCCCATGAGTAAGTTTCTAGAACTTGCAGAAGTACTTGCGCGACAATGCTGCTTGCAAGTCTAAACAGGCATAAGTTAAATTGCGCCACTTCTCGAAATATTTCCAAATCGGTTCGAAACAACGGCAAGTTGCCCGTGCGAGTTCAACATGGCCGCAAGTAAAAAGACGTGGAACGACAGCGAGATAAAACTTTTAATCGCAATCTACGAAGAAAACCCCCATTTATGGGATGTACATTCTAAAGATTATAGAAATAGAAATAAAAAACAAACCATATTACAAGGCATTGCTACAAAATTTAGCACCAACGTTACCGAAATTACGAGAAAACTACATAATTTACGCAGTCAGTTTATGCAGGAAGTGAAAAAAATTAAGAAAGAAAGGACGGGTGAAGGTGCTGATGAAGTGTATATCTCAAATTGGCCATATTTTTCAGCATTAAAATTTATTCAGCAATCTGTAGATGCCACCGACACAACAGACAACATGGTAAGTGTGAAGTATTTACTATATATATTTATATTGCCAAGTAACTTCTCCCATGGGTGATATGAAAAATTCTTTCAGTTCCTCACGGACACTTTTAGCTTCGGCAGAGTAATTCTGATGCACACCACCACGAAGTGGTAACAGATTGTCCGCGGGCATTCCACCTTCTTGTCGCCAGGCTCCATTAATTACGACGTGTGTATCTTCCGTTTCACTATCCAAAGAGCCTGGTGGAGCGTACCTCTGTGCCGAGGTGTTTCTTTTCATCAGGAAATTATGTAGTGTGCATATAGCCAGTACTACTTTTTTTACTTTATCCGGTTCTAATAATATTGGCTGACGCAAGATTCTAAAACGGTTAGCAATAATGCCAAATACGTTTTCCACTATTCGTCGAGCTCGAGATAGACGGTAGTTAAATACCCGATTAGGTCCAGGTTGGTCTTTGTAAGGAAATGGCTTGATCAAGTAGGGTTTCATTGCAAAAGCGTCATCTGCTACAACTAAATATGGTATTGCTTTCTCTCGACCTGGTAAAGGGCTCGGTTCTGGTAAATTTAATGTGTTGTTCTGTAAAGCTGAACTAAGAGTACTGTTATTGAAGACACCACCGTCCGAAATGCGTCCATTACATCCTACATCGACGTAGGTGAAAGTATACGAAGCATCAGCTAATGCCATCAGTACAATGCTGTAGGTATTTTTATAGTTATAGTAGTAACTTCCGCTATTACGTGGCGCTTGGATTACTACATGTTTTCCATCCAATGCTCCAATGCAGTGTGGAAATTGCCATTTCTTTTCAAATTTTTTTGCATGATGCATCCATTCCGCTTCAGTGTCCGGAACCTGTAATTTAAAAATATCTTCTAAAATGTCTTTACACGTAATTGGTGCGATTCTGTTTCAAGACGTAGTAATATTGTTATCAATCAATATTGCTGTTGCCAAGAAAGAAAGTTTTTGATTGGTTGTTTCCATAAAAAATCAACATGGTTAGCGAGCAAGATTGTTAATTTTAAAACAGAATGTGGCTGAATTATGAGAACTGAATTGTTTTGTTGCAGGCTACAACCGCATCAGACAGTGAAACATCATCTGAAGTGCATCATGCATCAGTACCCAAATCACCTGCTTCAAGAAAGAAGTTAAAAAAAAATAATACAGACATATCTGCCGATGAAATACAAAAAGCGGTTCAGATACTTAATCAACCCACAGATGATGCACAAGTTTTTGGGGACTATGTGGCATCTGAACTAAGGCAACTAAAACACACAGAAAATAAAAGAAAACTAAAACGCTTGATTAATGAAGCCATTATGCGTATTTCAGACATAGATGCATCTATGTCTGAAATGCGCATAAAGGACCACGCGCACTGAATCGACTCGGACCGGTCGGCTCGGAACGGTACGTTCGGCACACTTTGGTGTTTGTGAAATTAAATGTATCCCCGCGCACTGTTTCGGTACGATCAGCTTAGATCGACCGGATCGTCTCGGCATCGGCAGAGAATGACCGAAGGGGCAAAAATTGCCGAATGGTCCGACGGCGTCAAGTTAAAATCAAGTTTGAAATCAGGGTACCGTGTGATTTCTAGGGAGTTTAGAAAATGTAAGATAGTTTACCATTTCATTAATTACACAATAAATATACAATATTCTCGAATGAATAGTTAAATCATTCTGCCTGGGTTTCCAATATACTACGTATATATGTCATCTAGATAATATCGAAGTGCATTTTTGTTTAGACGTGATGGAACGTGAGCTCATGCCATACATGTAAAATACGACTGAAGGGATAATGTGCGAGTGTTACGCCCAATGTTTACGTTTTGAGTTAAGGACGGATATAAATATTAACCCTTCGTTAGTCGCTATCGGTCTCTGAGACCGACGAGATACATATTCGGCATTTATAGTTCTTTTACGGTCGAGTTCGGCGCACCCCTTCCAGGTACCTTTCTACATTCCCTCGATAAAGGTTTAGTTCAAAAAGTCAGCCTTGTGCGCGCAGTCGATCCGAATTTCTGGGTGTGTTCGGAAACTGAGACCGTAGCGACTAATATTGCTTTATATTTTAAATTAATTGCGTTTTCTGTATATTTTTTTTGTATTTTACGCCACCAGAAAAGAACAAAACAGGTAAGACTAAATTTATTGCAGTAATTTGTGTATATTTATCAGGATTTCGTTTACTGTAGATATGAATTATTCATATGAAGCCGAACAATACCGCCTACGGGAATTGTGGGATATGTATCCACTATCGGATACAGAAGAAGCTGTTGATGAAAGTAGTGACGAGGAGGACATTGTTGAGGAAAGATCAGGTGATAGTGAATCTGAGCAGGACATAAGTGATTATGAACATGAAGTTGAGTATAGCAGTCAGAATTCTTTCACTGGTAAAGATGGAATTACAAAATGGAACAAACAAATGAGACCTAAAACTATTAGAACTAGACAGGAAAATTACGTTGTTCGTCTTCCAATCTCAAGGCTACCCACTAGAGGTCTCAAAACTTCTCTAGAAATTTGGAAGTATTTTGTAACAGACGAAATGTTACAATCCATTGTAGACAACACTAATAAATTCATTACTTCTGTGAGAGAAAACTTTGCACGTGATAGGGATGCACGACCTACTGATTTTTTGGAAATGCAAGCTTTTATCGGATTACTTTATTATGCAGGTATTTATAAAGCCAATCATTTAAACGCAGATGATCTTTGGAAAAGTGACGGCTCAGGAGTTGAAATTTTTCGCTTGACAATGTCGTTATCTCGTTTTCGATTTCTTTTGAGATGTCTCAGAATGGATGATAAAGAAACCCGTACAGAATGTGTAAAAATTGATAAACTTGCACCGGTGAGGGATTTATTTGACAAGTTCGTCGATCGTTGCAGGACCGGTTATAGTTTATCAGAATTTGTTACAGTGGACGAGAAGCTTGAGGGATTCCGAGGGCGGTGTGGCTTTCGACAATATATACCGTCAAAGCCCAATAAATACGGTATTAAAATTTTTGCACTCGCTGATGCAAAAATGATGTATGTTTCGAACATGGAAGTATATGTTGGGCAACAACCTTAAGGACCCTTTCGTGTGTCACCCTGTGACAGCAATGACAAAGTAAAACAAAAGATAAATAAAATAAGTTGCCAAAACTAGCCCCTCGCGATAATCTCAATACTTGCGCGCGCACCACGAGTTCTGCTGTGAACTTAGAGGACCCCGCCAGCTAGGGAGAGTGGGGTGGGTCAAGTTGTAATTTTCCGATAATCATAATAAGGGGGCGCCACAACCGTTTAAAATCCCCTCTAAGTCCGATCATAAAACGGTGAAACTCTCCGATCGCAATGCGCACTAATGAAATAATGATATATAAAAAAAAAAAAAAAAGAAACATCAATTTAACAAAAGTATAAATATATTGAGTGAAAGAAAGAACTATGAATTTTTAAGAATAAAACAGATAGCTTGAATTAATGTGATTTGTACTAGCTCTTTTGAGCAAACCTGTATATGTATGTAAATTACACCAACAGTAAATTTAACAGAAAAAAAAAAAAAGCGTAACACAAATCGCTCCAGAGGAGAGCTAAATAGATCGAACCGTTTGGCCAAACACTCGTTACAAAATTATTATAATAAATCTCTAAATACGTAAATCTAATTGAAATGTAAAATGGTGGTATAATTTTATTATACGACGAAAATTTAATTACTGACTAGAAGTATAGCTTGTAAAATACTGAATTCAAACTTGTGGTTCCACTTATCTGAGGTCCGTTGTCGAAGGAATCGGTTGTTGAATGCCGTTGGGTGTTCGGGAGACGATATGTATTCCCTATACGTCCGGGGAGAATTCGTCCAAGAATTTCTCGGTCATCGGTTTTACTGGGATGCTAATTACGTTCTTCCCGTACTTTATTGCCTTAGGTTAAAACAATTGAATGAGTATTTTAAAGATCGAATAAAAAAAAAAAGAGATTATGAAGTTTTAATAATTACAATACCTTAGATGGAGGGCGGCAATGCACGTGTTACAACAGAGTCCTGTTTCCGCTAAATCCGAACGTGTCGTAATAACGTATGTCTAGTTAAATTATTGGTGCGAGAAATTATCCTACTACAGTAGCGAAGAATCACCAAAAATTCCAAAGGTAAATTCAATCAAAATTAGAACCAACAATCTTTCTACGCACCATGCGTGACAGGAACCCTTTTTGTGTTCAGCCTCTTACGGGTCAAAAAGGTGACTGAGACAAAATGAATACGGCCAAGTAACGCACGCGCCGAGTAAAATTCTGAAGTAGGCTACTAATCGTTTTGATCAATTAAAAAGAAAAAGAATTAATACATAGAATATGAACTTCCAACCACTACAATTACTAATATTAAAAGTGCAACCGTCAACCGAATTAACATTACAAGAATGAAATTAATAATGCAAAAATTACAGAGTTCGACAACATCGCAATCTTCGGGCAACTCAGCAGATGGCGTACAAAGTATAGCAACCGCATAAAAATTATATCAAAATAAATAATTAAAGAAGTATTTAAATTACAAAACTAAGACAAAATGTCTAAATAAATGTTAGAAAAAATATTAAGTTGATTTTGAACTGTTACAAATTCCACCCTAACTTGCTTGAAATTTTCCCCAGAAAATTTCAAAATTGAAAACCATTCCCCCAACCCAATAAAAAAACGTAGTGATTACAGTGTACAATACTGCAGCCTAAAGTGAAACAACAAACTAACTCTACCACACACATCAAACAACAAATCATCCATACTGCAGCTGAAGGAGGGAACACAAGAAGGTAGCGGGATCACAAGGAGAGATAGGACAACTCGATTAAGGATACACTACAAGGTTCAATGGAGGGTTGAGAAGCCCATGCGGCCTTACGGACTAGCCTGCCCTCGTGCAACTCCTCGGAAAGGAATAGGTAAGGATCTGCTTGACCACACACAACCAAACTTACACTCCAACACTCAATTAGCTTGTGCTCCAAGAAACAAAAGATTCTAAACATAACTATTTGGCCAAGTTCGGAACAAAAAGCACGATTCACCTCTACGCTCGCCGAAACTCGAGCCCACCAGAAGGGCAGAAATGTTATAAAAGAGCTCACCAACTGGCGTCTGGACACTACCGGTAATACAAAATGCTTCCTGAGAACACCAAAAAAAAAAAAAAAAGGAAAAAAAGAACAAGAAGTATTCAACCCTAAAGAAAAGAAAAAGGTACTCCACGACTAAAAAAAAAAAGGAGTTCTCGGAATGGAACACTAACACTACTGCTGCTAAGTTAGTGCTGTCTTCCAGGCGAAAGACTACATCTAAAAGTCGAGTTAAAATAACTCTAAAAATAAATCAAAAGCTCCCAGCCACAGAGAAAAAAAAACAAAATTATTCTGAAAACGTCCAATCCGGGTAAAAGTCAAATCTGGCATGAAGTAATAGAAAGTACAACATGCAGAAGAAAAGTCCAAGGTGTTCTGGTTCAAACAAAGTATCCATTAAGGTAGGGAACCTCCATACTTGTGGGCCACTATGGATGGGCAGCAAAAACCACAGGTGTAAATCGGTATCCATAAAAAAAAAAAAAAGAGAAAAAAAGGGGGGGGTGTCCTTAAGGCAGAGTACCTCAGGTGTATTCTATGCCCCACCAGAAGGGCAATTCAGTCACTATTCGGTTTCAAATCTTTCGTATGCCAATTCCCAAGAACTTTACCATCTAAGTACTCCAATTCGTACATCCACGGTGAAATTTTTCGTGATATCCTAAATGGTCCAATATATTTCGGAGCTAACTTAGCTGAGTAAAAGTTCGCTGCATCCGATAACACATAATTCTTCCGGTACACATGGTCTCCAATGTTATAAGCGACATCTCGTCTCCTAAGATCGTAGTATTTCTTGTTTCTATTGGCGGCTTTCTCTAGCCTTGTCTTCACTTCAGCATAAAGACGACGAAGGCACTGCACTCTATCATCTGTTGATGTTACTTTGTCACTATCAAGACGCTCCGATTCCGATATTTTGGAATCGAGGTTGAGTGGGAATTCTCTGCCAAAAACTGTAAAATATGGGCTATAACCAGTACTTTCGTGTATTTGAGTTCTTAAGGCACACGCTAATCTAGACAGATGTTTGTCCCATGTCCGGTGATTATCTGAAATATAACATCTAATCATAGTCTCTAAGGTTTTATTAACACGCTCCGTAGGGTTAGCTTGTGCATGATAATTAGCCGTAAAAATATGTCTTACATTATAAGATTCCAACAGGTTTTTTGAATTCTTTACTCTTTAATTGCGTACCATTATCACTAATGAGAACTCTAGGTTGACCGAACATAAGAAATAGATGATCCTCAACAGCTGCACAGACAAGTTTGGCAGTAGCATTTCTAAGCGGGATAACCAGTGAAAATTTACTAAATGTGTCCACTATAACTAGTATGAATTTATAGCCACGAGTAGATCTAGGTAGTGGTCCAATTAAGTCACAAGCCACACACTCAAATGGTCGATCTGCAATACGCCGAGTAGCCATTAAACCAGCAGGTTTCGATTGAAGATGTTTATTTTGTAAACAAACCTTGCATTTCTTAACGTAATTATTGATGTCTGACTTCATCTTAGGCCAATAGTAGTGTTGTGCGATACGTTTAAAAGTTTTGAAGATACCTGCATGACCAGCTGTCGGCTCATCATGATAAGTGTTGAGGATATGACGTCGTTTATCTTTAGGTACAACTAACTTCCAGTTATTATCCAACTCAAAACCGGGAATTGTCTGGGTTTCTACGTACTTGTACAGTTTTGAATTCTCTACACGCCAGATGGGAAAACGTAAAGGATTATCCCTAACCTTGCACAACATGTTTTTATACCATTTATCTGTGGTTACCTCTGAAGAAGCTTCGATAGCATCTACCACAGGAACAGACCGAGAAAGCATGTCAGGAACTACGTGTTCTTTCCCTTTGCGGTGAACTAAATCAAAAGAATATTGTTGTAGCTTGAGGCTCCATCTCGCTAATCGTCCAGTAGGGTCCTTCAAATTGTTCAACCAACACAACGACCAGTGATCCGTGATTACTGTGAAATGGGTCCCTTCAATGTAAGGTCTCAACTTTTCAATGCTCCATAAAACAGCTAAACATTCCCTTTCTGTGGTCGAAAATTTTCTTTCTTGTTTTGTTAATGATCTGGACAAATAACAAATGACCTTTTCCCCAACTTCCGGATGATGTTGCGTTAAAACAGCGCCAATTCCATAGCCACTAGCATCTGTTTGAATAGTAAACGGAAGATTAAAATCTGGACATGATAAAACTGGTGCCGAAATAAGATGTTCTTTAATCTTTCTAAAAGCTTCTTCTTGGTTGGTGGTCCACCTAAACTGTGCGTTCTTACGAAGTAATTCTGTCAAAGGTTGTATTATTGTCGAAAAGTTCGGAATAAACCGCCGATACCATGATGCTGTACCAACCATGCTTCGAACCTCTGATGCTTTCGATGGTGTGGGTATCTGTAGAATGGCTTCAACCTTAGCCGGATCAACATGTAGACCGTTGCCATCCACAACGTAACCTAAGTATTTCAATTCGGAACGGCAGAATTGGCATTTATCTTTTCCAAGTACTAAACCAGCCCCAGTGAGACGTTCACATACCTTCTTTAAAATTTCCATGTGTTCTTCAAATGTTTGAGTGGTAATAATGATATCGTCAAGGTATTTGAAACAGTAGGGTTCTAAATCAACGCCTAGCACACGGTCGATTAATCTTTGCCAAGTAGCAGGAGCTGTGTGCAAACCAAAAGGAAGTCTTCGAAACTGGTACAATCCACGTCCAGGAACTGTGAATGCTGTCAGATGGCGGGATTCCTCAGCGATGGGTATCTGCCAGTAAGCAGACTTTACATCAAGGCTAGACAAGTATCGTGCATCCCTTAGCCTATCCAGGATACTAGATACATAAGGTAGTGGATATGCATCTCGTTTAGTTACCTTATTCAACTGCCTATAGTCCACACAGAATCTCCAGTTACCATCTTTCTTCTTAACCATCACTATAGGACTACTCCATGGACTTGTTGAGGGTTCAACTACACCCTTGTCCAACATATCTTGCAGTTCTTTATCGATGTGTTTTAGCATAGCCGGTGATACTGGGTAATAACGTTGTTTGATTGGTTCAACATTACCTAACAATTCAATTTTATGTTCCACCAAATTCGTGCAACCTAGGTTATCCTTAAGTCCCTCAAAGTAATTACTGACAAAACTACCTAATATGGTACGCTGTTCAATCGTTAAAGTCTCCTGAGACTTCAGAGCGTCTACGATGCTAATATTCGGTTCAGAAGAAAAATTCCATGCACGCGACCGTAAATCAGGCACAATGCCCATGCGCAACCAAAAATCAACTCCAAGTATCAAAGTATGATCGAGATCAGGCACTACTAGAATATCGATAATCTTTTCTATCTCATGAAGTTTAATAGGAACCTTTAATATACCTATACAGCAACACTTATTGCCATTCGCTACAGTAACATCATTTATATCACAACTATCAAGATTCAGTATACCCAAATTGCGCAGTAAATTCCATCCCTTACCCCCAATAATAGTACGACTGCTACCTGAATCTAATAAAGCCAAAATTTCTTTACCCAAAATTGTTACTCTGACATAAGGTCTTTCATCATTTTGTACATGAGATAAAACAAAATCTAGTAAACAACGTATCGATTGTGAGTTGACCGTAGATTGGGAGTGAGACGTAGACCGGTCACAAACTAAACGTCTCCCTGATCCGTTTCCCTGATACTTATCTTTACAATTCGGACAATTAAACTTTGTAACATCCGGGCGACCGCAAGAAAAACAATGTCGTCTTAGTGGTTTGGTACACTGTTTAGCCAAATGGTCACTTCGATTACAATTCCAACAATGTTTGGTCAAGGAAAGACCTGATAAATTCGTAGCGCGAACTTCATTAACATCAAGACTACTACCAGTACGTGAGCTTGAGGGAGAATAAACATATGCTAAATCGGGCTCAATCAAGTTATTTTTGCTTTTGGGAGGGGGCGCATAAGAGTCAACAGTAATTTTGCAAGCTTCTAACTTCCTTCCCAATTGCAATAACTGATCAAGCGACTTTACATCAATTAAGCTTAAATGATTTTGGTAATAAGGCAATAAATTTTGTAAAATTATTTTAAGTTTAACAGATTCACTAACTGGTACTGTAAGTCGATTAAATAAATTGGTAATGACTGCTAAATATATACCGAGGGGTTCATCTTTACCCTGAGTACGCTGACGAATCTCCTGAAACAATTTTTCATTATAATCTACCGGTTGAAATTGTAATCTCAGCTCATCTACCAATTCTGACCAAGTATGTACACGAGTTTTGACAGCTCTATACCAAGTTAATGCTTGGCCGGAAAAAAGATCGCATGCCGATACAAACAATTGTTCCTTAGTGACATTTCGCGACGAACATAACTCTTCAACATGTTCAAGGAAAGCGCTCAATGAACTTTTACCATCGCCACGGAATTTAGTTATATTCCATTTAGAAACCGGGATACTTTTCGAATTATACGCGACTGCAACAGTATTATTCGCGGTAGGAGTTATTTGTTCCTCCTCAGAGCTTTCAGCGTCGGAATCAGCAGGAACACAGGTTGATGACAGGATTACACTAATATCAAGGGGCGACTGACCCTCGGTAGTAAGTTTCTTATATTGTTTTGCTTTGACTTTTAACAATGTTTGGAATTCTAATAAGTTTGCTAAGTATTGTGTACGCTTAGAATGTTCATCGTCAGTCGTAGATTTGGCTCTTCGCGCACGTTCAAAAGTATGAAGCAATTTAGTTGAAATTTTCAAAAACTGACCACTACTATCCGTATCCGCAAAACTATCGACTAAATCTTTGATTTCCTTGATCTTAGTGTCAATATATTCCGAATCTTGCCTGAACGTATAAGGATACGCTGGATATTTAAGATCTGAATCCGATCTCTCCAAACGCATCATCGTACGCAAGCACCTTCTCATGTCCTCAACCGTATCTCCGTCTGAAATCCCTCTAATCGCTAACTCGTAAAGAAGCTCATCCCGTTCAAGCCTATTAATTGCTAACCGTCCATCCATGGTAATGAGAATTTAAAAAAAACAGCCAAAAAGTTACAAAAAAAAGTGAAAAGTGAAAACCGATAATACCTATTATTAAATCAAAACCAACGACCACCCAGTAAAACGCCAACCGAATATCAAAAGACCTTTCTCGTTTCAATTTTCTCGAGCCCCACACGTTGGGCGCCAAATTTCTTTGTCACCCTGTGACAGCAATGACAAAGTAAAACAAAAGATAAATAAAATAAGTTGCCAAAACTAGCCCCTCGCGATAATCTCAATACTTGCGCGCGCACCACGAGTTCTGCTGTGAACTTAGAGGACCCCGCCAGCTAGGGAGAGTGGGGTGGGTCAAGTTGTAATTTTCCGATAATCATAATAAGGGGGCGCCACAACCGTTTAAAATCCCCTCTAAGTCCGATCATAAAACGGTGAAACTCTCCGATCGCAATGCGCACTAATGAAATAATGATATATAAAAAAAAAAAAAAAAGAAACATCAATTTAACAAAAGTATAAATATATTGAGTGAAAGAAAGAACTATGAATTTTTAAGAATAAAACAGATAGCTTGAATTAATGTGATTTGTACTAGCTCTTTTGAGCAAACCTGTATATGTATGTAAATTACACCAACAGTAAATTTAACAGAAAGAAAAAAAAAAGCGTAACACAAATCGCTCCAGAGGAGAGCTAAATAGATCGAACCGTTTGGCCAAACACTCGTTACAAAATTATTATAATAAATCTCTAAATACGTAAATCTAATTGAAATGTAAAATGGTGGTATAATTTTATTATACGACGAAAATTTAATTACTGACTAGAAGTATAGCTTGTAAAATACTGAATTCAAACTTGTGGTTCCACTTATCTGAGGTCCGTTGTCGAAGGAATCGGTTGTTGAATGCCGTTGGGTGTTCGGGAGACGATATGTATTCCCTATACGTCCGGGGAGAATTCGTCCAAGAATTTCTCGGTCATCGGTTTTACTGGGATGCTAATTACGTTCTTCCCGTACTTTATTGCCTTAGGTTAAAACAATTGAATGAGTATTTTAAAGATCGAATAAAAAAAAAAAAGAGATTATGAAGTTTTAATAATTACAATACCTTAGATGGAGGGCGGCAATGCACGTGTTACAACAGAGTCCTGTTTCCGCTAAATCCGAACGTGTCGTAATAACGTATGTCTAGTTAAATTATTGGTGCGAGAAATTATCCTACTACAGTAGCGAAGAATCACCAAAAATTCCAAAGGTAAATTCAATCAAAATTAGAACCAACAATCTTTCTACGCACCATGCGTGACAGGAACCCTTTTTGTGTTCAGCCTCTTACGGGTCAAAAAGGTGACTGAGACAAAATGAATACGGCCAAGTAACGCACGCGCCGAGTAAAATTCTGAAGTAGGCTACTAATCGTTTTGATCAATTAAAAAGAAAAAGAATTAATACATAGAATATGAACTTCCAACCACTACAATTACTAATATTAAAAGTGCAACCGTCAACCGAATTAACATTACAAGAATGAAATTAATAATGCAAAAATTACAGAGTTCGACAACATCGCAATCTTCGGGCAACTCAGCAGATGGCGTACAAAGTATAGCAACCGCATAAAAATTATATCAAAATAAATAATTAAAGAAGTATTTAAATTACAAAACTAAGACAAAATGTCTAAATAAATGTTAGAAAAAATATTAAGTTGATTTTGAACTGTTACACGTGTTAACAACAGTCCTGATAGCGTCGTAAAAAGATTATGTCAGCATATTTATGGCTCAGGTCGGAATGTGACCGTAGATAATTGGTTTACGAGTATTAGCTTGGTTGATGCACTGCATAAAGAAAAAATCACAGTCATTGGTACAATAAGGAAAAACAAGCGTGAGTTACCAGTGGAATTTACAAATCCCATGCATCCAGTCAATTCAAGTATGTTTGGATATAGGCCCAATTGTACACTAGTCTCCTACGTTCCTAAAAAAAAGAAAAATGTTTTGCTGGTGTCTTCAATGCACTACGACGACAATATTGACGAAAGTACAGGTGAAAAGTGTAAACCCACAATTATAACTACATATAATAAAACTAAATGCGGAGTCGATGTAGTTGATCAACTTTGCGCTAATTACAATTGCGCAAGAAGTACCCGACGTTGGCCAATGGTGGTATTCTACTGTATACTAAATGTGGCCGGAATTAATTGTATGGTTGTCTACAACTGTAATAATGCTGATAGTGCTAAAAAGAGAAGACGCCCATTTTTGCAAGGCTTAGCATTTGAATTGATTAAACCCCATTTACAAGTTCGAGCGCAGATACGAAACCTTCCAATAACAATAAAAACACGCCTTTATGAAATTTGTGGTCTAAATCAAGAGCCAGTCCCAGAAAACGAAAGGAGGGATGGACGCTGTAATTTTTGCAGTACGAAGAAAAATAGACGTACCCGATACTTCTGTGTAAACTGCAATAAATTTATGTGCTTGGAGCATCTTCAGGGCATTTGCGAAAGTTGTAAAATAAATGCTATTTAGTGATCAATTTTTAGTTTGTGTTATACTGTAGGAAATAGAAATAATTAGTTGAGTTTTTACAATTTGTTTGTGTTTTTCTTTATACATTCATTTGTATTTTCTTAGAATTATATTGTTTTGTTACTGGATGTAATAAAATATGATATTAAAAATAAATAAACGTACTTATGAGTACATTAGAGCATATATTCTTCCATGTTGGTCTCACAGACCGTAGCGACTAAATTTGTCGAAAAAGTTCTAGCGACTAACGAAGGGTTAAGGGAAAATCGTAGAAGTGGGCATTGAAATTTGATACACCAAAGTTGTTGGATGTGTAAAAATAAATATTGAAAATATAACACCACTGTAGCTTTATTTGCCCTTAATAATAGTATTGACATTAACGTGCGTTTAATATAATTAAGTATTTAAATAGAAGCTATATAACAATATAACTGTCCATATGGCTGACGAAATTCTAGTGGAAGCTGTACGGGAGTATGTTGTGTTGTACGATCCCCAAAATAGGTACTACCACGACAACATTCGCAAGGAAAACGCTTGGAGGGAGGTCGCAAAAAAAACAGGAACCACTGGTAAGAAAAATCATTAATTTTATTAATTAAAAAAATATGGAACAAGAAAATTGTGTGAAATCGTAAAATTTATAAAAGGTAAAGTTCAATCCTCATAAACATATCTTCCTGCATTGATTTTCTCGCGCTGCCACACCACACTTCCTTCATTGGACACAAAATATTGTTTAAACTTTTCCCTGATGTTAAAAGCTTCTCGTTGAAAATTACCACCCATATGAAGCAGGTTATCAAGTCCTTCGGGTACATCCTCAGCCTCAAGCTCCCCAGGTTGCCAAGAACAAGAATCATTCCTCAGGAAATTGTGCAATGCAGTACAAGCTAAAGTAATTGCGTCTAGATGATCCGGCGAAATATTAAACTTTTTAAAAAAAATTCGGAATTTTTTCGCCATAATTCCAAAGCCATTTTCGCGTCTAGCTCTGCTGTGACGATAATTATAAATTCTGTTTGCTTCGTTATTGCTTATTTGAGGTCCTGGGTATGGCCTCATAACATTCGGCAGCAATGGAAATGCTTCATCTCCAACAATTACATGAGGTAAAACCACATCCGTTTGGGGCAACGCTTTATCCTTTGGTAAATTTAATTCATTTGCTAATAATTTTTTTCCAAGCCGGGATGAACGAAATATCCCCCCATCACTATTACGACCAAATGCTCCCACATCAACAGTGATAAATCTATAATCCGCATCCAGTAAAGCAAGTAGAACTATGCTAAATTCTTTTTTATAATTATGGAAAAGGGATCCTGAATTCGGAGGCTTTTCAAATATGATGTGTTTTCCGTCTATAGCCCCTACACAATTAGGGTAATTCCATTTTGTACAGAATCCTTCCTCTATCTTTGGCCACTGTTCTACCGTCGGAGTGGGCATCACCAAGGGTGCTAGTGTATCCCATATTTTTCTACATGTATCATATATGATTTCCCGTACCGTTGTTTCTCCTAATCTATAACTGAAACTGATCGTAGAAATCGAATCGCCATAACCAAGAAATCTGAAATTCAGAAAACACATTTTTACATACCAATTATGAGAAATAGTATAATCCATTAGAATATATTGGTGCGGCAGGCTAGTTATAGAAATTCTAGTGCAGGTATATATAATCTTTTAAAAACTTTTTTGTTGTTTCAGTTAGTGAATGCAAAAAAAGATGGACTGCGCTTAGAGATGCTTTTCTTTCGTAAAGCACTGCGAAATAGAAAAACTGTTAGTGGTCAGGAGAATACCGTAATAAAGAAATGGAAGTATGAAGAAATAATGTCTTTCATGATTCCTTTCTACTCAGAAAGAGGACAGAAATCAAATCTTGCAGAAACGCAGACAGATGTGCATGATGATGATGAAATGATAGTATCTGACACTGAAAATATTACGGAATCCTCCCAACATACATTATCTGATGAGAATATAAGATCACCAGCAACTCCGCAACCTGGACCATCCACATTAAAATCAAAACAACAAACCGTCCCAATAGCGCAAGTACTACACAATTATTTTCGCGAGAAGCAGGCTTCAAGAGTCAGTAAAAAAGCGGACCACTTACAAAAATTTTTTGATGCTATGCAAGAAACAGTAAGAACCTTGTCTCACCTGCACTTCAAATCGAAATAAAAGCGAAGATTTCAAGTTTAGTTAGTGAGTACGAAATGAAAAATTTAGTGATGAACCAAATTCCTACTACGGATAATACCAAGCAATATCAAGCAGCTACATCACCTTCTCTGTCCTATTCATCTGTTAGTCCAACCAACCTACAAAATTACGGAAATCAGTGGCTACCCGTTCAACAACAAACACGGATTCAAACTTTAGCTTTGAGCTCTGGAAGTGAAAACCCAAATATCATTCATCCAACAATCTCCCATGACGATGCTTCGGATGAACTTTGCACTTATCAAAACTTATAATTGTTTTTATTTCTTTAAAATTCTTAGCTATAATGCACACCATTTTTGTAACAATATATTAGAATTTTCTACCTGGGCATTTTAGATATTGAAAATAGTTTCCGCTCCCCCTATTTTATTGTAATAATATAATAAGTTTGCAGCAATAGAGAGAACTGGTTTCCGTACCCACTGCGTCGATTATTTTGCCTCACTAAAACGCTGCTTACGCAAGTTTTAATTGCCAACAATGTATATGGACTTGCGAGAACTTGCACTATAGACACTCGCAGGAATCGCTGGATAGTAAAATCGCACGACTTTTTGCTTCAAGTGTAACCTTAGAGGCAAGCAGCTTGCGCAAGTTTTGTCGCAAGTAACTTCCTAGTGTATCTGCACCTTAATATGTGGAATTTTAAATTTTATTCTGTATTGCAGTTATTTATAGGATTACTGAAAATACATTCATTTATAAAATGCACGCAGTCCCTGACGTGTGCTCTTTTTATGAGCATGAGATCATCGCCGAGCGCTTGGACCCGACGTGTGTTTATTATGATTACGTGCCTAATTGTAGATCGATAAATTTTGGTAAAATATACAGAGTTGACTTGTAAAGCAAGTTGTGTTGAAACGACAGTCTGTGAGTTCGAATTGTATAGATGCCAGTTGGAAATTTTGTTGAAGTATATCGTTTTTAATCATATTGCGTTATTAGGATTAGCGGTTCCCCAACCCTGCAATCATTTTGTTTTATTTCTTGTGACTTGTGACATTAATTAAGTGAGATGTTTAGTGTTAGGTACTCCTTTTAATACCTTCGTGTATTTGTTTTTTTTTACTTTTTATTGTAACATTACCTACTGATACTTGATTAAGGATTAATTAAGGTAAGTTATAGTTTTATTCTACTTTCGGAATCAAAAGCGAGAAAAGGAAATTTTTTGAATCTTAATATACACTCCGCCAAAAAAGTATCGCATAAACTAAAAAAGGGCATTTATGAACCAAGATATTTTTATACGTTCACAAAAAGTTTGCCTCGTGTATGTGAACTATAAAAACACTAACAAAATAATGGAACTTAGCGTTTTTACTTTTTTTTTTTCTAAAAGAACACATTTAGAAAAATGCATATGTGTAAGGTTTGTTCAGTTGTTTATTGAAAGTCTTCCTATACGGACAAATTTTAAAGTGCGAAGTCAGAGTTCTGTACCAACGCTTTTAAAACTAAAATGAGCAATTTAACTTCAGAACAAGTGGCTGCTATAGTTGCTTTAATCGAAGATCGACGATCTCAAGCATACGTTGCTAATTTGATGAACATCAATCAGTCAAGTGTTTCTACAGCCGTAGCCAGATATAGGGAAACAGGCATTTACAGTAGAAGACCTGTACCAGGTAGAGACGGGAATAACCGTTACATCGAAGGAACGTTACTGTCGCGATCGTTACATAAAAATAACGTTCCAAAATAACGGTTACTTTGGAACGGTTTGGATACAATACAAATCGACACAGAATTATGTCTAAGAACATTGCAAAATACCCAGGTACTGAAATCTGCGACTGAGATACTCGTTATATCGCTAATTATTTCAGTTATTAGAGTTATATAGGAATAATCGCATATTTTCATTTTCACTACTCAAAAACTCGTTGCACAAATAATTTTAATAATTCAATGAAAAATATTATATTATATAGTATCATTTTCATTATAGTAAAGGCCAAATTTCCATTGATATTAATACAACTGTATTTATATATAAAAGAAATTGTATCTTGTATATACTTTAATTGTTTCTTAATATTTAGATAGCGTAGTATGACAATTCATTCGTTATTATTTTTCAAAGAATCGTCTTTTAAATTTTATAGCGTTAATCAAATTCGTATATTCATAGTCCATATAAATAAATCATTAATTAAGTGGGATTAGTTTAATTTTGTCGAAGAAAATGAAAGATGAGGATAAGTTATGTATGTTTACGGTATCGTCAGGAGTTACAAAACTAAACTTTTTAAGCAAGTATATAAACAGCATCATAAAATGGTAATTAGAGTAAAAAAAATGAGAAAACGAAAGACGGTATACCTAATTCAGTTGCCAGGGGGAAAAAATTGTCTTAACAATTGAGGGATTTATTAAGGGAGAATTTACTGCATCCATTTACTGAACTTGGTGTAAATCGGGCATTTATGGGATAAACTGCAACGATTGTGAGATATTTATAGGTCAAACTGGTCGCAATGTTTAAAATAAGGTCTGGAGAACACATGGAAATGAATGTTTTAGACCGTTATTTTAAAAAAGAAGGTTTATTATCAGATCCGAACCATATTCTAAATGACCTCTTAAAAAATCCCTCAATTCTTAGAGAATTTTTTCCCCTAACAACTGAATTAGGTACACCGTTTTTCGTGTTCTCGTTTTTTTACCTCTAATTACCATTTTATGGTGCTGTTTATTTATTTATATTAGCTTAAGAAGTTTCTAGTTTTACTTTTGTAATTCCCAACTTTGTCAGTTGCCACTTGCCACCCCAATATTAAACAAATCAGACGCGCTTCGTTAAAAGTGAAATTGTTAATTATAAATTTCACAATATAGTATTTTGAATACATAAAAATAGTGATAAGTGATAATAAGCTGGTAAGTGATATTAATAATTATTTATCAAATATTATTTCTCCCGCTTAAGCGAAGGAAATACTTATTGTTTTCCTTCTACTTTATTATGGACGTTCTGTTTCTAAATATAATTACATAAAATAATTTTTGGTCAAGTACAGAAACTTAAATTAGTTAATTTGATATATGTATACATACATATCTGAAATATGAAACAGTAATTGGCAATTATGTAACTCTTAAATATCTTCTTTCTAGATATTATCGTCAATACAACATAATGTCTCAAAGAACACATAAAGATTCTCATATTTGGACATTTTTTAAGCGACATCCTAAGTTAGATGGACTTGCAATTTGCAATATATGCAGTAATAATCTGAGTTATAAATCGACAACAAATAATTTGAAAAAACACATGCAAAGAAAACATCCTTCCATTGCATTGAAAACTTCCGAAAAACTAGTTACAATCTCGACGGGTTCGTCTCATTCTTTGAATGTACAGCAGACAGCAAATATAATTTCAACTTCAGCTGATTCAATTTCGCCTGGTTCAACTTCATCTACCTCCACTTCAATTCCTACTGCTTCAACTTCTACCACTTCAACGTCAACTGCGTCAAGTTCCACTATTTCGTTAGATATACCAAAAATTGTTAAACGACATGTAATACAAGACACAGTAAGTTTATTTTTAAAAAGGAAGATGCCCTCCGCTCAAAAAGCGCAATTCGATGAGAAGCTG
Organism: Cetonia aurata; assembly: GCA_949128085.1. Taxonomy (NCBI): domain Eukaryota; kingdom Metazoa; phylum Arthropoda; class Insecta; order Coleoptera; family Scarabaeidae; genus Cetonia; species Cetonia aurata. The sequence continues at coordinate 14,139,280 of OX421889.1, forward strand.
ATGTTGTTATTCATATACGATTTTCAGCCTTTCACAATTGTTGAAGACTATGGCTTCAAAAAATTTGTAGAAATATTAAATCCGTTGTATCAATTACCAAGTAGAAAGACCATTACACATACATTGTTACCAGCAGCATATGAAAGAATTTATAATAAAACCATGAAAATAATGAGTGATGTTAAAGCAGTTATGCTAACAACCGATTGCTGGACATCATGCAATACAGAAAATTATCTTGCTGTCATTGCACATTTTATAAATAATAAATTTGAAATAATGTCTGTTTTGTTGGATTGTTCCTGTTTTGAAAAAAGTCATACAAGTGTAAATCTAGCGAAGGAGTTAACCAGAATAATAACGGAATGGAATTTAGAAAATAAAGTTCTAATGGTAATATCAGATAATGCCGCTAATATCACTAAAGCAATTAAGGAAGATTTAAAATTAAGACACATGGGATGCTTCGCCCATACAATAAACTTAATTGCACAAGATGCACTTAAACATATACGTGAGATATTGGACAAGGTAAAATCAGTTGTTGCATATTTTAAAAGAAGTACCGCAGCAACGGCAAAATTTATGGAACAACAAAAATATTTAAATAAAAGTCCGAAGAAACTTCTACAAGACATATCTACTCGGTGGAATTCAACATTCTACATGCTGGAAAGATTTACTGAGTTACAAGACTGCTTGAGAACAACAATACTGATGGATAAAGATTTTCCTATTATTTCAATAGAAGAATGGTGCTTTTTAAAAGAAGTTGTAAAAATTTTAAAACCCTTAGAATCTGTAACAAAGATTATGAGCGGAGAAAAGTACATCACTTCATCGTCGGTCATCATTCTAACAGAAGGTCTTGTAGAAGTTTACAATAATCTCAAAACGCAAGATTTCTTCGAATTGTCTAAAAAGATTATATCTTCGATTTTAGATGGAATTAATAACAGATTAGGCAATTTAGAGAACAGCAATTCATTAGTTTCAACCACATTTTTGGATCCGCGTTTCAAGAATATTGGTTTCTCAAACGAACGTGTTGCTGAAATGGCAAAAAAAAATGTTATTTCCCTCATTTGTGCTGATTCCAGCAAGAATAAGGAAAATGAAATGAGAGCAAATGTTCTTGAACCGGAAAATACCGAATGCGAAGAAACATCCGTGTGGGGAAATTTTCAAAAAAAGTTTGCGAAATTTCAACCAAGCGGAACAGTGCAATCAAGATGTATAGTAGAAGTGCAACGTTATTTAGAAGAACCGCCCATTCCTAGAAAAGATGATCCTTTAAAATGGTGGAAAGAAAATGCGTATAACTTTCCTCACCTCAGTGAATTAATAAAACAAAAATATATTCCTGTAGCAACATCGGTTCCGTGCGAAAGACTTTTTTCGAAATCTGGGCTAATTTTATCAGACCGGCGTTCTCGACTATCTTCAAGTAAAGTTAAAAATATATTATTTTTAAATTACAATCAAAAGGTGTGTGATGAAGTACTTGAATAATGTATTCCTTCCTTAATATCTGCGATAGGTACATGAGAAGTTACAAGAACGATCAAATAATACTTGGCTTTCGTTTCACATTTATTTTCAAATTTGTCATTAGAATGCATCGTTTTGAATTTTCAAGTTTTTTTTTGCACTTTGTTACTTTCGGTATATTTATCTCTATAAATTGTTTCTTAAAAATAATTCCTATATAAAAAGCAATAAAATAATCAAATATTGAATATGAATATTTAAATAAATACTTGATACTTTTATTTTAGAAACATATATAAAATATGTGTATCTAATAATGAAAGGTGAATATAAATTAGAAAAAAGGAATAACAGAAAATTGAAACTGTATAGGTACTATACTAGAAAAATTCGGAAACTGTTTTTGTAAAAAAGTTAAAGCGTTCAATATCTTATATTCATATATAGATACTATTATAGTTTATTTTATGTCTTACAATTATAATATAGATGTAGATTTTTTTGTATTATTAAGAATATTTTGGAATTTAAGAAATTTATGAATATATAACCTTAAAATAAATATTTCCCTCAATTAATAAAATGTTACATTTATTACCGTAAACCGGGGCTACTTGGGCATCCCGAGGCTACTTGGGCACCCCTGTATTTTTTTTATTTTTTTTTTGTTTTCCAGTTGTTTCTCATTTGTTGCAGGTAAACATTGACTGAAAATGGTGCGGACATATGAGAGGACCCCAGGGTCAAGAAATTATAAAAATTATACCGACGAAAACCTGCAAAATGCAGTAGAGGCCGTTAGGGCCGGTATGTCCCAGAAATTGGCCGCGGAAACCTTTAAGGTCCCCCGGGCAACTCTACAGCGGAAGCTTCTCGGAAGAAATTTGAACCCAATTGGTCACCCAAGAGTTCTGTCGGACGAGGAAGAGGCCACCATTACGGACACTCTTGGAATTGTTGCCAATTGGGGATTCCCATTAACTAGATACGATGTAAGGATGCTAATAGGAAAATACATTGAAAAACAAGGAAAAACTGTTAAATTATTTAAAAATAACATCCCAGGAGACGATTTTCTCAATAGTTTTATTGTCAGGAACAATTTATCAATACGACGGGCATCCAATATCAAAAGATCTAGAGCGTCCGTTGATAAAGAAAACATAACAAAAAAATTGTGAGTGGTAAATTCTCCTCTGAATTTACGCAAGCGGACGCAGTGAAGTTGTGGGAGGAACTAACAACTGTATTGAATGCAACACCGGGAGCAAATAAAAGCTATAAGGACTGGCGAAATATATATATAAGAGTAAAATTGGATTATTAGACGTGGCACGACATGCTGTCCCGAACGAAATCCAAAAGGGGAACTTTCAACAAGTGTTCAACACAAACCGGAGGTGGTGGCGCTGTAAATACTGTTTTCACACCTCTTGAAAAAGAAATATTGCAAATATTAGGCGAAACAGCGGTTTCTGGAATGACCGAAGTAGCAGAGACCAATGTAGGGTTTATAGAAAGTAGTGCTGAAGAAAATGTGCCCTGTGAAGAAATAGACACTGAAATGGAGTTGGAAAGCGCAGTCGAACCATCAGGAAATGTTATTCCGGAAGAAGAGACAACAATTGACGGAGGGGAAGAAGAACCACAGCCATCAACCAGCCACAGCGCTGTACCTGAGAAAAAGAAATCAAAAACATCTAATAAATTAGAAAAGTCGTTGGAAGAATCCAACAAAATGTATACACTATTAAAAGAGAAGTTGGAAATCAAGAGGGGGTACTACAAAAAAAAATTGATTGCATGGAAAGAAGTGTGGCTGCGCAAGAGAAATTAACTGAAGAGGTGACGAAATTACGCCGTTCTCTTAATGTGTTAGCCGAGACTATTTTGGAACAGCGCAAATAATAAATAAGAAAGAATAGGTAAAAATGACAATACTTTTATTTAAGTTTATTTAGTTGGAAATAGTTGAAATAGAGTTTATATTTCGTTACTTGTGTTTTTCTTTATATAATTCACAAAAGATAAGTGTAAGTGTGGACAGGTTGCCGTTGAGTGTGTTTGTCTTATCTCTAAAATCGTTCGCAAAACATGTGCAGAACGTGTCGAGTATATACAAAAGATAAAGATGTTTCCTATTGAGAAAAAAAAAACCCTGCGGTCTTGGAGTCACCGAAATGAGAATAGTATTTTAGTATTTTATTAATTATATCGAAATCTTGAACTCATTGCGGCCCTGACTTGCCGCTATTCAAATAAAACGCTATACGGCGATGAAAATTGAGAATAATATTCTACACAATATTAAAAACGAATCAATCGTTTGGGCCAAACAACCAAACTGATGAAGGAGGCATTAATGTATTGACTTTTTGTTTGTTGTTCTTTGTTTGTGCTTTTTCTTCATTATAAATTGTTTTTTTAAAAGTAAAATGAAATGTGTACCTAAGTAGGCACCTGGATTTTCCTACAAATCCCTTCACCGAGTAAGTTATCCAGAAAATGATCCTCGTGAAAACTCTATATCTTTCTTTAAATGAATATTTCATTGAAATTCTAAAGCGCATGGAGAATGCGGGATCTTGACAATTTACAAAAGCTCTAAAAGAAATACGGAAAAATTGCCGTTTGCGATAACTTCTCGGGCATTTCAAGAAATGTATGAGAAGCAGCGGAAATTAAAAAACTATATAAAAAAAAACTGCAGGAAAAAGAGAGGAAAAAAACGCGAGGAAATAAAAAGGCAAAGATGAATTTTAAAAAAAATATATAAAGAAGAGTGAATCAAAATGTCACATATGCAGAAATCTTATTACTAGGAAAAAAAAGCATTTCTTGCAGTGATTGCAAACACTTCTTCCAAAAAAACCTGTGTACCAAAATCTCATCATATTCATATCCCTAACGAGGATGGCATTTTCCTATGTCATGATTGTTACAAAGAAGAAAATCACGAAGAATCTGATCCTGAAATGGATTTTTCCGATGCAGAAAAAATATTGACCAGTACATAATATGAACGCAATAACAATCTGAGTTGAATGATATAGCTGATTAGAAATTCCGACAAGCATAGACGAAAATTTTAATAGCAATAGTGCGTAGCACATACAAAATCTAAGCCAGGGCAGAAATATCACCAACGAACTAAACACAAGCAATTTTGAAAACGCAAAAGAGGAATGAAATAAACAAAATGTATTAATTTTTCAATAGTGAATCTGAATTTTGCCAGAACATCGTTATCTATGAACGCCAACCTCATAATCTTCCTTATTTTGAATTTTTGATATAGTCCAATAACTGTCAATAATATGTCCAATAACTGTCAATAATATGTCCAATAAATATAAGTGTATAGTTGTGTTTTTTTGTAGGACTTGCTTCAATAACTTATTTTATTACAGTAACCTAAGGAACAATTTCCAGAACTGTGCTAATAAATTGACTGTACAAAATATGCAAATCTATTTTTTTAGCGACCGTTATTTTTTATAATTACTTTATTCAACGAAAGGTCCTTAGCTGTCCAATAACCAACAATGATTTAATAGAGAATAAATCCCTTCGGAATGTAAAATTGATAATTATGCTAGGATTCATAGGCAGATGTAATTATTAGAAGTATGGTGAGAAGCAAGCGTTGAAACCAAAATATAAAAAATTTGGTGCGGCTAGCGCACATTATATGTAACAAAGAGAATGTTAAAGAAACGTTAAGAGTAAACGCGGCGATTTGTCGTTCAGGCATGGTCTCTATTCCAACGATTAGCTGAAACAATTCGTTCAAGTGTAAGTAATTATTAATAATAAATGTATTGTGTGATGTAGTGTTGTTGTAATTTGAACATAATGCTGAACAATATGGTATTAGCTGCAATAGCATTAATAGAAGAGGATGACGGAGAAGAACAAACGACAATGCCAAACGAGCAAACATTTTCTCAATAGGACAAGCGAGGGATGTTTCAATACATATTTATATATATTTTATATATATATTATATATATATATTCAAAGGCATTTAATGGATGACGACACAAAATTTAAAGAATATTTCAGACTCACCAAGAGCCAGTTTTTCAATATACTGTCATATATATCCGAGGATATAACAACAATACTCACTACGTCATAACCATATAAGTAAAATCATCAGAGAGTTTTGAAAGCACTGCATTACAAGTTGCTCCCGATTTATTTATCAAAGCCTACAAAAGCAGATTTGAAGCAAATATAGCTGACGACTTTTACACTAGATGGAATTTTCCAAATAGTTGTGGGGCAATTGACGGAAAACATATTCGCATAGTTTGTCCGAAGTGAAATGGAAACCTATACTTCAACTATAAATCCTAATTTTCTACTCTCTTATTGGCAATAAATGATGCTCGATACAAATTCCCATAGATTGATGTTGGTGCTTATGGCAAAGAAGGAGATAGTGGAATATTTCAAAGGTCTTCCATTTACCAACTCGTACATAGTAACAATTTTTTACCAGAGCCGACCGTTTTAGCCAGGACTGATATTGTTCTACCTCACGTCATTGTCGGAGACGAAGCATTTAACCCAATAACCGCCAACGTTGCGAAAACGCAACACAATGTGTATATATTTTTTTAAATATTAAAACTTATACTGTAAGTGATTTATTTTAAGGTGATGACAGCGTAAAGTATCACCAGTATATATGTAAATTACACTAAGCAAACAACACAAATTTTGAAAAAACGATTTACAAAAAAATTCCTACCTGGACAACCACAGTTAGAATTAAACAAATGCGTACAGAGACCAAAAGAAACCATTGATCAATATGTCACACGAATCCGGAATACCGGGAAGGCATTACTGGAAGAAAATTTGAGTTTTATTGACCTGACACAAAAAGATCAAGTTGACGCCGTAAGAATTAGACACGACCGGGATCTTATTGGACAATTTAGAAGAGGACTTAACCCCGAATTATTAAAAATGATAATTCTGGAACTTGGAAGCTCACCCACAAAAACTTTCGATGAAGTTGTTGACCAGGCAAGATGAGCCGAAACCAGTAATCAAATGTTAACGCAATACCAACGGATGAATGATATGTACTTTATGAAACCCGATTTGGAGGATGAAAGATTCGAGAGATCAGACCCAACACGAAGGCGTACCTCTAATAACGTGCGATGGACAAACGGTGGACAACGACAACAATATTTACCTGACAGAAGGAGTAGCGACCTGATTAAACCAAGAGTTGCGCAATATGGATATTATGCAAATAATCCATCTACTAGTCAAATTAAATGTTATCAATGCGGACAGTTTTGACATATTGCGAGAGGGTGCGCAAACCAAAGAAGACCTCAAGCTCCAGATAAAACCGAAAGGAAACCTCTATCATTTAAAGCAAAAAATGAGTTCGAAGGGCAGAATTTAACCAAAGGAGGGACTCCAAAGGTCCTCTGCTCGCTCCCAAGAGCAGAGGACGAAACTAATTAAGAAGAGTAAGTGGATATGGATGGACTGTTGGGACGCGATTTCTTTCATAAATGTGATGTGAAAATAAAATTTCAAGATGGGAAAGTGAACTTATATTTAGGGGACGGACAGTTATTTTCATTCAAAACATCTAGTCAAATAAAGGAACAAAATAACGGGACAATTACCGTGAAGAGAAAGATACAACAAGCAGCCCAAAAGGTAACGAAGAACTTAAGTAAGATAGCTGACTCAAACTCAAGAGAATCACGGACTGATTCGAAAGAAAGGGAAACTCTATTCCCAGGAGAAATTATGAGGCCCCAAACCAGGAGTGCAGGACCTGCTAGAGAATACCCGTGGGTAGTACCAAGACGATTAACGAGGTTCCATCGAGATTGCAGTTCAGAAGATGACTGACCCGTTAATCTAACCTTTCCATCCTTCCTTTATATCCCCATCCCAACAACGCATATGAGTCAATAGCCCGATATCGGTCGATATTGACGTTAATATCTCTCTTAAAAATTTTTCAATATGGCATCATACATGAGGAAAGGAAGTGCACGTTCTAAAAATATTTTCACGTTCACGGGGTGTATCAATTTCTCAGGACCGTACTCAAGTTAATTTTTTCAAATGAAACCATACTTATTTTTTTAGGCCTACCGATTTGTTGTAATGAATGCTATAAATACATATGTTCGTTTCAAATTTCGAATGCTAGGTTGCCAAGTTATTTAACTTTTTACATAAAATTTTCAAAATGCAGATGTTCATTTAAAAATGTTTTCCGGCATTATCATTAACAATTAAACTCTAAAATTTGCTAAGTAACTTAGGAAAGTGTAGCTCTTTCTTATAAATGGAATCTTATTTGCTGAAATTATGCAGGGTGTTCCCCAAAAGCAATCAATTTGTACGATATTTAAACGGCTATTACTTTCTTCTTTTAAATAGAACACCCTATATTTTTTTATTTCATCGTATGCCTTTTTTAATGATCTTTCATTTTTGTTAGGAACAAGGTATATCTAAAACTCATACTTTCTGAGATAATTCAACATTTTTAGAAATTGCCACACAAATAAAATATTTATTCATAAAAAGCAGGCCGTGGAACGATATTTATGACATTATCGAACTGTCAAATAAGTTGTGTGTGAATTTTCTGTATTTAGAGTTAATTAAAATTATAGAAAAAAAGTGAAATAAAATTGAAATTGAAAATGAATTTCAGTCACGAGGAGCTTGTTGATATGGTGTATGCTTTGGGTGAGAGTGATCGAAATCCTATGCTTTCTTCCCGAATCTACAGCCAACGATTTCCTAATCGCAGGCATCCCACCGCTCTAGCGTTTGAAAGACTTCGGGAGAGGTTTGAACGAACAGGACAAATTCAATATGAAAGAAAAGAACGCGAGAAGCGTGTTACTCACGAAGAAAATGACTTTGCTGTACTCTTAAGCGTAGTCCAAAATCCCCATGCAAGTACGCGTACAATAAGTAATCAACTGGGCATCAGCCAAACCTCAGTATCAAGAACTTTGCGAAAACATTCGTTTCATCCGTTTCATATTCAACTGGTGCAAGAAGTTGATGCTCGTGATTTTCAGAAACGGTTGGAATTTGCAGAATGGGCTTTAGACAGATTTCGCCAAGAAAATACTTTATTCAACTACATTTTATTTACTGATGAGGCAACTTTTCACAAAAACGGCCATGTAAACCGCCATAACTTTCATTATTATGATACAGCAAATCCCCATTTTATAAGACCATTAGATCACCAACATCGATGGTCTGTAAATGTTTGGGCAGGAATAGTGGGTAGTCACTTGATTGGACCATATTTCTTTGAAAGGAATGTTGACGGAGAGGCCTATTTGAATCTTTTGGAAAATCAGTTACCGATTTTATTAGAAGATGTTCCACTCAATGTAAGGCAAAGAATGTGGTTTCAACACGATGGTGCTCCAGCCCATTATAGCAGAATAGTTAGGAGACATTTAGATAGACATTTTGGGAATAGATGGATAGGCAGAGAAGGTCCAGTAAGATGGTGGCCGGTGGCCGGTCTCCAGAATTAACAAAACTAGATTTTTTCCTATGGGGATATGTGAAAAATTTAGTTTATCAAGAACCACTAACTACAAAAGCAGACATGATACATCGTATTTATGAACCATTCCACACAGTAAACCGCAACATGTTACTGAATGTTAATGAATCGTTTTTAACACGATTGCAAGTTTGTGTTGAACAAGAAGGGGGATATTTCGAACATTTAATTTAAGCTTTGTTTCTGCTGCATGTTATTTAATTTTAATGAGTTACTATGTTGATTTTGGCAAGTAAGAATCTAGAAAAGTTATTTACTATTGGTACTTATTTTTGTCTACTGATATTATTTTAGTTATTAAAATTGTTCCACGGCCGGCTTTTTATGAATAAATATTTTATTTGTGTAGCAGTTTCTTTCCACGGGAAAGACGTTAGACGTTATTCAAATTTCGCTAACCCGTGGTAATGCATTCACGGTATTCACCTTATCTTTCGCTGGCCTAACTAAAGCCCAGTTTGCTGTATCGGGAAATCCCACGATACCGTCCGAAAGGGCATTTGAAGTTCAGAATAATAACCAGAAACGGCATTGATGCGCCCTCTTGTAGAGAGAAGTAGAGCGAGCTATCGTCTTACTACCATGAGCGGAATGTTAGTCTGTATAAACCAGTGGCGGAGATTAGGACCCGCAGAATCCGCGACTGCGGGGGGGCGCACTATCAAGAGAATTTGTGACAAATATATGTAAAATTTGAAAACGAGAAGTGTTTTTTTTAAATAAGTACACATGTCTATTGGTAGATATACTACAATTCATACGCAAAAAATATGCCGAATGAGTACCTATATGTTATATTATACTCATACACATAACAAACTTCCAATATAGTTTACATCGATCATCACTTTCATTTGTGATCCATTGAAAACGTAATGTATGTATAAGTATAGGTATGCGTGTCTCGCGTAAGTTTTTTAAGCAATTTTAAATCTTTTGTGCTACGTATGCTGATATAAATGTTTATTTTATTTAAAGAAATGGTAATTTATCATTAGAGAGAGTTAAATAAATATTTTTGTAAAATATAGAACGTGTTAACAATATTGCAATGAACCATAAAAATATGCTTTGTGTTCTAATTCTGTGATATCTAGATAAAAATAAACACTTGTGCTGTTTTCGCTACTGCACTTTGAAAGAATAATCGAGTTTGTGTGTTCGAATTGAGATTGTTGGTATACGGTAATGTTAGGTGTTACATATGTAGATATAGTTTAAATTAGTAAGGTATAATCAATATCTTATTATCTTGTAGTATATTTTAAAGTTTTTGTATCTTCACAATTTTACTGTTATTTTTGTATGATATTCAAAATAGTATGAGTACACAAATAGGGTGAAACGACTATTATAGGATCTGCAAGTTACCAAAAGAATGATAACGTTATTGGTTGTTCGGATTCGTCAGGTGCGCTTTTACGAAGTCAGTTGGAAGAAGCAGCAGGCGCGGATGAAGACGCAAGAAATTTTTTGCAAGTTGTATCCAGTGAAAAATATCCAAGTGATAGAGGACATTTCCCCCAATCGCTTGAAAATTCCACAATTAAAAAATTCATCATAGAGCGTGGCCCATGTCGACCAAATGGTCCTTTTCCTGCAGAGAGTAGTGAGAAACGTTCTTTCAGCGATTACTATTATAGAATTAAGTCTAAAGCTGGAGTAGAACTTCGAAGAACCTGGCTTTGTTATTCTTCTAAGCTAACTCGATGCTATTGTGAACCTTGTTGGTTGTTTGCCGATAGAGAAAAATTCAGTTCTTATGCTTGGATCGATGGCGTAAGTGACTGGAAAGGTTTGAGTAAAAAAATAAGTAAGCACGAAGTATCTACAATTCATCTAGAATCATGTGCTGTCTACGATATCTGGAAAAGAGGAACGACAGTTGATGCCGGGTTAGAAAATCAAATAAGGAAAGAAGCAAACTTTTGGAGACAAGTGCTACACCGTTTATTAAATGTTACCCTTTTCCTGTCTCAACAAAATTTGGCGTGGAGAGGTCACGTGGAACATGTAGGAGATACAGAAATTGGAGGAGGTAACTTTTTATCTTTAATTGGACTTTTGGCAACGTACGATCCAATACTGAAAGAAGTGGTAGAGAAACATAAAGGCGAAACAAAGTACTTAAGTCACGATGTACAAAACGAGCTCATTCAACTCCTTTCGCAAGATGTGAGAAAAACATTGTTGGGTGAACTGAAAGATGCCCCGTTTTTTTTTCAATAATACTTGACACAACTCCAGATATTACCAAAGTTGGCCAGTTAAGTATTATTTTCCGTTACATAAAAGTTTTGGTGGATGAAAGCGGGAACACAACAGATTTGAAGGTAAAAGAATCGTTTATTGATTTCTTGCCAGTACACGACCATTCAGCAACTGGTTTGAGAGATATTGTCGTTAATTTTTTGAAGAAATATGGTATAAACATAAACAAGTGCAGAGGACAAGCCTACGATGGAGCAAGTGTTATGGCTGGCGCTTACAATGGACTGCAAACTCAAATTTTACGACTAGAAAAAAACGCTCAATTTGTGCATTGTGCAGCTCACAATATCAATCTGGTCATTAATGATGCTGTAAAGGGTGTTCCGGAAGTCACTAATTTTTTTCATACTTTGAATGGTTTGCACACATTTTTCAATGCCAGTGTTAAAAGATGGGAATCACTTAATGAAAGTGAAATTCCATCACGGAAAATTAAATGATTATGCCCAACGAGATGGGCTTCAAGAGATGAAGCTTTAACGGCGCTTCGCTTCAGATACAAAGATGATATAAAGTCGCTAACAGAAATTATTTTAAAATCAACGCGTCATGAGGAAAAGGCGGAAGCGCGGGGACTCAAAAGCCAACTTGAAAATTTTAATTTCATTTGTTTAGTTGTAATATTTTCAAAAATATTGTCCTTAGTAGCTCCACTGAGTAAATACCTACAGGGTAGCTCATTTGATATAAAAGATGCTGGAACTTACCTCAACAATGTGTATGAGGAATTGAAATTAAAGATGCAGGTGTAGAACTTGCAAATACGTGGGGCATAGAGCCTAATTTTAATAATAATAATAATAATATATTTGCCCAACAGATTGCTCCAAATAAAGGACAAAAAAAATACAATTCATGTAGTTGTACAATAAAAACACAAAAATGTAAACATAAAGAGCACTTGAGCTGAGTTTAAACGCTAATATAAAAAACATATGTATGTGTAAAAACAAAAATTAACAAATTATGACAACTGCTTATTTGCTATTGACAATATTTCCTGCAGAGGTGTAAAATGTATGTCACAGAGAGATGATATTAAATTAAAGTTATGTGACATTGATACTATAGGAGAATTCAGGGAAGAGTTTAGACGTGCATATGGTACATAGAATGTGCTTGTGTATCTAGTGGAACCGCGAGGAACAAAGAATTGTAGGCGTGATAAAAGGAAAGGAGCATCAATATTGTTATTTACTAGATTATAGACAAATTTAATTGATTGTAATTGTCGTCTAACTTCCAACGACTTAACATCGAATTGCTGAAGTAGAAGCTGGTGGTCATAACCAATCTCAGGGTAAGAGCCTTGTTGTTTAAAGTATAAATATTTTAGAAGCTTTCTTTGAACTTTCTCCAGTGCTTCTTTATGCGAAGAGTAGAATGGATTCCAGATCAAAGACCCATATTCCAACTTAGATCTGACAAATGAGTAGTAAAGTAGTTTAATTGTATCAGGATGAAACGAAGAAGAGCTTCTAATTAAGAATCCTAACATCTTCACAGCTGACAGTACAACCTTTTCTCGATGCGCAGAAAAAGTAAGGGAAGTATCAAAGTAAATCCCCAAATCCCTCACAACACTCTCACGGATAAGTGAAACTCCATTAATCGCATAGTCAAATAAAATAAGATTTTGCTTTCTGGTGTAGCTTATAGATCTGCACTTATCGACATTTAATTGTAGACCATCAGCGTTACACCATTCAGTCAGCCGATCGATTTGGTCTTGTAGATAATAACAATCGTTGATGGAAGTTACTGCGGTAAAAATTTTCAGGTCATCCGCAAACATACATTTATCAATATTAATGCAATCCATCAAATCATTAATAAACACAATAAACATAAGCGGTCCAAGATTGGAACCTTGTGGGACCCCTGAGCTAGCGTGAAACGTTTGAGATTTGTAGCCGTTATAAGTTACATATTGAACTCTGTCAGACACAATGGCGGTTGGTCAGATGAGGCAACTGAGGCGGCGCCTCACTGGGTAATTTAAAAAAAAAAATTCAATGTTGTTGACTAATATATAAAATTTTGCACATATTATTTCAAATATAATAAAAATTTACAACAATTTTTTGAAGAAATTATATCAATTTTCGCATTTCCCACTAAAACACGTCAAATAATGTCCAGCGACTCGTAAGAATTCTAACTGAGGCGAATCATTTATCGGTTCAGTTGGATAAACGGAATGCATTGAATGCATTCATAGTAAGAATTTATGCAACACACAATACGCATCGCTATAAGACCCGTGATTTTAGTTGTTTAGTGAGGCGATGAATTCCTCGCCTCTCGGAACTTTCGGTATCCGTAGAATTTCCCATTTTAATACGTGCGTCAGTTTAGTAAACTGAGTTTACCGCTGTAGCAGGTGTAGTTTGTGTTTATTTTATATTACATATTTCACCTGTAATATTACGTTTGGTTAGTGTACAGGTGTGTTTAGTGTGGACATACATACACAACAGCTCAAACCTAAGGTAACATATTTTCGATTCAATATAAAAATCATGAACCCCACGCACGATATTATGTCTTTGCTCGAAACGCCGTTTTCACGGCGTGGCGAAGTAGAGAAACGTCAAATTTTAAATATGCAAACAAAAATCAAACCGCCTCTCAATATGATTTCAAATGATAAACGGCAGGGTCGCGAATATTCAAGATCATTTAAAATATCATGGTACGAAACGTGCAAATGGCTTTGTGGCAGTACTTATAAAGAGAGTTTATTTTGCTGGCCATGTTTACTTTTGAGTGACGTTAAAAATACTTGGACAACCCTTCCCGGTTATAAAGATTTAAAAAATTTCAGTCGAAGCACAAAACTACATGAAAGTTCAAAAGAACATATTAAAAATTTCATGGGGCTAAAACGGTTAGAACGAAATACATCCACTATCGCAGAAGCTTTACAAGAAAATGCTAGTCTTAATAAAATTTTATATAATGAAAACGTTAGGACAAATCGGTTGCTATTAACATACTTAATTGATGTAACGTTAATTTTAGGTAAGCAGGAACTATCATTTCGAGGTCATGATGAAAGTTCGACTTCATTTAATCGCGGAAATTTTCAGTTTTTCATTGTTTAATTAAACCTAACGAGGAACTGTCTGAGCATGTTTCAAAATTTAGTAGTATATTTACAGGACAGTCCAAAACTATTCAAAATGAATTAATTGGTTGCATTGAGGAATATTTAAATGAATTTATTGAAAACGAAGTTAATCATAGTGACTGTCACTTCATTGCGGTTGAAGCTGATGATACAACCGATATTTGTGAAAAATCTCAATGTGCAATAACAATAAGGTATTTAAATAAACAAGCCGAAATTAAAGAAAGATTTTTAGGATTTTTTGATGTTAGTACCGATAGAACCGCAAATGCTTTATTTGAAGTTTTGATTAATGTGTTAAAACCTTATACTTTTCAAAAAAAATTGATTGCTCAGTGTTACGATGGTGCTAGTGTCATGGCTGGTGAACTGAATGGACTACAAGCAAAAATTAAATCAATTGCGCCTAACGCACTTTTTACACACTGTTGTGCCCACAGGTTAAATCTCGTCTTACAACAGGGAACTCGTACTATCAGTCAATGTAGAATATTTTTTGCCACCCTGACTGGCATTTCGTCTTTTTTTCATCATTCCGCCAAGCGTACGGCAGTATTAGATCAAATAATCGGCAAAAGGATACCTCAAGCTGCTGAAACTCGTTGGTACACGCGATCAAAAATTTTGAATTTAGTAGCCGAAGAGTGGAATAATTTAATTTTAGTTTTTCAAACTATTGTAGAGGCTCCTGATTCAGGATCGGAATCCATTAATGCAGCAAAAGGGTTTTCTCAAACAATTTAATGATTTTGAATTTGCAATTTTGACTTTTACATATCGTGAAATTTTTGCTTGCACCGACCTTTTATTCCAAATTTTGCAAAAGAAATGTTTAAATATTAAATATTGTTCAGAACAAATAAATATTGCATCCTTGCGCATAAAGAACTTCAGAAATGAAATAAAATTTTCAGAGATTTTTAACATCTGCAAAAACTTAACCGAATTTCCAACAAGACGAGGGGTACCATTGCGTGAGGAAGAAATTTTTAATAAATACAAACTTTTATTTTATGAAATTCTTGATTGCATTATTTTACAATTAAATATTCGTTTTGTTAATTTAAATAAATTAGAATTTTTAACTCTTGTTGATTCTTCAAAGTATTCTGAATATGCTAAACATTTTCCCAAGAAAGCACTCAATTGCTTATTTGAAGTATATCCCAACATATTTGATAAAGAGAGGTTGATTAACGAACTTTCAATTTTGTATTGGGATGAACAGTTTCGTAATATGCATGTAGATAAAACTTTGAAACTAATTTATGCAGAGTATAAAGACATTTTTCCAGAGAGTTACAAGCTCTTCAGTTTAATTTTGACTATTCCTGCCACAAGTGTATCAGTTGAAAGAAATTTCTCTTGTTTAAAACGTATAAAGACGTATCTTAGAAATACAATCTCTCAAGACAGACTTAACGGCTTGGCTAAATTATCAATAGAAAAAGAATTAATATCTAATTTTAGTAAAAACAGTCAATTTTATGAAGACATCATTAATAGATTTGCTAACTTGAAGGATAGACGTATAAATTTGATATATAAAAAATAAATTTTAAATTGGGTTTGTAGGGCTATTGGCGATGATTTCCCAAACAAAAAAGTCAACGCGTTCTAAGAATAATACCTCAACGGTGACGTGGAAATCCATTCAACTTTTTTTTTGTGATAAAAAAAATTTAAGCTGTTGCAGTCGCCTCACCTGGCAAATTACCCACGAGCCGCCACTGATCAGACAGATAAGTTTCAAACAGTGTAACTAGGGAATCGCTAAAGCCAAATGTTTTAATTTTTTGCAGCAATAATTTGTGTTGAATTCGATCAAAAGCTTTCGATATGTCCGTGTAAATAGTATCCACTTGTCCACAAGAGTCGAACTGATCAAGTGTATATTGGGTAAAATGTGCCAAATTGGTTACTGTAGATCGTTTTTCCATGAATCCGTGTTGGTCTGGAGATATAAAGTTTTTCACTAATGGATATATTATAGAATAAAGAACAGATTCAAAAGTTTTAGCAAAATTGTTAAGAATCGATATTGGCCTGTAATTCCGCACATTTTCCGAAGATCCTCCCTTCATAACTGGACACACCTTAGAGCATTTCCATAAGTCAGGGAATGTTGATGATGACAGTGCCAAATTAAAGATCTTTGTAAGAGGATATACCAAAACTATCCAACAGTCACGAACTAGAAAGCTCGGGATACCATCCGGTCCAGCTGTCATCTTATCTTTAAGCTTTTTGATGGCAGTGGTGGTCTCTGGCTCGGTAATGATAGGTATGTGTATGCATGGTGTGTTAGTATGCACAAATACAGATTTATTATCAGTTGTATCCCTAGTGTAAACACTGCTGAAGTATTGTGCCAATACATCTACAACATCCTGTGGGCTATCGTACGAGGATTCGTCATATATCACTGTCGATGGAATTCGACTTCCCCATTCTACCATGAATAAATGTCCAAAATTTCTGAGGATCTTCAATGATTGAAGCTTCTGAACTTGACACATAATGTTGATAAGCGATTTTTAATTGTTCTTTCACCACTGTTCTTAATCGTTTATATTGATCCAATATAAATACGCTTCGTGTTTGTTTAAATCGTCTGTAGTAATACGCTTTAAGTTTAATGTTATAAATAATTTGCGAAGAGTTAGTTAGTTGTGTTGTATAGTGGAACATGCTTATCAAATATAGAATACAGTTTATGATAAAACAGATTGCAGGCAGAATTTACGTCCGAGATGTTATTCAAGAAGGTCCAATCCGTCACCGCTATACTCTGTTTTTTAATTCGGAGGAGTGATTTAAAATTTTACCGCAAAAAAGTAGCGTTGTGATTGGCTGTCCGTAGGGCACAATTACATAGGGGAAATTTGAACTAAATCGGTCGCCATATTTTTATAACAGCTGATCGTTGAGCGTCTGTGTTATAACCGTATTCGATTTCTGTGCAATTTGTTTATTTTTCGCTTCTTATTTATCAATTTCTTATAACAAAACTGTTCTTTTAAGAACTAATTGAGTGTACGTACTGCTTGTTACGGCATTGCATTTTTAAACGTCGCGTTTGACTATGGATGAAGAACCAAGTACGAGTGGGATTGCAATCACTCTCCCACGCAAGAGGAAATCTTTGGGCTTGGGACACTTGTCTGTAGGCGAAAAGCAAGCTATAGTGTGTATGTACAAGCGGCTTATCACCGGTATACCGAAAATGAATACCACAGCAATAGTAGCTAATGCCCGTATTTATAGTCCGTGCTCGAGTCGCTGCTGCTGCTCAAGAACGAGCGAGCGACAACACACAAAACGAGTCGCTCGCTCGTGCTTGAGCAGCAGCAGCGACTCGAGCACGGACTATAAATACGGGCATAACATATCGGAAAGTATAGGTTAGAGTAGCTACATATTATATATACAGCTGTTTTATTAAACAAAATCTTTTTTTTAGGAATTGCAAAATCTACAGTTTATCGTACTATTAATGAGTACAAGAGTATGGGGGAAATAACTCCACCAAAGCAGAGCACTGGAAGACGTTCTTTAATAAGCACTTACGATGAAACAGTCAAAAATGCAGTGAGACAAATCATTCATAGTTTCTTTTACAAGAATGAATTACCCACAATAAACAAAATTCTAATTGAAATTAAACAGCGTGAAGATTTGCCAGATATGAGTCGTAAGTATATCATTATATAAATTCATGAAACTGATTAATTTTAAGTAAGTCCTTTGACGATGGTGGTAATAATTATGCTATATTAATATGGTTATATTTCATTGCCACAGATATATGAAAAGAAGCCGAAAATCTGTGTTAATAGAGCGTGATGATATAATCAGATGGAGAACGAAATATTTAACACAGATAAGGGAATATAGAGAGCAAAATCGACCTATATATTATTTAGATGAAACATGGATAAATGAAGGCCATACGAAACAAAAAATTTGGGTTGATGAGAGTGTTGTGAGTTCCCGACAAGCTTTTATTGACGGTGTAACGAGAGGCTTGCGAAATCCTGTGGGAAAAGGCAGACGATTAATTATTTTACATATTGGATCTGAGCTTGGTTTTGTAGCAGGTGGTTTACTATTTTTTGAAGGTAAAAAAAGCGTAGATTACCATGAAGAAATGAACGCAACAATTTTTGAGCAGTGGTTTGCGAATACTTTAAAATTATTACCAAATAATAGTGTTATTGTAATGGATAATGCCTCTTACCATAGCCGTAAAGTAGAGAAAATACCTACTTCATCGTCAAAAAAGGAAGATATGCGTGCTTGGTTACAATCCAAAAATATCACTTACGATAATAATATGGTTCGTGCTGAACTGCTTCATTTACTTAAGATAAACAAGGATAACTACAATTTATATGCAATAGATGAAATGGCTAAACGTGACAACAAAATTGTATTACGATTACCTCCTTATCATTGTGAGTTAAATCCGATTGATTTAGTGTGGGCTCAGAGTAAAGGGGAGGTGGCAACAAAAAACCAAACTTTTAAATTATCTGATGTTAAAGACCATTTATTACAAGCGATTGTAAATGTTACTCCTGCCAAATGGAAAAATTGTGTTGACCATGTTGTTACTGAAGAACTGAAAATGTGCAAATTAGATGGTTTAATGGATAATATAATTGAGCCATTTATTATTTCTGTCAATTGTAGCAGTGATTCTGAAAGTACCACATCCGATAGTGATACTACATAAATGTTATTTTTAATGTGTGCTTATGCTATATCTTGTATGTATTATATTGATTATTATTCAACTAATTTTGAAATAAAATGTTATAGTGTCATTTTATAGCGAATGTATAAACTAGAAGCAATAAATATATATAAATAAACTCTTAATTGTTTTTTCTTTTTTCATGAGTTAGCGGCTTATTTTTATGTTTTAAATTTTTTAATCAATTAAACATTTCATTTAACGTTTCGACAATCTATTTATTGTTGTCTTCTTCAGAAAATTGTTTTATATAAATCAAAAATTACAAAAACATGTTGTTAGTCAATTACAAAACAATGTGTATGGAGAATATTTTGAATTCAAAATTCGAACAATTCCCCATCAAATACTCTTAATTGTTTATCATGGTAATAATTACATGTAAACTTCATATTACATAAAATTTAATAATAGATGTATTGGTTTTAAATTAAACTTCATAGTTTTTCCAAGTAATTTCAAATATTTCTCAACACTTTTAAAGAAATATCTATATAATTGCTGTATTTTCCTAATTCTCCTTGTCATTAATATAATTGTGAGTAAATGGATTCACACTTGATTAATGCTCACAATATTTTTTAAATTTCCCTCCAAAAACCTAACTGCAAAAATTGTCTGGTGTAATTGGGTCTTTCCAATTTACTCCTCCGAATTAAAAAACAGAGTATAACTAATTTTGAAAAGAAGAGACTACGACGGACAAAAACCCACTTTGATGAATTAAGTCAAGATGAACGAATTGAAAACAATGAAAAGAGATTCGAAATAGAAGTTTATTTTAAAGTATTGGATATCCTAATTTCCAAAATTGGCGACCGATTTCATTCTTTTCAGAAAGTACTAAAAAAAATTGAGGTTTTGAATCCTAAAACATTAAATAGTGTTAATGATGACGAGCTTTACCGCTTATCAAAATGCTTAAGTGACGAATACAATTCAGACTTAATGGATTCGTTTTCGCAACAAATGGTTACTTTTCGGATGGCTATGAAGCACCAAATGAAAAACGTTGAAAGTATTAGACAACTGGCTAAAGTCATTCTTTGCGAACATTCTACGTTATCTGTCAGTTTTCCTGACGTGTGTACAGCTTATCTGCTATTCATGACTTTGCCTGTGACAACTGCCAGCGCTGAAAGGTCATTTTCAAAATTGAAGCTGATTAAAAGCTACCTTAGAAGTACAATGTCTCAAGGAAGACTGAGTGGACTTTCTATTTTAAGTATCGAAAATGAAACAGCTCGAAAAATTAATTTTGATTCAATTATCGATACTTTTGCTACCTCAAAATCTCGTAGAAAGAAGGTCTAGATTATTTTGGGATTTTCGAAAAATGTTCTAGATTTTTTTTTATTTATTATGTAATACTGTAGTATGTTATGCAAGATATGTTTTGAGTTATGTATTTTATTGGTTTGTATTGAATCTATATGTGTATGTATGTTTAATTTTGTAATTAAGTGAATTTAAGCCTAAAATCAAAAAAATATTTACTTAAAAAAACAACAAATGCCTTTATAATATTAAAGACTTCTTAACAATGGACTAAATTTCCATGTATTTATATAACATGGAACTATTTTATTATTTATGTATGTACCTAGTAAATAAAACAGTGAATAAAATAAATTAGTAAAGTTTCTAAACGATAACATGTGGCAGCAATAAAAGTTAAATTAGCGTTGCGGTATGGAAAAAGAGCGCAAAATTTCAAATTGCGGGAGGGCGAAACCATAATAAGCTCCGCCACTGATATAAACCCTAGCATGGTTGCTAGAGGTAGTCAGTTAGTCAGTTTTAAGTTCGTGGAGTCCGAATCAGCTTTTGAAAAGCTCGCGTTCCCCTTCGTTACCGGGCGAATCTAAATTCTAAATTAAATTTAATAATTCTTTATTTTCTTTTTGGATTCTATAAAATACCCCAAAATTCCGGAAAAACTCGAGTAGGAAGCAAAAGCTTTCCCTCGCGAAGTGATTTTGGTGTTAAGTGGTAAAAACCGTTCGTACGAGTCCCTGTGTTATAAAAAAAAAAATAGTGTCCCTTAATATTTGGATTACGAGAAGAATAAGCCCACATTTTGGCTGGTAAGATGAATCAAAATCTCGCTTAAAAGAACTAACCATCGCAAAAGACTAGACCCGTATCTCGTTCTCTCGCTCTCTCTCTCTCTCCCCCTTGATTTATGTTTAATTGTAATTTCTAAAGTTTAGATTACATTTGGTTTTATTTTCATTTTTTTTTTTATTATTTTTGTCAATATATGTATTTGTTAAAATTACTAAATGCATCGTTTTCTTTTAATCTAATAATTTGTATCCCCAATAAGTGTTCCGGAGAGGAACCCTCAT
Source organism: Cetonia aurata (assembly GCA_949128085.1). Taxonomy (NCBI): domain Eukaryota; kingdom Metazoa; phylum Arthropoda; class Insecta; order Coleoptera; family Scarabaeidae; genus Cetonia; species Cetonia aurata. The sequence continues at coordinate 14,160,883 of OX421889.1, forward strand.
TTCAGAGAGACAGCGAGAGTAAAGTAACACCGTGGTGGAAATATCTTTGGCTAAGTAATCAAACCAACCGCTACCGAACAAAAAGATCATTTCCTCGCGGTGGCTCGATCGTCAAAAGAGCAGGTCGAGTTATCTGTAAAAACGAGGGGTGTGATTTCGCATCAAACATTTCAAAGCGGACCACCCTATCAGATAAATAACCCTTGGCATTACACTAGGTTTAGGAGCTCAAACTGTTGCAATTGATTTGTTGCAAGCAGTAAAACGTCCAAATAATTACAAAGTATTTTTTGATAATTTTTTTACAATTTACACTCTCCTTTCGGTGCTGGTACGATACGAGAAAATAGAACCGCCAAATGTTTATTGGAAACAAAGCAAGTCGCTAAAAGAGATCGGGGATGGTTTGATGCTGCATATGACAAAAATTCTTCAATCAGAATGGTGCGTTGGAATGATAATGCAGTTGTTACTGTAGCATCTACAGAGTGAGCAACCGGATGTGACCACCACGTGACCACAAACGTCACAGAAAAAGTGAATTTTTTCGTTTCACTGTTTACTGTCCTGCTTATTGTTTACGTTCTGTCATCTGACATCTAACGTGTTTGAAACTGCTAGTTTTTACGTTTCTTGCGATTTTCTTGTGACTTTTCGTAAATATAGCATTTACTGCATAGTAACTGTCTTTTTAAAGACTACTGAACAGAACGCTCAATAATTGCGCAGTGAAAATGGTATTCACGGATGAACAAGACAGGTTTATTGTAATGGCGCATTTTCGAAGTGCAACACAGGCACAAGACGGGTCTTGGTCATATTCACTACAATCCTGCATACAACAATTTACATTGGAATATCCAAACGAAGTCATTGAATATGACGGATTTGTTCGACATCGCAACAGGCTGGTACAGCGATTTATGGAGACTGGTAGCGTTGCAAAGCGTAAACCAGTTGGCGCACCACGAGTGTTAACTGAGGAAACAGTAAATTATATTTCTGATCGCATGACAAATAGTCCCAATAAATCGGTTAGAAAATTATCTGCTCAAACAGGTATGTACTTACTAAATAATTGACAACATATTTAAATTTCTTTCTTATAGGAATATCATATGGGAGCTGTCGCACAGCCTTAAAGAAACATTTGCATATAATTATGTTCGCACGAACATAGTAATAATTACCAAATTCCATTAGAGATATTTTAGAAACTTTGTGAAAGCTGTACTTTTCGCGACAACATATTTGTACAAGGCCAGACCCTTTAGGAAACTTATAATTAGGACCTCTTTAAAATATTGGGACAGTTCGGTTAGTTCCTTTAGCCAGTAAGGTTGTGTACTTATTGTAACTCAAATTTTGTGAATAAATATTTTTAAAAACAAAGCTTTTCCGACTTTGTACTTATTTATATGTTACCATATAAAGTCACTGTACATCAACAGTTGTTTCCTCGGGATTTCGAACAAAGACGGAATTATTGCTTATGGTTTAATGAACATTTAAATGAGCAGCAATTAAACATAACTTTCTTCTCAGATGAAGCTTGGTTTCACCTTTCGGGTTATATAAATAGCCAAAATTATCGTACCTGGGGTACAGAAAACCCACATGTTTACAAAGAAACGACGTTACATCCCATTAAAACTGGTGTGTGGATTGCCATGTCACGTAGACGCATTATGACACCAATATTTTTTGACGATACAGTTAATGGTGCTCGTTATAGACAGAATATTTTAGAACCATTCATTAATGAACTCCATGATGATGACCTTCAGAATGGGTATTTCCAACAAGACGGTGCTACCCCACATACAGCTGACGCTACAATAGCGTACCTTGAAGAATATTTTGGCAATCGTTTAATAAGTAGAGGGCGATGGCCGGCACATTCACCCGATCTAACACCATTAGATTTTTTCTTGTTTGGCCATTTAAAGAATGTAGTGTTCCGAAACCCTCTTCATACTCTTCATGAACTGAGAAATGCCATAACTGCAGCAGTAAATGATATTAACCCATTTATGCCCAACGGGTCACTAACGACCCCGTACCTTCAATGTATGTAATTGACGAGATACATACGTTGAGAGTGTTGCCTATACTGAATATCGTTTATTAGAAGCACAAGTCTGAACTCGATTTCCGTTAAATCAGTTAAAGTGCAGTGCGCATGTGTTTATCTTTGAAGTTTGCATGTGAGGTTATAGTAAGCCTGACATGGATCAACTAAATTATTGGTAAGTTTGTAAAACTAATACTGGATACTGTAAATATTTGTAGTAGCTATTTTTATAACATTACTATTTATATTGTTTTAACAAAAATTACGATATATGCAGTATTTGGTGCTACATAACCGTCTAAATTTGAATGGGTCGGTACCGACCCGCTGGGCATATGACACTACTTTTGTTTTCTTTATTAGGAAAAAACCTTTGACAACAGCAGAGCTGTTGGATGAAATTGAGAGGCTTGAGGAAAATGACGAGATTCCAAGTACTATATACATCACTCCCCCTGACGATAATGACTGGCAAAGTGACGAGGACTCTGGAGATGAAAGCTGTAATGACCCTAATCGTTTGAATTCAAAACAGCTGAACTGTAGGGCAGAAACAAATCTCGACGCAGACAGAAATGATTCTGACCACGATAATAATCTGACAGAAAAGGAAAGGCATGATAATCAAGTTGAAACCAAACAGAAGAAAATCCAAAAAAAACGAAACTGGATAATTGGAGATTTACAAAAGGGAAAAACGCAACAAATTGGGACTACTAAGATTCCTATAATTCCACTCTCTAGTGAAAGCGATCCCCTGGAGTTTCTAAAACTCTTTTTAAATCATGATATTCTGGAACACCTAGTAAAAAATACCGTTCAATATGCTGCCATGAAAAATTGTAGGTTTGAACTTGGAAATGACGAGATGCTTGTCTTCATTGCTATATTATATTTGAGTGGCTACGTCCCTGTTCCTAGACGGCGTATGTTTTGGGAAGTATGCGAAGACGTAAGAAATACTTTAGTATATAATTCTATCAGGAGGAATAGGTTTGAAGAAATATTTCGCTTCATCCATGCAGCAGATAATAACAATTTACTTCAAGGTGACAAGATGGCAAAACTGCGTCCTTTGATGAACAAAATAAATGATGCATTTATAAGATTTACACCTATAAATTCATTTATGTCAATAGATGAATCAATGATTCCTTATTTTGGCAGAAATGGCTGCAAGCAATTCATAAGAGGAAAACCAATTCGTTTTGGCTACAAAGCATGGGTTCTTGCACTTCCATCTGGTTATTGTGTGAACTTTGATATCTATCAAGGTCGAAATAGACAGGCAAATGAAACTCTGAAAATGGGCTTAGGCGAATCTGTCGTTATGAATTTCGCAAATTTATTGAATGATAACTTCACAGATATAGAATTTTCCTTGTTTTTTGACAATTTTTTTACGAGTGCTTCGCTTATCCACAAGCTTGGTGACTTAGGTTTTGGTGCAACAGGCACAGTGCGTGAAAACCGCACAGACAAATGTCCTATAGACAGTAATTCTCTCATGAAGAAGAAAGAAAGAGGAGCGTATACCAGCGCTATTGATGCAGAAAATAATATCGTGTGTGTGAAGTGGAATGACAACAATGTTGTCACACTTTTGTCTAATGAATACGGAGTAACACCAGTCCGACAAGCTGCACGATACTCTGCAAAAGATAAGGCAAAGATTGAAATTCCGCAACCAAACGTAGTGAGTTGCTATAATAAATTTATGGGAGGTGTTGATCTCATGGACAACAATGTTTCTAATTATAGAATAGGGTTTCGGGGTAAGAAATGGTATATACCGATTATGTTTTGGATATTTGATGTTTGCATGAACAACGCCTGGATTCTTTCGCGGAAGTTTGGAAAAACAATGGATAACTTAGAATTTCGAAGAGCGGCTGTGATATCTATACTGCAGAAATACGGACGACGTCCATTATCAACCGGTCCCTCATCTAGCTTTATAAGTCCAGCATCTCGTCAAGAAGGTCAACATTTAATAATAATCAGTCAAAATCGACGCAGGTGTGCAAGTTGTAAAAGTAAAACAACAAAGGCTTGTAATAGATGTGGTGTAGCGCTGCATGACAAGTGTTTTTTGAATTACCACAAGTAAAAATTGTATACTATTTAGAATTATGAATGTTTATGTGTTTGTATTGTTTATAGAAATATATTTTATAATGTTTTGCAAATATAAAAAAATATAATTCAACCTAATTTTGATATCCCATTTGCCCAGCGGGTCGAAAATGACTCACATCATATTTCCTAAAAAAAATATGGAAAATCAGTTTAAACTTTTCTAACATGCTTAGTTTCGCCCCCATATCAATATATATCAGTATCATCGATTTCAGAAAAAAAAAATAGTTTCGGGCATAAATGGGTTAATGAAGAAGTTTTGAACAATGTGTTCCAAAATATGCAACGAAGAATAAATTTGTGTTTACAAAATGATGGTGGCCATTTCGAGCATTTATTGTAAATATTTCTATTTTGTAAAAATAGTTTAATAAAAATAATTTACCAAAGTACTTTTGTTTCAAATCTGATCTAAAAAGCAATTTATTGATACTAAAGAAAATATGACACGTCTTTTAATTTAAGGTTAAGTTATAAAAATATCTGGCAAATCAATAATGTGGGATATCTTGTACGACCAACTTTACAATGTTGCCACCTCAAAATTTGAGGTCACGTGGTGGTCACATCCGGTTGCTCACTCTGTAATATAGATGACGTAGAGCCAACTGGAAGCATCAAACGATATAGTCGTAAAGAGAAGAGGGATGTACAAGTAAAACAACCAAACATAATTGAGAAATATAACCGCCACATGGGCGGCGTCGACTTGCACGATAATGCCATAGCAAATTATAGAATACGTGTAAGAGGTAAAAAGTGGTGGTGGCCCCTATTTATCAACCTAATAGGGTGTGCATTGGTAAATGCATGGAAAATACACAGACTTTGTAATGAATCCAAAATTCCACAACTAAATTTTCACAGTCATATAGTTATGCATTTGGTGAAAACTGAAAAACCGTCAAACCTTCTATTAGGACACCCGCGCTATGACAATGTGGGACATGTAATTGAAAAGTGTGCGACAGAACAAAGAAGAAGATGCCGAATTTGCCACAGCACTACAGTTTTTATGTGTATCAAGTGTAACGTACATCTACATACCAAATGTTTTCACCGATACCACCGAAAGTAGAAAAGTATATACATATACCGCCAACGTTGCGTTTTCGCAACAGCATTTTTATATGTTACTGTATGAATATATCCATAAAATTTTGTAAGTGACTTTATTTTATCCTCCTTAGTTTTTAACAATAAAAATTTTCGATTTTTTAATTCTTTTTATATGCGGCGGTTAATGGGTTAAGCTAAGTGAAAATAGTTGAAGACCTTATCCTAGTGATCAAGCTACGACAAACAGGGAAAAGAAAATATTTAATTATCGGAGTCCAGCCCGAAGAACTTCGAAAAATGCTTTCAACATCTTATGTCAAACTGTTGATGGCATAGTTATGGGTTCGTGTTGTTTGTACGTACAGCTAATCAAGAAGATGATATTGATATTGAAATGCCCAGGGAAAATATGAAACTTTTACGTCACGGAGGGGGGAACACCTCGACAGCCGCATTTCAACATGAGGCACATTACTAGAACTGATATTCCTAACCTTTATTAATAAGAGTAATAGAAACAAATTGATAAAACCGTACTATCTTTACTAGATATTTGTGCTACTGAATAAATTAGCATAGTCTTCATAGGTGTTGAACGGAACTTGATGCCAAGTAACATTTTTTTCGTTGGCCTCACTTGAACTGATTCCACTACGTTCTCTCCACCCTGACGATCTTGAGATCTGCCATTTCGTCCACTGTTCCAGTGTCTTGAGATGCTTCCCTTTCTGGCGTTTCGTCTCTATTTTCGAACATGTCATTATCAGCTACTTCGTCTGCTGCTTGCGATGAATTATCTTCCTTTTGCTTACCACCTGTGAGATTTCCTCCCAGGTTATTATCTCGTACATTTTCACCCTTATATGGATTATGTTTAGATTCGTAGAGTGCAGGATGTTGAACGACTTCGTTAATCAATGTTTCATCTTCTTTTGAAAGCCGTAATCTGTGACCTTTATTATATTTCGCCATATTTTAATAATAATATCCAAAAATCCAACATGCAGAAAACACAACGACACTACCTTAACGTGATAAACTTCCAGGTGTAATATCCAAGTTAGGATGAGCTCAGACTCTAAAATCGTTCTTTCTTCAGTTTTCTAATAGATGTGCTCAGTCTGACCATTTCTACATGCATTTTTGGCATTTATTCTTCGTAACAGGGACTGTCATTCTTAAGAAGGATGTTCGTATTCTTGAAAGCACTGCTAATGATTTTTCTTCAATTTCACGTCCTCAACAAAAGCCAATACCTTAATTTCTTTGTCTGCTTTTTTCTTTTGATGTTTTCTTCCTATCTAAACAGAGCTAAGTCCGCCGTCTGAAAAGAAAAATAAAAAAATTACCACAAGTCTTATTTTCAATGAAGTAGTTTCTTTATTAAGTCTTGTTTGATAAACATAATAGTTTCTTTCATAGTTTAAAACATAAAATAATGGTATTTCTAAGTCCATAGTTCGGTTGATATTCTAAATGATTGATAAATTGCAAAAAATACTTGGCATTTTTTACTATTCTTTTGTTATTTTTCTTATCGTTAGTAAAAGAAAAAATCAAAAATTAAAAAGGGCTTTTTGCATTTTATATTAGCTTTGTTCGCAGAGCTAGTTCCTGGAAATGACTCTTCTTCGTTCAATCTTAGTAAGTTTGATAATACAACTATGTTATTTGCTACCATTTTTTTAAATATTCGGCCACCTCGCTTCCCAGACTTGTCAGTTCTGAATTTCTTTGTACGGAGTACAGTAAACAATCGACTTTATTCTAATCTAATAATAATAATAATATTCTTTATTGTCCAACAGAAATGATCCATTAACAGGACAAAGCAATGAAAAGAAAAAGTGTACAATGCAAATATACAAGCACAGAGTACAAAAAGAAAAAAAAAACAAACTACATCGAAATTTGAACTAAAACTAGGAGTAGCCAATTAGGAGGTTAAATATGCAATAGTAACTAAATACGTAGGAAAAATACTAAAGTAAATTAAGTTAAATTAAGGGAAAGGAAGGCGAAAGTATCTAGAGAAGAGGAAACAAGCATCAGGTTAACCCTGCTGCGTCGTTCGGGTCTTTTTTGACCCAGTTGCTGCTTTATTCATCTTCCAAACTTTTGATTATTGTTCTACAGTTTTGGGCTTTTAGTACTTTATTTGTAACAAGTATAGCTTCAAGATTTTCTAATTAGCAAGAAAATATTTATTTTATTCTTTTAGTAGTAAAAATTTACACACATAGGTTGTTGGGTCACTTTTGTCTTGTCCTCTTTAACAGCCGAACCAAGTTGAAACTCGAATAATTCCATAACCGCTGTATGTGAGTAATACCAACAAGTTTTGACTTGCAAGTAAATCCCTCCATTATTTTTATCTCACAGTGCTTGTGTATTGTTTAGTGAGTGTTAAACCTTAGTTCTGTGTACATCTTGTGCGTAGTTTTTATTTTTTATTATGACTTCCAAACAATCAAAATTTGTGCCTCCTTTGACACAAAAGCAACTAGAAGAAGCACTTTATGGTTCAGACGACGATATTGTTAGTTTTCAAGATTCATCTGATGGTTGGGTTCCATCTGATGAAGAGGAGTGCTCTGAAATTGAAGATCACGTTTCTGTTTGTTCGGAAAGTGACTCGGATGAGGAAGAACCTAAAATTTCAAATGTGGCATCCGACATTTTGTTATCAAAAGATAAGCAAATTGAATGGTCTACCGAACCTCGTATACAGCAAGGGAGGTTTTCTGCTCACAACGTTCTTACAATGACACCTGGCCTTACTAGGTACACCACTTCGAGGGTGAAAGATGAGGTATCTGCTTTTATGCTTTTTTTTCCGCCATCAATTGAAAAAATAATTTTAGAAAATTCAAACAGAGAAAGTCGTCGAGTATATGATAAAAATTGGGAAAATTTGGATGCGCAAGATTTATATTCCTATATTGGTTTATTAATTTTAGCAGGTGTTTTCAAATCTCACAACGAGTCAACAGAAAGCTTGTGGGATGCTGAAAAAGGTAGAAGTATATTTCGTGCAACAATGTCTTTAGAAAATTTCAAACGAATTTCTAGAATAATAAGATTTGACGATAAACAAACACGAACTGAAAGACGAGCTCGTGATAAATTTGCGGCTATCAGAGAAGTTTGGGACAAATGGGTAGAGATTTTACCAACATTGTTCAATCCAGATTCAAATGTAACCGTTGATGAACAATTGGTTGGATTTAGAGGCAAATGCCCTTTTAGGCAATACATGCCCAGTAAACCTTCTCGATACGGAATAAAATTTTGGGTATTGTGCGATAATAACACATCGTACGTATGGAACATCCAGCCTTACCTAGGGAAACCTCCTGGGGGAACCAGAGAACAAAATCAGGGTATGAGAGTTGTTTTAGATCTATCTTATGGATTGAAAGGTCACAATATTACGTGTGATAATTTTTTTACCTCGTATGAACTCGGACAGCTCCTACTCAAACGAAATATCACAATGATTGGCACAATGAAAAGAAACAAGACTTGTATTCCACCAGAACTACTTCAAACGAAAAATGTACCAAAAATGACTTCAAAGTTTGCATTTACTTCCAATACTTGTTTGGTGTCATACCTTCCAGAAAGAACTAACAAATGTGTTGTATTGCAAAGTACATTGCATTCAGAAAAAGCAGTATCAAACCACAATAGTAAAAAGCCTGAAATTATATTAGATTACAATAAAACTAAAGGGGCAGTCGATACCATGGATAAAGCGGTTATGTGTTATACAACAAAAAGAAAAACAAACCGTTGGCTACTTATTGTCTTCTATAATATAATTGACATTAGTTGTTACAATGCATATGTTTTATTTTCAAAAGGAACTAACAGTTGGGGATCAAAAGATTTTCGAAAACGACGACATTTTTTAGAAAATTTGGGCATGTCACTAGTAAAACCGCATATTGAAAGACGAAAGTACTTTCCTAGAACAAAAGCCGCAAGGGATGTTGTGGAAAATATAAAATCTGCTACAATGGTTGTCCAAGAAGAAGAAGAACCTTCAACATCGACCCAACCTAAAAAGAGGGGCAGATGCCATATGTGTAAGAAAACAGACAATAAGTGTTCTAGTTTGTGCTGTAAGTGCGGAAAGTACTGTTGTAAAAAATATTTAGAGCAAATATGTAAGCAGTGTTACAAATAGATAATGTAACTTTTTTATCTTTTATTAACTTCTTCTTTTGTTTTTTTTGTTTATAAAGTTTTTTTTCTGTTTTTTCCTCTGCTACTGTTCATTTTTATATACCGCAATGTTTACGTTCTGTAATAGTTAATTATTAGTTTTTGTCTTGTTATAAGAAGTATTGTTTAATTTTATTTTATTAAATGTTTGCTTTTACGCTAGAAATGTTTATTTGCATGTAAAAAAAAAATGTGGTAATTATCCAGCCATATTAACAGAACGGGTCATTTAAGACCCGAGCATCTTATATGTGTAGACAAAACGAACGACGCAGCAGGGTTAAGCTGAAGAGAATACATGGAAAGGGTCAGGGAGAGATTTATAGACATTCCTACACATGTGCGAAATCGGCGATTTGGTCATAACATTAGTCCTTGCTGCTGGAATAAAGAAAGTGTCCGTCGACCACGTCCCATATGAAGGCGTGGTTATTCCTATCAATGACAGCAATTCCGTTGTTTATTATTAGATTGATCAGGAATTTGCCACTAGTGTGCTCTCTACGATCAGAAAGCGCTAAAAACTTGTGGTTGGATAGTAGTATTTTGTAGTCCATTCCTCGCGATGGATAATCTCCACTAGTTTTGAAAGTGAGGTACTTAAGAAACCTTTTCTGAACTCGTTCGAGTTGTAACTGCTGGTATGTATAAATAGGGTACCAAATTATGGAAGCATATTCCAGCTTAGGGCGAACCAGCGTGTAATAAAGCGCTCTCAAAGTATCGGCACTGTTGAACGCTCTACAGGATCTAACTAAGAATCCATAAGCCTGGGTAGCTGATTTGCAGATGGTACTAACACCCAGGAGGATTATAATCTTTTTTATAATTTAAATATGCTGTCTTATGGTTTTACTATGAAGTATTCGAAATAAGTTCCTGTTTGCAACAATAGGTTTGTGCTTTTGAATTTTTGCTTTGACCTATTCGAATTCTGTGTTACTCGTTTAACTGTGTTTGGTGACGACTTCTGCTTTTGAGGATAGCAAGCGACAAAGGCATCGCATGTTCTTGATATCACTTTATTGCATTCACCATAAATAATAAAAAAATTTAAATAATCTGCGTACGTATAATTTAAACGTTCTGGCATTGTTTATAATGGAAAAGCGACATTTCATCAATGCTGGATTGTTTCTCGAATGGTCATGACTAACTTATAGATATACCAAAGCAGAATAACATTTTAAAAAACTCCATAAGCTACATTCATATATAAAAACATATTTTACTAATTATCTGAAAAAGTATCCGTTTTAGATGCATAATGACTATGATTTTTTTTTGCATTTTTGTAAGGGCAATTCGATTAGAGAAGAGAAAAACCGGTATGTTGTATTTAAAAAAAAAATGAGTTTACTTTTACAATTCGAAGGTTTAACCATAATTTTCGGACAAGCCGTATAATGGTTTTATTGGAAATGGGAGATAGGACGGAATAATACAGACAATTAACTTTAAATAACTTGGTACATTTATTAACTTGCACCTTGGATACGGAAGAGAACCCGTTCTATTCAAGTTACTAAATCTGACTGTAGGGGAAAGTTGGGTAATAAGGCCCATCGGGTAATCGGGCCCATAGTATTACTACAGAAATAGATTACTGTATAGCAAACTGTAACGTGTAGATGTCTATAATAGAACATTCTTGAATACACCGGTAAGTATGAAACCTGTAGTATTCACTAGAACATAACAGTCGTATATTTTATTGTTCGGTGCCAATCGTACTAGTAAAGTGTCTTCGTATTACAAAGGTAAGCATATATAAAATAAAGTAGAAATTAGTTGTATACCTATTAAATGCCCATATTAATGTGATATCTTTAAATTACCACTATATATAAAATCCTTATTATGTATTTGAAATTAAAAAATTTAGCCTCAGTTTTGTCATACGCGTTGGGGTAATGAGGCCCACAGTGGGCGCCATTACCCACTTAATTTTAAATTCACAGTTTATTGTAAAATATCGTTTTCTTTCCTTAGATGCCTCGTAAGTACTCCCGTAAAACAGATAAGGCAAACTGGACCGCAGAGCAGCTTGAAAATGCAGTAAAGGCTGTAGAAAACGGAAGAAAAGTTAGAGAAGTAGCCCGCGCGTTTGCAATACCAAGAGCAACACTTCGAAAGCGAATAAAATCCGGAAATCTGTCAGGACCACGGTTAGGTAGAAAACAGATACTTACTCGAAATCAAGAAAAAGAAGTAGTTGCGCACATAATCAAATTGTCCAAATTATTTTTTGGTGTGACACAAATAGGTGTTCGTCGCTTAATTTATGAATACACGGAGAAGAACAATATTCCAAATACGTTCAATAAAAATACAAGATTAGCTGGGAAGGACTGGCTATATAGTTTTTTAAAACGAAATTCAGAGCTTTCGTTAAGAAAGCCAGAACCGACCAGCCTCAATCGGCTAATAGCATTTAACAGAGAAGAAGTAGCATTATTCTTTAACAACTTAGAAAGAGTTCAAGAAAAATACAGTTTCTCTCCTGCACAAATATATAACGTCGATGAGACAGGTATAACTACCGTCCAAACTCCTGCAAAAATCTACGCTCCAAAAGGCCAGAAACAAGTGGGGTCTGTAGTGAGTTGGGAGCGCGGAAAGACGGTTACAGTTTGTTGTGCTTTCAGTGCATCCGGATTTTTTATTCCACCGATGTTTATATATCCCCGGCAGAGAATGTCTACACTTCTTCAAAAAGGAGGACCGCCAAACGCCTTATATGCTTGCTCAAAAACGGGATGGATGACAGAGGAATTATTTGTGATGTGGTTAGAGCATTTTGCTAAGTTTGCAAAACGAAACGAAAATGAACCGGTTTTGCTCATTATGGACAATCATTGCAGCCATAAATCTTTAGCAGCTTATAACTACTGCAGAAGTAACCACATAGTGATTGTCTCCATACCACCACACACATCCCACCGGCTTCAGCCGTTGGATGTTACGTTTTATGGTCCCCTCAAGACAGCATTCAATAGAGAATTGGATCTCTACATGAGAAATCATCCCAATGAAAAAGTGACACCATACGAATTATCCTCTTTGTTTAATTCGGCCTATGGTCGTGTTGCGACTATAGAAAAAGCAACTAAAGGTTTCGAAACTACAGGAATTTTTCCAATGAATCCTAATGTTTTTAATGATGAAGATTTTGCACCAGCTGAAGTCTTAGCACCTATACCTTCGTCTGTTATTGGGAATGACAAAGACGAGCAATTACCAAATGATGTATTAAAGGAAAGAGCTTCCACTTCAGAGAACAGACTAAACGTTTCTGTGGAGGAAATCCTTGCTATACCAGGTCCGTCTAAGGAAAAGCAGAACCGTAAAAGACAACATTCTGAAATTCTAACATCGACTCCATTTAAAGGCGAGTATGAAAAAAAAGAGAAGAGGAAAGTTGCTAAACAGATAAAGGAGCAAAAAATAGACCGGCGGCCAAGAAAAAAATCAGTCAAAAGAAGACTTTTGGAAAGTTCATCAGATGAAGAAAATAGTGAACCGGTTTACGAAGACGATGACGATGATATCGATGCCACTGCTACTTCTCCAGCTGATCAGTGCCTCGTCTGCGGCGAATTTGGGAAAAACAACGAGCTATGGTTTAAATGCACAATGTGTGAAGAATGGGCTCACGCCGAATGCTCCGGCATTAGCAAGAAAGAGGCATACATATGTGACTTTTGTAGTTAAACGATTAATTATGTGTTGGGTCCCATTACCCTCATAGGTGGGTAATGAGACCCTTTTCAGTGTTTTTTAAAATGCTTTACAATATATATTGTTTTGAAATAAAACGTTTCTTCTTATCATACTAGTGTTTATTGATAACTAACCTATAGTTTGTGAGGCAAATAATTAAAATAAATGTATATATAACTAAAAGGAAAATTACAATTCTTAAGTGGGCCTCATTCCCCAACTTTCCCCTACATATATTCAACTTATGTTCTAAAATCATATACATATATGCCTCTTAACGGATTTGTTTATTAAGGGCTCAAGTACCTACGCACAGATATAAACATAGACCGAACGGCTCCAAGAGATGAGGTCACATATCTTAGATTATTTTTTTGTGCTGAAACAATTCAACGTATTTGTTACTTTTCCAACAAGTTTCGAAAAATGCATTCGGTTTCGAATTCTACTCTATACGGTCAACAGTTCTGCAAATTTTCAATTTTCCAAGTTAAATATTTTTATGAGTTACAGTTACAGTTCAGATGCAATCGTTCATCTGTCAAAAATTAAAAAAAAAATGCAAATAATTAAAAAATAGGTAAAAATAACAACATAGTTGTTCTATCAAACTTACTTTAAAATTGTCACTCCGTCTAATATTACGAAATAAATATACAAGATAACATGCTTGCACAAAAGGATGGTAAATAAATGTCACCATGCGTTTCATAGTTGACTTCTTTAGAGAAAAAAAAATGCGCGTATGTTAAAAAAATACACCCATGTAACCGGTAGATGTGAATTGGTACGACTGCATTTTGACAACTCGACTCAGCATAGGAATTCTGTAACTTTGTCGAATAGAACACCGCCATATTGAATCGACCGCTGTCAAACAACGACACCTATCGAACAAAGCGATTCTGTAAAAAGTAGAATAGACATTCGTGCATGTTCGGAAGTTATATATAATTGACACTGTATATAAGCAAGTAGACTGATACGTTCTAGAAATTAGATTTGTTTTACCAAATATTATGCATTTTCTTATTTCTTTATTATTTAAATAACTTTTACACAAAATAAATACGTAAGTCTGTTATTAATACTTTTTAGTATTATATTTTAGACCTAAATTAATGTGTACAGATGTGAAGTGCAGTGTAGGAACGTATTCACATTTAAAATATCTGAAAAGGCCCTTTTAAAAGTATTCTTTATGCATCCATATAGAGAGCATTCTTAAATTATTTATTTTGTTGTTGGATAGTTACAGAATAAACAAGTAGCAGTTAAAATTACAATATATAGTAGTATTTATTATTGATTAATTAAATAATAATTTTGAATATACACAGAAATTTTAAATGCAGCTGTAAAGAAATACAAGATACGTCTGAAAGAAACAATTGTCGTTTGTTTTATATATGTATCCCATATGGAATTAGTTAACTGACAACAGCTAGATATCGTGAAAGGAAGTTCGAAAATTACGAGTGCATATGTATAAACGTTATTTAATGTTATAAAATATAAAGATGCACCTCTGTAGCCCAAATAGTAACAATCTATCTTAAATATAAATTGCTCATTACATGCAATAAACATTATTAAAATAGAAGTGTCGTTTGATTCTTTTAAATGGAACATTTGGTGTGCATTTCTGCCATTCGAAAAAGAGGCAAAATGCAAGCCGTTAGTTAGATAGAGATAGATACACTAATCGACAAGAAGTCCTCTGTCGAAGAGAACACCATATTCGTTCTACAGTCACGTGATTCTTACAAGCGGCGCGGCGTTCTACAGTAGAAAAGTTGAAAAGTTACAGAATCAGTGAAACTACCTGCCGTTCGATACATCGACCAAAATTGACACATGTTCTAGTCGAACCGAGTTGAATCCCGCTGCAGGCTTATGCCCATGTGAATGTGAATATTATTTTGATGATGATTTTTCGATAACAATTAGTACAACAAGAGCAATAAAAATACTGGTACATGTCTATAACAAAAATCCCAAAAGAAAGGTGAAAACATCCCTTACCACAAAATTAGATAACAAATCTAAATACGTATTTCGGCAACTAAGTTGCCATCTTCAGTAGAAACAAGTAAAGAGCAGTGTTAAACATAGTGTTTTCGGCTAAGGTAAACCTTCGAAGATATGCTCTTCACCAAATCACTAGTGGAATAACACTGTTATTCCACCATACCAGTGTTATTCCACTAGTGATTTGGTGAAGAGCATATCTTCCAAGGTTTACCTTAGCCGAAAACACTATGTTTAACACTGCTCTTTACTTGTTTCTACTGAAGATGGCAACTTAGTTGCCGAAATACGTATTTAGATTTGTTATCTAATTTTGTGGTAAGGGATTTTTTCACCTTTCTTTTGGGATTTTTGTTATAGTTTTCAAGCCACAGTCTCCACCCATCACAGGATACTGGTACATGTGTTTTTTTTTTAATTTTTAAATGTAAATATTATCCTGTATTGCCAGTAACTGTGAAATGAAAAAAAAAATGCAGTAACCGCCCTCGAGTGGTAAAACGAACCTACTGTGGCGTTGGCTGACGACTAGAGTTGGGTCGGTATTTTAGTAACGGTATT
This sequence comes from Cetonia aurata, assembly GCA_949128085.1. Lineage (NCBI taxonomy): Eukaryota > Metazoa > Arthropoda > Insecta > Coleoptera > Scarabaeidae > Cetonia > Cetonia aurata. The sequence continues at coordinate 14,176,700 of OX421889.1, forward strand.
TTGTCGCGGTATTTTGTTGGAGCGTCGCGCCGCGTTCCGCAATACCGAAATAACTCGTTACTTTGGAACGATAGGCCAGAGAGCGACAACAGAAGGTTGGTCGTTGATAAAATAATAAGGTTAATCAATGATTAGTTAACCGGAGCCTTAATCGAGGTTGGAAAAACCGGCCCTAAGTGAATATAAAAACAAAATTATGTAAGAGCAGCTGGTGCATATGTGCATGCCAATATTAATATAAAACGCAACTTTATTTTTTAAGTAGCAGCATTGTTTATATATATCTAGCTATTCAACCGGTTAGAAGTACCATTGGGTGGCGTTCAGATGGCGTGTCAAGTGTGGCGTGCCCATTCTTAAAATTTTATAGTATTTGTGACGTAAACAATTTTTACTACTAGTAATCAATTCTAATCTCATAACAATTGCATTTGGAGACTTCCAATATTTTAGAATTACTGATTCATCAATAAATTTCATTTAATAATATATAAACAAAGGTAGTAGGTAGTAGAGTACAAGTTCATTGACAGCATTCACATATTTTTGATTTAAAAAAAAATTCTATTTAATAAATAAACGGTAGCGTGGTTCTTTTTTTTATTAAATTTCTTACAACGATTACGAAGTAATTTATTGAGAGAAATTAGTTATATCAATTTGTGATGAGAAATATCTACTACTCCGGCCGTGGAACGTTTCAGTTGCGGCGGCGACACAAAAACACGAACCTATAATCTATCTCTATCAGTATCGGTCGATGTGAAGAACGGTATTTTGTCGCGGTATTTTGTCACGGTATTTTTGTGTCGCGATCGCGAGAGGAACGTTCCATGCTCGGAACGGTATTTCCCATCACTACTGACGACAATACTGTATTTATAGTTTGCAAGGCGACAAATTGCATTTTTAATGCAGCTACGTACAGGCTGTCTCACTGAAGAGCGGATGTTTGATTATAGCGCTGTCATTTTTTCTACAAAAAAATTGTAGAATTCAATGCTACATAACCCAGCAATATGTTTGACTATACAGAGTGTTCCAGAAGTAAGCAAACATATACTAACTCCGTTATTTTAAATGGAACATTCTGTATATATATATATATATATAAACACTGTGCAATTAAATAAAGCTATGAATCAGTAAATATACTTCAGTCTCAGATCATAAAGCAAAACTAATTACACGTTTTTTGAAAAACTTAGAAAATTAATGTCAGTCGGCTATGATTATCAGAAATTACAGTACCTATTCTAGCAGGGTATTTCACCGTAATAATTAAACATGAAAATGGTCGAAAAAATAATTTTGTGTATGTAATACCTTTTCCTTCTTAAATCTCATTGTTTGTTTATTTGTTTCCTTATCCATTTTGCTATATACTGTTATGGAATTAAGAATACACTCGTATGAACACTTACTTAAACACGTTATTCAAAGCGAAGTTATAAAGTTACTTAAATTTACTTAAACACTTGTATAAAGCAAAGTTATGAATTTCTTACAGGTCCAAACAAACGCGTAACCGTACGACCGTTCCGAGTTCGTGTCTATTCTTAATCTGCAGCTGAAACGTTTATCATAGGGTTTTCTACCTGGGAAGAGTAGCGTGGTCCGTGGGAATCATCCCCCAAATAGCTATTAGCTATACATGCACCCCTAAGTGCTTCGGCGCCAGTGAGGCGTGCGGTAAGGGTCTCGAACCTTGTTAAGGGAAGACTCTGCATGTTCGAAATTTACGCGTCAAGCAATAATTTTGAGAATAATGGCCAAATTCAATTACGACTAAGATTTTACATTCTAGCGGCTAAATACTGGAAAAGGAACTAAACATGTTACACTCTAAGATATATAATTAAAAGGTAAGAAGAAAAAGTTTGCCAATTTAGACTAAAAGTTATGTATCCGGTGATCCTATTAGATAGGCGACGATCTGGCGCAACACCGCACAAAATAATAATTGTCTTTTCACCGATCACTGCGTTCTATAACAATACTTCCTTGAAAATATGCAATATTTAACCCTAGAACGGTATCGTACGTAAAATTTACGTGTAACTTTTGAACTAAGGCTGTTATCTCTTAAACGACCACTCCCCCACCCCTGGGATGCTCGCAGTGCTTCTATTGAGTCTTTTCGAATATACCGTTGCAATGTCCAGTATCCTACCACGACCTTTCTGTGTAAGACGTAAGTTTGAATTTGAGTTACCACGTTGAGTTTACGTATCGATACCAGATAGCGGAAAATTTAGTACGTTTCGTTTACGTGTCGTTAGCTATACTGTGTGTTTAGTATTGCTGATAACTTGAAAAATGACCCGAAAAGGACTAACCGATGATGAACTTGAACAACTTTTATACGAAAGTAGTGACAGTGAAGCAGATGATAATGTAGAAAACTGTAATGCTGAAAGTGACGGTGATGAATCCGTGGATTCACTGGATGATCCAACGTGGATTCCCGAGGATGTAGAAGAGACTTTGCAAAAAGATTTGGTAAACCTATGGGCACAAAATGAACAAGACGAGATTCCACAAAAAAACCGTTGCGGGAACTTCAAAATCACAGCCATTAGAACCGCAAATCGTAAGTATGGGTACACACAAATTGAGTAAATTTTTTCAAAAGTATTTTCGTTTATTTTTAGAACAATAATAATAAAAAAGACGAACATATTATTATTATTTCTAAACCAGTTTTGAGAGGAAAAAATGGTTGTGAGTGGAGGTCTAGCAGTGCTAGTAATACAAACAAAATACCTGCCAAAAATGTGGTTCATATACGCCCTGGACCAACATCTCCTTACAGAAATATTTTGATTCCACTCAATGCATTTCAAATATTATTTCCCGATCATTTATTGAATAAAATAGTTGTTTATACAAATCAGGAAATAAATAGGGCTAAAACAAAATATAAAGTTATGACCCAAACAATTTCAGAAACAACTATTGATGAACTCAAGGCACTACTTGGATTATACATTCTTGCGGCTGCTCAAAAGGATAATCACTTATCTGCTGAAATGATGTTTGACACTACATTTTGTGGTTCTAGATACAGAGCGACAATGAGTGAAAAACGTTTCAATTTTCTCACAGCTTGTTTGCGTTTTGATGATAAAACCACCAGGGTTGAAAGACGAGAAAGAAGTACCTTTGCACCCATCTTAGAAATCTGGAAAGATTTTATTAAAACATGCACGGAAGTTTACAAGCCCTCTTCATATGTCACTATCGACGAGCAACTTATTGCATTTAGAGGACGATGTCCATTTAGAATGTACATCCCAAATAAACCGGCAAAATATGGAATCAAGGTCGTAATGCTTTGTGATGTGTCCACCAAATATTTAATTGATGCAAGTCCATATTTAGGTAAATCCACTGATACAGGCGGACGTCCATTAGCCGATTATTATGTGGAAAGTCTAACAAAATCAATTTATGGCACCAACCGCAATGTCACTATGGACAATTGGTTTTCAAGTGTCCCATTAGGAGAAAAATTAATTGAGAATCCCTTCAAGTTAACAATGGTTGGCACGCTGCGAAAAAATAAGCCGCACATACCGTCTGAACTATTGAAAATTGAAAAAGAACGCCAAACTGGGTCTTCAGTATTTGCTTATAGAAACAACACCACCTTAGTTTCTTATAAACCTAAGCAAAATAAAAATGTCTTGCTTATATCGACGATGCATTCCGAAGGAACAGTAAATGCAGAAAATAATAAGCCGGAAATTATACAAACCTATAATTCTACCAAAGGAGCAGTCGATACATTTGATCAGATGTGTCAAAATATGTGCTGTAACCGTAAAACAAAGAGGTGGCCTTTATGTTTTTTCTATAACATGTTGAACATGGCATGTATAAATTCATACGTAATTTATGTTCACAATATAAGTTCACGTGGAGGCAAGCCCATGTCGAGACAAAAGTTTATGCTGGAACTACACAAAGACCTTACGCGTCCATGGCAAAGAAATCGTCTACAGAATAATCCTACCCACAGTCGAGAGTTGAAAAATATGTTATCTACGGTCTTAGGTGAAGAAGAGCCAGTAAGAGTAGAACTTGAAGACCAAAAGGGCCCTAGAAAATATTGCAGTTTTTGCTCGTATACAAAAAAAAGGATGACAACAACCTACTGCTACAGATGTAAAAAACCCATATGTGGGGAACATCAATTGAAAATTTGTACAAATTGCTTAGATTAACTTGTTCTAAAAATGTATAATAATAATAATAATAATAATACGGTTTATTGGCATCTACATTAACTATAACACAAAACATAATACATATTCATTATTAAATAGTTATGCCAAATAGAACTATATCGCCTTCCTTATTGTGACACAATAAGTTTGGCGTTCTACCTATAGTCTATAAAGAGGAAAGCAAAAAAAAAAAAAATGAAAATACAACAGGTAATAACATAAATCATTATGGCGGTGAACTCCGCGAACAGATCCACAAACTTACAAATCAAGCAAAATCTAAATTATATCATAAAGTAGAAGTATGTCCTGAAGTAATGCCTGAGCACCATATCCGAAGCAACTATTGTATAGTAAACAAATAATTTCTGAGTCTACTCTTCAATAAACTTAAAGTTGCAGGTTTATCAGTGCTCAGAAACACATGTTTATTCAACACCTTTGCCACGTTATAAGAAAAACTGCGTTTATAGACCTCTTGCCTATGTTTAGGAATATTTAGTGAGTTTTTACTACGAATACTAATGTTGTGTAAATGAGAACGAAAGCATAGTCTATTAAATAAATATGTCGGCACTCTATTTCTATAAATATTCCAATAAAAAGTAGCACAATGCAGTAAACGCCTATTTGTCATATTCAGTATGCGAGACTGCTTGAGAACATATGATGTACCACACCGTCTAGGAATACCAAATACAAGTCTAGCACACGAGTTCTGAACACGCTGTATTCTTCTAGAATCCGCTTGCGTAAGGCAATGTGTATAAATTACATCATTGTAGTTAAAATGTGAGAGAACTAAGGTCTCACAAAGAAGATTCAATGTGTCACTGCCAAATAACCGTCGATGAGGGTAAATAGACTTAAGGGAAAGAAATGCCTTTCTAACGAGATGAGAAGTATTCCGCTGAAATCGCAACTTAAAATCCATATAGACGCCCAAATTTTTTACATAGTCAACAGTGGGAATACGCTCAGACGAGATACGAAGATCGAGGAGTTCCTTGATATTAGTACGTGCATTCCTAGGTCCAAATACTATTACCTGGGTCTTCGCTGGGTTGATTTGCAGTTGGTGCAAATTAGAAAAGGCACATAATCTATTAATATCTTCCATAATGAGCTGTTGCGAGACGACAAGATTGGACGGAGGAAAAGACATATAGAGTTGAGTATCGTCCGCATATAAGTGGTACTTACAATTTTTAATAACGCTAGGTAATCTTGCAGTGTAAAGAGAGAATAGTAGTGGACTCAGAATAGCTCCCTGAGGAACCCCGCAAAGAACAGGCAGACTGTCAGAACTCACTCCCCCCAAGAAGACGCTCTGAAATCTATCAGATAAATAGGCTCTAAGTAGAGAGAGAGCAGGATCACTCAGACCCATGGACGATAATATAGAGAATAATATATTATGGTTGATGGTATCAAATGCTTTACTGTAGTCCAAGAGAAGTAAAACAGTCACCCTACCACCATCGGTGGCCTCCAAGATGTCATCCGTAATACAGGTGAGCGCTGTGGTACAGCTATGGCCCTTTCGAAAGCCGGATTGAAAAGATGGCAACAGGTCCTGCTTGTCAACATAATGACGAAGTTGAGCTTCCAGAATCCTTTCAAAAACTTTGCCCAGCGAGGACAAAATACTTATAGGCCGTAGATCCTTTAGCTGTTCAACATGGGACACTTTAGGTAAGGGAGTGACTAAAGAGGATTTCCAAATCCTAGGATAAACTGAATTATTTATACAGTAATTAAAAATGTGTACTACATAATCAATTAACAAAGGCACGCAAATATTTAGAATTCTCAAATTAATACCATCAACACCTGTTGCATTACTGTGAAGCTTATGCAAAGCTCGAAGGACATCTGATGCGACAATACTCTTAAACGAAAAGCTGGAATCAGACACAATAGGGGTATCATTGTAGTATGCAAAAAGATTAGAAGTTTGTATATTACTAGGTGGAGATAAAAAGAAATTGTTAATTGCATTTAAATCCTTCAAATGCTCAGGAATGCTGTTCGACTTAGGCTTTGATATATTCAGTTTCTGTATCTCGTTCCAAAGCACTCTCTTGTCCTTGGAATGAACCTGACATTGATAGTTGTAGTAGGCTTTCTTTTCTCTCCTGATTGCTCGATTAGTTTCGTTCTTCAACGTTTTATAAAAATCATGATGTAGTGGATTTTTAGTTTTACGATAACGAAAAAGTGCTTTATCTCTTGCTTTAATCATAAGTTTAATATTGTATGTTAACCAAGGAGCAGGTGGCTTTGTAGTGACAACATGTTTAAAAGGAGCGTGCTTGTCTATAATATACAAAATATTATTATTTAGAAATGAGACCTTTAAATCTATATCATCTATGTCATAGATAAGATACCAGGATATACCGAATAAGTCACTAGTGAAGCTATCCCAGTTAAAGTTACTAAACGACCTTACATCAAATTCACGTAATATTTTTTTAGGCATTCTTAAATCTAAGACACAATAAGTACCCAAGTGATCCGCAATTTGATGTTTAAAAGTACCATGTCTTATAACTGGAGCGTTAGCACTAATAACAACATAATCTAGAAGGGTGGAGGAGTTGGTGGTTATCCGTGTAGGCTCATCAATTATCTGTGTAAGATTTAATATATTGAAAAGATCCAGAATGTCAATAACTTTTTTATCTTCAATATTTAAAAGATCAACATTAAAATCGCCTAAGCAGATTGTAATATCTGCAATAATTGTGTACTCAGACAAGACTTCTTCAACATCGTTTAGAAAAGATAAAAAATTACCATTTGGTGGTCTATAAACTACTCCAATCATACAGTTAGTATTCCCAACCAAACATTTCACCCAAAGGCACTCGAGGTAATCCTCTGACCTTTAAATTAGACCTACAGTAGAAAGCGATCCCTCCTCCCCTGCCAAGTCTATCAGTTCTGAAAAAATTGTAACCCGGTATATCCCAGAGATAAGAAGGTAAATCTTGGGAAAGCCAAGTCTCAGTTATTGCGAATACATCGTAATTATCTTGTAAAATAATCCGTTTTAGTTCTTGGAAGTGGGCAGGGAGAGACCGCACATTTAAATGTCCAAGTTGTAATGGCATTGCTAAGTAATTAGAAAGTTGCTAATTCATTTAAATATAAATCACACAATAGTAACAATTAGAGGCAAGAATTACATTTATAACTTATACATAATTCTGTGGAGTGCATTAATTATAGAGAAAAAAAAAAAAAAAAAAAAAAAATTTATTAATTATTTTCTCTTATGTATAATCTTAGACCTATCGTCGGCTTGAGTGTCCACTTTGATCCTCGGTCGAAGATCTTTTCCGTGAGTTCGGCCCTTGACATCATCTAGTTGCAATGGTAGATCAGGTTTCGGACATTCTATTAATTCCAGGCAATCCGCATTATCCTCAGTAGGTTGGTTGAAAAGTTGTGGAAAATCTGTTTTTAGTTTTGCCAAATCACTCATGCTATAACCATTGTTGCCAATAATTAATCTGGTTCCACTAAATTTAGGTCGCAAAGATTGTGCTTTTGCCGACGTGTAATAAGGTTTCAGAGTCTTCCGAGCCAAACGTTCATCATAAGATAAATCACGCGAGACGTATATCTTAGAACCTTTGAAATTAGAACATTCACTTAATACTGTATCTCTAGTAAATACTGAAACGAATTTAATAACAATCGGTTGATTTAGACCAGATTTATTGATACGGTAAACATCAGAAATGTCCTTTGTGGACAGGCCGAGATGTAAATGATTATTAAATTTATCCAAAACCAAATTCAGTAGCTCTAGGTGAGTTTCTTTTTCCTTAGAGGGGACCCCAAAAGCAATTAAATTATTGTTTTTAACCTTTTTCTCCAAATTCCGAATTCTTTGTTTTAACTGGCCATTTTCTTCTTCCAAAGATGATATTCTAGTATTGGCCAATTCCAAATCCTGTTTTAAACTATTGATGTTCTCATTAACCTGACTAACAATGATTTCTGTTTGCCGTTTTATAAGATCAATTAGGGAATCATACAGTTCCTTATTGCTGAGATCAACAGCATTACTAAACATATCAATAGAAAATTATAGGAGAGAATCAAAGGAAACTCTTTGCACTGAGGGGTCGATCACAGTGACTAACAGGATCGCGACGGGTAGACCACGGAATGGAATAAATAATAGACAGGAAAGGATTTGCAAAAAAAAAAAAAAAAAAAACTCTATATCTATTATACCAATAATTTAAAGTAAAATGAAAATATAAATAAATAAAAAAAATATTCTGTCTATCTGATTTATTGAAAACAATATGCTGAAGAAAAAAAGTTGGTATAAATAGGATATCTACCCATTTTTAAAATATATACGTCAGTTTCACGTATAGATACCAATAATGATGTATAACAATACGATACCGTTCTAGGGTTAAAAGGAGAATCTATGGATATGATTTAATAAGGGAAAAATATTACATATACAAAATTATTGTTTGAGTTTTCAAGTTTAATTATTATGGTGAAACATAGGTACTATAATTTCTGATAATCATAGACGAATGACATTAAATTTCTTCTCAAAAAATGTGTAATTAGTTATTGTTTTATAATATGATAGTGGCGTATATTTGAACCACCCTACAGATTCTGTCATATTTTGATAGTACGGACTAAACAAACGCAAGTTACTGTTACGTTTCCTATACCTAACTCAATCCGTTTCTGAGATAATTAACTAGTCTTCAAAATGTAAACCAAAATTTAAGGCGAGTGCCTGTTTTACATATTGATACTGGGAATTTGAAATTACATTGATTTTTGAATCAAAGCACTAGACTTGACAATAAAATTAAAATTATACAGGGTGAATAAAAAACTCTTTTTATTTATTATATTAAAGTTTTCTATGCTTATCTTTTACAGTTTCTTAGGAATTTAGAATTTTCTAATGCAAATACTAATGCCGAGCCATTTATTTTTTAAAAGTAGGCTTGGACGAAACTACCGTTATCATTCAGTGCGAATAGACGATATTTATAGCCTAAATCTTTAATTGTTTTTTCCTAATAAAAATACTAATACTTTGGCGAATGTTCAAAACGGGGACCATCATTTTCAATGCATAAGCGAACTCTTTCTTGAAACGAATCTTTTAGTTTTAATTTAATTAAAATGTTCGTATTCGTTCTTTCATATTGTCGGGTGTAGTTGATGATGTATCATAAACCATATTCTTGATATATCCCCATAAAAAGAAACCAAGACTCGTTAAGTCTGGGGATCTTGCTGGCCAATTCTATGGATCTCCGCGCCATATCCACCTATACCATCTATCTTATTAATTCCGAACATTTATTTGGAAGTGCGCGCGAGAACTGTCTAATTGTAACCAAATTCTTGGTGGAATATTAAGAGGTATATCTCTTATAAAGTCCGGGAACATTTTATGAGATATACATCCTGTTCTCCGGAAAATTTTCAGCAAATTTTCTGACGAACGCTTATCAGGATTACGTCTGTTAGGATATTTTTGAGCATAAATTCTTCACACTCCCCAATTATTAAAATCATATCAATCCTCTCTTCTTGGAAGTAATTTCTCATTGTAAAGAATTAAAAAGTGTTTTTAAATAGCCTTATACAACGGCTATACTCTTACTAACAAGTTGTATCAAATGGCTTTTGTTTATGATAGATGATAACCGCTTACTTGATAACCGCCAAGTCTACTTCAAAAAAAAAAATTGGCTAGGCATTAGTATTTGAAATAAAAAATTCTAAATTACCAAGAAACTATAAGAGATAAAGAAAGAAATACAATCTCAAAGACCGTCAAAATTAGAATTCAAACAAGATAATAAATACAAGCTGTTCCATTTAAATAAGAAAGATATTTGCCTTTAACGATAGCGAACATAAAAAGTAGGTTTTTATTCACTCTGTATAATTTTTGAACATCATTTTAATTTTATTGTCAAGTCTAGTGTTTTATTTAAAAAATAAATGCGATTTAAAATATCTAACTTATATATGTAAGGCAGACACACGTATTAAACTGTGATTTACATTTTGAAAAATAGTGAATTACCTCAGAACCGGATTGAGTTAGGTATAGGAAACGTAACAGTAACTTGTGTTTATTTATTCCGTGCTATCAAAATATGGCAGAATATATAGGGTGTTCCATTTAAATTTTCATAAGATTGGTGTATAATTTTTTTTTAGTCACTCTGTATATTTCGACACAATTTTAAAATATGCTCCTTACAAATCTATATAATCCCTAATAAAAATATTTTGAAATATTATACTGCTTTTTATAAATAAATCGACGCGAATACCTACATCGAATTTGGTCCAGCCTGTACAATGTCGTTCAAATTACTCTGGAGTTTCTACAACTTTTTATCTTCATTGGTTATCGAGTAAATACATGAGAAAATAGATGTAAAACATCCTGTATACTTATATAAATATATTTTTTAGTAGAGAAGCTGCTTTATCTTCATTTTAAGTTTTATGTCTATACCGCGTGTCCAAGCTCATAGATCGCTGCCCACAACTTTTTTCACTTCCGGTTTTACCGGAAATTAGAAAAAAAAATTAATATTTTAAATAGAACAGGCTGTATATTTTAGCAAATTCGGATTCTGCGTAATTTTCTGAGTCTGAAAACATACGATTTGTTAGTTTTCGTTTCCTTTAACAAAAATCCCAAAAGGAAGGTGAAAAAATCCCTTACCACAAAATTAGATAACAAATCTAAATACGTATTTCGGCAACTAAGTTGCCATCTTCAGTAGAAACAAGTGAAAAGCAGTGTTAAACATAGTGTTTTCGGCTAAGGTAAACCTTGGAAGATATGCTCTTCACCAAATCACTAGTGGAATAACACTGACATCTTTTACAAACAACAAGGCTTATATACTATCTAAATCTAGTGGGACGTATTTGCTTTTCACTTGTTTCTACTGAAGATGGCAACTTAGTTGCCGAAATACGTATTTAGATTTGTTATCTAATTTTGTGGTACGGGATTTTTTCACCTTCCTTTTAGGATTTTTGTTATAGTTTTCAAGCCACAGTCTCCACCCATCACAGGATATCATGACTTCGTTTCCTTGGTTACCAAAATTTTGAATTTTTATGTTTCAGTAACTATTGTTTAATTCTACCAACGGCCTACTTTTCTATGAAACTTAATACAGTTTTAACGCATATTCAGTCAGCTTCTCGGATATATCCAACATTTTTAATCTTCAGAAAAGTAATTTTTAATTCGAATACCACGTATCTGGTATAATTGGAACCGCTAAGAATTTCTCTTTCAAATTACGACGGAGGACCCATGAGGTTGCATTTAAAAAAAATCACTGTTTATGAAAAAACTCAGAGTGTAGTGTACGGAACTTTCCACGACTATCTACTAGCGAACGGTTTAATATGCAGCGTCTGGAGAATGTTTTGATAGGCGACGTACCCGGGCCTCGGCGGGCCCTTGTTTATAAACATTACGGCGACTCGGATAGAGGTGTCTGAGAATTGTAACAAAGGCAGTTATATATTAAAACTCGTATTGAAAAGACCTCCGTCTTTTATTTAATTTGATATATACCTTAAAATATTCATTTCTAACAGTAGTTTGTCACGTTCTAGTAGACGTATAAAACAAAAGAGTGTAACATTTGTATTCGCGGCACTCTACACATTACAAATTTTGATAACCATGAAAACAAAAGTAACAGATCATATACTTTCAGACTCAGAAAATTACACAGAATCCGAATGTGCGAAAACATATAGGGTTTTCCACTTCAAATATCAATCTTTTACTAATTTGATGAAAAGTGATAAAAAATTAAAGTATAGTTTGAATAATTGCAAATTTACAGTAAATACTATATTCCAAATTTTATAAAAAAAAAATATTTATAAATAAAGAAAGTTATGGGCTGGGACACCCAGTATATGGATAAATACTATTTGTACAAAACTTCCACATCTACATATCTACTGGCGAATAGCTGCAGCGTCAGGAGAATGCGTTGATAGGCGGCGTACCCGAACTCCTGCGCTGCGCTTGTTTATAAACCTTACGTGACTCTGATAAAAGCGTCTTAGATTTGTAACAAAGCCAGTCGATGTATTAAAACTCACCTCCGACTTTTATTAATTTCATTTGACTTTAAAATATTCATTTCTAGCATGTTGCACAAATGAATGGTTGTGATTAAACATTTCACACTATTCAATTGAAAAAAAAAAACAGGCTAACAAGTAGGGCGTAATTTTTTTTTTGTTTGTTCTAAACACCAGGAATCTATATGGAGGCCATCATAACCTGTTATTCAACACCTAAATGCTGGACAACGTCCGGTGATTTCGTTCTAATCTATATCAACATGAGCCGGCAAACGTCGCAGTTCAAAAATAGTTTATGAAGAGTCAGCATCGTTTTCTTCGAATTGGATGATTCTGATACTGATCACATAGTTAGCAGCCGTAAAATAAAATATTGGAGGACGTAGAACGTTCATTTCTTTGTATTACATTACAGTAGCATTAGAATTGTGAAACCGCATTTTTGTAATTGAAAAAACATTTTTTTTTTAAAAACAGTAATAACAATATAGTGAAAGAAATCATCAAGATTAATAGCTAGTAGTTTACTATCAATGAGACACAGATCATGGAATTTTGGCTTTATTATGAAAATTATGTGATCTTCACATAGTCAATTAAAGCATTTTTTTTGTACTTAATCTTCTTGAGCAATTCAGCACTAAAATGATTTTACATTAAATATAAAACACAGAAGTAATGCGAGGATAATACTTACTGATTTAATAAATAGCATCAAATGTGATGCAATAGACTATAAAAGATAAAAAAATATATATAATTAATATATAGCCTGTAAGATCCATTCCCCCTGTATAGAAACGTTATCAAGTAAAAATTAGGATAATGAGATCGTAGTTTTGTTTATGTCGGGACCGAGAATGTAAACAAGGGCACCGATTAGGGATTGAGATAGGGTAGTCTAAAGTAAAGCGTCCACTTACCCACTTACCCGCATCGCATAAATTTTGTTAGGTGCGGGCACTGGCTGGAGCCGCACGGAGCGCATCAGAGGAGGAATCGCATTATTTCTATAGAAAACTCGGTAGTCGCAATGAGGTATTGGTAACGCAAACTAGTGCAGTGTTTCTATCTTTAAAAAAATGAGTCGGAGTGAAGAAGAAGTAATTGTAATTGCCGCAATTCTAGCGGAAGAAGAAGAAATTGCTAAGAAAAGGCGGAAAGTGTGGGTACACAATATTTGTAAAAAAAAGACCTTGTTTGGGCGCGTTTCATGCACTGTGTCCCGATCTAATGGAGGACGATACAACATTTTTTAATTACTTCAGAATGACACGAAAAATTTGAAACTCTTTTGGAAATATTACACCCTGATTTGGTAAAATGTAACACGAGATTTAGACAAACGATAGGGCCTAAGAACTGTATAAAGACATAGTGCCTATCCATATGTATCTATTTATACTACAGTATTCACTCTCTTCGGTGAAAATAACTACATCACGATTCCCCACATCTTCTGCCAAATCCATTTCAACAGCATGGATCATCTCAAATAGTTTTTGTTTTATTTCCAGTTGTTTCCTTTGTGGAAATATTTTAACAGGTTGCGTCATATTAATAAAGAAAAGCTTGTCAACGTGTCCTCTGTAGTATGTGATACCCTGGCTCTTTTGGCATCCAGGTATTCTTTTAAAACCTTCTGTGGCGGAAGGAGCCCTTACTCCCGATGTAGATAGAGTTGCCACGGGTTCCGTTCTTCCTCTCCCACTAATGGAACATTTTCAACTTCTATAGTAGAGGAGCAATGTGGATTCATATAGCAAAAGGATTTTACAAGAAATGGAATTTTCCCAATTTGCTAGAAGCCCTAGATGGAAAACATGTAGTCATACAATGTCCTCCGCACAGTGGTTCCCAATATTTTTATTATACAAAAACATTTAGTGTAGTTTTACTATCCTTGGTAGATCCAAATTATAAATTAATTACTGTCGATGTCGGAGGCTATGGGAAGAATGCGGATAGTAGCATTTTCAGTAATTCAAATTTAGGGAAACGATTACATGACAACTCTTTACACATTCCTCCCAGAAAACTTTTACCAAACAGCGATCAAGTGTTGCCACATGTCATTGTTGCTGATGAAGCTTTTCATCTGCGTTCGTATTTAATGCGATCATATTCTAGGGATAGAGCTCAAGGTGATGAAGAAAAGAAAATTTTTTATTACCGCTTAAGCAGAGCACGTAATGTTGTCGAGAATGGTTTGGAATTTTGGCAAAAAAGTTCAGAATATTTGAACATAAATTGATTTGGTTTAGGTATCATAATTCGAGGAATTAACTATGTATTTGCAATATAATAAATGAACAAAGTATTTTGAAAGTGTTACTATATTTACAACCTGAAACCATTTTAGAAACGATAAATCTCTGATTTACTTCATTACAGTTTCTTGAGGAGTAACATTATCTCATCCACAACAACTAACTAAAAAGTTTTTCCACTATCACCAAACAATTTGGTGATAGTGGAAAAACCTAGCATTGACTTTTGTCAGTGTGATAGTTATTGTTACACCAAAGGTTCCAAAACCCAATTACTGGATTATCTCATCCCGTAAGTAGAATCAAGATATAAATACATACTTCAATGCAATGGTATACATTTTTTTAAGAATAATCCCACCCCAAGCTTCGCTAGTCTACTCTATACATAAGTGTATATGTAGGTATACTACCACATAAAATACCAGACATCCTAATTACTTTAAAGTAAAGAAGCATATGAATTCAATCAACACCGCCTTTTGATTTTATTGAACGTAAAAATACTGACTATTTTACTAGATGCATAAAATACGGCCGGCGCGATGCGGGCAACCGCGTCCACAGGCAAAATTGCGGCCGCACGACTGGAATTAGTTG
This sequence comes from Cetonia aurata, assembly GCA_949128085.1. Lineage (NCBI taxonomy): Eukaryota > Metazoa > Arthropoda > Insecta > Coleoptera > Scarabaeidae > Cetonia > Cetonia aurata. Next base: position 14,191,959 of record OX421889.1, read on the forward strand.
CTCCTCCGAGAATGCTAGCCGCATTTTCGGCTATGCGATGGGTGCGGCGCGGCTTAGTGAACGCACTGCCATTTATAACTATGAAAAGAATCAATTTTTGCGATTCGTGCGGCGCGTTCGGCGCGGGTAAGTGAACGCGTACCTTAAGAAGTGTAGAGTTGACGAATAAGCGTATTTAATAAGTGATTGTATAGTATTTCTTATAAGCCGGAGACAAAATGTAACATAATTATTTTTTTTTTCTGTTTTTATTTTAAAAACAAACAAAACAATCAGTAACAGCTACAATCACGAAGGACTAACATTTTAAAATAAAACTACGGAATGAGAATATAAACCTGGCAATATTCTTACCAAAAGAGAACCTAGTATTGTAAAAAACAATTTGTGAAAAGAAATTGTTTTAATGTAGATATTTATAACTTGAAAATATTGAAAAATATATATGAGCAATTTTTATCTAGGATGGTTGTTGGAAATATCAGTTCTGTCATTCATACTGTTGTTATCTCTTAATGTATATCATCTGTGAGGTAATAATTTTTTTCCCTATGTAAGATTTTGATGTTTATGAAATAAAACGAATCATTGAATTTCATTTCATGTTTTTAACACTGTTAAATTTTTTGAAGATTTACGCCCTTGTAATTTATTCTTTAGGTATTGTTTTGTTGGACCAACATAGATACTATTAAGGCCGCTTTACAGTTCACAATGTTTCTTGCGTGCAATAAAAATTGCACGCTTTAATACCGCTTACAGTTAAGCAATTCTACGTGCAATTATTTTTGTCAGTCAGATTAACCAACTACATAGCCGAAAAGTCACACTAACACTTATAATTTGTAATGCGTACGCGTAACGTACAATAGGTACAAGTTCATAGCTACATAATAATATTTATATTATTGACATAAAAATATAAACACAAGACACCCAAGATGCAACCCAAAACGTAAATAAAACCAGACCGTAATGAAAAAGAATATCAATCATCACATTAAATTAAAAGCGGCTTGTTTGCTTACACCAAAATTAAAACTTTTTTAAAAATGAATCAATATCCCTCCAATTTCGTGAATAAAATAATAAAAACTAGAATACACAAATTCTATAATAGGATAAATACAAAAGTTTCTACAGATACCGCTACAAATAATCTAAATAAAGTTAAATATTTTTCAATGCCACATGTGCCATATTTGTCAGAAAAATTAGACCATATTTTTAAACCTCATGACATAACATTATCTCACAAAAACCATAACAATTTAACAAGTGCCTCTTTTGTCTTTCAAAATTAAAAGTTAAAACTCCGTTTGATAAAAAATACTAATCTAATTTATAGCACCCACGTAACAATTGTAATAGTAATAATGTTGGTCAAACAAAACAATACCTAGAGAATAGATTACAAGGGCATAACTTTTCAAAAAATTTAACAGCGTTAAAAAAAAACATGAAATGAAATTCAATCATTCTTTTAATTTCAAAAACACCAAAATCTTAAACAAAGAGAAAAGTTATTACGATGGCAGTTTTCTAGAAATGAAATACATTAAAAGAGATAACAACAATATCAATGACAGAACTTATATTTCCTACTTATCTAAATTTATTTTTCTTTAATATAACCATCCTAGATCCAAATTGCCTATATATTTCTTCCAACATTTTCAATTAATAAATTTCTACAGTAAACAATATCTTTTGCTATATCGTTTTTTACAATACGTAAGTTGTCTTTTGGTAAAAATATTGCCACGTTTATATTCTCATTCCGTAGTTATATTTTAAAATGTTAGTTCTTCGTGATTGTAACTGTTACTAGTGGTGGGCACTATCGATAGCGACTATCGATAACTATCGGTAGTTTTGACTATCGATAACTATCGATAGTTTCGACTATCGATAGTTGACCATCGATAACTATCGATAGTTGACTATCGATAACTATCGATAGTGAGCTATCGATAACTAACGATAGTTGACTATCGATAATTATCGATAGTTGACTATCGGTAACTATCGATAGTCCACTATCAATATGAAATCGAATGATAGTGAACTATCGATAATTGCTGATAGTAGACTAACGATAACTATCGATGACATAATATTCGACAGTAAAATAATGTAAATCCCTTATTTTAGAAATGGATTAGTTCAGTATTGATAAAAATTAGCTAATTAATGAGACTTGGTCCGTCTATTGATATACGGATAGTGTCTAACAATTTTTTTTCGCGAGATGTAATTTTGAGAACTGTCTTGTATAACTAAAAATAGCGTGAAAAGTGCTTTTAGATGATAATATGGATGGTCCAAAAGTAAGTCTTTACTTTGATATATGTATGACATACATTGTATGTATGTATATGTAACGGGTTTTTAGTTTTAAATAATTTAAATTAAACATATGTTTATATAGAATTTACAACGCAGAAATTTGCCCAAATTCAATGGAAACACGACAAGCATTGTTTTAATTTATTTTTCTTTTCTGAGTAGCCTAAAGGTTTGTGTTATTTTATATTGTCTTGTTAATTAAAAAAGAATGTGTTATCAATCATCAACTACTCATTGAGTAGAACTAATTCCTTCTTTTGTAATATCAATGTGCGTCAATGTGCACATCTAGTACACTATTATTTATTTATTTTTATTATATTTATATATATGTATCTATATATTGACGATACATTGTTCTATACAAATGGCAATAAATTGAATTTGAATTTGATGATGAAACAATGAACCAAAATACTAGTGTTAAGACAATTTCCATTAGTATATTAGTATAACTATCGATAGTCGACTATCGAGAGTTATCGATAGTCAACTATCGATAGTTGTTCCGACTATCGATAGTACTATCGATAGTTGAAAATATCGATAGTGCCCACCACTAACTGTTACTGATTGTTTTGTTTGTTTTTAAAATAAAAACTGAAAAAAAAAAATAATTATGTTACATTTTGTCTCCAGCTATATATTAACTACATAATTTTTTATCTTTCATCGACCATTGCATCACATTTGATACAATTTATTGAATCAGTAGATATTATCATCGAATTACTTCTGTTTTTTATATTTAATGTAAAATCATTTTAGAGCTGAATTGCTGAGGAAGACTATTTTATTAGTTGAAACGTACAAAAAAAATGTTTTAATTGACAATGTGAAGATCACATAATTTTCATAACAAAGCCAAAATTCCACAAACTGTATGTCATTGATAACAATATATTTGCATATGAATGGAAAAAAAATAATGGTCAATGATAAGGAAGAAAAATTGGTGTATTTCCACAAAATTAACTTTTATTGTTTACGCTGCTGGTTTCATGTAAAAACACATCATCAGGTTTAGGCATGGTTTAGGTATATAAGAAGCAGTAAAAATTATTATATTAAATTAATTTATTAAATTGTAACACAATCTTAAATTGAAATACTTACAATTTATATTTTAAAGAATTGTGAAAGAGAAATGAAATTTATTTAATAAAATTATACAATACTAATATTAAATAATTAAAACAACAAGTAATTATTTAATAATTTAAACTTAAAAAAAAAGTGTGAATAACATAAGATTAAAGTTCAGATTGTTTTACAATTTAATTAACTTAATATATAATTTTTAATGTTTCTTATGCATCTAAGCCTGATGATGTGTTTTTACACGAAACCAATAACAATTAAAGATAATTTTGTGGAAATAAACCATTATTCTTCCTTATTATCAATATAGATCCACATTGCGTCAATCCTATACATGTAAAATAACAATTGTACCACCAGCAAAAAAAAAAATGAGAGAAACATTTTCAATTTCTGTGTTCTCTAGTTACCCGAATATAAGCAACTTTTATTCATTTACCACTGATTATCGACTTTATACATTTAAAAAGTAGGTTTTAATGCAAAGCTATATAAAAAAAATTCTTTTCGATTACCACATCCGAAACTAAAACCTTACTACACTAATTTGAGGATAAAAAGTGCCACTTTACCCACATTTAACTAAGAATTGAACTGTCAACATGTCACTTCTGTTATTTTACCGTACCCTTCTGTGAAGATTATGAAGTTTTTCTAGGTTCGATTGTCAAAATAGCTGTCAAATAATCTGTCATTCAAATATGAGTGATCTGCATTCTGAACCAGCTCTGAACACTACAAATGCAAGTAAATTGATTTTACTAAGTGGTATCATATGGTAGTCAAAAAAATGTACGCACCACGGCTGGAAAGTGTCTTTATTGAACTCGTTTGGTTCCTCGTCCCAATTTGCAATCTCCAAACTTTGATAAAACATCACTTTCTAGTCTTGGTACATAAATAAGTATTACCTATCTACTTTTCTAATGACTCTCACAAATAATTATAATATTACATTCCCTGGATAATCACAAACGGGAAAAAGGAACAGCATTCTCAAATAACATTTTAGAATAATGTAATACGTAAAAGATACTTTAAACTTACATTTCACCAAGATTGCTTCAGTTAAATTCTTCACAAGAGCGATCCCCTTTTAGGATTGATGGGTCATTTGTCAAGAATGGGCTGTTATATATTCCTACAAAGTAAAATTGTGTGAACAACAGGTTTACCGTAAGTAACCTAAAGAATGTTCAGGTATAGTACAAAGATAAGAGAAAATACAACTGCACAACTTTCTAGAGAGAGAATCCAAAACTGGCATAGGGAGAGCCCCAAATGCAAGTTTTGCACAACAATGTAACACTAAATTTTAAGTTGCTTAAAGCACATTACATTATAAAAGAAATCAAATATCGTGCTGATATGGATACAAGCACATGTATTCATGTTAAATAATTACGAATAAATATTGACTTAAAAAACAAATATCTATTAATTACAATTAAATAATAAAATACATACCCAATTTGAAACTGTGAAATTTAACGATGTACCTATTTGAAAAAGGCATATGAAATAGCATAAATTGCTTATAAGAAAGCTTAGTAGAAACATTATAAAATATTACTGGGTGTAATAAATTGGATTCAATAACAGCTAGCAATTGCAGTAATTTGAATAGACACTAGTGTCGGTACAAAATCCCAAAACCGAATAAATATTAAATAAAACACTGTACTGGTGCAAGCAACTGTAAACCCAAACTCATAATAATGCCGATTATGCCGATAATGTCCAAGAAAGTATTTGTCATAGAACAAGTATTTGTCTTCAGTCTTCATTTGTACGAACAAGCATCAGCGCCATCCCCGGAATATTCGTAACATAAAGAACATAGTTAGAGTAGAGTAATTACAGAATATAAAGATGGTTACTTCAGCCGGCAGTTCCATAAACTGCTAAAACTCCAAGAAGCTACTCGAATAGCTACTGTAATTGTAAAAAAATGCGATAAATTTACATTATTTGTTAATTAAAAAAAAGCAATTTCATATCTAATACTACATTAATATTAAAAATCGTAATACAAATTTGGTATTTTCCCTTTTAATTTGAAAATTACACTGTAAATTGATTTTTACGTTAGAGATAGTATAACTTTATCATATTTGTTCAATACACAATACGCATAGTCGATTCAAGTTGTAAAGAATAGATAATAAAATTAATAAAATATTTATTAATAACAAATTAATACTAAACTACACTAATTTAATAAATGAAAGTATAATAATTAATGATTTATGTTATTTATAACTAAGAAAATTATTATTATTGAAAATACTCTCAATTTCTAGTGTTCACCATATCCGATTTGGTTTTCCAATGGTTTGCTATAAGTATACAGTGTAGGGAACGAGGAGGCTTAGTAAATATTCATTAAATAACTTATTGTGAACTCGGTGTGAGTAACTGGTAACGTGGAAATAAAAATTTAGGGTATATATCTCACAAAACCCTGTTCAGTAAGTGCTGGCGACTGGTTTCGTGCTTAGGTCCATATCTTCAGGACAGAATTGATAATCAGTGTTAAGTTAGTTTTGGACAGTTTTTAACACTGATTATATATCAACTCTGGAATGAAGATTAGGCATGAAACCAGTCCCAAGCCATTTATATACAGAATTTTGTGAGATATACACCCTGAATTTGTATTTCCACGTTACACATTTCTTTCGTCCATGTTTTAAGATGGCAAAATGACATTATCTGTGACATTATCCTATTAAATTAATAAAAGTGCAATAAGAAAAATCCTATGGCACCATACTCATCTTCTACCGACTTACTAATTGAGAAATCTATGTTAGTTTTTTTTCCGCAAGAGGGGGAAAATCTTCAAAAGACGATGAGTTAGAGTAGCTTATTGTAATATGAATCCCTGAAATGACATAAATCCTTATAGCTGCAAAGAACGACATTTTCAAGACAGTTGGCATTTTCATGTTTACGCAGCCTTAAGAAATGATAGAGTGGTGCCACTGCATCTTTATCAAGACAATTTAAACGGCAAAGCAAATTTTTGTTAGTAATATAAACTGATTAAATTTCCTTGTAGCTGCAAGGTATTTGAATATTAAATAAATATAAAACACTTTATACAATGAATATTTACAACATTTACCTTTGGCAAAATATAATAAAAGTTTTTATTAACACGAAGAAGCTCCGTCACGTAATGGATACTTAATTAATAATCTGCAAGAAACATTTAAAGATCAATGGATTACTAATAACCGACCGTTCTTGTGGCCAGCCGTTCACCGGATTTAAAAGTGTTAGATTTTTTTGTTTGGGGAACTATAAAAAGTCAAGTTTATGCTAGCCCACTAATAACCATGGATAATTGTATGCCACGTTTGAGAAATGCTTTTCCAAGCTTATCTTCACATGCAATTGGGAAAGCTACTTATTGTGCGGTGCTTAAAAGATGTGAAAAATGTTGTGAGATTCAAAGACGGAATTTCGAACATTTATTAAATTAATTGCTACTTCAACATTGCTAACTTATTTAAATTAAAAACACGTTCTGCACTTTTAAAGAATACTTTAATTGGAATTAGTATATGGTATATGTGTTTTTCTTTGTAATATACTTTCAGATGTGTTTTTAGTCCTACTTTAAAGTTGCGGTTTTCACCAAACACTTGCTATTCTTGTGTACTATGTATATACTTTCAATGAATATATTTTTCTAATTGGATGTTGCAATAAAGCTAAAACAAACGACGACGCAGTGCTGATATGAATATTACCGCACACTGTGCTGTAATGAGATATTAACGCACTAGTGGGGGACTCTTGCCGGAACGTAATATAAGTGATTAATGTGCAAATTAGAAAAGTACTGTAAAAAACGTTTGCCACAATGACTTGTAATGCTCGTACTTTGAATCTCTCGAGATTCAAACTTGTACTCGCATTACATAAACGTCATTGTGACACTTGTGTTTTAAAATACTATTAATCTATCCATCTATGAGAAAATGAATAACACTTTTTTATGTTGTATACAGGGTGTCTCTGAAATAAGAGTACAAAATATTAAAAATGGCAAACCCAAATTATACTGAATAAGTATCCAAAAATTCGTACGCCAATTGCAATATCGAATATACAATTAAAAACTCATTGAAACGTCACGAATGTGCCGCCCATGGATCCACTATCTGTGTTTATACTATATCTTAAGGTCATTTGTAAATACAGCGATGATATACAGATAATCATTGAATGCAGCTGATACGAGTCAACGACTCCAATATTATTACGTACGCGAAATTTAAAGCAAATTTCAAAGAAGATATTGAAAGTAAAATGTGGAATCTATTAATGAATAACTCTATTCACTTGTGCGTAATCTGATCAATGACAGCTGTCTGAAATAAACATCATTGTTAAAAGTTGATATTTGATGTGACGAAGGTAATGTGCGTAATTATTCCTATTTTACTCTTTCATAATCAATTGTTGGTTCTGAAAAGAACCGATTTGCAAACCGGCGAAACAGGAGAAGTGTTAAATAAAATGTTCGAAGTGTCCTCCTTCAGCTAGCAAACATCTATAACATCTATACGACGTAAATAGTTCTCACGAACCCGTTGAAAAGGTGCTTCTTGTCTAATGCGCTGTGCTGCATTAAAAATTCTTTGACGTAGGTCTTCTGCAGTTTCGATATCACCAGCACTGTAGACAAGAGTTTTCATGTAACCCCACAAAAAAAAATCCAGTGGATTTAAATCTGGACTGCGAGGAGGCCACGCAGTGGGACCTCCTCGTCCAATCCATCTGGGATATGTTACATTTAAAAACTCAAGTACCCTTCGGGAAAAATGTGCTGGCGCTCCGTCGTGCATAAACCACATCCTTCTGCGTATGTCAAGCGGCACTTCGTCCAGAAAGTCCGGCAAAACGTTGTCTAAGAAATTTAAATAAGTTTCCGCATTAAGCCGCTGAGGCAGCACATACGGCCCTAGGAGAGACTCACCTATAATACCTGCCCAGACGTTGACCGAAAAGCGATGCTGAAACCGATGTTGTCGGGTCACTTGCGGATTAGCATCTGCCCAATGATGAGTATTATGGAGGTTCATAATACCATTTCTGGTAAAACAGCATTCATCTGTGAACAAAACGTTTGCAGAAAAGTTAACATTTTCTGCTAGACGTTCACGACACCAGGTGCAAAATCGAATTCGCGGAGGACCATCATTTTCAGTAAGTTCCTGCACACGTTGAATGTGATACGGGTGTAACAAGTTTCTTCGAAAAATGCGGTGTGCCGTACTGCGTGACACCCCCACTGGCCCTGCAGCATCACGTGTACTTACACCTGCATTTCTGTTCACAATATCCAGCAATTCTTCTTCGGCTCGTAAAATTCGACGTGGTCTTTCACGTCCGCGACCTTCGTAATTTGGTAGCAATCGACCAGTTTCTCTTAATCTAAACACGGTATCCTTTATACACGTGTAAGACGGGGTTCTACGATTGGGGTATCGCTGCCGGTAGATACGTAGAGTTCTTCGACAACTTCCTCCTGCTTCGCCGTAGACATAAATCATATCGAACAACTCGCGTGTGGTATAAGCCATATCCGATGTGTTCATGCGTAAGGATCCAGACAGACTGAGACTCAGAGCGTAGTTATACGTCGCGTGTTGCCTGCCCTACCTTCGTTGGTTAGAAGTGTAGTGTCTCAAATACCAGTGGCGTGACGGATATTTAATAAATATCTTTGCCATTTTTTTCCTCACGTATGCGTGGGAATTTTGGAAAAATTAATTTAGATAAAAGGTGTAATAAAATTAGGGCTTCCCATTTTTAATACGTTGTACTCTTATTTCAGGGACACCCTGTATAAGTAAAATGGATTTACATCAAGTAAACACCGAATCTATTCAAATGTTAAATTAAACTTTGTTTAAATTTAGTAAAATGTGCTTCCATTAACTATTATTTCTTTTAAATGATGATCTTCGATACTATAGAAAAATTGGTTCTCCATAGAATTAACAGCATAAATATTAGTATACTATACAAACTAAACATTTGCAATAATTATTGTGTTCTAATTTAATTTAAATATACATATATTTAAATGGTTTGTCACGCTTTCTTTTCAGGTTTTACAATAGCTAATTAGTGCCTAATTACAACTGTCAGAACTGTTTATTTACTTGTTGCATTTTTACATAAAATATTTGATTAATTATATTTGCAAAAAAAAAACTAGTTTTTCATAACCAGATTTTATAAAATATTTTCACGAAAGCTATTTATATAGAGAGCAATTAGTACGAAAAAGTTTCACATTGGAAATATAACATTAAAAATATTAATTTTGTGCCCAATTAGTATTAATCACAAGTTCAAGTTATTTATAAAGATAATATGAGTGTGTAATATTGTATATACAGTATATCTAATTGACCCGGAATAATATGAAGAACTTTTTTTTATTAGTAATTTCGGAAAAAAAGGCCGCCTGTTCTAAAATTTAAGATATCATTTTTTTTCAGTCATATATTTATCAAAAAATATGACTTTTTCATAAAACTTGATTTAGATAATATCAAAAATTGTTATATATAAAAAAGACTTGATTTGAATTAAAAATTATATACATAGTCTAATTAAAATAACAAATAATGTAAATTTTAAACTTGTTGATGACTTATATCAGTTTCATTTTGAATTTATGAAGTATGCAGTGCTATTAAGTATTGAAAAAGAAAATTAGATTCAAATCAATCAGGTGTTGGAACGTTAAACATAATTTAAATTCTAAGTTGATTGTTATTAATTAAGATAACCAACAATTATAAAAAATAAAAGACATCTATCATCACATCATTTTAACACAATTTATTCTTTCGTATAAGATGTATCATCAAATTTTCTGGCAATCGTTGCATATTAGAAATAGTTTTTAACTCTAAACAATTTTATCTTTATGACAATGTTTGATATTCTTTAGAATAAAGGTACTTACTTTATTGTTCAGCAAAATTCATATTTTTTGACAAATCTCGGAGGTATATAACTGAAAGACATTGATGTTAAATCATACAATTTTTTTTTATATAAAGAATAAATTTTTCATTCTAGAACTAATAATAAAAAAAAACCATATTGTTCCAAATTAAATACACACAGAAAAATGCATTCTCAGTTCAAAACAAAATATTGTTTTAACACAATTTTCTTATGGAGAAAATTAAATAATTTTGTTGTAAGTAAATCTTTTACAACTAAGAAAATAGAAAGTTTTAATTCAAGAAAATTTTTGTCTCGATGAATTTTCTTAACTAGAGAATATATTTGTTTAGTGCAAGTAAATAGAGAATGAAGTTTATCGTACACGCGCAGCAATACGTGGGATTTATTTAATAAATTCTAGCGCATCACAAACAGGGCTTTATTATTTTTACGGATGGCTCCAGAAGTAGTAGTATTAGTAGTAGTTAATAAAGTTACAAACTATATAAATTAGATAATGGCGCATCTGTTTTTACTGCAGAGGCGGTTGCCATTTTGGAATTTGCTATGGAGCCAAGATAAACTCCCGGTGTATTGTTATCATGTCAGATTCCGCCACAGTGTTTTGGGATCTATAAGTAGCAGCAGTCTACAGGCAGATAATCCTATGGTTGCAGAAATCATTAAGTTGACAGTTGCCTTCAAGAGAATGCATATTCTTACAAAATTTTATTGGGTTAAAGGACATTCAGGTATCACATTTAATGGGAAAGTTGATAACCTTGCCAAACTAAGTAGCACTGATGGTATTATTCCATACCAACTTATCCTTAATATCAGAGAAATTTTGAAATTAGCGGACCAGGATGTGAGATATTGCGCTTGGGAAGATTCATGGCAAAGACCTTGTAAAATAAAAATGTCACAGTATGCCTATATACATCCGACAGCTAACAGAAAGCGGTGGTACTACTCACAAAGTAAAATCTCTATAGACACTATCGTACAACAATAGCTCGACTGAAATTTGGACACGGCCAATATCCGGCAAATTTGTTTAGACTTGGCATAAAAGCGTCTTCACCTAAATGTCACTGTAGTTATGAAATTGCAGACCTTAATCCATATCCATATATTATTCAATTGTGTTTTACACCAAGATGTGCTGGATGAATCTATCTTACAGTTAGTTTCAGAAAACGTACAATTACCAAGTAGCTTGACTACCTTACTATATTCTAACAAGGAAAATGTGTATAACCTTATAGTTACCACCCTGCACAAAATGAATGTTGACATTTGAAAACAGCTGCGAAATATCCTCATCCCTAGATTCCTGTGTGGGTTGACCTATTTTCCGTTGGCCGTTTTCTTGTGTCTTTTGTTAGTCATCTCGATAGGCCCCGAGATGTGAAATATGTTATATACAGGGTTGCTCACTAGTGCGTCAAAGTCCAATATAGTCTTTAAAAATAAAACTGAAGGAATTTATTTTATGAAAAGTGGTACAGTAATCAAAAACGCACATTTAAAAATAATTTGAAATATACAGGGTGATGCCCTAAAGCCGGGTACATTAAACATTTTTTTTAAACGAAACGCCCTGTATATCTTTTGTGTTTTCTTATCCGCTTTAAATTGTGTTTTCAACGATGCCCGGGTTTTTGGTTTTGAGTGACGCATTGTTGAGTTATTAACGAAAATTAAAAAAAAATGGTCGTTACAAGGTTTACCATACTAATTCCATGGGAAAGTATTACGATTAGCTAAGACAAAATTATTGAGTAAGTATGCAGCCAAGGGATGTGTTGAACGTACAAAATGATTAAACATTAATTTTATTATACAGGATATTTGTTACGATGCAGTCAATTTGGCGATTGTCAAAGAGCGTTTCCTGAATTATTTCAAATGGAACACCCCGTATATTATTAAATTTTTTGAATGGCCTGTTAATTGCGCGCAATTTTTGTTAATAATGTCCTATACCCAAACCCAATAATTTCAAAGTTATTTTCAATTCTTCATTACAAACCGCGAATTATTTCTTTTCGATTCGATCTAGTGTACTTACTTATCGGGCGAACGCTTTGACAAACAAAAACAAAAAGTAGCAAATGTGTAAAATCTTAATTATTGCTGTTACTTAGGCATTAGTGATTTCTTAAGTTTTTGCCTTTAATATTGTCATTGTATTATTTATTAATTGGATTAGTTGGTACGTAGTTTTCTTGCACATTTGTTATTTGTCACATATCATTATTACGATTTTTAGTTAAGTCAATATGCAGTTTGAAAGAAACGAACTCGTTGACATGATTTTTATTATGGGATCTGCCCAAAAAAATTGTTTGTTAATTCAGCGAATTTATGCGCAAACATATCATAACAGAAGACAACCTTCAGTTACAAGTTTGGAAAGCCTGAAGGAAAGATTCGTTAGAACAGGAAATGTGAGTTATGAAAAGTGCGAAAGGAGAAAGAGGACAAGTGACGAAGATAAATGGAATGTCTTGTTATCAGTAATTGAGAAGCCCTCTACTAGTTCGGCTAAAATAGCAACAGAAACTAATGTACCACGATCTACTGTTAGCAAGATTTTAAGAAATCATAAATATCATGACTACAGTATATCTTTTCATCAAGAACTGTTGGCTTGTGATTTAGATACTAGAAGGACATTTTGCGAATGGGGATTAGAAATTGAAGGGGTAACACCTAACTTCTTTCAAAAAGTATTGTTTACTGACGAATTCACCTTTACTCAGAGTGATAGCCCAAACTGTCATAATCTTCATACTTATGCTACAGGAAACCCAAGAATATTAAGAGCGGTTGATAAACAGAGGCGATGGACTGTAAATGTTTGGGGTGGTATTATGGGTAATTTTATAATTGGACCACATTTCTTTAATGGACATCTTAATGGTGCACAATATTTGAATTTCTTGCAATATGACTTGCCTCAGCTTCTGCCAAACGTTCCCCCAGTTCTAAGCGAAAATATGTGGTTCCAGCACGACGGTGCTCCAGCACATTTTGCACTAGATGTCCGACAACATTTGAATCAAGTATTCGAAGATAGATGGATCGGCCGCGGGGGTCCTATTAGTTGGCCATCTAGATCGCCGGATTTAACGAAACTTGATTTTTTTCTATGGGGATACATAAAAGATATTGTATACCAGACACCTCCAACTACAGCAGACGATATGAGGCAACGTATAGGTAATACATGTTTTTGAAACAGTTTCTATTGAGATGTTACAACACGTAAATAGGTCCTTTCTGTCAAGGTTGCAAATGTGTTCTAATCAAAATGGAGGTCACTTTGAGAATTTATTGTAAATATTACCTTTAACAAAATTACAGTTTGATACCTTTTGTCGTTTATTTGTTTTAGTTTGTCAAAGCGTTTGCTCGGTACATGATCGAATCGAAAACAAATAAGCGGTTTGTAATGAAAAATTGAAAATAACTTTGAAATTATTGGGTTTGGGTATAGGACATTATTAATAAAAATTAAGCGCAATTAACGGGCCATTCCAAAAATTTAATAATATACGGGGTGTTTCATTTGAAATAATTCAGGAAAAGTTCTTTGACAATCGCCAAATTTACTGCATCGTAACAAATACCCTGTATAACAAAATTAATGTTTAATCATTTTGTACGTTCAACACATCCTTTGGCTGCACACTTACTACAAAATTTTGTCTTAGCTAATCGTAATACTGTCGCATGGAATTAGTATGGTAAACCTTGTCACGACCATTTTTTTTTAATTTTCGTTAATAACTCAACAATACGTCACTCAAAACCAAAAACCCAGGGATCGTTGAAAACACAATTTAAAGCAGATAAGAAAACAAAAAATATACGTTTCGTTTAAAAAAAATTGTTGAATGTGCCCTGCTTTAAGGCATCACCCCGTAACTTCAAATTATTTTTAAAATGTGCGTTTTTGGTTACAGCACCACTTTTCATAAAATAAATTCCTTCGGTTTTATTTTTTAAAGACTATATTGGACTTTGACGCACTAATGAGCAATCCTGTATATACGTTCCACATTGTATTTCACAGTACCTTCATACGAATTACAGAGGCATATGGGCTACGATCCCGAGATGCCAAAATAATAAAAAAAAATAGATAAAACTTAAGGTGGCTGCATTCATTTCATAAATGGAACTCTGAAATAACTTCTTTAAATATTATACCCTATTTTCTATCATTTTGAAGACAACTTTCTTTACAATTTGTAAATAAGGCACCGTTAAAACTACTTGTTGCTCCCAAACAAGTTTTTCAAACCAAGCATTTATTGCACATAAATAATAGGTACTTTTTATTTCATAGAAATAAATATTTATGCTTGTCTAAAGCGTTATGATTTCAATTCAAGAATTATAAAATTTTGCTCCAAGACTAATGCTTTTAATGCAAGTAAACGATATCCTTAAGTGGAGACTAAAAGTAGTTTCATCGAAGACTGCTAACCTCTTAAGATTTCTTGCTTTCCTAAAGAAGTTCTTGTCTTGTGGATATTCAAAACCTAGGTTTATTTGGTCCAAGACAGATTTATTTAAGGTAAGCATGCATTTTTCTATGTGTAAGAATGCACTATATACTGATATTATAATAACCATTACTTTGCTGTCGTAAGCATTCGCATATTTAAACTACTAAACTTTTGAAACTGATATATGAGATTGGACAATTTCAATTAATGTTAAATTATTATTATAAATTCCTACAAAACTATTGCATCATAGCAACCGGTGATAACTTTCTAGCAGGTGAATTGGAAAGCTTGGTTAAACAAACGAAATAAATTTGGATCATAAATGCGTTTAGTGACGGTCGATTTAAAGACAAAACGATTTCAGGAGACACATAGCTAAAGTTTTTTTAACACATCGTTGTAACGTGTTTACTTTTTCAGTACTTATCTTTTCCAGCTAAGAATACAATATTAAATGTCTACCATCTTTAAACGAAGAAAAGGAAGTTGAAAACTAACTAGTCGTCTACTATTATTATTTTTCAAAGTTACAGCTGCATTTGAGGTATTTCTGGTGCATTAAATCTTATGAAATCGTCATTAGAAGCAAGAAATTTAAATTATTTTTCCAATTTAATGAATGAAAAATTATGTTTTGCCCGTGAAACGATAGTGACCCTCTTTAATGACAAGTAAACTAATGTACAATCTAAAAGTTAATACTCACCAAATGCTTCATCCTGACAGAATAATTTTGCACTCAAAAAAAAGTTTAATTCTAAAGCACTTAATGCAATAATTTTATACGGCACTTAAATGACACACTCTGCCCCAAACTAACTTAAAAAACTCGCGGCAAATTCTTTTTATATCCACCAGAACCCTCAGGCCCGTTTAGCTTAAGTATCTTTCCGACTTGTTGTTCAATTTTTATCGCCCGAAGAACTACAAAATCCTGCTCTGGGTATACGATACAATAATGCAGAAAAAAATGCCTAAAAGATCACAATCTTAATCGGCTTTTTACGACACACTCATTAGTTAGGCCATAGGACAAGTTAAAAAGTTGTCGGGTTCTTTTCCTTAAAATCGGATTCGTCTTGCTGTGAGATTTAATATAATGCAATGATGTTAAAAGTTTGTCGAGAATGCTTGGTAATAATGCTTTTTCCTTTTTTATCTGGGGGGATTAAAATCACCAAATATATTTAGCCCCACGTGAATTGCTTTTCATTCAGAGTGTAATTTTTTTCTTTTTGTTACAGGTACGTTGCAACTAAGAAATAATTGGAAGAGATAGATCACGCAGTCTTTTTTTGGTATCTTGGTCCGTTGGTATCCGTTCTGCTGCGTCAGGCAAGTGCATTAATGAATATTTATCGGATATATCTTAAATCGTGGTGGTATATAGCACTTCCCGCGTTTAAATTTTGTGTCTTTTTGTTTGCTGGTGCAATTTAAACTTTCTGGGATTCTTTACCGATCGCTTTCATTGGTAATATAAACGTCATGCCTTGAGAGAATTTAAAACTTCATTAACGTTGGTATTATTGTAGTAAATTCATATCTGTAGATTTGGCATTACAAAATGTTCTTTTCATTATTCAAAGTTACATGCAGTGTAGTAACAACTTATAAGATTATTTTTCATTCGATTAAATCTTTTCTTTACTTTGTGGTCATTACACAAATAATTCTAAATATTCTTATTAGACTTTAAATAAATTTTCTGCGGGTTAAAATTTTTTTTTTGTGCTTTCATAAAAGTACAGGGTTATTCACGCTATATGACATGGAATATTGGACAAAATACATGACGTTCAAAAAGTTTCACTTTTGGGGTATATGGGGGTCTATTATGGTTACTTTTTAAAATTATTTTCATATTATACAGGGCGTTTCAAAAGCCCTAAAGTAGTCGCAAAACTAAGTAGTTGGTGGAAAAATATTTCTAATAAGAGATATTCGGAATTTAGTGTGGACTATAATAAGTTACTTATTTATAGGGTGTTCCATTTAAAAGAAATTATCTTTTATTCCTGACAAGTTTACGGGTCACTCGGTGTGTGTAAAAATATTTTCAGTTGGTGAAACTATTAAAACAATATATATTGCAGTTATCAACATTTTTATTCAATTAATAGTTATCTAGTAAATGAACTTTTCCATTTAGAAAATTCACTCTGTATATACTATTTAATACGAGTGAAACTATTAAATTTTTAAAATTAACACAGATAATAAAATTTGGTTTAATTTTAATGCTGTTTCAAATAAAAAACAATTGAGGATTCTAGCGACCAAAAAAAATTCCTTAAATGGTTGGGCACCTTTATTTTCCTGTACACTGTCGTTCAAATGTATTTGGACATTCAAGGTTTTAGGAAAAATGAATAAAAAAGGCGAATTAAAGAGCCAATACATATTTTTTTTTATTTATATACAAATATAATTGCACAGTAGTATTACCACAGACCTCATACACTGCCAATTAACCGTATGCGCATCGCTACGGCGCACCATCAAAAGACTAAAGGACATCTTGGAACACAGGCGTCATTATATGCGTCATGTTTCATGTAGCGTCATGCTTACGTTAGTTTTCTTTAGGAAGTATTTGCGTTAAGTCACGTTACGTTTTCTGCAAGTTGACAAGTGTTACTGATGTTACCTAACCTTGCAGTTTCATTGTTTTATTTACTTTGTTTGCTTTATTCTTTCACGGACTGTTTCGAATATTATATATTATTCACCCGATATTTTTGTTTTACGTGTAAGGCTGTGGTGTAAGTATGCATATTATAGCACTAACAATTGGGCTTATATGACAATTAATCCAGGTAGTTTTTCCTAAAGAAAAGTGATGCCATCGTGTCGTAAAATCCTGCAAAAGCAATAGTTACAAAGATGACGGATTACTAACTTTTCCTAGGTAAGTTGCAGAAATGCCATAGCTTAAAAATATTCTGATATTATGATAATACTTAGTGTTTCTATGTGAAATAATTTTTTGTAGAATGCCCAAACATTGTTATGTGGATTACTGTTACAGGAGGTACTATAAATCACTGCAAAAGTAAGCGTGCATATGTTTGTTCACTACATTTCCTCGAAAAGGATTTTTATAAGACGGGACAGATTGTGCGAATTAAAGAGGGAGTTATTCCAACATTGAATTCGGACAAAGAAAATCTAAAAAAGTATATTTTTATTTAGAATCACTTGATATTCCTGAAAACAAAGGGTAGAGGTAAATAAATGATGTATAATATATATATTTCTTTAAATTTTCTTCACTATTTCTTAGATAAATTAATTAATCTTTAATTAATATTTGCCAGTTCACTGAAAAACAAATTTGGAAAGTAATGCCCTTGACAGGAAACAAGGTTCCACAAGAAGAAAACCTCCTAACGACTTTTGTTTATTTACTATCAAGTCATGTTCCCCGAAACATTTTTTCTAGTTTATCCCATCATTTGGTAGATATATCACCTCTGGAAGAAACTTATGTTTCAATTTTAAGTAAAACCATAATATCGTCTAATAGCAAAATTATATTTCATAATTTAGCGAGTTTACGGAAAAAATACAAGGAAAATCAATAAGGAAGGAATTAAGTAAACTAATATTATTTAGTCATCAATAAATTATACAACTACTGCAGTATATTA
The DNA here is from genome assembly GCA_949128085.1 of Cetonia aurata. Classification (NCBI taxonomy): domain Eukaryota; kingdom Metazoa; phylum Arthropoda; class Insecta; order Coleoptera; family Scarabaeidae; genus Cetonia; species Cetonia aurata. The sequence continues at coordinate 14,210,575 of OX421889.1, forward strand.
TTTACTCCTAAAGACAACATACAATGTTGGATTGTTATGACAGGTCGTGAAGATCTCATGAAACTTGCATTTGCAAATGCAAGTGCTATTAAAATTTATTGGTATCCTTAACTTTAGTTATTTGAATATCCGCCATGGTATCGACGTCATTGATGACGTTTGTGTTCCAATATGGCGCATTTCAATTGATGGCAGTTTTGAGTTCAATATCACCACTCTATCATCTCTATGAGAATTACACATTATATCAATACTTCTGATTCATCTAAGTGACTTCAATGGCAATTACTTTTTCCAAAGTTTCTGGTGTTATCTGGGACCATGCTTCTTGCAGCTTCTTCTACATATCAGCCTTCGATGTTGGTGCTGATTTTCGAACCTCATGATCAAGTGTTTCGCACAGTACCTCGATGGTATTGCTTTCCATATAATTATTAAATTTTACAAGAATGAATTTCGTAAAAGCTATGTTGTATAAATACTTCTATAAAATATGGCTGCCAAAATACTTATGAACGGTAGTGTATATAATAAAACACGATTGTGATAGCAAACTGGGGTCAATCACATTCTTTAGCTACTGCGTTTTACAAAATGCAAATATCTTTACAATTCAAATATCTTTGATTTGGCAATTTTAAGTATAATTGTTAGACGTAAGCTATGGAATTTTTCTTCCTAAAAAATTCTTTTTTGTTTGAAGAAAAGAACATATTGTTTTTTAAGAATATTTGTCATTTTTGTGTTATCAACAAACTAGGTTCTGTCCGGTATACAGTCAAAGGTAACTCAAAATTTATGTTTAAAATATGTAAAATTCTTAAAACTTAAAAGCTGTATTTGTTACACCATTATTCTCTGTTGTTATCTCAAAACATTTAGAATTTTGTTTTAAAGAATCAATCCATGCATTTCACCCCACTTTATATAAATATTGACTTGTATAAAACTTCTTTTAGAGCAAATTTTGGCATGCTACTAAACTAATCAGTTGTGTAAAAATATTAATTCCCTGTCCTCCTATCTTCATGTAATATCCCTTATTGCACTATTAAAACCTTTACAATCTGATACTTCAAAATTGTGTATTGGTTTCTGTAATTTGGACACTTTTTACATCCACATAATCTGCAGACCTTCTTACAACACCTAAAACATACACCATTTTCGTGTCTAGTAAATTGTGTTTCTATTTGTCTGTTCATTAAGTCGAGTCAGTAAAAACAAAATTTTTTTGTGCAATGAATGAAAGCTATTTTTTTTCCAATGCCACATCATTTTGATATTTCGATGTGATATACACACTTGACTAATAAATATTTTTACTAACACGACTTAATGAAGAAACTATAATCTATTTACAAAGGCATTATAAAACGTGTACTTGCTAATTTGTGTTTGCTGTTTCCATAGCATTTACTGCATTGCCATGATAGTATTGCCAATAGAAGATGACATATTTTCCCAATGTTATTGCTTAGTGTGTCAAATTTTAGAAATGATGTTAAAGTTTGATATTAGTGTCAAATTTTAATGCTAATATTTCTTTCAAAAATGTTTCTTCCCCCACCTCTTTTTACTGATTTTGTTTTGTGTTTTCTATTCAAAACATCTGTTTTTATAATCGGCTTAATACCTTGTTAATATCATCCATAACTTTTGATCCTAGGACGAGTTCCCTTTCCTGTTTTTCTAATACAAACATTATTCTAATATTGAATTTATAAAATTTGTTTTTTTTTTCAATTGCAACGCTAAACTATTTTCTTTGTGTTTTGTGGGATGTACAAATAAATTTCTTCTAAAATTCATTGTTTCTCTTCTCATGGGGTAGTTTTTCAAGTTAAATTTTGTTTGTCCACTATATAAAACCTTTATCTGGATCTGCATTTGCAAGCAATTGTGTGTAAATTTGATTATTTTGGTTATTATTGCCAACATAATAAATAATATTCAACAGGAAATATGGTAAATATATGCACAATGTGTTTTTATACCTCCGAGAAAGATTTACAATGTTTCTAATTAGCAATAGGCTTTAGCCTGACTAAATGCTTTTACAGTTAAAAGATATTTTTAGCTTCCTTCAATACTTTATTATCTAATCGCTAATTACAATTTACAATATAAATTATTTATTAAAATATCACACTTACAAACATTAAATACATTAGCAATTTTATGGCCATTATGAAGGTCGGTTCACACTGTTTCGATGCAACAGATTAGTGCATACCCACCTTTAATATTACACTCATTCGTTTATGTGAGAGACTAGCTGGTTCTAACACCGACTATCGCCGTTATTAAATACTTAAGATATCCACGAAAAATCCGTATGTACAAAATTCTTAAAAATAATATTTATTGATAGTGTCAAATGTCGTTTCTATGATCTTCCTTTATCATATCTGCCCCCTTTTCCGCAATCATATAAGTTGGGGCATTTGTATGAGCAGCTGTGATCTCCGGCATTATTGACGGATCTATGACACGTAGATTTTTGATTCCGTGCACTTGTAATCTGGGATTAACGACGGTAGTCTTGTCAGTAGCAGGGCCCATCTTGCAAGTACCACTTTGGTGGTAAATAGTTAAAGTGAAATGCCTACTCATGCAGTCCCAGTAATTGTCGCTTCCAAATCCAAACACGGCGCACTTTGGCAACGGTTTAGTGTATAAAGTTGTCCCAATTTTTTACCATGGCCGGTTGTGATGTTATATTCAATATCACTTTGATACCTTTGATCATGACATCCATGTCATTTGGGTCGCTAAAATAATGCGGATAAATCAACGGTTTAGATCTGTAGTTGTTGCTCTTCAACATGATCCTTCCTCGACTCTTCGGCCTTAGAATCATAGGGAAAATCATGAAGGAATCCCTGTCTTTGATCGGGCCGTAAACTTCCTCAAATAGTTGTGTCCTGATATGGAAATCCCTATATAAGACTGGATCGGACACCATGGATCCTCCCAAATAGAATAATTCCATGTTAGGATGCGCGTTTGGATCGTTTGAGTTTTCAGTGTTGTGGAAGGAACAAGCTTCTAAGCCCCCAGGCACCGAGATGGGTCCTTTGTGGTTGTTGAAATAATCTTGCAGATTAGGGGATCTGAACATTCTTTCCGTTGTCAAGGCTATGGAGTCGTTTACTAAAAAGGTGATGCCACCACAAGCGATGTGATCCATTAGATTGTATCTGGAAAATTAAATGTTTTAATAAAAATAAATAGAGGGATTTCTTATAAGCTAATTACCCAACTCTTAAATTCTGTATCGCAGGTATTCCTTTGCTCTTCAAGTGTTGCCTAGGCCCAACACCAGAGAGCATCAATATTTGAGGAGAACCTATAGCTCCGGCTGATAGAATCACCTCTTTTTTTTGCTTTGATCGTGTATGGAGCCCTCCTTCCTCTGGTAAAGCACTCCACTCCATAAGCAACCTTTGTGTTCGGATCTATAAGCACCTTACTCACTTGAGTCACTTTTTTTAAGAATAAATTCTTCCTATTTCTTATCGGATGCAAATATGCCCTGCTGCTACTGTGTCTAACCCCATCCTTTATCGAGGCCTGCGAGTAGGAGATTCCAATCATTTCTTTTCCGTTATAATCTATGTATTTCCAACCCAACTCTCCTCCAGCTTCAATTAAACTAGAAGCGATTTTTGTGTGGTAAGGCGGGTTGCTTATCGATAAATATCCGCCTTTGCCGTGGTATTCTGGGTCGAACATATCGGTTACTTCGAAATTTTCGATCTTCTTGAAGTAGGGAAGCACCTCTTCGTATGACCAGCCCGTGTTTCCCATCCTAGCCCAATTGTTATAATCTTCGTGGTGTCCTCGAGAGTACAGCATGTAATTCAGCACGGAAGATCCGCCTACCACTTTACCACGTGGAAAATGGCACTCGTTATTTTCCATTCCCAAGCAGAAGTTACCGCTGGGCTGCGTCATGTACCTCCAATTGTTTTCCGTGAATTGCAGATAGTTGGCCAGCAATGGAATATCCATCAGGTAATTTTCGTGAGTACCTTTAAATTGTAGAATCAGTATTTTCGTTGTTAATGTTTGTGTTAAAAAGAGAAGAAATGGCACGGATAACACATTTTCAAACACCAAGCTTCACTAGTAAAACTGAACTGAGCATTATGTTCGGTGTTACTGTTAATGATGCTTTGCTATTGAAATGTGCTTCCATTGTAATGAAGTTTGTGGTAAGGGAATGTGCGTGAAAAAAAAATATTAAGGTTACCTGCTTCTATCAGTAAGACATTCCAATTTGGATTCTCTGTTAGTCTATTGGCCAGGACACATCCAGCGGTACCAGCGCCTACTATAATAAAGTCGTATTCACTGTTCAGATTTATGGTATCAGGAGGTTCTAACTCAATTTGATGTTCTCCTTGTATCCATGCATTTAGAACTGCTTCTAGTACTTGGGCTTGTGTTGCTGACAATAATAATATTGTGGCCAATACTGTTAAGCAGGTGGTCCAGCTTGCCATTTCTTCTTGATACGTAGTGGTTGCTGTAAACACATGAGGTATTTTAAGTAATAGTATGGCTTGTAATGCAAAAGGATTTAATGTAAATCAACATTAGCTTAAAAGATTTTAAAATTATTGCATTATAATGAAGGGTTAATGGTGAGTAAAATATGCTTTCTTTAGTTGTCTATAATACCCAACACTCAAAGTTTTTTTTTGAATATGCAAATCTTTGGAACAATTGAATCCAAATTGATCCAAAGGTGATCAATTATTGTTCCACAGATTTGCATATTACCAAAGGATTGTGGTATAGAAGAACACCCATTGTTTTCCGCAAAATTATGTGAGGAATAGCTTCAAAAAGCAAGGAGATGATCAAGATTTTATAGGTTATAATCTGGCTTCATCGGGGACTTGATCTAGGTTGCCAGGGTTATCAAAATGAAAAAGACAAATATATGTGTGGGATACTACAGAACAATTGAGTCACGAAATATTTGGAAATTCGTAAAAAAATTTTTGATATGAAACCACGAATAGTGTAAATAGAGATAACTACAAAAATTGGCCCAATCTTTATTATAGATGTTCTGCATACACCTCTATATATGATTTGCAAAAAAAAACATTTAGATTTTTTTTTTCAGAATTGGTGGTTTTGAAACAAACAAATTTTTTTTATAAAGAATGACATTTTTTCGTTAAACAACAAATAATTTTTTTTCCCGCTTGTTCAGTCCATCCGGGGACACATTGTATTCGTGGTTTTCGATACTATTAAATCCAACATCACTGATTTTGTCAATAAACGTAGAGTTCTTCGACAACTTCCTCCTGCTTCGCCGTAGACATAAATCATATCGAACAACTCGCGTGTGGTATAAGCCATATCCGATGTGTTCATGCGTAAGTATCCAGACAGACTGAGACTCAGAGCGTAGTTATACGTCGCGTGTTGCCTGCCCTACCTTCGTTGGTTAGAAGTGTAGTGTCTCAAATACCAGTGGCGTGACGGATATTTAATAAATATCTTTGCCATTTTTTTCCTCACGTATGCGTGGGAATTTTGGAAAAATTAATTTAGATAAAAGGTGTAATAAAATTAGGGCTTCTCATTTTTAATACGTTGTACTCTTATTTCAGGGACACCCTGTATAAGTAAAATGGATTTACATCAAGTAAACACCGAATCTATTCAAATGTTAAATTAAACTTTGTTTAAATTTAGTAAAATGTGCTTCCATTAACTATTATTTCTTTTAAATGATGATCTTCGATACTATAGAAAAATTGGTTCTCCATAGAATTAACAGCATAAATATTAGTATACTATACAAACTAAACATTTGCAATAATTATTGTGTTCTAATTTAATTTAAATATACATATATTTAAATGGTTTGTCACGCTTTCTTTTCAGGTTTTACAATAGCTAATTAGTGCCTAATTACAACTGTCAGAACTGTTTATTTACTTGTTGCATTTTTACATAAAATATTTGATTAATTATATTTGCAAAAAAAAACTAGTTTTTCATAACCAGATTTTATAAAATATTTTCACGAAAGCTATTTATATAGAGAGCAATTAGTACGAAAAAGTTTCACATTGGAAATATAACATTAAAAATATTAATTTTGTGCCCAATTAGTATTAATCACAAGTTCAAGTTATTTATAAAGATAATATGAGTGTGTAATATTGTATATACAGTATATCTAATTGACCCGGAATAATATGAAGAAGATATCATTTTTTTTCAGTCATATATTTATCAAAAAATATGACTTTTTCATAAAACTTGATTTAGATAATATCAAAAATTGTTATATATAAAAAAGACTTGATTTGAATTAAAAATTATATACATAGTCTAATTAAAATAACAAATAATGTAAATTTTAAACTTGTTGATGACTTATATCAGTTTCATTTTGAATTTATGAAGTATGCAGTGCTATTAAGTATTGAAAAAGAAAATTAGATTCAAATCAATCAGGTGTTGGAACGTTAAACATAATTTAAATTCTAAGTTGATTGTTATTAATTAAGATAACCAACAATTATAAAAAACAAAAGACATCTATCATCACATCATTTTAACACAATTTATTCTTTCGTATAAGATGTATCATCAAATTTTCTGGCAATCGTTGCATATTAGAAATAGTTTTTAACTCTAAACAATTTTATCTTTATGACAATGTTTGATATTCTTTAGAATAAAGGTACTTACTTTATTGTTCAGCAAAATTCATATTTTTTGACAAATCTCGGAGGTATATAACTGAAAGACATTGATGTTAAATCATACAATTTTTTTTTTATATAAAGAATAAATTTTTCATTCTAGAACTAATAATAAAAAAAAACCATATTGTTCCAAATTAAATACACACAGAAAAATGCATTCTCAGTTCAAAACAAAATATTGTTTTAACACAATTTTCTTATGGAGAAAATTAAATAATTTTGTTGTAAGTAAATCTTTTACAACTAAGAAAATAGAAAGTTTTAATTCAAGAAAATTTTTGTCTCGATGAATTTTCTTAACTAGAGAATATATTTGTTTAGTGCAAGTAAATAGAGAATGAAGTTTATCGTACACGCGCAGCAATACGTGGGATTTATTTAATAAATTCTAGCGCATCACAAACAGGGCTTTATTATTTTTACGGATGGCTCCAGAAGTAGTAGTATTAGTAGTAGTTAATAAAGTTACAAACTATATAAATTAGATAATGGCGCATCTGTTTTTACTGCAGAGGCGGTTGCCATTTTGGAATTTGCTATGGAGCCAAGATAAACTCCCGGTGTATTGTTATCATGTCAGATTCCGCCACAGTGTTTTGGGATCTATAAGTAGCAGCAGTCTACAGGCAGATAATCCTATGGTTGCAGAAATCATTAAGTTGACAGTTGCCTTCAAGAGAATGCATATTCTTACAAAATTTTATTGGGTTAAAGGACATTCAGGTATCACATTTAATGGGAAAGTTGATAACCTTGCCAAACTAAGTAGCACTGATGGTATTATTCCATACCAACTTATCCTTAATATCAGAGAAATTTTGAAATTAGCGGACCAGGATGTGAGATATTGCGCTTGGGAAGATTCATGGCAAAGACCTTGTAAAATAAAAATGTCACAGTATGCCTATATACATCCGACAGCTAACAGAAAGCGGTGGTACTACTCACAAAGTAAAATCTCTATAGACACTATCGTACAACAATAGCTCGACTGAAATTTGGACACGGCCAATATCCGGCAAATTTGTTTAGACTTGGCATAAAAGCGTCTTCACCTAAATGTCACTGTAGTTATGAAATTGCAGACCTTAATCCATATCCATATATTATTCAATTGTGTTTTACACCAAGATGTGCTGGATGAATCTATCTTACAGTTAGTTTCAGAAAACGTACAATTACCAAGTAGCTTGACTACCTTACTATATTCTAACAAGGAAAATGTGTATAACCTTATAGTTACCACCCTGCACAAAATGAATGTTGACATTTGAAAACAGCTGCGAAATATCCTCATCCCTAGATTCCTGTGTGGGTTGACCTATTTTCCGTTGGCCGTTTTCTTGTGTCTTTTGTTAGTCATCTCGATAGGCCCCGAGATGTGAAATATGTTATATACAGGGTTGCTCACTAGTGCGTCAAAGTCCAATATAGTCTTTAAAAATAAAACTGAAGGAATTTATTTTATGAAAAGTGGTACAGTAATCAAAAACGCACATTTAAAAATAATTTGAAATATACAGGGTGATGCCCTAAAGCCGGGTACATTAAACATTTTTTTTAAACGAAACGCCCTGTATATCTTTTGTGTTTTCTTATCCGCTTTAAATTGTGTTTTCAACGATGCCCGGGTTTTTGGTTTTGAGTGACGCATTGTTGAGTTATTAACGAAAATTAAAAAAAAATGGTCGTTACAAGGTTTACCATACTAATTCCATGGGAAAGTATTACGATTAGCTAAGACAAAATTATTGAGTAAGTATGCAGCCAAGGGATGTGTTGAACGTACAAAATGATTAAACATTAATTTTATTATACAGGATATTTGTTACGATGCAGTCAATTTGGCGATTGTCAAAGAGCGTTTCCTGAATTATTTCAAATGGAACACCCCGTATATTATTAAATTTTTTGAATGGCCTGTTAATTGCGCGCAATTTTTGTTAATAATGTCCTATACCCAAACCCAATAATTTCAAAGTTATTTTCAATTCTTCATTACAAACCGCGAATTATTTCTTTTCGATTCGATCTAGTGTACTTACTTATCGGGCGAACGCTTTGACAAACAAAAACAAAAAGTAGCAAATGTGTAAAATCTTAATTATTGCTGTTACTTAGGCATTAGTGATTTCTTAAGTTTTTGCCTTTAATATTGTCATTGTATTATTTATTAATTGGATTAGTTGGTACGTAGTTTTCTTGCACATTTGTTATTTGTCACATATCATTATTACGATTTTTAGTTAAGTCAATATGCAGTTTGAAAGAAACGAACTCGTTGACATGATTTTTATTATGGGATCTGCCCAAAAAAATTGTTTGTTAATTCAGCGAATTTATGCGCAAACATATCATAACAGAAGACAACCTTCAGTTACAAGTTTGGAAAGCCTGAAGGAAAGATTCGTTAGAACAGGAAATGTGAGTTATGAAAAGTGCGAAAGGAGAAAGAGGACAAGTGACGAAGATAAATGGAATGTCTTGTTATCAGTAATTGAGAAGCCCTCTACTAGTTCGGCTAAAATAGCAACAGAAACTAATGTACCACGATCTACTGTTAGCAAGATTTTAAGAAATCATAAATATCATGACTACAGTATATCTTTTCATCAAGAACTGTTGGCTTGTGATTTAGATACTAGAAGGACATTTTGCGAATGGGGATTAGAAATTGAAGGGGTAACACCTAACTTCTTTCAAAAAGTATTGTTTACTGACGAATTCACCTTTACTCAGAGTGATAGCCCAAACTGTCATAATCTTCATACTTATGCTACAGGAAACCCAAGAATATTAAGAGCGGTTGATAAACAGAGGCGATGGACTGTAAATGTTTGGGGTGGTATTATGGGTAATTTTATAATTGGACCACATTTCTTTAATGGACATCTTAATGGTGCACAATATTTGAATTTCTTGCAATATGACTTGCCTCAGCTTCTGCCAAACGTTCCCCCAGTTCTAAGCGAAAATATGTGGTTCCAGCACGACGGTGCTCCAGCACATTTTGCACTAGATGTCCGACAACATTTGAATCAAGTATTCGAAGATAGATGGATCGGCCGCGGGGGTCCTATTAGTTGGCCATCTAGATCGCCGGATTTAACGAAACTTGATTTTTTTCTATGGGGATACATAAAAGATATTGTATACCAGACACCTCCAACTACAGCAGACGATATGAGGCAACGTATAGGTAATACATGTTTTTGAAACAGTTTCTATTGAGATGTTACAACACGTAAATAGGTCCTTTCTGTCAAGGTTGCAAATGTGTTCTAATCAAAATGGAGGTCACTTTGAGAATTTATTGTAAATATTACCTTTAACAAAATTACAGTTTGATACCTTTTGTCGTTTATTTGTTTTAGTTTGTCAAAGCGTTTGCTCGGTACATGATCGAATCGAAAACAAATAAGCGGTTTGTAATGAAAAATTGAAAATAACTTTGAAATTATTGGGTTTGGGTATAGGACATTATTAATAAAAATTAAGCGCAATTAACGGGCCATTCCAAAAATTTAATAATATACGGGGTGTTTCATTTGAAATAATTCAGGAAAAGTTCTTTGACAATCGCCAAATTTACTGCATCGTAACAAATACCCTGTATAACAAAATTAATGTTTAATCATTTTGTACGTTCAACACATCCTTTGGCTGCACACTTACTACAAAATTTTGTCTTAGCTAATCGTAATACTGTCGCATGGAATTAGTATGGTAAACCTTGTCACGACCATTTTTTTTTAATTTTCGTTAATAACTCAACAATACGTCACTCAAAACCAAAAACCCAGGGATCGTTGAAAACACAATTTAAAGCAGATAAGAAAACAAAAAATATACGTTTCGTTTAAAAAAAATTGTTGAATGTGCCCCGCTTTAAGGCATCACCCTGTAACTTCAAATTATTTTTAAAATGTGCGTTTTTGGTTACAGCACCACTTTTCATAAAATAAATTCCTTCGGTTTTATTTTTTAAAGACTATATTGGACTTTGACGCACTAATGAGCAATCCTGTATATACGTTCCACATTGTATTTCACAGTACCTTCATACGAATTACAGAGGCATATGGGCTACGATCCCGAGATGCCAAAATAATAAAAAAAAATAGATAAAACTTAAGGTGGCTGCATTCATTTCATAAATGGAACTCTGAAATAACTTCTTTAAATATTATACCCTATTTTCTATCATTTTGTAGACAACTTTCTTTACAATTTGTAAATAAGGCACCGTTAAAACTACTTGTTGCTCCCAAACAAGTTTTTCAAACCAAGCATTTATTGCACATAAATAATAGGTACTTTTTATTTCATAGAAATAAATATTTATGCTTGTCTAAAGCGTTATGATTTCAATTCAAGAATTATAAAATTTTGCTCCAAGACTAATGCTTTTAATGCAAGTAAACGATATCCTTAAGTGGAGACTAAAAGTAGTTTCATCGAAGACTGCTAACCTCTTAAGATTTCTTGCTTTCCTAAAGAAGTTCTTGTCTTGTGGATATTCAAAACCTAGGTTTATTTGGTCCAAGACAGATTTATTTAAGGTAAGCATGCATTTTTCTATGTGTAAGAATGCACTATATACTGATATTATAATAACCATTACTTTGCTGTCGTAAGCATTCGCATATTTAAACTACTAAACTTTTGAAACTGATATATGAGATTGGACAATTTCAATTAATGTTAAATTATTATTATAAATTCCTACAAAACTATTGCATCATAGCAACCGGTGATAACTTTCTAGCAGGTGAATTGGAAAGCTTGGTTAAACAAACGAAATAAATTTGGATCATAAATGCGTTTAGTGACGGTCGATTTAAATACAAAACGATTTCAGGAGACACATAGCTAAAGTTTTTTTAACACATCGTTGTAACGTGTTTACTTTTTCAGTACTTATCTTTTCCAGCTAAGAATACAATATTAAATGTCTACCATCTTTAAACGAAGAAAAGGAAGTTGAAAACTAACTAGTCGTCTACTATTATTATTTTTCAAAGTTACAGCTGCATTTGAGGTATTTCTGGTGCATTAAATCTTATGAAATCGTCATTAGAAGCAAGAAATTTAAATTATTTTTCCAATTTAATGAATGAAAAATTATGTTTTGCCCGTGAAACGATAGTGACCCTCTTTAATGACAAGTAAGCTAATGTACAATCTAAAAGTTAATACTCACCAAATGCTTCATCCTGACAGAATAATTTTGCACTCAAAAAAAAGTTTAATTCTAAAGCAGTTAATGCAATAATTTTATACGACACTTAAATGACACACTCTGCCCCAAACTAACTTAAAAAACTCGCGGCAAATTCTTTTTATATCCACCAGAACCCTCAGGCCCGTTTAGCTTAAGTATCTTTCCGACTTGTTGTTCAATTTTTATCGCCCGAAGAACTACAAAATCCTGCTCTGGGTATACGATACAATAATGCAGAAAAAAATGCCTAAAAGATCACAATCTTAATCGGCTTTTTACGACACACTCATTAGTTAGGCCATAGGACAAGTTAAAAAGTTGTCGGGTTCTTTTCCTTAAAATCGGATTCGTCTTGCTGTGAGATTTAATATAATGCAATGATGTTAAAAGTTTGTCGAGAATGCTTGGTAATAATGCTTTTTCCTTTTTTATCTGGGGGGATTAAAATCACCAAATATATTTAGCCCCACGTGAATTGCTTTTCATTCAGAGTGTAATTTTTTTCTTTTTGTTACAGGTACGTTGCAACTAAGAAATAATTGGAAGAGATACATCACGCAGTCTTTTTTTGGTATCTTGGTCCGTTGGTATCCGTTCTGCTGCGTCAGGCAAGTGCATTAATGAATATTTATCGGATATATCTTAAATCGTGGTGGTATATAGCACTTCCCGCGTTTAAATTTTGTGTCTTTTTTTTTGCTGGTGCAATTTAAACTTTCTGGGATTCTTTACCGATCGCTTTCATTGGTAATATAAACGTCATGCCTTGAGAGAATTTAAAACTTCATTAACGTTGGTATTATTGTAGTAAATTCATATCTGTAGATTTGGCATTACAAAATGTTCTTTTCATTATTCAAAGTTACATGCAGTGTAGTAACAACTTATAAGATTATTTTTCATTCGATTAAATCTTTTCTTTACTTTGTGGTCATTACACAAATAATTCTAAATATTCTTATTAGACTTTAAATAAATTTTCTGCGGGTTAAAATTTTTTTTTTGTGCTTTCATAAAAGTACAGGGTTATTCACGCTATATGACATGGAATATTGGACAAAATACATGACGTTCAAAAAGTTTCACTTTTGGGGTATATGGGGGTCTATTATGGTTACTTTTTAAAATTATTTTCATATTATACAGGGCGTTTCAAAAGCCCTAAAGTAGTCGCAAAACTAAGTAGTTGGTGGAAAAATATTTATAATAAAAGATATTCGGAATTTAGTGTGGACTATAATAAGTTACTTATTTATAGGGTGTTCCATTTAAAAGAAATTATCTTTTATTCCTGACAAGTTTACGGGTCACTCGGTGTGTGTAAAAATATTTTCAGTTGGTGAAACTATTAAAACAATATATATTGCAGTTATCAACATTTTTATTCAATTAATAGTTATCTAGTAAATGAACTTTTCCATTTAGAAAATTCACTCTGTATATACTATTTAATACGAGTGAAACTATTAAATTTTTAAAATTAACACAGATAATAAAATTTGGTTTAATTTTAATGCTGTTTCAAATTAAAAACAATTGAGGATTCTAGCGACCAAAAAAAATTCCTTAAATGGTTGGGCACCTTTATTTTCCTGTACACTGTCGTTCAAATGTATTTGGACATTCAAGGTTTTAGGAAAAATCAATAAAAAAGGCGAATTAAAGAGCCAATACCTACATATTTTTTTTTATTTATATACAAATATAATTGCACAGTAGTATTACCACAGACCTCATACACTGCCAATTAACCGTGTTTGCGTTTATTATAATAGTATATTTAAGTTGGTACACCTGTCTTCTATCAGTTACTTTTTTGTTTAATTTTAATTTAGGTTAGTAGTACTGTCAAGTTGAGAGTTCTAGAAAGTTCGTTACATAGTTATACATAGTTTCATAATACATAGTAGTTCATGTACAATTGTGTGTGTTTGACAATAAATTGACACAACATACAGAGTTTATCATTTCAACAATCAAGCGAGCTATCGAAGCAAAACAACACTAAACATAATTTGGTCCTTCGAACCACATCAAGTAAGCAAGAGGTTAGGTTTCAAATCGACTGAAACTGACATAGCAACAGCAGCATTACATATCAAACCGGTGAGTGCTCTCATATTCCCGTATTATCCCTTGTATTTCCCGTTACATATCAAAACACATAGACAAACAAACATGCAAGAATTAAAAGGTAAAAGAAAGCAATTTAAATCAAAGCTAACAAAGTTTGCAACATTTTTGGACGTTCATAAACCCGATCAAATAGGAGAAGTAAAGTTAAGATTAGAAAAAGTAGAAAAGGTGTGGGAATCATTTGAGGATATTCAAACAGAAATCGAGTTATTAGATGAAACAGAAGAAAATTACCGAAACAATTTCGAGGATATATTTTATAAGGTAGTTGCAAAAGCAAGAGCAATAGTTACAGACAAGCCAGCTAATTTAAACACAAATGAGAATTCAAACACACAAACGTCAATTTCAAATGCAATTAAGGTTAAGTTACCCACAATTAATTTGCCTAGCTTTAATGGGAGTTATAGCGAGTGGCTAATGTTCAGTGACGCATTTATTTCTATAATAGAAAAAAACGAAGCATTATCTAATACTCAAAAGTTTCAATATTTACGGGGGTCACTTCAAAATGAACCTTTGCAAGTAATTCAATCATTAGAAACAACCGAGGAAAACTACAAAATAGCGTGGAATTTATTAAAGGCAAGATACGAAAATAAACAGCTGATTATAAATACTCATTTAAAACATTTATTTGAAATTACACCCATTACTAAAGAATCACATACTAATGTAAGACAATTTATAGATGTTATACGTACAAATACTAACGCATTACAAACGTTAAAAGAACCTGTAGGAAAATGGGATACTATGTTGATATATTTATTTAATACTAAGTTAGATTGGCGTACGAGACAGTTATGGCAGGAAAAAGTAGCAACTTTAGAATCTACTAAACATCCAACATTAAATAATTTCTTGGAATTTCCCTCAACGAGAAGTCAAGCTTTAGAAATGGCGGAAAGAACACCCAAAAATGATGTTAACCATAAGTCATTTACATCTAAAAGGAATGTGTCATTTATGACAACAGTTGCACCAAAGTGTGAATATTGTAAGGAACAGCATTATTTGTTTAAATGTGAGAAATTTCTAGAATTATTGCCTGATCAGAGATTTGTAGAGATTCAAAAATTAGGTTTATGTGTAAATTGTTTTAAATCAGGTCACTTCGTAAAACAATGCAAAAGTCAATCATCTTGCAAAAAATGTCATAAACGTCATAACACTCTGTTGCATAGAGATAGTAAAGAGGCTAAGGGTGACACAACAGTTGAAGCAATTCAAAAGGATTCTACGGCATTAGTAAATCATTCCATACAACAAAGCAATTCCTATGTATTTTTGCCCACAGTAGAAGTTTTTGTATTTGATGGAAAAGGTAATACACATAAGGCAAGAGCGTTATTAGATTCAGGTAGTCAGTCAAATTTTATCACTCGAGCACTTTTGGATAAATTAGCATTAACGTCTCGTAAGTTGAATATATCTATCTATGGAGTGAGTGACAATCTGACACAGATAACAGAGGAAGTAGAAATAAAGATCAAATCTAGAATTAATGGCTTTAATACAAAAATGAATTGTTTAATATTAGAAAAAATCACAGAAAAAATACCGTTCGTAAATATAGAGAAAAATTCATTAGAGTTACCAAAACATCTAGAATTGGCTGATCAAAATTTCAGTATATCAAACACGATTGATTTATTAATTGGTTCGGAAATATTTTGGAATATTCTTTGTAATGGTCAAATTAAACTGGGGAAAAATCAACCGATATTGCAAAAAACTGTTTTTGGATGGACGGTCTCAGGAGCAACTTCATACGCAAATATATTGCCAAAATTTTCTCATTTATCAGTAGAATCATCTCTGCAAGCACAACTAGAAAAATTTTGGAAAATAGAAGATGTAGGCGAAGACAGAATTTTGACGACAGAAGAGCAAGCTTGTGAAGAATATTTTCAAGGAACTACACAAAGAAATGAACAAGGGAGATTTGTTGTTGGATTACCAAAGAAAGAAGGTATTCAGCTAGGAAACTCTTTGGAAAGTGTTAAGCACAGATTTAACTATCTAGAAAGGCGTTTGTCCAATAACGAAGAATTAAGAAAGGAATACCAAGTATTTATGAAGCAATATGAGGATTTGAATCACATGACAAAGGTTGGAAATTTAGAACAAGAACAGACCGCAGATAATTGTTGTTATCTACCACATCATCCAGTGATTAAAGAAGAAAGTATTACCACAAAGGTGAGAGTGGTATTTGACGCATCTCATAAGACAGATCTTGGAACATCGTTAAATGATATGCTCATGGTGGGGCCTGTCATTCAAGATGATTTGTTCAATATTGTACTGAGGTTCAGAACCTATGAGTATGTAATCACAGCAGACATCGCCATGATGTACAGACAAATTCTAATAAGAGCGGAAGATCGTCATTTACAAAAAATATTGTGGAGAAAGGATATCACGGAATCTACAGAAATTTTTAGTATAAATACTGTTACTTACGGCACCGCATCTGCACCATACCTCGCGACGAGATGCTTAAGACAACTAGCAGACGAAGATGGAGATAAATTTGGGTTAGCCAAACGAGCGCTAATACGAGATTTTTATATGGATGATGTTTTAACTGGAGCGAACACAAAGGAGCAAGCCATTGAATTACAAAAACAATTGACCAAATTACTAGCTGGTGGCGGATTTGAACTACGGAAGTGGAGAACAAACCAACAAGACATTTTGAAACATTTATCAACATCGGAGAAGAATAATGAGTTATTGGTCATTCAAGAGGAGGGCTCAATGAAGGTACTTGGTCTGCTTTGGAATTCATCAACAGATACCTTAAATTATAATGTTAAATCAAACCATTCAATCAAAGTGAATAAGAGAAACATTCTTTCACAGATAGCACAGATATTTGACCCTTTAGGTTTGATTGGTCCAATAACCGTGAAGGCAAAATGTATCATGCAAAAACTATGGCAGCTTAAATTGACGTGGGAAGAATCCGTACCGCAGGAAATATATAACGAGTGGTTAAGCCTTCGTAATTCACTCACGGCTTTAAATGAATTGCGAATTCCCAGAAATGTCAACCCAGGAAGCAAAGATGACTGCTATGTAGAGATACATGGATTTTGCGACGCTTCTACAATTGCGTACGGAGCATGTGTATATGTTAGGAGTCAAAATAATGATGGAATTTATCATACAAATTTACTCTGTGCAAAGGCACGAGTAGCACCTCTAAAAACAATTTCTTTGCCAAGATTAGAACTTTGTGGAGCAACTTTATTAGCAAAATTGATATCGACGGTAAAACATTCGTTAGAGTCTAGAATCAAGAAAACATATTTGTGGAGCGACTCTAAGATTGCATTGGCTTGGATTAAAACTGATCCCAGACCTTTGGTGGCACGGACCATCATTTCTTTTAAAAGAATGTGATCATTGGCCACACGGTGATATTCCACAATATGAACTCAAAGACATGCTGGAAGCCAAACAAAGTTCAGTAACTTGTATTTCATCTACAACAAGTCTAGGAATTTGGGAAAAATATTCAGATTTACATAAGATGATTAGAATTGTAGCATATTGTATTAGATTTGGACACAACTTAAGAAAAACATCACAAGGTAGACGTACAGGAAAATTAACAATTTCTGAAATCACAGAAGCAACAAATACGTTAATTAAAATTTGCCAAGTTGAACAATTCGACGAAGACATCAAGGCACTACGCAATGGACAGTGTGTGCCCAAGAAAAGCAAATTAAAAGATTTATCACCCTTTTTGGATGAATGTGGCATCATACGAGTTGGAGGACGTCTTAAACACTCCGATCTTGCATACAATCAAAAGTATCCAATAGTATTGCCTTATAAACATTCTGTCACTAAGTTAGTTATTAAGTATGAACATGAACGGACCTTACACTCAGGAATCAACTCTACTCTAGCTCACATCAGACAATCATATTGGCCACTAAAGGGAAGGCAAGTCGTTAAGAATCACATTCGCAATTGTGTAGCTTGTTTCAAGGCACAACCCAGAATTTATTCACCTAAAATGGGAGACCTACCTAAAAATAGAGTCACCGTATCACGACCTTTTGTCACAGTATCAATCGACTACACTGGTCCTTATGAATTAAAAGATGGCAGTTTAAGAACCAGAAGGTTGATAAAGGGCTATCTTTGTTTGTTTGTTTGCCTTACCACCAAGGCTGTGCATATAGAACTTATCACGGATCTGACAAGCGATGGATTTCTATCTATACTAAAGCGATTTGTCTCGCGTCGAGGAATTTGCACAGATATCTATTCCGACAACGCAACTAATTTTGTGGGTGCTGATAACCAATTGCAAAACATTATTAAGCTAGTTAATGCAGACACATTTCAAGCACATTTAAACAAACTGCAAATTAAGTGGCATTTTATTCCTGCAAGGTCACCGCATTTCGGCGGACTTTGGGAAGCTGCTGTTAAATCTTATAAACATCATTTAAAACGTGTTCTTACTAATATTCACTTAAGTTATGAACAATTTTACACACTGCTAAATCAGATAGAAGCGATGCTAAACTCTAGACCGCTAATCCCTTTATCTTCTGATCCTTGGACCTTGACATCCTGACACCCGGACATTTCTTAATTGGTGGACCACTCACGGCGTTACCTGAAAGAGATTGGGGTAATACCAAGACCAACTTCACCAAGAAATATCAACATCTTCAACAACTGGGTCAACATATGTATATGGAATCGATGGCAACAAGAATACCTGCACCATTTACAACAACGGACGAAATGGCAATTCGGCAAAGACGTTTCGCTAAAGGTGGGAGCAATGGTAATGTTAAAGGAGGACAACGTTCCACCCCTGCATTGGCCTTTAGGAAGAATTACCTCTACTCATCCTGGAAAGGATAATATTGTGCGAGTGATTAGTGTGAAAACCAAAAATGGTGTCGTGAAACGGGGAGTTAACAAAGTGGCATTATTACCTATAGAGACTAGTATATATTAAAGTTTTGAAAGCGAGTCTTTCAACGTGGGCAGGATGTTTGCGTTTATTATAATAGAATATTTAAGTTGGTACACCTGTCTTCTATCAGTTACTTTTTGGTTTAATTTTAATTTAGGTTAGTAGTACTGTCAAGTTGAGAGTTCTAGAAAGTTCGTTACATAGTTATATATAGTTTCATAATACATAGTAGTTCATGTACAATTGTGTGTGTATGACAATAAATCGACACAACATACAGAGTTTATCATTTCAACAATCAAGCGAGCTATCGAAGCAAAACAACACTAAACACCAGGTATTCGATGCATATTCAATTTCTAACATAAATGTTCGTAACGCTCTTCCCACCCCTTGCTCTATTCATTGTCGATCTTTACCGAAGAAATCGACCAATAAGCTGTATTGCCACTCACACGTGTTATGTACGTGTGATACAGGTGTACGTATTCGTGTCGGTGCATGTTTGTGTCTGCACAGAGAAAAATCCATGTTGTAATATTTACACTTCACTGTTTGACGGAAATTGTAGTAAGAATTCCTATAATTGGTTTAGCTACATAAATATGTGATACTACAGTTTTTGTCGTAAAGATGGCGCTACGCTTGTTTCATAATCTTTGAAATTCGTACTCGATGTAAATTGTGATCGATAAATGTGGCTGCGTAATATCTATATGATGCTTATACATGGTTAACGTCGTGTAAAAAGTACTGTGGACAATCGCCCACAGACGAGAATTACGAGGCGCTTCAATACCGGTAGTACACTCTACAGTACAGGGGCCGGTCTGATTCCCGCAATCCTGCCCGATACGACGGCAATTCGCCCGGCTGTCACCGGCTAATCAAATTATATTAATTAATTATAATTAAAAATTATTAAACTAAATTTATTATAGTTTTCATTGTTAACAGTTATTATCAAATATAATCAGCGGTACTAGACATTTTTTTCACATTTGCTAACATGTATGCTCAAATTAATAATACAAATATAGTACACTTTACCATACGAGTTAATAAAAAGTATTCACAGATATTTACTATACAGATATTGTCACCGGTAATATAAAATATGATTGTCCCTATAGGAGCTATAAAATTT
This sequence comes from Cetonia aurata, assembly GCA_949128085.1. Taxonomy (NCBI): domain Eukaryota; kingdom Metazoa; phylum Arthropoda; class Insecta; order Coleoptera; family Scarabaeidae; genus Cetonia; species Cetonia aurata. The sequence continues at coordinate 14,230,791 of OX421889.1, forward strand.
ATTAAAGTATACTATATTTATGTTAAAGAGTACTATCTATTTCTCTCAGTGTACTGCCGCTCTTATATAGTCTGTGCATCATTTCTGAAATCATCACTATTGATTATAAAGTCAAAAACTTCAATTAATTTGGTTTTATGTAATTGAACTGTAAATACTGCTCGCGATGTAAAATTCCGTCTTGTATTAACGCTACTTGGTAAGCTCCTGTCGCATATTGTATTTAAAATGTTGGTTCGTTTAGTTGATTTTGAAAAAATGTAGTAAATCCGCTTAAATTAGAAAAGAAAATTCTAGATTCTTTGTTTATATTACAAGCTTTACTCAAAACTGAATTTAAGGCATGAACATGACAATGTACAAAAAGAGCTTGAAGTGCAATTGTTTTTATTTTACTTTGTAAATCATTTAAATGCCATGCCATAAGAGATGCACCATCATATGTTTGAGCAACTAATTTTTTTTTAAAATCATATTTTTCGCAGTTATTTGATAAAAGGTTAAATAAATCTTCAGCTGTTCGACTGGATGATACACCAAAAAAACCCAATAACTTTACCGCTCACATAACGTAATATGATTTATAATTGAGACTTGCAGGAAATATCTGTAGTTTCATCTACTTGCCAAGAAAAAAACGGAGCTTCTTTCTTTCTGTATCTATTTCTTGTTTTAATACAAAAGAAATACAATCTATTAAATCATTTTGTATAGATTTAGATGTACCCGAAAAAATATTACTATTACTAACAAATTTATTAAAACTAGGTTCATATTTACTGCAGAGTTCGAGTAATTCTTTATAATTTCCATGATTAAAAGAATCTGAAGTTTCATTGTGTCCCCGAAAAGCTAAATGTTGTGATGCTAAAAACATTGTTACATTTCTCTTCTCTAACTCAATTATTATAGGCAATAATTTCATCTTTGCGCGCGCCGTCTACAGCAGTAGCAATATTTTGTTTTCCAAATAATTTAAATTTGCACATCGATGAAATGTGTTCTTTAGACTTAGAAAGCCGTTCAGTAGCGCACGGGAGATTTTTTGAATCTGTATAACCTAATTTCGACCACGTTTCGGTTTGGTTACAAAAAAAGTAGACATGGCCAACAAAATAATCTTTCCCGTTTAATTGAATCCGTTAACCAACTACATTTAGTGTACCACAATGAAGTAGAGCTGCGATTTTGCCGGTTGCCGTCGTTAGATACTACAGATAGGCCGTGGTTTCTCAATGTTTTGTACGATGTGTAATTTCGTCTCTATGTTTAAACAACTAAAAGAATTTCTTACCAACCAGTCGACAATATCTTGGCAAATTCTAATTTCGTTCATTTTATCCATTTTGTGTGCGTAAGCTAACAAAACTCACCTAACGCTTCTTAAGTTATTAATACTGGGAGCTGGGAATCGCATGGGCAGTTGTCCACCAACGTTTTACGACCGATTATTCGCCGTATAAGTGCACGTGCACTTACGGAGACGCATTACTTTCAGCCATGGCATTAATCATCGGCGCGAAGCCAAATCTGTGGGCTAGCCTCCTCGCTTGCTATTATAGTGCGTACAGTAAAATTTTGCGCATTATTGGAAATTTGTTTGCATTTTTAAATTAAGTAATGAATAAATATACTATTGATTATACTTTTTGTTTGCAAAATTGCTTTAGTTTAATATATAGTCGATGCTTAAATATTATTTTAATACATAATAAACGCTACTTATTTATTAAAAATAATAGGGGAGGCCTAGCCTCCGTAGCTGGATTCCCCTGACGAGCCGCCATTGCCGCTCTATCATCATCCATGTTTTCAAATGACAGTCTAACCAATCGTTTAGCGATGAATCCACTTTATCCGAAATTTGTTGCTTGATGTACCTAACCAAGTTCCCAAAAGGCAATACCCTTGTTTCGATAGATGTTTCACGGCCACGATATGCATTATTAACTGTTTTATAGTATATTAAAAACACGATGTTTCTATTGTTTTTTTTTCTAATTCCGATTCTATATACAGACTGTTTAGCAGAGCGATGTAAGGTTTTGTACGGTCTATATGCTTTTCTGCTATAACTGTAATTTTAATATGAGGAAATTTTCTATGTTCATAATTTTACCTCGTGTCGGATTTGAACTAGGCACCTTCCGCTTGCCGGGCGGACACTCTACCAATTTTTAACATAGAAAATTTCCTCATATTAAAATTACAGTTATAGCAGAAACGCATTTATTTAATGATTTCGCACTGTAAGAAAATTGCACTATTGCAACTTTTTTTTTTAGTTTTGTGATATCACGGTAAGAGTTGTTTTCTATCGTAGTATAATACACCTTTCTTTGAGAAGAAGCAATTAATTAAAGCCCGAAGTCATATAAAAGTTTTCTTTCTTTTTAAATTAAACGATTTCAATGTTAAAATTACTTTAAAAACTTTCTTATTTCATGCCCTTTCGGAGAGTAGAGCAAGCGTTAGACGGTTACTACTTTTACACAGAAAAAAAAAAGTTCTTGAATCAAACAAATATGTCTTTGATATTATTTTTTTGACTAAACAATAGTTTATTTGTGTCAAACAATATTTTTTTAAAGCAACAACTTTAATTTGTTTGAATTGACAATCATTTTTGTTTGATATATTTTTTTAGACTCAAATAAATATATTTTAGAATGTAGGCATAATATATCAGTAAAATTGCCCGTCACCGACTAGTTGTTTAATGTGTAATATGATATGCAATTTGTTGTAAATACAAATATACTCTTTTTACTAAAAATAATGTATAAAGATGTTATTTTTTTCTTCAATATAATAAGTTATTAATGTAGTTTTGTTTTCAACGGTTATTCCTCGATAAAAGAGCAATTTTTCGACTTCGACGCGTTTTCTGTTGACTTAACCTAAAAAACCTTTATTTATAAAAAGTTACGTACGTAAGACGTAATTTTCGTAGAAGAAAAGTATCTAAATATACTATCGTGTCTACATACGGTGTAGAATGATTCTACACCGTATTTCCAAAAATTGCAAATATCGGGATGATTACTCTTAAATTTACAATTTTACAGTATGGAATCTAATTGAACTATTAATCTTTTTTTCTATGGGAAATAAATTGTTACCTTTAACAACCTAGTTATTATAAGAAACCGAAATTTTGTTTAATATTCACGCAAAAATGTTATGCAATACCTACACCACATTACCAAAGAAATAAAGATTAATTCATGAAATTTTAGTTACCTCCTTGTATAATGTACAATTTATGTATTTGCTTGTGGAGTATTTCATATTCATATCAGTTAATAAAATTTTTTTTTATTAATATTACACTGCGTTGTTACATTGGTCTTTACCATTAGCGCGCTAGTCAATTGGAATCTTTTTTGTGACAGCCTCCTACCTCTTCGTATTTCTTTTTAATGTAAACAAACATAAAATTACGTGTCATAATGATAAGAGTTTGGGCCAGTAAGCCAGGAATTTACAGTGCATGTGACAGGGTTGTTTCTGTCTCGCTAAGATCCGAGTAAGGTAACTTAAAACCTCGTTTAAAATAGCTCTGTGGTAAAGGGGCCAAAGGGGTCGGGGGTTGGCGCTGTATTCTGCAACCTGTAAGTTCGACTCTGAATGCCGGCATTTTTTCTGCATTTCAAGTTAAATACTAGAATGATCAGTTTCATTAGGGTACAGGAGAACATTTAATTTAGAGGAATTGTTTGTAATATCATTATTTCATTAGGTATAGGATTGTTAGAAATAAGTAATTTATTGGTCCTTTTGGGAAAAAATATATAAAATATTATTTGAAAGAGGACAAATAAATTACCCGAAACGAAATGGTAAAAATCGATTAAATTACTGATAATCAAACCGGCATTCCCAATAAAAAAATAAGAGAAACAAAAATTGCAAGATATCCGGTTAAATAATATCAACAATAAATCTGAATTACTTCTGTTTACTCCCTAAAATACCAAAATAAACAATGATATTACAGACAATCTGTGAAAATTAAACGTAATTTTGCGCATTCGTTGTAATACCTAATTTGAAAAAAGGAAAAAAAAAATTGTGCTGGCATACAGTCCCGAATTCACAGATTGCGAAGCGTCGTAGAACCAAACGTCTACTCTCGATCCTTGTCCCATTGAGCTATTTTAGGCGGCATTTTAAGTTTCCTTATTCGGATACCCTTAGCGAAAAACAGCCCTATCACAGGCAGTATTACGATCGCTTTTTATTACATTCTGATATGTTTACATAAATCTTTCATGTTACTGTTTAACGCGATAATATTTATAGATTTTATTGTACGAAAATAAAAAAACACTGCATACAGAAATAAAAATAAAAAAATTGTGCTACAAACATTGTACATTACGGATCACTACTATATGACCTTGTTAGATTGGCTGCCTACCTCCTACGCTAACTCGATTCGCATTTAATTCTTGAAATACTGTACACCACAGACCTGATAGACTGCCAATGAACCGTATGCGCATCGCTACGGCGCACCATCAAAAATCGACAGGACATCTTGGAATACAGGCGTCATTACTTGCGTCACGATTCATGTAGCGTCATGCTTACGTTAGTTTTCTATAGGAAGTTTTTGTGTTAAGCCACGTTAAGTTTTTTGCAAGTTGACAAGTCTTACTGGTATTACCTAACCTTGTAGATCGATTGTTTTATTTACTCTCTTTGTGTTATTATTTCTCGGACTATTTCTTAATATTATAAATTATTCACCGAATATTTTTGATTTATTTGTAAGTATGCATATTATAGCATTAATAATTGGGCTTATGTGATAATTAATCCAGGTAGTTTTTCCTGAAAAAAGTGATGCCATCGTGTCATGTAAAATCCTGTAAAAGCAATAGTTACAAAGATGACGGAGAACTAACTTTTCATATGTAAGTTGCAGAATAATGCCATAGCTTAAATATATTCTGAAATTATGATAATACTTGGTGTTTCTATGTGAAATAATTTTTTATAGAATGCCCAAACATTGTTGTGTGGATTACTATAAATCCCAGCAAAAGTAAGCGTGCATATGTTTGTTCATTACATTTCCTCGAAAAGGATTCTTGTAGAGCGGGACAGATTGTGCGAATTAAAGAGGGAGTTATTCCAACATTGAATTCAGACAAAGAAAATCTAAAAAAGTATATTTTTATTTAGAATCACTTGATATTCCTGAAAACAAAGGGTAGAGGTAAATAAATGATGTATAACATATATATTTCTTTAAATTTTCTGCACTATTTCTTAGGTAAATCTAATCTGCCCATCAAAGGAGGTACGATATATTTGCCAGTTCACCGAAAAACCAATTCGGAAAGTAATGGTCTTGACAGGAAACAAGATTCCACAAGAAGAAAATTTCCTAACGACTTTTGTTTATTTACTATCAACTCACATTCCCCAAAACATTTTTTCTAGTTTATCCCATCATTTGTTAGATATGTCACCTCTGGAAGAAACTTGTGTTTCAATTTTAAGTAAAACCATAATATCGTCTTATAGCAAAATTAGATTTCATAATTTAGCCAAGAAGTTTACAGAATAAATACAAGGTAAATCAATAAGGAAGGAATTAAGTAAACTAATATTATTTAATCATCAATAAATTATACAACAACTACCGCAGTATATTATTTACTCTTAAAGACAACATACAATGTTGGATTGTTATGACAAGTCGTGAAGATCTTATGAAACTTGTATTAGATTTTTCCTACGTATTTTTATATGGCGTTGAAAGAAATTTTTTCTTTTCTCTCTTATTAAACCTGACAACGAATGAAGTATATGTTACCAGTTAATCGTAAGTTTAGAAACTGTTTATAGGTCTAAGTTGTCCACAACTTTAATAAAAAAAACAATGCCATATAAAATACATAGGATAAAATCTAACATATGCTACTAATTATTACAAATTCCAAGTGCTATTAAAATTTATTGATATCCTTAACTTTATTTATTTGAATATCCGCCATGGTACCGACGTCATTGATGACGCCTGTATTCCAATATGGCGCATTTCAATTGATGGCAGTTTTGAGTTCAATATCAGCAGTCTATCATGTCTATGATGTACACGTGTCGTGTTATATATTTTTGTATTTCAAAACGTACCTTTTTCTTTGTATTAATAGTAAATAAACTAATGTGTGTTCATAATGCAACAATACGTGTTTGTTATTTAATGACATTACTCAAGGATCTTCTGTGAACAAGTTTTTCTAATTGCTTAGCAGCAAAGAAGCTAGGAAAACCCAACAGGGTCAAATATATGCTCAGTTTTCAGCAAAAAATCCACTGGGGCGATTTTTAGCTACGCCCTTTACATCGTATTTTTATTACGAATGTATTACTAATATGGTATTATTACTAATCACATTGCTAATATACGTATATTATATAATACATAATCATCAAAAATATATTATAATAAGTTTATTGAAAATACAACGTAATTTTATTAAATGTCAGTCTATCACAAATTAATTCATTATCAAATGCATATTCAGTATTATTTGATGTAACCAGAAATTCCTTATTTATGACCAGTTTATGTGGTGTCTTTATTATCAAGATACAATCGTGATCTCATGTGAGATTTTTAAAGAAAAAAGAGAGCATTACTGTAACCGTTAGGTCAAAGTCAACGAATACTACTCAAATCAATGTTTATTTATCAATTTCATAAAAATAATAAGTGTATCTAATAAACTATTAGGTATCTAATTATCGTAGGAATTTATCTATGTTTTAAATTTGTAATCTTGAGGCAGCTATTTATATTTATTTTGAATAAAAATTTTAATATATCCATTCCTCAAACTATATACAGTGTGTCCCACATCTATTTTCCCGCGCATTTACTCGGAAAGTAATACAGATAAAAAGTTGCAGTAAAATCCAGTGGAAATAAGACGACATTGTACATCAAATTCTGGCATTATAAAACACCCTGTATAAATAGCCTTTTACCCCCCTCCCCCACTTTATATTTTTTAAATTGCACCCCTTTTTTTTCGCAAATTTTCGATAGTTACCAGGCTTATAAATACAGTCGTATGTATCTTTTTATTAATATTATACGAAATGTTCTCAAAAACTAATTCCAAAATCTATGCAGTTAGAGCATAAATGCTGGACTGAAGTGTGCCGCTCCCATGAAATATGACTTAGCATCCCTTCTAATGTCAAACCAATCCATATGATTACAATCCGAGTGAAAAATCATCTCAGTGACCATTCGGTTTTTATGATCATTCGAATGATGATTATATCAAGTTTTTGAAAGATATCGGTTTTTCCCAACACTAGTTTGTACTAGTTTTAAAAAAAAATTAAATTGCTTTTTCTCCAAACTATATTTTTATGACATAACACCTTTATCCACTCAACGCTTCAATTGTAAATATATAAATTATTATATCTATTTATTATATTAAATTACTGTGGTTTAGTATTAACTCATTTTATTATTTATTATTATTCATTGCAACTTGTGTTTTTGTTGCTTGAATCGACGTTACGTATCGTATACTGAACAAATTATAATAAAATTATATTGTTTCTAACGTAGAAAAGAACAGCTTCTAGGTGTTATACCCAAATTAATTTTTTTCATATTAACGTAGTGTTAGATATGAAACTGCGCATTTTTGCTTCACAAATAACAAATTTATCCCAACCTTTTACAATACAGAAGCTACCCGAGTAATACCTTACCCAAACTGCTGGCGAAGTAACCATCTCTATTTACTATCGAAAGTTATGCGTGGTTATCACGTGGTTATGCTCTTTATGTTAGGGATATTCCGCGGTGTGGCGCTGATGCTCGTACACATCACAGATAACATACCGTACACATAAAAACGAAACGAACTGTCCGGCTGGATCAGCTGCGTTTTTCCTGTTATTCTATATTCTCTTCATTATTCATTCATTCGGTGCTGTCGCTTGATGCGATAGCGTCCGACACATGTTAGGCGTCCGCATCACTTTGAATCAGTTTTCCGTTCTACAAACACTAGTGTATAATTACATTATTGCAGTAGTCATCTGTTATTGAATCCAATTATTACAAGGTTATTATCCAGTTATATTACAGAATGTTCCCACTAAGCTTTCTTCTAAGCAATTTATGCTATTTTAAGTGGCTTTTTGGAATAGGTACATCGTTTAATTTTACATCTTCAAATTGGGTAAGTTTCTTAATTTTATTATGTTATTTTCGGTAAGGCTTGTTGATTTAGATTTATATGCGGACAATATTCTTATTTATTATTATCTGAAATAAAAACAAGTGCATTCATTGTATAAACGTTTTCAATACTATTTCGATATTGCACTTATTGTTAGTAACAAGACGGTATTTGATTTTTTGTATAATGCAATCGGGTCAAACAACTTTCTAATTTAGTTTCACATTGCATTATCACCTGGTGTGCAACTGCTTGTTCTACCACTTTTGCCCTATTGCATTCCATTTGCATTTTTTTCTTGTCTCTATATCACATTTGAACCTTCTTTAGCTTATTTATTGTAAATCTGTTGTTCACATAATTTTATTTTATAGGAACATTCTTGACAAATGATACATCATGAATCCTGGAAAGCGATCGCCCTTATGATGAATTTTAATTGGAGCATTCTTCTATATTCTTGAAATGTAAGTTCAAAGTATTTTTTACTTATTGCATTACTCCAAAATATTTTTGTTAAGAAACAAGATGTTGTTGACATTGTGTCTTTTTTTTAATGTTCGTGATTAACCAAGATATGCAATATAATTATTTATTAGACAAGTTGGAAAAGTAGATAAAATATTTTTTTTGTATTTGCATAGCTTTGCATAAAAAAATACCTTTTAAATATATAGTATATATTTAAAAAGATAAAACTTGCTTGTGTTCATGTAACCTTAGAATAAATATAAATTTAAAATATTGCTTTCAATTTTTGTTTACTGATGAAATCATTTGAATGTTTGAATTTTTAAAACTGTTTAAATTGTAAATATAATGTTCTTAATGTTAAAAAAAAAAGTCGGGTACAAAAATGCAGTTTTTAACAATTCAATGATACTGTATATAATGTAGTGATGGGGCAATCAGATCCAAAAAGTATGCGATAAGCTTAAACGGATATGTAGTCACTATGCTCAGTTCATACAGGTACCGACTATTTTTAGTCGATAAGGAAAAAGATTTGTTAAGCAAAATGTAGTTGATAAGGAAAAGGATTCGTTAAGCAAAATGTAGTCGATAAGGAAAAAGATTCGTTAAGCAAAACATCCTTGAGAATAGTACCTACATACATATCGTGGCAGCAGTTATAAACAGAGAACACAAAAACTAAGCACAAAAAACACAAGTATGATAGGATTACTCTACCACGTAGGATACACGATATTTAAAAATTGTTTGATTTTAAGAGTTAAGTAATACATTTTAACTCATAACTACTTCTTACTAAGACGGTTAACTTAAAATATACGACGTTACGAATACTAGTTTCGAGGTAGAGTATCTTTCCCAATTCTTAAGAGTTCTTACATTTTACAATTAACGAAAGTAAATATTGCATTCTTTGAATAATGCGATAAACACATGCGAATAGCAATAATCCCCGAGTTAGATATAATTAACAATAAGCAAGATTAAGGTATGCAATAATACAATTATATACAAATATTGTACAGCTGTTATTATTAAAAGAGAACGCAAAAAACAAGAAAAAAGAAAAACGCCGAAGCCCGCCTCGCTATCTACATACATACATATGTATGTATGCAGGTACTATTTTCAAGGATGTGGATCGGTTCGCCTATATTTTGCTTAACGAATCTTTTTCCTTATCGACTACATTTTTCTTAACGAATCTTTTTCCTTATCGACTACCTTTTGCTTAACGAATCTTTTTCCTTATCGACTAAAGATAGTCGGTACCTGTATGAACCGAGCGTAGTGACTACATATCCGTTTAGAGGTGGGGCAAATATATCAGTATTCGTTAAGATATCGGTAATATGGAGTGATATTAGGTATTACTAATATGCATGAACTTATGTATTATGATATTGTGATATTCACTATCTAGACGCGGCAAGTAGGATATGAATGAATACCATATCGACCATACGTACCTACATACTATCATTTACGATTATATTCTAAGAACGATAAAGATTAGTATACTGCTGAGGTTATATAATAAACAAAGAGTGTAGTATAATATAAAACAGATATGGTAACATTAACGAAAATAAAAAACAAACTTTGTATTTGCACTTTTCTTTAAATGAAGAATCCGAGTAGCAAAATCTCAATTCCCTTCAATTATTTTTAGTGATTTTAATATAAATGTATTAAAGTAGCTGTTAATATAATATGCAAAATACCTTATAGGTAAATTCATGCAAACCTCTGGAGTTACTAATAAAAAAAGGCGCGAACTGAAAATTTGCTACTTAGGTATCCTATTTTTGTTTTGATTTATACCCATAAAAAGAAAAAAAGAAATGTAAGTATGTATATTCAATAATTCGAATTAAAATTACAGCCATAAAAATGAAAAAATCTATTTTATTTCAAAATACATTGTATTTCACCTAATATATGCGTTACCTATCACGGTTTTACTTCAGTTATTATAATAATAATAAATAAGTTTTTAATATTTTAAACGGCTTGTTCTTCAATTTATGTGAATTAGCAAGAAGGCGATACTATACATATGTATAAATATGTGTTTATACCACTGCATTAAACAAGGCAACAAAAAATTATATCCCCTCATATACCTAATATATGTGTTACGTATCAATATATATCCGTATATATTCGTATGCTGAAGGATACGTAGTATATCTCATACTTGCACTGTAATACGGTTGCTCGGCAATCCTGATATTACTAATATTCTCGTATCGGTTTAGGTATTATAATACCGCTTAACGAATATATTCATATTAGGTGATATCGCCAAATACTGGTATCGACCCACCTCTATATCCGTTTAAGCTTATCGGATACTTTTTGGATCTGATTGCCCCACCACTAATATAATGTAATAGAAAGAAATCAACATCCTACAATATTTTATTTTACGACGGTCAACTTTGTAATCATAATCATCCAGTTCTAAGGAAATTGTTGGTATAGATAAGAACGAAATCACCGGAAGTGGTTCAGCATTTACGTATTAAATAACAGGTTTTGATAGCCTTCATATAGATTTCTAGTATTTAGAATAAACAAAAATACGCTCTACTTGTTGGCTTGCTTTTTCTATGAAATAGTAGGAAATGTTTTTATACAATAAAATGACCTAAAAGAGAAATTAAATGAAAATGTTGGTTTTTTTCAATTATTTCTACATACACAGAAAAATTATAAGGATGCACCTCCTTTACTAAAAAGATGTACATATTTACATCTCTTTATTTAGTGGAAAAGCATAGGATATTTTGAAATCATTTTTACTTAGTTGAATACTAGACTTTTGTGTGTACAAGTTAAAATTATTTTGGATTATACATTTGAATTATAATACAGTTACCTTTTTTTAAATGGAACATCCTGATGTAGCTAATGACATATTTGAAATATAAGAACCAAATTAGAGCAAATTTATATAATAATCCATATTTGTAGGTAACTAAAGCCATAGGTTTTTCAGGTATTTTAAAATTTATGAAATTGCATTACAAAATTTAAATTTGATTTTTATTCTGTAAGCACACCTAACTATATTCATTATTCATTTAAAAGGCTGAGCAATGGAATATAGTGAAATTTTGGCCACACAGTTATACTGGGTGTTAATCAACAATTGTTTAAGTTTGATGACTTTTGCAGTAAATTAACTTTCTTATCTCAAATAGATCACCTTATATCTAGTATATACTGTCCAACGTAGAATTTAATTGCCTCTCAAAATGTACCTATTACGGTTTCTTATATCTAACATTAATATTTTTCCGAGGACTACATACATTTTATTTAAGTATAAAGGTGGCCTTGGGTATAGCAATTTATAAAAAACAATTTATCATTATTCGACAGCAATCAAAGTTTACTTTAGTTCATCTGTGAAATTTATGGTTAAAATCGTTCCAAAAAATGATATTCAAGAGAGAATCGACATGATTTTGACAATTAATTAATGCGAGAAAATGTTGTCGTGAATCAAGGGTATACGCACAAAAGTGTATCCGTATAGAACACATAAAGATAAGGACCTATCATATTCAATCTTACGTTTCCTCCCCATATCTTAAGGAACTATCGGTGTTGGTGATCTAGAATCCGGAGTAAATGCGGATCTTCATCACTATAAAAATGAAATTTGTGTCTGTTAGTAAAACCATTTTTGTGAAAGGAACATTCATCCGAAAATAAAACAATTACAACAAAAAAATCTTTATTTTTTTCGGTATTTGTCCAAAAGTCAAGTCGATGCTGGAAATCTCTCTCATTAATCTGTCAATGTATTTGGATATAGTATGAGTGAAATTTGTATTTTGTAATAACCTTGCTTACTTATACCTGTTTCCTGGCTAATTTTGTGCTGACTGGTATGAGGATTTCCCATAATAGGTTAGACTTCAAGAAACTCATTTTCTTTAATTCTTACAGAAGGCTTCCATCGGTTGGGCTTTCTCAAATTTTACGCTTCCAGTTTGCCGAAACGTTTGAAGTGCGCTGTCAAATGCAGTATTTCTTGGATGTGATTTATCCAGATATTCTTGTACACACACCCTTGATGCAAGGAAGCAGTTTTCTTCGCATTCACAAATTATCAAAATCATGTCCATTCTCCCTTGAATAGACTAAGTTTTCATTTTTTCTTTGGAACGATTTTAACCAAAAATTTCACGGGTGCACTAAACAAAGCTTTTATTGCTGTCAAATAAAGATAAATTGTTTGTTTTTTATAAGTTGCTCTGTCCAAAACCATCTTTGCTTAAATAAAATGTATATAGCCATCGGAAAAGGAAATGCTAACCACGAGAAAAGCGCTAATGTTAGAAATAGGGAACCCTAGTACATTTTGAAAGGCAATTAAAAGTTCTAGTATAATTAGATATAGGCCGTTCTATTTAAGATAAGAAAGTTAATTTATTGCAAAACTCATCTTAAACAAGTGTTTTTAACACCCAGTATAACTGTGTGACCAAAATTTCACTACTTTCCATTGCTCAGCTTCTTAGCCGAATAATGAATGTTGTTAGGTGTAAATTATAGTACATTTTGCCCGTACACGGCCCAGTGATTAATAATAATGATTAGGAAAATATATTCTTAATACAACCGTGTATACTCGGTGGCCAGAAAAGGGCGGATAATCGCCAGGTAGAACGATTCTTTGTTCAATTCTGAGGCGGTAATCTTAATCCAAAAAAGTTATACGGTCCTTCCTTAAGGCATACTAGACCATCAAACCTTAAGATGTACGACTAAAATTTAGCAAAATTCGTCAAATTTATCTATGTAAAATCATTGTGGTGAAATTTAGAAATGGAATTATCTCAAATGCATTGATGTAACTAATCGATTAATACCAATGGTTTATATTTTTAACATTTCTTCATTGGCGTTTTTGAAATTAAAGTACATATGGCAACGTGGTACTGTAAGGCTGCTTGTTTAAAAGTAATAAGTAGTTGTCAATTTTTGACGTTTCTCATGTGACATTTGGCTGTTGAAATAAGATAAACATTTTGTGCTGTTCTTAATACTGAACAATGTTTACCTTTGGAGAATACGCCGACATGTACATATATGGTATTCGGCTTTTGCAATGGAAATGCAAACTTGGCAAAAGAGGAATCTCAAATACGGTATCCACAACGGCGACATCCATCCACCAACACATTCCGTAGATTGGATCAGCGACTTAGAGAAACTGGCACCTTTATACCGAATTATCGTAACAGCGGTAGACCTAGAGAGCGTCGAACAGTTCAATTAGAAGAGCAAATATTGGATACTGTTTACGAAGATCCGACGTCCAGCACAAGACAAATAACTCGGGAATTGAATATTCCTAGCAAAACAACAGTGCACTCAGCACTATCTCAAAATCTTTTGCGTCCGTTTCATGCAAGGAAAGTGCAGCCTTTGTATGTAAACGATAATGTGCACAGAAGAATGTTTTGTAACAATGTTTTACAAATGATTCAAGAAGAGCCGAACTTTTTATTGCATATTCTCTGGAGCGACGAATGCTTGTTTACGAGAGATGGCGTCTTTAATAGCCATAATTTTCATTTTTGGGCGGACGAAAATCGCAACGCAGTAAGGGAAATTGGACATCAGAGAAGATTTTTGGTAAATGTTTGGATGGGGATTTTAAATTCCGAGTTGTTGGACCAATATTTCTTCCAAATCGTCTAAATGGAATTCAGTACGTAAAGTTTTTAGAAGAAGTACTGGATAATATTCCATTTGAGACCCAACATGTTCTACATGCATGACGGGGCACCCGCTCACAATGCCAGAATTTCGAGGGATTGGTTAAACGAACACTTTCCGAATCGGTGACGGTGCAATAGCATGGCCATCAAGATCTCCCGATATTAATCCTCTGGCCTTTTTCGTTTGGGGGTTTTTAAAGGAAAAGGTCTATGCAACGCCTCCAGCTAACGAAGAGGATGTAATTAATAAAATTACGGCGGCAGTTCGATTAATCACCCCCGATATGTTGGAGCGCGTTTTGAATTCGCTTCCTCGAAGATTGGAATTATGTCTGGAAACTGATGGCTACCAATTTGAACAGTTGTTATAATTTTTTCATATTATTTTTAAATTTCGATAAAATTTTTATCCATGTTAACATAAAATTCTTGCTAATTTGCGTATTTACTTGATTTATAGTAAATAATAAAATGATTACTGCCACAGTACTTGTCTGATTAGGTGTTGCCAAATTTACAATTCTTTTAAGCTGCTCGTGTGAGAAAACACTGTACTACTTTTATCAATTAAGATTGTCAACTCAGAATTAAACAAAAATTTGGCCTGCGTGGTGTTGTCCGCATGTTTCTGGCCACCGTGTATATATACCTTACATTAATTATAATTAACTAAATAAAATTCAATAACGTACCAGAGGTAATTTTAAATTTTAATGCAAATTGTGTAAAGAAATTGTTTACCGTAAACCACTACAAAAAGTGAGGACAGATATGTATTTATTTTGAGTAAAAACCTTAATACTTCTGTTCCCCAAAGTATAACATTTATTTCCTCTAAATTGCTACTGATGTATCAAAGCATGCTATAAAAATAGCACTAGATGTTTTAAAAAAGTATCCAGAAAGACGAAATATGAAACATTAAATAATCGCTAGCATATAAAAAAAAATATTTCCATTTTATAACACCGCGGATATTAAATATTTAGTATATCAAATAATAAATATATCTCACTTTATTTAAAAACTGCTACATTTTATTACATAATTAAACAAATCCACATGTTTTAAATATTCAACACAATAAGTGCAAATTTTTTTTTATTTCTGTAATTTTTCCTTTAGATAGATCAAAGGATTTCTTATCTCTAAACAAATGTATTCACTCCCTAGTGCACAAACACGTGCAAATGGCCTCAGTATTTTATTTTAATTTTATTGGTAAGACTATGTCTATAGACAGAAAAGAGGCAGTACCAATTTAATAAATTCGGAAAATATTAGTTTGCAACCAAATATACATGGTACGAAAATCTTCCATAAGAGTGACTATCAATTTATCAATGGTAATATGTATGCTAATATTCAAATGTATTAGACCTAGCCTTACTTATAAATAACAATAACAAAGCTTAGAATGAAGATAAAATGATTACGAATTATGGTACCTGATCTTAATATGTCTACTACTAAGAATACTAACTAAATATTAACATTAAAAAAAAAATAATAGGGTAGCTAAAATGACGTTAAATAAGAATATCAACCGAATTGTGAAAATGTTAAATAATATAAATTGCAAAAGGCACATTTTTTTTACTACAAGAAAAAAAAAATAGCAAAAAAAGTAGGTTTTTTTTTGCAATTTATATTAGAATATCAACCGAATTGTGGACTTAGAAATACCATTATTTCATGATGTTTTAAACTATAAATCGTAGGACTCAACAAAAAAAATACCCAATCAAAAATAAGACCAACGAAATACTGCTCATAATATAGCCGATCGTTTTTTCATTTGAAGTAGAATTGAGTGGATTGATTATTAAAAATAAGGCTTGATACATTCAAAGACATTAAGTGGTAATTTTTCTTATTTTTCTTTTCAGATCGCAGAATTGTCACTGTTCAGATTTCCTGTGAATGAAACATAGTCGCAAGAGATTGTGCTAATTATTTACAAGAAGCAGCCGCTAATAAAATTCTAGAAGAAAACATCAAAAGAAAAAAGCAGACAAAATATTAAGTTATTGGTTTATGCTGAGTACCTGAAGTTGAAGAAAAACCATTATCAATGATTTCAAGAATACGTACTTAACCGTCTTAAGAACACAAGAACAAATGTCAAATAATGTATGGCGGAATGGTCAGATTGGGCATATCTATTACAAAATCGAAGAAAGAACGTTTTGGGAATCTGAACTCATCTTATTCAAGATATCCCACCTCAATGTTTGTTACGTTAACATTATGCTTGTTGCATATTACATTATGGGTTGAACATCTTCTTACCATTCTTCTAATTATTATGTCTGTCTAGGAAACTTCGCAGGATTATCTATTACATTCTGAAGGAATTTATTGGCTATTTTATAACTTAACCTCCATGATTGTTGTGTGAGTTGAATGATTTTGGGTGCTCAATTACGGTAGTGTTCTGCAAAGTATCTGTTTTAAAGCAACTCCAAAAAACAAAGTGCATGTCATCTCGAGAACTTACCATGCCCGAATTCGTGACAAATGCCTACACTGACGATATGTCAACGAAGTTTCTTTTTTTTTTCGGAGTTATCCCCATTGTTACCAAATGGAGTAAATCATTTGGGTAATTATTCTGAAATTTCATGATTTCCAAAGCAAAACTGTCCTAAATTCAGTTGTGGCGCATTGCGCTGCTGTTCTTTAATAGCAATTTCAATTGGAAACATCTAAGTATGAGTAAAGTAACTTGCTTGAAGTATTTAACACAAAATGGAATGCACTACTACCAGGTATGGAAAAGGAAGTGTATCACCTGCTTGAGGATCTTAGACCATCTGTCCAATTCTTGTATTACCCTTAAGTTTTCCCCTGCGAATGCATAATATTCCTACGTTAGCAGTTCGCTATTGTAGAGGGAGTTGTCTAAAGTTTAATAAGAAAAGGATTTTGTCTTGAAGTCTGTATAAAGAAAGAAAAATGGTTAGAACTGATATTTGGGATTTCGCACGGAGCATCATGTCACTAGTAGTGTTACAAACACTCTGCTTATCACAAACAATGCTTCATAAGAAATATGCATCTGGTAAAATTGAATCAGAAAATTGAATATGATATCCAAACATTTTTGTCTGTAAAAAGGTTTTTTTTTTTCAATTTACGCTTTATATTAAAGCGTTACCTATTTAATAATCTAATAGTAGGGGTTTATTTGTTCTACAGATTTTTTTTTGCCAAAAATCTGTAACTTTGTCATCTTTGGACCGATTTTCATAAAATTTGGTATGAGTATTGCTAAATAGTTGAAGTTTAATGTGAACAATTAAAAACTATGAAAATATTATTACCTTATTAAGAAAAAAATATCTACATATGAAGATGTGTAATTAATTGCATATATTTCACCTTAAAAGATTAAATTATAAAAACTAATATAATAAACACTACTTATTAGTATAACAATTATAATAATGATGTATACAGAGTGTTTCAAAAAGACTTATATGTAGCTGTTTATAAATTTTTCATATAAAAATATGATATTCGGCATTTTTTAAATGCGGACAAAGTGACATAAATTTTATCCACGTGTTAAAAGTAATAGGTGAAATGATACAGAGTTACAACTTTCGAAATAATAATAAAAGTTAAATCAATTATAAAGTAAGCGGTGCATAACGTTATACAAAATACCTGTTTTTACGTTATTCATCACTATCTAGTAAATTTAATGCTTCTTCATCGAGTTCTATATGCTTCGGTGTATGTTGTCTTCTAAGACCACTTATAAATGGATCCGATGAGCATAGTAAAGTATGAAAAACATCTTCATTCGTAGCTGTTCTCGAACATTTTCTAGAATGATGCAGTCGGAATTTTTTGTAGTCCTTGTTTCTAGATTCTTGAGCATCTTCAGATAGTTGTCTAAGAGGTAATATTGAATTGTATGTAATGATGCTCTCTCCATGAATAAGTACTTTATGAACTGAAGATGGCATATACACTCCGCCAAAAAAGTATCGCCTAATTTAGTTTTGAATCATAAAAGTATCGCATAGTCTTTGTTTGTAGCATAAAGTTGTAAATATACTTTAATGCGCTCTAAGATATAATTTCTATGATTGTTTAAATAAAATACAGGCCAAATAAAAACAAGAACTCATACTTGAGATTTTTATTAAAACAAGAAATTATAATTTTGGAAAGAAAAATGTCATAACAGTAGCTTTTAATACTGAGTATTGCCACCTCTGGCTCTTATGACCGCTCGCATACGGTTTGGCAGAGATTCGATTAACCTCCGTATATAAGCCTGATCCAAATTCTCCCACTCGTCACGGAGAGCATTTTCTAGTCCATGCAGGTCCGCTGGGGCAACATTTTGGGTTCGTATCCGTCTGTGAAGGAGGTCCCACACGTGCTCGATAGGGTTCATGTCCGGACTTACCGCAGGCCAATCTAAAACTGGAATACCAACATCGTTAAGGTATTCCTGGACGATTATTGCAACATGCGGTCGTGCATTATCGTGCATTAACATGAATTCGTTTCCTATAATTGGCGCATATGGTACTACATGTTCTTCTAAAATGTCCGTTATATACCTGTGGGCAGTCAGTGTACCTCTGTCTACTGGTACTAACTCTGTACGACCTGTTAAACAGATGCCTCCCCAAACCATAATAGAGCCACCAGTGAAATTAGGTCTAGGTCTGATATTACACTGCGAATAGCGCTCACCGTCTCGTCTGTACACTGAGATACGCCTATTTGAGGTGTAAAGACCAAATCTTGACTCATCTGTGAAGAGTATATTGGCCCAGTCATTAATGTTCCAATTTACATGTTCTCTGGCAAACCTTAAGCGAGCCACTCGGTGGTTCCTAGTGAGACGAGGGGCTGTTACAGCTACTCTAGCTCTTAATGCACTCTGTCGTAACCTATTCCGAATAGTTTGAGTACTCACACGAGTATTTCTGACTCTAGCCAAGTCGTTCTGCAATTGTCTCGCAGTTACATGTCTTCGACGTAATGCTTGTAGTAGTAAATAGCGGTCATCTTGGCGAGTAGAACATCTTGGACGACCTGGTACAGGTCTTCTACTGTAAATGCCTGTTTCCCTATATCTGGCTACGGCTCTAGAAACACTTGACTGATTGATGTTCATCAAATTAGCAACGTATGCTTGAGATCGTCCATCTTCGATTAAAGCAACTATAGCAGCCACTTGTTCTGAAGTTAAATTGCTCATTTTAGTTTTAAAAGCGTTGGTACAGAACTCTGACTTCGCACTTTAAAATTTGTCCGTATAGGAAGACTTTCAATAAACAACTGAGCAAACCTTACACATATGCATTTTTCTAAATGTATTCTTTTAGGAAACAAATAAAGTAAAAACGCTAAGTTCCATTATTTTGTTAGTGTTTTTATAGTTCACATACACGAGGCAAACTTTTTGTGAACGTATAAAAATATCTTGCTTCATAAATGCCCTTTTTTAGTTTATGCGATACTTTTTTGGCGGAGTGTAGTACCAATTGTATTTGTTTACATAGAGTTCAGCTGTGGATCGTGCGTATTCACCAAACTTTCTCGGATTTATTTTCCTACCGCACGACATAGTTTGAAGTATAATATAAAATTTTCTTAGTAGTGTTTCATCAACTCCTGTTATTTGGGATGTACAAGAGGAATTGGCAAAAAAATCTTCTTGCAGTATTTCCGTCATTGGTATTGCCGCTAACTTGACGGGGTTTGTCAATTATTAAACCAAATTCATTACGGAAACGATCCTGCACAAGTTGCTTTTTAGCCGCTTTTAGTTTTTTATTTTCTTCGGTGGTAGCAGACAATTTTTAGAACGGTAGATTATAGGATACATTAAGTACTAATTCCATAAACCTAATCCAGGCGTGCAAAGTTGAAAGACCAAACCTGAAAGTTTCTTCTCTTTCTGGTTTTTGACTTACTCGTGCAAGATCATTCATTTCACTTGGTTTGGCAAGACATACATTACAGTTAGCACTCGATGGAGTATTCGTCAAAACTTGAACAACTCTACCATTGACCATAGTAAAATATAATGTGTGTTTTATAGAAAATGTTGCTGTATTTATTAGCACGAAGGATGGTGTTAATGCAAGTATTTGAGATTCGATATCTGTAACTATATTCCTAGTTTTCTCAGGAGTTTCTTTTGCAAACTCTATAAGGATAGGACGACAAAAACGTATTGACGAAGGCGATGGATTCTGCCAAAAAACACTTTCATCCACTTCACTAACAAGCTTAAGTGGTACGAGCGATGCTATCAGTAGATTTGCATCTGATATTAATTTGCTTTCACCTGATAACATTTGTTTGTACTCGCTTTGTCCAGAAGAACCATCACATCCCCACTTACAGTATAAAATCAATCTTGCGCCACCACCAGGGAGATTAATGGAATCAAGCATCTGTAATAACTTTGTTACAACTGGTGTGTACGCGTAAAGTAGGGACACAAAAACGCCGGGGAACAACTAACAAACTACATTTATTACTCTACTGTCGATACATTGTTTACTACGACTCATTAACAGTTCTCCTCCCTGATTTGCTGCATACGCTTTATATACGAGTTATACAACTCGTTTGGACGTTGTATAACAAAAACAATTTTTTTCTCAAAAACACTTTATTTATTAATTTACAATTTGTTTCTGTTTCACACTTGATTTGATTGATTGGAGCGTTTGGTAACTATACGAGTTATACTGCAGCAAATGCTCTTCACGCAAGACTACAATATAAACTGCCTTTATTGTTGTCTCGTCTTCTTTTATATGTTTATAATATGCTTATCGGAAAAGATAAGTTATTTATCAGTTCCGGTGTTTCATAGTCATGGGACTGTATAATATGCTTCTTGGAAAAGATAAGTTATTTATCAGTTCCGGTGTTTCATAGTCACGGGACTGTAACTTACGCTTGTTTTTTGCAAATGCAGCAACTCACGACCTTGGTTACTTAATTATTTGTTCTTAACCTACTTACTTAATTACAAAACAAACCTACATTAATGCTATTATTAAACAATTAAAAATTAGGTGAGATTGTGCCATTACACCTCCCACGGTGATAAAAAAAATTTAATTACCGCAGTTTTTAAATTTTTTTTTTGTTTCATTTTTCATTATACAATTTTATCCTATTCTTATGAATCTCTATGCACTTATTGCCTAACTTAACTATAACATTTTGTCCTTTAATTTTTTCTATTTTATACGGGCCTGAATACAATGCCTCTCATTTTGTACCGGTTTCGTTCTTACGTAAAATCTTATCTCCTATCTTATAACTAACACTTTTACACTTTTTATCGTAACGTTCTTTACGTTTAACTTTTGCACTTACTAAGTTATTTCTAGCATCGGAACATGCTGCTTGAAGTCTGTACTTTAATTCATATGCGTAATCATCAAAATTGTAAATTGGCTCGACTTCTCTCGTCAAATTTGAAGGTAAATTTACTATTTTCTCGAATACTAACTCATACGGAGTATACTTGGTTTTAGTATGTACTGCCGTATTATGTGAAAAACACCAAAACGGTAGCCATAAGCTCCACGTATCGGAATACTTGGCTAACTGTATTCTCAAATACGAACCTAAATGTTTGTGTGTGTTTTCAAGAGCTCCTAACGTTTCATGGTGATATGCAGTCGAATTTAAGTGGTTTATACCTAACAATTTACAAGTTTCTTTAAAAATCGATGACATGAATTCTGTACCTTGATCGGTTACAATAATTTTAGGTATTCCATATCTTACAATAAAATTATTTACAAATGATTTCGCTACACTTTCTTCTCATCTTTATTCATGAGTGCGTAACCTTCTACATATTTTGTTAAATCGCATTGTATCGTTAAGATGTAACGATTGCGGTCTGTATCTGTATTTAATGGACCAACTAAATCCAAAAATATTCGTTCGAAAGCTGTCGATGCTGTTGTTGTGATTGCCATTGGTTCTTTGTTTACTCTTAAATGTTTATGACGTTGACAATCATCACAACGTTTGACGAACTTTTCGACATCCTTCGCTAGTCCTGGCCAAAAATGATACTTTTTAATGTTGTTATACATTCGTTTCATACCTGCATGTCCTCCTGTAGGAAGCATGTGAAAATCATTCAGTATCAATTGTCCCTCTTCCTTGTTTGTTACATTTTCTACGTTTTTAATAATAGAAATATTTATACCAATTAATTTACTTTTGATTTCTTTTCTCGCGAGGTCTTTAATAAATCGGTGGCATGCCTTCTTATTTTTTATTATACATAAGTCGCTAATTTCATACTTGCTGCAGACAAGTTTCAGATCTCTCAACGACGCGACGCTTCTAGAGCTGACGAAGATCGAGAACACTGAATATAAAGTATTTGCGACTCTAAGTCATACACTAAGTATTGACTACTAAACACAACACTTGTGTTTTGTTTAATTGGTTCAAAATCTACTTGATTTACGGGACGTAGTTCGATAGAATTGGATGGACGTTTTAACAACTCTACAAGACCCGGGTGATCAGTCCTATTTCTTGTAGTGCTTATGTCCTGAAGTGTATTATTGGGAATTGAAGTGGATTTATAGCGTGTTGTGACCAACACTTTTTGAGAAAGTTCTTTTAACTCATCTGAATTGATTCGTGATAAGGTATCTGCTACGACGTTATCTGTACCTTTTAAGTAATTAATTTCAAAATCGTATTCTTGTAATGTTAACCTAAATTTAGTAAGACGACTAGACGGATTTGTCATACTAAATAAATAAACTAAAGGTCTATGGTCTGTAAAAATTTTAAATTTCCTACCATATAAATAAGGTCTGAAGTGTTTAACTGCCCAAACAATTGCAAGAAGTTCTTTCTCTATTGTACAATAATTCTTTTCTGCTTTATTTAAGGATCTACTTGCAAATGCTACAGGCTTGCTATCTGAATTTGACAGAACTGCACCAATCGCAAAAGTTGATGCATCAGTTGTTAAATGAAATACATTATTTTCGGCAAAATTTGGATATGATAATATTGGTGGATTAATAAGAAGCGATTTTAGTGATTCAAATGCGTCTTCACATGCCTTGTTCCAATTAAAATCTACATTTGATCGGGTCAATTCATTAAGAGGTACAACTATATCAGCAAAGTTTCTAATAAATTTACGATAGTAGCTAGCAAATGCTACAAATCGCTTTACGTCTTTATTATTTTTTGGTACGGGATAGTTTTTAACAATTTCTATTTTACTTGGATCAGGTAATACTCCCTCCGTTGTAATAATATGGCCCAAATATAAAAGTTCTTTCTTTAGAAATTCACATTTGATTGGATTTAATTTTAAGTTAACTTTTCTTAATCTTTCCAAAACTTTGATTAAGTTTTTATTATGATTTTGCAACGTATTTCCAAATACAATTAAATCGTCCAAATACACAAAACATGATTCAAAATTTAAACCCGACATCGCGACTGTCATTGCCCGTGAGAAAGCACTTGGACTAATTTTTAATCCCATTGGTAATCGTTTTAACTGATATTGACCTTTATCCGTAGAAAAAGCTGTAATTGGCTTGCTGTTTGGTTCTAATTCTATCTGATAATATCCTTGTGATAAGTCAAGGTGGGAAAAATATTTAGCTCCGGCTAAAGAGTCTAGAATATCTGTTATATTTGGTAGTGGAAATTTATCGTCTGCTATCTATTTATTTACTTGTCTAAAGTCAACAACTATACACCATTTTTTATTTCCTAAACTTCCCCCTTTTTTGGGAACAAGTAAAACTGATGAAGACCACGGTGATGTGGCTTCCTCGATTATATCGTCTTTTAACATCTTACTAATTTGCTTGTGCATTTCAATTTTTTGAGAGTGGGGTATCCGATAAGGTTTAATGTAAGTTGGTGATGCCTCTTTATTGAGAGTGATTCGCTGTTTCATTATGTTAGTAACTGACAATTTATCTTCTTCTAAATGAAATACATCTGCATATTTCGCACAAACTTTCTCAATTGCTGTCTTTTCCTGCTTGTCTAAACTTTCTGTGTTAATTATATCTAACACTTTGTCTACACGTTCTACTGATATGACATTATTATTGAATTCGCAAATGTTGAAATGAAAAAGATTTTGAATTGTAGGCCGAAAATTTTTTATTTTGACCTCTTTATCATTTGTGTTTAATATCTGTACAGGGATTTGATAATTTGTGGGTCTAACAATACAACCTGCTGTATATACTCCTTCACATAGATTTTCTGCTAACACTATAAAATCATTCTTAGATTCACACTTAAAATATCTAATTACTTCACATCTCGGTGGTAGAGTTACAACACTTTCATCGGGTGATTGTAATCGTACTGATACTAGATTTTTATTTATAATAATTAATAACCGCTTCATATTTAGTAAGAAAATCTGAACCTAAGATTCCATCAAAATTATCTTCTGCACTATCAACTATTAAAAATTTTTGCACGGTTGTACAGTTTTGAATTCCTAACGTTACATTCGTTGAGCCTAAAGAATATGTGGAGCCACTTACCCCATTAATTTTAATTTTTTCCTGTGTATTTACAACGCAATTGCTCCTCAATTTTTTTGAAAAAATAATGCTTATTGAGGCGCCTGTGTCAATCAACAATGTCAGTTCATCAGATCCACTTTTAAATTTTGCAGTAATTATACCACCTACGTTAAAAATACTTTTATTCAAATTATTCTCGAAAAAACTGCGGGGAAGGCGTTTCCTGCGAATTTTGTGAACTCGATTGTTCTACTTGCTCTACATTTGCGCAGTACGCACGACTTGAATTTGTATTGTTGAAAGCTCTACCTCGGGATTGATTTTGACTTCTAAAATTTTAACCTCTACCTCTTGTAAAATTCTTTTGGAAATGTTGCTGTCTTTGATACGCGTTTTTACTGTGAGTGTTTGAATGTCTATTTTGATGGCTTTGGTTGCCCCTAGTGAAATTATTTGAATTATTAAATTTATGATTTTTTCTAAAATTAGGTACTCCCGTTTTGTTCACCATTATTCCTGTAAAGAAAAACATTTGCACTGGCTGAAAACTTGGTTTTTTCCTCGTCCTTTGCCCCTACAATTGCATCTTTTAGTGCTACATAATTCCTAGCTTTTACAATCGTTCTTAACTCTGCGCTCCATAAGCCGTTTGCAAACGCGGTGATCGCTGTTTTTTCATTTACAGACCGTAATACAGTGAGTGATTCTGTATTACCATCTGCCTGAGCAATACTTAAGTTAGCTAGTAGTTCCTCAATCTGCTGTCCATATGTCTCAATAGATTTGTCTTGTTGCTTGACATTGTGCAGCTCGATTGATAAAGCTGCTGCTGATCTTTTTGTTAAGAGCTGTCCCCTTATATCAGTTAATAAATCTTCTATTGAAACATATGTTGCATTAACCCTCAATTTTGCACGTACAGAGAGCCTCGTCTTTAGAACATACTTAATTAATAATTTTTTACTGACTTCATCCAGCATGCTTGCGTATAAATCTATTGCGTCTATTAATTGCTTGGTCACATCTTCCGTGTCGTTCATCACCGGAAGTAGTGAACCTGCGGTTCGCAAATCAAATTTCTCTGTCATTTTGCAAGATTCTAACTTACTTAATCTTTCTACTAGTATGATCCTAACTTCTGTGATATTATTTACAATATCTTTAATACAATCTTCTACACTCTGCGACTCTAACTTACTTTCTAACCAATTTAACTCTAATTCTTTTAATTTCTCTTCAAATTCGTCTAATTGCCTAAGCTTCTTAATTGTAATATGCAAATTCGTTTTTCTACTACTGTTATCTTTTAATAAATTACTTTTAAAGTTTACAATTTCTAATAATAATTCTCTAAATTTTTCTAACATACTATTCTTAAAATACAACGTTCTTATACCCTCGATTCCATTTTTTGCAATTCGTCACGGCTTCTTACAATTTCTTTCCTAATTTTTCGCTCTAAACACCGCTTACCTCTAGCACAGACGTATAGGGTCACCAGAACTACCCCAAAACATGCTGCTACTATAGCTACGACTTCTGTCCTGCTGAAGTTGTTCTCGAGTACTGCTGCTTCGTTGTTTCCTGCCTGTGTGATGATTATGTCTTTCTCTTCTTCTTTGGATACTTGGGTTCCCATCATGTGAGTTTAGCTACCTTCTATGTGATAAGCCATGTAATCATCTTGGGCTGGCAGGCACTCGCGCTGGCAGGATCGCCATGTAATAACTTTGTTACAACTGGTGTGTACGCGTAAAGTAGGGACACAAAAACGCCGGGGAACAACTAACAAACTACATTTATTACTCTACTGTCGATACATTGTTTACTACGACTCATTAACAGTTCTCTTCCCTGATTGGCTGCATACGCTTTATATACGCTTGTTTTTTGCAAATGCAGCAACTCACGACCTTGGTTACTTAATTATTTGTTCTTAACCTACTTCCTTAATTACAAAACAAACCTACATTAATGCTATTATTAAACAATTAAAAATTAGGTGAGATTGTGCCATTACACATCAATAATCTAGTAACTGTGTGATCTAAAAGAGACTGCAATTTTATTTTAGCACCTATATCACTTATTTCCATGTTATCTGGATAATACTGGGTTTTCGCTTCGAGCATGTACTTGTACGCTGGAAACAAATTGAGGTTTTTAACTGTAATACATTTTCTAAAGACTGATACTGTTGTTTAGTTAAATCTAGATATAGTAACAATGCAAGTGCTTCGTCATTCGAATAAGGCAGATATCTTTTCTTCCATTAAATTCTTATGAAGCCCATCCAAGGTTTCTGTCGGCATAGAGCGTAACTGTTCAATAATAGCAGCATGTTTACTTTTTCCAATTGATTTTAGGCCTTGTATATAGGAATGGTGAATATCATCCAACCCAGATTCCTGAAATAGTCTAATGGCTTGTCTGTGCTTGCTTCTGGCCGATGATTACTTGCATGTGATGTAGATGGGGCCTCCTTTTCATCGAATTGTATACGAAAATCGCCATTGAGTCACTCAGCATATCTTGTCAAAAATATGTCTTTAGATCTGCCAGCTTTATTCCATCGCTGTTTGAATTCTGGCAACAAATATTTTTGAATTCTTGAAACAGTACAGGTGTTATTTGCTTCAGTTAAACCAGGAAACCTTGTTGGAAGTTTTAATATGAAGAAAGATGTTGAAAACAATGTAATACAGGTTTCTACAAAACTAACAATTGTATCTTTTGTGCTAGCTTTTATACTTAGTACTTACCACAAGAATATCACAAAATGTATTTTGGTGCAAATAGAAAAATAATGATGATTCTAGAAATTTGCGGTTGTTTTGATTGTTTTTATTATGCCAGTAACAAACACGGATTTGGTTAATAACGATATTTTCTACCTTATCAACTACTAATATATTTTGATACTATAAATGTGCGGCATATGCCACAAATAAAAATATCAGATAGGTACCTATTATCTATCTTTACGTGTACGCCTCATACAATAACAACATTTAAGCAGGAATGTTTATACCTAATATATTTTTAGAATTTTATAATCTTTATAATGTATGTACCTTAGAGGGCACATATAGAATTTTATTTTATTCATGTAATTAAAAACATATATTGTAAGCATTTACGCTATGCATTAGAAATAATAATATGAAAGCGCGCTCCTGTTCCCAATTTTTTAATTTTCACAGAAATGCAGTTTGAGTTTTAGTACATTTTATAGACAAATATATTGGCTTCCAAATGCAGTAAATAGCTTGACCCGGGCAAACCCGGCGAGTAGTTAAAAGTTTAGTTAAAGTAGTTATTATCTAATTTTCAGTACAGGTATGAAAAAACGATTTTACAAAAGAAACTAATGTATTTTGTAATTAGGAAGTTATAGGTCTGGAAAGTAGATGAAACACTCGTTCTACTGATATATAACACATTAGTAAATATTGATAAAGTATTTGCTTATTTCACTACACATTCAATGCGCGCGGGTATGCCTTTCTCGGGAATAATCGGAATGCTCAACTTTAAGGCACTGTAAAACAATAGCGGAAGCTTCAAACTAAAAGAAAATTTGGTAAATAATACTTTAGTATGTACACTTTACTATAGTAACAATTTCGAACATCAAGGATGACATCGCCAAAATGCATTTTTGGCAAATCTCTATATGGACTGAAACCACTGTGCGGCGGTATGAACTGCATCGCCGTCCGAAACAGTTTCTAGTATGAGTTCATTGTCGGGGGTATTTCGCGAGATATTACTTTCTGGTGGTTACGTATCTGTTGGATCGCTTCGAATTTCGTTAAAAATCGCGCCTAACTCGTCAGCATCTAATTCGGGGAGTTCTCTGTCCTCTAGTTTAACGATCATCGAATTGTCGTCAGCTACCTCGATAGGATTAATCTCTACGCGAGAGAGGGCATCCGCGTTCGTGTTCGTCATACCTTTCTTGTATACGATTTCGTAATCGTATTCCTCTAATTTAAGTCGCCAACGAACTAATTTCGAATTGGGTTCTTTAAGCGAAAACAGCCATTGGAGTGGTTTGTGATCCGTAATAATATTGAATTTTGTACCGTAAATATATGGCCTAAAGTATTTTAGAGCCAAATAATTGCTAGGAGTTCTTTTTCTATTGTGCTGTAGTTGCATTCCGCGGGATTTAGGGTACGGCTAGCATATGCAACGCGTAAGTCCTTCCCGATAGGTCCTTGCGATAATACCGCTCCTATCGCGTCTGTAGTCACGTTAAATGGTTTGGAAAAGGCTGGGTATTGTAATATTGGGTCTTCGGTTAGTACATTTTTACATATTTCGAAACATCTAACAAATTCAGCGGTGTGTATTATTCGTGCACTCTTTTTTAAACATTGCGTAAGTGGTTTTATTAGTTGAGCGAAATTTTTAATGAACTTCCGATAGTAACCGACAAGTCCTAAAAATGATTTAATTTCCTTTGCTGTTTTAGGAATCGGGAATCTTTTAATGGCGTCTATTTTACGAGGATTTGGTTTAACTCCTTCGGGTGTTACTACATGTCCTAAAAATTCGACTGATTTACATAGGAATTCCGATTTGTCTAATTGTATTTTCAGTCCTGGATCTCGTAAATGTTTAAAAACTTTTCTGAGTCTCGCTGCATGTTCTTCAAGGCTCGTTGAAAATATAATTATGTCGTCCATATAAACTAAGCAAATTTTGCTTTGTAGGTCTTTAAGAACATCGTCCATAACGCGCTGAAAGGTCGCGGGTGCGTTTTTCAAACCAAAAGGCGTTTGGTGTTGCGTTAGGGTTTTTATCCTATGCTCATTATGGTAGTGTCGCATTACTACGTCAGATGCGCCCGCGAGGCTAGTTGGTTGCTTAATGTCGAGTAGGAGACGTAAGGCGTTATCGGAATTGGCGGCAAGAACATCTAATGCGTTAAGTTCGTTCTGATTAATTAATATCGTTTTATGGTCATTTGTAAGAGCGGGGTCTGAATGGACTTTAACCTCTACTCTAGATTTAAATAATTTTAAGCGTTCTAAAAATTCTAAGGTAGACTCGTTTCTATTTCTAGAAAGCTGCAAGAATTCGCGCATAAGTGTTTGCCTGTCGATCTTATCACCGAAATGTTCTCTAATTGCCTTTCTTACTTCAGGCCAGTTATTTAGGTCTGGTCTGCACATTAAGAAATTGCTAACATCGCCTTTAAATTTCGCGCATATTGCGTTGAAACAAAAGTCGTCAAGGCCGTTATCTGTTGTACGCCCGTAATTAGTGTAGAATTTATCGCATCTATGTATGAAACTTTCTAACTGACTGGAATCTCCGTCGAAGGTCGGGAGAAAATCGGCAATTGCTTTTAAGAGTGTGATAGATGGTGTGCCGGTAGTTCTGGACATTGTTAATAGTGATTGAGCGAGAGCGTCTACGGGGTCTTGCATAGACTGTTGTCTAGATCTTATTCGGTTTTGTTTCTAATGTAGTTCAAAAATACGTGCATGAGTAAAACAATGGGAAAAGAAAAAGGAATTCGACTTACTTTCTACGTGGAAGCGTTCGTAGGCGAGATCTGGAGGTACAGCTTCTGTCGGCGTCGTCCTCTAGGTTCGTCTACCGCAAGCTCTTGGTTCTGTCTCGAGAATGAGCGATTGAAATCGGCCTTGTAGATGCTGCTTTTTGCCTGAGTCTGCAAGTTTCTCGATCCTACTGACTGCGCCAATTATGTTTCACACTAGTCACTTGGGGTTTTTAAAAAGCAAAAACACAACAAGACTTGGTGAAATATTTATTGCTTAAAGACAAACTTTCAGCGTTAACGTCAAAACAATACTGTCCGTGCATTTGCCTTTTTTTGCGTTTTTATACCTACGGAGAAAGTTTGTTTACAAGTACTTTTTCTAAGAAGGTGATTACGTCAAGGTTACATTTTATTAATGGTATACATTCTTTCTATTATATATCTATATTCAATATCTACTTCCAAAAAATAACACTGATTGACAACAATGAACTTTTAATTTGTCACATGAACTTTTTTGGTCTTTTTTACTTCATTTTGACTTCCTAAGGTGGAAAACAGAGGTAGAAAAAAATTGACACCCATAGTTTTTTTTTTGTCAGGAATTTTATATTTCATAAAAAATACTGATATTTTACATACAATTATACTTGATAATATGTTTTTTAAAACTAAAAGCTATGATTTTCTGGAGTATTTGACCTGAGGCTGGTCTCTTGCAAGTGTCCAACAATAATCTGCCAACATTCGAGGACTCCATTTGCCCTGGTATCGTTTTTCCATGCTGGAAATATCCTGATGGAACCTTTCGCCGTGTTCGTCGCTAACGCCTCCTAGGTTCTCGGGAAAGAAATCGAGGTGGGAGTGTAGAAAGTGTATTTTGAGTGACATATTACAACCCAATGCTTGATACGTCGAAAGTAGTTCTCCTATCAGATCTTTGTAGTTACTTGCTTTGTGGTTGCCCAAAAAATTTTGTGCGACATTTTTAAAACTTTTCCAAGCAGATTTCTCTAACAAACTTAACTTTTCTTCGAATATGTTATCCTTGAACAATTCCTTGATCTGAGGTCCGACGAAAATTCCTTCCTTTATTTTTGCGTCACTAACTTTAGGAAACTTTTCTCTCAAGTACGTAAAACCTGAGCCGTTGCGATCCATGACTTTGACAAAATTTTTTTATCAAACCTAGTTTAATATGTAGTGGTGGGCTCGACAAGAGGGGGGTGTAAAACATTTTTTAGTTCTTCGTCACGGCTACGAAAACGGCACACCTTAGTATCTGGATGAAGCAAATTCCATTCTTTCAATCTAGATCCTAATAGTTCAGACTGGTTTTTTGACAATTTTAAGTCGCGAACCAGATCGTTACGATCAGCCTGAGTTACCAAATGAGGCTCCTTACTATAAGGTACATAGGTTGGATCATGAATTTCATCTGCAATCGCATTACATGAAGGTAACTCGATGTCATCATTTGCTGCGTCATTTGCTGGATTTGGCACTGCAGGTATAGGTAAATCAGCACTATGAGGAAGTGGTCGTGTTGCAGAACGTACATTTGCATATTTAACTGTATGTTTTGATGCTATATTTATACCATTTATACAAGTTAGGCAAAAGTAACAATCAGATACGTGGTCTACAGGCTCTGTCCAAATCATGGGTTTTCCAAAAACCATATATCGCTTTCCTTTTGCCCAACCTGTAAGATTCTTTACACATGTACAGCATATATGAGGTGCCCAATGCTTATCTTGATGAGCCACAGAGAAGCCAAAATAATCACGATAACACTGCTTTACCAGTTCAGTTAAATTTCGTCGCTGACTTTTGAAAGTTAGTTCACCACATACGTAGCAAAAAGAATTATGATGATTGATGCACGTCCTTTGCATGTTGAGAAAATAACAACGTTTTGCTTTTGTATTCTAAACTCAAAATATTACACTTTTTTAAATGAAAACTTTATGCAATTAAACCGTACGTACAGTAGTATTAACGGAAAATAAGGTAAAATCATAAGTGGGTGTCACAACAAATCTGTGCGTGACAGAAACAAATTAGTTTGTGTTTTGCAATGAGGGTATATAGTAAAGTAATAATTAGCATACCGAATCCGTGTGGCAAAAACCTTGTTGATCAGTGATAATCATGATCGGCGGAATCGGATATTTCTGAAGCATTGAAGTTTTTAATTTCATCATGAGATAACCATCGAAAACTACTAAATGGTAGATATTGTGACATAGCCCACCCATCAAGTTGTTACCATCTCAATACATTAAATATGATATTGGGATGTTTATATTATATCCTTGCATATATTTATTATTCGCTATAGCATAACGGAGAGAACATTGACTAATACCTCCTCTTATTCCTTTTTTAATAAAATGATGCGTATCAACGTCGGTTAGTACGTCTAATTGAATTTTATTGTTTTAACATTGCTGACCATGTTAGACCTGGTATAGTGTAATATGAGGTGAATCCAAATTATAAGTTTGAATGCATATGTTTCGAAACTTTTCAAATATATCAGCTAATACTAAAGTATCCATTGTTAGGTATATTTCTGAATATTGCAATAAGTTTTTACGTTGAAACACAGTTCATACAGTTTGCGCATGTTCATAATCAGAATCGGAGATATGTGAATTGGTCAAAGGATCCAAAAAATAATTCTTTGTAGGTAATTCTATCTAACAACTTTTCATAATCCGTTATATATTGACATGAAAAGATACCCTTTTTTTAAATTAATTTAAATTTAACCTCATCCGACTAATGTATGTGAACATACACAAAGTCTTCTGAGGAGAGGTTTTTTTTTTCAAGCGAACATGACATAAAGCGGAAACTATCTAAAAATCTAAGTTTCAAATAAATAGGTTTTTTTTGTCCCTTCTTGTCCATGTACTCGTTGAAAAAAATTGGTAAACATTTGCAATTTTATAATTTAAGTTACAAATGGAATGAGCAGCTCCCCTAAATTGACCGGTTTGATGATCATGATCTGCAACTTTATCATCTCTTAGTGTTGTCTCACAGATATGACAACAAGTCGCCTCAAGACAGCATTGCTGTTCCTCCACACTTAAGGAGTTCATAGGTTTTTTTTTATATTTTCATTAAGTATTCTAAAGCCATCGGGCAAGCAAAATTGTATGGAACATAAACGTGAGTTTTTGATGTACAAGAAGAACTTGGAGCCGCCTCACAACTTAAAATTGGTTTCGACAAATATTCAAAATCCGCATAGACTACAAACGGAACAGTTAATTTCTTTTCAAAATCACGAAACTTCAAAATGTTTTCAGGCAGCATCTCACCAGTACATGTTTTTCTTAAATTAGTACTTGGAAGGATTGTACGCACATTATTACAATCCAATTTTTGTATGCTCATCCAGAGAATTTTTATGAAATCTGATATGAAACCAAACTCGACAAATTTTTAATTAACACAAAGGGGAATTTTGTTTTATCCTCTAAATGTAATAAATTATATAAACGTTTCTTTTACATTACGTTATGATTTTATATCGCGTATTAAAAGACTTTAAGTCAAGTTGTTTTTTAATTTTTATGAAAAAGGCGAATAATTGAAATTGCATCTTAATGCAAGTTAACGTGCTTGCAATGGTCTTCCGGATTCATTCACAGGATTTTAATTTAATGCTTTTTAAAAAGGTAGGTATATCATTCTTTTCATCTGATTCTAAAATTTTGTAGCTTGCTATACGGTTTTTCAAGCTACTGACTATCTTAGATATACCTTCTCCTAAAGGGTATGTGTTAGTGTTATTATGCTGTTGTGATCGCAGATGGTATCGATATTGAATTTCACTAGATAAATTTTGACCACAACAAAGAAAACTTGACTCACAAATTTCTTCAGAACTAGTACTGGTAGACGGAAGCGCTTCCACACGTGGTCGTTTTACAGGTACTGAGCATCCATTCCACAAATCTCACATGGGAAATTTCGGTGAACGTTTTTTAGATGACGATTTAAACCATCTACCCTTGCAAATTCTCGAGAGCAGATGGGGCATGTTAGTGTTTTCGATAGACATGCGCGCCCTACAGAATTCTGGGAAAGAGTAAGCAACTTTGAAATACGTGATTATAATATAACTTTTCTTACCTTCAATTCGTGGTCAATATAAAAAGGCTTCTTGCCAACGAATTGTGGTAACTGTGACAGAACTGATATTGCTAGACGTTGACATTGGGTTATATACAAAATAAAGTAAAGATGTGTAAGGGAACTGGGGCGAGGATAAGTCACATTCTTAAACATCCTCGTATAGTTTTTCTAAAATTTCTAATTTCCGATGTTCATGCGCACAACAGTTCTTGTAAGTTGAAACGCTAAACAACGGTTCTTTTAAACACATACCACACCAGTTTAACCTATTTTGAACGTAATTATAAATGTTGAAGGAAGTTATTTTTTTATGATAGTTAACATGTTTTCCATGTACACGATATTTGAAGACACACTCAAAACAGCAGTCTACAGAACTTGAAATTTTTATATAAAAAAATTGTATGCATAATTCTATTTCATCATATTGCTCCTCCCATAAATTTTTGGTCAAAATATCGAGAAACTTATTAAATTTTGTGGGTGCAAGGAAATTATAGTTAGTCGCAACAATTAAAGAATCCTTTATTTTGAATTTTTCGCGTGTTTACAAGATCTGGATCCAGGAAAGACTGTTAAATTTTTGGCCACAGCAACTCTCGTTTTTGTTCAATTATTTTCCAAATATTGTTTCTGGTAAGAGTTGTCGAAGAGAAAAGATATGTAAATTTGGATCTAAGCCGAAACGTTCTAGAATAATAATAAACGTCTTCAAAAATGTCATTGGACGACAGTTACGGGGTTCGTTTTGGCAAATTCAAGTACGCAATATGCTTTCTCAGTTTGCAGCCATCTATTATGCTTGCGCAGTACTACCAACTGTACTATCGAAACTTCAACAGTTCCTCAACCTGACAGCGCAAAATGCATGTCGATATCATAAATAACTTTGTTTTATACAATACCAAAGCTGTCTATTTCTTTTATAGTAACGCTGTATAAGTCTTTTAATATATTATTAATTATACACTTTGACGAGCGGCGGACTAGGAATAGCATTTTAACGGATACGAGAATGAGTGAGATAGATATGCGTACATGCTAAATGGACAAAGAAGGGATATAGAGCTACCGTCCAATGTTGTCAGTTGTCAGTCAGGTGCTCAGTACACCTGCGGAATATAACAGTTTAGATACGAACAGCGACGAGTTAAGATGCGAATGTATCGTTGACGCTGTTGCAAATGCAATTAAATGATATTTTATTGTAATATTAAAATTATTATTGGGAAAATGCTGGTAATGAAATATCGTACTTCAGCAATATTCACATATTATTGCTACTAATTTTTCATAAAATAACACGAATTCTAAAAAAGAATAAAACCAAGCTTTGTTGACCAAATAAGATTTGGTATATATTTCTATTCTACATATCTTCAACTAAGGGAACATAAGAAAAACTAAACTTAAAATTCTCAATTAATAATAAAAATCAATTCTAAAGAACGAAAATATCAAAATATTCTAGTAAAAAAAATATTAAAGAAAATAAAACTTTAAAATTCGAAAACTAAATCGAAAATTTGGAGTATAAATATAGGGGAGAGTGGGTAGGAATGGGTCATTTCATACATTAATTATGTTATTTTGAAAACTTTTGCTATAACTACGTTGCACCATTGACAATTATGTCCTCATACGTTTATCAGAACTACTGATGGAAATAAACTTACATATCTTAGTAGAGTAGCATATAATTAGTGGTTTCCTGTAACCCGACATTTTGACTCATACCTCCTGCACCCAGGTGGAATGGGTCACACTTCGAATTATATGCAGGAGGAATGGATCACTTCTAGTTTTAATTATTATTTAGCAACAAAAACATATTTTCAAGTTAAAATAAGTTTTATTATTCAAAATATTATCAAAAACACATAAAAACACAAAACAATGTGATAATGAAAAAAAAGAAAATTGTAATTAAGAAAAATGCAACTAACGTAGATTAGCATAACTTTCGAAATCAATGTCAAAGAAAAAAATTGAGAAAAGGCGATCACTGCCTCCCGATTTTGAGGGCGGGGGTAATTTTAATACAATGTCTTCTTTAGAGACACTACTCACATCGGGTATATTTGGGAAAACGAAACCTCTTCCCTTTTTTCGAAGGAAACTTATTTCAAACTCATCTTCTGTTACTGCATTAAGGCGTCCAATGTAATGAATTTTGGAAGATTTTGTAGTAAATTTTACAAGTAGAAAGTCTCCAGGAGAAAGATTTTCAGGTTTAAAGTTAAAGTCATCATCATTTTCAGATATCCGAACTTCATCATCTGAATTGCTGAAATCATAGTCATCATCAGAACTTTCGCCGGCAACATTCTTTCGTTGTTTTTGTTTTATTGGTTGTTTAATTTTTTTAGCTCGAGATAACGCTGGCTGTTTAACTTTTCGTTTTTTGGAAAGCTCTACTTCGTTTTTCTCCGGAGTGTCTGTTAAAATTCTAGTCCGGCCTGGTTTTCGGCCCTTCGTTACCTGCTTTCGTGGAGGTGCCTGTGGAAAAGGCACTACGTCCTCTGGTAAACAGTCCTGTAAATAATAGTAATAATAAGTAATAATAATAATAATAATAGTACGGCTTTATTAGGCGGCATTCACCTCAAAGATGCTCGCCCATGCAACCTGACCAAACGAAGTATAGAAATTACCTTACTCGTTGAAGGCTCTGGGGTGTGATATGGCTCTCCTAGTGACGGTGCTATTTCAGAAGGTATGGCAGGAGCGTCTGGTGTTTCAGGCTGAGGCCGGTCCGTCACAGCGGACATTAAAAAATCGTCTTCGGTAAAAATTTCTCTGTTTAATTCCCATATTCCCGTCTTTCTGAAACCACTTTGAATATTCTCCTTGGAAAACGCCTTGTCGTATGCTTTGTTAGCCAGTGCAGCAATATTATACAATGTAATGGGTTTCCCCGGGTTGCAAGCCATCCACTCCTCACAAGCTTGATTAAATCGCGCTCGAAATGGGGCATAAACTGCGACATCAAGGGGCTGTAACCTGTGGCTACAGTGTGGGGGGAATGTAACTAAAAAAACACCTGAAGTTCTGGCTTCATCGATAACTTCTAAAGAGACGTGGCTTTCATGGTTGTCTAAAAATAAAACCACGGGATTTGTTTGTGAACACTTTATGTGCTTAACAAATTTTCTAAAGCCTACGACAAAATTTTCGCTGGTCATCCAACCAGAATGAGATCCCAAAATTAAAGAATTATCGGGAGCGCCTTTTCCTAAAACGTCTAAATTTCGCTGTCGAGGGAATATAAACATAGGGGGCGCAGTGTTGCCAGCAGCATTTATAAACCCACACATTGTTACTAGTTGGCCGCGTTCACCGGATGTAATTTGGCCAACCTGCTTTGACCCTTTCTGCGCTAGCACCTTAGATGGAGAATGAACTGTCGTCAACCCCGTTTCGTCGCAATTCCAGATATCATATGCAGTAAAAGAATTACGGTCATAAACGTCTTTAACATTATCAAAAAATTTGCCAACATTGAACTTGTTGAAACTTGTGGAACGACTAAGACTGGTGGCTTCCGGAGATCTTAGTGATATTGCGTTATTTCTTTTTAGAAATCCCCAGAGCCATTCACGTCCCAACTTTTGTTTGGCTTTATGCTTCTCGGATAACTTCAAATTAAGTGCAACGGCATATTTGTAGCCTAGTTCTCGGGCCTGTGCAGATGTTAATCCATAATGCATTTTGGAACACTTTACAAGGTAATTCACAAGATGTAGCTCTTGCTCAGATGTAAATATTTGCCGCACGGTTGTATTTGGTTTGTGGCTGAAATCTTCAGCTTCCGGCAAAGTTTTCGCCTTCTTTACGTATCTTTGTAATGCCGAATACGAAATCATATGTGCTATGGCTGCAGCTCTAATACTGGTACCTTGTAAAACTTCTTGAACTGCATTTTTTATTCTCTCTTCAGAATTTCTGACTCTTTCAGTCTTTTTAATCCAAATGCGTCCCATTGCAGTAGTATTTAAAGTCTAAAAAACACGAAAGCTATTCTACAAATCACAAAAACATGCATTTTAAATATTAACAAAAAAGCACGCAGGAGCAATGGGTCACCATTCCTCCTGCAACAGCATGACCCATGCCTCCTGCAATCATCAAAATATTTAAAAATACCCTATGCTTTTGAAAGTCAGAAGAATCAATTTGTTAGGTTAGGAGTAAACAACAACAACCTCACGGCATGTCATCACTAAGCAATGAATTCTTTTACCCACGAAACGATGTTATAATATTACGTACACTTACCTTCAAAAAATCAGCGGCACTTCACAGGAATATTTAATTTTATTTTGATTTTGAACGACAACACGCAACCGCACGAAAATTTATACCTAACACCGTCTATATGTGCGCCACCTATGACAGTAATCTGTAAGATTTAAATAGCGGGTATACGAAACTATTTAAAATGACCCATTCCTCCTGTGACCCATTCCTACCCACTCTCCCCTAATGGGTAATTGTATTACTTAATAACGGCTTCAAAGATACCCCCATGTTGCAATTCGCAATAACCTAGCCTGTTATAAAATTCTCTGCGCCCATTATTTAGCATAGCTGCTGGAATCTTATGGCATGCCTGTTCCATTCTATTACGCAGCTCATCCAATGTTTGAGGCCTTTCGTGCGAATGTCTATAGATTGTTTCCTTTAAATAACCCCAAAGTAAGAAGTCATTGGGCGCTAAGTCGGGGAATCTAGGTGGCAAAGTATGTTGCCCCACGTACTGATTACATGTTCGGGGAAATTAAAATTAATAAAATCCTTAACTCGCGTTATGAGCCGGGCACCCATCTTGTTGTAACCAAACATCGTCTAAATTGCCCTTTATGTAACGTACAGCAGGAATAACGCCATTTTGTAAAAGTTGCAGGTATCTCTCACTGTTTAGGTTACCATTTAGAAAAAATGGTCCTATAATGTCCGATCACCTAGAATACCTGCCCAGACGTTCAATTTTCTAGGATACTGTGTTCTTGTAGCTACAGTTAGATGTTTATTTTCTTGGGTTCAATATCGAGCAACAGACGGATTGTGGTGACCATGAAGGGAAAATGAAGTTTCATCGGTGAAGAGAACGTTTTGCAGAAACACATCATTTCTGTCACATTTCTCTCTCGTATTCTCACAAAAACCTGGCCACTTTTCGTGGTCCTCTAGGGAAATTTCTTGATTTTTTCTCAACTTAAAACATTTATATTTATTCCTCCTTAAAATGCCTGTAGCAGGTGGAATATTGACAACTTCAGAAATTTGACGACTCAAATACGGTTCGTTAGTTTCCACAAAAGCGCATACTCTAACCTCTCTTTCCATTCTTTCCTCAGTAAGTAGCCGTTCTTGCCGATTACGACTGTTACATTTCGAGCAACCAGTAATATAACCTGTATTTTCAAATGTATGAACAATATTTAAAATTGTTTGGTTAACAGGGACTGGTCGATTGGGATAAGAAAAGATAAAACGCCCAATAACTTAATCCGTACCCTCAAACGAATAGTACCATTTAATAATAGTTATGCGTTCTTCTTTTGTATAGACAGACATTTTAATCAATAAACTATTAGGGAAAACTTCGAGGAGATAAAGTAGAGAGAATATGACAAATGACACATGACTACTAACTCAAACTGGCGATTCATACTCATCGCTGCTTCGCCCATACGCGGGGAATCATATTCCTAATGGTTTGCTCGGCCAATGTGTATATATATATATAAATAAAACGTGTTTTATTCCAGTAATTATACAATTGTTTTACATTTACTGCAGTGCACATATTACTACTAGGTACTTCTAGTTTCTGTACGATAAAAACAGCACTCGTTTGTTTTAATTAATTTTGGCACATTATTATCTATACAATCTTCTAAATTAATAATATCTAAATCTAAATAGTTTCTAAAGAAGCCACACACACATATACAAAATCCGTACGATAATTTTTAAATAAACGTAACCATCACTATATTTGATACCGAGAGTGTAGTGGCAGATTGCTGTAGAGGGAGAGGCTGCGGTAGCGATTCTAAGGGCTGAGCTTTTGACGACGGCGACCGTTCCTGCAGACGACCACATTTATTTGCCCAATCATAGACTTCCAAGCGAAACTTGTTTCTATTTAACTACTTCAAACTGCATAAATAGCAGCACCTTTTCGCTGGAGGGATTCGCCATTATGATCTTCTGTTTCCGATTGATTGTAATGCTCGTAACACGGTAAATATTCTTACAAGAGTAACTGCTTATCGGGTGTTAAATACGTCCACCATTGTTCCAAAATCTGTGGCCTAAGTGTTTTTATTGTATTCACGAGGATGAGTGATATTATTTCGGCATTAACTGCTGCAGTACCCTCATCGATTATATCTTGAAGAACGTTCATCCTGAACCTTTAGCTTCTTCATTTGCCTTGTTACTAAATATGTTTCAATTTATTCCTTCAATCTCTTTATTTCTTGAATAAAACGTTGCAGTCTTGTGTCGAACGTCATCATCTCCATACCAGCCGGTATTGCTTAGGAAGGATGGTTTTATGTTGTTGTTTTTTTTTACCGTGGTTATATCTGATTACAAAATTTAGATCGTCTGTATATTTTACATGAATTGTGTAGTCGCTACATTTATTGCAGTAGCGTAAACTCTTCACCTTCCGCCATTAAATCCAGTCGGAATTTGACTGATACTTTAGCACATTTCTTACATTTAGTGCATATCTGCTTTTGAAGCATGGACGCTTCGTTTACATTCATTGTGAATAATAATTTTCTCATTCTTTCTGTAAAAATAAGAAAAAAGTTCCTCTTTGCGGTTTTCTGGTTGTGATAAAGACAGGTGGGAAGACGGCGCATGATCTTTAATGTGTATAAATAGATTCTCGAATAATTTTTTAATTCTCTCTCTTTCTGTACTGATAAGAAAAAAATTCCTCTGCAGTTTTCTGGCTGCGATAAAGACAGGCGGGAAGACGGTGCG
Source organism: Cetonia aurata (assembly GCA_949128085.1). Taxonomy (NCBI): domain Eukaryota; kingdom Metazoa; phylum Arthropoda; class Insecta; order Coleoptera; family Scarabaeidae; genus Cetonia; species Cetonia aurata. The sequence goes on from OX421889.1 coordinate 14,272,471, forward strand.
CATGATCTTTAACGCGTATAAATAGATTATCGCACGTATTGTTTGTTAGTTACTAGAATAACTGTCACAAGAATTAGAAGAAGAAACAAAAAAATGGAAAAGTTAAGTAATCTTAGTGAGGTCCGTTTGAAGAAAACATTCAGAAAAGTTAACACCAAATATGGCGGTAGTGTAATAGCGGAGTTGGGCGACATGGCAAAATTCGATCTTCTATCTGTGGAGTACATGCTAATCTCTGCCGTCCAGTATCAGAAGACCGCTTCTCAAACGAACCAGTTTCTCTTAGTCGTTGAAACACCGTCTGAAACATCACATGCGAAGGCAGTTGGCGATCAGGAAACGTTTCAGCATAGAAGCGACGTGCTTGTAAAGAATTCCCATTAGCACGACCGTACATGAACACCATATCGCTCATTTCAGCATTAGAATACGCAACCATTGTAATTGCTACAAATTGCACAAAACGTCAAATTAAGCTGTCACAAAACAATAGCTGATAAGCACCTGTTTACTGGGATATGTTATATCCATGTACTACTAGGAACACTCGCCGTTATCTCGTAAACGGTTGATTTGTGAACATATGTTTATTATGACTTTTAACCTTATTTTCGATCGTACTACATGCCCTTAAAATTTTTAAACGATGTTTCGAAACACCCTGTATATTAAAATAAAAGAATTTGATTTCACTTTTTTTTCACAAGTTATATTTTACTATAAAACAATGTAGGTAATAATTTTACCACACAAGCATAGATTATCATACTTTGTTGGCTATACAGGGTGATTTATGAGCTCACCGACAAACTTTGCCATATGAAAGCGCTTGGTATTTTAACAAAAAAACATTATAGGAACATATATCCGATTTCAATTATTTAAGGAAATAAAAGACTGCAAATTTTTTTTAAATTTTTTTTTATAAACACTTACATATTTAAATAAATTGCTCAAATCTCAAAATCATGTGAATAGTTAATTATATTAAGTGTTCAAAATGTCCTCCCGCTTCAATGCATGCTTCACAACGACGAACTACAGAGTTTTTCACCCGAACAAGAAGGTATGGTTCATTTCGAATTTGTGTAGCAGCATTTTGTATTCTCTGTAATAACTGTGGTCGTGTATTAATCTCCTCTTGATAAACAATTTGCTTCAGGTGTCCCCACAAAAAGAAATCCAAAGGATTTAAGTCGGGTGATCGCGGAGGCCATGCAATTGGACCATTATAACCAATCCATCTGTTTCTAAAGTGATGGGTTAACCACTCAACAACTACCCGTCCGCGATGTGGTGGAGCACCGTCCTGCTGGTACCACATAGTTGCAATAACGTTAAGAGGTGTATCTTCAAGAAAGTCAAAGATGTTGTTTAAAAAAATTCTGTAAGTATTTGCGTTCAAACGTTCTTCCAGAACATGCACAGGTAATAAGGTATCGTTGAAGATTCCACCCCATACGTTGATACTGAATCTTTTTTGAAAATTACGTTGCCTAATCGCATGTGGGTTTAGTAATGACCAAATATGATCATTATGGTAATTGTTTATTCCGCCTCGTGTAAAGCATGCTTCATCGGTCCACAGAACATTTGTAATGAAGTCATTATTTTGAGCGTGTTGCTGCAATAACCAATTACAAAATGCTAGCCGTCGCTGAGCATCTCCAATTTGTAAACCATGAACATTTTGTCGATGGTAGGGATGAAGGACTTCGCGGTTCAAAGTACGCCATACAAAATTTTGACTTACATGCAGATTGTTTGCTATTCTCCTAGTACTAATTGAAGGATTGTCAGTTACAGCATCAATAACAGCTTCTTCCTGTTCTACATTAACTACATGAGGTCGAATAGCTTTAGCAGGAGCAGGATTACCTGTTTCTCGTAATCTACGGAAAGATTCCCCAAAAACTGAGTGATGCGGTAGATGACGAAATGGAAATCTTTCTTGATATTCGCGCACCGATTCGCGTGCATTTCCATTGCAATAACCATACACGAATATGATGTCGGCATACTCTTCAGTACTGTAGGCGTACATTTGAAGAAGGAACAGAAAACAACGATTGAATACTGACATTAAACTGACACAGACTGACAATAATTGTGTTTGCCCTTCTCTCTAAGTACACTTTGTTTTCTTATTAATAAATCATATCAATAGGCATTATTCCCAAAGTAATAAAAAAATAAAATAAACTGAGAAGTCTTTTATTTCCTTAAAAATCTGAAATCGAAAATGTTTTTTATTAAAATAACAAGCGCTTTCATATGGCAACGTTTGTCGGTGAGCTCATAAATCACCCTGTATATATAAAAAAAGATTTACGGTAAAGCAAATGGGGTTTCCCTCATTAATTAATGTCCATTTAAATCTAATAAATTTTAACCCTCAATCGCTACGCTTTATAAATATCACAGAGTTACTACGTGCCGGTATCACATACCGAGAAAAGAATTGCTTACTAGTGCGTAATAAAATATGTGTTGCAAATATAATTTTATTTATAAAAATACACTTAAATTTTTAGTCCACATCAAAATGCAAATTGGGATACTATAATTTCTAAGCGCTCATCCAAATTTATGTAAAACGTACTTTAATACAATCAGATTCAACACAACATACTGGACATTTTTCGTTAACACGATCTTGACAAACAGCACAAATACATAAATGACCACATTCTATAAACACATACGTCGGCCACCCCTCTAAACATATACAACATTAGAAATCAGAGCGCATGCGCACATTCATTGATGTAGCGATCTTATTCTTTAACACACGTATCTCTTCATCTTTATGCGAAATAACTTTATACAAATCCATAAATCCAGCATGATACACATCAGCAACATCCGCTATAACGTCACAGCTACGTATAACCCTCTTTTCAAAGTGTTGATTCAACATTGCGAAATGCTTCACCATATCACGGCACAAAGGGCTGTCAAAATCACCATTACATCCACGACAAACCATCCTAGTACCATAAGATATCGACGTAAATAACTTCCGTTGAGGATTCGTAGGCGCAGTATCAACAGCAGGCGTTTCCGGCAATTGGTCAGGCGTACTAACTTGAGTGGACGTATCAGGCCTATTAATACTTCCTTCATCCGAAAACAACGAGGCCACAGAATCATTTCTAGCTGCTGCCATATTCAACGCTGCTTCCATCTCACCATGTCCGGTTACATCAAGACCATCAGCAGCCATTTCGTTTAATAATGCTACACAACGTATACACATACTGTACAACTTAAAACAACCGCGCAACTTATATACCAACCCAACGCGATAAAAAACACGTCCACTAAAGAAAAATATAATTCTCTTGCAAGTGAAATTTTCACGTTAGTGTATTTCATGATATCTGCCAGTATGTCTTTGGTAAAAAGCAAATGCCATATACTTTTTGCTGGAGCATGGTGTCCCAATAACTTGTAAAAAAAATTGTGTGCACCTTTCTTCAAGTCTAGGATCCAGCACCCTCATTACCGAAGGACCAGTTGTATGTGACATTTTTTCAAATATCTACAATCACCAATATTAAAGCTGCAAATACGTTACTAAAAAAGTAATATTTACCTTATTATTCACATGTGTTGCAGGTTTAAATTTCGGACGCATATGCTACCAGCCGGTATCTGATACCGCACACAGATATCTGGCGATGCAAATTGTGCAGAAAGTCACCAACAACTGAACTAATACATCTAAAATTACTATGAAGGTAGAGAGGTGCGCAGACCTCTGCCACATACGCACTTTAAAATAATAGCTGCCAAATCTCTCTGCCGGTATCTCATTACGGCACGTAGCGATTGAGGGTTAAACTTCATGCATAATTATTAGTCTTAATTTATAAGTAATAAATAAATAACACCTAGCATCCACCTGAGATTGGTCACAGTCCTTTAGCGGGTTGCGGGAGTGGCAGTCATCGAGGTAAGGCTCGGTCGGGCAAGTTTCGTCCCGTCTCCTCCCGGTCGCATATTTGTATCAAGCATCTGGTATACCGTGTTCGGGTTACACGAAGTCAACAGGTATCAAGCGTACGGTAACTTGCCGAACTCTAAATAGAGTTCTTCAGTAAATAAAACAATAGTAAGTTACTACTGCATTATATAAAAGTAAATAAAAAACGGATTCAATTTATTTGTAAGTCAAGTAATAACACATATACAAAATTAAATTTTAAATATTAGTATAATTGCACAAACATATATTATATAATATAACTAGTACAGTTATATTATAATATGTTCATTGCTTTTTTAAAATATCATCATACATTCCTACATAAGTTACAATTTGGACTGAAGTTTACAATGGTTTAGGATTGATAGTGTTATTTTTTATGAAAGAATAGATTATTTAGAATTATCAATTTTTTTTTAGCAGGTACCCATTTTTGTTTCTAGAGCGCTACCCAGTAAATGTCAAATTATTGAATATATGAACGCCATAGTAGCTATTTTATGAGCTTACTTTCTCCTAGATCAACATTGTGACTCACACAAGCATTAAGGCAATGTGGAGCTTTAGATTTTCTTGTTCTTGGATATCCTTCCTGCCGGTATTATCGCCTACCTGATGTTTTAATTTTCCTTCGAGGCACAGAAGTTGGCTGAATCAAAATTTTCTTTCCCTTTCTTTTGAATCTACCGTCAAAGATCGCGGCAGGTAATCAAATTTGAAGGCATTGCGCAAGCCACTCATAAGGGTCGAACTACATTCTTTTGGTAATTTTTCATAAATTGCTCAATAGCTGGGCCGAATGCTATTGGATCTTTTTCGAAATTGGTCATAATATCTTTATTAAACCTTGAGATAAATTCGCACCAAACCTGTTTAATCTCGTTATTATTATTTTCAGTACAGTCCACAAATGATTCGTTATTTACAGAGGGAATAATTTCATTATTGTCTGTCGCAGTATATTCTTGAATAGATTCGGGTACATCAGTGTCACTAACCTTAGTATACCACGAGATATACAATAATAAATTTTTATAAAACAGGCATCCAACTACAACTGTAGTATAAACTAATGATGAAAAAGATATACAACTCTTTACTTAAAGATACTCAAGAATTTGTTATAAAAGATATTATATCCACCCAATCCATATATGATGGTGCCAATTAATAAATTTTTTCACAGTATAATAAGCTTATTATTAGTACTATTTAAAAGATATTATTGTATTTGTATAATGCGCAAGCTAAACTGAACTCCTTGTACACATAAAAATAATTTTCCGATGCAAAGTATTTGGCCCTGAATCACTTTTATCTAAATCATATTTTAGTTAAGTGAATAGGTTAGCCATAATAGACCGTTCGTAGATAAATGCCAGAGCCTGTATATTTTTGTTTATAAATGTTTATACTTGACTTACAAATAAATTGAATCCGTTTTTTGTGGTTAGTTGTAGTAGTAGCCCAACAGTTACTTCTTCTTGAGTACTTGTACACACTATACCTACTGTGATTTCGTTTGCTTTGCGAATATACGAGGGTATATCAGATATAAACGAGACTGATTTTTTTAAACTATTAATGCTTTATTGAACAAGGTTAATACAAATGTACTATTTTTCTACATAATCTCCCGCCCGTGCAATACATTTATCCCAACGGATTGGAAGCTTTTTAATCCCGTTATCGTAAAAACTTTTAGACCGGCCACGCAGCCACTGGAGCACAAATGTCTCTACCGCTTGGTCGCTGTCGAAACGCTGGCCTCCAAGAGCTTCTTTTAGAGGTCCAAACAAATGGTAGTCACAGGGTGACAAGTCTGGACTGTAAGCAGGATGTTCCAAGATTTCCCAGCCGAATTGTTCCACTTTTTGCCTCGTAATGTTTGCCGAATGTGGTCTGGCGTTGTCGTGAAGGAGAATGACATTTTTAACGTTTTGCGTCTTTCTTTTTCGTCGAAAAGACAATTTTGCGGCATCCAAAACGTCGCAATAATATTGGGCATTAATTGTGCGGCGATCATGAAGAATATCGACGTGAAATGCACCTTGTCGATCAAAAAACACAGTTGCCATGATCTTCCCGGCAGACAACCGCGTCTTCGCCTTTATCGGCGCCCTCTCACCACTCCTTCTCCACTCCATACTTGCCTGCTTACTCTCAGGAGTATAGTGATGAACCCAAGTTTCGTCACACGTTACACGTTAAAACAAATCACCCTCTCGCTGAAATCGATTAACGAGACGCTGAGAAATCTCAAGTCGATGTTGTTTGTGTTCGGGCGACAGCAGACGCGGAACCCATCTAGCGGACACTTTGCGAAATTCCAAGACCTCCCTCAATATTTTTTGGGCACTGCCATAACCAATGTTAAGTGTCGCAGCGATACTTCCGATGTTTAAGCGTCTGTCGTCCTCCAGAAGATTCCGAACTGCCTCAATGTTGGCTTCTGTAACGCTCGTCCGTGGGCGTCGAACGTGGCTCTGGTTTTCGACTTTCTCCCGGCCTCCAGAAAATTGTTTATGCCATGCAAACACGCGAGGTCGTGAAAGGGTGTTCTCCCCGAACTGTGCGTGCAATCTGCGTAAAATGTCTGTTGGACTCACCCCCTCATTGGTCAAAAACTTAATAATTATCCGCTGCTCCACGGAAACGTGCACTGCTTGCTCACTCATGGTCACTGCAGTACTGAACGGTCTCGACGGGCCACCTACTTCGCCGATTCAAAAAACTTTTGTACGTGTCATTAAAAAATCAGTCTCGTTTATATCTGATATACCCTCGTATCAATATATATATAGGCTTTTTACTTTTTAAAACAATATCTTTATTTTTAAAAACGTTGTCTAGGGTATAATAATTCACAATAAATATGTTACGTTGTGGTATGAACATGAAACGTACAAATGTGTACCAAGAAATACAAATGCGTCTTTCCATCTCGATTGCTCTGTTTCGTCTGTCTTATTCCCGCTCCTCGCGCATGCCCTCCCCACCCCAGATACCTTTTCTACATACATTTCCGTAGCATTTTCTCAGGACTCAATAGATTCTCATTATTGTAATATCGGCCTCAACACCACTATTACCGCTTTAGCAGCCTTTTTTAGAACAACGCTTGCATTTCCTTCTAAAGTCCCTGACCGAATACCTCATCCCGCTTCGCCACGAGTGTCACCCCTCTCGCACTTGGCCAACCGGTGATTTTTCTTTCTAACACGTGACAGGCGCGTACAATGAGATTGGGTGGCATTTAACTAGCGTCCTTTTCGCAAACACATGAACAAATAATACAATGAAATATGTACAATTTGATCCATTTACAGTTTTACATAAATAAAATGAAATCAATATTCTTCGATTAAGGTGATAAATAGCTAAAATTAAACAAATATATAAAAATGGATATCAGGCGTCGCATTACAACATCTATATCTGAAAAGAAATGAAAAAATAAAGTCAAGTAAAAATTATAGAAAAAAATCAATTACACTTGCTTCTTTATTACGACGCATTCTTTTATTAGTTGCGAACAAATTCAAGAATGGCGGATTTGTTCCCCAAAATTATTTGGATACCTTTTAGGACCAGGAATAACTTGTCCGTTTTGATGGACTGTTGGAGTTCTTCTAGCTCCTTCTCCGTTAGGTAACCGTAGCGTTTTGGCAGAAACGTTGCCATGTCGCCCAACTCCGCTATTACACTACCGCCATATTTAGTGTTAACTTTTCTAAATGTCGTTACCTGGTATTTCTCACCAATCGTGAGATCTGTGATTTTTACAGTTTTCTTCAAATTCACCTCACTAAGATTGTTTAACTTTTCTATTTTTTTTTTGTTTCTTCTTGTGACAGTTATGGTTTCTGCATGCAGTATAGTTTGATAGGCAGCGTTGAAACTTGCGTCCGTATTAAATCTAAATTTCTTCTATTCGTGGGTCCAAAAATGTAAGATCCGTGTAAATTTTGTTTGACTATGCTTTGAAATTCTTCCTACTACTTGGAAGATAAAACATCTGCAAAAATGTGTGGTTCAGTCATTTCTCCTGGCAATCCTATTTTCACTTGGCTCGAGTACATCGTTGATATCTTGCATTTTGTTACACTATTTATTTCTTCAGATATGTGTTTAAACGGTTTTAAGATTTTACAACACGAAGAAAGTATTTAGAAATCACGGGCACATAAACCATTTTTACAGTTTGTGAAGGGTATTGCTGATCGTAGTGGCCTTTTTATTTTTATAATTCTGTCATACATGTCAAATGTTGAATTCCATCTTGCTTTAATTCAAGTTCGGGGAAATCCATTTGTATTTGAGAATTTGGCATTTTTGCCGTCGCCAATGCACTCCGTTTGAAAAATTCTACGATTGCTTTTACTTTCTGATGCATATCTTTTACTTGATAATGCGATTTTTGTACATTTAAATTAAGGGAAACAAGGTTTGTACATGCGGCCATCCACATAAACTTATAGCTGCTTTTAGTTCGCTGCATTATCTGTTACAGCAGCGTAAACTTTTTCTTCTATATTCCATTCCCTTAATTATGTATATATTACTTAATTGTAAATTAGTTTTAAGTTGTTATTTATAATACATCAAGTTTACAAAAAATATTTGTTTTATTTATTAAAGAACATGGATATAAGTACATATACATATACATTTTACAGGAAATTGACGCATCCGACACAGTTTCTAATGGCTGGTGGAGGGCCATCTAAATGATCACCCGCTATTGGGTTGTGTACGTAGCACGGCAAACAGTGTTGAAGCAAAATTTTCTTTTGCTGTGGGATGATATGCCATTTCTCTTCCAAGGAAAGGCGATGTACTTTTTCTCGCAGCACGTATGTTGGTAGCTGTGATATGATATCATCACTTAATGCGTCCAACTTCCCATAATTCTCATCAATACTTTTGATGGGGATTTAAATTTTTCCTTCCATGCAATCTTCTTTACTTCGGTTTAGCAACTTGTTTGTAACATATTCAATTTTTAATTTCTGGACTTCCGCCACAAACCCATCGAGTCTGTTTCGGAGAAGCTTTGGTATTCTTCTAAAATCAGGAAGTCCTCCATTCAAATCTAACACGCATGACGACCTAATATCGAACACGAAATACTCGGCACGCTGATCAGCAGCATCAGGTTCGCAAAACATTTCATAATCCCGGTCGATCCTCCTATGCTTTTGGATGTTGAAGTGCGGATTGCAGATTGATAAAACCTTTTTATTTATATGGAAAAATCTCTGGTTCTTGTACGCAAATGCAGCCATTAATAATGTGCGAAACCCCTGCATCAGGGCAATACAGCCGGTGAGGTGTTGCTTCTCGCTCACAGTTGAAGCCGTCTTTAGCGCGATGTTCATACCCTGGATGTGGCAACTATACTCCTTTATTGCTAGTTCAATAATTTACGGATTGTCAGTACCGATCAAAAGACGTGCACGAGTCTCCTCGACTAGTCTTGAAAAAGACTGATTGCTGTTTGACAACGATAAAGCCAACAAAGAGAAAGTTGTCGGAGATGATGTGTAGACTGCTCAGGTATTCACTAAGAAATACCCTTACTGTGAACTTACATCTACATAAGTATGTACCATCGCTGTTAAAAGGTAATAGCGCATGCGTAAAAATGTATTGTAAGGTATATAATTACAAATATTTTAAGCTTACTACTATTCCAAATAAAAGAGCATGGGTCTGATACAAAGCAATATATATAATTTAATGCTGTAAGGTTTATACTAAATTTTGAATACTAATTAAAAAATAGCAAATAGGGGGTCAATATTATGTCATTTATGTAATTGGAAGAAGAAAACAAAACACGTATCTATGCTTAAAAATTGAAACTGTGAGCGGTAAATGTGTTTTCACAACTATTTGAAAAGAATTTTAAGAAATAACTATCAACCAAAAACATTTACGTACACGATAACTAATAAACGTATGAATATGGTATGAATCACCACGGCACTATCAAATATCAAAATTTGACATATGTATGTGAATTCTCATGATCGGCACCTGAGAAACGTAAAAATGCACGAATCTACAGAATTTTTTGGTACCACCGTACTTCACTTGAGATGGATCACTTGGTAACACCAATGCAATCAACTTTTAAAAGCGCTTCTTTTGTGTTTCTTGTACTTTTGTGTACAGTTAAGGTAAAATTGCATTAGAGGCAGTTTTTCTTGAAAGAAGATTATAATTTGGATTCAACGTTTTTATCAAATTTTTAAATTCATAACTTTTAACTATATTCAAAGGGTAACACTACGCAACAATCATTCTTACCAATCGTTCGTCCAATTTTTTAGATGTTTGTATTGCTAACGGCGTTGATTGATAAGTTTTGGCCCTTTTTTTTATTTAATATAGCCATTGTGTCCATCTCCACTGTGACTCTCATCTGTTAATTTAGTTGAAGTGGCATTAATACACTATGATGAATAACCAACTCGATAAACCTACTAGCTGCGGATCTAAGTCTCCTATTGGCATCGCCAATTTTTCTAAAACTTAGAAATAAATGTTGTGGGAACCTCCGAAGAATATAAATTTTCAATACAAACTGAATAGCCGGACGCATCAATTTGGGAAAGAATGAAACCAGCAACATACGCAGATCCCTCTGCAGTAGGAGTGTTTAATAATTTTTCACGTACCTGAGAATATGATTGAGATGCTCAACAGAAACTTGAGATGAAGAAGAGTTTGCTTGTGTTACTTCGACTGATGAAAGCCTTTTGTTACTGTGCGAATGAGAATCTAAAATTACTGAAAGATCCTAATGCCTCACATCTATCATCCTTACAGTTACTATTCGTAGCGAGTGGAGTATCAAAAGAATTAATGACAACCGTTTTCGATGCAGCAGTAAACTTATGACAACTAGGATTTGAATTGCCATGTTGACGAATTAAACAAAATAATTTTTTTATAGGATCCTGATTAAAAGCCCTAGTAGAGAAAAACTCAAAACCCTGGCTACTTAAACAATTCCATAAATACATCATCGACTTCAAACTTACAATCCGACCCCTCAAAAATGAAAATTGTTTAGTTTGAGCTCAACCTGTGTTAATGTCAATTAATTTCCAGTTGGAAATTTGTTCAAAAATATCTTCCCAGAATTTTAAATGTGAAGAAGTACGAGTGACTGCACATTTTAAAGGTTTAAATGGTGAAGCATTAGCAGAGGAACCATTCAACGAATCAAAAAGTTGATCAATATTTTGTACAATTTCAGCTGTAAATACAGCCTCAGATAGAAGCAAGTTTGATGAACAGAATGTCTCTAACGCAACACAGACCGCCGACATAACTGCTTGGCAGTAACATTTACCTTCATTTTAGTAAAAAAATCTTGGAAATTGAAGCGATTACGGTGCGGAAAAGGAAGTTGCTTTTAAGTTTTAAGTTGATGTAATTCAAAAGCTGGCCGAATATGTTCAAGTTTGGCACGTTTACATCTATTGAAATGAATAAAACGTGAAAGCAGTACATTCCTTGTATTTTTTAAAAGGTGAAGAACATCAAAAATTATTGCAATGGGTTGATCATTAACGATAAAATAACTACCGAATTTTCAGAATCCAAATCGAAGACTGGCTTTGAATTTGCACTTGCCTGATCACACACTGTGGCACAAAGTTGAAGTTCTATATTCTGGAAATGAAAAATTATCGCAAGCTCTTTTAATTTCTCAGAGGAAAAACTAGACTGCGTGAAATAATATGTGACGGCCTGCTTCCAATTTTTTCTAATACCTTTCACCATGAAAGCAAGTGCTTTCTGAGCAAAATCTTCATACCCATCCTGAAGCTTTGCTACTTGGATACTCAAATAATCGAGGATAGAAACATTAACACCAGTATTGAAGGGAACATTAGCAAGAGAGGTTGGCAAAGTTCTTATCGAGGGAAGCTGGAAAAGCTGCTGAAGATATCTGCACAACTTTGGACGTCTTTTGTACATAGGTAAACCTAACGGCTTTTTTTTTACTAGTCCACCTCTTACGACCCATTGTTTTCCCTATATTTCGCAGTTGATTTTCGGAAGAAGTTTTTTGCCACCAATACATAACGAAAACTTTAATCAAACCTAGTATCCTTATTTAAAAATCAAAATTTGTTACTTACGTTTTGAAAAGCACAAAGGACGATGTTTATTGGTGCTATTGGCGGACAACTGCAACTGTGGAATGTTAGCGGAAATTATAACAAATCTATTGAAAACAATCGGAAATTTTTCATTAGGCATTAGAAAAAGTCGATAATTTGTTGAAATGGCCTTTGGATTGTGATTTTTATAGAGAAACTCCCTTTTCTCATACGTATTTATAAATACATAGTCAAACACATTTGTTAATGAAGCTAACTTGAGGAGAATGTTTTGAGCACACTTGGAACTGACTAACAAGGAACTGATTTTCTTCCAGAAATATATTTTCTAAATGTGATTTATGACCCCCACAATGAAGATATTTGAATACACTATGATGAATAACCAACTAGACAAACCTACTAGATGCATATCTAAGTCTCCTATTGGCATCGTCAATTTTTCTAAAACTTAGAGACAAATGGGAACCTCAGAAGAATACAAATTTTCAATAAAAACTGAATAGCCGGACGCATCAATTTGGGAAAGAATGAAACCAGCAACATACGCAGATCCCTCTGCAGTAGGACTGTTTAATAATTTTCACATACCAGAGAATATGATTGACATTCTCAGCAGAAACTTGAGCTGAAGAAGAGCTTGCTTGTGTCACTTCGACTGATAAAAGTCTTTTGTTACTGTGCGAATGAGAATCTAAAAATACTGAAAAATCGTAATGCCTCACATTTATCATGCTTACAGTTACTATTCGTAGCGAGTGGAGTATCAAAAGAATTAATGACAACGGGTTTCAATGCAGCAGTAAACTTATGACAACTGGGATTTGAATTGCCATGTTGAGGAATTAAACAACCGATCTCGCGTCTAATTTAGAACTGTTTTCCGTTTGACACTTAATTCAGAGCTGATTATTTATAACGTTCTTGAATTGTGTTAATCTAACAAAAAAAATGAATTGTTTATATTATTGGACTAACTATATTTTGTTTTAGAAGAAACGATATTCAAATCAAACAAAATTTTATTAATGGGATAACAAATGACAAAAAAAAAACAGTCCGCCAAATTAGTTGTTGGTAATATAATATCACAATTTAATTGGGGTGTGTTGCAGACGGACTATCATCACCATCCGTGAACAATTGTACTCAGCTTCTGAGGTATGCCCCCATTGGATCCACTACCGTTAATTGCATCAACTTTGACTCTAAACTCTCCCAACGGCAGGCAATTTCTTGTCTAATGTTAACCCATCCAAGTTGCTCAGGGTATCATGTAGGTCATCGGCTTTTGATAATAATAAAAATATTATCCACTGGATAAAAAAATAAAAAGTACAATAAAAAAAAATTTATGAAAAGATGTAAAACTTTTTTTTTGATAAAAAGTGTTATTACATAATAAAAAAATAGTTCTAAATGGATGAAAAAAGTGTTATAAGAATTTTTACTATTTTTGGTTTACGTCTAAAAGAAACTTGTGAAAACACTGTGTAAATCACTTATTCAAATTTTCTAACCCATTACTGAGAATATAATATTTTATTACAATTTAATTGGGGTGTGTTGCTTTGCAGACGGGCTAGCATCAGCATCCGTAGACAGATAGACTCAGCTTCTGAGGTATGCTCCCCCTTTGGAACCCTAACATTAATTGCATCAACGTTGACTCTAAACTCCCCCAACAGCAGACAATTTCTTGTCGAATGTTAACCTATCCAAGTTGCCCCGCCCAGTATCATGTAGGCTATCGGCTTTTTAATAATAAAAAATTTTGAAAAAAATTATTACTTACTGATAAAATTTTGAAACGAACGGAGCCTAATTTTGAAAAATGTAAAAAACTTTTTTATAAAAAGTGTTATGACAATAAAAAAAATTTAAAATAAAAAGTATAATTTGAATAATAAAAAAATTGTTTCTAATGGATGAAAAATTATTAATTACTGATAAAATTTTTAAACGAACGTAGGAGTGTAATTTTGAAAAATGTAAAAAACTTTAAAATAAAATGTAAATTTTAGAAATTCACAACATTTTATTGTAATGTCGACTACAGCTGAATTACAGCCGAAAGGCCCACACTACCACATCTTCATCCTCCATATAAAAATAAAGTTGATACCCATCATGGGTACCTAACGGGATTAGGTGTGCCGGTACGCTGGCAGCAGGCCCTCTCCCTACGAGTATAATGGTGTTCCTGTGCTGTAATATATAAATATTGTATATATATAAAAAAAAGTATTTACTTACACGTAGTACCGGCGGCAACACTTGCTGTAAAATCGTTTTGATTTTTATATTTTCTTCTGAAAGAAAACTGTGAAAACACTGTAAATCACTTATTTTACATTTTCTTACCCATTGCTACTGCGCTTTTGAAACAATAATATTTAAAACTGGAATCTAGGCTTTATATACAGTTTCAAAAACCGAGATAAGATGAATTTATATAAAATGCATTTGAGGAATTTCTAATGTGGCTTATATGCAGTTTCAAACCACATAGATAATGTGTAAATGACGCTTTGGCATACGGCATACGGGTAAACTCGAAATGACCGTGTGGCGTTGTGAAAGCGGTTTTATGTTTATCGGCTTCATCCATTTCAGTTTGGTGAAAACCGGACGCTAAGTCTAGCCTACAAAAATAAATTAATTTACCTAATTGGTCTACAATATTTCCGATATTAGGTAATGGATATGAATCAATGATTGTAACATCATTTAATTTTCGATAATCAACAACTAATCTCAATTTTTTAATATTTGAAGAATCCAATTTTTTGGGAAGTATCCATACTGGACGTGAATAAGGAGAATATGATTGCCTAGCAATATATTTTCTTCTAACATCTTTGTTAGGTACTTGTTTTTGAACTTCTTGTTCATGAATCTTTGGGTACCTATAAATTTTTGAAGAAATTGGTTGTTGAATTGAGGTTGGAATTGTATGCTTTAATGTTTGAGTGGTTGTCAAATGATCGCCTGGTAAATGAAAGATTTCCGAACATTCATGACAGAGTTTCAATAAGCTATCTTTCTCTTCTTCATTCATATGATCTGTGGGAACATTTTGTTCCAAAAGGCTTTTATTTTGTTTATTAAACTTGTTGATTGATAAATTGGATTTTCATTTTAAAAATCTTGAATTTTTATAAGTAATAGTATTTGATTTAGCATTATTAACTACATTTTCATTTTGTTTTTCAGAAAATTAAATGTAATGTTATTGTTGGTCTTGGTATTATTATTTCGTTAGGATTTATATAATTAAGTTTCACCTTTGTCACTTGAGGTTTTTAAAAACAAATAAAAACACAGCAAGACTGGTAAAAATGGTTTTATTGCTAAAGCCAAATGCACAGCACTAAGGTCTAAACAACAATGACAATGAAATTTGCCTTTCTGGCGTATTTATACCTAAACGAAAGTATGTTTACAATAATGGGTTTGCGTTAAGAAATACACCGAAGGTTACAGTTCTAGGAAAAAACCTACATTCCCCACATTCCCATTGTTGGCCCACGAATGTCTCGTTAATCGGACTGGTTCCACTTGCGTAGTTTCGAGATTTTCCGCTAAGATTTTTATGTGCTTCACGTCCTTTTGGTTGATAGACGAAATGATAAAGTTTGTTGAGAAAAATGAGTAGTAATTAATAAGATATTTAAAATTAGGTAAGTGACCTGGGCCATATTCGCTATTTAATATACTTAAGATGTTTTCGATCTCGTTCGGCTCTATTATAGAAGTATGCAAGACGTGTAGATTAGCGAATGTTAATGCTGTCTGCAGATTGTTTATGATGTCAAGCAATATTTGTGCTTGTCCAATATATTTCCAATAATAATTTATCTAACGTTAAACGGAATGAAATGACTTGCCCATGTTCCCGCAACATTTCGTCACTGTTAATTAAATGGTTTAGCTGAATTACAATTCTATTTTGATTGTTTTGAAGTGTTTCTAAGGTTTCTGTGTATTTACCGATAATTTCCTTTAATATGGTTTGCTGTTTATAAAGAGATTGTTGAATTTTGAATTCGTTTTTGTTTAACGTTGCTATATATTCGTTTATATAGTTTCTGTCGTTCGAATCCATAGTCCCGAATAGATACTTCGAAGCTGTGCCGATTCCGTCAAAAATTGCCCTTTTCTGTCTAGTACTGCCTACGCTAGATATGGCGTTCTCGACCTTATTGTTTAGTGTGCTAGCAATTTCTAATTTTTCGGAAAGTAGTATTGAATAATGATTGGGATTTTTTTCCAAAAATTCTCTTAATGTATTGATGTTACTTTGAATTTTTCGATTGATTAGTTTTGGGGTGCTAATATTAACCTGGTACGCGAACGTATGTTCATTTTCAATAACGCGTGCTTTGCTTATCTGTAGGGGTAGGATAGGATTTTTAAAGGGTGGGCTCCACCTGATGCAACTTAGTAAGAAAAGCGGTACACACGAGCATGACGCTTGGAGTCGCTGTAATGATTAATAAAAAAAGAAAGATCCAAAACGTAACGATAACTTTATTGTAATAATAAAAAAAAAAGAAAAAAAGAAAAACTGGCCACGTGGTTGCTGACTTCTGGTGTTAAGATTAATGTAAAAAAGAACAGCACGTGGTTGCTGTATTCTGATATTAGAATTAAGGCAAAAGAAGGAATAGCACGTGGTAGCCGAATTCCTGAGATTAATTTAAAAGTGACGCAATTAATCCGTTTCTATAAGTGAATAGTAAATGACTGCTAGTGAGAGCAAAGTTACTGGCAATTACAGTTAAAAGTATAAATAGCAACAGTAATGAAATAAAATAAAAGAAAGCGATAGATACGTTTTAAATAGGAGTACTTAGTTGTAGTTTGAAGTTGAGTTCGAAGCTTTTGTGTATGCTGGAGGGCAGCACGTGGTTTCCGTGTTTCGAGTTAAAAAAAGGTCGTTGCGACGGCAAAATTAACTGAAGAGAACAGAGGTTACTTAGCTGTAGCTTGATATAATGGGGCTTCGAAGCTGAATGGCCAGCACGTGGGTTCTGTGTTTTCGAGTCAAAACGAGTACGTCACAACGGCAAATTAACTGAACTGGAACAGAGAGCGCGCGTAGCGTGCAGAACCCTTACAAAGGCTCGGTAAGTAGGTACAAAAAAAAAGGATGAACCAATAGCAATGTCCAGAGATGCACAAAGGATCATAAAAGAGGAAGCGTCTAAGAGTTTGGCGCTTAAACGAATGAATTTAAAATAAGCGAGTTTGAATTTTGTGGCGCGTAAGTTAAATACTCCCGCGCGAAAAGGAACCGCTAAGTGACGTAACGGTTTTTCTAAAGTCGTAATTGCAATTGCCAGATTAAAAGTAAAGAGGAATGAATTTAAATTTGCCTTCAAAATAACGTTTATATCGCTGATGTTGTCTATGATTAAAAGAAGCGAAATGAATTATTGAAATCAATGTCATTTTCGATTCAATGCAAAGTGTAACAGTTTCAATTTATATTGCGCAAGCGGGATAAAGGGATATTATCAGAATCAGAGTCGTCGTCGTCATCATCGTGCTGATTCCCTGTAACAGTTAGTTTCCTTTGTGGTTTTAATTATCTTTGATGAGTGACTTTATCGTTGGCTAATATTTTTAGACCTATGACTTGGGGATTATTTAGTTTAATAAAGGGTGTTTGGTCCTTTTTTGTTTGAGAATTGTTTTTTGAAAACAAGGGTTGATCTACATTTAAAGTGAGGGATCTCTTACGATGGCGGTTTTCTCGTTCTACCGTTTGCGCTTGTTTCCGTTTTAATTTCCCCGATAATTGTCCCGATAATAACTCTAATATTTGTGTGTGCTCCGCAATGTAATTAGAAATTTGTTCGTTTTTTGTGACCTCGAACGGATTTTTAAAATCTAATTGTCCTTTTGCTACATGAAAAGGTGTATATTCCGTGGCGGAGTGTACGCTGTTGTTGAACGATAATATCGGGTAATTCCTCAAATCTAATATGCTTAGGTTGGGTTTATCTTCGCGGAGGGTTCTAATGCCTTCTATTATAGTTGAATGAAAGCGTTCAATTGGGCTGTTACTATTTGGATTGTATATGGTAGTGTAATGCAGTTCGATTTCATAAAGATTACATAAGTCTTGGAATACTTTATTCCTAAATTCGATGCCATTATCGCAAGTTATCTTCCTAGGAATACCGAAACTAGAGAAATATTGAATGATTTTTTCCGCGGAGGGTATGCTTGGCCAAATTTCGAAAAGCTGTCTATTATCGTTATAAAACATTGGTTTGAAATTTTGAAAGAATCGATATATAGAGGTGTTCAAACGGTTTAGCACCAATGGGTGTTGTTCTAAAGATTAATTTATTTGGATGCCGTTCGTATTTTGATTTCTAACATACATCACAAGAATTTATATAATTTCTTACGTCGTTTTCCAGGTTAGGCCAGTAGAAGTGTTTCTTTATTGCTGCGATATTTTCGTTTATACCGCAATGTGAGGTTTTTGTTTCATGATACATTTTAATTTTTTCTTGTTGCTCATCGGGCGAAGTTACGTCTTCTAACATGCTACGCGTGATAGTGTGAGTGAAAGTCTTATTTTGGAAATATTTCTGTAAGAATTGAATTAGCGGATTTTCTATGTCTGAATATTTGAAGAACAAACAATAATTTTGATTAGGACGTAAATAGTCTTTAATGAATTTGTAAAAGATCTCTTCTAACTTTACTTTGTCCTGAAGCAGAGTTTCATGTAATAACCACGTGTGGCGTTTTTTATTAAATATCTTTTCAAAATATACCTGAAATGTTTTGCAGGGGGATTTCCCTACAACTATTTGATTGCTGTACGTGTTGGGGTGTCTATCGGTGTATGGTAATGTATTGATCGGATTTTCTACAGCGGTGTGTGCTGTATCACCATCTGAAGAGTTTTCTGGAGGTTGGTCGGGATTTACTGGATTGTTTTGAATTGTGTGTAAAATCGTGCCTAATTCATCGGCGTCTAACTCGGGAAGTTCGGTGTCATCTAGATTAACAATCATCGAATGGTCATCGGATATTTCGAGGGGGTTAATCTCTATGCGAGAGAGCGCGTCTGCATTAGTGTTTGCTTTTCCCTTTTTATAAATTATTTCGTAATCGTATTCTTCTAGTTTGAGTCTCCAGCGAGCTAATTTAGAGTTTGGTTCTTTAAGTGACAATAACCATTGAAGCGGTTTGTGATCGGTGATTATATTAAATTTAGTTCCGTAAACGTACGGTCTAAAATATTTGATTGCCCAACCAATTGCTAAGAGTTCGTTTTCTATAGTACTGTAATTGCATTCCGCGGGGTTTAGCGTGCGGCTCGCGTATGCTACCGGTAAGTCTTTTTCGATCGGACCTGGTGACAATACAGCTCCTATAGGGAAGTTTAAGGGATCATTAAAAGGTTTTGAGAAATCTGGATATTGTAGAATAGGATCTTCGGTTAATATGGTTTTACAAGTCTCGAAGCATTTAGTAAATTCTGGCGTATGTACAATTCTCGCGTTTTTCTTTAAACATTGCGTCAACGGTTTCGTTAATTGCGCAAAATTCTTAATAAATTTTCTGTAATAGCCAACAAGTCCTAGGAACGATTTTATTTCCTTGGCTGTTTTGGGGATCGGAAATCCCTTAATCCCTTCTATTTTTCGCGGATTCGGTTTTACACCTTCGGGCGTTACGACATGACCTAAGAATTCAACCGATTTACAAAGGAATTCCGATTTGTTTAGTTGGATTTTTAATCCTGCGTCTCGTAATTTACTAAAGACTTTCTTAAGACTAGAGTAGTATAGCTATGACAGTTCTGGCGCAAAATCTCATAAGAAATAACACAGGGGTCTAATTTGGACATTTTTGTCTCCATTGCACATACGCAGTAGTGTCATGTCATCTAGGTGACGCGCATGTGCAAGATTTGTGCGCCATCCGCAGGGCGCAGCATGGGGGCGCAGCACCCTGGTGCCGCGCCACCCCGTGCCCCGTCAGCCGGACCCCGCCCCACGTGTCTCGGAGCCTCGTGTATGTCTTACGCAAATGGCAAAAGGGCCTTATTAAATTTTGATTATTATATTATTTATAATTAGTGATCTTATCAGGTTGGGGGGTAGCGAAGCTACGAAATCCACCCTCTGCGCAAACTTAGGTAAGGTCCTTTTGGGTGCCGATTCTCGAAAGTAAAAGAAGTGATCGTTCCTACTAAGAGAAGTGATAGATCATATTCCTACATCCCTTCTCTCAATAGCAAAAGACGCTATTCTCGAGTGAGGGTGATGTGATGTGACACGGGAACGGGTAAACCGGGTTGCCAAGTCGTATTTCGGAGAGTATTAGAACATTTGTCATAGGATATTCTGTATTGTAGTACAAATGTTTGACGAAATTGACGTTGTTCTGTGGTGGTGATATTGTTGTCATAAAAAGTATAAGTTGGTTTTGTTATATTTTATATCGTTATATTATATATCGTATATTCATAATTATTATATTGCTATCATGGCTCGTGGTGCATGTATAAATAAAATTCAAAAAGAATTGTTAATAGAATTTATGGAGCAAAATGAAATTTTGCAAAAGGGAACATTTTCTCCAACGTTTACGTACAAAACGGCGCAAAACAAGTGGGAAAATATTACAAAAATGTTAAATTCAGTTGCGGGAGGAACAAAAAAGGATTGGAAATCGTGGAGAAAGGTAATTGTTAATTTGCATTTTTATTCCATAGTAACCTTAAAAATGTAGATACCAAATAGTACTTAAGTAATTTTATAGACATGGCAAGATCTGAAAAAAAACGTAAAGTCGAAAGCATCAAAGTTAAAAATACATGCTGCTGGTACGGGTGGTGGCGAACCCAAACCAGGGCACCTCGATTCCCAAGAGGAGCAGATATTAGGCATGATATCTCGAATCCAATTAAATGGCATACAAAATGGTATAGAAACATCTGTGACGTTTGATTTTGGCCCCACAGCAGAGGTATGTTTAATTCGCCCATTAGTTCAACTTGTTGAGACATATTTTATGCAAGTTTTCTCACAATTTAGGTGACAGTGGAGGAAGTGAATGAGCCTCGGGCAAGTAGTACTACAGAAACATCTTACCATGTTGTGGCCGATGAAAAAGAGAATGAGCACGGGTATAGTCTGCCACCATTAAAAAGAAAAATTAGTAAAAGTAGAAGATTGAGGGATTCCTTAAAATTATCTGAGGAATTTATTACAGGAATGGAAAAAAAAACATGTTGATGAAAGAGCATTATTCAGAAAAGAAAAAATATTATGATGCAAAACTTATACTTTTGCAAGAAAAAAATTATATTTTGAAAGAAATTAATGCAAACGTTGAGCTCCTTATAAGGGTCCAACAAAAAAGAACGTAATTGTTCAGAAATTATTTAATTTTTTTTTATTGTGGAATTTTGGTTTTTCATTTTGTTTTACATTACTGTTATTTATGCTTTTTTTAATGTAGTTTTAAATTGTGATGTCTTTAGAATTAAGTATTTTTTAGAATTTCTTTTTTTTTTATGTGATTTCCATGTGATGGTTATTTTATTTTTAAAGTTTTATTCATATTGTTATTGCAGAATTACTTTAGTTTCTTTTTCATTATTATAATTGTTTTATTTATATTGTTAATAAAAAATACAAGATTTCATACTTATTTCTTTATTATTGAAAAAACGGTTTTCTACACAAACAAATTCTTATGGAAAGTGATTTTCGGCAATTTGTTGCCTCAGGCGGCTTCCCGCTGCTAAGTCTTCATTCACTTGATTCATCCGGGGGCCTATATGATCATCAATGATTCCCATTTAATCAATATCTAAATCGTCTTCTGGATCGGGGAGGTTAAAATCTGTGCATATGTAATCAGAACCACGCACGCATTAATAATTTTCGTAGCAACATCAGGTTTATAATGTAGCACCCTGTCTTTAATTAAGCAACGAAACCGGTTCTTTAATTTACTGTTGCATCTCTCAACTAAACATCTTATCGATTTCAAACTATTATTACATCTTCCTTCAGGAGTGTCCGGAGGGGGATCTTCAAACGGAGTCAATAACCAGGGGCGAAGGGGATAACCTACATTTCAATGATTATTATTTGTTGCAAGCATACAATAGATTGGTTACCTGAATCGCCCAATAAAAAAAAAGGCTCGTTAATATTTCTATATATCCTTTCCATTAAAGTTGAAATATTTGACTGTCTCCAAATATGCGCATCATGGGAACTTCCAGGAAACCTTGCATTAACATGCAAAATTTTCAAATTGCTATCACATACCTAATAAAATAATTGTTAACCATATGTACCAGGTACTTCAATAATATAACTACTGTAATTTTATGTGGTAATACTTACTAACTGCACATTGAGAGAATGGTAATGTTTTCTATTTACATAAATGTTTTCATTTTCTATGGGCCTAAAATAGCTACATGAGTTCCATCTATGCACCCAATAACCCCTGGAAATTCGTACTTTCTAAAAAACCTGCAATTGATTTCATAATTACGAACCAAATTCCTAACCTTTAATACTACAAAAATCTTACCGAAGTTTCAATTCCCGTAATTGATTTATATTCTGAGGGAATTTCACATAATCATCCATTACATTGTTTAATGCATTCGTTACCTCTTCTATTGCTCTACTCACGCTAGCTTGGCTAACTGCTGTGAATATGGTCCCTCCGAATGTTTGTACTATAATAATATTTTTTAAATTTGGATGTAACTTACCTTTGTATGTATGTATAGTATATGCAACGGTAGATCCCTATCCACTACCAAAGTAATACTACTCCTATTAAGAAATATACAAATCCCAACATAATCAAAGACTCGGGTTTTCCGGTTTCATTACTTATAACTTACCTCAAATTCTTATTCAAAATTTTTAAAATATATGTAATATATAACCCCTCGAACAACACACTTGAAAATCTTTGAACAATGCGGTGAATACAGCTGCTAAGTAAAATGGTGTGCGACACGTGATATGTAATTAGTAGCTATTGCGCTTGCGTCTCCTAACTTTGTGTATCTTCCCTCGGTCCGACCCAGGAGAACTGTGATCGCACAACTTTTGAGAGAAGGGAGTTACTTCCTATGCTTCAGAATACCAAATTTTAGTTTCCAGGAGAATCCCCTCCACTGTTCTCTTAAAATTTACGTTCTCTCGACTCGAGAATCGGCACCCAGAACGACACCTTTTCGCCTACTGCGCAGGTGTAAATAAGGCTTTAACGAGCTAATAACAACTGTATGAGCAATTGGTGCGCCGTCCAGTTAGACAACCACTTAGACACTAGAAGAAGCAACACCATCACCACAAGAGCTACGGCGTATGAATATCACAGTTCTACATCCGTTTTTTTATCATACCCGAATTTTAAAATAATCAGACCGGCTAGCGAAGCTACTGAAACCGCTCTCGGTAAGATCTCCGATGTAATAATTTCTCCTATATTCAATACCGGTGACGAATGTTATATAATATACGCGGATGCATTAAATATGATTTTCATTATTAGTGAAGACGTGACAACCTCAGCATAATCCATCATCATATATAAGTAAGTTGTTATTCTAAATTATTTCATTTTACTTTCATTGAACATAATGTAAATAATTCATAGATTTTAATGATTATCTATTTATAAAAATCAAGACGCGACCGCACCCATAAGCGAAAAAGTAAAATTAATAAATAATAATTGAATATCATTTTCAATTATAATGTTATCATGATTGCACAGATGTCGAAACGACACTAATAGTTTTAGCTTGATCTGTAATAATTCTTTTAACTTAAAGACGTATTCTGATCTATCATTTTCATCTACCACATCAGAGCATTAGTTTCAAATTACAAAACATCAAAATAATATGAAACTGTTATCTGCACTTATCAAAACATTGCCTTTTTTATTAAATATGATGAAAAACAGGTAAATAAAAAAAATTAAATATATATTATCTATTTATTCTGAAAAAATAAAATTAATAAATAATAATTGAATATGCTATTTAACGTGAGGCTTACCAACATACAAAACGCTGCAACAATCAAAATTATTAATTGAAAATACATATAAATATATAAAAATTAAAATCTTACCCATTAAATCCAGATAACATCTGGAATTTGGCGATCACACCAGGCTGTGAACTTCTACAGCCCGGTGTTCGATTCATACAGAATTCTTCCATTTTTTTTTTTACAGATGGGGGAGGTGGCTCCTCCTCCCCCATCACAATAATAATCTTCTGTAAGTAAAATAGAGTAATAGATAGAGTTCTCCAGAAAATTGTTTAATAAATTTAAAAAGAACCGTTAAAGGTATTTCAAGTTCATCGTCTGAGATGATTTCAGGGTCGTCTTCCGCGTTAGTTGAAAACGACGTTTTAAATTGATATGTACATTTCGATACTTTTTAGGATTGATTATAAGGACTGTCAGCCAGACAATATTATCAAATGATAAATGGAAAAATTACTCACTTTGAGCTTTCCGTTGTTCGTTTCTTTTTCGACAGGAAACACTGCAGCTGTGCTTAGAGTGGACGATTGACGACTTGTATAGGAAGATGGGACTTCCGTGGAATCGTTGTCAGGGGTTGAAACCCACGAGGATGCGATTAGTTCAACCAGCGGAGCAAAACTCTCTCTTTCCTGGATTTATGGAACCGTTCACTATAGAATCTCTAACCTTTTAATAGGTGTAATCCGATCTCACTGACTCGGTAGCAATTTTGATTCGGTGATTTTTGTACCTTGAAATCCCACTTCTGACACCAAAAATCGCTGTTGTATACCGGAGTTCCAGGAATACGCGATGTAATTGAACTTGGACACCAGGACAGCTTTACTCGTCAAAGCTCCGTAAAACGTTATTCGGATGAAGTGATTCTCAATCTTCAGAATTATTTTAATCCAATTTGGCACTTTTAGCACTAATTGCAAGCACTGTCGCAGCATGGTTACTGGACAGCATGCAGGATATTGTGTGATTTTCGGTGGTTGAGATAACTTTGGACGCATGGGGCTGTATCACTTCGTAGTCTCTTTATACCATTCGGCTCTTCCCTTTTCGAAATTGGTTCTGTGGTTTGTGCCGTCAGCACCCATCGGCAAGGAGCCGTTGAATCCCAAAACTGAGTTTGCCATAGAGCATTGTCATTGTCCCTTTCTGGATATCCGAACCCATTTTTGTACTTATAATAGTTACTACAAACCTCTGATCCACAATGCGGGTATCCACCGAACAAGATAGAACACGATTGCGACCTAACCTAAGTTTTGTTCGTTTGTGCTGCTCTTTACACTGGCTGAAAAATAAAACGGTATAGCAAATTGCCTGTTTGTCCGACTGATAAAAATAGCATATGAACTAGTGCAGCTCGTGCAACACCAGCGCATAGACCTATAGTTTATCTATGATTGCGACAGGATAATAAACAAGCTTGACTGTCATACAAAAGTGCTGGTAACTTCATATTTCAAAAGTTATTAGAAATAACTGCGGGAAATTTCAATTTTGCAGCGTAGGAAATAAACACTAAATTAGAAAAACAAAACCAGAATTAGCAAAATTAGATATTCCGTTAAGTGAAGGAATTCCTTCACTCAACGGTATTATACTTGTCTACATAATACTACATAATATTAAGAATAATCGGAAGGTCCCATCACAGGTAGTGCATGACATTTTCTAGGCAAATAATTGATTTTAATAACAAATAAATATATATTGTTTTATTTATTATAAATATTATGTAGACAAGTGTAATACCGTATATATAATATAATAAAATAATAAATTAAGTTAAAACAAAAACTCAAATTCTATAAACAAAGTACAGCAAAGAGTGATTTTTAAAAATAATAATAATTCTAATAACATGGGGATGCTGGGCCTGCTTACAGGATTAGAGAAAGAGAAAACAAAATGAAGACATTAATATTAATAACATCATTAAATTTCTTGGAATTCTTACCTCATCGTTCATGGCTTCCAAATAAAACGCTTGTATTTCCTGTCTTGACTTTGCAGATTTTGTCGAAATCTCATCGGGATTTAAAAGCGAAATATGTTTTAAACAGTTTTTACCATATAAGTAATGTGAGCAGTACCATAAAACTGTACTTTAACATCCCGATCATGTTAAAGTGGCACGATAAAATTTTAGCAGGGAAATCGGCGCGTCTCTACTTTAGCCCACCTGGCTCGAACTGCGGCTCGAATAACTGTTAATGGTGGTAAAACCGGTATGTTCGTCAAAATAATCTGCTCTGAAAGAAAACTTGAGGGGGTTTTTGTAGGCTTGGGTAAATATTTCTTTCGAAACAATAGTCTGTATTAGATGAGCTGCATTTCTACTAACTGCGTAATTCTGTTCTAATTTATATATAGAAATGAAAATTTTTTCGCCAAAGCGATGGAACAAGGGCGTTTAAAATTTTTTTATTTAAAATTTGTATATTGTTTTAGATAGACAGCTAATGCCAGAAGAGGGGAAATTAAAACATGATCGGCATCAAGGATGCGCTGTAAACCTATATTTTCAATCGCATCGACTAACATGTTTACAGTGGCCGTTGTCGGGCTAAAATTGAACTTCATGGTTTTAAGAAGAAGACAAATTTTCAGAAGAGAACTTGATTATTCAATGGCTTTGGAATAGCTATGTGTGATCCGTCCATTGCCCCTGTACAACTTTTAAAATATTGCAAATGACGAAATTTTCTTGTAATAGTTCTTCTATTTTCTGTAGATGTCCATATTATATATGTAGACGATACACTCACTATAATATTCATAACATTGGATAGTGTATTATAAGCTGCACTATAAGAAAGCCCAAAGTGATCAGAACTTTGTCTAAAACTATACACGGTGGCCAGAAAAATGCTGACAAACACCACGCAGGCCAAATCTGTGTTTAATTTTGAGTTGACAATCTTAATTGAGAAAAGTAGTACAGTGTTTTCTTAAGTCACACGAGCAGCTTAAAAGAATTGTAAATTTGGCACCTAATCAGACAAGTACTATGGCAGTAATCATTTTACTATTTACTATAAATCAGGTAAATACGCAAATTAGCAAGTGTTAACATGGATAAAAATTTTATCGAAATTTAAAGATAATATGAAAAAATTATAACAACTGTTCAAATTGGTAGCCATCAGTTTCCAGACATAATTCCAATCTTCGAGGAAGCGAATTCAAAACGCGCTCCAACATATCGGGGGTGATTAATCGAACTGCCGCCGTACTTTTATTAATTACATCCTCTTCGTTAGCTGGAGGCGTTGCATAGACCTTTTCCTTTAAAAACCCCCAAACGAAAAAGCCCAGAGGAGTAATTTCGGGAGATCTTGCTGGCCATGCTATTGGACCGTTACGCCCTATCCACCGATTCGGAAAGTGTTCGTTTAACCAATCCCTCGAAATTCTGGCATTGTGAGCGGGTGCCCCGTCACGCATGTACAACATGTCGGGTCTCAAATTCAATGGAATATTATCCAGTATTTCTTCTAAAACGTTAACGTACTGAATTCCATTTAGACGATTTGGAAGAAATATTGGTCCAACAACTCGGAGATTTAAAATCCCCAGCCAAACATTTACCGAAAATCTTCTCTGATGTCCAATTTCCCTTACTGCCTTGGGATTTTCGTCCGCCCAAAAATGAAAATTATGGCTATTAAAGACGCCATCTCTCGTAAACAAGCATTCGTCGCTCCAGAGAATATGCAATAAAAAGTTCGACTCTTCTTGAATCCTTTGTAAAACATTGTTACAAAACATTCTTCTGTGCACATTATCGTTTACATACAAAGGCTGCACTTTCCTTGCATGAAACGGACGCAAAAGATTTTGAGATAGTGCTGAGTGCACTGTTGTTTTGCTAGGAATATTCAGTTCCCGAGCTATTTGTCTTGTGCTGGACGTCGGATCTTCGTAAACAGCATCCAATATTTGCTCTTCTAATTGAACTGTTCGACGCTCTCTAGGTCTACCGCAGTTACGATAATTCGGTATGAAGGTGCCAGTTTCTCTAAATCGCTGATCCAATCTACGGAACATGTTGGTGGATGGATGTCGCCGTTGTAGATACCGTATTTGAGATTCCTCTTTTGCCAAGTTTGCATTTCCATTGCAAAAGCCGAATACCATATATGTACATGTCGGCGTATTCTCCAAAGGTAAACATTGTTCAGTATTAAGAACAGCACAAAATGTTTATCTTATTTCAACAGCCAAATGTCACTTGAGAAACGTCAAAAATTGATAACTACAACGTGATCAACTCAAGACGCCCTCAGCTGATCGAAAAATTTAGGTTGGGAACACTGAGGAATTGGTAACACGGCTCCTTGCTTCATACTGTACATTACTGTCATTTTGACGTTATAGGTTACGTTCGAATATTTTCAATATATTATTACAAGCATATAAATCATCAAATTAAGCTATAACCTTTATTGTTGTGTAAAAAATTGCACCTAATAAGATAGCAAAGTTATAAAATCTAAACAAAACAGATAATGCATTAAGGATTTAACAAACTTTATTGTTGTGTAAAAAATTGCACCTAATAAGATAACAAAGTTATAAAATCTGAACAAAACAGATAATGTATTGAGGATTTAACAATACAGAACACATTAGCATGGAGTGAACAATTTTAATATTTACAACTGCTGTTCAATATGCCCACCATCCTGTTCTAAGCATAAATTGATTCTTCGTTTCATGTTGTTAAAAACATTTTGTAAAGTGTCGGGGGAAATATTGTTTACTTCTTGCGTAATAGAATTTTCTAAATCTTCTACGGTATGTAAAACATTAGCAAACACCTTATTTTTCAAGTGGCCAAAAAGGACAAAATCCAATTGAGTTAGATCTGGCGAATGGGCTGGCCAGCGGTCTCTACTAAGTCGATCTCCATAAAATTCATGTAAATAGTTCAAATTAACTTGGGCTGTGTGAGGAGTTGCACCGTCCTGTTGGAAATAACTATATTGCAATTCTTCATCAATCAATTGATTAATAAAAGGTTCTAGGAATTGCTCTCGGTATCTTACAGCATTAATAGTATCAAAAAAGAATTCTGGCACTACAATACGTCGTCGTGACATAGCTATACAAATACCAACCTTAATTGGGTGTAGTGCTGTTTCTTGATAAACATGGGGGTTTTCGGCTGACCATACACGATAGTTTTGACTATTCCCATATCCCGATAAATGAAACCAAGCTTCATCAGAAAAGAAGCTTATATTTTATATGTCGTCATTATTTATCGTATTATTAAACCACTGACAGTAATTCCTTCTTTGGTCAAAGTCCCGTGGATAAAGATGTTGAAGTACGGATACCTTACATACCCATATGAAACACCTACAATATACATTTGTAAATTAATTTAGTTACTAGCAGAATTAATATCCATACCAGTTTGTGCAGATAATCTTCTTACAGAAGTATTAGGACGAATTTCCATTGTATTTTGTATATCAACAAGCACATTTTCTGTAACAACTCTTGGTTCATACTCACGTTTGCATTTCACAACATTGCCAGTTTCCATAAACCTTTGAACTAGCCTATCCCGATGTCTTCGAAATACATCACAGGGGACATCCTCATCAGGATATTGAAGATTGAATTGCCGAATGCACGATTGCAAAGAATAACTTCATACCCCATCTTCACCTTCAACAGCACTTCGAAAATGGGACACCACAATATAGGTATCCTGTTCAACAGTGAACGGCATTGTTTTTCTTACCTGAAACACATTTGCGATATATGTGATTAAGATTTCTAATTGTAATTAAAATAAAATTCTTTATGTAGTATATATTTGCTACTTACCGGCGTACAACAAAAATTAAAGCTGGAGCTGTATTAAAAAATACAATTTCAGAAAAATTGCAAAATTATCGAAGAATTAAAATGAACACAACAAAAAAACGCAGAAATAACACAAATGGCGGGCTGTATACAATGACAAGAAGCGACAGGATAGCCATAATAGAACAGTAAAATGCCCTAGTTCGCTGTAGAATTTTGTCACTAAACGTCTTGAGTTGATCACTCCGTACTTATTACTTTTAAACAAGCAGCCTTACAGTACCACGTTGCCATATGTACTTTAATTTCAAAAACGCCAATGAAGAAATGTTAAAAATGTAAACCATTGGTATTAATCGATTAGTTACATCAATGCATTTGAATTAATTCCATTTCCAAATTTCACCACAATGATTTTACATAGATAAATTTGACGAATTTTGCTAAATTTTAGCCGTACATCTTAAGGTTTGATGGTCTCGTATGCCTTAAGGAAGGACCGTATAACTTTTTTGGATTAAGGGGCTACATATACTTAGCATAGTAAAAAAACAAAAGAGTTTTGATAAATATTTTTACAGGCAATATTTTCGTTGAAATAAAAATGTTGTATAGATCTTGAAAAGCTATGTATTTAGGCTTATAAAAATCTAACAAAACGTTGTAAACATCTCCGTCAAATGTATATTGCTGCACAGCAATTTTGTGTAGTTTTAAAAGAAGATGTTTACGGTGGACAAGCTATCTAGCACGGTATATATCACAAATATAAAACAAAGGCATATTCTTGAAGCAAATACATAAAACTAAACGAAAAATACTTCTTGTTGCTCTCTGTTGGCTCTCGTAATTTTAATTAACTAATTTTGTTATCTATTTTTGGTAAGAATAATAAAACTATCGATTATAACGAAAAAGTGTTACGACAACCACTAGATAATATCAAATAAAAGAAGTATACTAAATTTTATTGAAATCGGTTCATTGGCGCCGGAGATATTCTGTCCACCGCTTTACAATACAGTAGAACCTCTGTTAACCGAAATAAAGGGGGCGGGGGTTGTTTCGGATAACCAAAATTTCGGTTAAAAATTAAAGTGCTATTTTCCGAAGCTAAGGGCCAAATAAATGACAGGGAAATAAAAAAACACATGTTTTAGCTCTAATCGGTAGGATAGGTAATTTTTATTTACAGTATACTGAACATTTATACAATACAGTATATATGTATATGTAAAGTAGATTTTACATAAAACTGGTTTACATTGCTGTACTATTGTTTTTTAAAAAAGTCCTCCATCTTTTTTTGTTTTTTCTTCTCGCACCGTTTTCTGGCAGCGATGTCTCGCCATCGCTTCATTAACAAAAGGTCCGCCGGAGTTGCCTCATCCGAACGTTCCACAAAACGTAAAGCAACCTAAAAATAAAAGTGGGGTATAAAGTGTGAATCTTTTGAAACGAACTTGATTTAACACGTAAAGAGCATAAGATAAAATTTAATTTAGATGTCTATAAGTTTAAGGCAATTTTAACAAACACAAAAAGATCTTGGTAGGCTACAGTATAAAAATTTAAAGTAAAACTTACCTCCATGGCATTAAAGATGTCATCAGTTGTGTCTTGGCTAGTCTCTGCCACATCCTCATCATCGTCTACTTCGTCGTGGTTTTCGTTAGTTGGCAACACCATGTCAACAATGTCTAGGTCAGTAAAGTCAAGTTCCGACTCATCCCCATTAACCCATTCATTACACTCATTTTGGTTAATGTCTTTGCATCCTGGTAATTTTGCCACCAAACTCAACAGGCTTTGATCATCTTCGTTGAGGTCCTCATCAAAAAGTCCATCAAAGAACTTATTCCAGCAGCTTTTCAGGGTCGAAGGTTTTATTTCTTTCCAAGACTGTGCACACCAGTACACAACGTTTTTCATGTTTATTGTTTTTAAAACGTCCGGAACACTTTTGGATTCATTTGTTTCTTGAAGTAAAGCTCTCAGAAATAACCCGCGGTAATGTCTCTTAAAACATTCAATGATCCCTTGGTCTAAAGGTTGCACCAAACTTGTCACATTGGGGGGTAAAAATGTAACAATGATATCGCCATCTTGTAAGTTCCGAGGGTGTGTTGGGGCGTTATCAATCAGCAACACCGCTTTTCTCGGGAGTTGTTTTGAGCTCAAGAACGATTCAACACTCGGAACGAACTCCTTTTTAAACCATTCAGTAAATAAATCACTTGACATCCATGAGCTCTTCTGATTTTTGTAAAAAACCGGAAGTGCATTTTCGGCTACATTTTTCAATGCCCTGGGTTTTTTTGATTTTCCTATCACCATAGGCCTTATGCGATGATTTCCCTCAGCGTTTGCACAAAACAAAACTGTGACTCTTTGTTTGTCTATTTTATGGCCTGGGGCACTCCTTTCATTTTTCGATGCCAATGATTTTTTTGGCATCATTTTAAAATTCAGTCCGGTTTCATCTGCGTTGTAAATTTGTTCTTTAGTGTAACCTCGTAAAAAGTCATCCATTTCAGTTTTAAAAACATTTGCAGCATCGACGTCGGCCGACAATTTTTCTCCGCAGATATTTACTTGACGAACGCCATATCTTCCTTTCCATTTCTCCAGCCATCCGGCGCTTGCCTTAAATCCATTACCTTTCTCACCCATCATTTCTGATAATATTTTTGCCTTTTCTTGAATTATTGGTCCTGTAAGAGCGACTCCCCTTCTCTCTCTGTTGAGTAAACCACAAAAAAACAGCCTCGTTTACTTTTTCGTTCTGGCACGTTTTCATTGTTTTTTTGTTTGGCATTTTTGAGGCGTGCTCTTCAAACTTCGTTTTCATCTTTACCCACTCACTAACAGTAGAAACACCAACGTTATAATCAGCTGCCACATTCCGCAAAAGCTCGCCATTTTTTACTCTATTTATCGCCTCCAACTTTTCTTCAATTGTTATCACAACCCTCTTCCGTTTCGTTGACATCACGTACACAGTCTACACCACAACAAAAAAGGCCACAACAATATGCAACTGTTTCAAAAACAAGTACATATGTAAATCACGTAAGCGCACTGCAATTGAAACGACTCACCAAAGTAAATGAGACAGACTGGCACTGTTTTGATCGTCAAGGTGAGAGACGCGTGGCAGAAACCCCCTCCAACGCCCACCCCCTTCTTTCGTGACTTTCGACCTAAATAATATTAAATTCTAATTACATTTTTAAAATTAATTACCGCCTAATATAACTTTTCAAAGTTGTTTGTTTGGTCGTTTCGGTTAAACGCTATTTCGGTTAAAAGTGTTTCGGTTAACCGAGGTTCTACTGTATGTAATTTTCAGAAAATAGCATTTAAAATTTTAGATAACGTTTGTCCACCAAAATATTTTTACTAGTGTTTATATGGAATCATCGATCCCTGGGCCATATATTGTATCCAACGTTTCAGCTTCTGCCAGTTGCTTCTTCTGAGCTTTTCTGCTACATCGTGCTTCCTTCAATGCTTTCCTTGCTGCACGCTCAGCTTGAGTGCATCGTCTGGCGTCTTCGTTTCTAGCCCATTGATGGCCATGGTTGCCAACAGAGATATTCATTGCTTGCATAATTTTCAATAATGCACTGGTGCCTTCGTTAAATACACAAGCAGCCAAAGATGCCGCAATGTCCACAATAATTTTACCGGAATTTATTTCCTTTGGAGAGATCTTCCAAATCAAGTTGTTCAAGCTTTCATTGTTGTTTTGTGTATATCCGCCAACACAACGCTCTAGTAAACTGTCACTGCTTAGGTCGTTGTATATCGGATAAATTACATTCAAAACTTCTCGTGGAAGTATCTTATATGGATGCGTGAAGTTGTGCAAGGTATTGTTTGCCTTCGCCTTTTGCCAAACACACCAAGAGTTGATTCCTTCCGGACATTTTTCATGCTTAGGGTTATTGTCTGTTGAACTGTAATGGTAAAAAGTTGACCAAATGGCATCTTTCATGTTTTTAACAGAGTCGGTGTTTCTTCTAATCGCCAAGCCATAATACCGTGATAATTTGTCAATCATTTTGCAAATATCGAAATCAATTTACATGCTGGATTCTTAAGAAACTAATTTCCAAAATTCTATTGGGGATTGTAATGATTTATGGTACATCTTCAATGCCAGGTCCTCCTGGATTTCTATTAATTCCATCTCGCCAGCTGGTTGGGAGTAAATACTTGGGCAGTGTGAAGTCGTCACTAATTATGTCAATTTCAAGTGGATTTACACGAAAATTGATACAAGATTTAAAATTGTTTAAATCTGCAAATCTTAGTTGAAATTTTCCATCAATTCCTGTAATTTGGCTTTATATCTTCGAGTTGTGAATTACCTAGAGCGTGAAGTGCGAATGATGTATTGATTTATTTAAAACGGTGGCAGTGCTGCAGTAAATATAAAGGTCGAAAAGAAAAATGGTTGAAAATAAGATGGTTGAAAATAAGATGGTTGAAAATAAGATAGTTGAAGTGGTCTCGTATTTTAACATTTAGATAATGGTATGTTAGCAGATATGGACAAGGATCTAATTAAATACATTCCCATGTACCTATTCGAGACGCAAATTAGTCCTACATGTGTGGAACAGATATGGAATGATTTACCTCGAAAGCAAAAGGAAAAAACTACAAACATACAGACGATGTTATCGTCACTGCAATACACCTAATCAGTCAGATCACGTCGGTGGTCCACCACCACCCAAAAATCGTAAAGCTGTAAAAATTTTTTTCGATGAATTTGGATTCGTTGATAAAAAGAAGATTTCCAAGGATTGAAAGTGATTAATTATGCTACATTTATATTTGTATGTGCATTGCATTTATGTGAGAAATGAATTAAATAAAACAATGATACATATGTATATCATGTATTTATTTAAATTCCGTTTTTTTGATATTAATACATAAATAATGACACTGTTGCAGTGTACAATAATATTTATATCTAAATTCTAATAATACATACATATAATAAAAACTATAAAATAGTTTAAATTTATTTCTACTTAACTAAGAAAACTGATACGAAACAGAAATTGATAATTTAACAAATACATTTAGTATAAAGTAAGTAAACATCTCTTTTCCTACGATTAATTAATTAATTAGTTAATCATCTTCCTGATCGCTTTCGTAACCATCAGGCGAAAATTATTTTTTTTGTATAGAGGATAATCTGTCCAATTCATACATATCCATCGAATCTATATTAAAGGTGAAACTTCAGAATGTTTATGTGTTGTTGTTCGTTTAATGTCACACAAATATAATTTTTGGGATGCGTCAATTTCCCGTAAATGACAATCTTTACAGATAGAATAGTCATTAAACAATTTTAATCCACCAACAAACTTTTGGCCTGTATGTTTGAAATCGAAAGAAAAACTCCTTAGAACTTTCTGTTAGGTCTAACAGCTCTCGGTAGCAATTTTTGCAGTTTAATATGGCCTTTCTTAAACCCGGCGAACATTTTTTTATCACCGTATCCGCTGAACAAACCTTCTAACCAACATAGGTCACTCGTTCCTCCTTCAGTATCACTCTCCTCAATAATTTGTTTCTATCTATGCTGGGGATATTCAGAGAACAGCTCTAACACAATAAATGTAGGAAGATGTTTATATAATAAAATTATACCAATCATATCGCTTATAGTAGCAAGGATTGTCACTTTTGAAATTGCATATAAGGTTTTTGGTTGGTTCATATTATTTTTATATATTACGTCTGACAACAACTGAACCGCAGACACCGCTTTTCATTAGCGTTAAACGCTAATCCGGTGTCTGCGGATATTCATATAATCAATTTTGATGTAAAAAAAAATTAAATCTCAATTTCAAAATTTAAATTATTAATACGTAAAGGAATATTTTCTTATGATATATAAGCCTTATATTCCGTTGAATTCCTCATTAGTTTGTTTATAATGGGTAAGATGTAACTT
Organism: Cetonia aurata; assembly: GCA_949128085.1. Classification (NCBI taxonomy): domain Eukaryota; kingdom Metazoa; phylum Arthropoda; class Insecta; order Coleoptera; family Scarabaeidae; genus Cetonia; species Cetonia aurata. The sequence continues at coordinate 14,308,504 of OX421889.1, forward strand.
CACAAGTGTTATATACAGTGCAGTTTTTACAACACCGTACATAGGCTCTATCTCCGATTTTATTTGGCGCATGTCAACGCATGAGCAGCATATTGGCTCGTGCATTATATTGCGTATGTGTTAAATTTTGACGATGATCATTAGTCCGTGGCCAATACCTAATAGTGCAATTGAAATAATTAGATTTCAGTGAAAAAAATACTTTTTATACAAACCGAAAATTTTGAGAGTTCACTGAACCATTTAATGAAAAAGACGCTTCATCGGTAAACAATATTTTTGTTAAAATGTTGTCATTTTCATTAATTATATTAAACAAGGTTTCACAAAAATCTATGCGTTTGATTTTATCTTCAGGGAACAGTTCTTGGTGATTACTAAACATTTTAAAAATTCTATGTACAGACGTTTTTGAAATGTTAAAGTGCTGTGCAATCTTATGTGTTGCTGTTATGGGGTTTTCTTCGATGAAACATAAAACATTTAATTTCAGTTCTTCAGTAAGGATATGGGAAGGTTTATTTCTCTTTTTGTGGGTCCTTTCTATACAACCATCCATATTAAATGTTTTAATAACTGTGTGGATGGTTGATAGAGCCGGTATTGGTCTGTCGGGATATTTTACAGCAAACTGATCTCGTATATTTCTAATACTGTTTCCGCCTTGATACCAATTTATAATTTCAACATGTAAAAATTCATGTTGGCAATAGGAGTAATGTTGGTTGCATAACTACCCATGCGTTGACATGGGACAAATAAAATCGACGGGTGTTATAAAAACCCCACTGTAGAATTGTTCGGCAGGCGCCCCCTGGCAGAGACCTCCCGATAGACGCCTGCCTCTGATATTTGAATTTCGCGCGCTGAGACGCTCCCTGGTTGCATAATCTTGGAGTATAAAATGTGAATTCAGAGGTGTGTGTTAATTCTTATGGGATTTTCGCCCAGAACCGGCATAGCTTATCTACTAATGAATGTTTGCTCTTTATGTTTAGAGAACTCTTGGGAAAATTTTTTTCCTAAATTCCTAAATGACTCTGTCTACGTTTAGTCAAATATAAAAGATTAGCATGGTTTATTTTTTTTTCTTTTGTGTGATATAGTGGACCCACTATTGTTTTACCATCTTTATGTAGGCCGAACTCGATTATGGAAATATCTGGATTTTGTCGCTCAAATATCACATAATTTTAACGGAAATGGAATACCAACTAAATTAAAAAAATCATTATAATTTTGTGGATAATGTTTAGTATTGACAGAGTACCGTTTAGTTAGACATGCCAAAATACACCAAACAAAATAGAGTTTATCATTATTTTTTACATTTCGAATTGCATTGTTCGTCTTTAATTTTTGCGGTAATTCAATGAAACCGTTTCCTTTCAATTCATATATTTCGTGGAAAAGAGATGTTACAGTTATAATATATATTATATATATTATAATCCTCGTTATTTTCATTTCTTCAATTTTTAATATAGAGACAACATAAAATGACATTTACCTTCACAGATATAAATTATTGACATGCATTTTTAATTTTATTTTCTATGACGCTCAAGTAATCGGCCAAAAATAGGACAGGATCGGTGTGATGCAAGTTGATGACGACACCGCTTTGAACACGCCTTTTGAACGCACCTTTAATCTACATGATTAAACAAAAGAAGCAAATTTAAAAAAAAAAGAAGCATCTCTTTAAAAGGAAAGAAAAACTTACGTCGTTCCAAACAAATTCTGTTGTTTGCAATTCTCCACTATTCACCCTCCCTCTTTCTAAATGTTTAATTTTGTCTCTAATTTGACAGTTATATTTGAATATACAGTTCAGATTCTAATTTACGTTTTGCTCCTAAAGTTGTGCTATTTACTAAGTCATCTTCAACAATTTTCATATTTGTATCATTTAAAATTAACAAGTCATTGAACTCCCTAATTGTCTCACTAGATTTAAATAATTCACTAACTAATTTAATTCAATTATCCATTTACTGCTAAAATGTATTAATGTCAAAAATCTGAAATAAATCGATAATTAATATAAAAGCTATGTTTAAAAAAAAATCTTACCGTTCAAAATGCTTAATTCTCACTACATTCAATGATTGGACACTTATTCCCTTTTATAATCCTTACTTCCTTCAGAATTATGAACTTTCCAATCAAATCTTTGATCTCTTCATCGCTAAGCGTTGCGAGGCGCTTCGGGAGGAATGCTTCGAATTCAAAATAATCCAACCCAACCACTAGATTTTCCCCGTATGGAGTATTAACTCTTCTAATACCCGATATTAGATATGGTGTATTAATGTTTAAATCACAAAGTTTTCTGGTTTCCAGATACTCAAAGTTTAATAATTGATTTGCTTTCTCCATGGGGTTCTCGATGCTACTAATATTTATTGTACGCCTCATCTGTATTTATTTTACACGTAACCACATCCTATATATTTTTGTATGGTAAGAAGCTGTGATAACAGCTCTGTATGTTACCTTTGTGTAGTAAGAAGCTGTGATAACAGCTCTTGTATTTTTCGCACTAATGTAGTTTTACTTGTACACTGAATTTCTATCATGGTTAAATTGAATTTCCCCACATTTACTACTTTATTATTTGGCGGTATCCCTGGAAACTTTTCGGTAATTATTCCACACGTTTTTGTCGTTAAAGAACATTAATCGATTTCAATAAAATAGTAATTATCATACATACTGATACAGGCTGGTCCAGATTTTTTTCGGGATACTTTACTAGCGTACTCTAACAACAAAATTAATGACAAAAGTTTATATAAACATTTGTCATTAAATGTTTCCCAACGGAGATATCGCATTGCAAACTTTCCATAAAAGAATTCTAAAGAACAAGGTTACTATATTAATAAGTACATCAAAAGAATTTATTTTTAACTAATGATTAATGGTACAATAATTAATAATGAAGATGTTCAAATTGTAATCCGCCAACCTCGATGGTGTAAAGGATCTTGTTTCATTTCATTACATGCTTCTTGAATTTTTCCATGTAATTCTTCTCTTGTATTAACAGGCGTAGCGTAAACCTTATCTTTCAACACTCCCCAAACATAATAATCGAGGGGAGTGAGGTTTGGTGACATCGGGGGCCAGGATACTGAACCTGAACGGCCAATCCAATGCTGTGGATAATTGACATTCAACCATTCACGCACAGGTAGTCCAAAATGCGTTGGAGCTCCATCTAGTTGTATGCAACTGTTTCTTCTAAAGTAAATCGGCATTTCATGAAGGACATCCTCAAAATTAGTATCAAGGAATTCACGAAATAAGACCGAGTTTAATCTTGGTGGCAAAAAGTATAGATCATAAATGTTATTATGTAAGACGCCGAGCCAAACATTAACACTAAATTTATTTTGAAAATTGCGTGGTCGAATCTCATGCGAATTGTGGTGTACTCGTAGTAGGACTACCTTCTACTGCTTCTAGGATGTTTACCTCTTCATTGGCAGGTTGACGATTTGCGCGCTCTGATACGATATTAGCACTGGGTACCATACCGCGCTCACGCAAACTGTTGAAAGTACATACAAACACATCTTTAGTAGGAATGCGTCGATTAGGAAATCTGCGACGATATTCGGCAACAGCAGCGAGGGCACTTCCATTACAGTAGCCGTAAATAAACACAATATCCGCGTATTCAGTATGTGTAAATACTGCTGGCATTGTAATTGTACGTTGCAATTAACCTACACACGTCCTAATACCACACGCCGTAGTTAAAAACTGACAGACAGGTTTACGAGTGTGGTGTATCACGGGAACTGGCGCATGCGCACTATCTCTGAAACGGTTGAAAATAAAAATATTGTTTATAAGTATTTTTGTCTTGAAATAGTCCCTACTTTAATGTCCCAAAATATTGCAGGTTCCTCCTGGGCCACCCTGTATATTATACGCGGATGCATTAAATATGATTTTCATTATTAGTGAAGACAACCTCAACATAATCCATCATCATATGAGTCGTATATTTTCAAAACCAGACACATCCAAATGTAAACATTTTTCAGCAAAAAAAAACGTTTGTTTCTTTATTCAATTTTTTTTTTAAATTGCAACCTCCACCAATCGATACGTTCCAAATGCATCAAAATAACTTCAAAGTTTCATAAAACAACTGGTAATACAGGCCGCCAAAATTAAATTTAAATGTTGGATGTATTCTACTTTGAAACCAATTAAAGGATCTCACTGGTTTTGCAATGAAAGGAACGTAGGTTAGTATACATTTTTTTTTTATTTATCAAAGTGAAGAGGTACATAACCATGAGTACAAAAAACTTTGTTTCATTTTTGAAAATATAAAAAATATTACACTTGAAGAAGATAACATTCATCGTTGTCATTGTTTTGGCAAACATTTTGAGGGTTATTATCTTCAGATTCTGCCATTGTTAGATTTTTATAAAAACTTAGAGAATTGAGACTCTTCCAGTCATCACCAAAATGTTTTGATAACAAGTTGGACACATCTCGTAGCTTTAAGGGAGCTACAGGTGTTCCAGGAGGAATGGTAGGGGGATGATTAATGGTTCTAAAATCTTTTGATTTTTTTGCATACATTTGTGTAGTTTTGCATTAGGTCCGTCTTGTAATGAATGTCACCTTTAATTAGAACGTTTCTGCCGTTCTTACTCCGTTTAAACATAAATCGTTTGCAAGGGTAAAACTTAAATTTCCATTGTCCAGGTGGTCGCACTACACTACGTACAACATCTTTCCAATCTCGGTTGATTCCATCTGAAGCGAGGGGAACTACCGTACCATCTACTTTAAGTCAGGCTACACTGATGAGAACTATGAAACAGCACAACTATCATCAGACTGCTTTAAGAGTGATTGGTTTCAATCTACCGTTCTTGATGAATTGGTTGAAAAAATCATGGAATATCCAGGTCCCATCAGACATATACGAATGCATATAAATATTGATTGTTCCAAGTGTAAGCTGTATAGAGACACTGCTGCTCAGACAAGACGTCGTGAATGGTGTAGAAGAAATCTATAAGACGCTAGACAACAGTAAATGAAGATTTTATATACAAACGTATTATATTTACATATTTAATAAAATAAATAATAATAAAATCATGTTTTATTTACCTGTCTCAACTAAAAATTTCAATTAGATATAAGGTTATGATAGTATATTTATCTTTAATTTTTGTTTTGTATTTTATTTTTAGCCCAAAAGCGGAAAATAGCAAAAGCAAAAAAATAAAAGCAAAATGTAGAATGTATCAGGTAAAAAAGAGAATGATGTAAAAGGGTCGAATTTGATCATTATCTCCACCACAAGCACTTCATTTCTCCTCCCTCCTTTTTCTGATATCTAGAGCAAATGCATAAAAAGCATGGGTTGAGGGAGGGGCTTAAAGCCATTTTATTTTTCTATATATAATCTGACTTCAGGATACATTGATGTAAAACTGCGTAGTTAAAATATTATGACCATACATATTAATAAGAATTCTATAATATAGAATGATTTTCTATCCGTTCAGTACTAGCACCTAAGCAAGCACATTTTGTCATTAAACCAACGAACTCCTGTCGATCTAATAACGTTTTCGTTGAATCAAAACGAATGTAGAAGGAGCCGCTTTCAAAGTTAATACAACATTTTGCAGAAATTTAAAGTCAGGACGTGGAAGAATATAAATATTTAAGAATCAAAAATTCGCCCGTCTAGTGTGAACTGGAAGAGTTCCAGGAACGTGATAGCAGTTTGAACGTTAAACGTCATCGTTAACCTGCAAGTTAACATCAACCGCTTCACACCACAAGTGGGCTCTTCATATATTGAGCTTCCTCAGGCGATAAAGCTGAAGAAGGCTTGCATCAACATAAAAAATAAAGATGACAGCTGTGTTGCTTGGGCGGTGGTGTCAGCGTTATATCCCACCAGTAAGGACCCCCAACGAACATCCAAATATCCTCATCCTTCGACCGTATTAGATCTGGAAAACCTCACCATGTCGATGACAATTAAACAGATTCCCCGGTTTAAGAAGCAAAACGAAATTACTGTAAACGTATACATCATAGAGAAGTTAATCAGAGACAACTTTAATGATGCGCCGTCTTATTTAACTAAAACCAAGATGAGAAAACATGTGAATTTGCTTCTGATTCAGGATGAAGGCGATGATGATGGATGTAAACCGCGATTGCATAGTTTACATCTATTGTTTGCAACAATGTATCATGAAGGTATTTTCTAAACGAATGCACGTTTATTTACACAATGAATTCCATATATTTGTTTTATTCAATATGTTATTACTAGATGCTAGTTAACTGAACGAACTAAAAATTCTATAGGTAATAACAAGTAACCCATATATTTATTCCAAATGTAGAACCGATAGCACAAACGCAAACATTCTATCCAATTTTAGGTGTCTGCAACTTCCCATAGTTGGTGATATTTAGACCGTCCTTGTCAAATATCGGGAACATCTGCAGCTGACCCTTGGTTAGATAGACTTGAAAATGTAGTGAAATATATCAGTAAGGTAGAAAAGAAATGTGAGAACAGCATATTTAATTTACTCCTTTTACAAGGCAAAGAAGACCGCGAAAAGTATTACTATGTGGATAAAGGACCTAAGTAGGCTTGTAGCCAAACAATTAAGTCCAAAGAAAGCAACAATATTCATATGTAATAGGTGTTTGAATTATTTTTTTATTCTGATGTGAAATTACATAAACATAGTATAGATTGCGGTAAAGTGAAATGACTACAGGTAGTACAGAAAGTATCTTTCGCTTCCATATCACATTCGCTTTCATCGCTATGAATTATGTCAGTTTGTTTTTGCAGATCATCATCTTCTGATTCCGATGAAATTAATTGTCTTGTAACTTTTTTCTTTGAATTTAGAAACTTTAAATTCTTATTTAGTTGTTTGTTGCGACTCTCTTCTTTTTTACGGGTAATTTCTTCTCTTTCAGGTGTGTCGGTTAATATGCGTCTTGCTCCAGTCTTTCTTCCTCTAGTGCTACGTTTTTTTGGAGCCGTTTTGGGGTACGGAACTACTTCTTCTGGTGAAATTATTCTAGCAGAAGGATGTTGAGTATTTGGAGTTGGTGGTAATACCCTATTTTCATGTGAACCAGTTGATGTAGATGGAACTGCAAAAGCATCATTCGGGGGTATTTCATCATTTTCTACAGTACGATCTGTAACGTACGAGCTTAAAAATTCTGATTCGTCAAAAATGTTGCGATCTAGTGGAAAAATTCCTGCAGTCTTGAAACCATTGCATATATTGCTCGTGCTAAATGCTCTGGTATAAATTTCTCCCAAAATTTCAGCGGTGGAATATATGTCGAAGGTTTTTCCAGGATTATTGATATGCCATTCATCTAGACTAGACTTTGGTTATAATATGTTTTTAGCGGACCGGAAACAGTCAAATCTAGAGGCTGTAACCTATGGGACGTATGGGACGGAAACGACACCATAACAACCCCATTAGAGGCAGCAAGATTCAGTGCTTCAGGGGAGAGATGGGATTCATGGTTGTCCAGTACTAGTATGCGACGTTCTTCAACTGACGGTTCTGCATAAGCTAGAAAATGCTTCAAGAAAGTAAAGAAAATCTTATCGTTAGACCATCCGCTTGGATTAGCAGCGCCAATTGTACCAGGCGGAGCACCAGGAAGCATAAATTCTTTGAAATTTACCCTTGGAAATACCAACATCGGTGAAATTTGATTTCCAATTGCATTAATAGCGCACAACAATGTAACAAGTTGACCACGTTCAGCGGACGTAACACGTCCGATTTGCTTAATTCCTTTTGGAGCAATTATTCAGACAGGTGTCTGTACCGTGCTCAATCCTGTTTCGTCCACATTCCATATTCGTTCTGGAGGAATAGGGCCATATCTCTCATGAACTTCTGAAATATTGTTGAAATACTGCTCGACGTTGAATTTTCTGAAGCACGTAGATCGTGATAAACTAGTAGCCTCAGGCTTTCTAATAGTCAGTTTGTTTTGGTGCCGTTTCATGAATAATCTCATCCATTCCCCTCCCCTGCAATTTTGTTTTCACTCCATTTAGTAGGAATAGTTTTATTATTACTCATTGCAAATTTATAAGCTAATTCTCTGATGCCCTTTTTTCTAAGCCCATATTGCATGCGAGCTATCTTGTCAATGTAGTTTACAAGTAGTTCTTCTTCAGGGCTAAATACTAATTTATTTGCAAGTTTTGATCTGTAGACGAACCTCTCATCTTGGTTTAGTTTAAATGTTTTCAAATGACGGACCAAAGTTGCAAGTTTAACACCGTAAACACAACAAGCTTCACGTAATGATATTTTTTGATCCCCTGCTGCGGTTACGGTTTCAATAGCTTTTGCCAAAGCTTGCCGCTTGCCGGTGATTCCCCGTTTTACTTCTAGGCATCTTGTTCGTCCTATAAACAATGTATAACAAATAAGTAAATACAAAGGAAATATAATAGAAATTAAATGACGACTGCCATTTCAAGATAAAAATATGTTTCAAGGTACAAGATGCTTGTCTGTTCCAAGGTACACGATAGTATTCCCGCCTCGAAAACTTCCATTGTCTCACGTATGACGATACTATATTCAAAAATTAATAAACAAAATTACTTACCAATAATAGAAGTACCCTGGCTACAAATTGGAATTTTGCAGTTCATAAACTAAATCAGTAGCAACACGAAAACTAAAACTACAAGTCACTGCTTTCGATGCATAAAATTTTCACACTCGCTTTATTTGTAAACACAAATGATGGCGAAAAATATATTTGGTTAACAGTGGTGCATATACGAACTACTTTCACGTATTTTTGTTACATTCCGCATTTGTGCCACTTACTAGGATCTACCAAATGTTCAAAGGTACACCATGCTCAAAGTACAACAGTCTCCCCTACTATATCGTAATCATTTCTTACTTTAAGCAAGCACGATATATATTTCTGTAACTTCTTGGAAAACAATATCATTACTGGTTTAGAGCCTTTTCCTCCAATTACCACTCTTTTAAATTTACTGCTTATAATCCTCTCTACATCAGTAAGAGAATCCAAAAACGCTTACTGATTCGAGGCATTTTGGTTTGATAAATAATTTTCTATTTTTAGGTATTGTACATCGCCTACTCGTTTCCTGTTAAACATTACTGTACGGGTAAGAAAATTTTTTTAGTTAAAAGCACATGATTCACCAATAACTAATTTATTATACGCATCATCAGCGCGTTTATTCAAATACATCTAAAATGTTTGTATGTCACTGCTTAGTGGAATTTGTGGCGGCTTTTCCCATTGAGTTTGCTTTAAATTCTTTATAGCTAAACTAGACAACTCCTCGTTACACCAGTGGCTTATGATTAACTTTCTAAGTTCATTCAATTCTGTTTTTTTTTTATTTTCTCTATTAGTCCATTTAACTTGAGGTAAATTTCTTTTTTCCATAACAATCTTAAATGCTACATCGCACACCAACTTCAAGTTCGTTCCCATATGTAAGGCAAGAGATGGCGATCTAAAACTCTTATTTCCTACATCAAAGCCACTTATAGTTTTAGTGGCCGATATTAAATCTTGAAAAAATTCCGGTTTTAAAGCATCAAATCTTATTTCACTATTCGTAGACCTTAAAGCAATTTGTAACCTAGCCATCTCCCTTATTTTATTCGATACTACTGTTGATATTTGTTGCCTTTTGTGCTTATTGAGAAGCGTTTCTCCATAAAGACATATTATTGCATCGTTTTTAGCGACCGCACTTATTTGGTCAAGACGCATTTTATTAAACACTTCTGTTTTAATGCGTAACCAGTTTAAAAAATAATTGTTTCTCGAATATATGGACGCCATGGATGTTTGAGACTCAGTTAAACATTTATTTCCAGGTTTATCAAGATTAGGTGGTTTATTTGGGCAAGTTTTACGTGCTTGTGCAATAGCTTTTTGCTGTAATGGCCTAAGCAGTATGTGCACACAAAGTATTCGGTGTCGGGATTCTTTGCCATTCTTACTGGGTTTAAGACGCCTTTTTCTACTTTTAAATGAAAATATCCTTGATTCCTCAATGCGGTAACAAGATCTAACCGTTCTTTACTACGTGGTTTTAAACTTTCTAGTAACTCAACATATTTATTGTCCTTATGGTGCCGAAGAAGATGTCTAGTGAAATGGGTGGTAATATCATTGTAATAAATTGGGCATATTGTTGGTCTTTCCCTCGAAGATTGCTTCTTTGCATAATGTTTTTTATTCTAAAAATAAGATATGATTTTATTGAAGACAATAAACTAATAGATGTAAAGTATAGGTATATTCGTAGTTGCATGAAACCGTGAGGGGTTTCGCAAAAACATAGATTAATGCGTTCTCATTACTCGATCTTACAGCATAACACACTGCGAAACACAAAATTAAATGAGTCGTACATCATTTGAAAGAGGGAGTTAAGAGTAGAAAAACTGTAAACGGGTTTGAGTGCATGGGCCTTAATTTTTGAGATATGAAGAATATTATCTAAACACATTAACGCTTGTAGCTTAAGAACAAATATATATATACGATTGAATAGTGTATTTGTAGCCCGATTAGTTGAGGGCACGAATTACGAATTTTACCAGTGAGTGGAATAGGATCGAGCCCCTCATAGGACATTATTTTTCTATTATCAGTATTAATTTTTTTTTATTTTTATTCGTAATATATGTGATTACTAGTAATCACTAATAACATATACAACTTTCACACACAACCATGGAAAAAAACAATTATAATACAACGCAATAATTATTTATTAATAAATATAAGAAGAAAATGAGTTACGAAATCGTCGCACACGTGAACTTTTGTAGATATTTTGTATATTAATAGTTCTTTGGTTTTCTAGGTCTTTTGCTTAACAAAGTTTTCGAAAGAGATCAATTTTGTAACTGTAAATTGTAGATGGTAATGAGTTACATTATAATAAAGTATAAGAGAAAATGCATTAGAGTTGCTTCTTTGTTTCTATATGTTAAGAAATACTGATTGTGAAGCAAAACTCTTACTTTATCACAAATAGGTACTAAAATAAGAATAGAATTATCGGTTAGTATGATATGATACAAAAACCCAAGAGGCTGCAGTGTTTCCGGAGAATTTATATCAGACGGCTCTCATAAAAGAAGGAGTTCATAATTTCATCAGTGATGCAATTTCTTTTTCAAATAGATATCGCACTACACGACGATTTGCAATTTTATATTCTTTCATAAATCTGACACCCACCTGGAAGATGCAACAAATCGAAAAATGCAATTATTTTTTGTATATTATAAAATTCGGCAGCGGCAGCCATAACCTATATCTGCAATTGCCGTCTTGTAACAAGCTGTTGTGTACCGCGTGTTTCAACAAATTGATTATAAACATTCCTTTAATCCGAAATACTTTGTCACTATATGTACCACCTGCCCAAACATCTTTCTTAAATCGTAGTAAGATCACTATTATGACGAAAATGTTGCTTAAAACGGCTTTGTAAATATATAACTCCAGGTGGGATGTTGGGTTAATTTTATTTCGAAAGGTACTTTGTCCTGTTCAACCATTTTTACCGGTGGTATATGTATATATTCTTCATCAACTGGTGAAGTACTTGCTGCCGCTGATTCATTTTCTATGATATTTATATCGATTTCCTCATTGTCAGGCAAATAACATTCAATCTCTTCAACAACCACGTACCTTTATTAAATAACTTCACTAAATTTTCCAATAATTTTTAGCGACTACTTTGGCTGTTTCACTCTTAACAAATTGCCTGGAGAAATCAAGGTAAATTAAATCAAGTTTCTGCATTATATATACGAAAATATTTAAAACAGTGATATATTTGTAATTACCGTAACAAAGTATTACTTTTACAGTACATAATACTACTCTTTTTTCATTTCAAAATATATATAAAAATACGTTTTCTTTTTCTAAATCATAAATTAATAAATACTTAAAGTAAAAACAAAATTACCATCTTCGGGGTTTGAACCCGCATTCACTTTGCTAACTATACTGTTGAATTATCGCTTTACCGATCGATCCAGTTAGACATAACACATTGCGCATGTACTTTTGTACTTAAATTACAGGGATTACAGGGGTTTTTGGAAGATATCTTCATATCTCAAAAATTAAGGCCCATGCACTCAAACCCGTTTACAGTTTTTCTACTCTTAACTCTCTCTTTCAAATGATGTACGACTCATTTATTTTTGTCTTTTGCAGTTCTTGCCTACTCCTTGTCAGTCTCATGACATTGGATTAGTTTAGTGGGATTGAGAATATATGTATAGTTTATTTGTAATCGGTGTTTAGTGGCAAATCGAGCATTGACATTTATGAGTGTGATAGTTAATAGATATGCGATTAAAAGTAACAAAAAATAAGCAATTGGGTAAACATCCAATGAGGTTTAGTTTGGTCGTATTGTCACGAAAAGGTATCATTGTCAGAAGACTCTACGGCAAACGCCATCGTTAGCTCCCTATCTCAGCATCCTTGGGTAAGTGGACGCTCGGTATCTGGTGTCGAAGAATACGCGGAATTTCGAGCGCCCACTGCACTGCACCAAATGTAACGAATTAAAGAGGGTTTGTGTTACCTTGTTTGCTTTTGTTGCTCACTTGGTGATTTGGCGGACGGGGTAAGCTAGACGCTTCATTTATACGACTTAAATACATTTTGAATCTAAAGCGTCTCTAACAACTCAGAATGTAAATACAGTAAAATAAAAACTCATTCGATCTTTAGGTGATTGCTTAATTCTTAATGCTACTAAATTAATATAGTAATTTCATGAAAACACGAGACTCAGGATGTCTGCATGACCATGACATCTTCGTCGACATGTGATTGTTGATTTCGGTACTTTCGAAACTCTTCCCATTCGTATCTTGTTAATGTTATACATACTGGTTTATTCCCTTTTCCACTCGCCAATTTTACCACCGGAATGTATCTTCTCACACTACTTAAACCAGTTGATATTGGATATTGCACTTCATTTATCAATCTATTGCTACCAAACTTGTAGATAAATCTTTTAAATTTTGAACTAAGTAAACACTGTTTTTATTCTCCTATTATCCACTCAGCGTCATCTATTCATACTGTCATTAATTCCACAGATATGCTAGATCTCAAATGTTAGAGGGCATGAAAGGTACATTTGTCCCCACCACAGGGTTTTAAGTATACCGCAAACAAATAGGATACTTATAATTTTCAGTTAACCTCGGGATGCGGGAGGGTTTGATGTTCTTGTAATACATTGAATGAAAGAAACGACAATACAGTGTAATTTATTTATTTAGTGTCAAATAAATTTGATGAGCAAAGAAATGAATCTTCTAAAGATCCCCTCAGCGTAAGTAAGTTCTTTACTATCTTAGATACACAATAATAAGATTTCTAGAATCTTAATCCAAACTAAAAACTCGTATTTCTCGTTTTTAATATCATAAATAAAATTCAAATCTCCCGCTAAATTCCCGTCATAAAATCAAGTACAACTAGATCAGCGGTCCCCAACCTTTTTGACTCGCGGGGCCCTTTTTAGAATTAATTTCTATGACGGAGCCCTAGGTGTCCATTCCGTACTAACAATAAGTAAAGGGAAGAGTACTGGGGGAAAAAATCAAACATATGTTACACATCAAGTGTGCCCATTTTTTATTAACAAATACAAAAGACACTAGAACTAGATAGTAAAATTACATAGGGGTTAAACTTTACTAACTAATGCAATTAGAGCGCACTGTAATGCAACAGTAGGCCTAAATTAAAACAACATAAAATAACGTGTAAATGTTTAATGAGACCCCTGTGGTTGTATATTTTTGCACAGTTCTCTTATTTTAGGTTCAATTGACGATAATTGCAGGCGAATGTCTGGTTCAGCATTTAAACGGCTTCTGTATTTTGTTTTCGTAGCTGCATACGCGGAGAATCCCGCTTCACAGAGATACGTAGTTGAAAAAGGTAGCAATACAAATTTTGCTTTTTCAGACAAGATTTTGAATTCATCTGATAAATGGAGCCAAAACTCCGGTAGAGTTTGGTTTTGAAACGCGATTTGTAGCTCGCTGTGAGATATCAAATCTATAAGCACCTCATATTCTGCTGAGTTTAAGCTGGGTGGTTTTTCATTCACGCTAAACACATTCAGTACCCATTTAAAATCAGTAAAATTCCGCTTCTGGGGAATTTTGATTTTTTTTGTGTGAAAGGTAATGTTCAAAAACAAACGAAAGGTTAATTTAATTATATAATTATAAGTAAATGAGATACAGGTGTATATAATAAGTAAATGACATATAGGTGTATATAATGTAACATATAAATAACATACAATAAATGATATATTAATTGTAATACAGGTTTATATAATAAGTAACTATAATGAAATATACATATGTCGACTTATCTACCTAAATTTACGAGGCGAGAGATTGTTTAAACCCCTATGGAAGCGTATGGATATTATCGTCTAAAATTTGCCGTTTATCGTCTTCAGAATCCAGAGCTTTTTTATTAATTTTGATGGAAAATAAATTATGATTGATTGATTGAATTGTTTGAAATATTGTATAATATTGATTCTTTTCAAATAGGGAATCTTTATAGATATCAAAAGTTAGTTTCCGAATACCAACCTTGCCTACTCCCTTAGCCTTCATAGTTTTCCTGTTATTGCTAGTTTTTATGGAGTACATTTTTGACTTTAAACCAACGAACTCATCGATTAGGACACCCGCCATTTCATCTTTAATTTTACCAATCACTTTTTTATTTCTTTGCGGTATTCCGTATACGTTATCCGCTGGATAGTCACTTGTGTCAAAATGTAAAATGCAATCGCGCTTCATGATTTCATATATACTATCTTCTTGCGGTTCTTGTTGTATGTGATAAATTAAGCTATCAGTATCTGTATACAATAAACCTTTTATTTAATATCCTTTTGAAATAGTTGTAATGATAATCATATATTAGTGATTTTGAGATGTCTAGAATTGACATACCGACATAAATTGGTTTTCGATAATTAATTTCTGTTACGCTTAGTTCGACCGCTATTAGGTTTTCACTAAAAGCGGTTACTGATTTAAAATTTGGTAAAGCTATCAACGATTCCGCACCGTAACGACCTTTCCATTTCGTTGCCAATTTAACGTGTCTGTGATTTCTTACGTTTTCCATCGTCTTACCGAAAATTGCATTATTCTTTAATTTGTCTAAATCCTTCTCGAAAGAAGTTTTTGCGTTTGTTCGTAAATCAGTATTGAAGTCAATATAGGTTTTTAGCCAGTTGGACTGCTTGAAATTAAGTACGCGATAAATTTTTTTTAATTCTAATCCTAGACTAAGCGCCTGTATTAAGGTTTTATAATGCTATACAATTTTCTCTTAGTCATAGTGTGGTCATTAATTTTCTTTGATGCATAGATGTAAAATGATGTGGTAATAGGGGTAAATCTTCATGATCATGATGTAAATTTGGTGGATAAATTACATCTACTTCCAAATTATATCCGATATCATCATCAACATTAGCAACAATGCTAGTAAGTTTGTTTGCGCATATTTTATTTTTAACGGCGTCTATATCATGTTCCCACCTGAAATCGCCTTGGGGCAGCTTGTTAAACATGGCCCATCCATACAGATTATTTACATCATAATACATGATGTAAGAAGTATCTTTTTTCGGATCGTAGTTGTTCAAAAATTTATTGTTTGCGCAAGCATACCGTTTTCTGCATTGAACTAATCCGCCTCTGATGCCCATTTCAATGAATAAAAGCATGTCTATATCGGTTAATAGTTCAAGCTCGACTTTTGTCATCTTCAGCATTGCATCCCACGAAAATCCTGCCGTTGTGTAATAATGAGCAGGATCGAGGTCATAACTATTTAGACAAATTGTTCGATAATTTTCAAAGACGTCAGCAAGTAAAAGCACATCAATTTTCAGATAGATGTCGGAATATTCACCTAATGTTTGAACATTTAGCTTTTCCCAAACAAACTTTGCGTGTTCATAATCGTCATCGCTGATATTTATTTCAGATAGCTGAGAATAGAAATGATTTTTTTCCGGTAGGTGGGTATCGTTTAATTTATCAAAAGAATCAACGTAGTCGTATGGGAATACGCCTTTACGTGTAACGATATTTAAGTCTTGGGGGTATACCGCTCGGGAATAAACGAAATCGTTCTTAGAAAGGGATCGCGTCAACGTATCAAGAGATGTCGATAGAAAGCGATAGCTGTCTAAAAAGCGCAGATGTATTACCTTTTTTTCTTCTTCTTCTTCTACTTCGATCGCCTTTGTGACGGAAATATAATTTTCCTTTGTAATTGGTATTACGGATATATAACCTTTTATTGATGCTAATTCCTTTATAATCAGATGCGCGTCGTAACCGGATAAATTGTGGAAAAAAATTGATATGACATTAGACAGTTTATGCTTTAGATTACAATTATTACAAGGGCTAGAAATGAAATTACCGGTTACATGACAGTGATGTGCAACTTTTGAATTATCGAACCTGAATACATCGAGACATGATCTACAATGCAATGCTTGGTCGTGTTCTTTTAATTGTTGAAATGTTAGAGGATTCATAGGAAGGTTTGCCTTTAATATACTGTTACAGAAAACCGGAGCTATACCATGTATTAATCTGTTTACATACCATTTTTCTGGCTGGGGGCCTCTATAAAGATCGAAAGAATTTAATTCAGGTTTGACGGAACATATAATTTGATAAGCTACACTATAAGGAGTATGTTTCTGATATGGCCTCTTAAAAGGTGCATTTTTCATTTATTACTTCGCTATAATTTTTTCCTATTTTCTCCGTTAGGCACTCAAAATCCGCGTAAATTACAAACGGTGATTTGAATTGTTTTTGGTACGATGAAAATGTCAATTTATTTTCCTCGTTCGTAGGTAAATTTATTTTTACGCTGTCGAACTGGGTGCAATCACTTAAGTGCGAAATTAATTTTTCTTTCCGACTAAAATGACGCAAGCACCTGTCGAAAATATGCTTCTTATCTTTATGTTTAGAGATTTGATTCGAACAAACTGCGGATAGATCCATTATTACACAGAAATGAGATTTATTATAACCCCTGCTTAAATATAATAGATTAACATGAGTGGGTTAATTTGTTTATATGGGACCTACTACTTCATTTTGCTTTTTATTTAATGTATATACATTTATTGAAATGTTTGAATTTTGAGTTTCAAATTTACTAATATCGGATAATTTTATGGGAAATTGAATATTGCGTAAATTTAAAATTTCATGATAGTTTGATGGATAATCTTCTACCTTTTCGGAATATGTTTTTGTTAATTCGGCCAAAATGCACCAGACAAAACATAATTTGTCATTATTCTTTATATTTAAAATATGTTGCCGAAATTTCGATATGTTTGGCAGGTCGATATATCCAGTAGACCTTAAAGGGTTATATTGGTTGATATTAACCCTACGGTAGTCGCGCGGCTTCGCAGAACGTGACTAGTCGCGCCGGAATCATAGAGCGGGTATTTTATTTCGGGCTATTTTTCAGCTTTATATTATTTTCGCGATTAAAGTTAAGATATAGAAGAGAAAAAGTAAGGTAAACATATTATATTAACGTATATTGAGTAGATTTACATATCAATAAGGTTTGTAAGTATTAATTTATATACTTATACATTAAACTTAACTTATATAGGTAATGAATATAACGCATATATATTGCTGCAATATATTGCCCTTCAGGTTGCGTACCTACATATACCTCCATTCTTGCCCATATCTTTAGTCCATATTTATTGGGTTTTGAAGGAATGTATTGGCGGAAGCTACACCTCCCTCTAAAACCAACAAGCATTTCATCTATTGTTACGAATTCAGAAAGGTGATAACCATGAGTACAGTTTAACTAATATTTAAGTGGGTCAAATGTTTTTAATTATTAAAAATGTAGCGTCCTTCATGTTCCACTATTTGAAACATTTCGAACATTCGTAGATTCTAATTTTCAACCGAAGACCAAATGAATTAAGACAACATGAGACGTGCAACTACGGGTTAATTTTTAGTTCGCAAAACTATACTGGTCGACTGTATAATAACGCTAAAGTAGGTGGCGCAAGCAACAAAAGCGCTACATTCAATTATTTTATATGTTACCAGTACTATTATATTAATAGTGGTCTTTGTTAAATTAATATGTATTAATATCTCAATTATTTTATCGTGCTTTCTTTCAAAAAAAAAACGAAAGTATTGTTTCCTTTTATTTTGTGTTATTTATACATTATTATTTATATCGCTGTCGCTCCCTCTCTCGCTCTTGTCGCTCCCTCTCTCGCTGTCGCTCCCTCTCTCGCTGTCGCTCCCTCTCTCGCTCTTGTCGCTCCCTCTCTCGCTCTTGTCGCTCCCTCTCTCGCTGTCGCTCCCTCTCTCGCTGTCGCTCCTCTCGCTCTCGCTCGGCCAGCTGCCTATAATTAAAAAAAAACACAAAAACTATTTTTGTTAACAAATATATGGCAAACATTACTCGTTATACCGAGCAGCCGCCTCTCGCCTGCCGGGCAGTTCCGGCGTTGAATCTCTGCTACTAGAAGAAGAAATATACCCATCATTTCAAATAACAAAATTCAAATTTACCGCAATTATAATAGTAGGAAATTTTTTTTTGGAATTTTCGGCTTTTTTTTTTTTTTTTATAAAAACAAACTATTTTTTTTAATAACGTTTCGACCTAATTTGGTCTTTTTCAAATTTTTTATTTCATCATGTTTCTGATTTTGTTAGTATTAATTTTATTATGTTTTTATATATATAAAACATATTGTCAAAGTTTAACAATTTAAAAAGAAAATTTAAATGTTGTTTGTTCGTCCCAATAACTTTGTATGTCATATACCTAAAAATAATTGTTAAACTTTGACAATATGTTTTATATATATAAAAACATAATAAAATTAATACTAACAAAATCAGAAACATCATGAAATAAAAAATTTGAAAAAGACCAAATTAGGTTATTAAAAAAAATAGTTTGTTTTTATAAAAAAAAAAAAAGCCGAAAATTCCAAAAAAAAATTTCCTACTACATATAATAACTGGCTACAAAATAATCAACCAACGCAATTATAATAGTGTCGCTATGTTTATCCGCGTGAATCTAGATGTTTCTGAATTAAAATACTTATTATGACATTTTTTTATCATAAAATTAGGTTTAAGCACCAAACTACAATGGAAGACATTAATTTAAATAATATACCCCTATTTTAAGCGTGTATTATTTTAGCAGGCGATATAATCCTAGGATTTTAAGCAAAAAGATATCTCAATATGTGAGGGAAGTACCGGCAACAACTATATATGATGAAAAATAAATAAAATAGTTTGTGATCTAATTTTGCAATCAATAAAGAAAAAGAAGCGGTAAAATTAATTTGTAGACTTACTTGGGCATCTTGAAGAAACGAAATGAACTGCTAATGTTTAGTACAGAAAAAGGGCGATTTTCAGGGTTCCCGTTGATGTTGGCTAGCAAATTTTCTCAGCTTTCAGAATATGTATAGTTTGATAGAGATATTTTGCCGCATTCGGCCAAAAAATGCAAAAATATGAAAACGGGCACGGATTCGGTATCCTAGCTGCAGTGTGGCCCCCTAGGTACGTCTGGGGACCACTTATGCTGTTTTGGAGTCGATATTCGTACTCTACGGGGTCGAAATAGGGGGTACCTACATATACCTCCATTCTTGCCCATATCTTTAGTCCATATTTATTGGGTTTTGAAGGAATGTATTGGCGGAAGCTACACCTCCCTCTAAAACCAACAAGCATTTCATCTATTGTTACGAATTCAGAAAGGTGATAACCATGAGCACAGTTTAACTCAAATATAGTGAAAATATTACGTATTGCTGCTAGTTTATCAGTGTTCACCCGTTCATTACGCGTATCAACATTATCAAATCGCAAGCAACGTAATAGGAATCGAAACCGTTGTAAAGACATAGTTAGTCTAAACAGTTCAATTCCAGAGCCATCTGTGTTCCACAAATCCTCTGTATTTACTCGGTTTACGCTATAGATTCCTGCTAAATAAAGCAAACCAATCAAGGCACGCATCTCTACAACATTTGTTGGCTTAGCGTCTCCATCCCGACTGAATCTTCCTGCAACCTTTGCTATGTAAAAATTGGTAGAGTTGACTATGAATTCGATTATTTCATTGTTTACAAAGTAATTCCATATGTCCATTGGTTGTTTCAACAATTTTGTCTTTGCACTAGGGCCAGACAAACGTTTTATTATATTTTCTGGGGCTGTTTTCCTACAGCGTGTTGCTGGGGAATATGTTTATCCCATGTGGTCGTTTGATCTTTTCCGATGAACAATAGATCTCTAGTACCAGCGCATTCGTAATCTTCCACATCAGAAACGTCTTGCTCTGTTTCGCTATCCGTCAGTTGCTGTTCTTCTTGTTCTATTTCCCCTTCATCATCAGTGTCATCATCGTATGTAATTTCATCTTCAGAAAGCTTCTCATTCATTAGCTTCTCTAAGCGTTGTTGTTCTCGTTCATAAGAATACATTGCCGTCTTTATACGAACCAAATATCGAAAATAAAATAACTTACCGTAGAAGACAAATATAACGCAATAATAAACCTAACTAGTCGCACCGGTCTCACAGACCGTCATCTCATCTAGCTAGCTAATAACTAGCACATTAACAGAGTACTAACAACTTGACGCCCCGATACCAATAGAAGGAAAGATAGATCGGGTGGGGATCCCCCTAAAAATTTCATTTTTTTAAATATACATAAATATATTACCAACCGGTCGCACAGGCCGTGCGCGACTACTGCAGGGTTAACGGCTAAATTAATGACCTCTTCCAAGGCCCAACCACTATCTCTTTCTTGAAATTCGCTCATTTTTTCAAAAATTTCGTTAATCATCGACTCGTAAATTTTGTGAATATTACATGTACGGGTAAAAACAAAATTACGCCTATTAAAATATTTATAATCCCTCACAAAACCTGTAGAAGTATGCGAAATTTTGCAGTACAAACAGCAGAAAATTATATTAATTTTTAATCCCGAGTGATACCTCTGTAGACCTTTGGTAACCTCCTCGTCAAAGGTTCCCCAGCAGTCGGAAAGGAATAGAAGAGGGTCCGTGTGTTGAATATTGGTAATGACACCACACCTGACGCGAGTTGTAAACGCACTGGCAATCTGTGAAAATATATATACAATTACAAAAAAAAAAAAATTGCAGTGAAAAAAACTTACCTCGATCCATACGATATTATTGTTGCTTTTGTGCGATGACGTAGAATGCTGTTGTCGTAGAGCTTGTAATTTTGTTTGGATTTGCTGATTGAAGTAATGAAGAATGCCCAATTCGGATTCTAAGCGACGTTTATCACTGACACTGCTGCTATCGGCAATATTGGTTTTCACTATCTCAATGTTTTCGTTGTTCAAAATCGCCAACTGCTGAAATTCGGCAAGGTATTTACTTGTTTGAAAGAGTTGTCTAACGAGGTCCGTAAGGGTGGACATAATTTTTTTATATAATATACACGTATTTTTACTTAACTTTCTGTTTAGTTGTTTATAAATTCAATCTATATAGAGTGCTCGCCAAATCGGATGGATCCAAGCTGCGCGAAGGTGCTTACGTCAGAAAGTACTATTAGTGAAATAAATATAGCACAATAAAGGCAAATTCAAATGTTAAGAATTATAGTAGTTTATTTTTTAATGAAATGAAAACTTTCCGTTTTTAAGTGTTCGGCAGGAAACATTTATTACTTGCACATACGATAATAGATAATTTTCGTATTATTTTACACCATATGTTAATTACCATACAACATTTATCATATAGTGAATTACCCTTAATTTGATCTGAAACGTCAAATAGATTGTTTACATGGCATAGGTTAGTTTTTTACTTTTGTATCCAAACTCGGTTGTCAAATGATGAAAGCTATTTAATTATATTTTGACCAATTCGTTATCTAACTTATGAAACACAAGATTTAACAATCTATTAATTTAAAGTATTTTGTAGGTAAAAGAATAAGCAAGGAAATTGAGGCAAACTCGGGTCTCATTTTCATTAAAAACAGTCAATATTGTAGAATGCAGAAGTCAGCGAATGCTTTATGATATTTGTAAAATGTCAAGAACCAACCATTCCCTGCTTTAATCATTTTGATGTTATGTGTATGGACTTAGTAAATACCATGTAACAGATGAAGGAAAAAAATATTTATTATTCTAAAGAAACAACAAATATAAATATACATTAAATTATAAACGAATAATTAAAATAATATAATTAGAATTCATCATCGTCTGAAAGAAACGAGAAATCATCATCAGATGATTCATTGTTAACGTTAATAATAAATTCCTCGCAGAAGTTGTCCATAATATTTTCTTTTTCGATATATTCTTTTTCAATTTTAATAACATGTCGACATATATTTGACCATTCCTGTGCTCCGATATTGGCAAATCTTTCCCTGGTTAACTGCTCCACATCCCCCAATTTAAATGTAATGTTCCGGGTAGCAACCCAGTTCTTAACAAGAGCCCATATCTTTTCTATAGGATTTAATTCTGGGTGGTAGGGTGGAAGTCGACACACTGTATGGCCATGTTCGGCAAAAATTCCATCGATTGTATATTGTTGGTAGGTGGGCTTATGCATCTGTATCAAATGATACAACTCCGGTTTCGTAAATGCTGTGTCATAAACAATTCCATGCTCATTTAGCCATTTTTGCATATCTTCCTTTTTTGTGTTAGAATTAGGGTGTTTAATTGCTAACACATGGTAACTAGCATTATCTATGACAATTACCGAATTAGCTGGTAAATTTGGAATTAACTGTTCTTCCAACCATATCCGATAATTAGTAAAATTCATGTCATCGTGGTAATCCCCACTTTTCTGTCCTGACTGGAATATCAGCAAAGCATTCTCTACGAAGCCAGTTTCCCCACCTTCAAAACAAGATACATTTAATTTATACCTTACGTACCTATGTATGTTTATATACCTGCATGAACAATTATAAGTCGCTTTCCTTTTGATATAGGACATTTCAATCCTTCGTCGGATTTATCCATCCATTTATATGGTGTTGTGTGTGATGAATGTATATAAGTTTCATCTAAACATATTTATAATCAAAATTAATGTACCTCTATAATAATTAATAATTTACCTGTGTAGATAATAGGGCGGCCTTCCAAACGATATTTTGTGATGGCACGAATATATGAACAACGTAATTGTCGAATCTCATTACGTTCCATTAATACCTTGCGATTGTCACTTCCCTTCTTCCACCTGCATACAGACATTACTTGTTAATAGATATTAATTTTCTTTTCTCAAATGCAAACCTGAATCCTAATTTTAACAATAATCTCCTAAAAGATGTTTCCTTGCCAGTAAAATTAAACCTATCATCATCTTTTATATGTTTATAAATGCTTGAAATTGTAGCTGTTCGTTTTTCTACCATGTGAAAATTGTAAATGAGTCGCCTTATAGCTTCTTCTCCTGCACTATCAACGGTTGATTTCGGCGAAGGCTTTACAACATGCTTTCCCGGTGACAAGAATGTTTCTCGTTCTCCTTTTTCTATTGATTTGCCTTCATTAATAATGCGTACAACAGTGGTTTTTGATACTCCTGTTGCCTCGACAACACTGTTTATAATAATAATAATAATAATAATAATAATTTATTTGGCATGCGGATTTGCAAAAGCAAATATGTGCCTTGTCATGTACATACATTCGATACAATAAAATCAAACATAATATAATAATAAAACTACACAAATTACTAATTCACATAGAATTCATTTATGCTGTAATAGCACTTATCTATTAGATACTTTCTTAACTTTTTTTTTAAAGTTAGGGTGCTGTGCGCGAGCCTCAAGTCCGGTGGTAGATTATTATAAATTTTTATATTGTTATAAAGGGGGGACCGCTCAAACTGTGCCGTTCTATGTGATGGTATACTAAGGTTACCGATACCTCGCGTTGCGTATGCCGAATTGGAATGGCTATTTGCAGCAAAATGAGTTAAATTTCTGTGTGTATATACAGCACATTCATATATATACAAACAAGCCAACGGCAGAATACCATTACCCCTGAAGTGTTCCCTACATGATTCCCTGCTACTCAGGTTAAAAATAGCGCGCAGAGCCTTTTTTTGAAGAGTAAACAATCTTTTAAACTTTATTGATCTACCCCATACCATTATCCCATATCTCAGCCGTGATTCGATGCATGATTTATAATAAGTAATAACTACCTCGGTTGTCACATTAGATTTAAGTACCCGAATGGCAAATATAGATGATGCGACCGACCCACAAATGTAATCTATCTGTTCAGCCCATGATAAGGTCTTATCCAGCACGAATCCCAGAAATTTTGTAGTAGCACATTCCGGCACCGACAGTCCATTCATACGCAGAAGTAGCGAAGAATCGCTCCGTTTGTGACAGTCGTAAACAATCAAGTTTGTTTTCTCAACATTCAATATTAAACAGTTTTGTTGCGTCCACCTTCGCATTGAATTGGCACAGTCAGTACCTTTTGAAGATAGTTCAGATAATACTTCCGCTGAAAAAACAGTTGAAGTATCATCGGCAAATTGACAGACCTCACTTTTATTAAAATTATGATGAAGATCATTAACAAATATCAAAAATAGTAGGGGACCTAGCACTGACCCTTGTGGTACACCGGTATTACTTATTGTTTTCTGCGAAAACACTATTCTATCGTTCCGACTGATGGCCACACTCTGGGAGCGATCCTTCAGATATGACTCGAAGTTTTTTTAATAGGATTTTGTGATTCATCGAGTCAAATGCTTTAGATAAATCGAACATTAAGGTAGCAACTCTGAATTTATTATCAAGTTTATTATAAATATTTTGAACAACGTGATATAAAGCATCATTTATAGATTTCGTTTTTAGGTAGCCAAACTGACATGGTGAAAATAAAGAAAAACGTTGAAAGTAATCGTACAAACGCGAATACATTACTTTTTCAAAAATTTTCGAAAACACTGACAAAATTGATATGGGACGGTAATTTGCGATATTCTGTGGATCACCTTTTTTAAAGATTGGGCATACTTTAGCTAATTTAAGACGTGATGGAAAGGTACCATGAGCAAGTGATAAATTGACATGTGATTGTTGATTTCGGTACTTTCGAAACTCTTCCCATTCGTATCTTGTTAATGTTATACATACTGGTTTATTCCCTTTTCCACTCGCCAATTTTACCACCGGAATGTATCTTCTCACACTACTTAAACCAGTTGATATTGGATATTGCACTTCATTTATCAATCTATTGCTACCAAACTTGTAGATAAATCTTTTAAATTTTGAACTAAGTAAACACTGTTTTTATTCTCCTATTATCCACTCAGCGTCATCTATTCATACTGTCATTAATTCCACAGATATGCTAGATCTCAAATGTTAGAGGGCATGAAAGGTACATTTGTCCCCACCACAGGGTTTTAAGTATACCGCAAACAAATAGGATACTTATAATTTTCAGTTAACCTCGGGATGCGGGAGGGTTTGATGTTCTTGTAATACATTGAATGAAAGAAACGACAATACAGTGTAATTTATTTATTTAGTGTCAAATAAATTTGATGAGCAAAGAAATGAATCTTCTAAAGATCCCCTCAGGGTAAGTAAGTTCTTTACTATCTTAGATACACAATAATAAGATTTCTAGAATCTCAATCCAAACTAAAAACTCGTATTTCTCGTTTTTAATATCATAAATAAAATTCAAATCTCCCGCTAAATTCCCGTCATAAAATCAAGTACAACTAGATCAGCGGTCCCCAACCTTTTTGACTCGCGGGGCCCTTTTTAGAATTAATTTCTATGACGGAGCCCTAGGTGTCCATTCCGTACTAACAATAAGTAAAGGGAAGAGTACTGGGGGAAAAAATCAAACATATGTTACACATCAAGTGTGCCCATTTTTTATTAACAAATACAAAAGACACTAGAACTAGATAGTAAAATTACATAGGGGTTAAACTTTACTAACTAATGCAATTAGAGCGCACTGTAATGCAACAGTAGGCCTAAATTAAAACAACATAAAATAACGTGTAAATGTTTAATGAGACCCCTGTGGTTGTATATTTTTGCACAGTTCTCTTATTTTAGGTTCAATTGACGATAATTGCAGGCGAATGTCTGGTTCAGCATTTAAACGGCTTCTGTATTTTGTTTTCGTAGCTGCATACGCGGAGAATCCCGCTTCACAGAGATACGTAGTTGAAAAAGGTAGCAATACAAATTTTGCTTTTTCAGACAAGATTTTGAATTCATCTGATAAATGGAGCCAAAACTCCGGTAGAGTTTGGTTTTGAAACGCGATTTGTAGCTCGCTGTGAGATATCAAATCTATAAGCACCTCATATTCTGCTGAGTTTAAGCTGGGTGGTTTTTCATTCACGCTAAACACATTCAGTACCCATTTAAAATCAGTAAAATTCCGCTTCTGGGGAATTTTGATTTTTTTTGTGTGAAAGGTAATGTTCAAAAACAAACGAAAGGTTAATTTAATTATATAATTATAAGTAAATGAGATACAGGTGTATATAATAAGTAAATGACATATAGGTGTATATAATGTAACATATAAATAACATACAATAAATGATATATTAATTGTAATACAGGTTTATATAATAAGTAACTATAATGAAATATACATATGTCGACTTATCTACCTAAATTTACGAGGCGAGAGATTGTTTAAACCCCTATGGAAGCGTATGGATATTATCGTCTAAAATTTGCCGTTTATCGTCTTCAGAATCCAGAGCTTTTTTATTAATTTTGATGGAAAATAAATTATGATTGATTGATTGAATTGTTTGAAATGTTGTATAATATTGATTCTTTTCAAATAGGGAATCTTTATAGATATCAAAAGTTAGTTTCCGAATACCAACCTTGCCTACTCCCTTAGCCTTCATAGTTTTCCTGTTATTGCTAGTTTTTATGGAGTACATTTTTGACTTTAAACCAACGAACTCATCGATTAGGACACCCGCCATTTCATCTTTAATTTTACCAATCACTTTTTTATTTCTTTGCGGTATTCCGTATACGTTATCCGCTGGATAGTCACTTGTGTCAAAATGTAAAATGCAATCGCGCTTCATGATTTCATATATACTATCTTCTTGCGGTTCTTGTTGTATGTGATAAATTAAGCTATCAGTATCTGTATACAATAAACCTTTTATTTAATATCCTTTTGAAATAGTTGTAATGATAATCATATATTAGTGATTTTGAGATGTCTAGAATTGACATACCGACATAAATTGGTTTTCGATAATTAATTTCTGTTACGCTTAGTTCGACCGCTATTAGGTTTTCACTAAAAGCGGTTACTGATTTAAAATTTGGTAAAGCTATCAACGATTCCGCACCGTAACGACCTTTCCATTTCGTTGCCAATTTAACGTGTCTGTGATTTCTTACGTTTTCCATCGTCTTACCGAAAATTGCATTATTCTTTAATTTGTCTAAATCCTTCTCGAAAGAAGTTTTTGCGTTTGTTCGTAAATCAGTATTGAAGTCAATATAGGTTTTTAGCCAGTTGGACTGCTTGAAGTTAAGTACGCGATAAATTTTTTTTAATTCTAATCCTAGACTAAGCGCCTGTATTAAGGTTTTATAATGCTATACAATTTTCTCTTAGTCATAGTGTGGTCATTAATTTTCTTTGATGCATAGATGTAAAATGATGTGGTAATAGGGGTAAATCTTCATGATCATGATGTAAATTTGGTGGATAAATTACATCTACTTCCAAATTATATCCGATATCATCATCAACATTAGCAACAATGCTAGTAAGTTTGTTTGCGCATATTTTATTTTTAACGGCGTCTATATCATGTTCCCACCTGAAATCGCCTTGGGGCAGCTTGTTAAACATGGCCCATCCATACAGATTATTTACATCATAATACATGATGTAAGAAGTATCTTTTTTCGGATCGTAGTTGTTCAAAAATTTATTGTTTGCGCAAGCATACCGTTTTCTGCATTGAACTAATCCGCCTCTGATGCCCATTTCAATGAATAAAAGCATGTCTATATCGGTTAATAGTTCAAGCTCGACTTTTGTCATCTTCAGCATTGCATCCCACGAAAATCCTGCCGTTGTGTAATAATGAGCAGGATCGAGGTCATAACT
Organism: Cetonia aurata; assembly: GCA_949128085.1. Taxonomy (NCBI): domain Eukaryota; kingdom Metazoa; phylum Arthropoda; class Insecta; order Coleoptera; family Scarabaeidae; genus Cetonia; species Cetonia aurata. The sequence continues at coordinate 14,336,974 of OX421889.1, forward strand.
ATTTAGACAAATTGTTCGATAATTTTCAAAGACGTCAGCAAGTAAAAGCACATCAATTTTCAGATAGATGTCGGAATATTCACCTAATGTTTGAACATTTAGCTTTTCCCAAACAAACTTTGCGTGTTCATAATCGTCATCGCTGATATTTATTTCAGATAGCTGAGAATAGAAATGATTTTTTTCCGGTAGGTGGGTATCGTTTAATTTATCAAAAGAATCAACGTAGTCGTATGGGAATACGCCTTTACGTGTAACGATATTTAAGTCTTGGGGGTATACCGCTCGGGAATAAACGAAATCGTTCTTAGAAAGGGATCGCGTCAACGTATCAAGAGATGTCGATAGAAAGCGATAGCTGTCTAAAAAGCGCAGATGTATTACCTTTTTTTCTTCTTCTTCTTCTACTTCGATCGCCTTTGTGAAGGAAATATAATTTTCCTTTGTAATTGGTATTACGGATATATAACCTTTTATTGATGCTAATTCCTTTATAATCAGATGCGCGTCGTAACCGGATAAATTGTGGAAAAAAATTGATATGACATTAGACAGTTTATGCTTTAGATTACAATTATTACAAGGGCTAGAAATGAAATTACCGGTTACATGACAGTGATGTGCAACTTTTGAATTATCGAACCTGAATACATCGAGACATGATCTACAATGCAATGCTTGGTCGTGTTCTTTTAATTGTTGAAATGTTAGAGGATTCATAGGAAGGTTTGCCTTTAATATACTGTTACAGAAAACCGGAGCTATACCATGTATTAATCTGTTTACATACCATTTTTCTGGCTGGGGGCCTCTATAAAGATCGAAAGAATTTAATTCAGGTTTGACGGAACATATAATTTGATAAGCTACACTATAAGGAGTATGTTTCTGATATGGCCTCTTAAAAGGTGCATTTTTCATTTATTACTTCGCTATAATTTTTTCCTATTTTCTCCGTTAGGCACTCAAAATCCGCGTAAATTACAAACGGTGATTTGAATTGTTTTTGGTACGATGAAAATGTCAATTTATTTTCCTCGTTCGTAGGTAAATTTATTTTTACGCTGTCGAACTGGGTGCAATCACTTAAGTGCGAAATTAATTTTTCTTTCCGACTAAAATGACGCAAGCACCTGTCGAAAATATGCTTCTTATCTTTATGTTTAGAGATTTGATTCGAACAAACTGCGGATAGATCCATTATTACACAGAAATGAGATTTATTATAACCCCTGCTTAAATATAATAGATTAACATGAGTGGGTTAATTTGTTTATATGGGACCTACTACTTCATTTTGCTTTTTATTTAATGTATATACATTTATTGAAATGTTTGAATTTTGAGTTTCAAATTTACTAATATCGGATAATTTTATGGGAAATTGAATATTGCGTAAATTTAAAATTTCATGATAGTTTGATGGATAATCTTCTACCTTTTCGGAATATGTTTTTGTTAATTCGGCCAAAATGCACCAGACAAAACATAATTTGTCATTATTCTTTATATTTAAAATATGTTGCCGAAATTTCGATATGTTTGGCAGGTCGATATATCCAGTAGACCTTAAAGGGTTATATTGGTTGATATTAACCCTACGGTAGTCGCGCGGCTTCGCAGAACGTGACTAGTCGCGCCGGAATCATAGAGCGGGTATTTTATTTCGGGCTATTTTTCAGCTTTATATTATTTTCGCGATTAAAGTTAAGATATAGAAGAGAAAAAGTAAGGTAAACATATTATATTAACGTATATTGAGTAGATTTACATATCAATAAGGTTTGTAAGTATTAATTTATATACTTATACATTAAACTTAACTTATATAGGTAATGAATATAACGCATATATATTGCTGCAATATATTGCCCTTCAGGTTGCGTACCTACATATACCTCCATTCTTGCCCATATCTTTAGTCCATATTTATTGGGTTTTGAAGGAATGTATTGGCGGAAGCTACACCTCCCTCTAAAACCAACAAGCATTTCATCTATTGTTACGAATTCAGAAAGGTGATAACCATGAGTACAGTTTAACTAATATTTAAGTGGGTCAAATGTTTTTAATTATTAAAAATGTAGCGTCCTTCATGTTCCACTATTTGAAACATTTCGAACATTCGTAGATTCTAATTTTCAACCGAAGACCAAATGAATTAAGACAACATGAGACGTGCAACTACGGGTTAATTTTTAGTTCGCAAAACTATACTGGTCGACTGTATAATAACGCTAAAGTAGGTGGCGCAAGCAACAAAAGCGCTACATTCAATTATTTTATATGTTACCAGTACTATTATATTAATAGTGGTCTTTGTTAAATTAATATGTATTAATATCTCAATTATTTTATCGTGCTTTCTTTCAAAAAAAAAACGAAAGTATTGTTTCCTTTTATTTTGTGTTATTTATACATTATTATTTATATCGCTGTCGCTCCCTCTCTCGCTCTTGTCGCTCCCTCTCTCGCTGTCGCTCCCTCTCTCGCTGTCGCTCCCTCTCTCGCTCTTGTCGCTCCCTCTCTCGCTCTTGTCGCTCCCTCTCTCGCTGTCGCTCCCTCTCTCGCTGTCGCTCCTCTCGCTCTCGCTCGGCCAGCTGCCTATAATTAAAAAAAAACACAAAAACTATTTTTGTTAACAAATATATGGCAAACATTACTCGTTATACCGAGCAGCCGCCTCTCGCCTGCCGGGCAGTTCCGGCGTTGAATCTCTGCTACTAGAAGAAGAAATATACCCATCATTTCAAATAACAAAATTCAAATTTACCGCAATTATAATAGTAGGAAATTTTTTTTTGGAATTTTCGGCTTTTTTTTTTTTTTTTATAAAAACAAACTATTTTTTTTAATACGTTTCGACCTAATTTGGTCTTTTTCAAATTTTTTATTTCATCATGTTTCTGATTTTGTTAGTATTAATTTTATTATGTTTTTATATATATAAAACATATTGTCAAAGTTTAACAATTTAAAAAGAAAATTTAAATGTTGTTTGTTCGTCCCAATAACTTTGTATGTCATATACCTAAAAATAATTGTTAAACTTTGACAATATGTTTTATATATATAAAAACATAATAAAATTAATACTAACAAAATCAGAAACATCATGAAATAAAAAATTTGAAAAAGACCAAATTAGGTTATTAAAAAAAATAGTTTGTTTTTATAAAAAAAAAAAAAGCCGAAAATTCCAAAAAAAAATTTCCTACTACATATAATAACTGGCTACAAAATAATCAACCAACGCAATTATAATAGTGTCGCTATGTTTATCCGCGTGAATCTAGATGTTTCTGAATTAAAATACTTATTATGACATTTTTTTATCATAAAATTAGGTTTAAGCACCAAACTACAATGGAAGACATTAATTTAAATAATATACCCCTATTTTAAGCGTGTATTATTTTAGCAGGCGATATAATCCTAGGATTTTAAGCAAAAAGATATCTCAATATGTGAGGGAAGTACCGGCAACAACTATATATGATGAAAAATAAATAAAATAGTTTGTGATCTAATTTTGCAATCAATAAAGAAAAAGAAGCGGTAAAATTAATTTGTAGACTTACTTGGGCATCTTGAAGAAACGAAATGAACTGCTAATGTTTAGTACAGAAAAAGGGCGATTTTCAGGGTTCCCGTTGATGTTGGCTAGCAAATTTTCTCAGCTTTCAGAATATGTATAGTTTGATAGAGATATTTTGCCGCATTCGGCCAAAAAATGCAAAAATATGAAAACGGGCACGGATTCGGTATCCTAGCTGCAGTGTGGCCCCCTAGGTACGTCTGGGGACCACTTATGCTGTTTTGGAGTCGATATTCGTACTCTACGGGGTCGAAATAGGGGGTACCTACATATACCTCCATTCTTGCCCATATCTTTAGTCCATATTTATTGGGTTTTGAAGGAATGTATTGGCGGAAGCTACACCTCCCTCTAAAACCAACAAGCATTTCATCTATTGTTACGAATTCAGAAAGGTGATAACCATGAGCACAGTTTAACTCAAATATAGTGAAAATATTACGTATTGCTGCTAGTTTATCAGTGTTCACCCGTTCATTACGCGTATCAACATTATCAAATCGCAAGCAACGTAATAGGAATCGAAACCGTTGTAAAGACATAGTTAGTCTAAACAGTTCAATTCCAGAGCCATCTGTGTTCCACAAATCCTCTGTATTTACTCGGTTTACGCTATAGATTCCTGCTAAATAAAGCAAACCAATCAAGGCACGCATCTCTACAACATTTGTTGGCTTAGCGTCTCCATCCCGACTGAATCTTCCTGCAACCTTTGCTATGTAAAAATTGGTAGAGTTGACTATGAATTCGATTATTTCATTGTTTACAAAGTAATTCCATATGTCCATTGGTTGTTTCAACAATTTTGTCTTTGCTCTAGGGCCAGACAAACGTTTTATTATATTTTCTGGGGCTGTTTTCCTACAGCGTGTTGCTGGGGAATATGTTTATCCCATGTGGTCGTTTGATCTTTTCCGATGAACAATAGATCTCTAGTACCAGCGCATTCGTAATCTTCCACATCAGAAACGTCTTGCTCTGTTTCGCTATCCGTCAGTTGCTGTTCTTCTTGTTCTATTTCCCCTTCATCATCAGTGTCATCATCGTATGTAATTTCATCTTCAGAAAGCTTCTCATTCATTAGCTTCTCTAAGCGTTGTTGTTCTCGTTCATAAGAATACATTGCCGTCTTTATACGAACCAAATATCGAAAATAAAATAACTTACCGTAGAAGACAAATATAACGCAATAATAAACCTAACTAGTCGCACCGGTCTCACAGACCGTCATCTCATCTAGCTAGCTAATAACTAGCACATTAACAGAGTACTAACAACTTGACGCCCCGATACCAATAGAAGGAAAGATAGATCGGGTGGGGATCCCCCTAAAAATTTCATTTTTTTAAATATACATAAATATATTACCAACCGGTCGCACAGGCCGTGCGCGACTACTGCAGGGTTAACGGCTAAATTAATGACCTCTTCCAAGGCCCAACCACTATCTCTTTCTTGAAATTCGCTCATTTTTTCAAAAATTTCGTTAATCATCGACTCGTAAATTTTGTGAATATTACATGTACGGGTAAAAACAAAATTACGCCTATTAAAATATTTATAATCCCTCACAAAACCTGTAGAAGTAGGGTCAATCGACCAGTGAATGAACAAATAAGACGTGTTTCCAATTTGAATATATGTTACAGTTACTATGGTTATAGTGAGTTGGAATTTTTTAATACGGTTAGTAAGCCCTATTATTTTAAATTTCTAAACACCCAGAAAAAATTAGAAAAAGTTAATTCTAATACCTATTTTTTAATTAGTTTTGACAAAAATACCAAATCACCAATAAATGAACATGAGTGCCCAGTTGATGAACAAAGAAAAACCAGTGAATGAACATAATATTTATTTTCGGATAATAAAAGAAATAAAACGTAACATTTACGAAACTACCTACAATAAATACAATTATTAATAAAAGTTAAATTTTAGAACCCAACCCGGATATTACATCTGGGGTAGGTTCTGAAATTTTCTTAACAATTTGACTTTTGGTGTACCAAATTTGATCGGGGATATCTGGCCACTTCCACAGTTTCTTCACTTTTTCCATTACACTTACTTCGTAGTGTTCATCTTCAATGTTTTTTACAATACCCGGGTAATTCCTATTCTGGTACTTCACAATTACGTAGTTTCCTACAATGATTGTTTCATCCGCTAACACCTTATTTTCATTCTTTTGAAAACTTATTCTTCTACGTTGTTCAATATGTTTCCTTAGTTCTTGTTGCTCTTTCTCATTTTCTTTATTACTTTCTTCTCTCTTCCGCTTTACGTTTTGTTTCTCTTCACCTTTCTCTAATTTTCTCTTCATAATAGCATCCTTACTTTCGTCTAATGACTCTAATGGCTCCTCGTGTTCTTTCTTCTGAAAACTTTTTCTTTTTTGTTGTTTTTTTACCGTTGCCAGTCTCTCTTTCTTTTCCTTAATTTGTTCCTTCTTTTCTTCTTTTTCTAGTTTTTTCTTTCTTATATTATTCTCTTTTTCATCTTTTTTTCTCTGTTGCTCATTATGAAACTCGATCCATTTATCGGAAGTAATTGCATACGGCATTAACGTACGGGAACGACTAGAGCTTTTTTTGTATTCTTCTGGTTCGGGCCAGTGCAAATGCTGTTTCCAGATGTCCTCAGATTTTGTATCATTTTTTTTTGTCCCTATTAAAATATTGGAGATAACATGTATCCCCTTCTCTTTTTCTTTACTTTTATTATTGTTTTCCTTATTATTTATCACTGATGTTTCACATATAGAATTTATACGTCCTACAATATTAAAGACATTTTCAAGGATTAAATCAAAAAGTATTTGGCAGTCCATTTTATTTTGAGTGGACACTTGTCTCATTATTTCACTACCAAATTTAATTGTTGGTGTTTCGGATTCTTTTGTTTCGTACAAGCAGCTATCAGTGAAATTATTATTTAGTATGGTCTCTAAATTGTCAGTGGTAGTTTCCAGCTCAGAAATTAAGTTGTCACATTCGTGAATAGGTGCGTACAACATACCATTTATTTCGATAGGAAGATCGCTTAAAAATGAATCAGTAAAATGTTCAATGTCTGTCTCATGTACGATAGCCGAATGTTCGATATTGTTTTGGTCGGCTACATTAAGTCTGCAGTGCTTCCAAAAATCATAAACGCTGTGTTTCGTATAGTTTGCTTCTTCTTCATACAAAATTTTTTCAAATCCTGCAACTTTATCTTTCGTCAAAAACTGATCTAAAACCTTCAAGCAGGACTTGTAATCATCAATTGTTATATTAGACACTCCAGGGGTTTGAAAGATGTCGCTACGTCTTGTAGATATACATTTAGAATAATCTACGGCATTTTCATTCAGTGGATAGAGACCACAACTTCTAAAACCATTTACGATCGTATTGCGTTGGCAAGCATTATCAAATGCTTCTTTAAATAACGTGCAAAAGTTATAACGTGTTATCATCGTGTGTGTTTTTTGCTTGTGGCGTCGACAAGACTCCTTCCATTGCGTTTTCAGGGGACGAAAAATACTTACGTCGCAGGGCTGAAGGATATGGGTAGAGTTGGGATACAGACAATACAGAATAATTTTCTTTTCTATGCAAAATTCGTAGAGGTCTAGATTGTAGTGAGACTTATGACCGTCTATGAAGAGAATAATAGGTAATTCAATTTTGCGTTCTAGTAACCACGGATAAAATATGTTTGCAATATATTCGTAGAAAGTAGCTGCCGTCATCCATCCCGAATCTGATCTTCCTATACCCCATCCAGGTGGAACAGAGAGTGCTAATTGCTTAGGAATTCTTTTATAAGGAAAAACGATCATTGGGGGAGCGGCAATACCCACAGCAGCATAATTACATAAGACAGTTATGGATTCCTTCTCGTTTCCAGAGGCAATTTCGTATAAGTTTTTAAATTTTTTTGCCGGTGCCAAAACCTTCCCTGACTTCATGCATGTTCTCATGCCAGTTTCATCAGCGTTGAAAATCCGTGCTGGATCGTTCATCATAGTATTAAGTAAATTTTCGTCTTCTAAGTATTCCTTCAGGTCAGAAAACCATCCACGTATACCAGCTTCTGTAACGGCAGCACGGCTTTTAGATATGATTTCCGTATTTCTTTTTGAAATATTTGGATGCCTATTTAAAAATAGCTGTAGCCACTTGGCACCCGGCCTGTCGTCTTCAAATTTATTGGGTCTATTAATCTCCTTCAAAATTTTCTGCACTGCATCTTTGACTTCGTCGGCATGCATGGGAAATCCCAATTTAGCCTTTGCCAAAATCCAATTTTCTAATCTTTCTTCTTCAGCTTGGGTCAACGTTGGCGCTGGTCCCATTTTTCTTGCGTTTGGTACTTTTGCCGTGATTTTGTTATGTAACGTAGACTTTGGAATTGAGTATTTCAATGATGCTTTATTTAAGCTTAGGTATCCATTGTTTATGTCGTGAATCGCTTTATCCAAATCGCTTTCGGAATATTTGAATCGTATATATGGGCGAGCCATCTAAAAAAAATTATCAGATAGTAACTTAATTTACATTAATATCATTTGTATATAATATTTTTACTTGTTTTGTAATAATATCTCTAACAATTTTTTAGAAATGAGAGATTATATGGTAAATCTAGTAAATGAACACCAGTGAATGAACGCTGGTTTTTATTGTTCATTTATTGGATTTCCACGTTCCACGGTAATATTACATACTCCGACAAATTTCACTTCAATGTAGCACGTCTTAAGAATGATTTTGGCATATTTTTAAGAAACGCGCCAAATCCAGTGAATGAACAGCCTGATCATTCACTGGATATAGAATAGGTTAGGCTGCTAGTTATAAAACACGTGGTATTTTATGAAAATGAGGATACTAAATAGATTACTTCTTATGGAATTAGCTTCATAATCAAATTAACTATAATTCTAGTAAAGAAACTTTATTATTTTTAGTGCTTTATACGATATAAACAGTTTTAAAACTAGTTATGTGGTCTGACTTACCTTAGATAAAATGGCCGCCACAACAGCACTACACAATTGCTTTACACTCAGTGAATTACTGAGCAGTTTCAAAGTATACGAAAAATATTCTAGCGAATGAACGTTCTAAAGCGCAGTCGCGAGAAAACTTCCAGCAAAATACGAATTTCAGCAGTCCTAAAATAACCTTAATATTTAAACAAAATGCCTGTTCTGTTCATTCACTAGGTACTGTTCATTCTCTGGTCGAGTCACCCTATGCGAAATTTTGCAGTACAAACAGCAGAAAATTATATTAATTTTTAATCCCGAGTGATACCTCTGTAGACCTTTGGTAACCTCCTCGTCAAAGGTTCCCCAGCAGTCGGAAAGGAATAGAAGAGGGTCCGTGTGTTGAATATTGGTAATGACACCACACCTGACGCGAGTTGTAAACGCACTGGCAATCTGTGAAAATATATATACAATTACAAAAAAAAAAAAATTGCAGTGAAAAAAACTTACCTCGATCCATACGATATTATTGTTGCTTTTGTGCGATGACGTAGAATGCTGTTGTCGTAGAGCTTGTAATTTTGTTTGGATTTGCTGATTGAAGTAATGAAGAATGCCCAATTCGGATTCTAAGCGACGTTTATCACTGACACTGCTGCTATCGGCAATATTGGTTTTCACTATCTCAATGTTTTCGTTGTTCAAAATCGCCAACTGCTGAAATTCGGCAAGGTATTTACTTGTTTGAAAGAGTTGTCTAACGAGGTCCGTAAGGGTGGACATAATTTTTTTATATAATATACACGTATTTTTACTTAACTTTCTGTTTAGTTGTTTATAAATTCGATCTATATAGAGTGCTCGCCAAATCGGATGGATCCAAGCTGCGCGAAGGTGCTTACGTCAGAAAGTACTATTAGTGAAATAAATATAGCACAATAAAGGCAAATTCAAATGTTAAGAATTATAGTAGTTTATTTTTTAATGAAATGAAAACTTTCCGTTTTTAAGTGTTCGGCAGGAAACATTTATTACTTGCACATACGATAATAGATAATTTTCGTATTATTTTACACCATATGTTAATTACCATACAACATTTATCATATAGTGAATTACCCTTAATTTGATCTGAAACGTCAAATAGATTGTTTACATGGCATAGGTTAGTTTTTTACTTTTGTATCCAAACTCGGTTGTCAAATGATGAAAGCTATTTAATTATATTTTGACCAATTCGTTATCTAACTTATGAAACACAAGATTTAACAATCTATTAATTTAAAGTATTTTGTAGGTAAAAGAATAAGCAAGGAAATTGAGGCAAACTCGGGTCTCATTTTCATTAAAAACAGTCAATATTGTAGAATGCAGAAGTCAGCGAATGCTTTATGATATTTGTAAAATGTCAAGAACCAACCATTCCCTGCTTTAATCATTTTGATGTTATGTGTATGGACTTAGTAAATACCATGTAACAGATGAAGGAAAAAAATATTTATTATTCTAAAGAAACAACAAATATAAATATACATTAAATTATAAACGAATAATTAAAATAATATAATTAGAATTCATCATCGTCTGAAAGAAACGAGAAATCATCATCAGATGATTCATTGTTAACGTTAATAATAAATTCCTCGCAGAAGTTGTCCATAATATTTTCTTTTTCGATATATTCTTTTTCAATTTTAATAACATGTCGACATATATTTGACCATTCCTGTGCTCCGATATTGGCAAATCTTTCCCTGGTTAACTGCTCCACATCCCCCAATTTAAATGTAATGTTCCGGGTAGCAACCCAGTTCTTAACAAGAGCCCATATCTTTTCTATAGGATTTAATTCTGGGTGGTAGGGTGGAAGTCGACACACTGTATGGCCATGTTCGGCAAAAATTCCATCGATTGTATATTGTTGGTAGGTGGGCTTATGCATCTGTATCAAATGATACAACTCCGGTTTCGTAAATGCTGTGTCATAAACAATTCCATGCTCATTTAGCCATTTTTGCATATCTTCCTTTTTTGTGTTAGAATTAGGGTGTTTAATTGCTAACACATGGTAACTAGCATTATCTATGACAATTACCGAATTAGCTGGTAAATTTGGAATTAACTGTTCTTCCAACCATATCCGATAATTAGTAAAATTCATGTCATCGTGGTAATCCCCACTTTTCTGTCCTGACTGGAATATCAGCAAAGCATTCTCTACGAAGCCAGTTTCCCCACCTTCAAAACAAGATACATTTAATTTATACCTTACGTACCTATGTATGTTTATATACCTGCATGAACAATTATAAGTCGCTTTCCTTTTGATATAGGACATTTCAATCCTTCGTCGGATTTATCCATCCATTTATATGGTGTTGTGTGTGATGAATGTATATAAGTTTCATCTAAACATATTTATAATCAAAATTAATGTACCTCTATAATAATTAATAATTTACCTGTGTAGATAATAGGGCGGCCTTCCAAACGATATTTTGTGATGGCACGAATATATGAACAACGTAATTGTCGAATCTCATTACGTTCCATTAATACCTTGCGATTGTCACTTCCCTTCTTCCACCTGCATACAGACATTACTTGTTAATAGATATTAATTTTCTTTTCTCAAATGCAAACCTGAATCCTAATTTTAACAATAATCTCCTAAAAGATGTTTCCTTGCCAGTAAAATTAAACCTATCATCATCTTTTATATGTTTATAAATGCTTGAAATTGTAGCTGTTCGTTTTTCTACCATGTGAAAATTGTAAATGAGTCGCCTTATAGCTTCTTCTCCTGCACTATCAACGGTTGATTTCGGCGAAGGCTTTACAACATGCTTTCCCGGTGACAAGAATGTTTCTCGTTCTCCTTTTTCTATTGATTTGCCTTCATTAATAATGCGTACAACAGTGGTTTTTGATACTCCTGTTGCCTCGACAACACTGTTTATAATAATAATAATAATAATAATAATAATTTATTTGGCATGCGGATTTGCAAAAGCAAAGATGTGCCTTGTCATGTACATACATTCGATACAATAAAATCAAACATAATATAATAATAAAACTACACAAATTACTAATTCACATAGAATTCATTTATGCTGTAATAGCACTTATCTATTAGATACTTTCTTAACTTTTTTTTTAAAGTTAGGGTGCTGTGCGCGAGCCTCAAGTCCGGTGGTAGATTATTATAAATTTTTATATTGTTATAAAGGGGGGACCGCTCAAACTGTGCCGTTCTATGTGATGGTATACTAAGGTTACCGATACCTCGCGTTGCGTATGCCGAATTGGAATGGCTATTTGCAGCAAAATGAGTTAAATTTCTGTGTGTATATACAGCACATTCATATATATACAAACAAGCCAACGGCAGAATACCATTACCCCTGAAGTGTTCCCTACATGATTCCCTGCTACTCAGGTTAAAAATAGCGCGCAGAGCCTTTTTTTGAAGAGTAAACAATCTTTTAAACTTTATTGATCTACCCCATACCATTATCCCATATCTCAGCCGTGATTCGATGCATGATTTATAATAAGTAATAACTACCTCGGTTGTCACATTAGATTTAAGTACCCGAATGGCAAATATAGATGATGCGACCGACCCACAAATGTAATCTATCTGTTCAGCCCATGATAAGGTCTTATCCAGCACGAATCCCAGAAATTTTGTAGTAGCACATTCCGGCACCGACAGTCCATTCATACGCAGAAGTAGCGAAGAATCGCTCCGTTTGTGACAGTCGTAAACAATCAAGTTTGTTTTCTCAACATTCAATATTAAACAGTTTTGTTGCGTCCACCTTCGCATTGAATTGGCACAGTCAGTACCTTTTGAAGATAGTTCAGATAATACTTCCGCTGAAAAAACAGTTGAAGTATCATCGGCAAATTGACAGACCTCACTTTTATTAAAATTATGATGAAGATCATTAACAAATATCAAAAATAGTAGGGGACCTAGCACTGACCCTTGTGGTACACCGGTATTACTTATTGTTTTCTGCGAAAACACTATTCTATCGTTCCGACTGATGGCCACACTCTGGGAGCGATCCTTCAGATATGACTCGATCCATTCCAAGCACGGCCCTCTAATTCCGTAATGTTCAAGTTTTTTTAATAGGATTTTGTGATTCATCGAGTCAAATGCTTTAGATAAATCGAACATTAAGGTAGCAACTCTGAATTTATTATCAAGTTTATTATAAATATTTTGAACAACGTGATATAAAGCATCATTTATAGATTTCGTTTTTAGGTAGCCAAACTGACATGGTGAAAATAAAGAAAAACGTTGAAAGTAATCGTACAAACGCGAATACATTACTTTTTCAAAAATTTTCGAAAACACTGACAAAATTGATGTGGGACGGTAATTTGCGATATTCTGTGGATCACCTTTTTTAAAGATTGGGCATACTTTAGCTAATTTAAGACGTGATGGAAAGGTACCATGAGCAAGTGATAAATTGACCAAATGAACCAAAGGACGCTTAATGAACTCAGCTACATACCTGATAATGCCAGCAGGTATTTCATCCATACCAGCTGACATCCCGGTAGGAATGTTCATAATAATGTTATAGATTTCATTAACATCCGTTGGAAAGAGATATATATTGCTATTAATTGCTAAAGGAGGTACGAAATTTATGTCCTTTTGTTTGTCAAAATTATTGAAATGCTCACTGAATAATTCTACAAGCTCATAAACATCATCCACGATGGTATCATTATTATTCAATTGTATAAAACGTTTATCTTTACTAGCATTTACTGTATTGTTAACTATATTCCAAACACATCTATTTTTATTGTTTGCATTAGCGATTAAGGAAGAATTGTATTTAATTTTGGATTTCTTTAGTAAATCGGCATAATATTTTTTGTATTCGTTATAGTCTGCTTTAGTACATAATTTATCTACAACTAGTTTATGCAAAAATTTCAAATTTTGAGAGGCTTGTAGAATTTCAGGCGTTATCCAAGGCTTTTTATTGTCTTTAACATGTATTCTACGAAGTGGAAAGCTTGTATCAAAATGATGAAAAAATACATTATAGAAATTGCTATAACTATCATCCAATCCCGTTACTGCAAACACCTCATTCCAGTCCTCTGTGTCAAACCCCACGATGAATCGCTCAATATTTTCAGCACTAAAACAACGCCTATAGTTAAATTGTTGTTTATTAGAAGTCCCTTCAACAGTGTACTCAATCATTTGCGCATAATGATCGGAAAACCCCGGATCAAGGACTGACGCACAACACCTGTCGAGATCTACATTAGAAACCACATTGTCAAGGATTGCCTTAGAATGGCTTGTCACTCTAGTAAAATCTTGTATTAATAATGTTAAACCGTAACATGTCACTAAATCAGACAATCTAAGCGCTGCATCCGAGGACAGTGAAGTATCAATATTAAAATCGCCGCACACAAAGATAGATCGATTTGATGGTAGCAATTCAGCAAGCACAGACTCAAGTTTCTCAAAGAAAACATCCAAGTCACCCGTTGGTGATCTGTACAAAGACAAAATAAAAAATTTTGAATCTGATACGCAGATTTCTGTTGCACAGAATTCTATATCTTTTTCAATAGGTTTATTCTTCAGTTCTCTAGAAACAGCATTAACGTTGTTTTTAACAAATATTAGTACCCCACCATGCTTGAACCTGGATCTTGCAAAACTACTCACTAAACTATAATTATCTAATCTTAAAAATTTGAGTTCATCCCCAACAAGCCAGTGTTCACAAACACAAAAAACATTGGGTTGATTATGAGTTAAAAATATATTTATCTTGTCTATTTTATTTCTAATGCACTGAACATTAAGATGAATCAACTTGAATACGCTACTACCACCACCACCATTTACATGTAACCTAAAAAATCGACGTTAGTAACATCCTTATTATATTCTACCATATTGCAGGATATCAAATTACTTAAATTTACGTTTGTTGCTAAATAGCTCTTTAAGTGATTTTGGTAGCAGGCCACTGTATTAAGAGAATGGATATATGCAACAGTCTGAAAAATTGTTATAAACAATTGATTTTTGCCTCGCTGTGATAGATGAACTCCAAATTTAGCTTTATGCTCGTCATCCAAACTATAGTTTACATCTAGATATGTCACATTTTTTGAATTCAGTCGGTTAACACAATTATACATGTCATAATTAAAACTATATATTAATCGATTTGTATGACAATCATTTCTTAGAAAAGGCACAGAGACTAAGATAACATTAGTGTGATTTATACTTGATATAGTCTGATAAAATAATTCACTATTAAATTTTGTTTTCCTTAAACAATCATTCGTTCCCCCAATAATCACAACAAAGTCACTTTCATTAAAATTTTTACATAAGTTATTGAGGTCTGACACTACATTATGAAAACATGCATTCGGTTTGAATAGTGTCTCAACATGATATTCTCCTTTCACCAAAGGTGTTAAGTAATTGCCGGCGGACCGGCCATGACTATCAGCTAAGACAAGTAGTTTTGAAAGGGATTTTTAGGTTGCACAGAGGATTCTGTTACGTTGGCTGACATGATAATATTTTCATGCCCAGCTTTTTGGTTCCTGCCAGTTCTGCCCGATTCCCCCGGCATGTCGATTTCACGCCTTGAGTCCGATTGCGGTACTCCAAGTCCCTCCATGCCGACCTCCGATCTTTTGTTGTCAGTTTGTGCAGATGATGTGGTGTAAGATACAGCATTGGTTTGAGTTTGAACATCAATTATTTTGACACTTTTTGTTTTATCAGCAAGCTCGCTAACAGTTTTTTGCAAATTTTCAATTATTTTAAGTTGGTTTTTATATTTTCCCTTATAATATTCAACCAATTTATGGTTATTGTCAATTTGTTCATGAAGCTCTTCAATAGTAAAATTTGCAACAGCTAGTTTATCTCTTAATTCAGCAAGCAGTTTATGCTCTTCGTTCTCTTCCTGTACACCGTCGCTAACTATAGCAACGTAACAAGTGTTGGGTGTCGCAGTTTTTGGTTAGGCATTACCTATAAGTATAAATGCACACGTTAATCACTTTTATAGTATTTACCTTTAGATTGTGTTTTGAGGTAATTATAAACATTCCACACTATTTCTCGAGCTTCTTGTGGAAGATTCTTCCGCTTCTTCGCAGAAGTTGAAGGCTCCAAAGACTCCATTGTTTATCTATAAATTTAGAATCACTTAACCTATGCTTTATACAGGCTGAGTCGTGAGGATCGGGCCAAACTTCAGGAGCGGATTGTACACGTCAAATAAATGTAAAAAAACACAAATGTTGTTTTCCGATTTTTATTAGTTTACGAGATATAACGAAAATTAACAAAAAAACAAAAAAGATTTCATAATTTATTTACAATTTGTAATCTTAACGTTCATTTAATAAGTGTTCAAAAATTCCACCATTGACTTCTAAACACTTTTCACTCCTTCTCTGAACAGCGCCTGTTGCACTTCTGATTGCTTCATGGTTTTCTCTAATGTCATTGGCAGCATTTCTTATTCGATTAATTAGCGCATCCCTATTATTAACTTTAACCTTGTAGACATCATTTTTCAACCAGCCCCACAAACAATAGTCTAAAGGTGTCAGGTCTGGGGACCTTGGAGGCCAATTTACAGGACCACTGCGTCCAATCCAACGCTGCGGAAACATCTCATCCAAATATTGCCTAACCTGTCGAGCGAAATGAGCAGGTGCTCCATCGTGCAAATAGTACATCTGGATCCTCACATTTAATGGAATATCTTCTAAAAGTGCCTGTAACTCATTCTGAAGAAAATTTAAATAATGGGCACCTGTGAGGTGATTTTCCAAAATAAAAGGGCAAATCAAGTATCTGTCTATCATACCACACCACACGTTTACGGAAAACTTGTGTTGAAAATTACTTTGGATTGTTGCGTGGGGATTTTCGTCTGACCATACATGATAGTTACGTGTGTTATTAATGCCATCTCGGGTGAACGTTGCTTCATCCGTGAAAAGGATGTGCGATATGACACCATGGTTATTATTTATCCAATGACAAAATTCCATACGTTTAGCATAATCTTCTGGAAATAGGTGCTGTACTTTCTGTACATGATATGGGTACAAGCCTTGCTCGTGGAATGTTTTTATTACTCTTTTTTGCGGGATTGCCAACTGAGTAGCAACTCTCGTGAACTGGTCGTTGCGTCCTCCTCTACTAAATCCAGAATATTTTCTATTTCCTCTAAGCCTTGCTGAATAGCTCTTTCAGATGTGATGTTCGCACTGGGAAGTTTCCCGGTTTCACATAATTTATTGAAAACTCTAATAAACACATCTTTATTAGGATGTCTTCCATGTGGAAATCGTCGACGATATTCCTCGACAGCAGCTCTAGCATTTCCATTGCAGAAACCATAAACAAATACCATATTTGCATATTCTAAACTTGAATAAATGTTTGGCATTTTGAAACACTTTAATACCTGAAATGGAAAATGAAAACGTTTAATCAATCAATCTGTCAATTAATCAATGTCAGTGTCAGTAATAACAAAATTTTTGTGTTTGGTTGTATCTTGAAAGAACGTTAAACTAAAATCGAGAGACTTCATATTTTTGTAAGAAAAAATAGTTTTCCTTATATCTCGTAAACTAATAAAAATCGGAAAACAACATTTGTGTTTTTTTTACATTTATTTGACGTGTACAATCCGTTCCTGAAGTTTGGCCTGATCCTCACGACTCACCCTGTATATTTGATTTTAATATATTACCTCACAACACAGTAAAACGTTCAGAAGTAGCTTTAACAAAAGCTGGGATGATATAAAATACACAACGACAAATTAAACACAAGAAAATAA
The DNA here is from genome assembly GCA_949128085.1 of Cetonia aurata. Classification (NCBI taxonomy): domain Eukaryota; kingdom Metazoa; phylum Arthropoda; class Insecta; order Coleoptera; family Scarabaeidae; genus Cetonia; species Cetonia aurata. Next base: position 14,354,459 of record OX421889.1, read on the forward strand.
AGGAAAACACGAGCGACAGAAGTAAACAACAGCGTAGCGCAAATTGTAAATAAACAAGATGGCGGAACCCGATGTTCATGAAACGGTCTGATGATGTCGCTATTGCACTCATATCATTACACTATCTCTATTCAGATCGAAATTTGGTATTTGCGGAAAATCCATCCGATTTGGCGAGTACTCACACCTATTTTTACTTAACTTTCTGTTTAGTTGCTTACAAATTCAATAACTACCCAAGACGACTTTGATGTCTTTGACGACCAGGAATAACCTGCCGTCTGCGATGGGCCCAGCTAGTTCTTCTAGCTCCTTATCGGTCACGTTACCGTAGCGTTTTGGGAGCAACGTTTCCGTATCTCCCAACTCTGCTATTACGCTGGCCCCATATCTGGTGGCAACCTTGCGTAACTTGGTCACTTTGTATTTTTCCCCAATCACAAGATCGGTTATTTTCACAGTTGGTTTAAACTGCACTTCACTCACTTTTTTTTTGTGTGGTAGGTGTAATAGTAACTAACTAACTAAAAGAAAAAATATGAGACTATTTATACGTTTAAGAAATAATGCATCATTATCCCCACTTACCTTTACCACAATCAAAACCCACACCGAGGAAATTTGTTTCTCTGCTGGTATAAGAAAAAACATGTGCGTTAAACAAAATGTACGAACACGAAGCGCCCATATTGCAGAAGCAGACGCGCACAAAGTGCAAAGAAACTAAAACGTTAAAACACCAGACACATGAAGACTGGATATTGTGGCGCGAGGTAAAGAGTTTACGCTTTTGTTGTAAATGCGTAGATTATACCATACACAGACGATATACAGAAGACAGGTTTTTGATGATACGAAGTTATCAATTCAAAAAAAGAATCCGTTCTTCTTAAGCGATAGTATGGAGATGGAGACGTTCGAGGCAAGACTGCAACGTTTTCTTCAAAAAATAAAGAGAGAAAACTTTAGAAAACTCTTTCTAAAGGAATTAGAAAAAATCTGATCTATGCTTCTGGAGCTCGATTTTAAAAAGAAATCGATTGGTGAAGTCCGTATTTTTATATCTTCCGTAATATAAGAGATACAGAGCGTTTTCGGAAAATATGCAATTTTTAAAAACCCTTGAAACTTTTTAATTTGTGAAAATGCTTGATTTATATAAGAACTTTATTAGGGCACTTTTTGACGTAGAATTCAATGCTCTAATTTGTTTTTTTTAATTCGTTTTTTTTTTTTGAGATATCAAGGCAACACCCTATATATTTTTACACTATTCAAAAGCACATAAAATTGCCTTTAATATGATATAACACACTTGATATTTTATTTATAAGGATTTTCAAGATAGCTCTGGCTCTAACTAAGCAATGCGCGTATTTGTTTTTTTATTTCTTTATTTTTTGTTTGGCCGTGGATGCTCGTAAATAAGCAAATAAAAGATTTCTACAAAGCAGAAAAAAAGTGGTTTTAATATTAAATGTTAGAAATAACAAGTCCAATAAACTAAGGAAACCATTAATAGTATTATTGTGGTCTTATTGATACTATAGTTGTAAGTTCTTATAGACATATTTGAACGAAATATTTACAGAATATACCCCTCTATACAAAAAAAATACGTAAGCATTATGAATTACAGTAAGTGTTCGAATTGTCCGCCATTCTGTTGTAAACATAATCGACACCGTTTCCTTACATTCTGAACTGAGTTCACCAACTCAAGCGGAGATAGAGAGTCGAACGCTTGCAAACTGCAGCCTCTAATTCCTGTCTTGAATTGGGAGAATGCTTAAACGCAAGATTTTTAATTTTTCCCCAAAGGAAAAAATCCAATGGGGTTAGATCTGGTGACCTTGCCGGGCAATGTATCGGTCCCCGATTTCCAATCCAATTGTTACCGAATTGTTGGTTTAAAAACTCATTAATCCGAGTAAACGAATTCCAATTGGTTTAAAGGTATTTCATCTATGAGAGGTTCAATGAATTGTTGTAAAATATGGAAATAGCTTTCGGAGTTAAGAATTCCGTTATATATGTAGGGTCCAATTATCCCGGCACGGAAAATTCCTACCCACATTGAAACTATATCGTTCTTGGTTTCTCATTTCAATAGTAACATGGGGATTTTCACGCAACCAAGTATAAGAATTATATCTGTTAAAAATTCCCGCACTGCTTACGTTACATTCATCCGTCCATACACAGTTTAGGGCAAAATTATGATTTTCTTCACAGTTTCCCAAAAACCATTGACAAAATGCCATACGACGCTCCAAATCCGCGGCAAAAAGGTAATGCACTTTCCTTGTCCGATAGGGTTTCATTCTATACTTTTTTAAAATGCGCCTTGCCGATGGTCTTGCTAAACCTGTTGTTTGTGCCATCTTGCGAGTGGAATGTGTTGGGTTATTTACAGTTTCCCCCAAAACGGCAATTAAAAGTATCGAATTTGGCCCACCATGTACAGGGTCTAGTCAAGACTTTAAGTTTAATAAAAGTTTCCCTACAATCAGCGCTATAACCCAGATTCGCAACATTAATAACACATAATTTTTTAATTGTACTTCTCAGATGCAGCGAGCTATATATGTATATAGTTGCATTTATTTAAACGTAAAAAAATATAATATATAAAAAACATACTCTGTATTGTAAATACGAATTTTTATTTTTTTATCTATTCACAATGCGTTTTCTAAGTTATATATAAATGTACGTCTCAGATAAATATATTTAAGTCGAAAAGCAAGCTGTAAAGATAAACCAAGTATATGTATAGAGCGTAATGTGGAAATGATGTTAAATTATTTAATTGTAAATTAGTTTTAAGTTGTTATTTATAATACATCAATTTTACAAACAAATATTTGTTTTATTTATTAAAGAACATGGATATAGGTATATATATTGTAGTGAATCGTGTGTGCAAGGACTCCTACATTTAAGAATTCAGATTTCTCTTTCTCAGGGTCTTAGCTAGGTTCGTGTCTCTTAATTTTGGGAAGGTGGTTTTCTTTTTATAACAACACAACAAAGGAAAAATAATAATGCAAATGTTTATTAATTAAAGAAAAAATAACCAAATGAAATTAAATGTCACAGATGTAATTAATTAATCATCAAATATGAATTGTAATAAGTTGTTTTTGTTAATATTTATGTACAAAAAAAAATAAATTTTAAATGAAAATTTCACACATTTTTTTTTTTTTTTATCGAGCAATTAAATTTATATGACTTCTAGATTAACTAAAATAATACGGTAGATGGCGCTGCTTCGAAATTTAATTTTATTTTTCAGGCACTATTTTTTTATATTAATTTCTCTAATTGAAGGGTTTAAATGATTTGTGAAACAATTGAAACAATCAAAATGAATGTGTTTCTTTACTCAAATAAAAATGTTTGTTAAAATAAACATTTAAACATTGCGTCCATAAATTTATAAATGAAAATAACGTCTACGTTACCGACCTGAATCTCGATGCTTACATTACAATGACAGATCGATATCTGATATAATCAATATCAGTCGTTGGTCAAATAAAATATCGGTGTAATTTATCGCTATCCAAATGATGTTCTGTCGCGCAAAGTATTTATGGAACGGACTAACCTTTTCGTTCTGGATTCTGGGTCTGGACAGGCTGGAAATTGGATTCGTGTCGGTTGTTGAGGTTGATTTCAGGAATTCTTCTGGATTTTTACTAAAGGTCAGGATTCTTTCTTTCTACCGCGTTAGCGAATATCAGCATGAACTGTTTCCTTAGTTTTCAGGATAAAATTATTTTAAGAAAAAATTCAAACAAATTAAGTGAGGTTAGGAGTGCCTCAAACTGGCGGTAAACATACGTCTTATCTGCTTCACGGCTAAAAGCTGAATAAATTCCTCGTTACTATGGAAATTGGCGTCGATTTCGTAAAATGCTACGCTGTGATTGGTTGAAATTTCCGCGTCTTTTCAAAATAAAAGAGCAGCGTTTTGAATTTGGGAATTAGGAGAAATATCTTAGAAATTTATTTTTGAATAAGGTTTTCATTATGAAATTCGTTTTCTACAAGTAAAATTGTGTATGTGTGCCAAATTTTGTAAATTAATAATCTCTTTTTAGATACCTGTCAGTGATGTTTTTAAAATGAAAAATTCTAACTTAAAAGGAATTATATGGATAAAATAGTATTTCAAACCTTCTTTTGATCACCTGAGGATCTGTTAATTACATCTCGATCATACTGAAAATTGTTTTCTGTAAAGTTATCACGTATGTGCCCTTTCGAAGATGCTCGACAAATAATGTGAAATATTCACTTTTACAGAGGTTTTATACAATAATGAATTTACAATACTTGATTGGTGATTTGTGAGCTTCGAGATTCTGGTATTGCTAAATGTTAAACATGTGTAAGAAGAAAGATTCCTTTTACATGTTTCCGAAAGAAATGACATAAAACTTAGCCAAAATGGCTGTTAAAAGTATTATTATTAATTATCAAAGTGAGTAATGTGTGATATTCTATAAAATTAGTGCCTGTTTTGACTGAAGGTCTTAAAAAATTAATAATCGATTACTGGATGCTCGGTATGTTAAAATTTTGAATGATATTGCAAAGATGTGTGTGTGATAGATTTCTAAATCAGAGCTGTGTTTGCCCCATTACATTTTCCCTCTTAAATCATGTCAACTACTCTCCATAACAATATATATATATATAATATACGAGGCATGTTTTTTAAGTAAGTACCGTTTTGGAATTAAAAAAAGACGTGCAAAGATATCGCAATAATTTTTAGGTTACATGAAAGCCTGTACCTTAATCTACTTTTCTACATAATTTCCGTGAATATTGAGGCACTTGTCATAACGTGACACGAGTTTTTGAATACCCTCCTCATAAAATTCTGCCGCCTGACTTGTTAACCACTGTATCACAAATGTTTTGACTTCGTTATCGTCTTGAAGACGCCGACCACCCAGGTGTTTCTTCAAGTGCAGGAACAAATGGTAGTCGCTGGGCGCCAGATCAGGGCTGTATGGAGGATGATCTAGAGTTTCCCATTTAAACGATTTGATGAGATCTTTGGTCCGATTAGCCACATATGGACGGGCATTGTCATGCAGCAAAACGATACCCTTACTCAACTTGCCACGTCTTTTGTTCTGGATTGCACGACGCAGATTGTTCAATGTCTCACAATAAGACGCTGCATTGATTGTCTCATTACGAGGCAGAAACTCCACTAGCAATACTCCTTTTCTGTCCCAAAAAACTGTGCACATGATTTTCCGGGCAGAAATTGTTTGCTTAAACTTCACTTCTTTAGGTGATGATGAATGTCGCCATTCCATGGATTGTTGTTTCGATTCTGGTGTGACGTAGGCCACCCATGTTTCGTCACCAGTAACAATTTGGTCTAAAAAATCTTCAACTTTATTGTGGTACCGCTCAAGGAAAGTCAATGCACTGCCTAAACGTTGGGTTTTGTGCAAATCCGTCAACATTTTTGGAACCCAACGTGAACACAATTTCCGGTAATTCAAGTTCTCGGTCACAATGCGATACAAAACACTGCGTGAATATTGAGGAAAGCAGTCGCACAATGATGAAATTGTAAAGCGTCTGTTTTCTCTCACCTTTTCGTTCACTTTCTGCACCAAATCTTCATTAACGACCGAAGGACGTCCACTCCGTTCTTCATCATGCACATTTGTGCGGCCATCTTTAAATGCTCTCACCCATTTCCTTACCATTCCATCACTCATAATGTTTTGTCCGTAAACTTCACAGATCTCACGATGAATATCGATCGGTTTTACGCCTTTAGCACTAAGAAATCGTATAACAGCCCGTACTTCACAATCGGCGGGACTCACGATTGTCGGAGGCATCTTAAACACTCAGTAAACAACGTATACAATGAAGAATCAGACTGTAATGGCGTCAGTGCGTAGACAAGAGATGTAGGTAACCAGCGCGCATGCGCGGAACGCCGACCGTAGCGCTGCGGCGGCGGAATCGCAAAACGGTACTTACTTAAAAAACATGCCTTAGTCTGTTACCTCTTGATGTTTCTGCTCTCCTGATACTAGTTCATGCAAAACTGCAACAAATGGCACTTTCAGTATACATGGTGCAACGTTCTTCGCTCTCAGTTGGCTACCAGTGAAGCTGGCCTGAGCCCCCTCGTCGCGTCAAGGCCTGAGAGCCCGAGGGGGTCAAGGGGCCCCTCCATGGGGACCCCAGCGGCTAAAGCCAAGTCTATTCACTCACGAACGGAGTACTGCACTTTTCAATGTCGATCACTGCACTGAACCTGAACATGCGAAGAGCGTCGATATATACTATTTCCCCCACCACTCCCCACTATGATCGTTCCACTTATTGTCTAAGGTGGGGGGGTCGGAGGATCTAGCACAGAGAGAGAGGAGGTACTACCTCGGTCTGCCGGGGGGGAAGGAGTGCGGGGGCCGCAGAATTTGGGACAGGTGTTGGTGAATTCCTCGGGTGATAGGGAAACGTCTAAACGCATTACGTACCGCACTGAGCCGGTGTCATTAGTCTTACGCTGGCACATGTTGGATATGCTGACTAATACGACTGATTTCTGGGTGATGGGGTCGAACACCAGCGATCGGAAGCGGAAATAACGTCTCAGGGGTACGGCGCCAATAATGATGGGTCCGGAATTCCAGGCTTGGACACTTTCATTAGCCGTGAATGGGTTGTTAAATTCAATTTGAAGACAAGCTCCTCCCGTAAATCCTTGTGTAGCGCTGGCGGCTTCCGTGACAGCCTGCAGATACAGCCCTTCGATACGATAGGATCTATCCGTGGGTATCTGGAAGTCGTTGCGTCTCCAATTGGCTATGTCAGCTGGTCCTATGACACCTCCGGCATAATCATTAAAGCGTATCCACTTGGGAATCATTCGTGAACCCTCGCCTCGCCTACGCTTGGATCGTCTAGGCATGTCTAAACTTCTCTAGACGATGGGGACGTACATTTTACAGGAAATTGACGCATCCGACACAGTTTCTAATGGCTGGTGGAGGACCATCTAAATGATCATCCGCTACTGGGTTGCGTACGTAGCACGGCAAACAGTGTTGAAGTAAAGCTTTCTTTTGCTGTGGGATAATATGCCATTTCTCTTCCAAGGAAAAGCGATGTACTTTTTCTCGCAGCACGTATGTTGGTAGCTGTGATATGATATCATCACTTAATGCGCCCAACCGCCCATAATTCTCATCAATACTTTTGATGGCGATTTCAATTTTTCCTTCCATACCATCTTCTATACTTCGGTTTAGCAACTTGTTTGTAACGGATTCAATTTTTAATTTCTGGACTTCCGCGACAAACCGATCGAGTCTGTTTCGGAGAACCTTTGGTAACTCTAAGAATTTTAGGTATTTGTCGTTGTGTTCTGCCATTGTTAGATAGCTTTGAAACTAATCACAGAAATACACACTGCACTTTAGCATAGAGAGCTTAAGCGTCGCACTGTTGTATTGACTGCTCTCTGTAGATAGAGAATATTTTATAATAACATGAACTGTATATAAATCTCATTAGAGTTTCCTCAACTGCAATACAAAGTCATATCTCCTTAGCTACCACAGAAATTACGCCGCATGCCCCTCCACACTACGGTCACTAGTAGCGCGCGTTATCTTCGCCCCCGTCATCGCTACGGCCGTTTAGATGTTAATTTCAGATCACCTGGGCCCCCTCGGGGACACCCGGGCCCGCCGATATTCCGCGCGAGTACTCGAACGTCACGTGCTGTGTGTGACGCATGTGGGATCCACATCAGGGCCCCCTTGATCTTCGCGCGAGCGTCGGACGACAGCCCGCAGGAGGCGGAGCACCCTAACGGCAGGTGCTCCCCAGCAGACACCTACTGGTAGATGCCTGCCGGCAGGCACCTACCGATAGACGCCGTGACGTCAGAGCTACGCCGTGACGTTACGAGCGACGTACGGCATCACCGGAAGTAAAGTGAATTGGGACCTCCATAAGAAAATACATGGGATTTTGCGCTAGAACCGGCATAGCTTATCTACTTACGAGTGATTATATGTGCGTTTACATACAAAGCATATCACAGATTTATGCTTTTCAACTTCTGAATTACAGCAGGTACAAAGCGACATATTTTAGTTATTTGCAGTAGTTAAAGTAAAAATATCCGATATAAAACTACAGGCAAAAAGGCACCGGAGCAAAGAAACGTGCACAAGACGATACGGAAAATACCTGATACAACGCAGCAGCACGAACTGTTTTATTAATTATTTGCGATGCACGCTTAAATTTCACTCAAACACAATACTAATTCTTATATAGTATTTAGATCTGTTGAATGGTATAACTTTCTTAAAAATATATTAACTTTTTTCAATTACATCTAGTACCACCTTGCGTGGTACTAAAGAGTTATTGAACATGCTTGATACAAAAGCTGCAACGTCTGTTTTCAACCCATTTTGAATATTTTTTGCTAATTTGATAAGAGTATCTAACAGTTTCTCGTTTGTGTTTAAAGGAAAGTCCATTTCTGAATCAGCTTCATTGTGTCATCCAAAGTACTCATTACTTTTTGATCTATTTTTAGGCAGAAGATTACTTCCAGAATGTGATGTACTAATTTCTAAACCATCAGTTTCGTGCATTTTAAAATGTTTCCGAATAGAGTGAATGTCATTAAATTGTCTATAACAATGTGACCATATGCGTATGTAATTATTTTTACTTTGCAATTCATGTGTTTGTCTTAAGTGAAAGAGATATGCTTTTGACGAATGCAAAACGGTATTACAATAATTGCAAGGATACATCTTGCAGGTTTTACGTACGAAGGCACCTTGCGCACATGTATATATGTGCATTAACAAAAAAAAATATTAAAGAAAACAGTTACTGTTAGTTATACATATCTATTTCTCAAATTGATTTAATTCTGCTATTAAGGTGTTAACTGATACCGCCACTTTATCACACTTAGGGCCGGTCTTTCAATCTCCTAATAAATGTATCTAAGAACAATTCAGCTAATAAGTTATTAGGTGAATAAGAACAGACCGTCTTTCAACGAGTATTTTTACGTTAAGGACACGTATTTCAAACTTCTAATAAAGTTCCTAATAAAAGTTATTAGCTGAACTTGAAATAACTGTCTTTCCATCAACTAATAAAAATTATGTAGGTAATAAATTGGTTTATTCTCCTAATATCTTATTGAGTGCTTGAAGTAGCCAATAAAAATTATTAGACGCTTAATAGCGCATCGAAAATCTCTGAAAGTTGTTAAAACAACAAAGAAGGTTATGTTTTCAAGTTTGAAATTATTTATGAACCAGACATGTTTGAAGATTTCGAGAATTTTGGTTGAAAGGGGTTTGGTCAATCTAATTAAAATAGTTCATCGTGATTTATCAAGAGGTTTAGATTATCAAAGCACAGTGTATAGACAATAAATAATATTAACAACAAATAACATTAACAATAAACAATATTGACAATAGACAATATTAACTATAAACAATATTGACAATAAACAATTTTGACAATAAACAATATTGATACCAAACAATATTAACAATGAACAATGTTAACAATAAACAATATTAATAATAGACAATATTAACAATAAACAATTTTGACAATAACCAATATTAACAATAAACAATATTGAAAATAAACAATATTAACAATGAACAATGTTAACAATAAACAATATTAACAATAAACAATATTGAGAATAAACAATTTTGACAATAAACAATATTAACAATAAACAATACTGATAACAAACAGTATTAACAATGAACAATCTTAACAATAAACAATCTTAACAATAAACAATATTGATAATAGACAATATTAACAATAAACAGTTTTGACAATAAACAATATTGATAATAAACAATATTAACAATGAACAATGTTAACAATAAACAATATTGACAATAGACAATATTAACAATAAACAATATTGACAATAAACAATATTAACAATAAACAATATTAACAATGAACAATGTTGACAATAAACAATATTGATAATAGACAATATTAATAATAAACAATTTTGACAATAAACAATATTAACAATAAACAATATTGATAATAAACAATATTGATAATAAACAATATTAACAATGAACAATGTTAACAATAAACAATATTGAAAATAAATAATCTTAACAATAAATTAACAATAAACCCTATAAATAATAGCTGTCGGCCTGGTATTTCAATGTCCTAATAAATGTGTCTAATAACAATTTAGCTAATAAGTTATAAGGAAGATATATTAGGTAAATAAAAACAGACCGTTTCTCAACGACTATTTATTAGGTGAATAGTTATTCGGCATTTTCATAACCCTAGTTTATGTTAGTAATATCCAATAAGATTTTACAACAAGCAATAAATGACAGCGCTATACAAATATGAATAGAAACGGAAGGGTATTTCTTTGATACATATCAAAAGGATATCAGTTTTTATATCCGCTACCTAAAATGGCGATCGCTTCCTAATATGTTATTCATGCAGCGTTAATCTGTTGAGGCGAATTGTCAACAGGTCCCAAACCGCTTGCTACGTGTATTGAACGCGGCCATTTTGTGTTAAAGATGTTAGCAATCTATTAAAATTGACATATTTACTAGTAACCTTTCTGTGGTATATTTTAATCTATTTTTAATTCTTTCTAGTAACCACTGAACACTGCGTTTTGACAATCTAAATCTCTTAACAAACTCTTCATCGTTCCAAATATTTAAATAATTTATATGAGGCTCTCTAATACTATACTGTCTCTTACGATTAACTACTTCAACAAGCTTGGCCAAATCATTTTCCACAAACTCCTCGAAATCTTCAAAAATATCCATGTTCCTCCTTTACAAATAATCTCAAACAATTTCAAACTTTTTTTTTTTGTTATGTTGGCGACATTTAGATACTTTCGATGAGCTTATTAAGGTTCTAATAGTACTTATTGGCCACTTCAACCACCTAATAACATTTTAGGAGAATAAATCGGCTTATTAGCTACATAATTTTTATTAGTTGGTGGAAAAACAGTTATTTCTGTTATTCGGCTAATAACTTTTATTAGGAACTTTATTAGGAGATTGAAAGACCGGCCCTTACTATACTAATGTCATATATAAATTTTTGTATGAATGTCCAGGTCGTCTCAGCTTCGGGTGGATAGCGCGCATCCAATGCATGATATATCTTGAAGCATGCATCGACACATCGTATAGGGTTTTCTAGTCGGTATCGAATGTCATCTATACACACATAGCAGGCCGATATGTCACTAAAATCCCCCACTGTAACAGGAAGCGGTTGGTTCGTTAATTTATATTTTTCATACTTTTCATTCCGCTGTTTTAATCGAGTTTCTAATTCGTCGACATTCTGAAACAATAAACTTATGTATATACGTATATAAAAACATTTAACGGAAGAGTTAAATACTCTTGGCAACATTTATTGACTATTTTTACCTTTATGTGTAGTATAAACCCACTCTGACTCTCTAATTTGGAGGGTCGCCAAGACTTCTGTCCTTTTCTATTGCTACCAATGTGGGGAGAGTGGAACAACAGTGGTAAGATAGTTAATACAAAACATTGCAATCCCTCTAAAAAAATTAAATATTTTCTTGTAAAAATTAAGAGTATTACCTAGATCCCATGGGATCTAGATCCGATAACTATACATAAAACATACCAATTATTATCGAACAACTGAATGGTAATTACACGTATTTACAGGTTTACCTTATTATATGGCTATGTATTTTTTTTTCTTTTTCTTTAGAAGTAAATATGTGTGAAATATTAAATTATAGAAAATATAATGAAGTAAGAAATAGCTATTCCACCAAGCAAAAAGTTGCTTTTCGGTGGAGAATAAATCCTAGTAAAGCAGTGTACATATCTTAATTATAAATAATAAATACCTGGTTGACATGAATGGAAAAAGCATAAGCAGTTTCCGTTTTGAGCAAATATAATTAACTTAAGAAGTGTCTTTTAAGTTCCCTTTTTAAGGACGAAATTGATGGTAAGAATCGCAAAGGAACAGGTAAGTCATTATATAACCTAGGCACTACAACACTAACACACGACTGACCATACTTATTATTGCTATTAGGAACACACAAATCACCCACACCTATTGATCTTTTATCAGAATTAATTGATTCCATAGCGAAGTTACTGGAAACCAAAACGAAGTAAATTTTTTTCATAATACATATTTCCATTACGAAACCATTAATTCAATTTTGTATTTACGTACCACAGCCATCGGATGCAATCAATACCAACCCGCGAATGTCCACTTTAAAAAATTCTTTTCCTGCGAATACATATGCTGTCTACATCAAACAAGTTTCTTTCACATCTTACGAAATGCGCATGGAAGACTGTGCTTTTCAAAGAGAAACAATCTTTATAGGAGAGGTATACACAACAAAGCAGTTTTGTTCCTTAGAATGCTTTATTTTTGAAATAGTGAAATTGTAACAATCATATAATTCCAAAAGAGTGACATAAGTGTGATTATTACTTTTTACACACGAGTTGGCGAAATTCTGTGGCTAAAGAGTAGATAATTATATGTTAAATACATGTACTAAATCAAACGTCATTTTGAAATGAAGAGTTTATATTAAGGAAACACGAACATGACATATACATAACGATAGCTTGTTGACTTACTACCTAGTATTACATGGTATATATTAATACGAAACTAACACATTTAATAAGAAATTAAAGAACAAATATGAAACTAAGTATGTGAACGTCCTTAATTAGGTAATAATAATTAAGTCAGGGTTATTCATTATATTGAACCAAGATTAATATAATAATTTTTTACATTCTATATAGTTTTTACTTAATTCAAACACACTATTACATTTTAATAATTTGCTATAGGATAAATATCATTTTCATACTTTAACAGCAAACTGCAAGTAGTGTACAGAAAAAGGGATTATAAAGCACAAGCACGTATGACGAACAACATGATATTCTGCTAAACATTTCACTTAACTGCTTTATCTACATCAAATTTGGTAATGTGCTGTCCTTCAACTTTCACCCACCTTTTGATATTCTGATACTTTATGCGTAAATATATATTATATTCCTTGTCTGCCATTTCCGTTCATACATGATGTGTATCGGTACATACCTAACTATACGTCTTATGGCTAAACAATAAAAGGAAGGGTTTCTGCTATTTGACGCGATTTTCAAGTGGCTCCCTCATACAACGTTTACGCATGCGTTCAGCGACGAGCATAAACCGAACTGCACTTTGGAGAAAAAAAATTCCGGAAAGGATTATTTTTCTTCTGTTCGGTGTAAATGGAAATAAATACGCAACTAAAACTATGTATTCTATTCAAAAAAACAACTCCGATAAAAACGGAATATCACATGAATCGGATACATTTAACAGCGTTTAATAGTTGAAATAAGAATAACTCTGATATGGCGAGAATATAATATGCAATGAATACATTTAACTGCGTTTGGCAGTTAGATATACAAATATCCGTGGCGGAAATAATAAGAAGGATGTTTTCTCCGTGTTGAACCTCCGTTTCGGTAGGGATTTTGTCCGAAAGTGATAAAATGCACACCGTTTTGTAGATACACAGCTCTTTTCTCTACATAAATCCTTCCGAATCGAAGACTCTGTATTTCACTCCGCTATATTTTTATCTGTGTATGTCGACATAAAAGATTCAACCACGCCGTAGCCGATAAGTAAATACAAACTCTATTATTCGATGCTCGTGATGCAAATAAGATATTGCTGTGATTTATAAGGTGCCTCTACACCAATAAAGTAAATCATTTTTGGATGAGTTGTCAATGGTATCAAACGCAATGGCTTGGTCTCGATTGGGAAAAGTAAATTTAGAAACGAAATCATTTTTGACTACAGTTTCAAGAGATTATTACTATTCTTTGACGAGAGATCAGTACGTTTATTTAAATTTTCCAAGCTACCTCCGTCCACAGAAGAGCCTGGCAAAGTGTATGTTGCACACTAGGCGAAAAATTCGTCCGTCCGAGAACGGTCTCCCGACAGGCAATGCGTGTGGAGATGCGTGCGCTGGGCACGTGATGGCCAGAGCCACGAGTCAAAGTTCGAAACAAGAAAAATTTAGGATAATAATTTCAAAATAATAGAATAATTCTTTAGAAAATTAAAAGAAAAACCCACGTATTAGATTATGGCATACCTAGAATACCACAAATGGAAAATACAATAGAAGAAACCGCAATAGAAGGAATGAAAACCAACAAATTATACACATCAATATCACACGTGCCGGCTTAAACCAGACTGATCTTTCATGCATTTATTTACTAAGTAGGAACATACACATATTAGAATTATGATCTAAAAAATAAGAAAACTGTTGACAACATCGTCCGGAGCGTGTTCAGTAACAAATGGATTTGGTGGTCGTTGAAGGAGGAGGAAGGGGAGAATGCAATTCATTGGCTAATGTCACCTCCACACGATTGACTATTTGAAATAATTGGGCTGTTACATAAATTTAATCCTGAATAGGAAAGCATTTTACGTCTTCGAGTCGTATTTAAGAAAAACTCAGTTAACAGATCTTGATTATCTAAATTTAGTGCCGTTGCTTCTCTCCCCTTTTTTTTTGTAAGGTACTCACGAAGAACAGATGCTGCACCGATTTCTTGTGACGTAGAGTCTCCCTTCTCTTCCTACCGTACTTGACTGAAGTCCGAGTGTCAGAACTTGTAGAGAAAGGTGTAGCGGACTTTCAGTAACAGGAGGCCGGTCAAAAATGGTTTCTTCTTTTTCTTGTTCCTGTTCAGATTCCGCATCACTCGTACGAACAAGGTTGCACTGGCGCTGTTCATCATCGTTAAAGTATGCGGTTAAGAACGTTAGCTCTAGGGGGGATTTTGGCGGCTTCATTTTGGATGCAGCCTGGCCGCTTTTAGTTTTTCTCAGATTTAAAGCTTTTTGATGCTTGTCTCTGATTCGCGTCCAATATTTTACCTTGAATAACATTAACCCAGATAAAGCTGAATTTTTTTTTCTTAAATTTTTGTTAAATTTTGCTGTAGTTTGCATCTATAAGTAGGTGTCTAAGGGGACTTTGTCGTATTCCTTCTCTCTCTCTCCAATGTAAATTCCCATATGTGGTTAGCGACTTCCGCCTACAAAAAACATATCGCCCTCTCTCTCTACCGAATAGGCGAGCATTCGTAGTGGTTAGCGACTTCCGGCGTGAATACAGCGCCATCCAAAAGTCGAATATACAGCGCCGCCCAAAAGTTTCGGGCGCGGGGGGGAGGCGGGGGTGTCACACGCGTGATATTATATCGCGTGATACGGGGGACGTGATACGGGGGGGCGCTTCTGGGGAATTATCAGGCGTGATATATTAGGACCTATTTCTAGGCGCGTTTTTCAGTTGACGGTAAGGTGCAATGGATGAAGAAATATCGAAAGAATTTTTGACGTCGGTCCAAGAGGAATTTAAAAACGCACCAATTCTGGACGTGGTATATAATAAATGGTGTACTCAACCACCAGATGAGTTTGAGTGGGCGTGCATGGAACAGGAATTTCTGAATGCCAAGATAGGAGCCGCCATTGCGTTCGACTATTATTGCGTGTACAAGAACAATCTGGTATATATGCTCAAGTACCTCGAGTTTAACAGGGAAAGTGGGAGAAAACGAAGGACGGAGGAGTAAGAGAGAGAGAGAGAGAGAGACAAGCGTTTTCATTGTACCTCTGTAAGTCGTTGTGTGCGTGCGTGCGAAGATGACCGAAAACGCTTCTCCATCACCATCCTCATCCTGGTCGCCATCTTTTCGCCCTAACGATACCTTGGATAATTTGCTGCAAATGTACGAAGAAGGCATTAGAAGGGAGGTTGGGCTAGTAAACGAAGTGGCGTATCCCTTAAGCCGTACGATTTCCATATCCACTGGTTTAAGTGCGGCTAGAAGTTTCGTACCGGTGGTAATGTTGAAAAAAAGCGCTCGCGGTGGTGATTGTTGCGTCTCTTTCACGAGTCATGAATGGATGGAATTCGTAAAATATCAACAGTTAATTGAAGGACATATGAAAACGGAGCCGCAAATGTGGATATGTGGGTGCTGTCGAATGGAGAGCGGTGATAAGGATGAAGTAGTTCACGAACAGTTTGAGATACTGAGCGGGGTTTTTAAACTACAACTTTGCTACATAGGCAAGAAACCGAATTTGAGTAAAATGATGCCGCACATTCGAATATGTAGGTATTCGAGTGAAATTGCGCTTCCGAACACGACCGTTAGAAAGTTTATTGAAATTTTTAACGTTGTTACGGGGCGATTAAACAGATTGGTAAAATTAGACTTTGCATCTTATTATCATACACTACTAAAAAGAATCGCTCGAAATCGCGAAAATCTCGATGGGAAGAATATAGAGAGGCTTGCGTGTGAAGAGGCATTGTCCAACTGCCAGGCAGAACGAATGGAAACCGCGTCCGAATACTTGGAATGTGGACGGGAATTGTTCGACGACGACGAAGACGACCAAGTAGAACGGATGGAAACCGCGTCCGAATATTTGGACTGTCTACGGGAAATACTGCACTTCGCACACGAGAGATTCAACACCGACCTAAATACCTATTGTACGGTGGAAGTGAGGATTCCTACGCCTATATTAGAAGAGGCGGAGACGACGACGAGTCGCTACTGGCAAAATGTATAAAGCAATTATACATATACTTACCTATTTTATTGTAAACAAAAAAAAAAAAAAATAAAATAAAATAATAAAAAGTAGTCGGTTTTTTTCTTTTAGGTAGACATAAAAAAACGTATAGCAAAAAAAAACGTGATTTATTTAAGTAAGTATACAATTGTTTTTTACATTTCACTTCAGTGGACATACTTTTTTCTATGATAAAAAGAAGAAACAGTGTTTAAACATAAAAAAACATTAAGCAGAAAAATGGGATTTATTTAAATAAGTGTACAATTGTTTTATATTCACTTCAGTGCACATACAACAGTTTTCTCTATGATAAAAACAACACTCCCTCGTTTTAATCAGCTTTGGTGCATTACTATAATCTTCTAAATTAATAATTTCTAAATGTAGATAGTTTCTAAGATAATCGGCCTTCTGGTGCCCTTTAACGTACACTTTGGTATAATTTACACATATACTACACAAGATCCTATCGATATCCTTTAAATGAACGTGACCGTCACTATATTTGATGCCGTGGAAGTTGCGCTCCAGCCACTGTATTTCTTTCTGTTTATGAGGCGGTAAACATCGAAGCGGTACCGCTTTCTTAAAAAGCAGATGCATCGTACGCTGTCCATCGGTTATGCTCATCTCTTTGGGCGTAAAATCCGGAGCATTGAATCCCTGAATGTCGATGACTAGGTAGGGTTCGAAACGTGCTTGGTATACCGCCATCCTATATTTAGACGATAGCACTGGGTTTAAAATATCCTCCAAATCGCCTATTCGACGATGAAATCTGATTCTATCTGCAGCCGCGCTCATCCACATGGATCTTCTATCTTCCGGCGGTAATAGGTAAACTCGATTATTGTTCTCTCGAAAAGCTACACGCCGCGACATATCGACGAACACTGAAAACGATTCTTTTTTTTTTCTCACGTTTATTCCCCACTAAAGTGATTTTTTTAACGCAATCAAGTTCTTACCACGTCACCACCGCTGCGACATATAATTTTTCTTTTTTCTCACATTGTGTGTGTTAATTGAGCGTTCATTTGTCTGCATCCTACTAAAGTGATTTTAACGCGATTGAGTTCTTGAATGCACGAACTATAATTCCATTCTTCAGTTGGCGAGATTGTTGTGCCGGATTGCCGTTGCTGCAGCAGAGGTAGAGGCTGTGGCAACGATTCTAACGCCCGAGCATTTGGTAACGGTTCCCGCAGGAGACATTTACTTGCCCACTCGTTAACTTCGAAACGAAGACCGATATTTTGCGCTAAACAATTTGCTAGGTCTGTTCGCGTATTAATAAGTTCGTTCGTATAATTATCATTCGAAAGTTCCGTCATTTGTCCACGTTTTCTTCTCTTTTGATCGTTGCAATCTTCTAGCGCAATCAAGTCTTTATGATGTTCTGTATCACAACGCACAAATCGCTGCTCCATATTATCCAGTCGGCTTAAACAAGCGCTGAGGGTCATGGAAGTCGTGAGAGGTGATGGCACTGATGTTGAAAAAGGAGCCTCGTTACTGGTAGTATTATTGACAAATGTAGGTTGCATTATGGGACGCCTATAGGTCGCCTTTAAGGAGAACATCTGCGACGAGAATGGTGCTATTTGTATATTAATCTTCGAAGAATTATTTACACGATGATTCACAATGTTGGTGCCGTTCTCGTAGTAAGACGCATTGAAAAATTGCGCGTAAGAGATACCGAGAACACAGCAAATAACGAACCACACTGAATGCATTATACAATTTTCTTTACAATGCCCGTTAGAGGTTCGTACTCGACGATATTATCATGCAAAATGAGACAATACGCGACTGTGTTCGCCTTAAATGTCTCCGCACATTCCATCTCCAATTTTATGTCGACGGTTGCGGATTTAATAGATTCGTTTTGTTTCGAGCAGTCGATCACGTAGAAGGGATTATCATGGAACGCATTATAATCCAATAGAGGCTGGCTAGCACGATTGTAATAACTCTGTTGGAAGGCGGCGTACATGAGATATGCCACCGCGTACTTCTTCTTTCCCATATCTAAATTCATGTTGTCGTACGGATAGTTTTCGGAATTCAAATAGAGTTTTATATTCTTAATTGCGCAATGATTGAAGTCGGACGCATCTGCGGTTGACTGATCTTTTTTGTTTATCTGAAATGCTACGATAACGTATCGCGGTTTCTCCATATTGGTACTCGTCTTAACTGGCCATATATCCGTCTTTGTCGTACGCAATGAAGGTAGCTCGTATAATTCCCACTTCCGGAACGGAATATATATTGGCTTGTTATTACGAAGGGTTTCGAGTAGTGCTAGCCGAGTTTGGTCGTTTACCCAAACGTGCGGCACGTGCCATTCAATCTTTTCTACAGCGATAGACATCTTTTTTGTACCTTTGGGATCATTATTTTGATAACAATTATCGTCCGTTTTACTTCGAGTTAGTATTAATTCCTGACTTGCATTGATTACAATTTTTCCATAATCCTCGGCGAATCCGAGCAAAAAATTAAGAGGAATACATGCGTTAAATTGACCCACCGAAAAGGTCGGCTGTTCCGATTCATGCGGACACCACCCCGCCATTTGTAACCGACGACTTTCGTTGTCATTGTAAGAAACAAAAGATTTAATTGTAGACGTGATGCCAGGTTTCGTACAACGGTCCACTTCGACACCGTTCAGCTCGTAACGGATTTGGTCAAATAGAAATGCGTATGCGTTGTTTGTTAAGGTACAGGTCCCCGTTCCCTCTTTTGCCGTCTCAAATTTACCTTCTATATAGATGTAACTGGCTGATGACATCTTGATGTTGGATATGTATTCGTACTTCATCGTTCAGATTGAAATTACTCGTGCGGGGATAGTAGGTGTGGTATTCTTCTTTAGTTATTACATCGTCAAAGTTGACGCCCTCGAATATTGACAGCTTTTCCGCCATTCTTTATAGTCAAACCGATTGAACGGAGAAACGCTATATTAGCAGGTGTTAATTGTCGCGGATGGCGCGGTTGAATGACGTTACTGGCCGGGCACGGGGTCGTTTTATAGTGAAACGACAAACCCATCACAATAATGATCTCTTCAACTCTAATCTAACAACGATCTTTTCCCCTCGAAAATTCACAGGTTCCCCGTCCTGATCTAATAGTGTCAGGGTAATGTTATCAATCCGTTTGGAATTTACCGGCAAGTAGATAACGTGTTGCGGTTCAACATTGATGGCGAATCCCGGCTCTACCTGTGGAGCAAATTCATATATCGTGTGACACAGACGTTCGTCGTAATAGGCTGACGTAGTGATATTGCATTCGATTCTGATTGTAACCACCTTTATAATCTTAACGGGCAAATCCGATTCGTGCTTCTTGTTAGCCTCCAAAAGGCGTTCGCTAAAACCCAGCATCCGACCAATTGAATCTCCTTTCTGGAAATCAATGACCTGTGTACTTTTTATTTCACATTTTAAAGTATTATTATTAGGTTTAATGGATATGGCGAAATTTTTTGGCAATTCACCCTTCAAATATTCTTCGATATCACTTATTTCGTATGATCCTTCCGGGATGGCAACGACTTTAACGTCACCGTCGCGGTAATAAAATTTATTGGCACCTTCGATGACATTTGGTATTGAGTGGTACGTATGAAAGCCGATTAAACCGAGAGCGTACTCGAATCGACTATCCAACTCAATCGGGGGATAGTAATCTGCGGAAAGCACGTGGCTGCGTCCTTTTAATGTAAAGGTGTGCGACATGACTGATACAAATGGCTTAGATGTCCCTCCATTTAAAGTCGATTAAATACCGCAATTTATATCATCATATCTGTGGAAAACACGTGGTTGCGTCCTTTTAATATAAAGGTTCACGACATGGCTGATACAAATGGTTTAGTTGTGCATCCATTTAAAGTCGATTAAATACCGCAAGCATAAGTGGCCGCAATTTATATCATTATAATTTTGGTAGCTATGGTGATTGTATAATATTTTCCTATTGCCAAAGTATTGTATTAGTTCTAAAGGCGGTTTTAAATTACCAAACGAGTCAAAATAATGTACTAGAGCGTTCTCTTTACAATAACAAACCCAATGCGTACCGCTGTTTTTGATGGAATCTAAATTAACGACTGCGCACTCATTTTTCCTTGGCCTTTTCGGTAAATTATCCCTCATAAATACACCCCGAAAATGCGATATATTATTTTCTTTTGCAAATTTTCTTATATCGCGATCCGTAAGGGGTCTGCGTGGCAGTCGTTGAATTAGTTTTTTGTTTGCTGTTGCTTCTTTACGTACAATCCCAATCCCTTCTTATAGGGCTTCATATAGAGACCTTTGCCTTTTAGCGCCACCTCCTCCATTGCCTTATTATGTCTCTGCGCCTCGTCTAATTGGCGTTTTGCCGCTTTAGCTTTATTTACAGCTTGAGCGATTCCCGCCGCCCCACCGGCCAAACTGCCCACGGCACTCAAGCCAGCGAATATTGGAATTAAGGGCAGTAGCCCCCCTTGTTTCGGTATAGGTATTAGTCGAGGAGTACGTATACGTTTTTTACCTCCCGCTTCTTTCACCGCAAGCTTAGCAGCCACCAATGATAATTTGCTTGCCTCTTTTACATCGCCATTAAATTTTTTAATTACGTCTTTAGCCTTATTTACCACAGCTTTCCTGAACGGTTTCCTCTTTAAACCCATTCCTAATTTCCTTTTCGCTTTCATAGCGTTGGTCACAACCCACGCTGCAGCCTTCTCACCGATACTGACGTCTTTCGCCTTAACACGTGACCAAGCGCGATCAGCTAACTCCTTGTCTGCTACGTGTCTCTTATCGAGGTCTTTGTGTTGCGAATATGCGATATCGTGCGATTTACACGCCGCGTCTAATGGGTTTATACCGGGATCGCCTCGAGCAAGTCGTTTCTGTAACTTTGTACCCGGTCCACAATACTGATAACCTGGCAGGTGTAACTCAAGCGGTAAATTGTTAATTAACGAGTTTAAGAAACCACCTCCGCCTTGTTTGAAGGACAGCATCAGAATGATGGTAGTATATAGACGCGTAACTTTTTTATTTAAGACTCATTTACAATGCGATTTGTAAAGCAAAAGGACGTGCTTGAAGTGATAAACTTGGACATTATTGAAAGAAACGATAAATTACGTAGACACGGTAGTCTGTTACCCAACACTATACGATGTATTATTTGCGGTCCCTCAAATTGTGGCAAGACAAATCTTATTCTCACATTATTGTTTAATGAAAACGGATTAAACTTCGAAAACGTATATGTGTACTCGAAATCGCTCTATCAACCCAAGTACGAACTGCTCGATGAAGTATTGCGGAATGTAAAAGAGGTAACGTACTTTCCCTACAAAGATAGCGACGAAATTCTGGACCCGGAACAGGCTCAAACAAATTCGGTATTCATTTTTGATGACGTAGCATGCGATAAGCAGGATAAAATTAGAAATTATTTCTGCATGGGACGGCACAAGGCGGTAGATTCCTTCTATTTATGCCAAACGTATACTCGCATACCTAAACATTTAATACGAGATAACGCTAACTTCGTCATATTATTTAAACAAGACGATTTAAACTTGCGTCACGTGTACGAAGATCACGTTGGTACTGATATGAAATTTGATCAATTCAAGGATATGTGTTCTGCCTGCTGGAGAAATAGATATGGATTTATGGTGATAGACAAAGATAGAGATATTGACTGCGGTCGGTATAGAAAGAATTTCGATTGTTTCATATATTTGTAAACTTGACCTTCTTTTCTCATTCTTAAACCAACTACCATGGATGATGAACGTTATGCCTCATGATATCTTAAGTAAAGATTAAGCAACTCAGCGGCCCGTCTGCCTGCTTGCCTGCTCTGAGCCGCCTGCTTACCCGGTCTGAGCCGCCTGCTTACCTGCTCTGAGCCGCCTGCCTGCCTGCCTGCCTGTCTGCTTACCTACCTGCCTGCCTGCTTACCTACCATGCCGCCAAAGGTGAAAAAGAAACAACAACAACAACAGAAAAAAACATCGGCAGATAAATTAAAGCTGGCGATTATACAGACTGCTAATGCTATACGAAAGAAGCATAGACAATTGAAATTAGGCCGCTCCGATGAGGATGCGCTATTTAAAAGAACGTACAAACCAATTACGGACCCTATTAAGGAGCTCGCTGCTACCGTTAAAAGTGAAACTAGGGGACCGTTGGAGGAACTTAGTTCGACTGTAAAACAGGGAACAAAAGAGCTTAGCGAGGTAATTAAAAAGGAGACCGAATCCTTGAGGGAAGTTGGTAAGAGAAGTAGCCTTTCTCCTCCGCCACCACCACCACCACCACCGAGAATAGTAGAACCCCCGAGCTTCCTGGCCGATGAAGAGGTGTTCACGTTTGATGGAGACAGCGATGACACGGACGAAGTAATCAGAAGGGGTCGTGATTCTTTGGATCAATTTCGAAGCAGCTACCTACAAACAGATCCTGCAGTTCGCGAAGACTTTCTCGATAAGCTTAATCCTCTGCCTAAAGACTACCTGGATGGCTTCTTCAGGGATACAGCTAGAACATTCGACACGACGTATGGGGTAATATTCGATCCGTTAACAAATGCGTTAAAAGTAGGCAACGGCGTAATGGCATTTAAGGGAAACGATATTACCATCGATGATAAACTGTATAAAGGTACAGTGGGTCTTTATGAACTGATTTTTAAAACGCAGCCAGATCCGGCAAAGTATAATGACGACGATAAATTGCAATTTTATAAAATTTTGACGCAAACTAATATGCATCACCGCAACTTCAAAGCAAACGAACAATTGAGAGGCAGTGTCGCCTACAAATGGGTGGAAATAATTAGACCTCTTTTACTAAAGTACGGAGATCGAAGAGCATCATGGCAAGGTGGTGGTGGTGGTGGTGGTGGTGGTGGCGGTAGCCTTATCGCCGATACTAAAACCCCGTATCAATATGTTTACTGGGATGATATCAATGAGTTGGTGGACCGTTTAAAGCTGCTCATTGCTTCTCGAAACGCTGGTAATACCAGCCATAATAACGAGATCGTTTCAATTATTGAGGAATTGCGCGAGGCGGAGGTAATTAAAGAGATTCAATCCTTTTCTACGAGTCAGTCACATAATGGCCACTGACAAATTTGGTTGTTTCCATGGCGTTACAGTATTTGCCGAACAACGTCGATTATCTATTTTACCGTTAACGCCCGAGGGAGACTTTAATTTAAACGGAAAACGTATGCGATACGTAGGCGGACCGGCGGATAAGTTGGATAGCGCGACTAAAGAATATGTGGATACGACGGTTGATGACGCGTTTGGAAATCTTTCATCTCGAATTATGTCGATCGGCGGCGACTTGATAGCCCTTCGAAAAGAAAACGAAGCTTTGAAAGGCCAACTACAAACGACGTCGCGAAACTACAGCAATGAAATTGAAGCCCTCAATATAAAGACAGTAAACTTCAACTCAACACTCGAAAATATTGAAAAGATGACAAATACAAAGTTAAACACGAGCGATTTTGAAACGAAGATGTTAGAAGTGAATAACGATCTTAACAAGACGTCTACGGATTTTGATGGGAAACTTACAACAGTAACTGATCGTCTTTGGCAACAGATAAACACGGAAAGTACGAAGCTGAATAGAACGATAATAGACATGAAAGACCGACTAAATAGAACAGTGCAATCCTACAGTAAGGAAATTGAGGCGCTCAATAGAAAGACAGTAAACTTCAACTTAATACTCAAAAGTATTGAAGAGATTACAAATACAAAGCTAAACACGAGTGATTTTGAAACAAAGATGTTAAAGTTGAATGCTGATCTTAATGAAAAAGTTACAATAATAAATGACGGTATTACGGTACTAACTGATAGTATTTTGAAGCAAATAAACACGAAGTTCGGTAGAAAGATAACAGACATGGAAGATAACGTTAAAAACCTAAAGTCGTTAATCACAAATACGACTACTAATTTAGAACAAACATTTAATGTGATGATTAGCAATTTGCAAGCACAAATCACTCGGGCACCACCGCCAAAGGGTAACCTTCAAGATCTAACACCTTATTAGAAAAAATGGAGAAAAAGGACGTTGTTATTGAACTTCATAAACCTACAAGACGCAATTTTCCCAGACGGCGTGTAATAGTAAAGGGCATTGACGATTTATGGCAAGCCGATTTAGCGGAATTTACAAATTATGCACGTGAAAATCAAAGCTACAAGTACATATTAGTAGTTATCGACTGCTTTTCGAAATATTTGTGGACGTTACCTACAAAAAGAAAAACCGCTGGAGACGTACATGACGCGATGTGGAAAATTCTGCAGAACACCGCTCGAAAACCGGGAAACCTTCAGACCGACGCGGGAAAGGAATTCCATAACGAGCAGTTCAAGAGTCTCATGAAAAAGTACGGTATAAATCATTACTCCACCTATAGCACAAAAAAAGCGTCGATTGTGGAAAGAGTTATCCGCACAATTAAGGAGAAGCTATATAAGGAATTTAGCATGCGTGGGAAATACAAATGGATTGATATACTTTCAACAATAACCAATACTTATAATCAAACTAAACATAGAACGATAAAAATGGCGCCTTCTGCCGTTAATTCCGGTAACGAACAACGCCTGTTGACAACAATCTACAGTAATATTAAAGTAATGGGCGTTCGCCGTTTGGACGTTGGAGATATTGTACGCATCAGCAAATATAAGGGTATATTCGATAAGGGATACACGCCGAATTGGTCGACGGAATTATTTAAAGTTATAAAAATTAAAATTTCCAATCCTACGGTGTATTTATTAGAGGACATGAACGGGAGACCTATACTCGGTACCTTTTACGAACACGAATTACAGAAGGCCAAGCATCCCGACGTTTATCTCGTGGAGAAAATTCTGCAGAGGAAAAGAGATAAAGTGCGCGTTAAGTGGTTAGGTTTAGATAACACACACAATAGTTGGATTGATAAAAAGAATGTGTTGTAATTTATCGATGTATTCTTTTCCCGCGCTTTTTTCATTTCCCGGATTTTTTCATCTCGTATGATAAGCGGCTAGGTCTAGATAACATGCTGCACGTGTCGTAATTTATCCATCGTTTTACCGATTTATTTCCGGGATTTTGTCATCTCGTATGATAAGCGGTTAGGTCTAGATAACATGCGGTATGTGTCGTGATTTATCAATGCATTTTTTTTTTTTTTATTTTATTTTATCTCGTGTACCTCCGGAAAGGTGGTCTTGGATATAGATAAAACTCTTAGAATTACTTAATTTACATTTTTTATTTTTATACATCTGGTGGTCTTAGATATAGATAAAACTCATAGAACTAGATAGAAAATTACTTAATTTACATTTTTTTATTTTATACATCTTTTTTTTTTAAATAAATTATTTAATAAATTCGTCTTTTTTTCTTTCTAAAACACGTTTTATAACTATTTTAAACTCTACGACGTCTTTTCGCCGGAGGAGGTCCGTCGATATGATCGTCTGTTAAATACGTGCGGCGTTGTTCCAAAATCTGTGTTTGTGCAATATATTCACGGGGATGAGTGACTACCTCGTTGATTATATTTTGAACTGTCAACTTATTCATTTTTCTTGTTACTACATATACTTCAATGTCCTCCTTCAAACTCTTTATTTTTTGAAGAAAACGTTGTAGTCTTGCCTCAAACGTCTCCTTCTCCATACTATCGCTTAAGAAGAACGGATTCTTTTTTGAATTGATAACTTCGTATCATCAAAAACCTGTCTTCTGTATATCGTCTGTGTATGGTATAATCTACGCATTTACAACAAAAGCGTAAACTCTTTACCTCACGCCACAATATCCAGTCTTCATGTGCCTGGTGTTTTAACGTTTTAGTTTCATTGCACTTTGTGCACGTCTGCTTCTGCAATATGGGCGCTTCGTGTTCGTACATCTCTTTTAACGTACAATCTGCGTGTCTATTCTTGTTTTTTTCTTATACCAGCAGGGAAACAAATTTTCTCGTTGCGGTTTTTGATTGTGGTAAAGGTAAGTGGGGATAATGATGCGTGATTTCTTAAACGTATAAATAGTCTCGTATTTTTTCTTTTAGTTAGTTAGTTACTATTACACCTACCACAAAAATGGAAAAGCTGAACAAACTCAGTGAGGTGCAATTTAAGCCCACTGTAAAAATTACCGAGCTTGTGATTGGCCAAAAATATAAAGTAACCAAGTTACGAAAGGTGGTCACCAGATATGGGGCCAGTGTAATAGCCGAGTTGGGGGAAACGGAAACGTTTCTCCCAAAACGCTACGGTAGCGTGAGTGATAACGAGCTACAAGAACTAGCCGCACCCATCGCAGACGGCAGGTTATTCCTGCTCGTCAAAGAGATCAAAGTGATCTTGGGTAACAAATCGGTAGTTATTGAATTTTTAAACAACTAAACAAGTTCAGTAAAAATAGGTGTATATAGAAAGTTAAGGTGTATATTATATAAAAAAAAATTATGTCCACCCTTACGGACCTCGTTAGACAACTATTTCAAACAAGTAAATACCTTGCCGAATTTGAGCAGTTGGCGATTTTGAACAACGAAAACATTGAGATAGTGAAAACCAATATTGCCGATAGCAGCAGTGTCAGTGCTAAACGTCGCTTAGAATCCGAATTGGGCGTTCTATATTATTTCAATCAGCAAATCCAAACAAAATTACAAGCTCTACGACAGCAGCCTTCTTCGTCATCGCACAAAAGCAACAATAATAATATCGTATGGATCGAGGTAAGATTTTTCACTGCAATTTTTTTTTTTTTTTTTTTTTTGTAATTGTATATATATTTTCACAGGTTGCCAGTGCGTTTAAAACTCGCGTCAGGTGTGGCGTCATTACCAATATTCAACACACGGACCCTCTTCTATTCCTTTCCGACTGCTGGGGAACCTTTGAAGAGGAGGTTACCAAAGGTCTACAGAGGTATCACTCGGGATTAAAAATTAATATAATTTTCTGCTGCTTGTACTGCAAAAATTCGCATAGTTCTACAGGTCTTGTTAGGGATTATAAATATTTTAATAGTCGTAATTTTGTTTTTACCCGTACATGTAATATTCACCAAATTTACGAGTCGATGATTAATGAAATTTTTGAAAAAATGAGCGAATTTCAAGAAAGAGATAGTGGTTGGGCCTTGGAAGAGGTCATTAATTTAGCCGTTAATATCAACCAATATAACCCTTTACGGGCTAGTGGATATATCGACCTACCAAACATATCGAAATTTCGACAACATATTTTAAATATCAAAAATAATGACAAATTATGTTTTGTCTGGTGCATTTTGGCTGAATTAACAAAAACATATTCCGAAAAGGTAGAAGATTATCCATCAAACTATCATGAAATTTTAAATTTACGCAATATTCAATTTCCCATCAAATTATCCGATATTAGTAAATTTGAATCTCAAAATTCAAACATTTCAATAAATGTATATACATTAAATAAGATGCAAAATGAAGTAGTAGGCCCCATATACCATACAAAACAAATTAAACCCACTCATGTTAATCTATTATATTTAAGCGGGCGTTATAATAAATCTCATTTCTGTGTAATAATGGATCTATCGGCAGTTTGTTCGAATCAAATCTCTAAACATAAAGATAAGAAACATATTTGCGACAGGTGCTTGTGTCATTTTAGTCGGAAAGAAAAATTGATTTCGCACTTAAGTGATTGCGCCCAGTTCGACAGCGTAAAAATAAATTTACCTACGAAAGAGGAAAATAAATTGACATTTTCATCCTACCAAAAACAATTTAAATTACCGTTTGTAATTTACGCGGATTTTGAGTGCCTAACGGAGAAAATAGGAGAAAATGATAACGAAGTAATAAATGAAAATGTGCCTTTTAAGAGGCCATATCAGAAACATACTCCTTATAGTGTAGCTTATCAAATTATATGTTCCGTCAAACCTGAATTAAATTCTTTCGACCTTTATAGAGGCCCCCAGCCAGAAAAATGGTTTGTAAACAGATTAATACATGGTATAGCTCCGGTTTTCTGTAACAGTATATTAAAGGCAAACCTTCCTATGAATCCTCTAACATTTCAACAATTAAAAGAACACGAACAAGCATTGCATTGTAAATCATGTCGCAATGTATTCACATTCGATAATCCAAAAGTTGCACATCACTGTCATGTAACCGGTAATTTCATTTCTAGCCTTTGTAATAATTGTAATCTAAAGCATAAACTGTCTAATGTCATACCAATTTTTTTCCACAATTTATCCGGTTACGACGCGCATCTGATTATAAAGGAATTAGCATCAATAAAAGGTTATATATCGGTAATACCAATTACAAAGGAAAATTATATTTCCTTCACAAAGACGATCGAACTAGAAGAAGAAGAAAAAAAGGTAATACATCTGCGCTTTTTAGACAGTTATCGCTTTCTATCGACATCTCTTGATACGTTGACGCGATCCCTTTCTAAGAACGATTTCGTTTATTCCCGAGCGGTATACCCTCAAGACTTAAATATCGTTACACGTAAAGGCGTATTCCCATACGACTACGTTGATTCTTTTGATAAATTAAACGATACCCAGCTACCGGAAAAAAATCATTTCTATTCTCAACTATCTGAAATAAATATCAGCGACGACGATTATGAACACGCGAAGTTGGTTTGGGAAAAGCTAAATGTTCAAACATTAGGTGAATATTCCGACATCTATCTAAAAATTGATGTGCTTTTACTTGCTGACGTCTTTGAAAATTATCGAACAATTTGTCTAAATAGTTATGACCTCGATCCTGCTCATTATTACACAACGGCAGGATTTTCGTGGGATGCAATGCTGAAGATGACAAAAGTCGAGCTTGAACTATTAACCGATATAGACATGCTTTTATTCATTGAAAGGGGCATCAGAGGCGGATTAGTTCAATGCAGCAAACGGTATGCTTGCGCAAACAATAAATTTTTGAACAACTACGATCCGAAGAAAGATACTTCTTACATCATGTATTATGATGTAAATAATCTGTATGGATGGGCCATGTCTAACAAGCTGCCTCAAGGCGATTTCAGGTGGGAACATGATATAGACGCCGTTAAAAATAAAATATGTGCAAACAAACTTACTAGCATTGTTGATGATGACGATGATATCGGATATATTTTGGAAGTAGATGTAATTTATCCACCAAATTTACACCATGATCATAAAGATTTACCCCTATTACCACATCATTTTACCTCTATGCATCAAAGAAAATTAATGACCACACTCTATGACAAAGAGAAAATTGTATTGCATTATAAAACCTTAATACAGGCGCTTAGTCTAGGATTAGAATTAAAAAAAATTTATCGCGTACTTAGCTTCAAGCAGTCCAAGTGGCTAAAAACCTATATTGACTTCAATACTGATTTACGAACAAACGCAAAAACTTCTTTCGAGAAGGATTTATACAAATTAAAGAATAATTCAATTTTCGGTAAGACTATGGAAAATGTCAGAAATCACAGACACATCAAATTGGCAACGGAATGGAAAGGTCGTTACGGTGCGGAATCGTTGATAGCTTTACCAAATTTTAAATCAGTAACCGTTTTTAGTGAAAACCTAATAGCGGTCGAACTAGGCGTAACAGATATTAATTATCGAAAACCAATTTATGTCGGTATGTCAATTCTAGACATCTCAAAATCACTAATATATGATTATCATTACAACTATTTTAAAAGGATGTTAAAGAAAATAGATTTATTGTATACAGATACTGATAGCTTAATTTATCACATTCAACAAGAACCGCAAGAAGATAATATGTATGAAATCATGAAGCGCGATTGCATTTTACATTTTGACACAAGTGACTATCCAGAGGATAACGTATACGGAATACCGCAAAAAAATAAAAAAGTGATTGGTAAAATTAAAGATGAAATGGCGGGTGTCCTAATCGAGGAGTTCGTTGGTTTAAAGTCAAAAATGTACTCCATAAAAACTAGCAATAACAGGGAAACTATGAAGGCTAAGGGAGTAGGCAAGGTTGGTATTCGGAAACTAACTTTTGATATCTATAAAGATTCCCTATTTGAAAAGAATCAATATTATACAACATTTCAAACAATTCAATCAATCAATCATAATTTATTTTCCATCAAAATTAATAAAAAAGCTCTGGATTGTGAAGACGATAAACGGCAAATTTTAGACGATAATATCCATACGCTTCCGTGGGGTTTTAAACAATCTCTCGCCTCGTAAATTTAGGTAGATAAGTCGACATATGTATATTTCATTATAGTTACTTATTATATAAACCTGTATTACAATTAATATATCATTTATTGTATGTTATTTATATGTTACATTATATACACCTATATGTCATTTACTTATTATACACACCCGTATTACAATTAATATCTCATTTATTGTATGTTATTTATATGTTACATTATATACACCTATATGTCATTCACTTATTATATACACCTGTATTACAATTAATATATCATTTATTGTATGTTATTTATATGTTACATTATATACACCTATTTACTTATTATATACACCTGGATGTCATTTACTTATAATTATATAATTAAATTAACCTTTCGTTTGTTTTTGAACATTACCTTTCACACAAAAAAAAATCAAAATTCCCCAGAAGCGCCCCCCCGTATCACGTCCCCCGTATCACGCGATATAATATCACGCGTGTGACACCCCCGCCTCCCCCCCGCGCCCGAAACTTTTGGGCGGCGCTGTATATTCGACTTTTGGATGGCGCTGTATTCACGCCGGAAGTCGCTAACCACTACGAATGCTCGCCTATTCGGTAGAGAGAGAGGGCGATATGTTTTTTGTAGGCGGAAGTCGCTAACCACATATGGGAATTTACATTGGAGAGAGAGAGAAGGAATACGACAAAGTCCCCTTAGACACCTACTTCTATACAACTAATTAAACTTGTTAATTCATTTCTTTCATCTCACACATCCGTACTATGTGAACTACTGGCATTCCTTCCAGAAGGATGTCAGCTATATATACTACATATAGGTACCTAATGGAAATTTCATTTCAATTAGTTACCTAGATAATATTTCTATGCAAATATTGTCGCGTACTCGCTTGCTTATCTTGCTGCTTCAGAAGTGCCCCTGAATTAAGCAACCTCGAGGTTCTCCCTACTAGTTGCAGACTTTAAATCTACCCTGCACTTTCTCCCATCAGGAAGGACAAATGTACCTTCATCGTAGGATACCATTTCTTTACCCTTTCTATAGTGTACCACTACATGATTCGTACGCCTTTTCTTACATCCTTAGCCATGTTATCCCAGTAAAAGCGTCGTTGTAGTTTATCTAATGTCCGAGTGTATAAAATTCCTGACGGAACTGCTGTGGAATTACCAACAGGCGATCGTTTCCTGAAATTTTAAAATTGCGGCGATATAGCACACCGTCAATCAGCTCATAATTTGTTGCCATTTTTTGTACTCCCGGACCTCCAAAATTTGTATCTGTTACCGCTCGCCGAATGTATTGAATTCTGTCGTCCGTTTCTTGCATTTTCGCTACATCAGCTACTGAAGCAATAAATGTTGGAACTTCTTCAGCTTTTTCCTCATCGGTTTTTGTAGCTTCTTCACACGGATACCTAGAGAGCGCATCAGCATCTTGATTGGTCGAACCTCTCTTATGAACGATTTTATAAGAATATTCCATCATTTTCAGAGACCAACGAGCTAACCTACGATTAGGGCTCTTCAGCGAATGCAACCAACAAAGCGAATGATGGTCCGTGACAATTGTGAATGTGGGCAGGCCCATAAGTAAGTTCTAAAATATTCTACGGCCCATACTGCTGCTAGACATTCTAATTCAGTGACACTATACCGTTTCTCCGCTGGTGTTAGAGTTCGAGAAATGAATGCTAAGGGATGTAGTGCATTATCATTTTTATTTAGTTGTAATAAAATCGCGCCTATACCTTCAATACTTGCATCAACATGGACTTCGGTCACCGCATTTGGATCAAAATGGCGTAAAAAAGGAGTATTTGATAACTTGGCCTTTAATAATTGAAACGAACTTTGTTGTTCGGGTCCCCAATAAAATTTAGATTTTAATCCAATTATTCGATATAGGGGGCCAGCAATTATTGAGAAATTTCTTATAAATTTTCTGTAAAAATTACAAAGACCTAAAAAACTCTGAACATCTTTAACTTTCTTAGGAGTGGGAAAATCTACAACTCCCTTAATCTTTTTTGGATCAGGTAAAATTGCCTATAGGGGACACAATAAAACCTAATATCTTTTGTTCCTGCTCACAAAAATTACATTTCATAGCTCTTAAAGTTAAACCTGCCTTTCTTATACATTCAAACACTCGGCTTAGCCGCTCTAAATGTTCTTCAAAAGTAGCACTTACTACCATGATATCATCTAAATAAATAGCTACTTCCTTCCACTTTAACTTTTTAAAAACTGTATCTGTTAGCCGTTGAAATGTACTAGGAGCATTACATAATCCAAAAGGCAAGCGATTGAATTCATACAAACCGTCGGATGTTATAAAGGCGGTTTTATGTTTATCTGTTTCTTTAATTGAACATTGCCAATACCCACTATTAAGATCGAGGGTAGAAAAGTAATTATTACCCGCTAAGAAATTTAAAATATCTTCTATTAATGGTAAAGGATATGAACATTTAGTAGTAATTTTATTTAATTTACGATAATCAACGCAAAAACGAAAAGTATTGTCTGGTTTCTTTACTAAAACCACTGGGGATGCATATTCACTATCGGAGGGTCTTATTACCCCTTGGTCTAACATTTCCTCTATCTGTTGTTTAATAATTTCCTGTTCTTTCATACGTACTCTATATGGTCCAGATCTAACAGGAAGATTGTTACCTGTCTCAATATTGTGTTCCATAATGTTTGTTAACCCTAACTTCGAGGAATTCCACGACATAATATCACTATTCTTATTTAACAATTCTTTTAATTCCTCTTTTTGTGGTGATGTTAAATCACTGTTAATATGTATTAGCTACGAGAACTGGAGCAACAGTTTTAGAATTACAGTCCTTGTAAAACTCTTCTAATGACTTGCTTGCAGCACTATTTAAATAGCCAACCACCATTCCCTTTACTAACTTAACCGGGATCCTACTATAATTCCTAATACTGATACTATTATCATTTATTAAATCTATGTCTCCCATTATCTCTAATTTTCTCTTTTCAACTATACTACCTCTACTTTGAAAAATATAATAATTATCCTTTTCACATTGGTTACCTAAAAGATCTATTTTACACACTGATATTGAATTTGGTTTCAACGTAATATCAGACTGAATAGCCAATTTAACAATATGATCTCGTATTGTAACGTTGATTGTATCATTTGATGGTAATTCATTCCACAGACAAACATTTGGTGTAACCTTGGTGTTTATTTGATTTTCTAATAGAGTTAACCGCGGCTTAATTATGTTACAAACAGTTATTTCAACACTACCATTATAAAAAACGTCATTAAAAATTTTCGAAAGGGTGTTAATTTTAAAAAACTTTGAACAACAATACGGTAAAGCTATTTTATGCAGTTTTTTACTGTCTAGACTACTTTTAAGTTTAGTGATAGCTTCTCGTATATCTGCCATCTGAGGTTTTTTTCGAAAATTTTCAGAGCCAAACAAATAATACATTACCCTACCGTCATCCTGCGCAACTGCAATATCTCCTACTGTAGTCCTTACCTGTGCTAGTGGTGTGATTGAGTGAAAAAATGATCTAAATATTTTGGAATTTTTAAAATCTACATGAAAATCACATGAAATAATATTCACTAAGCAGAATTCCGGGGGTAAGGAAAATAAATCAACGTTAGAGTATTTACAAAGTTGGTTTTTATTTCTTCCTTCGTCCACAGACCTCGTGTTATCTGTAACAACCTTCGAACGTGTTTCAGCTGTTTTACTATGACCTACCTTAACCGTACTCGGTAATTCTTGCTGCATAATGCATTCTTCTAGTTCATCTACTTTATTATACAGTTGTGGTTCGTTATATTGTTCTGTCACAAACTCTACCGTATTTAATTTACAGTTTATTGCAACACCTGTTTGCTTTAAAAACTTATACCCTAATAAGAGTCCTACAGGTAATTTATCTACTACTAAGCATCAATTGCATGATTTCTATTTTTAATGGTGATATTTATCCTAGATGTTCCTAGAGGCAAAGTAACTATAGCGTTTATTGTTTTAATTTATCGAAACTCTTATCAGGTTTGTTGGTGGAGCTAATTGTGGAGATGGCGAACGCGGTGTAAGGGAACTTCTTCCAAAAGCACCCTGATCTAATTGAAAATCTAAATCAAATTGTTTATCTCCCAAAATAGCCTCTTTTTTTATGTTGCAATCTAGTCTTAATTTTATCCATGTTGTTGAAATTGATTTAAAAATTTTTTTAAAAAAACTCCTAATTTAAAACAACGTAAATTTGAAAATAAATTTAAAAATAATTACAAAAATTATAATTTAGCGCCTCCACCACTTGTCGCGTACTCGCTTGCTTATCTTATTGCTAGAGGTACTATTATTAAAATTGTACTTACCGGGGGTCGCTTCAATATCTCTTTCACTAACAACTTGGGAGGAACTTCTTTTAACAAACAAGCTTCAACTTACAAGATAACAACTATATTAATTATTACATACAACCGCTCACCACCCGTACCCCCACAATCAACTCCTCGATATTTTCCATACGCGCCTCCCTCGAGCCCTCGCTTCCTGTGTCTTCGATTGCGGAATCTCAAGGTTTTTCTTGAACACAGGAAACGAGGCTTCGATTTACGCGTATGCACAATTCTACATACATATGCATTAACGCATAATGGAACTTTCCGTGGCAATATATTTACCAATTAGTAAGAATAAAGAAGTAGGGGAAGTCTGGGATCAGTGTTACACTTTTTTTTAAAGTTGCAATAGTTAAAAATGTATATACAAATTCGCATTGTCTATTGTGTCAGCTTATGTCGTGGAATAATACCTATATATTTTTGCTAACATTTTGCCCTTGAAAACAACAATTGCAAAAAAAACAAATAATTAAACAAAAAACGATAAATGTAACACTGTTCCCTTCCCATGTGTACAGTGTTACACATGGCAAAGGAACAATGTGACATACCTTGTTTAAGTGATTTTTAAAATATTTATTCAAAACAAAACTTTATTTAAGTATATTAACATAGAATAAATGCATAAATGTTAAATATATCAAAAAAACAAAACAAAAAAATACATTCTTGTCACAAATGGCACCTAAAGTCCTATGTAAAAACGAAAATGAAAATGGTTTTGGTAGGTAGCTTCAAAAACTTAAAACATATTGGTAATTTATGTTTATTTTAGACATTTCATGCTCTTCATAAAAAAACTTAAGTCACATGGAAATTTAAGAAAACATGAATTCCTTTCATCTAACGCTGTTGGCTCTGGCAAAGGTAGCTTTCTATAAACTTGTTTTTTACTAAAAACGTAATGTTCTTCAGTTCTTATAAACTTAAATGAAGGAACATGCTTATAGTACTGAACATCAGTATCATTTTCAGCCACTGACAAAATCTCCCCAACAGAAAAAGTGCCTTTAGACACACCTTCTTTTATCACTACGAAATCGCCTTGAGATAACAGGAAATCATCACTATCAATTTCATTATCAGTATTATCACGATTAAATTCTTCACCGGAAGATGAATCTGCATAGTCGATACTTTCATCTGAAGAGGATTCTGAGGATTCTACAAGTATTTTCTTAGTTACCTTTTTTAGTTTAGATGCCTTTTGTTTTTTCTGTTTCTTCTTTTCTCGCAATGTTAACTCTTCAACAATCTGAAGTTTAATGGGAGTATCGGTTAGTATCTTACTCTTACCTTTTCTTTTTCTCAATACAGTTTTTCTAGCTTTCGCTTTTGGATGTGGTCTCACTTGTTCAGGTGTTATTATTTTGTTCATATATTTGTTAGAAGTTGTAACTTTCTCTGGATCACCATGTCTTGCCAAGCTTTTTTCTTTTACTTTAAAATCATAGGATGTACTTGGATTCTCTTTTTCATTATGCTTTCCTGGCGTCCTTTGTATCTGCAGTGCTCTACGCATTTTTCTGGGTTGTTGAACGGTTAAACTTTCAACACTTTGTTCGATTTGTCGCTCCGTTTGTGAATGTGCATTTTCGGAGACATTTTCATCGTTTTCCGGTTCCTCTTGGACTGCACCATCTTCTGCTCCTGCAAGGTTCCGGTCGGTTACGTATGAGCAAAGGAAATCGTCTGCTGTAAAAATATGTCGGTTGATTGGCCATATTCCTGTATATTTAAAACCATTAATTATATTTTCTGGGGAGAATGCTTTAAGGTATGCTATTCCAAATAACCCTGCAATATCATATATTGTAATTGTACGACTAGGATTTGAAATCATCCATTAATTACAGGCTATGTTATAATTAGTCTTTAGCGATTTATATACAGTCTTATCAAGCGGTTGTAGTTTTCCACTCGTGTGTGGTGGTAATGTTAAAAGTATTATTCCGTTTTTCTTGGCATAATCCAAACTACCAATAGAAATGTGTGATTCGTGATTATCCATGATTAAAATAACTGGTTTATCTTTTGTACACTTAACGAATTTTACGAAATGTTTCAGGATATTAATGAAGATTACACTATTTACCCAGCCACTTTTATTTGCATTACCGCCAACACCATTGGGAGCTCCATTTAACATGTGGGGTTTAAAATTAACACGCGGAAAAATTAAATAAGGGGGCACAGCTTGGCCCGCAGCATTAATAATGCAACAAGCAGTAACTAAAACTCCGCGTTCTCCAGAAGTAATTTGTCCTACTTGTTTTTGTCCTTTGGGACCTAGTATTTTTGGAGGATTATGCACTGTAGTTAGGGCAGTTTCATCTAAGTTATATATATCGTTTGCACTAATGTCTTTAATACGTTGATAAGCTTGTGCCAGATTATCAAAAAATTCTTTAACATTTGTTTCGTTAAATGCTGTTGCCCTCGACAAACTGGTACCCTCAGGTTTCCTAATTGATATAGAAGGATGTCGCCTTCGAAATCCGTTTAGCCAGTCTTCTCCAGCCATTTGGTTTTTTTCCCATTGGGCAGGGAATGTCAAATTGTTACTTATAGCGAGTTGATATGCTAACTTTTTGACGTCAGTTCTTGTTAACCCTTGATGAAGCTTGCAAGCTTTTATTATATATTCTTTAAGAAGTGCCTCGAGTTCGTCAGAAAAAACCTTTCTTATTGTATAATTTGGTTCGTATTTAATCTCTGTGTTCTCTTGCGCATTTCTCAGTTTTACAACATATCGTTTTAAAGTCTGATGACATATATTATGATTTTTAGCTGCAGCTCTAATAGACCACCCATCTAAAACTTTTTGAACAGCCGTTTTCATTATCTGAGGGTCGGTTTTTATTAATTTCTTATTGGTTTTTGCCTTTCGTGGCATATTCCTGCAAGAAAATCAGAACACTAATTAAAAAGATAGTTTTCGGGAACACTGTTGCAATGTCCTTGAGGTACAGTGCTACATACCTGCCGTAACACTGTACCCCTTAAATTATTGTAACACTGTTCCCAAATGTACACACGAACAAACACGCCATTTTTGCAAATCTGGCTTGCTGTAATTGAGAGCTGCTTACACTAAATTATCCTTTAAACATACCTGTTCAAATCAGCCACTTCAAATCTTATTTGGGAAACACTATTCTCAAAAATATATTACTTTGTAATAGTCAAAGTCGTTATTTCTAAGAGCACAAATAACAAGAATGCGTACAGACACCATACGACTGATACAGGCGAACTGAAACTAATGTGAAGTTGGCGCTATAAACTACCGATCGACATGGAATAAGCTGCGTTCCTCGGTAGTGCATGCGGAGAGCGTTTCGTAATATGTAACACTGTTCCCTGTGTAACACTGATCCCAGACTTCCCCTAAAGGTTTTCAAAAAATTTATTTCGTATGATAATTTATAAAACATGATACGTGGAGTGGTAAATTACATTTTACACAATTTGTGGTCGTTTTCTTATGGCACAGGCGGCAATGAAGTTGTTTCTTTTTACCAGTTATATCATCCGTTGGTAAATCGGGCACATAGTGCTCTATTCTGTCATAACGTGAGTCAATCTTAGAGTGGCTTGTTGGTCTTCCCCTATTAGATTTGACTCGTCGATTAGATTCCAAAATTGCTGTAACAATTCGTCTGCGGAATGCTAAATGATCTAGTTTTCC
Source organism: Cetonia aurata (assembly GCA_949128085.1). Taxonomy (NCBI): domain Eukaryota; kingdom Metazoa; phylum Arthropoda; class Insecta; order Coleoptera; family Scarabaeidae; genus Cetonia; species Cetonia aurata. The sequence goes on from OX421889.1 coordinate 14,393,713, forward strand.
ACCGCCATGTCGATATAGTTGCCAAGCATTTTGTTCAGCTACATCGATCATATGGGCTATGATAAGGAAGTCCCATTTCTTTCCCCTTATCGATACCCGATAAAGCGAAATATTCTGGTCCGCCCTGTCGATTCCCCCCATACTAATATTATAATGTCGAATAAGACGAGGTTGTTGAACTTGTATTTTCTTCTTTTGTGCTTGCGAATAACGTGAGACTCAACAAGTCGGATGTACAGCATCAAAATTACTTGCTATGGTAACAACACTGTTTTCATTCCATGTACAGATAAGTAGGCGTTTTGATTTATCAGTTCTGAAGTCAAATTCACCTCTTGGTCTCTTTTTCAGAACATCGCTTTTCATAATGTTACGATTCATAATTCTATTAGATCTAATAGTACCAGTAGCTCTTATATTCTGTTGATTTCAGTCTTCCAATAGATGTATAGATGTAAAGAAATTATCGAAATAAATTTCGTAGGGAAGATCTTTTGGCAATAAATCGGCATATGTCTTTACAACACTATAACCAAGACCTTTACCGTCATATGATCCAAGTAATGTTCCAGCTTCTTGATATGGCTCTAACCAAGCTAAATATTCAGTGCTGGTACCACCACACCAAAATTTATAGCCGTATCGTATCGGCTTACCTTTGATGAACTGCTTGGTGCCATGCTTTCCAAAGTAAGGCACCATGCTTTCATCTACCGAATGTGCTTGAGTTTACGAACTTTAGCGAATTTATCATTTGTATTTAGCTTTGTGTTATCACAGACATGTAAATTTGTCATAATAAATTTAAATCGATCTCTCGATATTGCTTCCGAAACCATAGTATTCTGCACCTTCTCTCCACGTATACATCACATGTATCACATTATCTACAATTTGTAGACGTAGAATCTACATCCAATTTTATTCTCTTTCCTTTGCAATAATTTTGCACATGTCTATTTCTATTGTCAGCGCGAGTAAACTCTTTACCACAAAGTTCACAGTCAACCATTTTATAACGTCGTAAATATTATTCTCGTTCTTGATGTACTACACCACAACGCAATGTGGAGTTCAAGAACGCTTCACATGTTATAAATACTCATCTCCCCCTCCAACTAAAGTCACTTTATGATACTTCAAGAATTAGTAAATTTCTTATCAAACATTTCAAAAGTCTTAAAATTAAGATTCATTACCTTTTCGTTTTGTAAAGTTCGTTAATTTCAATTGATGAGTAGTTCCTCTTCTGTTCCTTTGTTCAACAACTTCTTTGTTGCGTATATCAATATGTCTTTTTATGTGTGAAGTGCCATGGTTTGAGGAAGTTCTATATACCTGCTTGCAATTTTTGCAAGTTACATAGCCTTTTGTTAAACTTCCCTTGTAATATAATGCGTAACATTTTTTCCAAATATCGCTTTGACCTTCCTTTTGCACAAAAGTTCCATCAGGTGACTGCCGACTTATTAAATTCCGTAAAAGGTCCACGTTAATTTCCGCGGACATGTTTTACATTAGTAATAAAGATAGAACAATATGCAAATAATGCAATACCGGATCTACTTTTTCAGCGGTACGATGTTACATGTAGTTTTTCAAATTGAAGACTGAAAATATGTGTCCGCAAATATATACATATAATATGTTATAGAAATATAACAGGTGACTTATATCTGCACACCTTAATTTTACAGACATAATGTTATCAAATATTCGATCTCCGTAAAAAAAAGTTCAAAGCAATAACAGAGAACGTTATTTAGAAATTTTATGAATAAAAATAATTTGTTTGCTTGTTTTCGCTAACATTTTAAAGTTCTTACTCTTAAAGTAATTTTAGAAGTTTGAATAAAATACCAAACCAAATTTTTAACATCATGTATTAAATCAATTCGCATTCTCCTGAGGCGTAACTAGACATCCCGGGGTCTCGGGACAAGCAAAATAATTGGGCCCGCTTTTCCAAAAAAATTAAATTAAAATTTATTTCATAATTAACATCAAATAAGAGATCAAAAAAGTATGCTTTTATTATTGAAAAGTGTTTAATATAACAGAAAAAAAAATTACTATATTTATGCACATAAATAAAATTACTATAGTATTTATTCTAAATGTCTCTCATTCTAGCTTTCCTGTTCGCAAATTCATTTATTACAACGTGTAAATCCATATTTGAGGCAGCATTTGCTTCTATTAATAATAATAATAATATTTCTTTATTTGCAATGAGACAATTACACTTGCGTCTTAAATTTTTAAATATGCTAATATGTATATTGCATATGCATTTGTCAAAAGAAGAAGAAAAGAAATATATATATATATATATAGGGGAATAAATGTATCGGGTTAGCGGTCTGTTATAACAATTGAAACTCAATTATTCATTCTCAATATTTCGTTATATTTTTATAACTTCATCAGGAGATGCTACAAAACAATGCAAATACATAAATTAAAAAAAAAAAAAAAATTTTACAGTAATAAACCATACTTACAATGTAGGTTTCTTAACGTAGTGAAAAATACATTAAAAGAATTATTAAAAAGTCAAAATTATATAAGTCAAAAGTTAAAATTACAACTGATGTTAAATCTAGTGCAGTTTGAAAGAGAATGAATTTAAAATCGTTAAAATATTATAATACTTTATTTTAATATCACAATGCGCAAACAACCTATAAGAACAGAATTTAAAAGCAAGAAGTGTACAGAGCTAAAAAAAATAACAACCAGAATGCAAAATTTAAATAAATCTAAACAGATATACACAATTTGCCAAATTTAAATTAACGATTTAAAATGTTGCAATATATCGTACTTAAATGTTCGACATCGGATTTATAATTAATACTATTAACGGATTTCTTAATGTGACACATTTCTAGGAATAATCTTTTTTTGTATTGACTTTCTGTAGTTAAAATTTTAACATCGTCATAATTGAATTGATGATTAAATTGATGTACATGTTCAGCCAAGGCACACGATTTTTTACCCAATCTTGCATCACTCTTATGTTGTGTAAATAAAAACAAAGAATTACACAACATAAGAGTGATGCAAGATTGGGTAAAAAATCGTGTGCCTTGGCTGAACATGTACATCAATTTAATCATCAATTCAATTATGACGATGTTAAAATTTTAACTACAGAAAGTCAATACAAAAAAAGATTATTCCTAGAAATGTGTCACATTAAGAAATCCGTTAATAGTATTAATTATAAATCCAATGTCGAACATTTAAGTACGATATATTGCAACATTTTAAATCGTTAATTTAAATTTGGCAAATTGTGTATATCTGTTTAGATTTATTTAAATTTTGCTTTCTGGTTGTTATTTTTTTTAGCTTTGTACACTTCTTGCTTTTAAATTCTGTTCTTATAGGATGTTTGTGCATTGTGATATTAAAATAAAGTATTATAATATTTTAACGATTTTAAATTCATTCTCTTTCAAACTGCACTAGATTTAACATCAGTTGTAATTTTAACTTTTGACTTATATAATTTTGACTTTTTAATAATTCTTTTAATGTATTTTTCACTACGTTAAGAAACCTACATTGTAAGTATGGTTTATTACTGTAAATTTTTTTTTTTTTTTAATTTATGTATTTGCATTGTTTTGTAGCATCTCCTGATGAAGTTATAAAAATATAACGAAATATTGAGAATGAATAATTGAGTTTCAATTGTTATAACAGACCGCTAACCCGATACATTTATTCCCTAACGTTGTACGGTCGGTACTTCTTTGCAACTATATATATATATATATATTTGGACAAGGAGTCTTTGCCGTTGGGTAGTAGTTGGTCACAATATTAGTTAACCTCGATCTACACACCTCAACCTCAGTGGCAGGTACGTTTGTTAAAATTTGTTCACATTCAGCAAGAAGCCTGCCGACATCAACCTCACTCTTATTAACAGTCAAACCAAACTTGGGACCTAGTGATAACAAATTCTGAATTCTCTCAGGAACACCAACTGTTGTACGGTCAATAAACCAACCTGTATTGTTAAGAAACAATTTTTTTTTTATTTGATTACTATTGATTAACTCTTTAAACTTTTTTATCCATTTACTTATATATATACACTTAACCGCAAAATTAACGCACCACTTATATATTTCGATTTATTATAATTACAGTCAAAATTATCATACATTTTGAAAAACATATTAAGAATAGAATACACAAACAGAATTATTTCGATAATAACAATAAGTTTGACTTAAATGAATTGTAGGAAATAAACAAAAACTGAAAATATGACTTCTTTAACAAAATCATGTAAAATGATTATTATTATTACGAACACAAAGATAACTTCTTTTGAACCGTATTCAGGTTATCAGTAACTAGTGTTACCACCTCTGGCTGTTATTGTAGCCTGACATCGTCGTGGCATACTTTCAATTAGAGATCTGATGGTTTCTTGAGGGATATCGTCCCATACGCGAATAAGACTTTGTCGCAGCTCGTCTAAGCTGTTAGGTTGTGGATGCTGACTTCTAATCCTCCGTCCCATTATGTCCCAAAGACGCTCGATTGGGTTCAGGTCTGGACTACAGGCTGGCCACTCGAGGATTTGAATATTAACGTAATTTAAATATTCAGTAACAACATGTGCCGCATGTGGCCTCGCATTATCCTGCATAAGAATGAACCCATCGCCAATGTAAGGTGCAAAAGGTATCACAAAAGGTTCTAAAATGTCTGTTATGTATCGTTCAGAATTCAGACGTCCACCATCAACGATAGAAAGTTCCGTGCGAGCTGTTAAAGATATTCCACCCCATACCATTACTGAACCGCCTCCGTATAATGTGGTTTCTCGAATGTTACATGCGGAATATCTTTCATTTGGCCTTCTGTACACTCTTGGACGACGATCAGAACTTACAAGGCAAAAACCGTGACTCATCCGTAAATAACACCTGCTCCCAATGATGGATTTCCCAATCCACATGCCTTCTTGCAAAAGCCAATCTGTTTCTTCGGTGGTTTGCAGATAATCTGGGACCAGTAGCTGCTGCCCGAGGTCGTAAATTTTGAGTACGAAGTCTTCTTCTTATGGTATCTTGACTAACAGCAGTGCCATGAACCGCGCTTAGTTGTATTTGGAGGCTTCGTGCAGTAGTGAACCGTTCCCTAAGTGCTCGAAGCATCAAAAATCGATCCTCCACCGCATTTGTAGCTCGTGGCCTGCCTTGGCCACGTCGTCTAGCGTAATCGTTGGTCTCTACAAATCTGTGCAGAACCCTACCGACCGTTGTATGAGCCACGCCAAATCTTCTACCAAGTTCGCGATTTGTTAGTCCTTCATTGGACAAAGTTACAATTTGAACACATTCATCACGATTTAAATTTCGTCTAGCACGTTCCATCGCAAACATATGTATTCCACGAATGACAGTTATCTTATCAATTGGTAAAACAATTAAAAAACAATGCCTACTTTTATTTTAGAAGTGAGGCTTATTTACTTGAAAAACAAGCCCCTCATGAAAAGCTGCTATGATTTCAAAATTAAATAAAGAATACAGACAAAAACCTACAAAAGGCGTAATAATGAACAAATTATTATAACTAATATTAATGAATCGGAAAATATATAATATTTCTTGAAATAAAACCAAAAGTCAGAGTGGTGCGTTAATTTTGCGGTTAAGTGTATATATATATAAGATTGGGTGAGTGTATTAAGATGTTTAAACCCTTTTCTAGCGAAGTAATGGCTAATTTTGTCAATCTACATCTACAATTATGCCCGGATCCGGACACTAAATTGTAATCAATCGACGATAGCCGCTATAATCGCCTGAATTGCAGGCAATAATACGTGAAATGAAAATTTCGCAATTAAAAACCGCTATCCGTACACGCGTTTCACTCTAACTAGAGCTCATCAGTACGGCTTGTCGGTGATTAATTGCTCTCTCCGCATGTATATAAGCGTAGCATACTGGTATAAGATTGGGTGAGTGTATTAAGATGTTTAATTGCGAAATTTTCATTATATATATATATACCGGGTGTCCAGCCTAAGATGCAACGGTCCCTAGCCGATTTATTATTGTCTTTTTGAAAAAATATTTCAAATAAATATTGCCTCGAACCATATTCTATGTATGTTAAAATTAGTTTTAGTAATGGCGGACTTCCGGTAGTACCGGAAGTAGATACTAACTTTCTTATTTTAAATGGAACACCCTGTATATTATTGCAGTTTTGGATTCCTTGTTAAATTTAAATAACAATACGTTAGGGGTACATTGGGGCTAAGTTGTACCGTTTCCGAATTACATGACGTTTTTCGAAAAAAATGACATTTGCAGTGTCTTCGGTGTTTGGAAATACCTCAGGAAATACGAAAGTTAGAAAGATGCGGTTTTCGGTTTTCGCTTAACCATGAAACAGCACACGTCTTTTATTTTAAAATTGTTGCGTTTAAATTACAGCGTTATTAAATAGGGATCTGTAATTTTCGAACTCTAAAATCATAGATAACTTGATTTTTTTAAATTGAACGGTATAGCAATTTTTACATAAATGGATGTAAAATTTAATTTTCTTTCGATTTTATACGGGTATCATTGTGTCTATCTCCAACGGTTTTGGAGATATTCGCAATTTTTCAGTTTTTCACGATAGATACGTATTGCGAAGCGCCGCCGCTGGCCACCTTCCCCTCGCATTTCACCAGGCTTGGGACTGGCAGCAATAATACTAGCATGCTTAGAAAGTGGCCAACAGAACACAATAGAACCACTAGAAACAAGCAAACATAGAAAAGATAAAAGAAAACATAACATTACTGGAATATCAATAAATCAGCACATTTTTCAAACTACATTACTCTATCCAATATATGGCGTACGTACACTTCGAGCGTCTTGCTCGCAACAGGCTACACTTTAAACGCTAATGTTGTCATTGTACAGAGAATTTGTACAACACTATTATATTAAATGTTCAAAATGCTGTCCGTTTTGGGCACTACATAATCGAAATCGCTTTTGCAAACACTTTTGAGCATTTCTGAGTATTTTTGGTGTGACTTCTTGAAACGCTCTTAAAATACCATGGCGCATATCATCAGGGGTTGTTGGTGGCGTCTCATAAAGCTTATTTTTAATGAAACCCCATGAGAGGAAATCGCACCTTGTAACTGATTTTCATCCGTAGGTACAAAGTTATTGCGGTTCCGTTGTGTATGTGCTACGGATCCAGTACTTACAAATCTACCCAGTAGCGGCAGAAATGCCCTTCTAGCTGGATGCTTTCTACATGGGTACTACTGTGCGTGAACTCTTGACGCTAACAAAGCGTTTCTGTAACATTCACCGAGAACGAAAACCATATCTACTAATTCTTCTTGAGTAAGCAACATCTTTAATTATCATGTTTCCAAACAGTACTCTGAATGTCAGTTCTGACACTTGGAACACTAATAACGGTTAGATACCTAGTTTGTTTTTCAAGCTTACGTTGACTTTAAAGATGCCGCTTTAAACATCTCAAGTATCTTTTAGACAATTTTGTTTGATTCAAATGGTCCTATTGTGTTCTGTTGGCCATTTTCTAAGCATGCCAGTACTATATTGCTGCCAGTCCCAAGCCTGGTGAAATGTGAAGGGAAGGTGGCCGACGGCGGCGCTTCGCAATACGTATCTATCGTGAGAAACTGAAAAATCGCGAATATCTCCAAAACCGTTGGAGATAGACACAATGATGCCCGTATAAAATCGAAAGAAAATTAAATTTTACATCCATTTATGTAAAAATTGCAATACCGTTCAATTTAAAAAAATCAAGTTATCTATGATTTTACAGTTCGAAAATTACAGATCCCTATTTAATAACGCTGTAATTTAAACGCAACAATTTTAAAATAAAAGACGTGTGCTGTTTCATGGTTAAGCGAAAACCGAAAACCGCATCTTTCTAACTTTCGTATTTCCTGAGGTATTTCCAAACACCGAAGACACTGCAAATGTCATTTTTTTCGAAAAACGTCATGTAATTCGGAAACGGTACAACTTAGCCCCAATGTACCCCTAACGTATTGTTATTTAAATTTAACAAGGAATCCAAAACTGCAATAATATACAGGGTGTTCCATTTAAAATAAGAAAGTTAGTATCTACTTCCGGTACTACCGGAAGTCCGCCATTACTAAAACTAATTTTAGCATACGTAGAATATGATTCGAGGCAACATTTATTTGAAAACTTTTTTCAAAAAGACAATAATAAATTGGCTAGGAACCGTTGCATCTTAGGTTGGACACCCGGTATATATAAGTTTGGGTGAGTGTATTAAAGATGTTTAAACCCTTTTTTTAGCGAAGTAAAGGCTAATTTTGTCAATCGACGTCTACAAATATGTCCGGATCCGGACACTGAATTGTAATTAATTGACGATAGCCGCTAAAATCGCCTAAATTAGGCAGTAATATGTGAAAATGATGTTTCGCAATTAACCACCGATATCCGCACACGCGTTTCACCCTAACTAGGGCTCATCAGTACGGTGGTTAATTGCGAAACATCATTTTCATATATATATATATATATGACGCTAATGTTGTCGTATCCTCCACAAGGTATGTCAAAAATGAGTCGTCGGCATTGGATAAAACGTTATTTGAAATAAAAAACAGCTATATACATATAGCGACGTTTCGATTAATCTATTTAATCTTTATCAAGCTGTAAAGGTAATATACATTTTTAAAATAAGACAAAACAACACGTTAAAAAACATCTTACCTAAGTAGCGATTTCTTAATTGAAGTTACTATTGTACATTATAAATTGGTTAGTGAAATTTTTAAAAAGCTGGTCATTTTAATTGACGATGTATTGATCAAATTAAATTTAGTAAACGAAGTGAAAATATTTAAAAAAAGTAAGTACAAAATTAATTATCGATTTATATTAAAATTGAACATGATTCAAAACAATGGTTATTTAAATTTACGGTGACAAATTTATTAAGTTAAACTGCAACGACCAACGTACGAATAAACGTCGGTATGAAATTCTTTACAAGGTAAGAAGTGAAAAGGATAAAAACATAGAAAAACAGAGTACACATTCCGACAATGATATACAGTAGGTATCCTGCTGAGATGTAACATACTGCTGTGCACAATAAAAAAAAACTAAAAATTTATAAAAAGTTTAATTTAATTGTAAAAGATTGATCAATCAAAAATTTAAACGAGTAATATGCCAGGCGCCAATCTCTAAAGTAGAGATGAATTGTTGAAAGAACATGAAACAATTGAAACTCCAAGGTCATCTATTGATGGCAAAAGGCCTCAATAGGTGATTGTGAGTGAAAAAAAAAAAGAAAAAATTTGTTATTGCCACGCAGTAAGAGGTATGAAAAATAAAGACAAGGAAAATGTATTGAAATATTTAATATTCTGTGCAAAACTAATTTCCAGAAATGTAAAACCTTATCAAGCTTAATTGACAGGCTTAAAAAAAAACTGGAAATATTTAAAGTTAAATATACAAATAAAAATGAAAATTCTGAACTCTGCAGGAGTGAAAATTTACATGAAATGCTCTCGTTTAAAAAACAAAAGACATATAAAACTACTAATCTAAACAAGATACCCATAAACTAATGAGCTATCAGTGGTAATTGCTAGAAGTAAGTTCTGCAAACTTTAATACGCGTGAATTTACGCAAACGTGACAACGACTTTTAAATACCTCTACGCAACCAAAAATGAATCGAACTTACCCCTTTCGAACGCCAATGATCACTGACCTCAAACCGGACAAGCAAAGCCGTGTGCGCCGGTCATACGCAAAAATGAAAATACTATTACAGTGAGACGTTCAACAAACGACCTCAACTCAACAAACAAATCAATTTAACAAATGTGTACTAAAAGTCAACAATTAAATACATGAATTAATTATCAATTTTCTTCAAAACTTAAACTAACCAACTTATATCTTATAAATATAAAAAAAAACTTAAACGTTCAAAAAACTACTGGCTTTTTCTGTTTTTTTCCACAGCAGATCTCCCGATTATAAAAGAAAAATTTGCACTCGAAGAGTGTCATTGTTTTACTTTTAAAATCGCACGCACACAAAAGCAGAAAAAAAAACATTGTCAAATATGTCCACGGAACAAAAAAAACTTAAACCCTATCTCCGCACACAGGGGAGAAAACGTCACTTCCAGGTGTCGAACTAACCTGGGTCGTGGTGAAAATGTTGTAATGCAGAGATGTGGAAACGACCTTTGCTCTGCATACCGTCCAAAGTGTGTAGCTCGTAAGTGACGCCATGGAACACACTCGCGATTCGATAGGGTCCAACGAACGGTAGTTCCAGCTTCTGACATCTTTGCAGGTCACGTCTGCCCAAACGATACCGTCTCACCAACACGAGATCGCCAACATCAAACTGAGTTCGCTTGGTGATCTTTGCATTCTCTTGGCGAACGTAACGATCTCCTCGAAGTCGTAACTTCCTTCTGGCGTCTTCGGTTCTTGCCTCAACGTAAACGTCCTCTTCAAGTCGGTTCCAAGGCCGACTAGGAAGTCTTCCATACATCAAAGTGAAAGGGCACTCCTCAGTGGTGGTGTTAGGAGTGTTGTTGATCCAATTCTCGATGTCTTGGACGTGGCGGACCCAATCAGGATGGCGTTGGTGAGTTTGCATCCTGAGGAACTTGACAACCTCCTGAATGTATCTTTCGGAGGGATTTCCACATGGATGACGTATGGAACAGAAAGAAACAGTTATCTCCCGCTCATTCATGGCGTCAACAAAACGATGTGTATTGAAATATGTGGCATTGTCAGCGAGAATGCGGCGCATTTTACCTTGATTTGCGATGAAATTGTCTATACAGCGGATGGCTGTATCTGTGTTGTAACATCTGGTGGGAAAGAGTCTTACGTATTTGGTGAAAACATCTACCATGACGAAAATGTTGCGGTATCCAAAAGTTCCAGGAATGAGATTTCCAAGAAAATCGACGGCGATGAGGTCGAGTTTGTTCTCCACAACTATGCTCTTGATGACGTTTTGGCACGTGCGGTTCTTGGTTTTTCCAAGTTGACACTGAAGACATGTGCGGACGATTGACTTGGCAATTGTTTTGTCCCTTTTGGCGAAGAAAGCTTCTCGAAAGGTGAGCCAAAGTTTGTGTCCTCCGATGTGTCCCAGGGTTTGATGTATTTCTTCCATCGCCTGACGTGCGAAAACCTCGGTGAGTACAACGTTGAACTGATCTCGGATCCGCTTCATCAGAATCCCATCTCGGATGACAAACTCCTTGTACTCATCCCGGTGGACTAATGCCTCTCGTATCTGAACGAAACAATCATCTTGCTGCACCTCATTGATCCTGACAAAGTCAAATAACCCCTCGGCTTCATACATGTTGTATGTGTTTACCTCAACGTGGTCGAAATGGCTCTTCAGATTGTGCATACGAGATATAGCATCAGCTGTTACATTCAAATCTCCTTTTATGTGTCTTATCTCAAAAACATACTCAGAAAGTAACAAGGACCATCGATAAATTCGGTTGTTAGAAAAACGAGTTGACATTAAAGATGTTAGAGCAGCATGATCAGACTCAATTATGAATTTCTTTCCTAGTAAATAAAATCTTAACTTGCTCACTGCATGAACTACAGCAAGCATTTCTTTTTCCGATACAGTGTACCTTAACTCATAGCTTTTCAAAATTCTGGAGACAAAACAAATTGGTTCTTCTCCATTCCTACCAATTTGAATCAAAACACCACTGATGGCTGTATCACTGGCATCGACACGTAACAAAAACTCTTTACTAAAATCTGGCAATAATAAACATAATGAACGATGAAATTCTGACTTTACATTTTCAAATGCTTCTAATCTTTCTTTTGTCCATGTGAACTTTTCATTCTTTCTTAACAATTCAAATAAAGGTGCACTGATGTGTGCTAATCTTGGAACAAACCTTTTGTAGTAATTGACTACACCAAGAAATCCTCTCAAAAGCTTTATGTTGCTAGGCCTAGGGTACTTTTTGATGACTTCTAGCCTAGATTCATCTACTCTTACATAATTTTCTGTTAAATCATAGCCTAAAAACTTTACTTCATGTTTGACAAACTCACATTTCGTTAAATTCACTTTCAATCCATTTCTAGCTAAAACTTCAACAACTTTGCGTAAATGCACTAAATGATCCACTAAACTTTGACTAAAAATTAAAATATCATCAATGTAATGAGCTACAAAAGAATTGTAGGGTTCTAAAATTTGTTGCATTGCTCGTATTAACGCGGCAGCTGAACTACTTAAACCATAAGGTACAACCTTAAACTGAAAAACGTTACCATCTACCATAAATCCACAAAACTTTCTAGATTCTTTGTTTAACGGTACCAACCAAAAAGAGCTCTTTAAATCTAGCTTAGTAAAATAATTCGCATTTGTACACCTTGCCAATAATGTTTCGACCGTGACAGGAGTTTCGAACTGCGGTCGTGTTCGTTCATTTAAACGTCGGGCATCCAGACACAAACGGATGTCTCCATTCTTCTTTTGGACGACGACTAAAGGATTGACATACCTTGTTAAGCCACGTTCAATTATCCCATCTTGTAGCATTTGAGAAACCTCAGCTCTGACTTTTTCTTGCATGTTCTTGGGAATCGGATAGTTTTTTACTTTGAAAGGTTTCGATTCATCAACTTCTAGAGAATGTTCATAACCAACTGCTAAACTTGGGAATTTATCAACTAGAGAAATGTACTGTTTTAAAATTTCTTTTACTTCAAACTCAACTTTCTCATCACAATTGATCTTAAAATCATTTAATTCATTTGGGAATTCAATCTGGGAATTGTTTGCTTCTAACTCTACTACATCATCAACAACATCTACTTCTAAAACCTCTTGGGATAAATCACTACCCTGTATACTATCACATTCAACAACTTTTCCATAACTCTGTATATCATTCTTAAAACAATCATATTCTAACAACTCTAAATTCACATTTTCCTTCTCTTTTCTTAAACAATTTATAATCCTCTCCTCACTAGGAGTCTCATCACACCAATTAATCCTCTCCTCTCCTACCTTAATCAATCTCTTATCTACATCTACAACCGCTCTCATCTTATCTAACAAATCTATCCCAATGATTCCATCTCTCTTTAAACCTCTTAATGATATAAATTCTCCCAGAAAAGTTGAATCCTTTAATTTGAATTCGGTAACAAAAACTCTGTTGATTGCAGCAATTACTTTCTTTGTAGCAGTGACAATGGTTATTTTTCGTGTTGGCATAAATTTCCCTGAATTTTCTTTCTCTAGCAATTTTACTTTCTCCTCATCTAAAATTGAAACCTCGCTTCCCGTGTCTACAAGACATTTCAAAACATTCTCACCGAACATTACATTTACATGTGGCAAATCTGAATTGATCGATCTTAAATTATCCTTTTGTAAAATGGTGTACATTTTTTTCCTTTTGGCTGGACTTTCTAAAAATCCTGCCCACGAGCTTCATTAAGTAGTTCTTTCGGCTTTGTTTGACCCTTTTGCTCATTAGTGTAAGACCTAGTGTCTTTTGATATAGCGCCAGTTTTGTTTGGAATCTGACTTGTTTCTATGTGATTAACATAGCGATTTGAATTCCACTGCACAGAATTACTAGGCAAACTTTTGTCAGCTGACTGATTTGAATTCTGGTTTTGTGGGGAAGCCACTTGAATGTTTGACCCTGTCAGGACATCGTGACGGTCATTTTGGTGCTGTGTGGATACCTGAGGCACATTTGAACTGTTGGTATTTGGACTCTGACGCCCACCATTTCTACCATTGAAAGACTGCCTCCTGTTGTAATAAGGAGCTGGCCTCGAATTTACGTTAGTTCGCGTTTGCTGCTGACGGTAGAAACCATCATTACTCGAACTACCAGTTGCCTGATTGTGGATTATATGACCTTCAGGACTTCGCGTGGTTCTAGAATTTACATTGCCTTGTTCCGCACAATCTAATCTCTTCATGAGTCCTAGCATTTGACTAATGGAGGTTATATTATGCATCGCAATCGCTTGTGTGACCTCAGGCTCAAAATGCCTGGATAATTGCGTGATTAAGTCAGCTTCCAAAACGGGTGGATTTAAAAATTTAAGAATATTGATTTTTTTTATGACATAAGATTCTCTACTATCTATACCGCACTTGTTAAAATTACCCAAAAATAGATTGGTTCTCACCCTTTGTTGTATCTGCTGATTCCAGTACTGCCTCTGGAACTCGTCTTGGAACTGGTCCCATGAATTGATTGAGTCCTCGATGAAATTAAACCAATCCTTCGCTTCATCCTTCATGGCGTTGCGTGCCATCCTCAGTTTGTTCCTGTCTCCAGGCACGGACTCTAAAACTTCGTTCAGATTTCTCAGAAAAGCCATAGGATTATGGGTTGATGACCCGAGAAATTTCGGCAATTGTTCTGTTTGAACAGGCATTGACAAAATACCGTTTCCAAAATGATTGAAATTGGGACTTTCTTGAAATGTCAATAATTTTCTATTTACATGTTCTTCGACTCTTTCCACACTCTCTATCAATTTTTCTTTAACTTCGCATTCTATCGCTTTGACTCTTTCCACCACCACATTTTCTCTCTCTTCCCATTTATTCTTGATTACATGAATCTCTTTTACACAATTTGTTATGGTTATCTCATTTGCTGTTGATCTTAAAGTATTCTCAATGACTTTACTCTCTACATTCTCTACTTTCTTGTCTACTCTAAAAATCTCTCTATTAAATATCTTCTTAGTTTCCTCTAACTGTCTAAAACATTCATCTTGTTTCTTTAAACATCTATCTTGTTTCATTTCAATTCTTTTAAACATGGCCATCACATCATTCAAACTTATACTTTCCTCTGTTTTTTCTGTTTCCTCCTGTCCACTATCAATCCCATGCGAATCCCCTGTCTCCATCTCTACATCATCCTTCACCTCAGGGATTGATTCCTCCGTCGGTTCCTCGATGATGAAAGATTTGTTGAGGACCGTGTCTACAGATTCCTCGCTTCCATACTGCAGTTGATCCCTCCAGGTTCCTGGTGCGACGTATGGAATGTTCTCGTTGGACTTTTGCGAAGCCATTTTTTTATTACAAAATTACAAAAAAAAATTTTGGGTTTGAGTAAAAAACTTCTCCGAAATTGATAACAAATTCAAGATACTCCGTGCAGAGTTTGAGACTCGAAAACGTGGTCTTTTGAGAAATATTAAAAATTTTCACAAAAAAAACATTTGGCCCCACGTTTTGCGCCAAACAATTATGCTGTGCACAATAAAAAAAAACTAAAAATTTATAAAAAGTTTAATTTAATTGTAAAAGATTGATCAATCAAAAATTTAAAAGAGTAATATGCCAGGCGCCAATCTCTAAAGTAGAGATGAATTGTTGAAAGAACATGAAACAATTGAAACTCCAAGGTCATCTATTGATGGCAAAAGGCCTCAATAGGTGATTGTGAGTGAAAAAAAAAAGAAAAAATTTGTTATTGCGACGCAGTAAGAGGTATGAAAAATAAAGACAAGGAAAATGTATTGAAATATTTAATATTCTGTGCAAAACTAATTTCCAGAAATGTAAAACCTTATCAAGCTTAATTGACAGGCTTAAAAAAAAACTGGAAATATTTAAAGTTAAATATACAAATAAAAATGAAAATTCTGAACTCTGCAGGAGTGAAAATTTACATGAAATGCTCTCGTTTAAAAAACAAAAGACATATAAAACTACTAATCTAAACAAGATACCCATAAACTAATGAGCTATCAGTGGTAATTGCTAGAAGTAAGTTCTGCAAACTTTAATACGCGTGAATTTACGCAAACGTGACAACGACTTTTAAATACCTCTACGCAACCAAAAATGAATCGAACTTACCCCTTTCGAACGCCAATGATCACTGACCTCAAACCGGACAAGCAAAGCCGTGTGCGCCGGTCATACGCAAAAATGAAAATACTATTACAGTGAGACGTTCAACAAACGACCTCAACTCAACAAACAAATCAATTTAACAAATGTGTACTAAAAGTCAACAATTAAATACATGAATTAATTATCAATTTTCTTCAAAACTTAAACTAACCAACTTATATCTTATAAATATAAAAAAAAACTTAAACGTTCAAAAAACTACTGGCTTTTTCTGTTTTTTTCCACAGCAATACGTATCTTATCGTCGCCTAGGTATAGAATTACAATAAAAAAAAAACCCAAACTACAACGTGCAAAACTCATTAGGAGGTTTTATTAAATTAATATATGGAATATATAAATTTGGTAGTAGTCATCTCTTATGTTGATGTTGTTTTTGTTTTTACAAATGTAAAGTTTCTCTAAGAATAGACGTTTGTATAAAATATTTTCGGAATCTAAAATTGTGACGGCATTAAAATTATGGTTCAATTGAAAGTGGTGAGAGGCTAATGCTGTCTTTACCGTGTTAGATATTTTATTAGGGAAACAATCTTGTTTGTGATTTTGAACTCTTCGATGGAGGTATTGCTTAGTCTGGCCTATATAGACGCTATTGCAGTCATTACATTTGAAGACCCTGCAGCAAGAAGGAGGTAGCTCCGTTTTACTAAATTTTACAGGGGAAGCATAAAATTGTTTTGAAAATAAATGTACATATTATTTTGAATTTTTTGTTTTTATAATAATAAATTGGACAGCAGATAATGTTCCTGGATAAAAATAAACTTGTTATACCAACACGTTAGGCCAAAAAAAACAACAATAATGATGGAGCTACCTCCTTCTTGCCACCAAAATCAAGAAAAAATGGGGAAAAATGTAAAAAGAAAAAACTAAAAGTTGTGATTTTAACGGCAGCTTATAAAATGTAAAGAACACTTTCAGTTTTGTAGGTTTTTATTGCAAAAAATAGAAAAATAGAACATTAACGTTGCATCATGGATAGTCACGATTTTAGGAACGTTATATAATTTTATTCATTTATGTCATCGTTGGTAATATCGGTGTCATTTCCACCCATATGATCTTCGTCTGATGTTAGCAATCTATAAACAGGCAAGTGAGCTTCAGGCACGTACTTGTTCGCTAGAACCATAACATTTTCCAGCTTCTTCTTCTTCAAAGGCAAATTTGAATTATACATTTTCTCACTCGGGATCAAAGGAATGGCTATATTTTGTTTTTTCATTATATTAAACTCTTCAGTAACTCCTGTTTCATTGGCTGTTTGCGAACACACTATTAAATTCGAGCCGCATTCATAAGTCAAAGTACGGTATTTCGAAATGAAAAACTTTTCATTGTATGTATTAGTTATGGTCTTTTTAACGTAGGGTTCATAATGCTGCACAAAGTTCAAAATCATTTCTTGACGAACAATAACGATGTCAAATTTTTTAGATGCTTTATTGTAATGATGAATGTATTCCTCTGGCAAATAAACGCGTTCTACTTTTCTAATATACTTCTCTACCACACCAAAACACCTGTCGCAGGGTAGGAAACTATGTCCGGGTTCCGGAAATCGATGATGAATAGTTTTAAATCTATCATTTCGAACTAGAGCGTATAAGAAGTTGACCATGGTCGAATTTTTGTTTTGTGCTGCGCAGTTATCCGAAAAGAGGTATAAAACCTTCACATTTTTGTCAAGTTTGTTTTCAATAAAATGATGCAGACAGCTTATAGACTCATTTGGTGTTTTTTTAGCTACAGTCTCGTCATACATGTAAAATGTCGCCCTCTTAGATTTTCCAGAATATATACAAAAGTTAAACATCCATAGCTGCCTGAGGTAAAAAGCATCTCCTGATGGAACTTTAGGCAGTGGAGCATTTTGCTGATAGTCAAAAGTAAGTACATCCACTTCTGGGTTATTTTGTGCTAACTCCAGTTTTGCTTTCATTTCGGAATAAAAAACTTCGGCTTTCAAAAGATGCAATTTTTTCTCATTTCCAATATTAGCTTTTTCTTGATCGCTTAGGTCTCTATTTTTTAATTTGTTTTCAAGATCATCACATTTCTGACAGGTATCACTACGGGGATGACCAAAAGAATAGTTACTATAATTCGCTTTAAAATAACGAAAAAAGAAATCGTAACAAATTTTTGGTTTAAGGTTTATGCTATTAGGATCATTAATACTCCTAAAAACTTCAGGTTCGTAGCTTTCCAAGTACATCTCATGTAATTTTCTTATATTAAGTTCAGGAGATAAATAATATTTCCTCAAATTTTTTTGGCGGCTGTAGTGGGAGGATCTACGTGGAAATTTTTGTATGTGAGCATCTATTTGAGCAAGTAACACATCGGGAACAGAGTTTGGTCGGTTGTGATGTTTTCCTCTGTGATCTTCTTTTGCTGAAATAGCTGCATCCAACCCAATATTAGCAGCTATCAACTCCACTCATTTTTGAGAAATTCCATGAATTGCGGCGAAAGCTTTTTTGCACACTTTTTTTTCATCAGTCCCGATTCGCACCTAAAATTAGGGTATTTCTTTCAACCTGGAAAATTGTGTGAGTGTTACTTAACTTACTTTATAAAAGTTTGCCACTCGTCGGGATTTTCCACTATCAGCTAGCTTTGGACGTTTACGTTGAACTGGTAGACATTTGATTAAGCCAGAGAGATATTCATCTTGTCTTGATTTATTCCCGATGACGTTAAAATTATCCAAAATACTGATTCGGCTTTCCAAATTCACTCTTTCAAAACAATGGAACTTGCACCGACAGTCGTTTCCAGTTTTTCGGGCTCCGACTTGATGTCCAGCGGTATTTACATACGCCTTTCCTGATGCCCTGTTATTTTTTCTTATATTTCGTTTCCACTTTTCTTTATTGACTGATTTTCTCTTTTTCTTAACCTCACTTTCCGCTGCCTCCACTACATTTTCACTTTCACTACTTTGGCTGGAAGGCATATAATCGTCAGATGACTCTGCATCTTCTTCGAAGGATTCACTTGAACTCATTATTGCACTTATGCAGTTGCACTATTACATACATCTACACTAACGACACGTTCGAATGACATCACACTCACGGTACACGGAATACGGTATGCTCGCCGCGATTCTCAAATTCGTCAAGGCCGGTCAGATGACGTCACCGAGGAACAAATCAAAAGTAGCCAATAACAGCCGACCACACGTAAGCATACCGTATTCCGTGTACCGTGATCACACTGTCAAAATGCAAGTTGTTTTTGTTATGGAATTGGCGCAAAAACGAGGCATCTGGTATATACCTCACTTTAGCAACCAATACAACTTGGAGGTATCTCCGGAGCTACCTCTATATTCCACCAATAATATTGATGCCTAGAGAAGAGGTAACTCCAAAACTTGAAATATGACCTGGACTGTACATGGTAGATACATCGTTGTTGCCCCAACCAAAGTTAACATATTGATAGACCTAATAGTGTACGTAACTCATTTTCGCCAAAAAGTGGAGCTACCTCCTTCTTGCTGCAGGGTCTTCATTTAATTTCATAAATTAAATTGGATTTTAATTCTTTTGGAATTTTGTCTTTTAAATTCGTAAAAAGATCATTAATAGTTTTCTTGTTGTACCCAACCAACTTGTACTTGTCCGTGTTGAATAGTCTACTCAGTTTTTCCGTCAGGCCACCTATGTACGGTACACCAAAATATCTCACATCATTAGTTATGTTCGTAGTGGAATGCTTTGTATTGCAAAGTACAGTATTAATAAATTTCTTAGGGTAGCCGTTATTCTTTAAAATCTCGGTAACTAATTTTAGATTTTTCTTATGAAATGGAGGATCACTTAGCCTGATCACTCTATTTTTCAACTCTATAATAGTGTTACGTTTATATTTCATGCTGTGTTGGGAAAAGTAATTCAAAGACCTACCCGAATTTAAATCTTTCATGTACCAATCTACCGAAATTTCACCTGTTGTATTTCTAATACAAGTTGTGTCAAGAAAATTAATTTTGAAATCTGACTCTATGGATATTATGCTATTTAAAATGTCATTCATGACAAAGTTAGCCAATGCCGGTGATGCCGGATTTCCCATAGCAGTACCACAAATAACTATCTCAATGAACGTAACTTTATCTATATCTGTGTGAAGTTCAATTTCTTGCCAATGATGTTCTAACGATGAAATGGCTAATTGTTTAGGTATACACGTAAACAGCGTAAATCCGGCATCACCGTACTACTAAAAAATTAAAAGCAGCGTATAAATGAAACATATGTACCTAACATTATCAAAACAATAGCATCACAAGATTCAATTCAATTACAACTAAAATAGTTGAATTGTTCTTCCATTGAACCTGGATTACGTGAAACTGAGAAAATGGATCAAGTTGCCTAAATCTAAACTTAAATCTAAATTCTGCAATGAACCTAAGGTAAATATATATTTGGATGCACATACACAAAAATAATTCTACCTATCTAAGGGCGGCAGTGGAAATGTGATTAGTTAAATAAGGGAATAAGGAGAGTGCTTCAGGTGGCACGCACACACGACACGTAATTAAATTTCAACAGATACCTTTTCATTTGTTTTTTAAATGTAGACAAATTGAAGGTTTTAAATTCTTCAGGAATGTTATTATAGACATTGCTAATCTTATAAGAAAATGACCGTTCAAACAAAGTTGTAGAATGGACAGGAGGAGTCAACGTACCCTTAACCCGAATGTTCAAGGTGTGAACATCTGTACGAAACCTAACTCTTCTAAACAAGTTTTTAGGCTCCTTGTTCAGAATAATTTTATGATACAATGTAGCAGCGCGCAAAAGTCGACGACCACACATATCAAGCCAACCAACGTCCCGCAACCTGTGGGACACTCGCTCGAACCTTCTAACCCCAAATATCAAGCGCAAACAAGAATTCTGCACGCGTTGAATGCGAGCAGAATTAGCAACCGTGAGATATGGTCCATATACAGAACTACAGTAATTAAAATGTGACAATACCAATGCCTCACACAAACTTCGTTTGGTATCAACAGCTAAATACTGTCTGTGAGGATATATAAGTTTTAAACTAAAATATGCAGTTTTAATACATTTAAAGATGTGTGAGTCAAATCTAAGTGTGCTATCAATAATTAAACCCAAATTTCTTACTTCCTTAATTACAGGCAGTACAACATCGTTAATCCGAATGTTAACCTGATCATGTAGCGCAGACGCATATTTTTTGTTACCAAATACGACAACCGCTGACTTAGAAGGATTTATAACAAGAGCATGTTGAGCCGATAACCTTACCAACGCATCCAAATCACTCTGAACCTTATGTATTTCATTTTGATATTCAGGTATAAAAAATGAATGATACATTTGAGTATCATCTGCATACATCTGCAGCTGACATGTGTTCAGAAATTTATGAAACGATGATGTATATATAGTATATAAAAGACCCTTGTGATACACCTCTAAGCACAGACCTAGCTGGCGAAATATTATTATTTAATTTGACACACTGACTCCTACCATCCAAGTAGGAACGAAACAAATCAACTGCTGAAACTAACAGACCTATAGACGATAAGACTACTAAAAGCAAAGCATGATCAATTGTGTCAAATGCACGGCTATAGTCTAATAGAATTAACGTAGATACCATACCTTTATCCATGGCACCCAATATATCATTGGACACACCCAACAAGGCTGTCTCACTGCTATGTCCAGGCCTAAACCCCGCCTGACAATCAGGCATGATATTATGATTTTGTAAAAAGCCTCGTAATTGTTCACACATAATTTTTTCTACTATTTTAGACATAACTGGGAGAACACTTACCGGCCGCAAATCTTTAAATGACGTAGGGGACGCTACCTTGGGAATCGGGGTAACCACCGCTCTTTTCCAGCTCGATGGGAAAACAGAATCAAGTAAACAGCAGTTGACAATGTGAGTCAAGTATGGAAGTATTGTATGACAACAAAGCTTCAGCATATCAATCATAGCCATCATGTGTTACCTAAAATTTTCGGCACCGAAAGTGACCGAGTGAAATCAAAAAGAAAACCAAAAAGTTGCTGCGCTACCACTTTACAAACCTTAGACTCAGTGGGTTGATAGTTGACAATCATGCAGGGTGCCAGCCGGCTCGTCGGCGAGGGAGTGGGTTGAACGAACAAACCCAAGATGGAATAAAAATTTCGGCGCCACCTGCTTAGGTTTACTTACCCTGTCATGTCCCCTAGATAAGCAGGAATCCAAGGTGTTAACGAGTACCAAGGGGTAAAGCAGTTTGCAAGTCAATACAAAAAAACAAAGATAAAAAAAACAAAGACAGATTTAAATGTAACTCAGTTAAACGTTTATTGCAATTAAAAGTTAAATGAAATGAATATGCAACTTTAAATACGGACAAAGAATTAAAACAAAAAGCCCCACGATAGGACTCCAACACCGAACGCTATGGCCAACGCAATCAGTTTCACATCAATAATATAAAGGAAAATCTTATCCTAAGAATTAAAATTAAATTTTGAAAAGTTTTAGAGTTACCAAAAAAATAGAATTTATTGAAACAAAGTTGAAATTTTGAATTAAATATACCAGCGGTGAATAAACCACCCTGTATATCACATGCCGATAATTAATCGGTTGATGTTATAATATAATATTAAAGAATTAATCTGTTAATCTGTTTCAAATATACCCTCCGATCTATAATATACAAAATTTCTAGAATTATTGACTAAAGCATTAAAACATTAAAAAAAACTAATTGATCGGGGTAGTTAATTAAGAAAGAACGTTTTATTCGCAGAAAGAATTTAGTAATAAAAAAAATATGCAACTTAGCTTGTCCCTCAAACGGCGGTTTCGGGGCTTGGGTGTGATGTTCTATCCGAAGAAATCGTGATCGGGCTCGACTTGGTAAGCAAACGAAAGCGAGATGTCCGTTGAATTCCCCGAGGGCGGTGCAGGAACAAAGAAAGCCGCAGAAAACCTCAGCCAAACGTGGGTATTCGGATCCTCACTTGAAACGACGTTAAAATTCCAAAACTCCAAAAATAATACGACGATAAAACCTCGGTGAAACGGGCTTTTCCAATGTAGCGAAGAAAAATTTCAAAATGGCGTTGCAGACGCGTGGGTTCTCAAAATATCTCGAATTAAATCGAATCCATCAGCCGTGGTAATCACAATTCCACACCAAACATAAGCGAAGATACGGCCGATGATTAATTTCGGTAAACTTCCATTTATATCCACATAAGTGAGAAAATATCCGAAATTCCAAAAACAGGAAGAATTTACTCTTGAGAATACGTCTTACACCATTACCAAGACCGAAACGAAGATGATGCCGGAAACAGGAAACCAAGCGGGAGAATACGTCACACAACCAATCAGAAAATAGGAAATTAAAATTTGAAAACTGACAACGTACAAGAGGCGCCATCTAACGTCGAAAAGATGTGAACACAAAATATGAAGATCTATCAGAAAGCAATCAATAGCAAATCGATGCCTAGAAATCTATAAACGGATGAATGATACAAACAGAACTAACCTTAAAAATTGAACAGCTGTCAAAACATAGAAAATGAATTTCTGGAATGAAAAATAAACACAAACCAGGACCGAAATTTAAGTGAAACAAAATCTGAAGGTAACTGAAAGTAAAGATTCTCAAATTCTAGCAATCAAGAGAGAAGAAAGGACCAAAATAATTCGATAACGATACCCGATGAGGAAAAACAATACATAAAAGCATCTCTGAAATTAGAAGGCAGATAGAAAAGGAAATAGAAAATACAAAAGCTTGTCGAAAAGACTGGCCGAGTACTACACAAGGTAGGTGAAGAAAAAAAACCGTAACAACTCCCCCCTAACCCACATAAGAAATTTTCACCGAAAATTTCAAAGCTCAGGCAGAGGTAGAAACCGAGGGAAAAAGGGTCAAACAGCCAAACAATCAATGCGAACAAGAGAACCAAAACGTTAAATGTGATAAGAATTTAGAAGATTTAAAGTCTCGAACGGCGACTTCGGACTAAAACAGCTGAAGGCCAAAAAAAACACCAAAACTCAAGCTCTAAAGCTCATACGAAAGAAAACCAGAGAAAACCAGTAAACCACTATCCGACCGAATCGGAAAAACGGGGACAACAGTCAACCCAAAGGGGTGTGTCTTTTTTATGAAAAGAAGTAGACACAAACTACAACAATAGCTGGAATCAACTTCAGCCAAGTCCGGGAGCAACTCCGCACGACTACAAGTCACAATCAGATTATAAAAATGAAGATGAAGGGTTCGAGGAAAGGAAAGAAAGAAGTCAAGAAAAATAAACGGGTCAAGAAGAGAGAGAAGAAAGAGGGAAGGAAGTCGTGGCTGCGGTAGTGCTGAAATAGCAAAACCCTCGGACACGCGGCTCAGTGGAGGAGACAGGAAAGGAGCAGAAAAAGGAATCTGATTAATGATCAAGCACTCGACGAACCACAACCCAGGCTCAACAAGAAACTGATCCAACTATCAACGACATAAAAAAACAAAAAGAATCCAACCTATGCCCGGAACACACAAACTTAGCGATAATCAAACAAAAAGCTGCCGGGTCTCAGCGAAGGCAGGATTGGGGACAGCGCCCACAACGAACGTAATCCTAAACGCCTAAAAAAAAGTCAAAATCGGGAAAGATAAAAGTCAAATCCGGGTAAAAGAAAAGCAAAGCCTAACATGATCTAGATGTCCGAGATCCAAAAGAAATTCTGCCTAGCCCAAAAAAATCCCAACCAACCCGACCCCACACTTGTACAAGGCCCAAGGGGAGGCCAAAACGACACTAATCGGTAGGTTGACTCTTCAAATGCGATACATGCCAAGTTCCTAGAAGTACTTTCTCATCCAAACTCTTCAGCTCATAGGAATTTCTACCAACTCTTCTGTGAATCATAAAAGGACCTAGGTATTTGTCTGCCAGTTTCGCGGTAAAGTACTTTGCAGCATCCGAAAGCACGAAATTCTTACGCCATACTAATTGATTAGGCAAAAACTCTACCTCACGTCTACGCAAATCATAACGTGCCTTTGACTTGTCATAAGCCTGCTGGAGTCGCAAACGAACATCCTTATAAACTCTAACTAATCCTTCCGATCGATGTTCAAAAGTTTCTTTAATGTCAGGTGGTACGACTATCGGTTGATTATCTTTGACCATGCCTCTATGATCTGTACCGGTCAATATCATTTCACGACCAAAATTCACAAAATAGGGTGTTAAACCTGTGACTTCATGCTTAGCAGTACGAACGGCACAACTCACCTTAGGCAATAACTGGTCCCATTTACGATGATTCGTAGATACATAAGAAGTTAACATTGTCTTCAGCACTCTGTTGATTCGTTCCGATGGATTCGCTTGGGGATGGTAAAAAGATGTATACAAAGGCTTTACTGAATAGGTTCTCAACAGTTTAGTCATTTCTTTGGATCGGAATTGCACACCGTTATCTGTAATGATGGCCTTCGGGACGCCATACTGTAAAAATACCTCGTTCTCCAGATGTCTCACTACAGATGCAGCCGTAGCTTTACGAAGAGGGAAAAACAAAGGGTATTTGCTAAAGCAATCCGACACCACAAAAATATATTGGTAGCCATGAGTAGACCTAGGCAAAGGACCAACAAGATCGGCACAAATAATCTCCCAAGGACGCGAAACAAGTGAATGTCCTCCCATTTTACCTGCAGGAGCTTGCTGTAAGGGTTTAGTCCTCATACAAACTTCACATTTTCGAATATACTGATAAACGTCAGACTTCATGCCAGGCCAATAATATTTGTGACTAATACGATTTACTGTTTTATACACACCCAAATGTCCACTAGTAGGTTCATCATGACATTGGCGGATTATTTCTTTTCGTCCATTCTTAGGTATAATACGTTTCCATTCCGACTGCTCGTCAACAAGATCAGGATACGGGCTACGCACAAGCTTATGTGGTTCACCATCGATAAGTCGAAACGAAGGATATTTATCAGGCGACAATTTAATTCCATCTTTAAGTCTATCGTACCATTTATCTCGGCTATCCGCAACTTCAACAGACTCTAACACAGGTACAGCACGCGATAATGTATCAGGCACTACATGTTCCTTGCCTTTACGGTGTAAAATGGCAAAATCATACTGCTGAATTCTCACAGCCCAACGAGCCAAACGTCCAGATGGATTCTGTAATCTATTCAACCACAACAAAGAGTAGTGATCCGTAATCACGGTGAAATGTGTTCCTTCAACATACGGTCTGAATTTCTCTATCGCCCATAACACAGCTAGACATTCTTTTTCAGTAGTAGAGAAGTTACGCTCTTGTTTGGTAAGAGATCGGCTAATATAGGCTATGACTTTTTCTCCATCATCAAAATTCTGCGTCAGAACAGCTCCTAAACCAAAGTTCGAACTATCACACTGTATGACGAATTCACGGTCAAAATCAGGGCACGAAAGAACAGGGGCAGTTACCAAATTTTCTCTAATCCTAGTCCAAGCTCTATCACAGTCTACATCCCAGTGAAAAGATTTACCCTTCTTCAAAAGTGACGTTATGGGAGACACGATCGTAGAGAAGTCTCTAATAAAGCGACGATACCAACTAGCTAATCCTACAATACGTCGAACCTCAGACACATTCTTAGGAGTGGGAATATTAAGGATGGCTTGAATCTTTTCAGAATCTACATGCAAACCTGACTGATTAACAACATAACCTAGGTATTTAAGTTCATCTCTACAAAATTTGCATTTCTCCTGATTGAGAGTAAGACCTGCCGCATGAATACGAGTAATAACTTCCTCCAAAATTTCTAGATGTTTTTCAAAAGTAGGACTGACAATGATAATATCATCCAGATACGCGAAGACATAGGGATCAAGATCAGCACCAAGAACTCTATCAATCAAACGCTGCCAAACCGCTGGACTTCCAGATAGACCCATCGGCAAACGCTTAAATTGAAACAAACCACGGTTAGGGATAGTAAAAGCAGTATAAGGTCGCGACTTTTCAGCAACAGGGATCTGAAAATAGGCCGACTTGATGTCCAATGACGACAGATAATTGGCATCACGCAATTTGTCCAGAGTATGAGATATATAAGGGAGAGGATATGCATCTTTCTGCGTCACCTTATTGAGTTGACGATAATCCACCACAAAACGATAACTACTATCCTTTTTGGGAACTAAAAGTATCGGAGAAGACCAGGGACTATTAGAACGCTCAACGATGTCCTGTTCCAACAACTTGTCCAGTTCAGCATTGACATGTTTCTGCATAGCTGGCGAAATAGGATAATATCGCTGCTTAATAGGTTCGCTATTCGTAATGATGACATGTTCGACTAAGTTAGTACAGCCAATAACATTGGGATCTCTTCCCTCAAATAACCTCTGAGTTAATTGCTCAACACGCTCACGCTGACTCTCCTTCAAATCAACATCCAAGGCAGCAACCTGCGCAACCGGAATACTAGAAGAAAAAGACCACTCGCCTCTGCGCAAATCAGGAACAATACCCATTATTCTCCAAAAGTCTGCACCCAAAATCAATGTGGACGAAACGTCGGGAACTATAAGAACGTCAATAATCTTTTCACGGTTCTGCAATCTGAAAGGAACCGAAACGGCACCAGGACTCTGACAACAACGACCATCAGCCACCGTACAAGTAGTTAAATTCTTCTGAAGACGCAAGCCCAAAGATTGAAATAATTTCCACCCATCACCTCCTGCAATGGTCCTAGAAGCTCCAGAATCCAATAAACCTTGAATCGGAATATCAAAGACATAGACGGTAAGATAAGGTCTTTCATCATCGTTAGCGTGACCCAGAATAAAATCAATGATCGCTCTATTAGGATCAGCAACCGGAGAAACGTGACTAGAATGCGCGAGCCGGTTTTCCAACACATTCGACGCAAGTTTTGAAGAACAGCACGGACAATTCCTAACAGTAACTCCAGGTTGACCACATTTGAAACAATGCATGCGACGGGGTTGACTACAATTCGCAGCTAAATGACCTTCACCATCACAATTCCAGCATTTTCTCTGAGTAGGTGGAGCGGATATTTCCGAAACTGATGAAGACGCTGACACACACGCAAGATCCGGTTCCAAAGACTGATTACGACGAGGCGGGGGAACATAAGCCTCTACAAACGCTTTACGAACTTCCATCTTCCTACCCAAGGTACGAAGGTTCTCCAGAGTCCGAACTTCCGTTAATGCCAACTGACTCTGATAAAAGGGTGCTAAATTTCTCAAAATAATTCGCAGACGACTAGATTCAGGAATATCGATAGTTAAACGAGAGAAAAGATTGGTCATAGTCGAGATGTACAAACTCATAGATTCATCAGGACCCTGAGTGCGACGACGAATCTCATCAAACAACTGTTCATCATAATCTGGGGCTTGAAACTCTTCACGCAGTGCCACAACCAACTCATCCCAACCTGAAAGATTCTTTCGTGATGCACGGAACCAAATTAAAGCCTTACCCGTGAATAAATCTATAGCCGAATCGAAAACTTCCTCCTTCGACACATTACGCGCACGCATAAGTTCCTCAACTCGCTCTAGGAAACCATTCAAAGAAAGTTCTTTATTATCTCCTGAATATTTCAGCTTCCAATGCATAACTGGTACTGATTTCTTTGGGACGGAAGTGGTTGCAACCTTAGGCGCATCCTCAACATCACTCAATTCTTCTGACGATGGGACAGGAGAAGATGACCCACCAGCAACTTGAGACAACGAAACTACGGATTGGTTCAAAGTCGAAGTTTGCACTAACTTTTTAACCTTCGATTTCAAAGTGGACGCGAGAGTTACAAAAGATACAAGTAATTCAGAACGCGATTTCCTTTCATCATCGGTAGCAGGCACACTCCTATTAACTCGACCGAGAGCATGAGCTAACTTAGAAGAAATCTTGGAAAAATCTGCCGAGGCTAAATTTCCAGTAAAAGTTCCAACCAAGTCCTCAAGCATTTTCACCTTGTCGGTAAGCGCTATCAAGTCCTCCTCGAATGTAAAAGGATAATTAGGCCACTTAAAACTTTCTAACTTTTCTACCTTTCGGAGACCTCGAAGAGTCTTGCGCATAGAATCTACCGTATCCAGAGTCGTTACCCCTCTAATTCGTAATTCATACTGTAACTCATCCTGACTCAAGCGATTAATTTCCAATTTAAAGTCCATAGCTGAGATATAAGTTCCAAGAAAATGTCAAAAATCCAAAGAAAATATGAAAAGCAAGGAATTGACCCCACCAAAAAAATTTGTGGCCCCACCAAAAAAATGTTGTGGCCCCACGTTGGGCGCCAAAAGCTTGTTACCTAAAATTTTCGGCACCGAAAGTGACCGAGTGAAATCAAAAAGAAAACCAAAAAGTTGCTGCGCTACCACTTTACAAACCTTAGACTCAGTGGGTTGATAGTTGACAATCATGCAGGGTGCCAGCCGGCTCGTCGGCGAGGGAGTGGGTTGAACGAACAAACCCAAGATGGAATAAAAATTTCGGCGCCACCTGCTTAGGTTTACTTACCCTGTCATGTCCCCTAGATAAGCAGGAATCCAAGGTGTTAACGAGTACCAAGGGGTAAAGCAGTTTGCAAGTCAATACAAAAAAACAAAGATAAAAAAAACAAAGACAGATTTAAATGTAACTCAGTTAAACGTTTATTGCAATTAAAAGTTAAATGAAATGAATATGCAACTTTAAATACGGACAAAGAATTAAAACAAAAAGCCCCACGATAGGACTCCAACACCGAACGCTATGGCCAACGCAATCAGTTTCACATCAATAATATAAAGGAAAATCTTATCCTAAGAATTAAAATTAAATTTTGAAAAGTTTTAGAGTTACCAAAAAAATAGAATTTATTGAAACAAAGTTGAAATTTTGAATTAAATATACCAGCGGTGAATAAACCACCCTGTATATCACATGCCGATAATTAATCGGTTGATGTTATAATATAATATTAAAGAATTAATCTGTTAATCTGTTTCAAATATACCCTCCGATCTATAATATACAAAATTTCTAGAATTATTGACTAAAGCATTAAAACATTAAAAAAAACTAATTGATCGGGGTAGTTAATTAAGAAAGAACGTTTTATTCGCAGAAAGAATTTAGTAATAAAAAAAATATGCAACTTAGCTTGTCCCTCAAACGGCGGTTTCGGGGCTTGGGTGTGATGTTCTATCCGAAGAAATCGTGATCGGGCTCGACTTGGTAAGCAAACGAAAGCGAGATGTCCGTTGAATTCCCCGAGGGCGGTGCAGGAACAAAGAAAGCCGCAGAAAACCTCAGCCAAACGTGGGTATTCGGATCCTCACTTGAAACGACGTTAAAATTCCAAAACTCCAAAAATAATACGACGATAAAACCTCGGTGAAACGGGCTTTTCCAATGTAGCGAAGAAAAATTTCAAAATGGCGTTGCAGACGCGTGGGTTCTCAAAATATCTCGAATTAAATCGAATCCATCAGCCGTGGTAATCACAATTCCACACCAAACATAAGCGAAGATACGGCCGATGATTAATTTCGGTAAACTTCCATTTATATCCACATAAGTGAGAAAATATCCGAAATTCCAAAAACAGGAAGAATTTACTCTTGAGAATACGTCTTACACCATTACCAAGACCGAAACGAAGATGATGCCGGAAACAGGAAACCAAGCGGGAGAATACGTCACACAACCAATCAGAAAATAGGAAATTAAAATTTGAAAACTGACAACGTACAAGAGGCGCCATCTAACGTCGAAAAGATGTGAACACAAAATATGAAGATCTATCAGAAAGCAATCAATAGCAAATCGATGCCTAGAAATCTATAAACGGATGAATGATACAAACAGAACTAACCTTAAAAATTGAACAGCTGTCAAAACATAGAAAATGAATTTCTGGAATGAAAAATAAACACAAACCAGGACCGAAATTTAAGTGAAACAAAATCTGAAGGTAACTGAAAGTAAAGATTCTCAAATTCTAGCAATCAAGAGAGAAGAAAGGACCAAAATAATTCGATAACGATACCCGATGAGGAAAAACAATACATAAAAGCATCTCTGAAATTAGAAGGCAGATAGAAAAGGAAATAGAAAATACAAAAGCTTGTCGAAAAGACTGGCCGAGTACTACACAAGGTAGGTGAAGAAAAAAAACCGTAACACATGACCAGAAGCGGTACTAGAAATCTGCGTAATACACTTGATAACTGTAGACTCAGGAACCGCCTGAAATGCAAAATTAAGCGATCCATCACCACCAGCACTGGCATAGTCAAGTCTGCACCACCACTGGGAACACCATCAAGAAAAAAATCATTAATTTTATTTACATTCTGTAAGTAATAAGGAACGGAACGACAAGAAGTTGAATTTATATTTAAACATTTAAGCCTTTTCCACATGTCGCCGGGCTTCAGGTGTGAAAATGTAAAATTATAGTACGTTTTTTTCCCCCAACCGATGGTTCGTGTAGTCAGATTACGCAAGGTCTTGTAGTAGTCCCAATGGCCCGGCAAACGAGTCTGCTTAAATCTACGAAGGGCCTTGTCTCTTAGGGCCGGTTGTACCAACAAAGTTCACGATTAGTTCAGCGTGAACTTCGGTTCAAGAAGAGAAATCTGTTGTACAAACTAAGTTCAGCCTGAACCGTCTGTCAATGCCGTCGTCAAGCTAACCGGTGAATATCGGCCGTTCAAGGGCGGTTCAGAAGTTATCTGTCATGTGTTTATGCTACTGATTTGTATTGAGTCATAATTTTTATTGTTTTTGTTTTGTTTTTGAAACTCGTACAAATTTGTGGTAGATTTTAGGTATGTTTTTATTTATTTTATGTCACGAACGTTTGATAGATAAAAACCTTATACATTTTCAAGATTATCGATTAAATCAACCCATTTATGTCTAACTAAAAATGAATATGCTGGCTGTGTTATCGGACGATGAAGATTTCCTGGAATTGGTAGATATAGTCATGCACCCAAGACGGCCAAAAGTGAACAGGGAGAGAGCAAACCAGTTTGAAAAGTGGAGTGACGAAGAATTCCGTGACAGATTTAGATTGTCGAAACCCGTTGTAGAACATATAACAAATGAAATTAATCATGAAATTTCTTCTGAAAGTAACAGGTAAATGCTAAATACTATTTATTACACTACATTTTTGGTGTTATATTGATGTAATAATTACAGAAACCATGCCTTAAGCCCATCCGAAATGGTGCTGATTACTTTAAGATTTCTTGCTTGTGGCTCATTTCTACAAACAACAGGTGATATGTTTGGTGTTGATAAATCAACAGCAAGTAGGACTATTGACAAAGTAACACGAGCAATTGCTAGACTAGCAACTAACATTATCAAAATGGCTAGTACCCCACAAGAAATATCTGAAACAAAACAACAGTTTTATAATATAAGCAGATTTCCAAGATGTATAGGAGCAATTGATTGCACACATATTAAAATCCAGTCACCTGGAGGAAATGATGCAGAAAATTACAGAAATAGAAAAGGTATTTTTTCTATAAACACCCAAGTAATCTGTAATGCAAATCTATACATCACAGATATTGTGTGCCGGTGGCCAGGTGCAGCACACGACGCAAATATATTTAGAAACTGCAATATTAAAAATAAATTTGATAATGGGGAATTTGGCAATGCTCTGTTACTAGGGGATAGTGGATATGGTGTGAAATCTTATATGATGACACCACTAGCCAATCCACAAACTCCAGCTGAGCATTTATATAATGAGGCACAAATCCGTACCAGAAATGTTATTGAACGATGTTTTGGGGTATGGAAAAGACGGTTCCCCATATTATCATTGGGCATTCGACTATCTGTGGAAAAAGTGGAAGCGATTGTGGTGGCTTGTGCAGTTCTTCATAATATAGCACGTTCTATGAGAGATGTGGAACCGTTTAATGCGGGAGAGGTAGGAGATGACATCGATCCAGACCAGCATGAAAATGTACGCAATATAAATGGAGGGAATGGAGCTGTACGTCAAATGCTTATTGCAGATCATTTTCAATTATTATGTAATCATAATTAATGCAATAAATTTTTAAAATTTCTTTTTTTTGTTTTTAATTATTTACTCACATGTTCTACTAACAATAAGTTACGTTATTAATCTAAACAAAATAATCGATAATATATTGAAATATATATTTTAATTGGTATTGTACAAAATGTAAAAAAAAAAATGTATATATTTAGTTTTTATTTCCTTTCAGTATATCCACCTCTAATTTATGCTTCTCTTCTAGCATTTCCAACATTTTGGTTTTTATACGCATATCTGCAGCATGGGCCTCTCTTAACATTTCCATCTTTAGATGATGCTCTTCCAAATAGCATTGTTTTTGGATGTCTGCCAGCTCTTTTTTTGTGTTTGCCCATTGCGTTACCTTACTGCATAATTGGTTTTTTTGACAATATGCTTGTTCTAAAACATGTGATTGTTAAATTCGTGAAAAAACATAACATAAGTATATATAAACAGTACTTTTTACCAATGGGGTCGATTTAGGAGTTCTTAACAACTCCGGTGTATATTTGGCCCAACTTGTAGTAGGTATTTGCTCTACTGCCTGATCATCTGCAACAACCGTATCAAACATTAGAAATTAAGATTTGTATAACGTACTATATAACTAACCATTGTCTTCCATTATTTCTATTTCTACGTGTGCATCCGTAGAATTTGGTACAAGTTGAAGGTAATCATGATCGAGTATTTCCATCTGATTTGTTTCTAAAATAAGAAAAAATTATGAAAACTAAATACACTAATTTTATTCATTTCCTTACCACGATCACCATCGAACATTGACTGCGCACCTGTAAGTTGAATGCCTATCAAATCCTTTATTTCATATTCTATTTGTGAAAACTTTTTCTCTTCAGGTGGTCCGCCTCCAGTTCTTTGTAGGGTTGCCTTTTCAGCAGCAAATTTTTCTTTTGTTCGTTTTTTTAAGTTCTCATATTTACTTTTTAATGTTTTGCTATCACGAAATACTTCCCCGCATATGCCGTTAAACTCATTCGCCAAATCGTTCCAAGTTTCCAATTTTTTTTTATTTGATATAGTATCTGTTTTTTTATTTTCTAACATATATTTATATTTTTTCACTAAAGAAACTAAAGTATGTTCTTCTCTGGTAGAAAAATTTGCCGCCCTTTTTTTATTTTCCATGCTTAAACCAATATTTCGGCAAATTATTATATCACATAACCATAATAACATTCTTACCTTACAAAATTGTTCTTAAAAAAACTAAGAAAATTAACTTGGTTGCGTGATAATATTCTTACTAACTTGAAATACACTGAGAAAATGAACCCCCGAAAACCAAATTATTGCTTTTATATGCCAGAAGTTTACAAAATATGCAAAACACATATTTTAAGACTACCTGCGATTACTGTGGCCTTCGAAAAGTCACGATTGGCGCGAAAAATTCTATCTTCTACCGGTTTATTATATAGAATGTCTATTTCACGTACAATTTTTGTTTGTACCAACTGTTTTCCACAAGCGGTCAACTGACTATCGCTTGACCGGCGTTCGTACAACAGAAGCGCCGCTGAACTACCGTTAACTTTGACAAACAGATCTCGTAACCTCGAAGTTAACTATAGTTGGTACAACCGGCCCTTATAGACATCATAAACCTCACATTATCTGTTAGTCAGGGAGCCGGCCTATCCCCAACTCTAACCGAATGCCTAGGAGCATGTAAATCAAATAGCATTATA
The DNA here is from genome assembly GCA_949128085.1 of Cetonia aurata. Classification (NCBI taxonomy): domain Eukaryota; kingdom Metazoa; phylum Arthropoda; class Insecta; order Coleoptera; family Scarabaeidae; genus Cetonia; species Cetonia aurata. Next base: position 14,428,638 of record OX421889.1, read on the forward strand.
ATTGAGTTTTCAATAAACTCAACCTTTTCGTCCAAATTGGCCAAATAAAAGACATTTTGCCACGGTATGTAACCTAAATCAATAGAAAACGCTGCATGATCGATATTTCTAAAATTCCTAATTATCTTATTAATTGAAACATTTTCCCGTACATTGAAATGAAGTGAACAGAAAATGGTTTCATGATCAGCTAGTTTTGTTCCATCAAGTCCCGAATCAGCCACCATCCGGGTGTCAGACACTAATATCAGATCTAATAAAGATTGTGTATTAGCTGTTTCTCTAGTAGGAACAGTTATTAATTGGGTAAGACCAACAGAATCCAACACAGAAAGAAAATAGGATATATCAGGTGCACTGGGTCGCAACATGTTAATATTAAAATCGCCAAGACATATTATGTGATCGTATTCCAAAGCCATGCTCATATAACATTGCTCAAACATATCACAAAACGGTTTGCAGCCTTGAGAAGGAGATTAATAAAATGCGCCAATAGCTAAGTCTATTTTGTTAATTTTTAAGATAACCCAGACCTGTTCAAGGTCAGAGACAATACGCACAGGTTTCCATTTCAAGTGGTTTCGGAAATACAAACACACCCCCCCACCAAACGAGTCGCGATCCCTACGTAACATACAGTAACCATCAATATTAAGTCGCTCATCAGTCACACCCGCGCTCAACCAGGTCTCACTCACCGCTACTACATCGTAATTATTCTCTTTAATTAATTCAGACAAAGCATCCAACTTTGATGTTATAGATCTAATATTCACGTGTGCAACCCTAAATCCATCCCAATCTACAGCACAATCCACTGTCGCCATTCTATATTAACTTAATGATGCAGTTAATAGTATACATATCAAAATAAATGTCAGATAAGAATCAACAACCTGATCTAAAATCTAACTTATAACTACTAGTAACGTTAACTATTAAAATATAGTGAAATAAATTTCAAATTTTGAAAACTCAGAACCTTAATAAACAGAAGTAAACATCACTTATAAGCAAAAATAAATCACTATTTCCAGGCCCGCACGAAAATTGGACCGAAATGCCACAAACAAATAAATAATTCTCAAGTTAAAGTAAGTAAAGAGGTACTAACTTATGAAATTGTCTGTCCTTGAACCGTCCTTCCCGACTCTGAGCTCGTTTGCCGGCCGACTCCGTCAGCCTCCATGGTTCCCCCGTCCATACCATATAAATCAGTGAAATTATAAATTTTCTTAACTCTAGAATTAATCCTGATCATAACATTGCCGTTCGCACTCCAAACATTCCCATATCCCAGCCTAGATGTAGCTTCCTTTAACAATTGAGCACGTAATTTTGTGAGATCTTCTTTTATTAGTATCTTCGTATGTTTTAACCTTTTTTTTATTGTTGTAAATAAGCTGCTTGATATTGCGACTCACAAATTTTACTAACAGAAGTTTATGTTTTCCCTCCTTTCCAGGTAATCGATGACTAATTTCAATCCACGAAGTCGGTATATTGTTGTATTCCCGTCGAAACAGTGGGTGTGTTTCGGGTAGGGGTTGGGAACCTCAAGTAAAAGTCGCACCTTGGAGTTGTGAATTTATTCGTTTAAAGAACTCAACAGATTTCTACAGCACTACTTTAAAATAAATGGTACTAAGTTAACTAACTAATATACTAAAGTAATTAAACTAATAACAATGAATGAAATGAATTTACTGAATTGAATTTGGAATACTAAATGTTGACTGAATTTTGAATAATGAACGAATGTCTTAAATCTAGGTGTTGCATATATTTATAATCTTGCAAAGGGCGTAGGCGTGGTGGCGAATTTGATAAAACAGAAGCAGTATGAGATATGCCTCTTTCTAACTGTTGACTCGAAACTTACTTCTATTAACAATTGTCATAGCAAGCAAAAGCTTTTCCAAGTAAAGCTGTGAGAGTTAGATATTTCTAATATTGTGTTACATATGTGAGAATGAGTAGATAAAAGAAAGAACTGATATGATACATTGTAACAAACATTTGTTATACGTTATAATACTATACAGGGTTACAACAATATCTAGTTGAAGTTTTTCCTTACACATTTTTACGACTAGCTCGTCGGTTTTTTCGCCCGGTGATTCAGGTATACCATATATACGTAATGAGTTCATTCGAGAATATTGTTCTAAATTGTCACAGCACTTAATCCTCTCGCTAATTTCTTTTTCAACTTTCTTTTCCAAATCACTAATACGTTGGTCTTATTCCGTTGTTTTCGTCTGGAAAAGAGTACTAATCTTTTTCTGTATGATCGATGTTAGTCGGTCTAAAAAACTCTCCGACGTAAGAAGTTTTTCTACTATTTTCAAGACCAAATTCTCTTCTTTAGTTAACTCACGTGCTTGATATTTATCACTCATTTTATATGATGTTAATATAAACGGGAAATGCAGAAGTACAACTGATAAACTATTAGGAATTACTAAAACACTACGGGAACACGCTAGCTGAGGAGCACACGTCTACTCCCCACAACAGTTCATCGCAGAATTCAATCTTAATATTGCTGTACAATTAAATGTCTTTGTTGCGTGCTGACAGGGCATTTCAAATGTTTCCAAATTAGGGAAATGATCAGAGTGCCTAAAGTTTTTGCAACATTATAACATTATATAAGAGATATCTTCATGGTTATTTTGTGATAGGAGTAAGTAAATTGAACTAACATACTAGTATTAGTGATAATAATGTGGCTTAAAAATAGTTGGCTAAATAGAGATTATGGTAGAATATTCGATTAAACAATACGAGATTATAAAGTAAGGCACTCTCTGATTGTCTGAGATCCCTAGTACACACATAATTAGACCATCTGTCTATTATGTTTCCTGATTCATGATTTGTAACATAGAGGGTGAGTGAATGAAACTAACTAGGCGAGAGTACTAGTATTAGGCATGTCTGTGTTATTTTTTACCTGGAAACGAAGCATCAAATACGTCCTTAGGATAATCCCCAAAGGGGGGCTCTGGGTATAGTCTCCTCTGGGCGTCAGGACTCTGTAGCGCTGTGGGGTGCTCAGTGATAGAGGGCGATAGTAAGGCCTCTAGAGGAATCTGACTCGGAGGATCGTTGCGGGATTGTCTTCGTTTTGGGTGATGTTGAGGTTTGGACAGAAAGTAAGTAGTCATACTGTCCCATATGCCAGCAAGTAAATGATATCCAAATCCGTAGTTCTCATGAAGGGCCTTCATATGGATCAGGGTGTCCAACATAAACTTAATGGTCCGGGCAACAATATAAAGCCCTAACATCCCTGCGCTGATGTTTCCGAACATTGAAAACCAACCCCATAACTCTGCAGCAAATCGTAATGGCTTCTCCCAGTGTAATTTATAGGGAGCTCTACATAGCACGAGGCAGATTGTCTTACTGTGACCTCCACAGGTTGGCATCTGAACATATAGATCGCTTCCCCCATCAGCACGGCTGTAAACCCTGGTTTTTTTGTTATATGCAAAGGCAAACTCTACAGGATCAATAACAGCTAAACTCAGGAGGTTCTGAAGAGTTTGCCTATGAATGGTACATTGTTCATAATCGAGCTCAACATATAACCGTTGCAAATTTGATGCTATATTCTTGTCCAAATATACAAGTTTGCTATTTATGTATAGCATTTGATCTATTGCCTTTGTGTACACCTCCTGGTAAGGGAGTGTCCAGTACACGTCATTCTTGAAAGCAATTAGTAATTGGGGATGTTCTGTGAGGTACACTTCCATATGGCATAACTTAGTTCGCTGATGTTTCTCCACAACAAACACTTTTTCATCATTCTCTACCAGGATGCTAGTAACATTATAACCTGTATGGCTTCTGTATGTGGATACAGTTGCTATTCCCTGGTATATCACTGCATGCCGGTTTGGTAGACAGGCCTCCTCTGTTGTGATTTCCCAAGTAGATTCTCCATCATCGTGGTCCATGCAGTACCCTGAGATGTACTCGCACGAGAGACCTGATCGAAAGTGGAGGAGACCAGTTTTCAATCCTCTCGTACCTAAATGGGCACTTGTGGTTATAGTAGCAGTACCAACTACACTGCAAAAAATTACAGTAATTTTACTGTGTATATCGGGAATATTACATGTAATAACGTTGTGAATTTACTACGATAAATCATATAAAACAAGGTTTACAGGTTTTCCCGATTTACACAGTAAAATTACTGTAATTTTTTGCAGTGTACCACTACAGAAGTGTAACTACCAAAAGGATCTATATAAGGTGCACCATTACAAGCTCCAGAGGAGTCTACCTTCCCAGCTAATGTAAGTGAATGTGTTACTGTAGAATTAGGTCTCAAGTTTGTAATAATAATGCCATTTGCTAAGGCTAATGACCGTGTCCTGTGCATATGCCTACATACTTGTGCACCCACTTCATGAACATAACTCGCAAGTGAGTTTGTCACCACTGATACATGAGAATGCATTCCGCAGTAATAGACATTCCTGGTTATATGCACCTTACACTGCATGACCATTACAGGAGAGACGTCAACAATTTGAATCAACTGGATATCATGTTTATGATCACTGATGTTAAGATTCTGTTTGTAGCACTCACCTATAGTAGCAGCATCCAACACTGTATAATTTGTGGTGAGAGATCCACAGTCATAAGCTATAAGAGAAGATGCAGGTTTAATTGCCATTGCTAGTAGGACTACTGAGGTGAGAACCTGAAGAGCTTTCCGCTTCTTTACCAGCTTTTCCGCTACACGAGCTTTTCTCCTCCAAACCCTGAATATGCTCGCCGGGTGTGCGGGTACATTAAGCACAGGACTCAATGCCATCACGTATTTCAACTCTGCTATCGACGCCTCTGCATAACGGCATATAAATCTTCTGAGGTGAGATGCTACCATAGGGTAGTACAGATGATCGAGAGCATTTGATATTAAATCATCATGCTCGAAGGCGTTCCATGCAGGTACTCCTGAATTCGGAGGCAGTTCGCCTGTAGCGGTTGGTGGCAACTCATTTTCCTCAGTAGGAACAGTGGGCACAGGTATTGATGCTGCTATGTCCGGAGTCGACAGTGATCTATCAAGAGGTACCCTCGGTCTACCAATAGGCATTGGAGGCTCAGATTGAAAATTCAATCTACTAGTAGAGGGTACTGATAAGTTCAACGAATCAGAGTTGAATGTAACATGACGGGCTGGAGTACGACTCATGTCTATGTATTCGTTCTCTACTGCTGGTCTAGGTACCTCGTAAGTAGGTTGAGGGAAGTTTCGGTAGCTATGTTCAGAATCGGAACTAAATGAGTCTGACATGAGAGTATATACCAAAGCAATGTATACAAGCGGATTATATGATAATATTTGTACTAAGATAATGTAGATAGTAATGATACAATGTAGATATAACAATAGATTACAAGGCCTATAAATTAATTCCTAATATAACATATATATGAGATTATAATGATAACAAAAGTTAAAATACACAAAACACAAAACAAAATTACATAAAATATAAGAAAAACATGTAGCGAGATATAGAAATTTGGATATATCTTCGTTACGATTACGATTACATGAACATATCCTAGATAATACAGTATTACCTTATCTGCTTTTCACGTTGTTTTGTATGTAGTACTTTTGCTCTTTTTCTAGATCCTACAGATCTAGTCATCACAACAACCTCACCCTCATTCATTGTAAATAGAAAACAATAGCACTATTTTACTATTTCACAAACAACCAGGCACACAAAGCATGCGACGCATTGTTAAAAACAAAAACTGCGTTTTGAAACACGAATAAATGTAACCCAATACTGCGCTTTGAAACGTAGCTTCAATTTCCACTACGAAATGCTATAAGAATTACAGCGTTTTGAAACCCTGCCTTCAATGCATTAAAAGCGTTTCGTTTTAAAGCATCTAACACCATCTTTACCTAAAAACTCGAACTTTGGTCAGAAACTGCGTTTTGGAACGTCACTCCTCATATGTATGTATATAAGTGTATAAATAAAAACGGGATTTATATGAGTCAATAATATAAAAATGTAAATGACAGAATAACAAAAACACGTACAGACAAACAACATATTAAAAGAATAAATAAATAAATACTGGGTTATATCTTGCTGGTAGGATTTCAACAGTTTTAGTGGGGCACCGCGAATGCCGTAGTTCAAGTAGATCAACGGAATCAAAGGCTTTACTTAAATCGAGCAGATTTATGTCGGCGTAAGCGTTATTTTCAAAAGCAGCCTGGATGAAGTTGTTGACTACCAAAATACTTGTCGTCACGGAGCGTCCCTTGCGGTACCCGTGTTGGTCATCGCAATACTTTTTCTAAGTATTTTACTAGTCTTCCTACGATAGCCTGCTCGAAGATCTTAGAAATAGCTGGTAATATGCTGATTGGTCTGTAGGTTTCACAAGCGCTACTATCCCCCTGTTTATGTACTGGAATTACTTTTGCCACTTTCAGTTGACTTGGAAATACTCCTTCTGCTACACATCTGTTGAAAATGTCTGCAAGTGGGTTACTTATAGTGGCCTTAATTTGCTGCAGGAAGTATACTGACACATTGTAAACATCTAATGTGAGCTTCGTTTTCACCTGCTGTATTATTTTCTGTATTTCCTCAGGTGTTATTGGATAGAAGACAAGAGATCCTGCTTCGTGTATTTGCACCATTTGAAACAACTGCAAGGGTGACACAGCACCTGTTACGCTACCTGCTGTTCGTTCGCCTATGTTGCAGAAGTATTCGTTGATTTCCGAAGCTGTTATCATCGACGACCTGTCTGCACTTGCCTTTGCATTTCCTGTTTCCCTATTGATTACATTGCATATTGCTTTAACTTTATTGGTGGATGACTGTATATATTGTGCGTTCTGTTATTGTTTATTCTGCGTCTCTTTTTCTATATACTCCTTTCTAATATGTAGTTCTCGCTACAGTGCTCCACGTGTCTAGCATGTTCTTTATCTTCCAGTATTCTTCTGAATCTTTGCTATTGTATACCTTAGGATTCGTCTTTTTTGTCTTTTCAAACGTTAACATGCAAATAACATCCTATTTTGTTTTATTCTAAAATTTTTTTTTCTTTGTTTTTCCCTGGTTTTGATTTTGTTTTCGTTTGAAAACAACCGTGCATAGATTTTGCATTTACAGTTCTAAACATTAAAATTTAAATTTATAGTTTTGTATGGATAATTAACTTTTTTTATTCTAATTTATTGAGTTGTACGAGTACTCGATTTGGTTCCGTGTTTAATAATAAGGTTGTTATAGATACTACTTAAATTGTTTATGTCACATTTGTCGTTAATAGCATTTTTGTGATTTTTTTACTGCCATATTTCTTTAAAAAGTCTTTTTTGATAATTATTTTCAGTATTTAAAATTTTTGTTTCATTAAAATTAAATGTATGTCCTTTGTCTATTGCATGTTTTATTAATGCAGCGGCATTATATGTATTTGTTCTTACACTATATTTTTCTATATATTGTTTACTTTGTCCAATATAAATTCTATTTGTTCTTTTGTTTTTGTGAAAAATGAGTTGTTTGAATTATTTGGTTTATGCGCTATGTGTTTGTTATATTGTTTCAATAATTTTTGTAGATTTTCTGATAATTATTGGATATAAGGTACGGAAATGTATTTATTATTTTCTTCGGTGTTATTACTTAATTTTTTCCCTCTCTGCCAGTTGTATAATTCTGTTTTTTAAGTTCCTATTTATAAAATTGATTGGGTAATTATTATTTTTTAATATATTTCTAACTTTTTCTATGGTTTGTCTCAATTTAAATTTTTCTGAGATAGCAACACAACGATCTACTAAATTATTAATGGTACTAATTTTATATTTAATTGGCGTTTGTGAAAAATGATTTAAATATCTGCCACAATGGGTAGGTTTAATAAACCAATCTGTGTATGTATATTCTTCATGTGAAATTTGCAAATCTAAAGAATTTATGGTTGAATTTATCTCATTTTCTAACGTGAACTGCAAACCAGGATGATAAGAGTTAAATTTGCGCATTGTTTCAGGTGCGTACACTACCACAGGTCTTACTGCAGTTTAATAAACCCTTAGTTTCGTCATCTTGCTTATAATAAGGATAAAGATAATTGCATTCTCAATAAATTTAACTCTTATCATCATCGTTTGCAGCACGTTAGAACATGAGATAAATTCAACCATAAATTTTTTAGATTTGTAAATTCTTGCGAGTTAATCCCGTTGTTGTAGAAATCTAAATAAGTACATAAATTAATAAATAGAAAACAGTATAATTTGCATATAAGTTTTTTTTATTACACACATTTACACATCTTACACGGAGAAACCGATTTATTTGTATCAAGCAAAATTTGTTTAGCTCAATTAAATTATTTCTTTCTATATCGGCAAACAAAGTTATATTTCATTCAAACAAATAATTTTGTTGTCCATATTTTGTAGATTTAAGTAAATTTTCGGTTGAGTTAATTATATTTTTATTTGGTGCAAGTATATGCTAGATAGTTATTTAATTCATTCGAAATTATGTTTTGGTTAAAGCAATGACATAACTCCTAGAAACTATCATAAAAATTGTATACGATAAATAAATATGCAGCACTAATGACTATATGTTTACTTGCAGGAGCAAAACATTTAGTACCGCCAAAAGAAAGGAATTACTTTAATAGATTTAATTATTTAGTTATAGTTACTGAATTCAAGGGTGCGTTTACAGTTAATCAGCGGGAATTCAAATGACACATATTTTGTTGTGATATACTTTGCCCAAACTTGTAATTTGGAAATAACAAAATATTTATGAAGAATAGTGTAGCGGTCAATTGAAAAGAGGCGTCGAAAAAAGTTAATAATAGGAAAATTTGAAAATATATTTTTCCATCATTTCACTGTGTTTTTTCTTGATGAGCTCTTGATTTTAGTTACGTAAATTAGTTATTTCATTTAAGAAAATATTATAAACTTGAAGAAACTGAGAGTATTTAAAAATGGTGGCCACCTTCTTTTAATTCTCTTGCTATTAACTTTTTCTACATCTTTTTTTATCTGCTATTATCCATTTATAATAAGTTTAAACAGGAGGTACACACTAAAAAATATTATACATTTCCTACGGAAAATTCCTGTAACGTATAAGGTAAATTTACCAAAAATTGGAAAATATACCTAACGTTTTCTAGTAAATTTCCCAATTTTTAGTAATTTTACCTTATACGTTACCTGAATTTTCCGTAGGAAATGTGTAATATTTTTTAGTGTGTAGCTTATGCAACTATTTACTACTGTGGGGTGAAGTTAGTTATAATGTAGAGGGGAACACGCCCACGCGCATGTGTCTAACCTTGTAATAATTAAATTAGTGTTTTAATATTCAATAAACAACAACAAAAGGAAGTAGTGTGTGTCTGCGTATTTCTACAAACCCAATCCCTACAAATTTTGGGGGCGCAACCGGAATGGAAGCAGAAATACAGCAGGACAACGCTTAACAACGACGAAAATATTTTTGTACACAACAGATGTTAGGGTTTGTTGAATGTGCGCATGCTTCTATCGGCTTGGTTAAATATTTTTATTTGAATTGTGTCAGTTGTATTAGTTATGGTAGGTTATGGTTAAATATGAAAAACGTTACTAAATTTTTATTAAAATTTCATTTATAGAGTTAAGTTATAAAGTTTATTGAAAAATTGTGTGTCAGTTTTATCATTTATGGAATTATTATGTTTATAAATTTGGATTATTTCAAGTATAGTTCGTGCTTTATAGTTTTGTTCTTGGTTTAGGATTGAAACATTGTTAAAATCAAATGTATGATTTTGTGTTATTTCATGTTTTTTTTAAAGCTGTAAGATTTTTGTTATATTTGTGTATTGAAGAAGCTGACGTTATCCAGTACATAGCTAGAAGGGGCTAAATACACGTATAGCAAGATAGGCATTATATTTAGAGGATTACGATTATGAAATTGTTCATAGGATAGGTTCAGCGATGCGCCACGTCGATGCCCTTAGCCGATACCCAGTATATCAAATTCACGTGGAGGATACTGTCACAGCTCAAATACGAAAAGCTCAGGACCGTGACGAAAGAAGTCTTACTATCAAAGAAATATTAAAGAAGACGGACGGATACGACAACCATTTCCTGCAGAATGACGTGCTCTATAAGTTGGAGGATGGGAAGGAACTACTTGTTATTCCAGGCGATATGCAGATGGATATTGTGAAGATGGTACACGAGAGAAACCATTTTGGAAAGAAGAAGACTGAAGATGTGATCAATCAAGACTATTACATTCCGAAGCTAGGTATAAAAGTGGAACGATGTATTTCTAACTGCATAAAATGTATTTTGGCAAATAGAAAAACCGGAAAGCAAAAAGGGTTACTTAATCCTATACCAAAAGAGGGGGTACTACTGCATACCTACCATGTAGATCATTTGGGACCGCTAGAGTCAACAAATAAGAATTGCAAACATATCTTAACTGTTATAGACAGTTTCACCAAATTCGTATGGCTGTACCCTGCGAAGTCGACCACAAGTGGAGAAGTTATTGCCAAATTGCAGATACAGCAAAAAAAAATTGGAAACCCAGCTCTCATCATATCTGACAGAGGAACGGCTTTCACTTCAGATGAATCCGAGCGGTATTGCAAGGAAGAAAATATAGCCCACCCCTGCGTCACGACTGGCTTGCCTAGAGCCAATGGACAAATAGAACGGGTAAATTCCGTATAATAACAAAATTGTCGCTCGAAGACCCAACGAAATGGTATCGATACGTTGACCAAGATCAGCGAATCATAAACTCTTGTCAAAGAAGTACATTTTACACCATTCGAATTGCTAACTGGTGTCAAAATTCGAAACAACGAACGCATAAAAGAAATGATCAACGAAGAAATGTGACTTTTGCTGAAAACAGAAATAAACTACGCGATGAGCCGAAGAAACAAATCTTAAAATGTCAAGAAGAAAATCGTAAGACCTATAACCTCCGAAGACGACCAGCTCAACAATACAGTGTAAATGATGCTGTGGCTATAAAAAGAACCCAGCAAGGGCCAGGCCTCAAACTAAAGTCGTAATATTTAGGACCCTATAAAATTACTCGCCTTAAAACGAAAGACACATATGAAGTTGTGAAAATTGGTTTAAGCGATGGCCCAGCAAAAACCACTACGTGCTCCGAATTTATAAAACCTTGGGTTAAGGGGGACGATAATAACAACGAATAATTCGCGGACGAATTTACTAACGATGGCTGAGATGTGGGGTGAAGTTAGTTAAAATGTAGAGGGGAACACGCGCACGCGCATCATTGGTGCACTATTTAGTATAGACGTAGACGTTAAGCTGTAAAGATGTGTCTAACCTTGTAATAATTGAATTAGTGTTTTAATATTCAATAAACAACAACAAAAGGAAGTAGTGTGTGTCTGCGTATTTCTACAAACCCAATCCCTACACTACCACCTTGTACCGTGATGAATGCCAATACCTCGCCTTCAATCCTCGCACCAGTTGATGTCTCGCAAAGTGCTGACAAGGTTCCGGCATACCAGCTCCGATCCCTTGATACAATATATTATTTCTTAAATCTATTTATTTCTATGTAGTGGGACTTTCCGTGGCAATATTAATTAATGAAATACCTATACATCAAATGATTATGTAAAATTTATTGAAGGTACATATTATAGAAATGTAGGCATATAGGAAGGTATTAGATCAGATTGGATTTTATTTTATTATTAAATAGGTATTACCTACGTTAATACAACGATTATTGTATATGTACGTGTATCTACGTTGATACCTACAATACGTATTCACATAACGCACGGAATTTAATTAAATATGAGAAAGAATATAGAATTATAAGTATATATAAACAATGAGATAGTACATACAAACCTTCGAAGATTGGTAGTAAATCCTTGAAGACCCAAACTTCTAATAATTCTTTGGTATCCATTTCACAGTTTTCATAAACACAACAGCCACCAGTAGCAAAAAACATTAATATGATGGTACTCCGTTGCAAGAATAGACACGATTCATATGAATACTTTTACTACGTGAAAATGTGGTAAAAACTTAATAAACACTGCAGATGGCTGTAACGCGTCTGATTGGTGCTTTTAGGAGGGAATTGCGTTTGGTAGTTTTAAATATAATCCCTTATTTGATTTAAACAAATAGATTTAATCCCGGCAACCAAATTCTTCCTTCACCTAATAATTTAGTTATGCTAAAAAAACAAAAACATTTCAACAAAATAATTTGTTTATCTCAAACAACGTTTTATTTTGTATTTGATTGAGGTAAGAATTTATACATTTGAATCAAGAAAATATAAGATAACAAAAATAATTTGTTTTCGGCAATTAAATCGGTTTTTCCATGTATTATTGTTATTATTTTAGCAACTATTCTCAGACAATTATAGCACTGAGAACAGCACAGGCTATACCGCCATTTAGTGTATCGGAAAGGCTAGCCTCGAACGTCACAGGGCCCTAGAACAAACGCAATCAATTTTACAAAACCTTCGACAAACATCAAAGCAAACCCTTACAGTAATAAGAAATGGAACCACTGCCGAGGTACTGTACTCGATCGTTTGACCCGCAGTGAGTGGACAAGTAGTATTTATTGATTTGCATCCATCCGGCTGTGGTACGGGATAATTAAAAGTAAGGCCAGACCTGGTCACTTTAAGTTTTGGAATCAAATCTACTGAGTTATAAGCTAGAAACAGAGAAGTTATGGAACTTAATTTGTTTACACATCGCGATTTAAAGAACATACGTGCAACAAACTTAACAGTCAATGTGACGGTCGATCCTGCCGAAATCGTACACGGTGATGTTGAACAAGTGTTGACGCACACATACAGGGGTAGTGGCCATCCATTACTACCTTGAAAATTAAAATATCGTCATTTATTTAATAAATAATATTAGTATAATTTGTCCAATACTTACAACTACTAACTGGGGTTGGACAAGCATAAGCAAAGAACAGCAGTCCTGAAAACACAACTAGGTGAACTATAAGATTAGCCATTTTCGATTTTATTTATAGCAAAGTGACTTCACTATTCGTACTGCACAGGAATACTGAGTGACTTTCGCTCTATATATAGTTAGAAATAGCAGACACAAAATGGTAGGGTGCAAATGCAAACAACATGTATGTTCTTATATTTTGATAATGGTTAGATTTGAGTAGCATAAATACTTTTCGATAACAACTTTTTATTTAAATTTAGCTAGATAAATATTATTTTGCTTTTTTGTTTTAAACAACTGTGTAGTATTGTAAGTCAAAACAAGATCAATTTGACATAAATACAAAAATATTTTCGGCGGGAAATGTTAATAAGCAGAAATAAATATTTTGTAGGCACACAAAGAAAAATATTTTTGTATATGGAACAATATTTTTTTAGTAAACATGTAGTAATTCACAACACAATTAATAGTTAAGCATACAAATGCGATTGGTAAATTGTACTATACTCAACGTCGTAATATTTCGTATCTCAAATTATATTTCTCTTAAAAAAATGGATATTTCAGCTGTTATTAAGAAGCAATGTATATTCATAAAAACTATATATTTGTATGCATAAAGAGCCAAGCAAAGGATAAAATTGGGCGCAAATACTTTGCGTACGACAAATCTTCTTTAAATTATACTTAACTTGAAACGACTGCATGTATTATAAGATAAAAAAAAATAATATACCTAAAAAGAAATTCATATTAAGGAATCACTACTGAGGATATTCAATTATTTTGGTTTTTGTAGTTTAATATTGTGGTAGATTATTTGAGTGTTGCTGGTAGAAGTGGGCCACCACATACGGGGCGGGCTCTATATGGAAAAGCATATGATTTCTTGAAATCTTTTTTCTTTGGTTGAATGCTAGACCTTTGTATGTACAATTTAAAATTATTTTGAATTATACAGGGTGTTCGAAAAGAAAGATCCGTAATAACGTTACCTTTTTTTAAATGGAACACTCTATATATAATGACATATTTGGAATCTAACGACCGAATTAGGGCAAGTTTATGTAATACTCTATATTGCTAAAACCATGGGTTTTCGATATTTCAAAATTTATGAAATTGCAGTACAAACTGTAAGTTTGATTTTTACTGTGTAATTCAAAATTAAACACAACTACCTACATTCATCATTCAACTAAGAGGCTAAGCAATGAAATGAAGTGGAATTTTAGTCATACAGTTATACAGAGTGTTTAAAAACGCTTGTTTTAGTTTGATGACTTTTGCAGTAAATTAACTTTCTTATCTTAAATAGAACACCCTATATCTAATGGTACTATCCAACGTAGAATTTAATTCCCTTTCAAAATATATTAGGGTTGCCTATACCTAACATGAATAGTTTTCTCGTGGTTCGCATTTAATTTTTCCGGGGACTACATTTAATACAATTTATTTAAATTTAGTTGGCTTAGACATCGTTACTAAGCATGTATAAACAATTTATCATATTTGACAGCATTCAAAACCGACTTTGGTTGAACTGTCAAATTTATGGTTAAATTGTTATAAAAAATTAAAATTTATTCTATTCAAGAGAGAAAAAATCAACATGATTTTAACAATTGCTGAATGCGAAGAAAACTGTTTCCTTGCATCAAGGGTGAATACCCAAAAATATCCAGATAGATCACATCCCGGAAAAACTGCGTTTGAAAGCGTACTTCAAATGTTTGGGCTAACTGGAAGCGTAAAATATGAGAAAGGCAACCGACGACGGAAGTCCATTGTAGGAAATGAAGAAAACGAGTTTCTTGTAGTCGGATGTATTATAGAAAATCCTCATACCAGTCATCGCAAAATTAGTCGAGAAACAGGAATAAGTAAGCAATTTGTTGATTATTAAAAAATAAAAATTTCACCTGTACCATATTCAAATGCATCAACAGATTAGTGAGAAGGGCTTCCAGTGTCGTCTTGACTTTTGTGTATGGGTTTTGGATAAATGCAGAAATGAAATTTTGTTTAATTCTGTTTTATTTTCGGGTGAATGTTCTTTTCACAAAAATGGTTTTGTAAACAGACACAACTTTCATTTTTACACTGATGAAAATCCACATTTCATCCGGATTCTAACCACCAACGTATGGGGAGGAATCGTGGAGTTAAATATAATAAGTCCTTATTTCTTTAATGGTAATCTTGATAGACCATCTTCAAGAGCTTTTGGAAAATATTCCTTTAGCTGTAAGAGAAAGTGTATGGCTACAATTAGATGGTGCCCCAACATATTTCCATACTAACGTTCGGGAGCAGCTGAATGTTCTAATTCCAAACAAGTGGCTAGGCAGAGGTGAACCACAATTTTTTTTTTGTGGGGATTTATTAAAGATAAAGTATATGCTACACCTCCGAGTATACTAGAACATATGAAAGAAAGGATAATAGGTGCTTTACAGGCTACTACCCCAGATATGTTAACAAACGTGCATTAATCATTTTTCTAAATCATTTTAAACATCTGATTTAGAAAAGAATATTGATTGTGTTTGTTTATATTTTTTCCATCGCACATGCTTATTATTGGGTGTATATCTTTTTTATTTGTTTTGTTTATGTAAAAATTACAATATTTCAAAAATTTACTTTAGCTAATAGACTTAAAATATACTGATTTATTTTATTAAAATTCCTGCAAACCCTGAAATATATTTAAAAATTTTTCTAACGATAAACAATTGATTGCTGTCGAATAATGATAAATTGTTTATACATGCTTAGTAACTATGTCTAAGCCAACTGAATTTAAATAAATTGTATTAAATGTAGTAAATTCTACGTTGGATAGTATCATCACATATAGGGTGTACTATTTAAGATAAGAAAGTTAATTTACTGCAAAAGTCATCAAATTTAAACAAGCGTCTTTGAACACTCTGTATAACTGTGTGTCTAAAATTCCACTTCATTCCATTGCTTAGCCTCTTAGCTGAATCATGAATGTAGGTAGCTGTGTTTAAATTTGGGTGACACAGTAAAAATCACTTACATTTTGTACTGCAATTTCATAAATTTTAAAATATCTCGAAAACCGATGGTTTTAGAAATATGGAATATTACATAAACTTGCCCTAATTTGGTCGTTAGATTCCAAATATGTCATTATATATAGGCTGTTCCATTAAAAAAAAGGTAACTTTGTTATGGATCTTTTTTCTCGAACATCCTGTATAATTCGAAATAATTTTAAATTGTACATGCAAAGGTCTAGCATTCGACTAAATAAAAAGGATTTCAAGAAATTATATGCTTTTTCATACAGAGCCCGCGTGGTATGTGGTGGCCCAGCCTGTATATTTGCAGCTAGTGTATTGTAGTAACCCACAACACGTAAATATAGAAACGTGTTTGCTAAATTTGAAGTTTGAAGTTATGACATTTCTTAACCGAAGTCATATTTTTCTTCAAAAATTGCATGTCACATTGAGAAATTTCTACACATTTTCTTAAAGTCCACCATGGCAAAGTTTTATATCTATACTATAGTTCAATAGATATGCTCATATCAGTCATTTAGGTACCTTTTAGCCCATCAAAACATTATTGTAACGGGAGTAATCTACCGACATTACTGTCGCGAGACTAATTCAAAGTATTTTATTTTTATTGAATGGTAACCTATAATTGTTTAAATGGCGTCATAAGTTTGTGTGAAAATTGCAAAAGTGTATCGATAAAGGTGTAGTACATGGTCATTCGATAAAATCTATAACAAAATCCAGTGATTGTAACGTCAAAAATAATTCATCAAAGATCACGCGTGTTAGGAGTTCTTTTATTTTATGTATGTTTGTTGAATTGAATTTTGTTTATGCATTTGGTCACGGAGACCGTATGCACCCGTGTAAGTAAGAATTAGTGTCGCCATCAAGAGCGTGATTATTTGAAAAGTGTACGAATAAGTACACTCACGGACACCCAAAATGTCCGGTCTAATGCGTAGTCTAAACGCCACGTGCAAGTCGGGTGTATGGAACGTTACGCTCACACTGTGACTCAGACCGGACATCTTCGGTATACATTTGAATTACTGACAACCATAGCTGGGTCTCTTATTACTCAATACTGTGTAGAAGACTTGTAGAATGTTGGACGCGTTTCTCTTAGGGCCGGTCTTTCAATCTCCTAATAAAGTTCCGAATAACTGAAATAACTGTCTTTCTACCAACTAATAAAAATTATGTAGGTAATAGTAATAAGTTTATTCTCCTAAAATGTTATTGCGTGGTTGAAGTAGCCAATAAGTACTATTAGAACCATAATAAACTTATCAGAAGTCTCTAAATGTCGCCAACACAATCAAAAAAGTTTTAAATTAATTGAAATTATTATTATAAACGAGAAACATGGATATTTTTGAAGATTTCGGCGAGTTTGTGGAAGATGATTTGGACAAGCTTCTTTAAATATTTAATCGTGACAGACAGTATAAGTATTAGCGAGCCTCATATAAATTATTTAAACAATTGGAATGATGAAGAATTTGTCAAGAGATTTAGATTGTGTAAGTATTTGTATAGCGCTGTCATTTATTGCTTGCTGTAAACCTTATGGGATATTACAAACATAAAATAGGGTCATGAATATACCGAATAACTATTAACCTAATAAATATTCGTTGAAAGACGGTCTGTTTTTATTTACTTAATATATCTTCCTTATAACTTATTAGCTAAATTGTTATTCGATACATTTATTAGCAGATTGAAATACCGAGCCGACAGCTATTATTTATAGGGTTTATTGCTAACATTGTTCATTGTTAATATTGTTTATTGTCAAAATTGTTTATTGTTAACATTGTTCATTGTTAATATTGTTTTTTGGCAATATTGTTTACCGTTAACGTGGTTCACTGTTAATATTGTTTATTGTCAAAATTGTTTATTGTCAATATTGTTTATTGTTAACATCTTTCATTGTTAATATTGTTTATTGTCAAAATTGTTTATTGTCAATATTGTTTATTGTTAATATTGTTCATTGTTAATATTGTTTATTGTCAAAATTGTTTATTGTTAGTATCGTTTATTGTTAATATTGTTCATTGTCTATACACTGTGTTTTGATAATCTAAACCTCTTGATAAATCAGGATGAACTATTTTAACTACACAGAAAAAAAGAATTTTTTAAGTGAAAGAAATATATTTTTTTGGCATCATTTCATTAAGTGAAAGCAATATTTCTTTGATACAAAAAAATATGAAGATTTTATTTGTTTCAAAGAATAGATAATTTTGATATCATGTGCAAAAAAAAATGTTTCTTCTGTTCAAAGAAATGCATTTATTGATATCGTTTATTTAACTGAAAAGAAGAGCTGCTTTGACCGGGTAAACGTTGTTTCAACCCAGGCAACCAAATTTAAATTTGCCACAATTATTTTTTGTAACTTCAACATAAAGGTATTAAAATAACTATTAATGTAATACAACATTATCAGTAATTTCACGATTCACCGTTGAAGTTACAAAAAATAATTGTGGGAAATTTAAATTTGGTTGCCTGGGAAATATGTTTAAAAAACTAGAAAACGTGTATGCCGATCGCTATTTTTATCAAGTGCATCGATTTGAATATTTATTACTGCTTCTTACAAATTTATTTCCAAAGTGTAAAATACAATATATGTACTAAAATTGTCTGTTTTAGGCCCGGTCTTTCAATCTCCTAATAAATGTATCTAATAACAATGTAGCTAATAAGTTATTAGGTAAATAAGAGCAGATCGTCTTTCAACGAATATTTTTAGGTTAAGGACACGTATTTCAAACTTCTAATAAAGTTCCTAATAAAAGTTATTAGCTGAACTTGAAATAACTGTCTTTCCATCAACTAATAAAAATTATGTAGGTAATAAATTGGTTTATTCTCCTAATATCTTATTGAGTGCTTGAAGTAGCCAATAAGAATTATTAGACGCTTAATAGCGTATCGAAAATCTCTGAAAGTTCTCAAAACAACAATTATGTTATGTTTTCAAGTTTGGAATTATTTATGAACCAGACATTTTTAAAGATTTCGAGAATTGTTTTTGGAAGGGCTTTGGTCGATCTAGTTAAAATAGTTCATCGTGATTTATCAAGAGGTTTAGATTATCAGAACAGTGTACAGACAATAAACAATATTGACAATGAACAATATTAACAATAAACGATACTAACAATAAACAACTTTGACAATAAACAATATTAACAATGAACAATATTAACCATAAACAATATTGACAATAAACCATACTAACAATAAACAATATCAACAATAAACAATATTAACAATAAACAATATTGACAATAAACAGTATTGCAAAAAAATAATATTAACAATGAACAATATTAACAATGAACAATATTAACAATAAGCAATATTGACAATAAACAATTTTGACAATAAACAATATTAACAATGAACAATGTTAACAATAAACAATATTGACAATAAACAATTTTGCCAAAGAACAATACTGACAATAAAAAATATTAACAATGAACAATGTTAAAAATAAACAATATTGACAATAAACAATATTAACAATGAACACTGTTAACAATAAACAATTTTGACAATAAACAATATTGACAATAAACAATATTAACAATGAACAATGTTAACAATAAACAATATTAACAATGAACCACGTTAACAATAAACAATATTGGCAATAAACAATATTGCCAAAAAACAATATTGACAATAAAAAATATCCACAATAAACAATATTGACCATGAACAATAACAAGAAACCCTATAAATAATAGGCTTTCGAGTCTTGTCAACAAGTTTTCATTCGTTATAAATTATTAACTTTACCTTCCATCTTAATTCTTAACCTTGCACTTCATGCCTATGACAATATGAATAAATTTCAACTTAACAAAGACAAATATGACTACCTTACTAGATGTAGAAATGACTTAGCGTTGCCCAAGTCTAGATTAACTTTATTTCAGCAGTCCCCAGAGGTTCTCGCTATTAAAGTATACAACAAACTCCCAAAACATCTGAAAAATCTTCCACGTGTACGTGCGTGATCTATTGTTGGTGAATGGGTTTTATTCCCTACATGAGTTTTTAATTCATAAGTTCAACTAATAATATTTTATAATTATTATTTCCTTCAGTGTGTCTTTATGATCTTTATGATCGCTGTTACTATTGTCATTGTTACGTACGTGCAGTCAAGTACTAGATTTGTATTAAAAAATGTAATGTCATGTCAATAGTCGATATCAATAAATCAATACAAAAAACTATTGCTTCAATTCAAGAATTTAACATTGGTCCTTCGAGCCGGATACATACGTGTGACAATTTGGATTACCTTCAAAAACAGAGGATATAGCGGCCACGAGAAAAGTGTGATCGGCTATCCTACAGGAAAGAGCGATATAGGGATAAGATTATCCTACAAGAAAGTGTTCTATCACTAGAATAACGGGCAATACAAGGTACAAGTGACAAGTGAAGGGTGAGCTATCAAATTCTTCTATTTTCCTTTATTATTATTCCCTATTTCTTATAACGACATGTCAACTTCTGATAATACAACATTAAGGCGAAAGCGCGGGGGTATAAAGAGGCGATTAACAGAATTTCAGAAATATATACAAAGTAAAGTCAATATGGATATCGCACCAAATAAGATATTGTTAACAGAATTAGAGGTTAGATTGGAAAAGGTAAAGTGCTTATACGATGAATTTTTTATGGTACATGATGCCATTGAGGTAGAAAGTGAAGAAGTTGATGATACGGAAATACAAACGTTTGAATCGAACTATTTTCCTACTATTTCTAGTGCACAAGTACTAATAGATGATATGAAAAAGATATTAAACCAAGACTTTACTATAAATGAGGTGAATAATATGCAGAGTACTATCAATCATGCGAGCACAATCGGAGTAAAATTACCTACAATGCAATTGCCAAAATTCGATGGCAAATATACAGGTTGGTTGGAATTTAAACACGCCTTTGACAGCTTAGTCAATAAATCAGTAGCACTAAGCAAATCACCAAAGTTTTTTTACTTAAAAGCATCACTGGTGGGTGACGTCGCGCAAATTATTAGTTCAATGCCAGGCACGGCTGAAAATTACGACACAGCATGGAGTCTATTATGCGAGCGGTACGAAAACAAAAAACTATTAGCAAAAAATCATTTTCGTGAGTTATTTGAATTACCGATGATTAAACGGGAATCGTCACATCAACTACGCGCAATGCTTGACACTGTCACTCAACATTTGCGATCACTAAAAGCATTAGGGCTATCCGTTGGTGAATGGGATGCAATAGTAAGTTCACTTAATGACAAGTAAACTCGATCCAGTTTCGGAACGTGAATGGAAAACTAAGAAGTTTGCAACTGCTTTTCCAACGCTAGAAAATTTAAAATCATTCCTATTAGAAAAAGCAGCTATATTGGACAATATTAGTGCAGACGTCCATAACAACAAGGTCTCTAAATCTTCATACGATTCCAATAAGCACAAAGATAAATCATTTCATACAAGCAGTATCGTGTGCTACAATTGCAAAGGTGATCACACAATCTATGAGTGTAAAGAGTTCATATCATTATCTGCTGCAGATAAGGCTAGCAAGGTTAAAGAATTAAAACTATGTCATAACTGTTTGCGCCCGGGCCACATGGCAAAACAATGTAACTCTGGGAATTGCAGACGTTGTCGAGGTAAGCATAACACGCTATTACATTTTGAAAAGAAGAAAGAGGTTTCAAGTCATGGCCAAGTCTCTGATTCGGGTATGGTAACACTTGCTAACACGGCACAATCACATCACACACTTCTATCAACAGCTATTATAAAGGTATATGATGCAGAAAGCAATATGGTCAATGGCAGGGCGTTGTTAGATTCAGCTTCGCAAAGTAATTTTATTACTGAATGCCTAGTGAAACGATTAAACTTAAAAATAGTACCAACTAAAATGTGTGTAAGTGGAATTAGCAACTGTAGAACTACTATAAAGGGTAAATGCACTATAAAATGCAAGTCGAAGTATAATAATTACTCCTTCAACATTGATTGTTTGGTAGTACCTGAAATCAGTGAACATTTACCACAATTTAAAATTGATGTTTCTTGTTGGCACATGCCAACTAACATTGAATTGGCCGATCCCAGCTTCAATACTCCAGGTTCGATTGATGTACTATTAGGTGCAAATGTGTTCTGGAATTTATTACAAGTAGGCCGTCTCACTATGGGTTTTGGCAAGCCTTTACTGCCAAAGACAAGGTTAGGATGGATTTTTGCTGGTTCTGTTAATGAAATTTCACACACAATCAATACAAAATGCCACTTCAATAAGAATATAGAGATTCAAGAGCAGATAGCAAAATTTTGGGAAATCGAGGAATGTCCACCTAGTAAGCCATGGTCTGAGGAGGAACGTAATTGTGAAGCTCATTTCCAAAACCATTTTCAACGCGATCCTACAGGTAAATTTATTGTTTCAATACCACTCAAAGATTCAACCGATAAATTGGATGATTCAAAAACGGGAGCTTTGAAACGATTTTACTCCCTTGAACGCAAACTTTCGAGAAATTTGCAATTAAAAAGAGATTACTGTAAATTCATGCAGGACTATGAAATACTTGGCCATATGTCCAAGGTGGAGTATGATGAGAAGATACCCAGCTATTTCGTGCCACATCACGGCGTGGTCAATGAATCTAGTTTAACAACTAAGTTAAGGGTTGTCTTTGATGCCTCATTTCCGAGTAGTTCTGGTTTCTCTTTTAATAATCTACAAATGGTAGGGCCGACAATTCAGAGCGATCTTTTATCAATTTTATTGCGTTTTAGACAGCATAATATCGCAATCTCAGCAGATATTGAGAAAATGTATAGACAAATTTTAATTAACACACAAGACCGGCCCTTTCAAAGAATTGTTTGGAGAACTGATCCTTCTACACCAATTTCTATATATCAGTTGAACACTGTGACCTATGGGACAGCGTCAGCCCCTTTTCTTGCCATTCGATGTCTTCATCAATTAGCAATCGAAAATTCTCGAAATTTTCCCTCTGCCTCCGAGATCATAATGTCTGATTTCTACGTAGATGATCTCTTAACCGGAGCTGATAGCCTAGAAGAAGCGGCATCCTTATGCCAAGAGCTCAATTATATCATGCAGCAAGGGTGCTTTCAATTAAGAAAATGGATTTCTTCTGAGCCCGAGATACTAGAAGTGCTGACAGAAAACAGTAGCGCTGAAAATATAATCATTGGGGTTAATGAAAATACGAAGACATTAGGACTTCTTTGGGATCCTAAGCAGGATACATTGCTTCTCAAAATAAATCAAAGTAAATCGCATATAAACACGAAACGAACAATTTTATCGGCAATAAGCCAAATTTTTGACCCTCTAGGTGTTTTAGGTGCTTGCATTATTAGAGCGAAAATTCTTTTGCAAGCATTGTGGCAAGAAAAGCTTGATTGGGATGGTTCCATTCCGAAAGCTGTACAGCGAGAATGGAACGATTTTCAAGAGAATCTATTTTATTTAAAGGAACTTAGAGTCCCACGTAGAGTAATTTGTCAAAGTCCTGTGAAGGTAGAACTTCATGGCTTCGCTGATGCTTCACAAAAGGCTTATGGTGCGTGCATTTACTTACGGTCAGTAAACTCACAGGATTTCGCAATTAGTCATCTGCTTTGCTCTAAAGCAAAAGTTGCACCTATAAAAACTCTTACTATGCCACGATTAGAGTTAATGGCAGCTGTTGTTTTAGCAAAGTTAATCCGTAAGGTTAAAACTTCGCTTCGATTGGTAATCAATGAAGTATATCTATGGACTGATTCAACTATTGTATTAGCGTGGATTAAGACACCACCGAATCTTCTAAAAAACTTTGTAGCAAATAGGATAGCTGAAATCCAAGAGTTAACCAGTGGATGTTCCTGGCGTCACGTACCAACAAGTAGCAATGCTGCAGATCTTTTGTCAAGAGGAATGTCTGCACAAGACTTAATAAGGTCAGAGTTATGGTGGCGAGGACCGGACTGGCTTCCTAAGAATTCTGAATACTGGCCTAATTCTGGGACCGATGACAAAGGAAATACCTGAAGTACGAACCATTAATCAGGTGTGTGTGTCTGTAGCTAAAATAGATTTTATATCGATAGAGAGTTTCTCATCGTTTCTTAAATTGCAAAGGGTTGTCGCCTATTGTCAACGATTTATACACAATTGTAAGGAAAAAGAAAAACGTTTGTCGAAGAGCTTAACACATCAAGAATTATCTAGTGCGACTATGCTAACAATGAAAATCGTGCAATCCGAATCTTTCTCGCAAGAACTTAAGGATATAAAACGCACAGGTATATTAAATACGAAATCTAAAATGCTTGCGCTTTCTCCATTTATGGATGAGCAAGGTTTACTACGTGTAGGCGGACGTTTGAAACATTCAGATCTCCCATTTGAAACAAAGCATCCATTATTATTGCCTGCAAAACACCATTTTACGGATTTGTTGTTTCGTTATGAGCATATTAGATTAAAACATGCTGGAGCACAAAAATTATTAGCATCCATTCGAGACTCCTTTTGGCCTACATGTGAACGCGATATAGCTAGACGAACTGTATATCAATGTATACGCTGTTATAGAGTGAATCCTAGAACCCAGATCCCAAAAATGGGAGAATTGCCTAGAACACGAATCACTGCCTCTTTTCCATTTGAAAATACTGGTGTCGACTTTGGTGGCCCATTTCGAATAAAACCTGAAAGAGGACGGGGCGCCAAAACAACAAAGTATTTCATATCTCTATTTGTGTGTTTCTCCTCTAAGGCGGTTCACATAGAAATCGTAACGAATTTGACAACAGAGGCATTCTTGGCCGCGTTTCGGCGATTTATTGCCCGCCGCGGCAAACCCAAGATAGTGTATTCAGACAATGGTACAAATTTAATCGGTGCAAACAATGCATTAAGACTATTTTTACGTCAACTAGAAGATAGTGGTAATCCTATCGAACGAGAACTTGCAAATGATGGCATTGCTTGGTCTTTCATACCTCCAAATTCACCAAACTTTGGTGGCTTGTGGGAAGCGGCTATAAAAACAGTTAAATTTCATTTACTACGTGTAATAGGGAACGCATTTATAACTTATGAGGAATTTTACACCCTAACTTGTCAAATTGAGTCTATTCTCAACTCTCGACCTCTGTGCCCTTTGTCCAGTGATCCTAATGATCTCGAACCCCTCACGCCCTCACACTTTCTTATCGGCAGAAAATTCACAGCTATCCCAGAACCGAATATAGAATCTATTCCATGCCGAAGATTAGACCATTTTCAAAGAGTGCAACGGTTGCAGCAACATTTTTGGCGCAGGTGGACAAGAGAATACCTTAAGGAGTTACAGCCTCGAAAAAAGTGTCCATCAGGACAAAGTGCAATCCAACTGAATTCCTTGGTTTTAATTCAAGAGGATAACAAGCCGCCTATTCGTTGGATGCTAGGAAGAATTATACAGCTACATCCTGGAGCAGATAACATCGTGAGAGTGGCCAGTTTGCGGACCATCAATGGAATCTACAAGTGTGCTATATCAAAACTTTATCCGCTTCCTTCAGAATAACGAATTTTATTTGCTATTATTTTCACTTTGTTATTTATCATATTATGCATTGTTATTATGTTTCATTTCGAAAGTGTGCCCTTTCAACAGGGGAGGGGGGAGGGGGCTATGTTACGTACGTGCAGTCAAGTACTAGATTTGTGTCTAGGTTGGCGATAGAATAAAAAATGTAATGTCATGTCAATAGTCGATATCAATAAATCAATACAAAAAACTATTGCTTCAATTCAAGAATTTAACAGTCATTATTATCTGTACGATAATTTACTATCGGTATTACTATTATAGCTTTATTTTATTGTTATCATTTGCCATTATTACCATTACTATCACTTTGTCATTATCATTAGTGTTTTTATTATTATCATCATTATCATTATTATTAATTATTATGGCTAACGTCGGCGGACCATCCGCAAGCAAACGAAGGCTGCTAATGTCGGTCTCGGAATTCATCCTTCTTTAGAGCTGTGAGATCTGGGCAGATGCCCTCGACAAAGAGAAATACAGGAAAAAAATGGCAGCAGTCCAGCGGAGAGGAGCTCTGCGAATCGCCAGCTCCTATAGAACCGTTTCCGAGGCAGCCATCCTGGTGATAGCAGGAGTTGTGCCTATTGACCTGCTGGCCAAAGAACGGAAGAGGAAATGGGAGTTGAGGCAAACGGGAAAAAATCCGGCCCCAGACGAAAGAAGACTCACCATTCGGCTGTGGCAGGAGAGATGGGAGACCGCCACGACAGGAAGATGGACCGCCAGATTGATAAAAGACCTGTCAATCTGGATAGACAGAAAGCACGGTGAGACAGGATACTATCTCACCCAGTTCCTGTCCGGACATGGGTACTTCCACGATTACTTGTTCAAAATGAGGAAAGTGGATAGTGCCCAGTGTCCGTATCGTGATTCCGATAAAGACGATGCCCACCACACCTTTTTTGAGTGTACGAGGTGGGGGCCGGAGAGAGACGTTTTGGAGAATGAGCTGGGAGAGTTGTCGCCCGAGAATATCATCCAAAAGATGATGGAGAGCCCCGAAACCTGGCGGAGGATCTCTACATTCATCGAGGGAGTGCTTAAAGCCAAGAAAAGCGAGACGAATCGTTAAATACGGGACACCACTCCGAAGATATGTGCAAAACGGTACCGTAGTGGAGCTATGTCCGAAAGGCGGGTTTTTAGTGGGTGGAAGTCCCACACACCGAGCGAGTGCGCCTTTTGCCCCCTTGATGGTGCATCTAAGCATTTTCCCACGTCAAAAAAAAAAAAAAAATATTACTATTATTATTATTACCACTACATTTATTATTATTATTTTTTTATTTATTTTTAATCTCATAAGAGTAATTTCATCCATTCCTTCATGCTGTCCTAATGATCTTTATGATCGCTGTTAGCATTGTCATTATTGTCTCTACGATAATTTACTATCGGTATTACTACTCTTCCTTATTTATATTATTATTGCCATTGTTATAATTTTTTTTTATCACTTTTCTTTTTAAATTTGTCATTTATTTATTCGGATATTATGATTAGTGTTATTATTATTATTACCATTAACTTTTATTTTGCTTTCTTTTCTGACGTTTCCTATACCTTTGTAGTTTTATTGTCTTTTGGAAATAAAGTTTACTTTACTTTTACTTAGTTTACTTTACTTAAATAATAGCTGTCGGCCCAGTATTTCAATCTGCTAATAAATGTGTCTACTAACAATTTAGCTAATAAGTTATAAGCAAGATATATTAGGTAAATAAAAACAGACCGTCTTTCAACGAATATTTATTAGGTTAATAGTTATTCGGTATATTCATAACCCTACTTTATGTTGGTAATAAATGACAGCGCTATACAAATACTTACACAATCTAAATCTCTTGACATCAATTTCAAACTTTTTTCTTTTTTTGATTGTGTTGGCGACATTTAGAGACTTTTGATAAGCTTATTAAGGTTCTAATAGTACTTATTGGCTACTTCAACCACGTAATAACATTTTAGGAGAATAAACTTATTACCTACATAATTTTTATTAGTTGGTGGAAAGACAGTTATTTCAGTTATTCGGCTAATAACTTTTATTAGGAACTTTATTAGGAGATTGAAAGACCGGCCCTTAATATAAAACGTAGATATTTTTGAACGAATGCGTAAATAATTCGGCGGGATATTCTCAATTGTAGGGGTGGTAGAGTGGATCAGTGGACGTTAGATAGTTATTAGTTGTTAGAAGTGCATATCAAGGTGTTGGCGTTGCACGAAGTGGAGTTGAGGTAATATTATTGTTTTAATTTTATATTAGAGTTAAGACAAGTACAGAGATACAAAAGTAGATCCTTTAGGTTACATATACAATTATTAGTGAGCTATTCAAGCATATTACACAGTTTCATCTTAGGAAACCTTAACAAAAAAACGTAATAGCCAGTATTCAATTATAATGAATGTTCCAGAAATTCTTAAAAGCTGGGGCATGGAAGAGTTGATAGGCGTATTTTTGGGTATGTGTACTTGTTTTAGTTCATTGTAGGTTTTATTTTCGGATATAAGTATCAAAGATATGCATGTAGCGGCTTGTTTGGTCGAATAAGTCAATTGGAAAACATGTCACCTTTTATGCAAAAATTGCGGTTAATATTAGTTTAAAAATTTCTGGTAATTTTAGGTAGCGCATCGGTCTGACGACGTCAGTAATAACTAAATCCACCGAGATCTTCAACATGCCTTAAAATTTACATATTATTTACATCCACCGACATCTTCAACGTCCTTTAAGATTTCCCATACGACGCAATATAATTTTCAGTTACTGTATATATATATGATTTTTCTCAGTTGTAAGAAAACTTTATATTTTAAAAGATAACATTAGAAAATGCGCTTGATTTTTGGACTGTTAGTCCAATTCTTCCGTAGTTAAAACAGTCAATTAAAAGCTATGTATTGTATTAAATAATAAATTGCTTGGTTTAAATTATTGTTTTGAATTTTATAATCACTTACCGGTATTTATGCCCTATTCTCAGGGTTTAAGTAGGTCTCTTTGTTTCTTTTCTTTTTTTTTTTTTTATGTATCCTCTTATGTTGTTGAAATAAATAAGTTTTTTTTTAAAATAATCAAAACAGTTTTATTTAATATTAAAAGATTACTGTCGGCAAAGAAGGATTAGTGGATTTGTTCGGGTTCTTAACCTTAGATGTCGCTTTGTTTCAGCCAAAATTAAGCGTTTGTATCTTTTTTTTTTTTCTAATTGATTTACTCCTCGATCGTTAACCTTACCGATGGATAAATTTAATTTCCAAAAAAAAAACAAATGGTAAAATTCTAATTAATACTAAGCCAAAAAATTAGATAAATGTTTAAAAAAATTAACGTCTTTTTGATTGTTACCGCGTAAAGTATAAATCAGCTCACATTAAACCACATGTAACGGTGAAAATTATAACAGGTATGTACTGTTAGAAAAATATGGGTAAATAATAAATGAATTAGAACTCTATTAACTTTATTTTTGTCTCCGGAGGGATAATTATTCTGGGACTGACCTTATCCGTTTGTACGTTCGTACGCAATAGGTTCGGAGTAGGATTTTTGGGTCGTACGGGATACCTCTTCCTTGTTGAGATCTTGAATCGATTGGGGAATCAGGAGAATGGTCCTTGTCGTAACAGGTAGGTGAATGAATTTCTTGACAGGTAATAGTATTTCAGTGAACACGACTTGTTATTTTGACAGATGGTTTGTAATTCTTGGTTTTTTTTTTTATAGGTTATGTTTACTCTCGAACAGCGCGACAATTTTAACGTGTTTACGCTTCGATGGATTATACAAGAATCGCGTTCTTTTGTTGCGATGTTTCCTCGGAAAAATTCAAATTCTTGAAAGTCCATTGGTGGAATTTGAACGACGTTTGAAAAAATAAATGAAATTCGTTTTTTTTTATGTCAAACTTCGAAAATTAATTCGAAAATCCTTTTTTGAATAAGGAAATGATGTGGAAATTCATGTATTTAAAAGATTTTTTTAAGAACAATTAAATGGCTGTTTGAGACCTTTTTTTTTTTAAAAGTAGGATATTAATTCACTTGCTTTGTGTACATTGAAATGTAAAGATTCATCCTCTCGGAATGAGGAAGAATTGTCAATTTTTTTGAATGATTGATTGTGAAACGATTGCTTTTGTAATTTGATTTTCTGAGCTTCATGTGATTATCACATTCGCCCTCCTCTGCAGATAAAAAAAAAATTGAAAAGATTTTTTTTTTTTTTTTAAATTTTGTAATAGTATTTTAATTTTTTTTTTTCTTTAAGTGAATGAAAGTGTTGAGTGTCTTGTGAATGCATGTATCTGTCTTTGTTTTTTCTTTAAGATGTGCTAATTTACATGTAATAAGGCATAAGAAGATTTATGTGATATTTTCCTTTATCAAATTGATTTATGTGATCATGTATTAAGTATGTGCTGTTACCAACGATCTTTTTAACTGTGTAAGGTCCCGAATAAGGTTTAACAAATTTAGCTACTTTCTTTTTGGATTTGTCTGTTAATTTAACGCTTTTGATTAGAACTAAGTCTCCTATTTTGAATGTGTGAGTGTGTTTGAGTTTTTGTTTTTGTCTGTGTTCCCATTGTTGTCTCTTCTTTTGTATCTTCCTCCTGGCCTCTTCCAGTTTTTCCTGCATGTCACTTATCTCTTCTGGAATCCATGGTCTTTGTGGTGTTCGTTCCATCATTAATACATACGGTGTTTCTTCATGTACAGTAGAGGGTGTATTGTTTAGTACGTATTCTACCTTAGCTAAATTCTTGCACCAAAGATGATGATTGTCTCCTAGTAAAATTCTTAGGAATTTAATGGTTTCTTTGATCGCGCGTTCACACGGATTCGCTTGTGGATGGCGTATACTTGTGTAGTATGTGGTGATTTGTAAATTGTGTAATGTGTCTTGATATCTAGGATTGGTGAAATATGTGGCGTTGTCTGATAAAATGATGGTCGGTTTTCCTACTTCCTGTATGTATTGATTTATTGCATAAAGTGTTGAGTCAGTATCGCATCTGTGAGTTGGGTAAAGTTTTGTATATTTTGTAAAAAGGTCATAAAGTACTAAAACGTTTCGGCATCTTTTTGAACTGGGTGGTAAATTAGAAAGATAATCAATGGCGACTATATGTAATTTGTAAGTGGGTATTATACTCATTGGTATGTTGTGTAGTGTGGTGTTGCGTTCTTTTGAAATTTGGCATGTGTGGCATGTTTTAATGTAATTTTTAATGATTTTTGAGTCATGTGTACAATAGAATGCTTCTCTGAATAAAAGCCAACATTTTCTTGGACCTATGTGTTGATATGTGGTGTGTAAATGATGTATTATGTGTTGTGCTAAGTTTTCCGTGATAACGTATACAAATGTTTTACCTATTTTCTTC
This sequence comes from Cetonia aurata, assembly GCA_949128085.1. Taxonomy (NCBI): domain Eukaryota; kingdom Metazoa; phylum Arthropoda; class Insecta; order Coleoptera; family Scarabaeidae; genus Cetonia; species Cetonia aurata. The sequence continues at coordinate 14,459,855 of OX421889.1, forward strand.
ATTAGCAGGTTCTGGTGTAATGTGTATCCTGGTTTCTTTAATGTTCCCTCTCTAAGTTCTTGGACTGTCTTTTGTATTCGTTCATCTCGTTGGTCTTCTTCTACTTTCAATCTTGAACCTACTCCTGTACGTTTGAGTGTGATGTTGGAAATTAGTATGTTTGTTGGTTTCTGTAGAGGGTATTTTCGACTGAGAACATCCGGCTGTAATCATTTTCTTTCCCGAAATATGCTTGATTTCGAAAGTGTATTCATTTAATAACAGACTCCATCGATAAATGCGGTTGTTGTTGATTCTTTTGTGTATTATGCTCGTCAATGCAACGTGATCTGTTTCAATTGTAAATGGTTTTCCTAGCAAATAATACCTTAATCTTTCAACACTATACACGATCGCTAACATTTCCTTTTCTGTGGTGCAGTAGCGTAGTTCAGCATCTTTTAATACCCTTGAGACGAATTGGATCGGTACTTCTTTTTCCTCTTGAATTTGAACAAGTTCTGCGGCGATTGCATTATGTGAGGCGTCGGTTCGAAGAATGAATGGTAAATTAAAATCTGGATGATATAAAGATAACGATTCTACAAAATTGTTCTTAAGAAATTTGAATGCCTCTTCCTGTTCATTTTCCCATTTCCATTTTTGATTTTTCTTTAATAGTTTCAATAGGGGTAATGTTTTCCGTGCGTAGTTTGTAATAAATCTCTTGTAATAATTCAACATTCCCAAAAATGCTCGTAAGTCTTTTATTTTCCTTGGCTTGGGATAGTCCTTGATTTCTTGCAATCTTTCTTGATCTAACAAAATTCCCTTTTCATTTACATTGTACCCCAAAAATGTTACCTGTTGCTTGAAAAATTGGCATTTCTGTAAGTTTATCTTCATTCCATTTTCATGAAGTACTCGTAATATAGTTTCTAAATCTCTTATGTGTGTCTCTTGGTCTTTTGAAAAAATAAGTATGTCATCAAAATAAAATGTACAAAATGTATTATAAGAACTGAGTATTTTGTTGAGAAATCTTATGAGAGCAGAGGGACTGTCTCTAACTCCAAATGCTGCAACGTTAAAATGGTATACATTTCAATTAATACTAAAAGCACAGTATTTCTTGGATTCTTCTTCTAATCTTATTAACCAAAATGCTGATTTTAAATCTAACTTTGAATAAACTTTGCTACCATAACACTGTGAAATTAAAATCTCTATTGTTTGTGGATTTTCATATCCTGGCTTTATCCTTTTGTTTATTTCCCTTGTGTCTAAACAAATTCTTAAGTTTCCATCAGATTTCTTTACTATTACGATGGGGTTGATATAACACGAATTCGATCTTTCAATGATACCTTCCACCATTAACTTACGTATTTCTTCTTGTATTTGAGTTCTAAACTGGTACGGAATAGGATAAGTTTTACAATGAAACGGAGTTTCTTCTGTGACTTCAATACGGTGTTTATATCCTTTCGCAAACGTTACTTCTGAATTATACAATCTTTTCAATTCCATCAACATAACTTCTAACTTTCCCTTCATTCTTTCTTCAATAAGCCATTCCTTTAATAACGAGCGTACTATTTCAACCTCGTTAAATGTTTTTTTTTTCCTATATATTCATCATTAAATAATATTCCCATTTCTTCATTATCATCATTATCCCTCATATTTTCCCATATATCTTCATTATAATCATATTCCCCTTCCACCATTTCTTCTGTATTCCTATTAAACATCAATACCTTTCCATCTTCTGTCAAATCCTCTTCTCTCAATTCCACTTCTTTCGTACTTTCCATTCTATAATATTCATTTAGCTTTCCCATTACTATTTCATTCCCTTTAAGATTTATTGTAAAACTTTCTAAATTAATCTTTGCGTCGTGCATGTACAAGTTATCTATTCCAATTAAACAATCATATTTCATACCAGCTAGTATATAAAATTCCATTAAATATGTTTTTCCGTTTACTTCGACGGATGTGCTTATTTTCTTCGAAATTGTTCCTATCTTCTTGTGACTTGTTGTTATTAAATTCTGTTGTTGTACAGGTATCAGTTCTGTTTTCAGCTCAGGTATGGATCTCATTATGTGTTCGCTTATTAAAGATATTTCAGCAGCTGTGTCAATGATAGCTGTTAATCTTTTACCACCAATTTTGAAAAATATGAAAGGTATACTCGGTTCTGTGGATTCTATATATTCATTTTCTATCGTCAAAAATTTATGTGAATTGTCGTAAAATCGGTTGTAGTCTGTCCGGGTGATTTGTCCTATTAGGTAACCGTCTTTTATTGTTTGGAAGTGCTCGGTTGTGAAATCGGAGTTTTTTTTCCTTCCGAGTTGGTACCGTGATGTTCACGAGAATCTCTTGTTTCTGACGGTGTGCGTTGTGTTGAAACCGGTGAGTTTTCTCGACTGTTCCTTCTACTTCTTGGCGGTGATCCTCGTCTTGTGAAATTTACTCTTCGATTGTTATAAGTATTGTTGTTCGGGTAATTGTTGTTTCGATTGTTTTGTGTGGTTGGTGAATTGTTGTTTGTGGTGTTGTTGTTTCGGTTGTAATTGTTGTTGTATGATGAATTGTTGTTTCGAGGATAGTTGTTGTAATTTGGGTTTTGGTTTGTGGAGTAATTGTTTCGATTATTGTTGTGGTTGTATGATGAATTATTGTTTCGGTTGTAATTATTGTTGTTGTATCTTGGGTAATTGTGTTGGTTGTTTTGATTGTAATTGTGGTTGTAATGTGGATTTTGTGTGTATGTATTATACCTGTTATTTGGAGATCTGTTGTGACTTTCGATCCTCTCATTGCGTTGAGTTTCTGTGTAATCATCCAATCTCTTCAGTAACTCCATTAGTTCATCAATGTTTTGAATCTTCTGACTCATTACCACTGTGTTGTCCGTGTCGATGAAATGTCTTAAAATGTTGTTAACTATTTCCGTTTCTTCAAGTCCATTGATGTACTTGCACTTGTTGTACAAGTCACAAGCGTAGTTACATCTACTTCCTTGACTTGTTCGATACTTTCCTGTCATTAATGATATTTTCTGTCTGTTCTGTTCATCCCAATTCCAAAATTTCCTTATGAATTCTTGTTTGAACTGTTCCAGTGTATGGCATTTTTCTGATACCATTTCATACCATTCTAGAGCCCTTTCTTCTAAAGTTAAACTCACTAAGGTCATTGCCTGTTTCTCATCTCTTATGTCTTCTGTCAGTCGTAAGATGTTTTTCAAATAGGTCATCGCATGTACTTTGTCTTTGTTTCCCCGGTATTTCGGCCACATTTCTGGTTTTATCGGGTTGTGATAATTCATCATCTGTCCTCCATGAATCATTACAGGTGGTTGGTTCTTGTACCGCTCCATTTCTTTCTTGAGTTGACTCATCATGTGTTGAACATGTTCATTTTCTTGCTCAATTTTCTCGTGTATGGATTTCCCTATGATGTCGATTTTCCCGGAGTTCTGTATTGCATGTTGCTCTACATAATCTATTTTACAATTGTAGTCCGTCCTTATATTCTCGAATTCTGATTTGGTGTTGTCTTTTAGTTGTGTAATTTGTTCTTGTGTGTCTTGTTTTAATTCGTTTATGTGTAATTGAGTGATTTCCGTGTGTAATTGTAATTTGTCTGAAATTTGTGCAATCTCGTGTGTATGTTCTTCATGTTTTGTGTTTAATTGTTGTATTTGTGTGAAAAATTGTGCTTGTATAGTGTGTATTTGTATGTCTAGACCTTGTAATTCCCCTCTTATTTCTTCCCTTGTTTTTTCTTGAATTTCTTTTAATTCATCTCTTGTTTTCTCTTGATTAGCTTTTAATTCTGCTTGGCTTTCCTTTAATTCCTCTTGACTTCTCTTGTTTTGACTTAATAATTCTAAGATCAGAGCTAGTTGATCTTCGGTTTTGGTGTCAGTGTTGGGTTTTGTGTGTGTTACCTGCAGATTGGTCTGTAGTTTGTGTTTCTTCCGTTGTCTTTGTTGCCTCCTGTTCTCGTGTCTGTGAGCGAGTTCTAGGTCTGTGTTCTGGTTGTGTTGGCTGCATGTTGGTTTTTGTGTTTGTGTGGAGACAATTAACAAAATACGTCGAATAAAAGCAATAACAAATGGTTGTAACAGGATTTTATTTAAAAAACTTTTTTTTTTTGTTCTGTTCTTTTTGATGAAAATTGTTTTAAAGAAATCGTTGTTTGTATTTTTGGTAAAAGAAACAAATCGAGCCCCACGTTGGGCGCCAAAATGTATTAAATAATACATTTTGCTTGGTTTAAATTATTGTTTTGAATTTTATAATCACTTACCGGTATTTATGCCCTATTCTCAGGGTTTAAGTAGGTCTCTTTGTTTCTTTTCTTTTTTTTTTTTTTTATGTATCCTCTTATGTTGTTGAAATAAATAAGTTTTTTTTTTAAATAATCAAAACAGTTTTATTTAATATTAAAAGATTACTGTCGGCAAAGAAGGATTAGTGGATTTGTTCGGGTTCTTAACCTTAGATGTCGCTTTGTTTCAGCCAAAATTAAGCGTTTGTATCTTTTTTTTTTTTTTCCAATTGATTTACTCCTCGATCGTTAACCTTACCGATGGATAAATTTAATTTCCAAAAAAAAAACAAATGGTAAAATTCTAATTAATACTAAGCCAAAAATTAATAATTAGATAAATGTTTAAAAAAATTAACGTCTTTTTGATTGTTACCGCGTAAAGTATAAATCAGCTCACATTAAACCACATGTAACGGTGAAAATTATAACAGGTATGTACTGTTAGAAAAATATGGGTAAATAATAAATGAATTAGAACTCTATTAACTTTATTTTTGTCTCCCGAGGGATAATTATTCTGGGACTGACCTTATCCGTTTGTACGTTCGTACGCAATAGGTTCGGAGTAGGATTTTTGGGTCGTACGGGATACCTCTTCCTTGTTGAGATCTTGAATCGATTGGGGAATCAGGAGAATGGTCCTTGTCGTAACAGGTAGGTGAATGAATTTCTTGACAGGTAATAGTATTTCAGTGAACACGACTTGTTATTTTGACAGATGGTTTGTAATTCTTGGTTTTTTTTTTTATAGGTTATGTTTACTCTCGAACAGCGCGACAATTTTAACGTGTTTACGCTTCGATGGATTATACAAGAATCGCGTTCTTTTGTTGCGATGTTTCCTCGGAAAAATTCAAATTCTTGAAAGTCCATTGGTGGAATTTGAACGACGTTTGAAAAAATAAATGAAATTCGTTTTTTTTTATGTCAAACTTCGAAAATTAATTCGAAAATCCTTTTTTGAATAAGGAAATGATGTGGAAATTCATGTATTTAAAAGATTTTTTTAAGAACAATTAAATGGCTGTTTGAGACCTTTTTTTTTTTAAAAGTAGGATATTAATTCACTTGCTTTGTGTACATTGAAATGTAAAGATTCATCCTCTCGGAATGAGGAAGAATTGTCAATTTTTTTGAATGATTGATTGTGAAACGATTGCTTTTGTAATTTGATTTTCTGAGCTTCATGTGATTATCACATTGTATGTATAAGTTGTAAGTCTTTTTGGATTTCACAGTATTAGTTATTGCATGTTTATCATCTTCACTTCCTTGAATATCTTCCTATGAAAGAAAAACTTTTTTTAGAACAAGATATAGCCGAAGCATTCGAAAATTTAACCCAAGATATAATTAAAGAATTAATACCAAAAATTGGTATTCGTATTAAGTTTTTAAAGAAGTTTGCAAATTATAAAAACGATATTTCTAGCCCTGAAGTCTTTGTTACTTCTCCATCTACTTCAAAAGTAAGTATAAAATTTAGGTTTTATTATGTTTACCTGAGTTGTCATTTATTTAGACAGGTACAGATGTTAGTGACTGCAGCGAATCCGAAAATTATACCGTCGATCATTATTTTGGAAAAAGGCATCAGAGTGAACTTGATTCACTATTGGAACCCACACTCAAGTTAAATTTAGAACATGTTCTAAGAAGTACCCTTCAAGGAAAAAGTTTGTTGTTGCAATACAGAAAAAACAAAACATTTGAAAGGAATCATAGAAAATTATTAGTTGAATTAATAATTAATTACATCAGTTCACTTTCACATGACAAGTAAATACGAATGTAATTTTACAGTTACAATGATTAGTATTTATAAGTATTTATTTCAGTTTTATATTGGATAATAATCAGTTGGAAAACATTGCTAATAAAATTGTAACTCTTTTCCCCACTGAAATACAAGAAACATATTACGTAAGGGCCATTCCTAAAAGATGCCCAAAGCAAAACAAATCCATACCAGCAAAAGGTCGACTGGTGGACAGGTACAGAAATTGCAGGCATAAATTAAAAAGAGGTGGTTTACTGGAGACTCCTCAGGACGCAGTAAATCAATCCTCGGATGCTATAGATGGTATTTCTACATTTTATAATTACATATGTTTGCTTAAGTTTTATGTACATTTCTTATAATACTTTATAGAAGAGGTACAGTCAAGTAAAGATTGGTTGGCGATTAGATCTGAGCCGTGGGCAGATGTGGTATACCATTGGAAAAAAAAACTTTTAATTATCGAAGACACTCTAGGGTTGAAACAATAGCAGAGTTTTTATCAGAGTGGCCTATACTAAATAACAGTAATGCTCCATCGTTGGTAAGTATGTGTGTACCAAGATACCTCCTTTTTCGGTAATCCTTTGTTTTTCAGATTGATATTGATTACGCCTCTATGTTCGAATCAGAATATATTTTATCTTATGATAAGTGGAATGCTTTTTTTGATAAAATTTTTAATAATCGCTTACCTTATGTAACTGATAAAGAAGCGCTTTCTATTATTAATACACTAAAAGAAGAGATTTCTCAAAGTAAGTGTGAGGTATAACGCTGTCAATATAACACGAATTTGTAGAACGTCTGCAACTAAATGAAACTTGTATATAATAATAATAATTCCTGCCTTTACATCCCCCAACAGCTTTCGCCAATTACAGGGGGCATCGGCTGGCCATGAGTTATTATTACGCCTGCGCCCGTGGAGCGACTTAAGGTGTCTGTCTCTCAGCATTTGCCAAGGAGTGAGGAAAACCACGAAAACCTCACTCTGAGAGCAGGCCCTGGGATTCGAACCCCGGACCCCGTGACTGATAGCCAAGCGCGCAAGTCACTGGACCATCATCCACGACGTAGCAACAAATGAAGCCAGTAGGAGTTCGGGAAAAGACGTGAAGAAGAATATCATTAATTTTCGGGATGTAGAAGACGGAAATTTGATGGTACCAGTAATTATTCGATTAAGAAGTGGATTGAGGATGTTGAAGCCGTAGGTGAGATGGTTGACTGGGATAATCTGTATTTATTTCCGTATGCCAAAAGGCCGCTAACAGGACTAGCAAGACTATTGGTAGAAGGAGAAAGAGGTGAAGAGAGGAATAATTGGAAAGATTTAAAAAGAGCATCACTAGATGAGTTTGGAGAGCGCATTACTAACGCTCAACTTCATCGAATGTTAGGTAATAGAAGGATGGGTAAAAATGAAACGCTGCACGAATATTTTTTGGTGATGAAAGAATTAGCGAGTAGAGGAAGTATTGAAGAAGCTGACGTTATCCAGTACATAGCTAGCAGGAGCTAAATACACGTATAGCAAGATAGGCATTATAAAGAGAATGACATGACTACAACGACATCTATACAACAAGTGTATAGATGCCCAGCGTCCTCCGCAGGTCTTTGCACAGCATACAGAACACTGCAAGAGTAGGCTTACACAGTAAGCCAATGACCACTAGGGTGCAGCACTTACACGAAAAGCGTGTAACTTAAAATATACGAAGAATCTAAATTTCAAACGAAATCAGATTTTCACACATCAGAGTCAATGTCGATTGTGTCCTGCCAGGTACGGACAGCGCTGTTTCGTGCTTATTAGCAACTCATCAGCGTACCATAGGCAAGGCACAATCGACATCTCTCCCGTGCTGCGGTATATGCACCGTAAGCAAGCTAAAGAGAATGACATGACTACAACGACATCTATACAACAAGTGTATAGATGCCCAGCGTCCTCCGCAGGTCTTTGCACAGCATACAGAACACTGCAAGAGTAGGCTTACACAGTAAGCCAATGACCACTAGGGTGCAGCACTTACACGAAAAGCGTGTAACTTAAAATATACGAAGAATCTAAATTTCAAACGAAATCAGATTTTCACACATCAGAGTCAATGTCGATTGTGTCCTGCCAGGTACGGACAGCGCTGTTTCGTGCTTATTAGCAACTCATCAGCGTACCATAGGCAAGGCACAATCGACATCTCTCCCGTGCTGCGGTATATGCACCGTAAGCAAGCTAAAGAGAATGACATGACTACAACGACATCTATACAACAAGTGTATAGATGCCCAGCGTCCTCCGCAGGTCTTTGCACAGCATACAGAACACTGCAAGAGTAGGCTTACACAGTAAGCCAATGACCACTAGGGTGCAGCACTTACACGAAAAGCGTGTAACTTAAAATATACGAAGAATCTAAATTTCAAACGAAATCAGATTTTCACACATCAGAGTCAATGTCGATTGTGTCCTGCCAGGTACGGACAGCGCTGTTTCGTGCTTATTAGCAACTCATCAGCGTACCATAGGCAAGGCACAATCGACATCTCTCCCGTGCTGCGGTATATGCACCGTAAGCAAGCTAAAGAGAATGACATGACTACAACGACATCTATACAACAAGTGTATAGATGCCCAGCGTCCTCCGCAGGTCTTTGCACAGCATACAGAACACTGCAAGAGTAGGCTTACACAGTAAGCCAATGACCACTAGGGTGCAGCACTTACACGAAAAGCGTGTAACTTAAAATATACGAAGAATCTAAATTTCAAACGAAATCAGATTTTCACACATCAGAGTCAATGTCGAAACAGCGCTGTCCGTACCTGGCAGGACACAATCGACATTGACTCTGATGTGTGAAAATCTGATTTCGTTTGAAATTTAGATTCTTCGTATAGGCATTATATTTAGAGGATTACGATTATGAAATTGTTCATAGGATAGGTTCAGCGACGCGCCACGTCGATGCCCTTAGCCGATACCCAGTATATCAAATGCACGTGGAGGATACTGTCAGCAGCTCAAATACGAAAAGCTCAGGAACGTGACGAAAGAATTCTTACTATCAAAGAAATATTAAAGACGACGGACGGATACGACAACAATTTCCTGAAGAACAACGTGCTATATAAGTTGGAGGATGGGAAGGAACTACTTGTTATTCCAGGCGATATGCAGATGGATATTGTGAAGATGGTACATGAGAGAAACCATTTTGGAAAGAAGAAGACTGAAGATGCGATCAATCAAGACTATTACATTCCGAAGCTAGGTATAAAAGTGGAATGATGTATTTCTAACTGCATAAAATGTATTTTGGCAAATAGAAAAACCGGAAAGCAAGAAGGGTTACTTAATCCTATACCTAAAGAGGGGGTACCACTGCATACCTACCATGTAGATCATTTGGGACCACTAGAGTCAACAAATAAGAATTGCAAACATATCTTAACTGTTATAGACAGTTTCACCAAATTCGTATGGCTGTACCCTGTGAAGTCGACCACAAGTGCAGAAGTTATCGCCAAATTGCAGATACAGCCAAAAAAAATTGGAAACCCAGCTCTCATCATATCTGACAGAGGAACGGCTTTCACTTCAGATGAATCCGAGCGGTATTGCAAGGAGGAAAATATAGCCCACCACTGCGTCACGACTGGCTTGCCTATAGTCAATGGACAAATAGAACGGGTAAATTCCGTAATAATATCTATAATAACAAAATTGTCGCTCGAAGACCCAACGAAATGATATCGATACGTTGACCAAGATCAGCGAATCATAAACTCCACTTGTCAAAGAAGTACTGATTTTACACCATTCGAATTGCTAACTGGTGTCAAAATTCGAAACAAAGATGATTTACGCATAAAAGAAATGATCAACGAAGAAATGTGACTTTTGCTGAAGACAGAAATAAACTACGCGATGAGCCGAAGAAAGAAATCTTAAAATGTCAAGAAGAAAATCGTAAGACCTATAACCTCCGAAGACGACCAGCTCAACAATACAGTGTAAATGATGCTGTGGCTATAAAAAGAACCCAGCAAGGGCCAGGCCTCAAACTAAAGTCGAAATATTTAGGACCCTATAAAATTACTCGCGTTAAAACGAAAGACACATATAAAGTTGTGAAAATTGGTTTAAGCGATGGCCCAGCAAAAACCACTACGTGCTCCGAATTTATAAAACCTTGGGTTAAGGGGGACGGTAATAACAACGAATAATTCGCGGACGAATTTACTCACGATGGCCGAGATGTGGAGTGAAGTTAGTTAAAATGTAGAGGGGAACACGCGCACGCGCATCATTGGTGCACTATTTAGTATAGACGTAGACGTTAAGCTGTAAGGATGTATCTAACCTTGTAATAATTAAATTAGTGTTTTAATATTCAATAAACAACAACAAAAGGAAGTAGTGTGTGACTGCCTATTTCTACAAACCCAATCCCTACACTACTACCTTGTACCGTGATGAATGCCAATACATCGCCTTCAATCGTCGCACCAGTTGATGTCTCGCAAAGTGCTGACAAGGTTCCGGCATACCAGCTCCGATCCCTTGATGCAATATATTATTTCTTAAATCTATTTATTTCTGGAACTTTCCGTGGCAATATTAATTAATGAAATACTTATACATCAAAAGATTATGTAAAATTTATTGAAGGTACATATTATAGAAATGTAGGCATATAGGAAGGTATTAGATCAGATTGGATTTTATTTTATTTTTAAATAGGTATTACCTACGTTAACGCAACGATTATTGTATATGTACGTGTATCTACGTTGATACCTACACATGTACGTATTCATATAACGCACGGAATTTAATTAAATATGAGAAAGAATATAGAATTATAGGTATATATAAACAATGAGATAGTACATACAAACCTTCGAAGATTCGTAGTAAATCCTTGAAGCCCCAATCTTCTAATAATTCTTTCGTATCCATTTCACAGTTTTCATAAACACAACAGCCACAAGTAGCAAAAAATATGAATATGATGGTACTCCGTTGCAAGAATAGACACGATTAATATGAATACTTTTACTACGTGAAAATGTGGCAAAAACTTAATAAACACTGCAGATGGCTGTAACGCGTCTGATTGGTTCTTTTAGGAGGGAATTGCGTTTGGTAGTTTTAAATATAATCCCTTATTTGATTTAAACAAATAGATTTAATCCCGGCAACCAAATTCTTTCTTAACCTAATAATTTAGTTATGCTAAAAAAACAAAAACATTTCAACAAAATAATTTGTTTATCTCAAACAACGTTTTATTTTGTATTTGATTGAGGTAAGAATTTATACATTTGTTTACGGCAATTAAATCGGTTTTTCCATGTATTATTGTTATTATTCTAGCAACTATTCTCAGACAATTATAGCACTGAGAACAGCACAGGCTATACCGCCATTTAGTGTATCGGAAAGGCTAGCCTCGAACGTCACAGGGCCCTAGAACAAACGCAATCAATTTTACAAAACCTTCGACAAACATCAAAGCAAACCCTTACAGTAATAAGAAATGGAACCACTGCCGAGGTACTGTACTCGATCGTTTGACCCGCAGTGAGTGGACAAGTAGTATTTATTGATTTGCATCCATCCGGCTGTGGTACGGGATAATTAAAACTAAAGCCAGACGTGGTCACTTTAAGTTTTGGAATCAAATCTACTGAGTTATAAGCTAGAAACAGAGAAGTTATGGGACTTAATTTGTTTACACATCGCGATTTAAAGAACATACGTGCAACAAACTTAACAGTCAATGTGGCGGTCGATCCTGCCGAAATCGTACACGGTGATGATGAACAAGTGTTGACGCACACATACAGGGGTAGTGGCCATCCATTACTACCTTGAAAATTAAAAAAATCGTCATTTATATAATAAAAAATATTAGCATAATTTGTCCAATACTTACAACTACTAACTGGGGTTGGACAAGCATAAGCAAAGAACAGCAGTCCTGAAAACACAACTAGGTGAACTATAAGATTAGCCATTTTCGATTTTATTTATAGCAAAGTGACTTCACTATTCGTACTGCACAGGAATACTGAGTGACTTTCGCTCTATATATAGTTAGAAATAGCAGACACAAAATGGTAGGGTGCAAATGCAAACAACATGTATGTTCTTATATTTTGATAATGGCTAAATTTGAGTAGCATAAATACTTTTCGGTAACAACTTGTTATTTAAATTTAGTTAGATAAATATTATTTTGCTTTTTTGTTTTTAACAACTTTGTAGTATTGTAAGTCAAAACAAGATCAATTTGACATAAATACAAAAATATTTTCGGCGGGAAATGTTAATAAGCAGAAATAAATATTTTGTAGGCACACAAAGAAAAATATTTTTGTATATGGAACAACATTTTTTAGTAAACATGTTTAATAAAAAATGTTGTAGTAATTCACAACACAATTAATAGTTAAGCATACAAATGCGATTGGTAAATTGTACTATACTACAGTAATTTCCTCAACGTCGTGATGTTTCTTATCTCAAATCATATTTCTCTTAAAAAATTTGATATTTCAGCTGTTATTAAGAAATAATGTATATTCATTAAAACTATATATTTGTATGCATAAAGAGCCAAGCAAGCGATAAAGTTGGGCGCAAATACTTTGCGTACAACAAATCTTCTTTAAATTATACTTAACTTGAAACGACTGCATGTATTATAACATAAAAAGAAAATAATATACCAAAAAAGAAAACAATGGGTTATATAATTATAAATTCATATTAAGGAATCACTACTGAGGATATTCAATTATTTTGGTTTTTGTAGTTTAATATTGTGGTAGATTATTTGAGTGTTGCTGGTAAATATAATAACATACAACTGTAAAATAAACTACAGAGGTGGGCCACCACATACGGGGCGGGCTCTATATGGAAAAGCATATGATTTCCTGAAATCTTTTTTCTTTGGTTGAATGCTAGACCTTTGTATGTACAATTTAAAATTATTTTGAATTATACAGGGTGTTCGAAAAGAAAGATCCGTAATACCGTTACCTTTTTTTAAATGGAACACTCTATATATAATGACATATTTGGAATCTAACGACCAAATTAGGGCAAGTTTAGGTAATACTCTATATTGCTAAAACCATGGGTTTTCGAGATTAAAGTTTATGAAATTGCAGTACAAAATGTACCTAAGTTCGATTTTTACTGTGTAATCCAAAATTAAACACAGCTACTTACATTCATCATTCAGCCAAGAGGCTAAGCAATGAAGTGAAGTGGAATTTTAGTCATACAGTTATACAGAGTGTTCAAAAACGCTTGTTTGAGTTTGATGACTTTTGCAGTAAATTAACTTTCTTATCTTAAATAGAACACCCTATATCTAATGATACTATCCAACGTAGAATTTAATTCCATTTCAAAATATATTAGGGTTGCCTATACCTAACATGAATAGTTTTCTCGTGGTTAGCATTTCATTTTTCCGGGGACTACATTTAATACAATTTATTTAAATTTAGTTGGCTTAGACGTCGTTACTAAGCATGTATAAACAATTTATCATATTTGACAGCATTCAAAACCTACTTTGGTTGAACTGTCAAATTTATGGTTATAAAAAATGAAAATTTATTCTATTCAAGAGAGAAAAATCAACATGATTTTAACAATTGCTGAATGCGAAGAAAACTATTTCCTTACATCAAGGGTGAATACCCAAAAATATCCAGATAGATCACATCCCGGAAAAACTGCGTTTGAAAGCGTACTTCAAATGTTTGGGCTAACTGGAAGCGTAAAATATGAGAAAGGCAACCGACGACGGAAGTCCATTGTAGGAAATGAGGAAAACGAGTTTCTTGTAGTCGGATGTATTATAGAAAATCCTTATACGTCATCGCAAAATTAGTCGGGAAACAGGAATAAGTAAGCAATTTGCTGCTAGGATTATTAAAAAATAAAAATTTCACCTGTACCATATTCAAATGCATCAACAGATTAGTGAGAAAGGCTTGCAGTGTCGTCTTGACTTTTGTGTATGGGTTTTGAATAAATGCAGATGTATGAATTTTAATGAGTGGACTGTATTTTTGATTTTAAATGCAGTTTATTGTAATTGTTACACATATGTATGTTCACTATGACACGTTGTCTTACATCATCTTCTTACTTACTAAAAATGTGGTTTCTGCGCATTGCGCACCTTTTAACTGTTTGAACGAAACCTCACACGAGGGCGCCAATAGTATTAAATGAATAATATTTTAAAATACGTAACAGCAGAAATGAAATTTTGTTTAATTCTGTTTTATTTTCGGGCGAATGTTCTTTTCACAAAAATGGTTTTGTAAACAGACACAACTTTCATTTTTACACTGATGAAAATCCACATTTCTTCCGGATTCTAACCACCAACGTATGGGGAGGAATCGTGGAGTTAAATATAATAAGTCCTTATTTCTTTAATGGTAACCTTGATAAACCATCTTCAAGAGCTTTTGGCAAATATTCCTTTAGCTGTAAGAGAAAGTGTATGGCTACAATTAGATGATGCCCCAATATATTTCCATACTAACGTTCGGGAGCAGCTGAATGTTCTAATTCCAAACAAGTGGCTAGGCAGAGATATGCTACACCTCCGAGTATACTAGAACATATAAAAGAAAGGATAATAGGTGCTTTACAGGCTACTACCCCAGATATGTTAACAAACGTGCATTAATCATTTTTCTAAATCATTTTAAACATCTGATTTAGAAAAAAATATTCCATGTGTTTGTTTATATTTTTTCCATCGCACATGCTTATTATTGGGTGTATATCTTTTTTATTTGTTTTGTTTATGTAAAAATTACAATATTTCAAAAATTTACTTTAGCTAATAGACTTCAAATATACTGATTTATTTTATTAAAATTCCTGCAAACCCTGAAATATATTTAAAAAATTTTCTAACGATAAACAATTGATTGCTGTCGAATAATGATAAATTGTTTATACATGCTTAGTAACTATGTCTAAGCCAACTGAATTTAAATAAATTGTATTAAATGTAGTAAATTCTACGTTGGATAGTATCATCACATATAGGCTGTTCTATTTAAGATAAGAAAGTTAATTTACTGCAAAAGTCATCAAACTTAAACAAGCGTCTTTGAACACTCTGTATAATTGTGTGACTAAAATTCCACTTCATTCCATTGCTTAGCCTCTTAGCTGAATGATGAATGTAGGTAGCTGTGTTTAAATTTAGGTGACACAGTAAAAATCAAACTTACATTTTGTACTGCAATTTCATAAATTTTAAAATCTCGAAAACCGATGGTTTTAGGAATATGGAGTATTACATAAACTTGCCCTAATTTGGTCGTTAGATTCCAAATATGTCACTATATATAGGGTGTTCCATTAAAAAAAAAGGTTATTTTGTTATGGATCTTTTTTCCCTAACACCCTGTATAATTCGAAATAATTTTAAATTGTACATACAAAGGTTAGCATTCAACTAAATAAAAAGGATTTCAAGAAATCATATGCTTTTTCATACAGAGCCCCGTATGTGGTGGCCCACCCTGTATATTTGCAGCTAGTGTATTGTAGTAACCCACAACACGTAAATATAGAAACGTGTTTGCTAAATTGTACTTGTAATTTTATTTATTTATTTGATGCTAACGGTGAAGTTATGACATATCTTAACCGAAGTCATATTTTTCTTCAAAAATCGGATGTCACATTGAGAAATTTCTACAAATTTTCTTAAAGTACACCATAGCAAAGTTTTATATCTATACTATAGTTCAATAGATATGCTCATATCAGTCATTTAGGTACCTTTTAGTAAATCAAAACAACGGGAGTAATCAACCGCCATTACTGTCGCGAGACTAATTCAAAGTATTTTATTTTTATTGAATGGTAACCTATAATTGTTTAAATGGCGTCATAAGTTTGTATGAAAATTGCAAAAGTGTATCGATAAAGGTGTAGTACATGGTCATTCGATAAAATCTATAACAAAATCCACTGATTGTAACGTCAAAAAATAATTCATCAAAGATCACGCGTGTTAGGAGTTCTTTTATTTTATGTATGTTTGTTGAATTGAATTTTGTTTATGCATTTGGTCACGGAGACCGTATGCACCCGTGTAAGTAAGAATTAGTGTCGCCATCAAGAGCGTGATTATTTGAAAAGTGTACGAATAAGTACACTCACGGACACCCAAACTGTCCGGTCTAATGCGTAGTCTAAACGCCACGCGCAAGTCGGGTGTATGGAACGTTAGAACCATAGCTGGGTCTCTTATTACTTAATACTGTGTAGAAGACCTGTAGAATGTTGGACGCGTTTCTCTTGCCTGTCTTTCAATCTCCTGATAACGATCCTAATAAAAGTTATTAGCCGAATAACTGAAATAACTGTCTTTCCACCAACTAATAAAAATTATGTAGGTAATAAGTTTATTCTCCTAAAATGTTATTGCGGGGTTGAAGTGTTACCACCCACGGTAATAAATAGTTATTTATACTGATCTTATGGGTTCGGGCACGGGTTGCTCTTGAAATAAGACGCGACTATTACTTAATAACTATGATATAATTTCGACAAATAAAAAGGAAACATTTAAATAATTAAAGAAATTGATTAATCCTACTTAAATCTACTTATTCTACGGTACTTACATTCTAAAACCCAACATTCAGAACTCCGGCCGGACTCGTTACCCGCACACACTCTCGACTCCACTCTACTCTCTACTCTACTCTGCACGTCACCCGCCTCGCTTGACCCCGTTCGGTTTTTGCTTCTTCAGCATAATTTTCGCGAAGCGAGGAGAATGACTGCAGAACTTACAACTAAAATGCATATACAGGGCGTTACATTGCTTCCCCTTTTAGAAAAGACAATGTTCTCTCTTAGACTTTGTCTTATTAGAAAAAAAAAAAAGAAATTAAATAAAAGAATTAATGAATTATCGCTACTAACTCTTTAGTCCTCTTTCGGTTAAGGTTCACCATCGTGCGTTGCTCGTGCTGATGTATTATGCCGTTTTTTTTTCCGTTGATGTTAGGTCGGTGCAACGAATTTAGTAGTCTTCCTTTTAATATCTTCTCTGTTCTCTAGTGGGTCCAAAGTTTATTCGTTATGACTTTTAAACGTAGGTATGTCCCTTGATTTCAGCGTATTAGTACTCGAATCTCGTAGTAATGGCATAAGCGCTTTGATTCCTAGGGAATCTTTCGTCACTCGGCTATTGTGATATTCACAATGTTGTCCGGAGTTGAAACTTTCAGCTCTTCTTTAACTTTTGTTAAAAGCGATGGTACCCATATGGAAGTCTTGTTTCATCAATCGTGTTATCGGCATAGGTCCCAGTGGACATCCGTATCTTCTTTAACTTCATGATGTTCTTTAAACGGTTGATATTGAGATTAGTAGTGAGTATTGTAGATTACACATTTTTAGTTCAAATCTTAGACTCAGAATCAATAAAGAGCGAGCAAAGTAACACCTCTACCATTTATCCTTAATCTACTTACAATATCTAGATCGCCTAAACTACATGTGTTTTACATAATTAAATTCATCTCCTTAATCGTGTTTTACAAACGTTTAAAAATTCAATTTTCATCGATTTTATGTTTTCTTACAACTATAAAAGAATATTTGGCATATGCGTTTAATTATCTATGATTAAGTAATAATATTTGGTATACCTTTTGATTACATATATAGTTTTTTTTTTTCTTTTAGTAGACGTCTACTCACATTCGGGAAGATTTGGTTAGGTAAGGATTTTATCAATCCTTATGTTAGGTGTTAACAACTTCAACTTGGATAGTCGGGTATAACGGCGCCGTTGGTAGTGGTTGAATAGCTTGCTCGTCAGCTTCTGTTTCTATTGCGTTTTCAGGGACCTCAGGGCTCTCATTACTTTGGGTTTTCTTATAATAGGATCCGGCCAAAACCCAGCTGGTTAATACGCTCCATATACTAGCGAGTAGCGGCAATCCACATCCTAGGATCCGATACAAGGAGTATCCATTTAGGACCACACCTATTACATACTGTATTATAGAAATGATAACATAGATCCCCAAAAACCCAGACGTGTACATCCCCACGTCGACAAATATCCCCCACACATAGCTCAAAGTACTTCTAGCAAGTTCTTTTAATTCCCCCTCGTTAAATAATTTTACAAAATCGTAATCTGTTTCGTCCACTTGATACCCCATAACCTTTCTAGTAATTTGGTTAGTTACTGCCCCTCTTTCTAATCCGAAAATAAAGTTATGTTGAATACTGTCAATTTCTGATTGCGTGTATAAACCTCCACTTCCTAAACTTTTAATTGGTTTAAACCCTAAATGATTCTCTGACTCTACCGTTAATATTGTTGGTTCAAAATTATGCACTGGATGAGGATTGAAACCAATCCACCGATTCTCTATATAGTACGTTGCGGGTGCAATTGGATTGCATCTTATTTCCGTAGCGTGTTTCTGTGAAATATGAGTGGTCGGAGAGATAAAAAGGCTCTCGTTATTTACCGTCACAGGCAATTCATTAAAACATTTTTCGGTTCTACGTACCTCTGCCACTTTAGGGGTACATTTCATTATGTAT
Organism: Cetonia aurata; assembly: GCA_949128085.1. NCBI lineage: Eukaryota > Metazoa > Arthropoda > Insecta > Coleoptera > Scarabaeidae > Cetonia > Cetonia aurata. The sequence goes on from OX421889.1 coordinate 14,478,620, forward strand.
AAAATTTCTCCAATGGTTTTACCCAAATAACCAGGTTCATTCTTAATAATAGTGCTGAGGCCCTCAGCGTTAAAAGGTGCTAATAATAAACGATTTTGAAGAATTTCCCGTTTTAGTAAACATCGTCTGTATACCGTATCAACATAAAGATTATTCAATTGCAATTTAGATGAAATTTCCACATACATAAATTTAGAATTAATATAACTCATAAGATTAACATTACTAGGCAATACGTGAAAGGGTTTTTTATTCAAAAGGTTATTATATTCATAATCGACAAGAACTAATTTTGGATGTTCTGTGAACCAAACATCTGTTCCACATATGTGACCTCTTTTAACTAACGTCAATGCAAATATTCGTTCATTATTATCAATAACCGCATAAAGATTAGGATATGTTTGATTAAGAGTTACAAACGTAGCTTCCCCTAGATAGAGAGTAGTTAACTTACCATCTCGACAACCTGTGTTACCTGCTATATCCCAGATACTCTCACCCAATTCTGCATCCATACAGTATCCCTCCATGTAAGGACACGTAACACCTCCACGTAATATAACCTCTCCCGCCTCTAATCTTGTTGTTGCCCAGTAATTCTGAATGGAAATTTTGACAGTAGCTGTTGCCACGACATCGGTCCACGTAATTCCCTCTTCGATGTAAACAGTACCCTGACAAGTTCCGTCTATCCCTACTTTTCCTGCTATAGTAATTGATGCCGATGTGGTAGTATTTGGTTTGATGTTTCCAATAACGCTAGCTGGGAATCCTGTATAAGTTTGTGTATCATGAATTCGTTTACACTCAGTGTCTCCGATTTGCTTCACATAGCTGGGCATCCCTTGATGTACGGCGCTTGTATGACTATGCATTCCACAGTGTTGAATTATACGTAGGACTTCAATTAAACATGTTCGAACTTCAATTTGCCCGTAATCATCTTTTTGCCAAACAGCGATTTGACGTTTTTCTTCTTTATATCCCTCTTGTGGTGGTTGACATGGAGCTACTTCTCTCATTGAAATGGCCGATATATTAGTCGCAGGGCCCTGGCAGTCATAAACTATGAGTGCCTGACCCATATTTAAAAGGATTACACTCAATAGTACTATCATCCTGAAATTAATGAAATTTTAGTATCTATGCAACACATGATTACATTAGCAGTATAATTAGCATATGTATATCAAATGATATATTATGAAATTATGTTTCTTGTAGTTAATTACTATAATAATGAAATAAAGTAAAAGCATATATATATAATAGTATGTAAATATGTATATATTTTAGTATTCAACATATAATTATATAGGTCTATCTAGTACCCACTCATGGTCAGAGACGCGACCACGGCTTCTCGTAAAATGTGGTGGTCTCTCGCGTATTTCTCCTGGATTATCTTGATTTTCCATTTCATCCGCTTCTGGATCCAACTCTTCTTGATCTGCCAAATTAATAATTACCTCGTTTCTATCCTCACCTTGTACATGATCCGCCGGATTAACAGCCTGTGGTGTTATAATATCTATAGCTGCTCCATCAAAATAATAATCGTGGTCTCCTTGATTCCTTGCGATGCCCTCCTCTCGTTCGGAGTCGTTATCATCCTCTCTCACATCTCCAGTAGTGACATTCTCATCTATGTCCTCTTCAACTAATCCTCGGTACACTTTTAGTCGATTAGCGTGAACGATTTGCGTTTTCCTCGTCCCTATTTCTTGTACTTTAAACGTAACGTTTCCTATCTTTTCGAGTATACGATATGGTCCAGTCCATGGCTTTGCTAGTTTCCTCGATGTTCCAACGACTACTGCGGGATTATACAGTAATACCTTATCCCCAGGAACAAGCGTTACTTCTTTCGCTTTTTTATTGTATCGTACAACCTGATTGTTGACATTTCGTTCTAAATTTTCCTTAGCCATTTCATGCGCTAGTTGTAATCTACGCACTAGTTCAGAGTGATAGTTTTCATCGTAGTCATAGCGGTGTCCGTCCAGTTTCAGCAAATCATTATAAGGAAGAACCATGTCACGGCCGTGCAAAAGAAAGAATGGCGTTTCTCCGGTCGCGATATGAATTTGATTTCGGTATGCCATTAATATGTATGGTAACCAGTCATCCCAGTCCCGTTGGTGCTCATCTACAACGTGCGATAACAAGTCCTTAAAAACTCTATGTGTTCGCTCTATCATCCCATTACATTGTGGGTGATATGGGGTTGTCTGAATTTTCCGTATTTGTAGTAACGAACACACATCTTTCATTAATTTTGAAGTAAAATTCTTACCCTGGTCAGTAAGAAGTGCTTTTGGAGTGCCATGGCGGGCTACAATCTTTGTAACAAACAACTTTGCAATAGTTTCGGTCTTTTGATCGCTAATAGAATAGGCTTCCGGGTATCTCGTAAAATAGTCTTGGAAAGTTAGTATATATTTGTTCCCGTTATATGTGGTGGTTAATGGTCCCACTATATCCATGGCAACCCGCTCAAAAGGTGTTTGTACTGCTTCAAATGTCTGCAATGGAGCTCTCTTCATCTGCGGTGACGTTTTTCTCTTACAGCAAGCTAAACACTCCTCACAATAACGTTTAATATCTTGTTTCATCTTTGGCCAAAAATATCTTGCTTTAATGAAAGTTTCAGTCTTTTGTTGTCCAAAATGACCTGAATAGGGTAAATCATGACAGTAATATAATACTCGGCTCCGCATTGATGTTGGAATTACTATCCTATCATTACGCCCATCCCCCTTTTTAAGTAAGAGCCCGTCTGCATCAACAATGAAGTCTGAGTGTTCTTCAATATTATCTATGATATTCCGAATAAATTCCTCTCTATGCTGTTCTTCAATAAATTCAGTTCGGCTGAAGTTAGGTTCATATACAACTTCCTCCTCTTTAGGTTGATCTTCCTTTTCGACATATCCTATAACAATTCTGGATAAAGCATCCGCATTGCCCTGATTCTTCCCAGGTCGATGAATGACCTCAAACTCATATTCTGCTAACATTAAGGCCCACCTAGCTAACCTAGAGCTAGGGTCCTTAATTGATAGTAACCATTTCAACGGTCGATGATCGGTGATTACTGTAAATGGTCGCCCATACAAATAACATCTATAATGCTTAATAGCCCAAACTACGGCTAAGCATTCCCGTTCCGTGGTCGAGTAATTTTGCTCGGCTCGGTTGAGCTGCCGACTCGCATAAGCTACAGGCTTTTCTTTCCCATCCACCTCCTGGCTAAGTACTGCTCCGATAGCATATCCCGAAGCGTCGGTAGTTAAGATAAATCGTTTAGTAAAATCCGGATACTGAAGTACCGGCTTTTTACATAATGCAGTTTTAAGAGTGTCAAATGACGTTTGACATTCTGCATCCCATTCGAATAGTGCCTCCTTCTTCGTTAAAGCTGTTAGTGATTTTGCATAATAAGAAAAATGAGGAATGAATCGCCGATAAAACCCTACGAGTCCCAAAAATGATCGTATTTCTGTTGCATTCTTCGGAATAGGATAATCCTTTATAACACTTATTTTATCAGGGTCAGGTTTCACTCCTCCCTTTGAGATAATATGGCCTAAATAGTTAGTTTCAGTTTGTAATAATTTACATTTGCTCGGTTTTAATTTTAAATTGGCTGCCCTTACCCTTTCAAATACGCGTTCCAATTTCTCTAGATGGTCATCTAAATTATCCCCACTAAATACTATCACATCATCTAAGTAAACTAAACACTGATCCCCTGATAAGCCTGCTAATACTGTATTCATTAGGCGCTGAAATGTGCTAGGCGCATTGACCAAACCAAATGGCATTTTATTGCATTCATAATGTCCCGTGGGAGTGCTAAAAGCAGTTTTCTCCCGATCCCGTTCGTCAACCTCAACTTGCCAATATCCTGAAGCAAAATCTAAAGTGCTAAAAAGTGCAGCTCCCCCCAATTGATCTATTGTATCTTGTAAATTTGGTAATGGATAATAGTCCCTCTTCGTAACTGCATTAAGACCTCTATAATCAATACAAACCCTTATATTATCGTTACCTGTAGAGTCCTTTTTCGGTACTAGCACTACTGGTGCAGACCATGGTGATACTGACGGTGATATTACTTGTTCTTTTAACATCTGACTAATATGTGTGTCTAAAACCTGTCGTTGATGAAAAGGTACACGATAAGGGGCTTTTGCTATAGGATGAACATCTTCGGTGATAATTCGGTGTTTAAAACCTTTCGCGGTTCCCAAATGTCTATCGGAAGTAGCAAAAATATCTGAAAATTTACTCAATAAATTTTGTACTCTATTTTTGGCATCCCCTGATAATGTGCCCAAATTTATTTGGTCTAACTGCGTGTGTTCCGAAGTGACAGTAAAAACATTGGTACCACTTCGTGACGAATTTACTTCGTTTTTGAGACAATACACCCTAACATTAATTTTACTAAAACCAAATATAAATTTCATAATAGCGTATACTTCGTTCCAGTCTAGTTTATCTAGACCTGATCCTAATTTTGGTACAGCTAATTTAGTAATACCTTTTTGTTGACAAAATCGCATTAAATTACGTAATGCCTCGAATATAGCTGAATACGTTGGTTTTTGCCAAAATCTATTTTTAGTGACCAGGTAGATCAAGAAACGTCTTTCGTCTCGTATATTTAATACCTTCCCTACCTGTGGCCTCTGTCGCCGTAACTGTTTACAATTAAAAGGAACACGATACCTAAATTGTTTCGCAATACCCTGCCCCAATTTCAAATCTTGACTAACGCAATGGGCTAAACTATATTCACTTGGAGCCGAAAACAAATCTCCCTTAACTATAGTAATATTAGTAATATCCTGATTTCTAATTTCATCTTTGTTCGCTAAATACTCTTCATACGTACACTCTTGCCTATTTACTCGATTGCTTTCGTTACCAATTTCACCCGTTTGGTACACCTTAGTATTTAATCTCAGCATCTCCCCAGACGCTACACAAAGCTTATTTCCCAATTCAACTTCTTTCTCGGTAATATTCATAATACGTATTGGAATTTCCCCTTGATTATTTACTCGCGCTAAAACTCTCGCCGTCATCACCCCGTATATCTTAGTATCGCATGGTTCAGTAACTAGCTCAGTATTTGGTCGAACCCCTATCGGTATGGCAGTGCACACCATTTCACTTCTGGCAGGAATAATATATTTACCCTTTAGTACAATAGTACACGAATTAGAGAAACTATCACTCTCCTGACAAGTGTTATTTACACTCTTGTATTCGGATTCATAACCAGTGACGACGCCCTTCGTTAAGCATACTTGCTTCTCGCTACCCCCTAATAACGGAGTAGATATCCCAATATTATCTATCACTAATACTCTAGTTTTATAATCGACCACACACCCATTTTGAATAAGAAAATCTCGCCCAAATAATTCGTCTTCTTCGAACGGTAATTCCTCGCAAATCACACATCTTACTTTAACCCGTTTATCCCCAAATACGACATGGATTTCTACAACACCTAAAGTATTCATTTCATCCCCCGTTATACCCATTAACTGAAGATTACTGCAAACTCCCGTATTTTTATACCCTATATTTAAATCTTCAAGTGTTTTACGTTTAATTAAAGTTAATTGTGATCCTCCATCGACAAGAAAATAACATTTCACTCCCTTAAGTTTAAATTCTACTGTTGTCGGTTGCTCCTCTAGTTGGCTAATATTACTAGTGTGTGGTATTAAATACGTATTTTTATCCCCTATTACTCTTTCTAACCCGACGATGTGGGGTCGCTCGCGGGTCTGACCTCGTTTAAATACTCTTTTCGTTGCGAACTTACCGTACCTTCTCGCTTATTAAAGGGTCGTCTCGCTTGTTGCGGCCCAACTTTTTGATTCGTGCCCGTATATTGTCCCGCATTCGGTCTTGGCGAGCTACAGTTAGCTTCTACGTGTCCCGGTCTAAAACACTTCCTACACCGCGTTTGTCCTCGACATTCGGAAGCATAATGCTCTAATTTCAAACATTTAAAACATTTGGTTTCGGGTCTTTTCTGTATTCGCGGTCTAGAAGGGTGATTATGGTTAACGCGTCCCGTCTGAATATTGGCACCCGTCGCTACATTAGTATAAGTAGGCCTAGCTTGTAAGGAACAAGTCTGCATCATTAATTGATTTAACTCCTCTTGTGCTGCAATTTCTACCGCTCGGTCAATAGTTAGTTCGGGCTCTCTAGCCAAAATGATACCGATAGCTCTAAATATTTCGCGTTTTACACCCATTTTAAACTGTGACAATAAAACATCGTTATGTTTCCGATTTATACCTACTATTTCCTCCCTCTTTGCTGCTACTAAATCTTCCGTTAATACCTCCTGCCCAATTAATTTTAACCTCGTTACAAAATCAGTAACGTTTTCGTGTTTCTCTTGTCGGCATTGCAAAAGTTTAAATAATGCGGCCCCCGGTACCCTCAACGGTGCAAACTTAGCAATAAATTTTTGTTTAAATTCGTCATATGTAAGTTCATCGCTCCCCAGTGTTAACTCTTCGCTTTTGTAATAGTTTAATGCTGATTCCGTAAGTTTACATTTTACAATTGCTAATAGTTGGTCTTTCGTCAGACTATCTAATTTTCCCCTTTGTTCCAATTTCTCGAAGTAATATTTAATATTTTCTTTACCCGTTAGATCATCAATCGAGTTCAAAATACCGCCTAAAAACATTTTTGGTAGTTCAACACGAACACTTGGTCTCGTACCATCACCGGATACAGGCATCGTCCACACCTACCAAACCGCAGCGTCAGCGTTTTATTCCAGCAAGCAACCTTTGCCTTTGCGCGATTTCTAATTATGAAATACGTAGATTCTAGCCAAAATCAAAATTAAAAATTAAATCCCACCCCGCTGCCACCAATTTGTTACCACCCACGGTAATAAATAGTTATTTATACTGATCTTATGGGTTCGGGCACGGGTTGCTCTTGAAATAAGACGCGACTATTACTTAATAACTATGATATAATTTCGACAAATAAAAAGGAAACATTTAAATAATTAAAGAAATTGATTAATCCTACTTAAATCTACTTATTCTACGGTACTTACATTCTAAAACCCAACATTCAGAACTCCGGCCGGACTCGTCACCCGCACACACTCTCGACTCCACTCTACTCTCTACTCTCTACTCTACTCTGCACGTCACCCGCCTCGCTTGACCCCGTTCGGTTTTTGCTTCTTCAGCATAATTTTCGCGAAGCGAGGAGAATGACTGCAGAACTTACAACTAAAATGCATATACAGGGCGTTACAGAAGTAGCCAATAAGTACTATTAGAACCTTAATAAGCTTATCAGAAGTCACTAAATGTCGCCAACACAATCAAAAAAGAAAAAAGTTTGAAATTGATTGAAATTATTATTATAAACGAGGGGAGTTTGTGGAAGATGATTTGGCCAAGCTTGTTTAAATATTTAATCGTGAGAGACAGTATAAGTATTACCGAGCCTCATATAAATTATTTAAACAATTGGAATGATGAAGAATTTGTCAAGAGATTTAGATTGTGTAAGTATTTGTATAGCGCTGTCATTTATTGCTTGCTGTAAACCTTATGGGATATTACAAACATAAACTAGGGTTATGAATATACCGAATTAACCTAATAAATATTCGTTGAAAGACGGTCTGTTTTTATTTACCTAATATATCTTCCTTATAACTTATTAGCTAAATTGTTATTCGATACATTTATTAGCAGATTGAAATACCGAGCCGACAGCTATTATTTATAGGGTTTATTGCTAACATTGTTCATTGTTAATATTGTTTATTGTCAAAATTGTTTATTGTTTTCATAATATTGTTTATTGTCAAAATTGTTTATTGTTAACATTGTTTATTGTTAACATTGTTCATTGTTACTATTATTCATTGTTAATATTGTTTATTGTCAAAATTGTTTATTGTCAATATTGTTTATTGTTAATATTGTTCATTGTCAAAATTGTTTATTGTTAGTATCGTTTATTGTTAATATTGTTCATTGTCTATACACTGTGTTTTGATAATCTAAACCTCTTGATAAATAGGATGAACTATTTTAACTACACAGAAAAAAAAGGATTTTTTAAGTGAAAGAAATATATTTTTTTGGCATCATTTCATTAAGTGAAAGCAATATTTCTTTGATACAAAAAAATATGAAGATTTTATTTGTTTCAAAATAAAATAAGAATTTTCTGAAATATTTTTTTGTTTCAAAGAATAGATAATTTTGATATCATGTGCAAAAAAAATATTTCTTCTGTTCAAAGAAATGCATTTCTTGATATCGTTTATTTAACTGAAAATAAGAGCTGCTTTGACCGCGTAAACGTTGTTTCAACCCAGGCAACCAAATTTAAATTTCCCAGAATTATTTTTTGTAACTTCAACATAAAGGTATTAAAATAACTATTAATGTAATACAACATTATCAGTAATTTCACGATTCACCGTTGAAGTTACAAAAAATAATTGTGGGAAATTAAAATTTGGTTACCTGGGAAATATGTTTAAAAAACTAGAAAACGTGTATGCCGATCGCTATTTTTATCAAATGCATCGATTTGAATATTTATTACTGCTTCTTACAAATTTATTTCCAAAGTGTAAAATACAATATATGTACTAAAACTGTCTGTTTTAATATAAAACGTAGATATTTTTGAACGAATGCGTGTAAGTATATTCTTTTCAAATCGCTCAATGCACGTGCGAGTTGCACGTAAATAATTCGGCGGGATATTCTCAATTGTAGAGGTGGTAGAGTGGATCAGTGGACGTTAGATAGTTATTAGTTGTTAGAAGTGCACATCAAGGTGTTGGCGTTGCACGAAGTGGAGTTGAGGTAATATTATTGTGTTAATTTTATATTAGAGTTAAGACAAGTACAGAGATATAAAAGTACATTCTTTAGGTTACATATACAATTATTAGTGAGCTATTCAAGCATATTGCACAGTTTCATCTTAGGAAACCTTAACAAAAAAACCTAATAGCCAGTATTCAACTAGAATGGATGTTCCAGAAATTCTTAAAAGCTGGGGCATGGAAGAGTTGATAGGCGTATTTTTGGGTATGTGTACTTGTTTTAGTTCATTGTAGGTTTTATTTTCGGATATATGTATCAAAGATATGCATGTAGCGGCTTGTTTGGTGGAATAAGTCAATTGGAAAACAGGTAACCTTTTATGCAAAAATGGCGGTTAATATTGTAACGGTTATTTTATTTTGGTCGACACTGTACATCATATTTCCATGTGCTAATATTTATATATATATAGTATCTTTTATTTATTAATTTTATTCATCATTTATTTATTAATTTCATTTGTAGCTTTATTAAATAGCTTTCGATATTTTATATACCAAAATATAATCTTATTTTTTTATTTTTTTGATTTATCTTCCTTGTACATTTCTTTTACTTTTGTTTTTCTCGCGACGAGCGACTACGGTTGAATTTGTGCGGAGATTCGCTCTTTCTCGATTCTGCCACGCTAGGGAGCTAAGCTTAAAACACCTAGGTAATGTTTCAACAATTTAATTTCTTTATTACTTTTTACATTTCATATCTTAATTATTTAGTTAACTATTTATAACTTAAAATAATATAGCTTGTATTACTTTGATTCGTTATTTCTTTGATATGGTCACATTAAATTTTTATGTAGAGCACATGGTAATACTGATTTCCAATTGTAGGCTTTCTTCTTACTTTATTTTACTGTTTTGATTGGGCCTCCACTTTGAGGGTATACCTGTGTAACCTGCTTGATGATTATGGGAATTATTGGCTATTAATTGGAATTCTGTGAGCGGAATTACCGACGTACTAAACTATCCGAAGGAAGTGCTCATATATCGGAGTCCAGGGAGTGTTCCTCCGTCTCTCTTGCGTATCCGGTACAATTCTTCGCTGACCTGTGGACGGTAGTTTATCTGCATTTTGAAGTACCTATCGGGAAGCGTCCGGTTGGGCACAGTTATAAGGTAGGATCATTGCCATCTATTCGGAAAGTCAAATCGCAGGATACCCGAGTTTATTTACTGTTGTTCGTCGATTGTGTTATAACAAGTTTGCTTCGTTATTTATATTTAGTTATTTTTTTTATTAAAATATTGCATTATTATTGCTGTGAACATTCCTAATAATAATATCATTTAATTTAAACGATGTACTTGAATATTTATATTAGAAATTTACCTTAGAAACTTCACCGCTAATCAGCAATACTTTATTGTGGCTCAGCTGTAATTATAATTTTGCTAACTTTGTAGCCCGTACTTTATATGTGTATTTATATAACCTATTGGTTTATGTATTTAATTCACCACCTTCTGTAAATCATTTTGATCAAAATGGCAGCTGTTATTGCGAATCTGGATGATAACTAGGATCACATTGCCTTGTGACATTATTTGCAATACTAAATCAATTTATTTACTTCAATATTATATTTATTAATTAATCGTTTTATTAAAATTTCTACTACGGGTTATGTTATGAACATAGACAAGTTGTCACCGTTTTGTGTCACTTGCAAATTAAATCATTTAGATCTAACGAAAACTACTGAGCCAACTGTTGAAATGTTCTAATTTTATATTTCCATTTATCCTACTTGTGTAATTATTACAATTATTATTATTATTAATTATTGCTGTTAATATTGATATATATACATATTTACTTATTTATTAAATTGTTATTTGAAATTAATCTTGCTGTTGTTGTTTTTTTGTTGCTGGGCTACCTCGCTGCTCGCCACAGCTGGCGCCCTTTTTTTAATCTTTTTAAGAAAAGAAATATAAGATCCACGACCCTGCCTCCGGATTATGAGCGGCCGGACTCTTTCTTCATTTTTGCTGACTATTTGGCAAGTTGAAGTGTCACAATATTAGTTTAAAAATTTCTGGTAATTTTAGGTAGCGCATCGGTCTGACGACGTCAGTAATAATTAAATCCACCGACATCTTTAACATGCCTTAAAATTTACATGTTATTTACATCATCTTCAACGTCCTTTAAGATTTCCCATACGACGCAATATAATTTTCAGTTACTGTATATATATCAGTTGTAAGAAAACTTTATATTTTAAGAGATAACATTAGAAAATGCGCTTGATTTTTGGACTGTTAGTCCAATTCTTCCGTAGTTAAAACAGTCAATTAAAAGCTATGTATGTATGTAAAAGTTGTAAGTCTTTTTGGATTTCACAGTATTAGTTATTGCATGTTTATCATCTTCACTTCCTTGAATATCTTCCTATGAAAGAAAAACTCTTTTTAGAACAAGATATAGCCGAAGCATTCGAAAATTTAACCCAAGATATAATTAAAGAATTAATACCAAAAATTGGTATTCGTATTAAGTTTTTAAAGAAGTTTGCAAATTATAAAAACGATATTTCTAGCCCTGAAGTCTTTGTTACTTCTCCATCTACTTCAAAAGTAAGTATAAAATTTAGGTTTTATTGTGTTTACCTGAGTTGTCATTTATTTAGACAGGTACAGATGTTAGTGACTGCAGCGAATCCGAAAATTATACCGCCAATCATTATTTTGGAAAAAGGCATCAGAGTGAACTTGATTCACTATTGGAACCCACACTCAAGTTAAATTTAGAACATGTTCTAAGAAGTACCCTTCAAGGAAAAAGTTTATTGTTGCAATATAGAAAAAACAAAACATTTGAAAGGAATCATAGAAAATTATTAGTTGAATTAATAATTAACTACATCAGTTCACTTTCACATGACAAGTAAATACGAATGTAATTTTAAAGTTACAATGATTAGTATTTATAAGTATTTATTTCAGTTTTATATTGGATAATAATCAGTTGGAAAACATTGTTAATAAAATTGTAACTCTTTTCCCTACCGAAATAAAAGAAACATATTACGTAAGGGCCATTCCTAAAAGATGCTCAAAGCAAAACAAATCCATACCAACAAAAGGTCGACTGGTGGACAGGTACAGAAATTGCAGGAATAAATTAAAAAGAGGTGGTTTACTGGAGACTCCTCAGGACGCAGTAAATCAATCCTCGGATGCTATAGAAGGTATTTCTACATTTTATAATTACATATGTTTGCTTAAGTTTTATGTACATTTCTTATAATACTTTATAGAAGAGGTACAGTCAAGTAAAGATTGGTTGGCGATTAGATCTGAGCCGTGGGCAGATGTGGTATACCATTGGAAAAAAAAACTTTTAATTATCGAAGACACTCTAGGGTTGAAACAATAGCAGAGTTTTTATCAGAGTGGCCTATACTAAATAACAGTAGGGGAGAGTGGGCATGAAAGGGACAGGTATTGAAAGGGACGGTGCGGTTTATAGCTTTGCTAGTAGGATTCATAGTTCGTGCATTTGCCACAATGTGGAGCTATACATCCGTTATTGTTTCGTTGTTAACTTGTTTAGTTCCACGTGGCACGTGCAGTAATAGAACGTGTATTTAAAAATTATAGTGAAAATTATACTTTGTGACTGTTCACTTGCTCAAAATTTCTGGTAAGTTAACATTAACTTATTATGGCACGAAAATTTCTATAGGCTGCTTAAAGTATTAGAGTCAGTTTGTGCTAATTGCGATAATATAATTTGAGGTTATAACCAGTTTAGATACTAAAATGTTTAGGAAGTGGGGTGGGTATTGAAAGGGACACGCTTCGGGGTATTGAAAGGGACAGTGTCCCTTTCAGTACCACCCTGCATTTCAATACTGTACTATTCTAAAATTAGTCATTTCAATTATTTCAGTACTTGTATAATCATGGAAGGCAAAGAAACTTCTGCAAAAAGAATTAGAAAATCACCTGAAGATATCGAAGCTGCCGTTAAAACAGTAATTGAAAAAAACATGTCTGTAAGATCCGTTGCGGAGGCGTATGGCATAGGGAAGTCCTATTTGGCCAGACTTGTGCTAAAAGCCAAATCTTTACCGCAAGTATCCGACTTTACACACGCACCTGATATTGGTAACAGGAGAGTCTTTTCTAAAGCTGAAGAAGAATTATTATGCCAATACCTAAAAACTGCATCGAAGATGGCTTATGGCTTAACAGCTGTGCAGACCAGGCAATTGGCTTTTGATTATGCAAAATCGTTAAATAAAGAAATTCCACCTACCTGGCAATCTCGAGAAAAGGGGGGAGTAGACTGGCTTCGAGGTTTATTTAAACGTCATAAGGATATTTCATTGCGCCAACCTGAGAAAACAAGTTTAGCTCGAGCTACGTCGTTTAATCCAACGAATGTAAGCAAATTTTATGAAAATATTGAAAGTATTTTGAAAAAATACCAGTTTACTGCGGACCGCATATATAACGGTGATGAAACTGGATTATGCACTGTAGCTGACCAACCAAAAGTCATAACCCAACGAGGGATCAAGCAAGTTGCTCAAGCGTCATCTGCGGAACGCGGCCAACTGGTGACTATGTTGGCGTTTATTTCTGCAAGCGGAAACACTGTTCCTCCAGTCTTCATCTTTCCGTGGGTAAGGTTCTCCGAATTAATGGTCGAAGGTGGACCTACAGGTAGCATTGCGCTTTGCAACAAAAGTGGATGGATGACTGGTGATAACTTCTCCATAGCTTTTGAACACTTCATTAAACATTCGAAGCCTAGTAAGGAGGCTCCTGTTTTATTAATGATCGATAATCACGAAAGCCATATTAATTTGAATGTCGTAGCAAATGCCAGAAAAAATGGGGTGATAATTGTTACCTTTCCACCCCACTGCAGCCACAAGCTGCAACCGCTCGATGTCAGTGTATATGGACCATTGAAAAATTACTTTAAAATTGCACAAAATAATTGGTTGACATCGAATCCAGGTAAAACAGTTAACATTTACCATTTGCCAAAATTTGCGAAATTAGCGTACGAGAGTGCCTTTACTATAAAAAATATTCAAATGGCTTTTGCTAAAACAGGGATATTTCCACTGAATTCTAACAATTTTAGTGAAGATGATTTTTTAACCTGTTATGTATCCGATCGCCCTGCTGATCGCAAAAACGAAGAAGCAACGACTTCATTTGGTGATACTTCCATTTCTTCTTGTATTTCCTTGCCTTCGACTAGTACTCCTATAGTAGACAGTCCTATATCACCTGAATCTGTGAGGCCCTTCCCCAAAGCTATGCCACTTCAGAACCCTGTACAAAGACGCAAAAAAGGATACTCGAGAATTTTGACAGATACGCCCGAAAAGGAAAAATTAGAACAAGAACAACTTGAAAAACAGACAAAAGAGAGAAAGAAACTTGAATTAAAAGCAAGGAAAGAAAAAGCGAAAAGAAAAATAGCCTCTGAACGCAGCGATAGCGACATGTCTGTGAAATACGCAGAAAGTGATATTGAATCATACCACGAAGAATTTGAAGAACATGAAATCGAAGAATCCAGTGACGTATTCGAAATAGGAAATTACGTTTTAGTCAAGTTTTTTACGAAAAAGACGAACAAATTTGCAATTGGAAGAATAATTAATATGTTAAGTGACACTGAATTTACAGTGAAATTTTTAAAAAAGAAGAGTGACTCTTTTCACTTTATTTATCCTGAGCCAGCTGATATTGCTGATATAGATATAACTGATATCGAAATGAAGGTTCCAACACCAAATATAAGCAACGGAACTGATAGAATGAAGGGCATTCACTATTTTCAGATAGATTTTCAAGGAATGGCATTCTGTTAAAATGCCTAATAAAAGTGTCCCTTTCATCACTAAAGCTGTCCCTTTCAATCCTACCCCAGTTTTGAAAGGGACAAAAATCAAAATTTCTTCAATAATAAAAATAATGATTTTAGTTTAAACTGTTTATGTTTATATTTACATATATCCAGGGTAAACGTGTAATGTATGCGCCTGTACGATTATTTTTTAAGTAAATTGTTCCTTATTTGTATTTTGTCGATTTTTCTATAAATGTCCCTTTCATGCCCACTCTCCCCTAATGCTCCATCGTTGGTAAGTATGTGTGTACCAAGATCCCTCCTTTTTCGGTAATGCTTTGTTTTTCAGATTGATATTGATTACGCCTCTATGTTCGAATCAGAATATATTTTATCTTATGATAAGTGGAATCCTTTTTTTGATAAAATTTTTAATAATCGCTTACCTTATGTAACTGATAAAGAAGCGCTTTCTATTATTAATACACTAAAAGAAGAGATTTCTCAAAGTAAGTGTGAGGTATAACACTGTCAATATAACACGAATTTGTAGAACGTCTGCAACTTAATGAAACTTGTATATAATAATAATAATTCATGCCTTTACATCCCCCAACAGCTTTCGCCAATTACAGGGGGCATCGGCTGGCCATGAGTTATTATTACGCCTGCGCCCGTGGAGCGACTTAAGGTGTTTGTCTCTCAGCATTTGCCAAGGAGTGAGGAAAACCACGAAAACCTCACTCTGAGAGCAGGCCCTGGGATTCGAACCCCGGACCCCGTGACTGATAGCCAAGCGCGCAAGTCACTGGACCATCAGCCACGACGTAGCAATAAATGAAGGCAGTAGGAGTTCGGGAAAAGACGTGAAGAAGAATATCATTAATTTTCGGGATGTAGAAGACGGAAATTTGATGGTACCAGTAATTATTCGATTAAGAAGTGGATTGAGGATGTTGAAGCCGTAGGTGAGATGGTTGACTGGGATAATCTGTATTTATTTCTGTATGCCAAAAGGCCGCTAACAGGACTAGCAAGACTATTGGTAGAAGGAGAAAGAGGTGAAGAGAGGAATAATTGGAAAGATTTAAAAAGAGCATCACTAGATGAGTTTGGAGAGCGCATTACTAACGCTCAACTTCATCGAATGTTAGGTAATAGAAGGATGGGTAAAAATGAAACGCTGCAGGAATATTTTTTGGTGATGAAAGAATTAGCGAGTAGAGGAAGTATTGAAGCAGCTGACGTTATCCAGTACATAGCTAGCAGGGGCTAAATACACGTATAGCAAGATAGGCATTATATTTAGAGGATTACGATTATGAAATTGTTCATAGGATAGGTTCAGCGATGCGCCACGTCGATGCCCTTAGCCGATACCCAGTATATCAAATGCACGTGGAGGATACTGTCAGCAGCTCAAATACGAAAAGCTCAGGAACGTGACGAAAGAATTCTTACTATCAAAGAAATATTAAAGACGACGGACGGATACGACAACTATTTCCTGAAGAACGACGTGCTATATAAGTTGGAGGATGGGAAGGAACTACTTGTTATTCCAGGCGATATGCAGATGGATATTGTGAAGATGGTACATGAGAGAAACCATTTTGGAAAGAAGAATAATAATAATAATAATAATAATAATAATAATAATAATAATAATAATAATAATAGCGTTTATTGTCCAACAGAACAAGGTTCCAATAATAGGACAAAATAACATAAATAAAATAACATTAGTGTGCGTGCAATTGCAATAATACATTTGAAACAAAAAAAACATTACAAAAATAAAAGGCCAATAATTCAAAACAAAAAGCCAACTAATACTACATAACAAACTATAAATAAATCGGAAATGAATACACCAAAAACTGAAAGAAACAAAATTATAGCGTATGAAATAATAAAGAAAAAGTAATTATTATGCACTTAAATATTAACTACTAGTTTAGAAAGGGTCACTATATAATAAGTTGGCGTTTCTATACATGTGGCTTAGGGGGGCCTTGTAAAGAATATTAGTGCGAGCTCTAATAGTGGCAAATGTAGCGCATGACCTAGAACTATAGTTAGGGACAAGGAAAGATATTTGGCTTAGAAGCGAAGGTGAATCAACACTGCCATTTATTAATTTTAAAAGAAATTTGGCACTGGCTTCATCTCTTCTCTGAGAAAGAGAACGAAGGTCATGTCTATGCAGCAAGAAGGTATAATCTGTCCCGCGAGCAGGATAAATGCCATCAAGTTTAAACGATAAGTATTTTAGAAATCGTTTCTGAACTCGCTCGATGAGCAGCTGTTGGTAAAGATAGTGCGGATACCAAACAATAGAGCTATACTCTAACTTGGACAGCACAAATGCATAAAATAACACTTTGATTGTTAAAATGTTTGAGAAGTCTCTACAAGACCGTATAATGAAACCTAGAGAGGCAGAAGCAGACGAACACAATGAAGTGATGTGAGGGGAGAAAGTTAAGTATTGATCAAAAATTACACCAAGATCTTTAAATTGCGTAACCCTAGGTATCTCTGAATGGTGAGCACTGTATCTGAAAATGAAGGGATTCATACTTTTGGTGAAGGAAAGTATCGCACACTTGCTAGTATTTAAGCATATGCTGTTAGTGTTACACCAGTCCTCAATGATGTCTAAATTCCTTTGCAAAGCTAAGCAATCAGTCATAGATGTTATACGACTGTAGATCTTGAGGTCATCTGCATAAGCCAACACTTTGCAATCCAATCTGTCCAGGAGGTCATTAATATATAAATTAAAAAGAAGCGGTCCTAAGTTGGAGCCCTGAGGCACCCCAGATGAAACTTGAAATGGAGCAGACGTAAAACCATTAAACTGAACGTAGGAAGATCGATTATGTAAGTATGATTGTATAAATGATATAAATCTAGGAGTAAAGCCAATAGAAGATAATTTAGAGATAAGTAATGAATGATTAATTGTGTCAAATGGCTTACTGAAATCAGAATATAAGACATCAACTTGCTGCTTATCATCAAGACATTCGCTTATAAATTGTGTAATCTCTACTAGGTTTGTAGTAGTTGATCTTTTAGGAAAGAATCCATGTTGGTAACTTGACAAGTAAGGCTTGACACAAGCAAATATTTTAGTGTGAAGCAGGATCTCAAAAACTTTGCTGCATACCGAGAGAATAGTAATGGGCCTATAATTTTCTATGCAGTTACGATCACCTTTCTTAAAAACCGGCGTTATTCTGCCAATCTTCCAGCACGTCGGAAATGTATTACTTTGTAAAGCAAGGTTAAATATTTGTGTAAGCGGCTGACACAACACGGGAGCACAATCGTGAATAAAAAACGATGGTAATGTATCATGTCCTGTAGTCATACTAGGTTTCAGTTTTTTCATTGCAGATAATACTTCATCACAAGTAAAAAGACCTACATCTAGCGGTTGAGAGTGCTCAATAACAGGTATATGTGTTGGAGTTGGTATATTAGGAGGTTGAGAAGCAGTAGCGAACACTTCAGCAAAAGCTTCAACAATTTCAGTAGGTTTATCCAAAGTTACATTATTACAGGAAATACACCCAGGTATGCGAGATGGACCACGTTTAGTAGTAATATATTTCCAAAAGGAATTCGGATCAGTTAATATATGACGTTCAACACCGTTCAAATAAGTGTGATAAGCAACACGGATTTTAGTTTTGACCAATGACCTGAGTCTGGAAAATTCAGCATAGTCACGTAAAGATTTAGTCTTCTTCCACTTATTGAAGTAAAATTCCTTCAACTTGAGATGCTCTACAACATCGCCATCAAACCAAGGAGGATAAGAGCGATGTTTACGCCGTACAGGAACATATTGATTAACACAAGCAAACAGCGTTTCATAAAATTTAGTAACAGCAACATTAACATCAGCAATGGCATTAATAAAGGTCCAATCAGTCTCGAACACGGCGCCATAGAGTCCCGGAAAATCAGCTTTAGAAAAATTGTAACGTACATTATTATTTGAAGGAAATTGCATCTCACTTTTAGAAGTCATTGGAAAGGATATGTTTAAAGCTGGATGATATGCATCTGGAGCGATGATGGGATCTAGATCATGTGTTACTGTGAAATCGCAGTTAATATTAGAAAACACAAGATCTAGCAATCTATTAGTAATATTTAAAATATTGTTATATTGACGTAAATTTAGGGTATTCATAAAGTTAAAAAGAGCGAAGTACTTGCGGTCAGTGAAATCAGCATTAGTGAATTTAGGACAATTAAAATCACCACATATAAGAATTTGCTTCCCAACAAGTTCTAAGCTTAAAGCCTCCAGAACAGCTTCATAATAATCAGGTGATACATCTGGAGGAATATAGATGTTTACATAAAACATGTTACAATTAGATATACATTTGCATATAATAATATCAATTAAAGGAAACATTGTGGAAATTTGCGTATTAACAAGTTTAAAGTTGAAGTGATTAGTAGCAGCGAGAAGCACACCTCCACCAGTAGATCGATCCACCACAGAACAGTTTCTATCACTTCTAAAGATTTGGTACGAAGGTCCCATAATTTCGGAGTCACTGATATCAGAATTAAGCCAGGTTTCCGTAAGCAAAATTATATCAGCATAAGCACTTTCACTAATAGAGTAGACCCTATCTAACTTAGATCGAAGACCACGAACATTTTGATAGAAGACAGTAATAACATTATTGCATCTTGATCTGTTGGACAAAACTAGTTTTCCGAGGATATTATCTGTGGTATGCCATTTTTGTACTTTATCCGTAGATTAGTCTCTCCATCTGCCAAACGATTATTCAATTCAGACTTCACGCTTTTATAAAGTTGAATCTGCATTGGTGTACGATCTCGAAATATAGATATACCACTGTATTTATCAAAGGTTTTGATTTCCTTATATGCCTTTAAAGCTTCAAAAACAGCAGCTTCAGAAGACAAAGAGAATTTCAATGGGCGGCAACGAACCTGATTGGTAATATCAAACTTTCCCAATCTTATAACCCTATCCACAGTACAATCAATTTTCATATCCGATAACAGACCATTGACAAGCTCCACATCCTTTCCAAGTTGTTCCGCATTCGTGCGACATATCGCTTCCTTAGCACCAAATACCACAATACTAGTTTTACGTTTCTCTCTCTCTGCCACCTCCTGCACAATCCGTTCCGTATCCAACAGCGAAGTGTTTTGACGATGGGAGCCCTCCTTTAAAGCTCTAATATCTTCTTGAAGAGAGACAATCAGTGCTTTAAGGCTATTCAAATCATTCCCGATTTTCGCACAATTTGAACATGACCATGAAAGACCCGTTCCCTGATGTATTTTCCTTGCTTCCGCCTTAGAAATATCGACACATTCGATTTTATATGCTTTCGTACAAATGCAGCAATTAACGACTTTGTGAGGTTCAGCAGAACCGTTACAACAAGCACATAGAGGCATTAATTATGATTTAATAAAGTACAACAAAGTAATAAAACAAAAAACAGGAAGGTAAGACAGACGGGGATACTCTTCACGCAGCGGTGGCTGTCGCAGCGACTTATAATTGACAAACAAAAGGCCAACGGAAGGTTCTCGAACAGATAACACAGGGAAAAAAGTATTACTGCAAACGATAGGATAATAAAAATCACGAACCACAAAACACATCAGAAAAATGACCGCACAAAAAGAACTTTAGAAAATATTTAGCTTAACTTACCCACAAAATTACGGATAAATTATGAATTTAAATGCAAAACCAACAACAAAATATGAAAGAGTAGTTCAAGCACTACACATATATATACGATGCATAATTAATCACACTTAGTATACCAGAGAAAATCAAGTTTAAATTAGAGAACACTGAAGCATGTACATACACTATGCAAGCACACGTGAAGAAGACTGAAGATGCGATCAATCAAGACTATTACATTCCGAAGCTAGGTATAAAAGTGGAATGATGTATTTCTAACTGCATAAAATGTATTTTGGCAAATAGAAAAACCGGAAAGCAAAAAGGGTTACTTAATCCTATACCTAAAGAGGGGGTACCACTGCATACCTACCATATAGATCATTTGGGACCACTAGAGTCAACAAATAAGAATTGCAAACATATCTTAACTGTTATAGACAGTTTCACCAAATTCGTATGGCTGTACCCTGTGAAGTCGACCACAAGTGCAGAAGTTATCGCCAAATTGCAGATACAGCAAAAAAAATTGGAAACCCAGCTCTCATCATATCTGACAGAGGAACGGCTTTCACTTTAGATGAATCCGAGCGGTATTGCAAGGAGGAAAATATAGCCCACCACTGCGTCACGACTGGCTTGCCTATAGCCAATGGACAAATAGAACGGGTAAATTCCGTAATAATATCTATAATAACAAAATTGTCGCTCGAAGACCCAACGAAATGGTATCGATGCGTTGACCAAGATCAGCGAATCATAAACTCCACTTGTCAAAGAAGTACTGATTTTACACCATTCGAATTGCTAACAGGTGTCAAAATTCGAAACAAAGATGATCTACGCATAAAAGAAATGTTCAACGAAGAAATGTGACTTTTGCTGAAGACAGAAATAAACTACGCGATGAGCCGAAGAAACAAATCTTAAAATGTCAAGAAGAAAATTGTAAGACCTATAACCTCCGAAGACGACCAGCTCAACGATACAGTGTAAATGATGCTGTGGCTATAAAAAGAACCCAGCAAGGGTCAGGCCTCAAACTAAAGTCGAAATATTTAGGACCCTATAAAATTACTCGCTTCAAAACGAAAGACACATATGAAGTTGTGAAAATTGGTTTAAGCGATGGCCCAGCAAAAACCACTACGTGCTCCGAATTCATAAAACCTTGGGTTAAGGGGGACGATGATAACAACGAATAATTCGCGGACGAATTTACTCACGATGACCGGATGTGGGGTGAAGTTAGTTAAAATGTAGAGGGGAACACGCGCACGCGCATCATTGGTGCACTGTTTAGTATAGACGTAGACGTTAAGCTGTAAAGATGTATCTAACCTTGTAATAATTAAATTAGTGTTTTAATATTCAATAAACAACAACAAAAGGAAGTAGTTTGTGTCTGCGTATTTCTACAAACCCACACTACCACCTTGTACCGTGATGAATGCCAATACCTCGCCTTCAATCCTCGCACCAGTTGATGTCTCGCAAAGTGCTGACAAGGTTCCGGCATACCAGCTCCGATCCCTTGATACAATATATTATTTCTTAAATCTATTTATTTCTATGTAGTGGGACTTTCCGTGGCAATATTAATTAATGAAATACCTATACATCAAATGATTATGTAAAATTTATTGAAGGTACATATTATAGAAATGTCGGCATATAGGAAGGTATTGGATCAGATTGGATTTTATTTTATTATTAAATAGGTATTACCTACGTTAATACAACGATTATTGTATATGTACGTGTATCTACGTTGATACCTACATATGTACGTATTCACATAACGCACGGAATTTAATTAAATATGAGAAAGAATATAGAATTATAAGTATATATAAACAATGAGATAGTACATACAAACCTTCGAAGATTGGTAGTAAAT
Organism: Cetonia aurata; assembly: GCA_949128085.1. Classification (NCBI taxonomy): domain Eukaryota; kingdom Metazoa; phylum Arthropoda; class Insecta; order Coleoptera; family Scarabaeidae; genus Cetonia; species Cetonia aurata. Next base: position 14,500,995 of record OX421889.1, read on the forward strand.
CCTTGAAGACCCAAACTTCTAATAATTCTTTGGTATCCATTTCACAGTTTTCATAAACACAACAGCCACAAGTAGCAAAAAACATTAATATGATGGTACTCCGTTGCAAGAATAGACACGATTCATATGAATACTTTTACTACGTGAAAATGTGGTAAAAACTTAATAAACACTGCAGATGGCTGTAACGCGTCTGATTGGTGCTTTTAGGAGGGAATTGCGTTTGGTAGTTTTAAATATAATCCCTTATTTGATTTAAACAAATAGATTTAATCCCGGCAACCAAATTCTTCCTTCACCTAATAATTTAGTTATGCTAAAAAAACAAAAACATTTCAAGAAAATAATTTATTTATCTCAAACAACGTTTTATTTTGTATTTGATTGAGGTAAGAATTTATACATTTGAATCAAGAAAATATAAGATAACAAAAATAATTTGTTTTCGGCAATTAAATCGGTTTTTCCATGTATTATTGTTATTATTTTAGCAACTATTCTCAGACAATTATAGCACTGAGAACAGCACAGGCTATACCGCCATTTAGTGTATCGGAAAGGCTAGCCTCGAACGTCACAGGGCCCTAGAACAAACGCAATCAATTTTACAAAACCTTCGACAAACATCAAAGCAAACCCTTACAGTAATAAGAAATGGAACCACTGCCGAGGTACTGTACTCGATCGTTTGACCCGCAGTGAGTGGACAAGTAGTATTTATTGATTTGCATCCATCCGGCTGTGGTACGGGATAATTAAAACTAAAGCCAGACGTGGTCACTTTAAGTTTTGGAATCAAATCTACTGAGTTATAAGCTAGAAACAGAGAAGTTATGGGACTTAATTTGTTTACACATCGCGATTTAAAGAACATACGTGCAACAAACTTAACAGTCAATGTGACGGTCGATCCTGCCGAAATCGTACACGGTGATGTTGAACAAGTGTTGACGCACACATACAGGGGTAGTGGCCATCCATTACTACCTTGAAAATTAAAATATCGTCATTTATTTAATAAATAATATTAGTATAATTTGTCCAATACTTACAACTACTAACTGGGGTTGGACAAGCATAAGCAAAGAACAGCAGTCCTGAAAACACAACTAGGTGAACTATAAGATTAGCCATTTTCGATTTTATTTATAGCAAAGTGACTTCACTATTCGTACTGCACAGGAATACTGAGTGACTTTCGCTCTATATATAGTTAGAAATAGCAGACACAAAATGGTAGGGTGCAAATGCAAACAACATGTATGTTCTTATATTTTGATAATGGTTAGATTTGAGTAGCATAAATACTTTTCGATAACAACTTTTTATTTAAATTTAGCTAGATAAATATTATTTTGCTTTTTTGTTTTAAACAACTGTGTAGTATTGTAAGTCAAAACAAGATCAATTTGACATAAATACAAAAATATTTTCGGCGGGAAATGTTAATAAGCAGAAATAAATATTTTGTAGGCACACAAAGAAAAATATTTTTGTATATGGAACAATATTTTTTTAGTAAACATGTAGTAATTCACAACACAATTAATAGTTAAGCATACAAATGCGATTGGTAAATTGTACTATACTCAACGTCGTAATATTTCGTATCTCAAATTATATTTCTCTTAAAAAAATGGATATTTCAGCTGTTATTAAGAAGCAATGTATATTCATAAAAACTATATATTTGTATGCATAAAGAGCCAAGCAAAGGATAAAATTGGGCGCAAATACTTTGCGTACGACAAATCTTCTTTAAATTATACTTAACTTGAAACGACTGCATGTATTATAAGATAAAAAAAAATAATATACCTAAAAAGAAATTCATATTAAGGAATCACTACTGAGGATATTCAATTATTTTGGTTTTTGTAGTTTAATATTGTGGTAGATTATTTGAGTGTTGCTGGTAGAAGTGGGCCACCACATACGGGGCGGGCTCTATATGGAAAAGCATATGATTTCTTGAAATCTTTTTTCTTTGGTTGAATGCTAGACCTTTGTATGTACAATTTAAAATTATTTTGAATTATACAGGGTGTTCGAAAAGAAAGATCCGTAATAACGTTACCTTTTTTTAAATGGAACACTCTATATATAATGACATATTTGGAATCTAACGACCGAATTAGGGCAAGTTTATGTAATACTCTATATTGCTAAAACCATGGGTTTTCGATATTTCAAAATTTATGAAATTGCAGTACAAACTGTAAGTTTGATTTTTACTGTGTAATTCAAAATTAAACACAGCTACCTACATTCATCATTCAACTAAGAGGCTAAGCAATGAAATGAAGTGGAATTTTAGTCATACAGTTATACAGAGTGTTTAAAAACGCTTGTTTTAGTTTGATGACTTTTGCAGTAAATTAACTTTCTTATCTTAAATAGAACACCCTATATCTAATGGTACTATCCAACGTAGAATTTAATTCCCTTTCAAAATATATTAGGGTTGCCTATACCTAACATGAATAGTTTTCTCGTGGTTCGCATTTAATTTTTCCGGGGACTACATTTAATACAATTTATTTAAATTTAGTTGGCTTAGACATCGTTACTAAGCATGTATAAACAATTTATCATATTTGACAGCATTCAAAACCGACTTTGGTTGAACTGTCAAATTTATGGTTAAATTGTTATAAAAAATTAAAATTTATTCTATTCAAGAGAGAAAAAATCAACATGATTTTAACAATTGCTGAATGGGAAGAAAACTGTTTCCTTGCATCAAGGGTGAATACCCAAAAATATCCAGATAGATCACATCCCGGAAAAACTGCGTTTGAAAGCGTACTTCAAATGTTTGGGCTAACTGGAAGCGTAAAATATGAGAAAGGCAACCGACGACGGAAGTCCATTGTAGGAAATGAAGAAAACGAGTTTCTTGTAGTCGGATGTATTATAGAAAATCCTCATACCAGTCATCGCAAAATTAGTCGAGAAACAGGAATAAGTAAGCAATTTGTTGATTATTAAAAAATAAAAATTTCACCTGTACCATATTCAAATGCATCAACAGATTAGTGAGAAAGGCTTCCAGTGTCGTCTTGACTTTTGTGTATGGGTTTTGGATAAATGCAGAAATGAAATTTTGTTTAATTCTGTTTTATTTTCGGGTGAATGTTCTTTTCACAAAAATGGTTTTGTAAACAGACACAACTTTCATTTTTACACTGATGAAAATCCACATTTCATCCGGATTCTAACCACCAACGTATGGGGAGGAATCGTGGAGTTAAATATAATAAGTCCTTATTTCTTTAATGGTAATCTTGATAGACCATCTTCAAGAGCTTTTGGAAAATATTCCTTTAGCTGTAAGAGAAAGTGTATGGCTACAATTAGATGGTGCCCCAACATATTTCCATACTAACGTTCGGGAGCAGCTGAATGTTCTAATTCCAAACAAGTGGCTAGGCAGAGGTGAACCATAATTTTTTTTTTGTGGGGATTTATTAAAGATAAAGTATATGCTACACCTCCGAGTATACTAGAACATATGAAAGAAAGGATAATAGGTGCTTTACAGGCTACTACCCCAGATATGTTAACAAACGTGCATTAATCATTTTTCTAAATCATTTTAAACATCTGATTTAGAAAAGAATATTGATTGTGTTTGTTTATATTTTTTCCATCGCACATGCTTATTATTGGGTGTATATCTTTTTTATTTGTTTTGTTTATGTAAAAATTACAATATTTCAAAAATTTACTTTAGCTAATAGACTTAAAATATACTGATTTATTTTATTAAAATTCCTGCAAACCCTGAAATATATTTAAAAATTTTTCTAACGATAAACAATTGATTGCTGTCGAATAATGATAAATTGTTTATACATGCTTAGTAACTATGTCTAAGCCAACTGAATTTAAATAAATTGTATTAAATGTAGTAAATTCTACGTTGGATAGTATCATCACATATAGGGTGTTCTATTTAAGATAAGAAAGTTAATTTACTGCAAAAGTCATCAAATTTAAACAAGCGTCTTTGAACACTCTGTATAACTGTGTGTCTAAAATTCCACTTCATTCCATTGCTTAGCCTCTTAGCTGAATCATGAATGTAGGTAGCTGTGTTTAAATTTGGGTGACACAGTAAAAATCACTTACATTTTGTACTGCAATTTCATAAATTTTAAAATATCTCGAAAACCGATGGTTTTAGAAATATGGAATATTACATAAACTTGCCCTAATTTGGTCGTTAGATTCCAAATATTATCATTATATATAGGCTGTTCCATTAAAAAAAAGGTAACTTTGTTATGGATCTTTTTTCTCGAACATCCTGTATAATTCGAAATAATTTTAAATTGTACATGCAAAGGTCTAGCATTCGACTAAATAAAAAGGATTTCAAGAAATCATATGCTTTTTCATACAGAGCCCGCGTCGTATGTGGTGGCCCAGCCTGTATATTTGCAGCTAGTGTATTGTAGTAACCCACAACACGTAAATATAGAAACGTGTTTGCTAAATTTGAAGTTTGAAGTTATGACATTTCTTAACCGAAGTCATATTTTTCTTCAAAAATTGGATGTCACATTGAGAAATTTCTACACATTTTCTTAAAGTCCACCATGGCAAAGTTTTATATCTATACTATAGTTCAATAGATATGCTCATATCAGTCATTTAGGTACCTTTTAGCCCATCAAAACATTATTGTAACGGGAGTAATCTACCGACATTACTGTCGCGAGACTAATTCAAAGTATTTTATTTTTATTGAATGGTAACCTATAATTGTTTAAATGGCGTCATAAGTTTGTGTGAAAATTGCAAAAGTGTATCGATAAAGGTGTAATACATGGTCATTCGATAAAATCTATAACAAAATCCAGTGATTGTAACGTCAAAAATAATTCATCAAAGATCACGCGTGTTAGGAGTTCTTTTATTTTATGTATGTTTGTTGAATTGAATTTTGTTTATGCATTTGGTCACGGAGACCGTATGCACCCGTGTAAGTAAGAATTAGTGTCGCCATCAAGAGCGTGATTATTTGAAAAGTGTACGAATAAGTACACTCACGGACACCCAAAATGTCCGGTCTAATGCGTAGTCTAAACGCCACGTGCAAGTCTGGTGTATGGAACGTTACGCTCACACTGTGACTCAGACCGGACATCTTCGGTGTACATTTGAATTACTGACAACCATAGCTGGGTCTCTTATTACTCAATACTGTGTAGAAGACTTGTAGAATGTTGGACGCGTTTCTCTTAGGGCCGGTCTTTCAATCTCCTAATAAAGTTCCGAATAACTGAAATAACTGTCTTTCTACCAACTAATAAAAATTATGTAGGTAATAGTAATAAGTTTATTCTCCTAAAATGTTATTGCGTGGTTGAAGTAGCCAATAAGTACTATTAGAACCATAATAAACTTATCAGAAGTCTCTAAATGTCGCCAACACAATCAAAAAAGTTTTAAATTAATTGAAATTATTATTATAAACGAGAAACATGGATATTTTTGAAGATTTCGGCGAGTTTGTGGAAGATGATTTGGCCAAGCTTCTTTAAATATTTAATCGTGACAGACAGTATAAGTATTAGCGAGCCTCATATAAATTATTTAAACAATTGGAATGATGAAGAATTTGTCAAGAGATTTAGATTGTGTAAGTATTTGTATAGCGCTGTCATTTATTGCTTGCTGTAAACCTTATGGGATATTACAAACATAAAATAGGGTCATGAATATACCGAATAACTATTAACCTAATAAATATTCGTTGAAAGACGGTCTGTTTTTATTTACTTAATATATCTTCCTTATAACTTATTAGCTAAATTGTTATTCGATACATTTATTAGCAGATTGAAATACCGAGCCGACAGCTATTATTTATAGGGTTTATTGCTAACATTGTTCATTGTTAATATTGTTTATTGTCAAAATTGTTTATTGTTAACATTGTTCATTGTTAATATTGTTTTTTGGCAATATTGTTTACCGTTAACGTGGTTCACTGTTAATATTGTTTATTGTCAAAATTGTTTATTGTCAATATTGTTTATTGTTAACATTGTTTATTGTTAACATCTTTCATTGTTAATATTGTTTATTGTCAAAATTGTTTATTGTTAATATTGTTCATTGTTAATATTGTTTATTGTCAAAATTGTTTATTGTTAGTATCGTTTATTGTTAATATTGTTCATTGTCTATACACTGTGTCTTGATAATCTAAACCTCTTGATAAATCAGGATGAACTATTTTAACTACACAGAAAAAAAGAATTTTTTAAGTGAAAGAAATATATTTTTTTGGCATCATTTCATTAAGTGAAAGCAATATTTCTTTGATACAAAAAAATATGAAGATTTTATTTGTTTCAAAGAATAGATAATTTTGATATCATGTGCAAAAAAAAATGTTTCTTCTGTTCAAAGAAATGCATTTCTTGATATCGTTTATTTAACTGAAAAGAAGAGCTGCTTTGACCGGGTAAACGTTGTTTCAACCCAGGCAACCAAATTTAAATTTGCCACAATTATTTTTTGTAACTTCAACATAAAGGTATTAAAATAACTATTAATGTAATACAACATTATCAGTAATTTCACGATTCACCGTTGAAGTTACAAAAAATAATTGTGGGAAATTTAAATTTGGTTGCCTGGGAAATATGTTTAAAAAACTAGAAAACGTGTATGCCGATCGCTATTTTTATCAAGTGCATCGATTTGAATATTTATTACTGCTTCTTACAAATTTATTTCCAAAGTGTAAAATACAATATATGTACTAAAATTGTCTGTTTTAGGCCCGGTCTTTCAATCTCCTAATAAATGTATCTAATAACAATGTAGCTAATAAGTTATTAGGTAAATAAGAGCAGATCGTCTTTCAACGAATATTTTTAGGTTAAGGACACGTATTTCAAACTTCTAATAAAGTTCCTAATAAAAGTTATTAGCTGAACTTGAAATAACTGTCTTTCCATCAACTAATAAAAATTATGTAGGTAATAAATTGGTTTATTCTCCTAATATCTTATTGAGTGCTTGAAGTAGCCAATAAGAATTATTAGACGCTTAATAGCGTATCGAAAATCTCTGAAAGTTCTCAAAACAACAATTATGTTATGTTTTCAAGTTTGGAATTATTTATGAACCAGACATTTTTAAAGATTTCGAGAATTGTTTTTGGAAGGGCTTTGGTCGATCTAGTTAAAATAGTTCATCGTGATTTATCAAGAGGTTTAGATTATCAGAACAGTGTACAGACAATAAACAATATTGACAATGAACAATATTAACAATAAACGATACTAACAATAAACAATATTAACAATGAACAATATTAACAATAAACAATATTGACAATAAACCATACTAACAATAAACAATATCAACAATAAACAATATTAACAATAAACAATATTGACAATAAACAGTATTGCAAAAAAATAATATTAACAATGAACAATATTGACAATAAACAATTTTGCCAAAGAACAATACTGACAATAAAAAATATTAACAATGAACAATGTTAAAAATAAACAATATTGACAATAAACAATATTAACAATGAACAATGTTAACAATAAACAATTTTGACAATAAACAATATTGACAATAAACAATATTAACAATGAACAATGTTAACAATAAACAATATTAACAATGAACCACGTTAACAATAAACAATATTGGCAATAAACAATATTGCCAAAAAACAATATTGACAATAAAAAATATCCACAATAAACAATATTAACCATGAACAATAACAAGAAACCCTATAAATAATAGGCTTTCGAGTCTTGTCAACAAGTTTTCATTCGTTATAAATTATTAACTTTACCTTCCATCTTAATTCTTAACCTTGCACTTCATGCCTATGACAATATGAATAAATTTCAACTTAACAAAGACAAATATGACTACCTTACTAGATGTAGAAATGACTTAGCGTTGCCCAAGTCTAGATTAACTTTATTTCAGCAGTCCCCAGAGGTTCTCGCTATTAAAGTATACAACAAACTCCCAAAACATCTGAAAAATCTTCCACGTGTACGTGCGTGATCTATTGTTGGTGAATGGGTTTTATTCCCTACATGAGTTTTTAATTCATAAGTTCAACTAATAATATTTTATAATTATTATTTCCTTCAGTGTGTCTTTATGATCTTTATGATCGCTGTTACTATTGTCATTGTTACGTACGTGCAGTCAAGTACTAGATTTGTATCTAGGTTGGCGATAGAATAAAAAATGTAATGTCATGTCAATAGTCGATATCAATAAATCAATACAAAAAACTATTGCTTCAATTCAAGAATTTAACATTGGTCCTTCTAGCCGGATACATACGTGTGACAATTTGGATTACCTTCAAAAACAGAGGATATAGCGGCCACGAGAAAAGTGTGATCGGCTATCCTACAGGAAAGAGCGATATAGGGATAAGATTATCCTACAAGAAAGTGTTCTATCACTAGAATAACGGGCAATACAAGGTACAAGTGACAAGTGAAGGGTGAGCTATCAAATTCTTCTATTGTCCTTTATTATTATTCCCTATTTCTTATAACGACATGTCAACTTCTGATAATACAACATTAAGGCGAAAGCGCGGGGGTATAAAGAGGCGATTAACAGAATTTCAGAAATATATACAAAGTAAAGTCAATATGGATATCGCACCAAATAAGATATTGTTAACAGAATTAGAGGTTAGATTGGAAAAGGTAAAGTGCTTATACGATGAATTTTTTATGGTACATGATGCCATTGAGGTAGAAAGTGAAGAAGTTGATGATACGGAAATACAAACGTTTGAATCGAACTATTTTCCTACTATTTCTAGTGCACAAGTACTAATAGATGATATGAAAAAGATATTAAACCAAGACTTTACTATAAATGAGGTGAATAATATGCAGAGTACTATCAATCATGCGAGCACAATCGGAGTAAAATTACCTACAATGCAATTGCCAAAATTCGATGGCAAATATACAGGTTGGTTGGAATTTAAACACGCCTTTGACAGCTTAGTCAATAAATCAGTAGCACTAAGCAAATCACAAAAGTTTTTTTACTTAAAAGCATCACTGGTGGGTGACGTCGCGCAAATTATTAGTTCAATGCCAGGCACGGCTGAAAATTACGACACAGCATGGAGTCTATTATGCGAGCGGTACGAAAACAAAAAACTATTAGCAAAAAATCATTTTCGTGAGTTATTTGAATTACCGATGATTAAACGGGAATCGTCACATCAACTACGCGCAATGCTTGACACTGTCACTCAACATTAGATTAGATTAGATTAGATCTAATTAGGGTAACATTACACCGCGACCTATCGATCTATTGTGCCCCCCTACATCAGCTGTAAGCTGCTAGGGTTTGCCCACACTTACAGCTCCCCATCCAGTCCAAGAACTTTAATAAATTGCAGTAGATGTGATGGTTTCAAGGAGGGCATTTCTCCCTCGTCTATGACGTCTTTGCCAAAATAGTTGGTACGAGTTTCTGTGATGGCAGTGTAGTCGGATATTAGGTGTTCCGGACTTTCACCTTCCGCTCCACAAAACCTGCAATCACTATTCTGTTTCAGACCTATCCTTGTCATGTGTTCCCCCAGATGACAATGCCCTGTCAGAAAACCTGCAAGGATGCGTAGTCTGTTTCTGCTTAGTTCTAGCAGGGTCTTTGCTCTTTCCTTACTGTAATTTCCAAGGAATATCTTGGAGTGTCTCAGACCAGGGAGATTTTCCCAGAGGGAAGCTCTGAGCGTCTCCTCCCTGTCTTTGAGTTCTTTTTTGTAGGTGCTCATCCCTATGCCGCAGAGCGGTTCTGGTCCCACAAACGAAGTTGTGGCGGCCCTTCTCGCTAGTAGATTAGCTACCTCGTTGCCGCTGATTCCAGTGTGTCCTGGTACCCAGCATAGCGCAACTTTGTTTTCTTTGCCTAGATTGTTTAGTCTGCCAAGACATTCCCAGACTAATTTCGAACTGATGGTGTTAGAGCTCAGTGCCATTATGGCTGCTTGGCTATCGGAGAAAATCACAATGTTCTGCTTCCGATAGTTCCTATCAAGGTTCAATTGAGCACATCTTCCAATCGCAGTTACCTCCGCTTGGAAGACACTGGGGTATATTCCCATTGGCTCTGAGTATTTGGTTCCTGGCCCGAATACCCCTGCACCTGTTCCTTTATCAGTCAAATTATTAGTTCAATGCCAGGCACGGCTGAAAATTACGACACAGCATGGAGTCTATTATGCGAGCGGTACGAAAACAAAAAACTATTAGCAAAAAATCATTTTCGTGAATTATTTGAATTACCGATGATTAAACGGGAATCGTCACATCAACTACGCGCAATGCTTGACACTGTCACTCAACATTTGCGATCACTAAAAGCATTAGGGCTATCCGTTGGTGAATGGGATGCAATAGTAAGTTCACTTAATGACAAGTAAACTCGATCCAGTTTCGGAACGTGAATGGAAAACTAAGAAGTTTGCAACTGCTTTTCCAACGCTAGAAAATTTAAAATCATTCCTATTAGAAAAAGCAGCTATATTGGACAATATTAGTGCAGACGTCCATAACAACAAGGTCTCTAAATCTTCATACGATTCCAATAAGCACAAAGATAAATCATTTCATACAAGCAGTATCGTGTGCTACAATTGCAAAGGTGATCACACAATCTATGAGTGTAAAGAGTTCATATCATTATCTGCTGCAGATAAGGCTAGCAAGGTTAAAGAATTAAAACTATGTCATAACTGTTTGCGCCCGGGCCACATGGCAAAACAATGTAACTCTGGGAATTGCAGACGTTGTCGAGGTAAGCATAACACGCTATTACATTTTGAAAAGAAGAAAGAGGTTTCAAGTCATGGCCAAGTCTCTGATTCGGGTATGGTAACACTTGCTAACACGGCACAATCACATCACACACTTCTATCAACAGCTATTATAAAGGTATATGATGCAGAAAGCAATATGGTCAATGGCAGGGCGTTGTTAGATTCAGCTTCGCAAAGTAATTTTATTACTGAATGCCTAGTGAAACGATTAAACTTAAAAATAGTACCAACTAAAATGTGTGTAAGTGGAATTAGCAACTGTAGAACTACTATAAAGGGTAAATGCACTATAAAATGCAAGTCGAAGTATAATAATTACTCCTTCAACATTGATTGTTTGGTAGTACCTGAAATCAGTGAACATTTACCACAATTTAAAATTGATGTTTCTTGTTGGCACATTCCAACTAACATTGAATTGGCCGATCCCAGCTTCAATACTCCAGGTTCGATTGATGTACTATTAGGTGCAAATGTGTTCTGGAATTTATTACAAGTAGGCCGTCTCACTATGGGTTTTGGCAAGCCTTTACTGCCAAAGACAAGGTTAGGATGGATTTTTGCTGGTTCTGTTAATGAAATTTCACACACAATCAATACAAAATGCCACTTCAATAAGAATATAGAGATTCAAGAGCAGATAGCAAAATTTTGGGAAATCGAGGAATGTCCACCTAGTAAGCCATGGTCTGAGGAGGAACGTAATTGTGAAGCTCATTTCCAAAACCATTTTCAACGCGATCCTACAGGTAAATTTATTGTTTCAATACCACTCAAAGATTCAACCGATAAATTGGATGATTCAAAAACGGGAGCTTTGAAACGATTTTACTCCCTTGAACGCAAACTTTCGAGAAATTTGCAATTAAAAAGAGATTACTGTAAATTCATGCAGGACTATGAAATACTTGGCCATATGTCCAAGGTGGAGTATGATGAGAAGATACCCAGCTATTTCGTGCCACATCACGGCGTGGTCAATGAATCTAGTTTAACAACTAAGTTAAGGGTTGTCTTTGATGCCTCATTTCCGAGTAGTTCTGGTTTCTCTTTTAATAATCTACAAATGGTAGGGCCGACAATTCAGAGCGATCTTTTATCAATTTTATTGCGTTTTAGACAGCATAATATCGCAATCTCAGCAGATATTGAGAAAATGTATAGACAAATTTTAATTAACACACAAGACCGGCCCTTTCAAAGAATTGTTTGGAGAACTGATCCTTCTACACCAATTTCTATATATCAGTTGAACACTGTGACCTATGGGACAGCGTCAGCCCCTTTTCTTGCCATTCGATGTCTTCATCAATTAGCAATCAAAAATTCTCGAAATTTTCCCTCTGCCTCCGAGATCATAATGTCTGATTTCTACGTAGATGATCTCTTAACCGGAGCTGATAGCCTAGAAGAAGCGGCATCCTTATGCCAAGAGCTCAATTATATCATGCAGCAAGGGTGCTTTCAATTAAGAAAATGGATTTCTTCTGAGCCCGAGATACTAGAAGTGCTGACAGAAAACAGTAGCGCTGAAAATATAATCATTGGGGTTAATGAAAATACGAAGACATTAGGACTTCTTTGGGATCCTAAGCAGGATACATTGCTTCTCAAAATAAATCAAAGTAAATCGCATATAAACACGAAACGAACAATTTTATCGGCAATAAGCCAAATTTTTGACCCTCTAGGTGTTTTAGGTGCTTGCATTATTAGAGCGAAAATTCTTTTGCAAGCATTGTGGCAAGAAAAGCTTGATTGGGATGGTTCCATTCCGAAAGCTGTACAGCGAGAATGGAACGATTTTCAAGAGAATCTATTTTATTTAAATGAACTTAGAGTCCCACGCAGAGTAATTTGTCAAAGTCCTGTGAAGGTAGAACTTCATGGCTTCGCTGATGCTTCACAAAAGGCTTATGGTGCGTGCATTTACTTACGGTCAGTAAACTCACAGGATTTCGCAATTAGTCATCTGCTTTGCTCTAAAGCAAAAGTTGCACCTATAAAAACTCTTACTATGCCACGATTAGAGTTAATGGCAGCTGTTGTTTTAGCAAAGTTAATCCGTAAGGTTAAAACTTCGCTTCGATTGGTAATCAATGAAGTATATCTATGGACTGATTCAACTATTGTATTAGCGTGGATTAAGACACCACCGAATCTTCTAAAAAACTTTGTAGCAAATAGGATAGCTGAAATCCAAGAGTTAACCAGTGGATGTTCCTGGCGTCACGTACCAACAAGTAGCAATGCTGCAGATCTTTTGTCAAGAGGAATGTCTGCACAAGACTTAATAAGGTCAGAGTTATGGTGGCGAGGACCGGACTGGCTTCCTAAGAATTCTGAATACTGGCCTAATTCTGGGACCGATGACATAAAGGAAATACCTGAAGTACGAACCATTAATCAGGTGTGTGTGTCTGTAGCTAAAATAGATTTTATATCGATAGAGAGTTTCTCATCGTTTCTTAAATTGCAAACGGTTGTCGCCTATTGTCAACGATTTATACACAATTGTAAGGAAAAAGAAAAACGTTTGTCGAAAAGCTTAACACATCAAGAATTATCTAGTGCGACTATGCTAACAATGAAAATCGTGCAATCCGAATCTTTCTCGCAAGAACTTAAGGATATAAAACGCACAGGTATATTAAATACGAAATCTAAAATGCTTGCGCGTTCTCCATGTATGGATGAGCAAGGTTTACTACGTGTAGGCGGACGTTTGAAACATTCAGATCTCCCATTTGAAACAAAGCATCCATTATTATTGCCTGCAAAACACCATTTTACGGATTTGTTGTTTCGTTATGAGCATATTAGATTAAAACATGCTGGAGCACAAAAATTATTAGCATCCATTCGAGACTCCTTTTGGCCTACATGTGAACGCGATATAGCTAGACGAACTGTATATCAATGTATACGCTGTTATAGAGTGAATCCTAGAACCCAGATCCCAAAAATGGGAGAATTGCCTAGAACACGAATCACTGCCTCTTTTCCATTTGAAAATACTGGTGTCGACTTTGGTGGCCCATTTCGAATAAAACCTGAAAGAGGACGGGGCGCCAAAACAACAAAGTGTTTCATATCTCTATTTGTGTGTTTCTCCTCTAAGGCGGTTCACATAGAAATCGTAACGAATTTGACAACAGAGGCATTCTTGGCCGCGTTTCGGCGATTTATTGCCCGCCGCGGCAAACCCAAGATAGTGTATTCAGACAATGGTACAAATTTAATCGGTGCAAACAATGCATTAAGACTATTTTTACGTCAACTAGAAGATAGTGGTAATCCTATCGAACGAGAACTTGCAAATGATGGCATTGCTTGGTCTTTCATACCTCCAAATTCACCAAACTTTGGTGGCTTGTGGGAAGCGGCTATAAAAACAGTTAAATTTCATTTACTACGTGTAATAGGGAACGCATTTATAACTTATGAGGAATTTTACACCCTCACTTGTCAAATTGAGTCTATTCTCAACTCTCGACCTCTGTGCCCTTTGTCCAGTGATCCTAATGATCTCGAACCCCTCACGCCCTCACACTTTCTTATCGGCAGAAAATTCACAGCTATCCCAGAACCGAATATAGAATCTATTCCATGCCGAAGATTAGACCATTTTCAAAGAGTGCAACGGTTGCAGCAACATTTTTGGCGCAGGTGGACAAGAGAATACCTTAAGGAGTTACAGCCTCGAAAAAAGTGTCCATCAGGACAAAGTGCAATCCAACTGAATTCCTTGGTTTTAATTCAAGAGGATAACAAGCCGCCTATTCGTTGGATGCTAGGAAGAATTATACAGCTACATCCTGGAGCAGATAACATCGTGAGAGTGGCCAGTTTGCGGACCATCAATGGAATCTACAAGTGTGCTATATCAAAACTTTATCCGCTTCCTTCAGAATAACGAATTTTATTTGCTATTATTTTCACTTTGTTATTTATCATATTATGCATTGTTATTATGTTTCATCTCGAAAGTGTGCCCTTTCAACAGGAGGGGGGGGGGGCTATGTTACGTACGTGCAGTCAAGTACTAGATTTGTGTCTAGGTTGGCGATAGAATAAAAAATGTAATGTCATGTCAATAGTCGATATCAATAAATCAATACAAAAAACTATTGCTTCAATTCAAGAATTTAACAGTCATTATTATCTGTACGATAATTTACTATCGGTATTACTATTATAGCTTTATTTTATTGTTATCATTTGCCATTATTGCCATTACTATCACTTTGTCATTATCATTAGTGTTTTTATTATTATCATCATTATCATTATTATTAATTATTATGGCTAACGTCGGCGGACCATCCGCAAGCAAACGAAGGCTGCTAATGTCGGTCTCGGAATTCATCCTTCTTTACGGCTGTGAGATCTGGGCAGATGCCCTCGACAAAGAGAAATACAGGAAAAAAATGGCGGCAGTCCAGCGGAGAGGAGCTCTGCGAATCGCCAGCTCCTATAGAACCGTTTCCGAGGCAGCCATCCTGGTGATAGCAGGAGTTGTGCCTATTGACCTGCTGGCCAAAGAACGGAAGAGGAAATGGGAGTTGAGGCAAACGGGAAAAAATCCGGCCCCAGACGAAAGAAGACTCACCATTCGGCTGTGGCAGGAGAGATGGGAGACCGCCACGACAGGAAGATGGACCGCCAGATTGATAAAAGACCTGTCAATCTGGATAGACAGAAAGCACGGTGAGACAGGATACTATCTCACCCAGTTCCTGTCCGGACATGGGTACTTCCACGATTACTTGTTCAAAATGAGGAAAGTGGATAGTGCCCAGTGTCCGTATCGTGATTCCGATAAAGACGATGCCCACCACACCTTTTTTGAGTGTACGAGGTGGGGGCCGGAGAGAGACGTTTTGGAGAATGAGCTGGGAGAGTTGTCGCCCGAGAATATCATCCAAAAGATGATGGAGAGCCCCGAAACCTGGCGGAGGATCTCTACATTCATCGAGGGAGTGCTTAAAGCCAAGAAAAGCGAGACGAATCGTTAAATACGGGACACCACTCCGAAGATATGTGCAAAACGGTACCGGAGTGGAGCTATGTCCGAAAGGCGGGTTTTTAGTGGGTGGAAGTCCCACACACCGAGCGAGTGCGCCTTTTGCCCGCTTGATGGTGCATCTAAGCATTTTCCCCCGTCAAAAAAAAAATTACTATTATTATTATTACCACTACATTTATTATTATTATTTTTTTATTTATTTTTAATCTCATAAGAGTAATTTCATTCATTCCTTCATGCTGTCCTAATGATCTTTATGATCGCTGTTAGCATTGTCATTATTGTCTCTACGATAATTTACTATCGGTATTACTACTCTTCCTTATTTATATTATTATTATTATTGCCATTGTCATAATTTTTTTTTATCACTTTTCTTTTTAAATTTGTCATTTATTTATTCGGATATTATGATTAGTGTTATTATTATTATTACCATTAACTTTTATTTTGCTTTCTTTTCTGACGTTTCCTATACCTTTGTAGTTTTATTGTCTTTTGGAAATAAAGTTTACTTTACTTTTACTTAGTTTACTTTACTTAAATAATAGCTGTCGGCCCGGTATTTCAATCTGCTAATAAATGTGTCTACTAACAATTTAGCTAATAAGTTATAAGCAAGATATATTAGGTAAATAAAAACAGACCGTCTTTCAACGAATATTTATTAGGTTAATAGTTATTCGGTATATTCATAACCCTACTTTATGTTGGTAATAAATGACAGCCCTATACAAATACTTACACAATCTAAATCTCTTGACATCAATTTCAAACTTTTTTCTTTTTTTGATTGTGTTGGCGACATTTAGAGACTTTTGATAAGCTTATTAAGGTTCTAATAGTACTTATTGGCTACTTCAACCACGTAATAACATTTTAGGAGAATAAACTTATTACCTACATAATTTTTATTAGTTGGTGGAAAGACAGTTATTTCAGTTATTCGGCTAATAACTTTTATTAGGAACTTTATTAGGAGATTGAAAGACCGGCCCTTAATATAAAACGTAGATATTTTTGAACGAATGCGTAAATAATTCGGCGGGATATTCTCAATTGTAGGGGTGGTAGAGTGGATCAGTGGACGTTAGATAGTTATTAGTTGTTAGAAGTGCATATCAAGGTGTTGGCGTTGCACGAAGTGGAGTTGAGGTAATATTATTGTTTTAATTTTATATTAGAGTTAAGACAAGTACAGAGATACAAAAGTAGATCCTTTAGGTTACATATACAATTATTAGTGAGCTATTCAAGCATATTACACAGTTTCATCTTAGGAAACCTTAACAAAAAAACGTAATAGCCAGTATTCAATTATAATGGATGTTCCAGAAATTCTTAAAAGCTGGGGCATGGAAGAGTTGATAGGCGTATTTTTGGGTATGTGTACTTGTTTTAGTTCATTGTAGGTTTTATTTTCGGATATAAGTATCAAAGATATGCATGTAGCGGCTTGTTTGGTCGAATAAGTCAATTGGAAAACATGTCACCTTTTATGCAAAAATTGCGGTTAATATTAGTTTAAAAATTTCTGGTAATTTTAGGTAGCGCATCGGTCTGACGACGTCAGTAATAATTAAATCCACCGAGATCTTCAACATGCCTTAAAATTTACATATTATTTACATCCACCGACATCTTCAACGTCCTTTAAGATTTCCCATACGACGCAATATAATTTTCAGTTACTGTATATATATATGATTTTTCTCAGTTGTAAGAAAACTTTATATTTTAAAAGATAACATTAGAAAATGCGCTTGATTTTTGGACTGTTAGTCCAATTCTTCCGTAGTTAAAACAGTCAATTAAAAGCTATGTATGTATGTATAAGTTGTAAGTCTTTTTGGATTTCACAGTATTAGTTATTGCATGTTTATCATCTTCACTTCCTTGAATATCTTCCTATGAAAGAAAAACTTTTTTTAGAACAAGATATAGCCGAAGCATTCGAAAATTTAACCCAAGATATAATTAAAGAATTAATACCAAAAATTGGTATTCGTATTAAGTTTTTAAAGAAGTTTGCAAATTATAAAAACGATATTTCTAGCCCTGAAGTCTTTGTTACTTCTCCATCTACTTCAAAAGTAAGTATAAAATTTAGGTTTTATTATGTTTACCTGAGTTGTCACTTATTTAGACAGGTACAGATGTTAGTGACTGCAGCGAATCCGAAAATTATACCGCCGATCATTATTTTGGAAAAAGGCATCAGAGTGAACTTGATTCACTATTGGAACCCACACTCAAGTTAAATTTAGAACATGTTCTAAGAAGTACCCTTCAAGGAAAAAGTTTGTTGTTGCAATACAGAAAAAACAAAACATTTGAAAGGAATCATAGAAAATTATTAGTTGAATTAATAATTAACTACAACAGTTCACTTTCACATGACAAGTAAATACGAATGTAATTTTACAGTTACAATGATTAGTATTTATAAGTATTTATTTCAGTTTTATATTGGATAATAATCAGTTGGAAAACATTGCTAATAAAATTGTAACTCTTTTCCCCACTGAAATACAAGAAACATATTACGTAAGGGCCATTCCTAAAAGATGCCCAAAGCAAAACAAATCCATACCAGCAAAAGGTCGACTGGTGGACAGGTACAGAAATTGCAGGAATAAATTAAAAAGAGGTGGTTTACTGGAGACTCCTCAGGACGCAGTAAATCAATCCTCGGATGCTATAGAAGGTATTTCTACATTTTATAATTACATATGTTTGCTTAAGTTTTATGTACATTTCTTATAATACTTTATAGAAGAGGTACAGTCAAGTAAAGATTGGTTGGCGATTAGATCTGAGCCGTGGGCAGATGTGGTATACCATTGGAAAAAAAAACTTTTAATTATCGAAGACACTCTAGGGTTGAAACAATAGCAGAGTTTTTATCAGAGTGACCTATACTAAATAACAGTAATGCTCCATCGTTGGTAAGTATGTGTGTACCAAGATACCTCCTTTTTCGGTAATGCTTTGTTTTTCAGATTGATATTGATTACGCCTCTATGTTCGAATCAGAATATATTTTATCTTATGATAAGTGGAATGCTTTTTTTGATAAAATTTTTAATAATCGCTTACCTTATGTAACTGATAAAGAAGCGCTTTCTATTATTAATACACTAAAAGAAGAGATTTCTCAAAGTAAGTGTGAGGTATAACGCTGTCAATATAACACGAATTTGTAGAACGTCTGCAACTAAATGAAACTTGTATATAATAATAATAATTCATGCCTTTACATCCCCCAACAGCTTTCGCCAATTACAGGGGGCATCGGCTGGCCATGAGTTATTATTACGCCTGCGCCCGTGGAGCGACTTAAGGTGTTTGTCTCTCAGCATTTGCCAAGGAGTGAGGAAAACCACGAAAACCTCACTCTGAGAGCAGGCCCTGGGATTCGAATCCCGGACCCCGTGACTGATAGCCAAGCGCGCAAGTCACTGGACCATCATCCACGACGTAGCAACAAATGAAGCCAGTAGGAGTTCGGGAAAAGACGTGAAGAAGAATATCATTAATTTTCGGGATGTAGAAGACGGAAATTTGATGGTACCAGTAATTATACGATTAAGAAGTGGATTGAGGATGTTGAAGCCGTAGGTGAGATGGTTGACTGGGATAATCTGTATTTATTTCCGTATGCCAAAAGGCCGCTAACAGGACTAGCAAGACTATTGGTAGAAGGAGAAACAGGTGAAGAGAGGAATAATTGGAAAGATTTAAAAAGAGCATCACTAGATGAGTTTGGAGAGCGCATTACTAACGCTCAACTTCATCGAATGTTAGGTAATAGAAGGATGGGCAAAAATGAAACGCTGCACGAATATTTTTTGGTGATGAAAGAATTAGCGAGTAGAGGAAGTATTGAAGAAGCTGACGTTATCCAGTACATAGCTAGCAGGAGCTAAATACACGTATAGCAAGATAGGCATTATATTTAGAGGATTACGATTATGAAATTGTTCATAGGATAGGTTCAGCGACGCGCCACGTCGATGCCCTTAGCCGATACCCAGTATCAAATGCACGTGGAGGATACTGTCAGCAGCTCAAATACGAAAAGCTCAGGAACGTGACGAAAGAATTCTTACTATCAAAGAAATATTAAAGACGACGGACGGATACGACAACAATTTCCTGAAGAACAACGTGCTATATAAGTTGGAGGATGGGAAGGAACTACTTGTTATTCCAGGCGATATGCAGATGGATATTGTGAAGATGGTACATGAGAGAAACCATTTTGGAAAGAAGAAGACTGAAGATGCGATCAATCAAGACTATTACATTCCGAAGCTAGGTATAAAAGTGGAATGATGTATTTCTAACTGCATAAAATGTATTTTGGCAAATAGAAAAACCGGAAAGCAAGAAGGGTTACTTAATCCTATACCTAAAGAGGGGGTACCACTGCATACCTACCATGTAGATCATTTGGGACCACTAGAGTCAACAAATAAGAATTGCAAACATATCTTAACTGTTATAGACAGTTTCACCAAATTCGTATGGCTGTACCCTGTGAAGTCGACCACAAGTGCAGAAGTTATCGCCAAATTGCAGATACAGCCAAAAAAAATTGAAAACCCAGCTCTCATCATATCTGACAGAGGAACGGCTTTCACTTCAGATGAATCCGAGCGGTATTGCAAGGAGGAAAATATAGCCCACCACTGCGTCACGACTGGCTTGCCTATAGCCAATGGACAAATAGAACGGGTAAATTCCGTAATAATATCTATAATAACAAAATTGTCGCTCGAAGACCCAACGAAATGGTATCGATGCGTTGACCAAGATCAGCGAATCATAAACTCCACTTGCCAAAGAAGTACTGATTTTACACCATTCGAATTGCTAACAGGTGTCAAAATTCGAAACAAAGATGATCTACGCATAAAAGAAATGATCAACGAAGAAATGTGACTTTTGCTGAAGACAGAAATAAACTACGCGATGAGCCGAAGAAACAAATCTTAAAATGTCAAGAAGAAAATCGTAAGACCTATAACCTCCGAAGACGACCAGCTCAACAATACAGTGTAAATGATGCTGTGGCTATAAAAAGAACCCAGCAAGGGCCAGGCCTCAAACTAAAGTCGAAATATTTAGGACCCTATAAAATTACTCGCGTTAAAACGAAAGACACATATGAAGTTGTGAAAATTGGTTTAAGCGATGGCCCAGCAAAAACCACTACGTGCTCCGAATTCATAAAACCTTGGGTTAAGGGGGACGATGATAACAACGAATAATTCGCGGACGAATTTACTCACGATGACCGGATGTGGGGTGAAGTTAGTTAAAATGTAGAGGGGAACACGCGCACGCGCATCATTGGTGCACTGTTTAGTATAGACGTAGACGTTAAGCTGTAAAGATGTATCTAACCTTGTAATAATTAAATTAGTGTTTTAATATTCAGTAAACAACAACAAAAGGAAGTAGTTTGTGTCTGCGTATTTCTACAAACCCAATCCCTACACTACCACCTTGTACCGTGATGAATGCCAATACCTCGCCTTCAATCCTCGCACCAGTTGATGTCTCGCAAAGTGCTGACAAGGTTCCGGCATACCAGCTCCGATCCCTTGATACAATATATTATTTCTTAAATCTATTTATTTCTATGTAGTGGGACTTTCCGTTGCAATATTAATTAATGAAATACCTATACATCAAATGATTATGTAAAATTTATTGAAGGTACATATTATAGAAATGTAGGCATATAGGAAGGTATTGGATCAGATTGGATTTTATTTTATTATTAAATAGGTATTACCTACGTTAATGCAACGATTATTGTATATGTACGTGTATCTACGTTGATACCTACACATGTACGTGTTCACATAACGCACGGAATTTAATTAAATATGAGAAAGAATATAGAATTATAGGTATATATAAACAATGAGATAGTACATACAAACCTTCGAAGATTGGTAGTAAATCCTTGAAGCCCCAATCTTCTATTAATTCTTTCGTATCCATTTCACAGTTTTCATAAACACAACAGCCACAAGTAGCATAAAATATCAATATGATGGTACTCCGTTGCAAGAATAGACACGATTCATATGAATACTTTTACTACGTGAAAATGTGGTAAAACTTAATAAACACTGCAGATGGCTGTAACGCGTCTGATTGGTTCTTTTAGGAGGGAATTGCGTTTGGTAGTTTTAAATATAATCCCTTATTTGATTTAAACAAATAGATTTATCCCGGCAACCAAAGTTTTTCTTCACCTAACAATTTAGTTATGCTAAAAAAACAAAAACATTTCAACAAAATAATTCGTTTATCTCAAACAACGTTTTATGTTGTATTTGATTGAGGTAAGAATTTATACATTTGAATCAAGAAAATATAAGATAACAAAAATAATTTGTTTACGGCAAGTAAATCGTTTTTTCCATGTATTATAGTTATTATTTTAGCAACTATTCTCAGACAATTATAACACTGACAACAGCACAGACTATACCGCCATTTAGTGTATCGGAAAGGCTAATCTCGAACGTCACAGGGCCCTAGAACAAACCCAATCAATTTTACAAAACCTTCGACAAACATCAAAGCAAACCCTTACAGTAAAAAGAAATGGAACCTCCGCCGAGGTACTGTACTCGATCGTTTGACCCGCAGTGAGTGGACAAGTAGTATTTATTGATTTGCATCCATCCGGCTGTGGTACGGGATAATTAAAACTAAAGCCAGACATGGTCACTTTAACTTTTGGAATCAAATCTACTGAGTTATAAGCTAGAAACAGAGAAGTTATGGAACTTAATTTGTTTACACATCACGATTTAAAGAACATACGTGCAACAAACTTAACAGTCAATGTGGCGGTCGATCCTGCCGGAATCGTACACGGTGATGATGAACAAGTGTTGACGCACACATACAGGGGTAGTGGCCATCCATTACTACCTTGAAAATTAAAGAAATCGTCATTTATATAATAAATAATATTAGCATAATTTGTCCAATACTTACAACTACTAGCTGGGGTTGGACAAGCATAAGCAAAGAACAGCAGTCCTGAAAACACAGCTAGGTGAACTATAAGATTAGCCATGTTCGATTTTATTTATAGCAAAGTGACTTCACTTTTCGTACTGCACAGGAATACTGAGTGACTTTCGCTCTATTTATAGTTAGAAATAGCAGACACAAAATGGTAGGGTGCAAATGCAAACAACATGTATGTTCTTATATTTTAATGATGGTTAGATTTGAGTAGCATAAATACTTTTCGATAACAACTTTTTATTTAAATTTAGCTAGATAAATATTATTTTACTTTTTTGTTTTTAACAACTTTGTAGTATTGTAAGTCAAAACAAGATCAATTTGACATAAATACAAAAATATTTTCGGCGGGAAATGTTAATAAGCAGAAATAAATATTTTGTAGGCACACAAAAAAAAATATTTTTGTATATGGAACAACTTTTTTTTAGTAAACATGTAGTAATTCATAACACAATTAATAGTTAAGCATACAAATGCAAGGGATAAAGTTGGGCGCAAATACTTTGCGTACGAAAAATCTTCTTTAAATTATACTTAACTTGAAACGACTGCATGTATTATAAGATAAGAAAAAAACAATATACCAAAAAAGAAAACAATGGACCAATAATTATAAATTCATATTAAGGAATCACTACTGGGGATATCCAATTATTTTGGTTTTTGTAGTTTAATATTGTGGTAGATTATTTGAGTGTTGCTGGTAAATATAATAACATACCCTAAAATAAACTATACAGGGTGGGCCACTACATATGCAGCGGGCTCTATATGGAAAAGCATATGATTTCTTCAAATATTTTTTCGTTGGTTGAATGCTAGACGTTTGTATGTACAATTTAAAATTATTTTGAATGATACAGGCTGTTCGAAAAGAAAGATCCATAACAAAGTTACCTTTTTTTAAATGGAACACCCTATATATAGAATGAGAACCCAAATGACATATTTGGAATCCAACGACCGAATTAGGGCAAGTTTATGTAATACTCTATATTGCTAAAACCATGGGTTTTCGAGATATTTTAAAATTTATGAAATTGCAGTACAAACTGTAAGTTTGATTTTTACTGTGTAATTCAAAATTAAACACAGCTACTACCCCAGATATGTTAACAAACGTGCATCAATCATTTAAATCATTTTGAACATCTGATTTAGAAAAAAATATTCATTGTGTTTGTTTATATTTTTTCCATAGCACATGCTTATTATTGGGTGTATATCTTTTTTATTTGTTTTGTTTATGTAAAAAATACAATATTTCAAAAATTTACTTTAGCTAATAGACTTCAAATACACTGATTTATTTTATTAAAATTCCTGCAAACCCTGAAATATATTTAGAACTTTTTCTAACGATAAACAGTTGATAATGATAAATTGTTTATACATGCTTAGTAACGATGTCTAAGCCAACTAAATTTAAATAAATTGTATTAAATGTAGTCCTCAAAAAAATGAAATGCTAACCACAAGAAAACTATTCATGTTAGGTATAGGGAACCCTAATATATTTTGAAAGGGAATTAAATTCTACGTTGGATAGTATCATCACATATAGAATGTTTTACTCAAGATAAGAAAGTTAAGTTACTTCAAAGGTCATCAAACTTAAACAAGCGTTTATTAACACTCAGTATAACTGTGTGACTACAATTCCACTTAATTCCATTGCTTAGCCTCTTACCTGAATGATGAATGTAGGTAGATATGTTTAATTTTGGATTACACAGTAAAAATCAAACTTACATTTTGTACTGCAATTTCATAAATTTTAAAAGATCTCGAAAACCGATTACATAAACTTGCCCTAATTTGGTCGTTAGATTCGAAATATGTCATTATATATAGGGTGTTCCATTTTAAAAAAGGTAACTTTGTTATGGATCTTATTTCTCGAACAGCCTGTATAATTCGAAATAATTTTAAATTGTACATACAAAGGTCTAGCATTCAACTAAATAAAAAGGATTTCAAGAAATCATATGCTTTTCCATACAGAGCCCGCGCCGTATGTGGTGGCCCACCCTGTATATTTTCAGCTAGTGTATTGTAGTAACCCACAACACGTAAATATAGAAACGTGTTTGCTAAATTGTACTACATTGTAATTTTATTTTATTTATTTATTTGATGCTAACGGTGAAGCCATGACATTTCTTATCCGAAGTCATATTTTTCTTCAAAAATTGGATGTCACATTGAGAAATTTCTACACATTTTCTTAAAGTACACCATAGCAAAGTTTTATATCTATACTATAGTTCAATAGATATGCCAGTATCAGTCATTTAGGTACCTTTTAGCCAATCACAACATTATTGTAACGGGAGTAATCTTACTGACATTACTGTCGCGAGACTAATTCAAAGTATTTTATTTTTATTAAATGGTAACCTATAATTGTTTAAATGGCGTCATAAGTTTGTGTGAAAATTGCAAAAATGTATCGATAAAGGTGTAGTACATGGTCATTCGATAAAATCTATAACAAAATCCACTGATTGTAACGTCAAAAAATAATTCATCAAAGATCACGCGTGTTAGGAGTTCTTTTATTTTATGTATGTTTGTTGAATTGAATTTTGTTTATGCATTTGGTCACGGAGACCGTATGCACCCGTGTAAGTAAGAATTAGTGTCGCCATCAAGAGCGTGATTATTTGAAAAGTGTAGGAATAAGTACACTCACGGACACCCAAAATGTTCGGTCTAATGCGCAGTCTAAACGCCACGTGCAAGTCGGGTGTATGGAACGTTACGGTCACACTGTGACTTAGACCGGACACTTTCGGTGTACATTTGCATTACTGACAACCATAGCTGGGTCTCTTATTAACCAATACTGTGTAGAAGACTTGTAGAATGTTGGATGCGTTTCTCTTAGGGCGATCTTTCAATCTCCTAATAAAGTTCCTAATAAAAGTTATTAGCCGAATAACTGAAATAACTGTCTTTCCACCAACTAATAAAAATTATGTAGGTAATAAGTTTATTCTCTTAAAATGTTATTGCGTGGTTGAAGTAGCCAATAAGTACTATTAGAACCTTAATAAGCTTATCAAAAGTCTCTAAATGTCGCCAACACAATCAAAAAAAGAAAAAAGTTTGAAAATGATGTCAAGAGATTTAGATTGTGTAAGTATTTGTATAGCGCTGTCATTTATTGCCAACATAAAGTAGGGTTATGAATATACCGAATAACTATTAACCTAATAAATATTCGTTGAAAGACGGTCTGTTTTTATTTACCTAATATATCTTCCTTATAACTTATTAGCTAAATTGTTATTAGACACATTTATTAGCAGATTGAAATACCGGGCCGACAGCTATTATTTATAGGGTTTCTTGTTATTGTTCATGGTTAATATTGTTTATTGTGGATATTTTTTATTGTCAATATTGTTCATTGTTAATATTGTTTATTGTCAAAATTGTTTATTGTCAATATTGTTTACTGTTAATATTGTTCATTGTTAATATTGTTTATTGTCAAAATTGTTTATTGTCAATATTGTTTACTGTTAATATTGTTCATTGTTAATATTGTTTATTGTCAATATTGTTTATTGTTAAAATTGTTCATTGTTAATATTGTTTATTGTTAATATTTTTTATTGTCAGTATCTATTGTTTTTTTGCAAAATTGTTTATTGTTAATATTGTTTATTGTTAAAATTGTTCATTGTTAATATTGTTTATTGTCAAAATTGTTTATTGTCAATATTGTTTATACTTAATATTGTTTATTGTTAATATTTTTTATTGTCAATATTGTTTATTGTTAATATTGTTTATTATTAACATCGTTCATTATTAATATTGTTTATTGTCAAAATTGTTTATTATTAACATCGTTCATTGTTAATATTGTTTATTGTCAATATTGTTTATTATTAACATCGTTCATTGTTAATATTGTTTATTGTTAACATTGTTCATTGCTAGTATTGTTCTTTGTTAATATTGTTCATTGTTAACATTGTTCATTGTTAATATTGTTTATTGTTAAATTGTTTATTGTCAATATTGTTTATTGTTAATATTTTTTATTGTCAGTATTGTTTTTTGGCAAAATTGTTTATTGTTAATATTGTTCATTGTTAATATTGTTTATTGTCAAAATTGTTTATTGTTAGTATCGTTTATTGTTAATATTGTTCATTGTCAACATTGTTTATTGTCTATACACTGTGTTTTGATAATGTAAACCTTTTGATACATCACGATGAACTATTTTAACTAGATCGACCAAATCCCTTCCAAAAACAATTCTCGAAATCTTCAAAAATGTCTGGTTCATAAATAATTTCAAACTTGAAAACATAACCCTCTTTGTTGTTTTAAGAACTTTCAGAGATTTTCGATACGCTATTAAGCGTCTAATAATTCTTATTGGGTACTTCAAGCACTCAATAAGATATTAGGAGAATAGCCCAATTTATTACCTACATAATTTTTATTAGTTGATGGAAAGACAGTTATTTCAAGTTTAGCTAATAACTTTTATTAGGAACATTATTAGAAGTTTGAAATACGTGTCCTTAACCTAAAAATATTCGTTGAAAGACGGTCTGTTCTTATTCTCCTAATAACTTATTAGCTAAATTGTTATTAGATACATTTATTAGGAGATTGAAAGACCGGGCCTAAATTGCGGGGTTGTAGCCAATAAGTACTATTAGAACCTTAATAAGCTTATCAGAAGTCTCTAAATGTCGCCAACACAATCAAAAAAGAAAAAAGTTTGAAATTGATTGAAATTATTATTATAAACGAGGGGAGTTTGTGGAAGATGATTTGGCCAAGCTTGTTTAAATATTTAATCGTGACAGACAGTATAAGTATTAGCGAGCCTCATATAAATTATTTAAACAATTGGAATGATGAAGAATTTGTCAAGAGATTTAGATTGTGTAAGTATTTGTATAGCGCTGTCATTTATTGCTTGCTGTAAACCTTATGGGATATTACAAACATAAACTACGGTTATGAATACACCGAATTAATTAACCTAATAAATATTCGTTGAAAGACGGTCTGTTTTTATTTACCTAATATATCTTCCTTATAACTTATTAGCTAAATTGTTATTCGATACATTTATTAGCAGATTGAAATACCGAGCCGACAACTATTATTTATTGGGTTTATTGCTAACATTGTTCATTGTTAATATTGTTTATTGTCAAAATTGATTATTGTCGATATTTTTTATTGTCAGTATTGTTTATTGTTAACATTGTTCATTGTTAATATTGTTTATTGTTAATATTGTTCATTGTTAATATTGTTTATTGTCAAAATTGTTTATTGTTAGTATCGTTTATTGTTAATATTGTTCATTGTCTATACACTGTGTTTTGATAATCTAAACCTCTTGATAAATCAGGATGAACTATTTTAACTAGGTAAATTGACCGGATCGCTTCCAAAAACAAATCTCGAAATCTTCAAACATGTCTGGTTCATAAATAATTTCAAACTTGAAAACATAACCTATCTCGCAAAAAATAGTGTTATTATTAGTTTAGCTGATAGAGCTATAACTTTAACCAGTCCAATTTTTCGAAATGATACCATTAATAAAGCAAAAACTATTCTAAAACAAAATAATTATCCAAATCATCTTATCAATAAAATATTTAAACAAAGAATATTCCGTTTTTATAATAAATCAACAAAAACTATAAATAATACATAAAACATTTATAAAATACATAAAAATTCCTTATGTAAAAAATCTTTCTGAAGAAATTAATCAAATTATCAAACCTTGAAATAGCAAACCAAAAAAAATAATAAATTACAAAATCAAATTTACACAAAATTAAAATCGAAAACTGAAAAAAAAAAACATCACATATAGTATATGAAATAAATTGTCAAAATTGTAATGGTGTATATATCGGTGAAACTATGCAATATTTAGAAAATAGAATAAAAGGACACAAATATAACAAAAATCTTACAGCTTTAAAAAAACATGAAATAACACAAAATCATACATTTGATTTTAACAATGTATCAATCCTAAACCAAGAACAAAACTATAAAGCACGAACTATACTTGAAATAATCCAAATTTATAAACATAATAATTCCATAAATGATAAAACTGACACACAATTTTTCACTAAACTTTATAACTTAATTCTATAAATGAAATTTTAATAAAAATTTAGTAACGTTTTTCATATTTAACCATAACCTACCATAACTAATACAACTGACACAATTCACAAAACAATCTTTATATAAAACATTTCAAAACTCTTTCAAATTAAAACAAAAAACAAACTGATTTTATCAATAAAACAAAAAATGTTATATATTTTTATACATCAAAATTTTATTTTCTACATTATTAATTTTTAAAATGTAAATGATTAAGATTTTATTATTAAACCGAAACGTTTTACTCACTCTAATAGTTGTTTAACTATATGACTTTAAAAACCAAGAAGATCTACACATATATATATTAAAAAGTCAAGAAAATTTGGAAGAAATAACCTTCTTTGTTGTTTTAAGAACTTCCAGGGATTTTCGATGCGCTATTAGGCTGTCTAGAACACGTGACCTTTGCGCTGTCAATATGGCCGCTTGTAGGCACACAAACAGTTGTTGGTCATTGTTTATCTTTAATGATTTTTAATAGTAATCTCATTTTTCGGTTTGTGGTGTTTGTATAGAGTTTAAAAAGATAAATAATGGCTTGTAGCAATAAAAGTGACTATTTGTTATCCTTGGAAACTGAAAATAGAGACATTGGAACTAGATATAAGGAAAAAATACGTGTAATTCATGGCATCAATCCATTTGCCCTTGCTTGTAGTCGGGTTTCTGAAGACAGCAGTAATTTTCCTGTAGTAACTGCATTTGATATCATCTCTTATTTAGTATTAACCCATAGCTTTTATACAAATAGTAATAGTATCGTTTATTATTGTTCATTTTTCTTAATACAGCTCTTTATTTATTGCAGATAAATTTCGTTTTAGAAAGTGTTATAAATACGGATACATTTTAATGTGTAACAATAAATTTACTTCGCAATAATTTTGTTGAAAGATTTATTTTAAAAACTTAACACCAAATACTACTTAGAATACATACTCGTGTTGTGACATAACTAATTTAAAGCTAAATAAATCTATATTGCACTACACTCTTACACTAATTTATACAAATGTAACTATCAATACAACATATTCGCTTAAACATATACACGAAATGTTACCTAAATAATAATTTCATACATAATAATAATAATAATATATTTATTTCCAACCCATGATATGAAAAATAATAATTAAATTAGTGAAAAAAAAACACAATTCGATATAAAGAAATCAGGAGTTGAGAAATTCATCACCAGAATAACGGTTTAGATTTAGCAAATAAGCCCTGGCCCGCAATCAAAAACTAGAATAATTTAAAATAGATTTAATTTCAACTGGAAGTTTATTGTATAACTGACATCCTATAAAATACATTTTTTATTGAAAAAATGAAGTACTGTGTACCTACACAGCATGTGCATATCCATTTTCTGCTCTTTCTCTTCTATCAATATCAATTTTCAATCGCTTTTTAGCATTCTCATCATTACCATAACCCATTGCCACAGATGGGGTCCAATCGGCACTATTCTCTTCGGTCAAGGCAGAAGGTTTACCTATAATAGTAACAAAGGCTTTATTTAACAATTGCACTACAACATATTGTTTCTTACCTGAATGAAAATGTTTACTGCAGACTCGGATATACTTCAATTTTGTAGCTGTAAGATCTGCTCTTTTAATAGCTCGGATCCATCTCTCCCTTCGTCTTCTTGAAAGTTCGTTTAATTCAATTTTGTGAGCATAGTGTAGTTCACTGGGTAATTTATAAAACTTAACTATGTCGCGGTCACCACGATTGCCACAGTTAACAACACAACAGGTTGTAGGCATATTTTTTCTTTATATAAAACAATATTTTCACAAAAATAATAATAACTGAGAAAATAACGTTAACGTATACACTTTTTTTCACTAAAGAACAAATGGGTACCAATTTTTGGAATAATTATCTACCACCCAGTTAAGCATTAAACCGATTTAAAAATGTAAACGATGAAGTTGTGTGCCTACAGGTAGCCATATTGATTTTGATTTGACAGCATCTTGGACAACCTTATTAAGCGTCTAATAATTCTTATTGCCTACTTCAAGCACTCAATAAGATATTAGGAGAATAATAATATATTAAAGTACGAGTTTCATAAGGCATGATTTTGTCGCACGAGTTCAAGTTTAGAAAACGAGCCGCAGGCGAGTTTTCTAATGAACGAGTGCGACAAAAAGCCTTATGAAACGAGTCCTTTATACTATTTTTTCTATTTTGCATTATAAGTTGATAATAAATACTTAATAAAAATCTCATTAAAAATGTTGAGTTTTATTTTTATATGAAGTTGGTCACATTGACATACGATTGACATTTGACGAATTCAAAATTCAAATTCGGCTATTTAAATTGTTTAAACAATATATTTCATAATATAGTCTCTGTAAACTGTAAAAAATGAGTGATACTGAGACAAATTTATCTTGTACGCCACCACAACTGCGTGAAATTGCGGATAACGCCGTCATAAATTTATTACCGAAAAAATCAAAAGCAGTATATGAAAAATGCTACCATCAATTTGAACTATGGGCTGTACAGAATAATGTCAATACAATATCTGAAAACATTTTATTGGCATATTTTGAATTACAAGGTAAAAATAAGAAATCTTCTACCTTATGGTCTATGTATTCCATGCTTCGTTCTTGCTTTTCCATTTATAAAAATACAGACATATCAAAATATATGAAATTACAAGCCTATTTAAAACGATTCTCTGAGGGATACGAGGCTAAGAAATCTAAAATTTTATGCATTGAAGATATTAATAAATTTATAGAAGAAGGTTCTGACGCATTGTATTTAGCAATAAAGGTACGATATTATTTGCAAAATGTAATTTTTTATGTAATGGATTTAATTTTAGATCGTTTTAATAATGGGTTACACAGGTGCCTGTAGACGAGATGAATTAACAAATATGTCCATACATGATTTAGAATTTAAGAGTGATATTATTTTGGTGACAGTACCTAAAACAAAAAATAATATCGTAAGAGTTTTTGCAATTACCGATGAAAGATGGATTACTTTAATTAAAAAATATGTCGCCCTGCGACCAAAAAATATTAATCATTCAAGATTCTTCCTTACATATCGCAATGGTTATTGTATATCGTGCCCGATTGGAATTAATACGATTGGCAAAATGCCTAAATTAATAGCTGATTTTCTAAAATTGCCCAATTCAGAGCTTTATACTGGACATTGCTTCAGACGTTCTAGTGCTACACACTTAGCAGACGCAGGCAGTGATTTGCTGACTATAAAACGTCATGGTGGATGGAAGTCATCTGCGGTAGCTGAGGGTTACATCGAAACATCTATGAAAAGTAAAGTGGCTGTAGCGCACAACTTATCAGGGCCAAGTACATCTGGTCATTCTAGAGTTATATCATCGAATGATTCTCAATCACAAGAGTCTACCATTAAAGCCAATAACATAACTCAGCAAAACTTTGTTACGAAGAATTTGCCTGGCATAACAATACATGCTCAAGATACTTGTTCCGTCAGTGTAAATGTATACAGTAATTCGACGTTTCATAACAATAACAATATAAACTAAATTTGTATAGAATTTTTTATTAAAGTATTTACAATTTACATGCATTAAACGTCAATTTTGCTTTCTGTCATAATGTATTCAATACAGCCAACCTATAGAAATGAAAAAAGGCGTATCACAATGAAGCACTTTTCGATACGCAAAAGCGTCTTACAATTGCGTTTTTATGAACGCAAAATAGAAAAACCAATTTATTATCTACATAATTTTTATTAGTTGATGGAAACACAGTTATTTCAGTTCCAGCTAATAACTTTTATTAGGAAGTTTATTAGGAGTTTGAAATACCCGTCCTTAACCTAAAAATATTCGTTGACAGACGGTCTGTTCTTATTTACCTAATAACTTATTAGCTAAGTTGTTATTAGATACATTTATTAGGAGATTGAAAGACCGGCCCTTAGTTGAATATGCGGTGTGTGTGTTTCATTAAATATTGCTATGCTTTCTTAATATTTAAGACGATATCTATAAAACATACACTAAATGCTGTGGCACGCTTTTGCATGTTTATAATAATTATGCTGATGAAATGTCTTTTGGACACTCAAGTCAGTGACAATGGTGTACTGACAAGTCAATAATTATTATACATTTATTATCATGAATATACCCACTTTAATATTTACGTACATAATGGGTGTGCTCCATATAATTCATTACTTGTCATACCCCCGTAATCACATTTTTATTCTTCCGGTTCATACATGTACCGGGTGCGCCATTAAAGTGTCGGCGAAACTTAGCACAAAAACTACTAAAGATAGGAAAGTGCGATTTTCTGTATATATATATATATATAGTTGATCAATGCGCATATGGTAAAAATATTTTCAAATATACAGGGTATTACAAATTCCCAGAGCTACTTTCAACTTTTTTATTTCAAATGGATTGCTATATTTTTTAGTAGTTATTTCGATAGCTACCTAAAACATCTTTACAGTGATATAAGTTATGTGCACTTCTGCACTGAGAAAAATGGGTTAAGTAAACTGTATACCTGGCAAAAAATCATTTACCATAGACAAAGTTTTACTTGGAACTATTCTCTTCAGTTAATACCTGCAACTAAAACCAGTTTCCTGATTGGAAGTTTTTACTGTAAATAATTCTGTTATTAACGTTTATTACGCAGCCTACATAACAGATTCTTGTGTAATAATCGTGAACAAACTGTTGATTTGTGGCAAATAACGTAGTACCTGTGACTATTGGTGCTTATCTAGTTACACCATATACTTACAACAATACTAATTGTTATTAAACTGATGTATTTCCATAAATAGGTAGTAACTTGTCACAATTACCATTGTTTGAATTTCGGTGCACTTCGAGTATTTTCGAGCAGCATCGGTAATTTTACCACGTTTTATGCGTGATAAATCCTGTCATAGTGTGCACGTGTGCATCCCCATTGTACCCCGTTTGTGTACGCGATACGCGGTAGACGTATAGTTTGGACGTTAGTGCTGTGACTTATTATATTAAGAAATGGAAGTACTGCTTTCATCTTGGAGCTTAGGAGAGTACTACACAGTGTTCGAAGGTAAGTTATATTTACTCGTATTTAAAGAAAATCATGGGCGAATTCGAAAATGTTATCGGATCGTAAATTACGTGATACATATATTTGTCCGAGTCATATAAAATATATATTATGGATGTCTTACGTTGATGATAAATTTCGCATGTTACTTAATACTCATTTCGTACATGAACTCTACTCACATTGTAGGGCATCATTTGAAGCAATTTTAATTTGTAATTATATGATATGCATTCTAATGCTCAGAATTGAGCTACTTATTATTATTATTACTAACGTTTTTCTATGCTTTGTTCTGTAGATGAAGGAATAACAGATGAAAGTTTTGAATTGTTAGACGAGGAAACTATAAATTATCTGTTTAATAAATGGGGACCACGGTTGATTTTTAAAAATAAATATAAAAAATACAAATTTGAGTTCACCGATATCTCGCAGGTACAATCATGGTATGAAATCTTAGGACACGCATCGAGCACCGAATCTTTTCGTAGCTATAGTTGTCTTTCTCATTCCCCCTCGCCTAAGTTCTGATACATTGGTCGACCTTGATAAAGCGCTCTCAATCGGCAGTCGGCAGGTAGCCGTCAATGATAGGGTTTGTGGTTTGGTTTGTACCGCTTTATAATTGGTTGTAGGTGTAATATGAATAAAATACAAAATATACCGCACAAACTACAAAAAGCTATGCTCAGAGTTATATGTATGAAGGGCGCGCTTCCGTTTGGAGTCGAGGTAGTTTATGCAGCATATTCATTTATAGTAGGAATATGACTATTTTGAGAAAAGTAATTTATAAAATGACTGCAATATATTATTGGATTGTAAGGGGTCTCGGGATGGCAGTAATAAACACTTGCACTAATCTGCTGTATAGGACCGTATTAAAGTTTGATGTAGCAATATAACGATGATGAATCAAACCTCCTTAAACAAAATAAAAAAAAAGAACCAAAGAACAATAAGGGGCAAGCTATGTATTGGATTATTAATGAGCTGGTGTGAAGATAGGAAATTTCTCCTACTTTAAAAAATATGTAATATGTAAGAAACTAGTCCCACAGCTGATTTCCACAACAAATATAACTATACTGTAAATTTTATAAATAAACAAAGTACATTTAATGAAATTAATTTTATTTAAAATTGCAAAGTGTAGATTCTTACGCATTAAAAAAAATACGTTGGCAAAAATATGTAATATATTTAAAAAAATGTAAGTGGTCATTATTTCCTAACCGGTTACAAATTTTGCACATATTTTAATTATTGGTACTATTTCTTGTAGGGTAATTGTTCTTAATTATAATACAAAATTCATTTATCTTTTCTTTTAATTTTTGTAGTAGGATTAGTGGAGCAATTGTTGTTTGCTAATAGGAAGTGTGAATTATACCTCCAGAATTAAAGGGGCTAATAATACCTAATACCAAACTGTGTAAATCACCTATGCCCTTACATTGTTTACTTTTTTAAGTAATGTGTGTATTTATGTATTAATTAGGTATTCTAAATTAACACAGGACTGCGAGAAATATATCCGAGAGTAATGGTGGGCACTATCGATATTTTCAACTATCAATAGTACTATCGATAGTCGGACCAACTATCGATAGTTATCGATAGTCGACTATCGATAGTTGACAATGCTGACGGCTTGACAACGAACGGAGTCCTCATAATGCATCCAAAAGGCAGTTTCGGCGACGAGGGCACGAACCGCGTGTGGGTGAAGACGTCGGTAATAGGTGACATCTACCAGGCCAGGAAGCCCCGAATGGCCAAATGCAAAACGAGTTTGATTGAAGGAGAATCTAATGTACTCCAGGATGGCACACTGATTGATTTATGTGGTGCTACAATGCTATGGAGGTCTGCGGAAGGATTGGCCAACTGTCCTAGCAAAGAAGATTTAGAAAGTGAACTGGATAAACAACTGGATGATGTCTCCGTTACTGTACCGCACCGTGTCTCCCAAACTAGCCTGGAGAATCCTCGTGCACCAAACGAGGATCCAAAACAACTGAATGATGTCTCCGTTACTGTACCGCAACCCGTCGCTCTAACTGAGAATCCCAGGAAACGCAAAAGAACACCAAATCAACTATATGTTTACTTGAATTGTGGACATGTTGTACATAAGGTGTCACAAAATGGGAAATGTCCTATATGTTCAAATGTTAGTCCTTCAATAAAATTATGCTTGGGATTAGAGCCAAGTTTCTACGTCGACTTAGGGCCACCGACGTATGCCTTTAATGCCTGTGGACACATGGCCACAGAAAAAACAGTAAAATACTGGGCCAGTACCCCAATACCGACTGGTGTGAGTACCTATATGGCAATTTGTCCGTTCTGTAGTACCCCTCTGTCGGGTTACCCGGGATACACAAAATTAATTTTTGAAAGGAGAATCTAACAACAACTCAGTTAGTAGCGAAGGACCGTATTATTAATACAATTAATGTGCTAAAGTTAATAATTTAGAGTTTGCGCATTGAAACAGAGAGAGAGATACAAACGTTTTTATTGTGCCTCTGCAAGTCGTTGTGTGCCAGCGTGCGAAGATGACCGAAAACGCTTCTCCGTCACCATCCTCATCCTGGTCGCCATCTTTTCGCCCTAACGATACCTTGGATAATTTGCTGCAAATGTACGAAGAAAGCATTAGAAGGGAGGTTAGGCTAGTAAATGAAGTGGCGTATCCCTTAAGCCGTACGTTTTCCATATCCACTGGTTTAAGTGCGACTAGAAGTTTCGTACCGGCGGTAATGTAAAAAAAGCGCTCGCGGCGGTGATTGTTGCGTCTCTTTCACGAGTCACGAATGGATGGAATTCGTAAAATATCAACAGTTAATTGAAGGGCATATGAAAACGGAGCCGCAAATGTGGATATGTGGGTGCTGTCGAATGGAGAGCGGTGATAAGGATGAAGTAGTTGACGAACAGTTTGAGATACTGAGCGGGGTTTTTAAACTACAACTTTGCTACATAGGCAAGAAACCGAATTTGAGTAAAATGATGCCGCACATTCGAATATGTAGGTATTCGAGTGAAATTGCGCTTCCGAACACGACCGTTAGAAAGTTTATTGAACTTTTTGACGTTGTCACGGGACGATTAAACAGATTGGTGAAATTAGACTTTGCATCTTATTATCACACACTACTAAAAAGAATCGCTCGAAATCGCGAAAATCTCGATGGGAAGAGTATAGAGAGGCTTGTGTGTGAAGAGGCATTGTCCAACTGCCAGGCAGAACGAATGGAAACCGCGTCCGAATACTTGGACTGTGGACGGGAATTGTCCGACGACGACGACCAGGTAGAACGGATGGAAACCGCGTCCGAATATTTGGACTGTGTACGGGAAATACTGCACTTCGCACACGAGAGATTCAACACCGACCTAAATACCTATTGTACGGTGGAAGTGAGGATTCCTACGCCTATATTAGAAGAGGCGGAGACGACGACGAGTCGCTACTGGCAAAATAATAATAATAAGAGATTTATTGGTTTTATATGGTACAATAGCAGATAATATACATTATAATAATGTTCTTATCTATGATAAAATATAAAATGTAAAATATAGAATAATCCATAACTAATAACTAATATTACGATGTACATATAACCAAAAAGGCTACATCGCCGTGGCTCAAATTCAGAGTTTGAGCTTTAGCGTTCTTCCAGTAGCCTTGAATTAAGAAAATACACTGAAGATATAAAAAGAAAATAACAAAAAAATAATAATAATGCCATTATGTGGATGGACTGGGCAAATGCGAAGTGTAACAAATCTCTAGAATGAAAACACGCAACAACGATATAGGAAAGAGTAAGTAAATATAGTGTTATTGTATACTAAGAAGTTTATGTCTGAGCCAGGTTTTAATAACATAGATAGGGACTTTATAAATATCGATATTGGGCAAAAGGTCATTAATAGTTTTGACAATATTATAAGTAAAGCTGCTTTTAAATTGTTCTAGGCGATGCTTTGGTATAGATAGATATTTGGTAGCACGAATATTTACAATGTGTGCTTGACATCTGTATTGTATTTTATTATGCAGATACGACGGGCTTCGTGTTTTTATAATTTTGACATAGAAATGGGCGATATGTAATAGGCATCTGTTGTGCATGTTAAGCATATTTAAGTTAGAAGATAGATAATACTAATGATTCACATAGTAAAGATCTAGTGAAGCAGTCGAAAAAATGACGGTTAATATAGATAGATTTTAAAGCAGCAAAAGCTTTTTGTACTAATTTAACAGTGTTTAAGTTAAATTTGAGAGAAGAGTCAAGCCAAATTCCTAAACTTTTGACGCTACCTGAAAATGGAATATCATGAGAAGCTATTCTAACCTGTAATTTGGTTTTAACAATAACCCGTGCACGCTGCGGGCCAAAAACAATTAGTTGAGTTTTTTCGGGGTTAATCTTCAACTGATATCTGCAAAATTGCGAACCCTTTTTATATCGGAATTAAGGATGTCCTGAGCTTCTAAATAGTTATCAGAATCAAAGGAGAGATATATTTGGGTGTCGTCAGCATATAAGTGATACTGACAATCCTGGATGGCAGCAGCCAACGCTGAGGTGTAAATAGAAAACAGTAATGGGCTTAATATAGCTCCCTATGGCACACCATGATTGATTGGTAATGGGGAGGAATATTGAGAGTTCAACAACACTTGCTGAGTACGATCAGATAGGTAAGAGGCTATAAGAGATACAGAAGAGCAACCAAGATCAGCCGCAGATAAGGTCTTTAATAAAACTTGATGATGAATGGTATCAAATGCACGGCTGAAGTCAAGAAGAATCAAGACCGTAACTTTACCAGTGTCATTGGCGCGAAATATATCATCCACAATATGAGTAAGGGCAGATACACAGCTGTAACCGGGTCGAAAACCTGACTGATATTCAGGTAGAATGTCATGAGAGTTTACAAATTCACGAAGCTGATTATCAATACACCGTTCAAATACTTTACTAAGCGATGGGAGGATACTAATCGGTCGTAAATCTCTCATATCGTCGGCTAAAAGTGTTAACCTGCTAACTCCATTTTAGACGAAAATTGGTTTTTGCTACCGTTCGAAAGAGGGCGTTGTAATACATTATCTGATAAAACCTGCAAACTCCTATTTTATACTAAACATACTGTTTCTTTATGATGCGTTTACCTGCTAACTCCACAAGTTCCAACCTGATCGTGAAAAATGCTATCTCCAAGAGTCGTGACCATTTTGTATAGAGAAATATCAACGCAAATGTGGTGTCAACGTGTAGTGAAGTTTTAAGGCTGAAATAAGCTGTTAATGGGTGTTATTTTACTGTTAAAGGAGTTTATCTTTAAAGGTACGTATTTTGTAATGTTTTACATTAACAAAACTATGTGGATTGCCATTGTTTGGGAAATAAATCGTCTGTCAAATTGCATGGTCAAAATGAAGAAGGAGTTAGCACCTTTTTCATAAAGCATTTTAATTTTTTTTTTGAGGAGATAGCATTTCACCTTCATAATATTGCTTAATAATAATTATTATTGCCCTACGTCAGTTTTATGTTTATGCTATTAATAATGGTTATAAATGGATGAAATTCTATTTTGCACATTATTAATTTCAGATGTCGCGCTCAAAAAAGATGTTAGCATTGGCATTGGCTACGCCTCGCGATGATGAAAATATTAATTTGAATCTCTCAAATAGTTTAGCCAGAACTACTTCTGATAATGTACATTTTGATACGGACATCCAAAAGGAAGATGATGTCGCAAATTGTAATAATAATATTGACAGTTCCACTACAAATTTTGACAATGTTCTTGGAACTAATAATTTTGTAATTCTGGAAAATGTTCGACTGAGCATAAATGAAGATGTAGCTTTAGAGCCGATGAACTGTGAATTTAAAGATCTTATATCTTCAAGAAATTCTAAATTAGCTACGACCACAAATTTTTAAGATGAAATTGAAAATGCAGAAATAATTTTTGATTTTCCTGTTACTGTTGAGAATGCTGCCAGAACCACAATAACAAACAATTCAGAAGACTGTAGTTGTTCCACCTCAAAACATTTTCTGCCCGAGAGATCTAATTTGGCCGATGACTTTGAAGATAACAATCGGAGCATTAATAATGCAGTGGGTTCGGTACAATTTGCTACAGACCAAATTTCGGACGAGAGTGTTGATGGCGCACCGTTAGTACCGTACTCCGAGCACTCAGATTCTGATGTGTCATCAGATGTACCTAGAAAAAGTAAAATTCGCAAGAAACGTTTTCAAGTAAAGAAGTCTACGTGGTTGGCAGAGAAAAATAAACGGCGTAGAGAACTAGGACAAAAATATCTTGGACGAAGTAAGAAAGAAGGAAAATGGGATTACGAAAACGAAAAAGAACCTCGTGTAATGAAGGGAAGATGTAAATGTGTCTTCAAGGAAAAAGGCTTAATAAAGTGTTCATCTATCACTGAAGAAGAAAGGGCAAAGTTATTTCGTTCTTTTTGGAACCTTACATGGGGCGAGAAAAAAAACATTTATTGATAGTACAGTCAATTTCAAGAAGAGAACAGTCTTTATTACATCACTTGAGGATAAATGATCAAAATATAAGAGTCTGCAAGACGATGTTCCTAAATACACTTAGTATAGGAAGAGCGAGTGTTTTAAAGTGGAAGGAAAACGTAGCAGGAGTACTTAAACCTACATGCAACAGACTGACCAACCCAAACTGTGTAAAACCATTTGATGAACAAAATCAAAGCTTACTTGATTTCATAGATTCACTTCCCGCCATGGAATCGCACTACTCTAGGGTTTCATCAAAGAAAAAATATCTGTTGCCAGAATTGTCGTCAATACGAAATCTGTACGAATTTTACGTCAATGATTGGTGTAAATGTCGAAACGTCAGTCCTCTTTCAGTGACATCTTTTAGAAAAGGTTTAGATTTACGTGATATAGCACTTTTTCGTCCAAAAAAGGATGAGTGCGAGAAATGTGCTGGCTATAAAGTAGGTCACGTTACAGAAAATGTGTACCAGCTACACATTGATAAAAAAGATGAAGCCAGAAAGGAGAAGGAAAAAGATTCAAAGAACGAGCCATATGTTTTTACGGTAAATCTTCAGGCAGTACTGACGGCTCCCAAATCTAATGTTGGCAGTCTTTATTATAAAACAAAGCTTTGCGTACATAATCTTTGTTTTTACGATTTAAAAACTAAAGATGGTTACTGCTATATCTGGAACGAGACCGAAGAAGGAATTAATGGGGAAGAATTTGCCACCATTTGCTGCCAATTTATTAAAAATAAAGTACTGCCTCAGATAAACATGAATCAAGACAATGAAAGTCAAAAGATCATTCTACACTCCGCCAAAAAAGTATCGCATAATTTAGTTTTGAATCATAAAAGTATCGCATAATCTTTGTTTGTAGCATAAAGTTGTAAATATACTTTAATGCGCTCTAAGATATAATTTCTATGATTGTTTAAATAAAATACAGGCCAAATAAAAACAAGAACTCATACTTGAGATTTTTATTAAAACAAGAAATTATAATTTTGGAAAGAAAAATGTCATAACAGTAGCTTTTAATACTGAGTATTGCCACCTCTGGCTCTTATGACCGCTCGCATACGGTTTGGCAAAGATTCGATTAACCTCCGTATATAAGCCTGATCCAAATTCTCCCACTCGTCACGGAGAGCATTTGCTAGTCCATGCAGGTCTGCTGGGGCAACATTTTGGGTTCGTATCCGTCTGTGAAGGAGGTCCCACACGTGCTCGATAAGGTTCATGTCCGGACTTACCGCAGGCCAATCTAAAACTGGAATACCAACATCGTTAAGGTATTCCTGGACGATTATTGCAACATGCGGTCGTGCATTAACATGAATTCGTTTCCTATAATTGGCCGATGTACAGCCATCGCAGTATTTTTGGGTTACAACCCCATGTTTTGCCTGCTAGGTTCCGGCAAATCATTAAGGCTCTTGTTGCCTTATTCGTTATTAATTCAATATGCTTGTTCCACAGAAGTTTTTGGTCTAGGGTTACTCCTAGATATTTGACTTCTGTTTTACATCCAATTACTGTTGCATCCAAACGGATGTCTTTCATGTTCGAGGTTTTCCTCTTCCTCGTGAAAGGTACAATTGTGGTTTTCGCCGAGTTGATACTCAGCCCCACTGATCGACACCATTCACTAGTAATTCTGAGGCTTGTTTGTATTAGGTCACAGAGAATTCCCTTAAACTTGCCTCTTGCTATTATAACAATGTCATCAGCGTATCCTATACATTGTACGCCGGAGGTTGTTAGCCTGTGCAGCAGTTCGTCTACTACCAGGCTCCACAACAAAGGCGAGCATACACCGCCTTGGGGTGTTCCACGAGTGGATCTGATTTGAATAGTCTGTTCGCCTATTGTTGTCTCAGTTATCCTCGTAGAGAGCACCTCGCTTATCCATCTGGTTACTGTTTTACTCACCCCCCTTGTTTCCAGCGCTCGTCTGACCGCCTCATGAGAGGTATTGTCAAACGCACCGGAGATGTCTAGGAAGGCACAGATCGCTGTTTCTCCTTCATCCAGAGTTTTCTGAATGATTCCGGTTAGCTCATGCAGGGCAGTCTCTGTCGATCTGCCTGCCCTGTATGCATGCTGACTCTTGTGAAGTGGAGCCTTTTCCATCACCTCCAGTCTGACATAGTTGTCTATTACTTTTTCCATTGCTTTCAGTACAAATGACGTCAAGCTAATGGGTCTGTAGGATTTGGGGTTAGTCCCATCCTCCTTCCCTATCTTTGGTATGAAGGTGACTTTTGCCCTTCTCCAACTTTGGGGTATGTGTCCCAGCGCCAGACTACTCCTTGTTATATTTACAAGGTGTTGTATTACTTCTTCCTGCCCTTTCTGCAGGAGCACGGGGAAAATCCCGTCTGCTCCTGGCGATTTGAAAGGCTGGAAGGTGTTTATAGCCCACTTCATGCGCTGTCTTGTACAGATCCGTCTGGCAATTTCCCAGTCCTCAGGTTTGGCCCTCCTGGTGTTTCCAGTTGCATCTTCTGGATCTGTCTGCTCGCTATCGGGGAAATGCGTTTCAAGGAGCAGGGTAGCCCGCTCGCTTTCCCTTTCCATGTAGCTACCGTCTAGCTTCCTTAAGGCCATCACAGGTCTTGTTCCACCTTTTGCCATTGCCCTGTGAAGCCTTGCTGCAACCGGAGTGGAAGTGATGTTTTCGCAAAAGTTCTTAAAGTTTTGCCTTTTAGCCTTCCTTATCTCTTTATTGTATAAAGTCAACTTTTCTTTATACCTTCGCCAGTCCCCGTCAACCTTTGCCTTGTTGAACAGGTGACGAACATCAGCTCTGATGTTTGCTAGATATCCGCTCCACCAAGGGGTATCCTTGGCCGGCTTCCTCCGGGTTAGCGGGCAGTTGGCTTCAAAAGCCTTTGTTATCGCCTCGCTAAAGTGTTCTACATCCTGTTCCAGTTTGAGGTGGTGTGTTGTCCCGCTTGTACTCAGCTGGTTCAGGTTTTCTCTTAAGCAAACTGTATACTGCTCCCAGTTTGTTTTCCTTGGGTTCCTGCTATGGGAGGTTGAGGAGTCTAGTCCCTCTAAAGTGAACTCTATTATCCTGTGATCTGACAGGGAGGGTTCACTTGAAACCTTCCAGTTTTTAACCATATTACTCAGACTAAAGCTGCTAAATGTCACATCTAGTACTTCCTTCCTTACCCTTGTAACAAACGTTGGTTCTTTGCCCACATTGAGGATTTGGAGGTTACAAGCTAATAAAAATTCTAAAAGGGACTTACCTCTTTCATTGACGTCACTGCTTCCCCACATGACGTGGTGTGCATTCGCGTCGCAGCCTACTATCAGTGGCAGGTTCTTCCTGCTGCAATACCTCACCAGCTCTCTCACTTCTGAAGGCGGTGGTGTTGTCCCGTCGTTGGCGAAGTATGCGGAGGCAATGACAATGGCTCGGTTTTTCCCCCCAATATCGAGGTGTACCATGACGGCTGTCAGGTCCCGAGTCATAAATTCTGAAACACACATATACTTTATATTATTCCTGATTAGGATGCAGGCCCTAGGGTGTTCCTGCCTGCGATCCCATATTACCTGTGAGTCTTTGCATGACAGACCTTTGATCTGTCCTCGATTGATCCAAGGTTCTTGAATCAATACAAGTCCCAGGTCGTGTTTGGCGAATAACCTTGCAGCCACAGCAGAGGCTCCCCTCGCATGCTGCAAGTTAATCTGCGCCAGCCTGGTGAAGACGACTAGTCGGATGGAGGGTCAACTGCCTCCAGTACTGCACACTTCTGTGGCGTCAGAGTGGCTTCTCCATCCGAATCGGACT
This sequence comes from Cetonia aurata, assembly GCA_949128085.1. Lineage (NCBI taxonomy): Eukaryota > Metazoa > Arthropoda > Insecta > Coleoptera > Scarabaeidae > Cetonia > Cetonia aurata. The sequence goes on from OX421889.1 coordinate 14,545,665, forward strand.
CGATCCTGACGTCATCCAGGTTGATGTCGTCCAGTGTACCTCGAGAGGCCGGCGAGGTGGTCTCGTCGGTCTGCCGCTGTTCTGCCGTAGCCTCAGAGGTCTCAGAGGTAGTCTCTTTGAACTCTGGTTTTCCTTGGCTCTTCTTGAGCCCTGATACAGGGATCCTACCAAACCGGTAGTGGATACTGCATCCCTTTGCCAAAATCGCCTCACAAGATTTGGGGTCAATCCCAATGGTGAGTACTTGGCCGTGCCCTTCCTCCTTGAGGTGCATGACCTTCCAGAGGTCTGTCTGGATTTCAGGATTCTGAATATCCAGCAGCTTTAGCAGTTTCTCTGCTTCTTGACCCTTACTTCTTGGAAGAAAAACTGTCATGACGTGGGGTTTTGGGAGGTCGTCTCCCTTCCTCGTCACCAGTTTGGGTCCTTTCCATAATGGCAGACAGCCTACTACCTGGTCGAGCCAGTTGACTGTCTGCTCAGTCTCACAGTCGACCAGCATTGCTCCCTGACGGAAGTGTATGCCGGCAAACTGCAGACCGCGTACCGCGCTCCCCACCATTGCCTCGACTAGAGCTTCCTCCAGCGAGGACAGTAGGGTTGCGTCCAGCATTACTTGAGGGTATTCCTCAGGTAGTACTGCTACTTTAATTATCTTTGCAGCCGTGGCATAGCTGGTGGCTTGCCCAACTGTGCCTGCTGCACTAGAGGTAAGAGGTTTTGTCTTCCTCTTCTTGAGCCGGGGTGCTTGGGCAGGTGAGATATGCTCACTGCCCCGTTTGCCCGAGCTTGTTCCTGCCGTCGTTTGTGGCAGTGCCTTCTCTCTTTCAAGCTTTTGCTTGACTACTTTTTCCCTGGCTTCCTCAGGTGTTAGTCCCTGTTTAAGAAAGCGCAGGTACCATTTTACGCCTGCTCCGCTGAGGCCCTTCCTCCTCGGATCATCCAGGCCTCCTGGTTGCCCTAAGCTAGGACGGGGTGTCGAACGACGGCCCGTCCTTTCTTTTGTCCCGGTTGCGCTGGTAGATGGTTTGTCTCTATCAGTAGCCCCGGTAGATGTTAAGATACTCTTCACCCTCCTGAATGCATTACTTAATCGATTGCAACGTCTCTGTCAATCAAGCTCTGTATTTTTTACTAATTTTTGGAGAATTTACATAGTTTGGAGTGTTTTTAAAGTTGAATTGGGTGATATTATCATTAAGGTAATCTATTTTATTAATATTTAATAGGAAAACTAGTATATTTGGCGAAATTTCAATCTTTCTCTGTCTTTTTGACATATATATACCTTTTTTGCTTTTTTCTTATATTTTTACAGTAGTTATTGCATTGTTGAACAATAATTAATAATATTTAGGTCCTAAATAATCGTTTTTAGCAATATTATAGGATTAATCGCTTTATTTAGCGAATTTAGTTAGCAGTTTGTCAAATTGATTGGCAGTGACAGACACGCGTTTTGTGCTCTGCCATTTTTGCTTTTTCTTGTATTTCTGAATAGTTTGGGGTTGTTTTGACCTTGATTTGGGGAAAAATAGCATTAAGCTCCTAATTAACCGTTCTATTTCTAATATATATATTTTTCATGGCATTAAACGTAAATGAGAGCATGGATCTAGCCCGAGCAAGGAATATTGTAAGTGCACTTATGGAACTCGTACCTGTAAAATCAGAGCCACTGCGGGTAGATGATAGAAAGAAAGTTCGAGACAAGATAATGGAACTCTTTCAAATCACTGCTGAGATGAATGGAGCACTTACGGAAATTAGGAAACAAAAAGAAATTGTAGGAACACGAATAGATAATAAGGATAAGGAAATATCAGGCGAAGTAAAAACTTATGCTAGTACCTTAAATAATAATAAGAATAGCAATAATAATAGTTCCGTTACAATTAAAATTGCGCCAAATAAAAAACAGGATTGTAGCATAACGAAAAAAGAGTTAGTTAGTAAAATAGATCCCGTTAAAAATCAAATAGGGGTTAAAAATATTAAAAAAGGCCGCGACGGTTCGGTCTTTGTAGAATGCGTTAGTAAACAAGACGCTAATAAATTATCAGATTCAGTAGTTAGGGAATTACCGGATTCTAGGGTAGAGGAAGTTAGGAGAACTAACCCCACAGTTTGCGTTTATGGAGTTGATAGGGATTTAGAGGTTGATTGTTTGATAAATCAGAATTACTCAATAAACACGAATTATGGGGGTAGTGTGGATATTTTAAGAAAAGATATTAAAATTTTCAGATTTTTCGCAAACAATACAGATCGCGAACGTGGCGTTAAAAATATTGTTTGTTCCGTTACCCCTAAATTAAGGAATTTAATTGTTAATAATAGAATCAAAATGCGGTAATTACTTATTTACTAAGGATTATAATACGAAAAATCCGATCTGTGTACACCCATGCATCTTTTAACAGTGAAGGTACGTTTGAAGAATTTGAAGATTTAGAGATTGCTGTGCTCTCACCGATCACTTGGTGCTAAATTTCAGAAGTGCAGCTATAATTTTGAAAATAGCTAGTGTGCCAGTGAAGTATTGTACTTGTAGTTACATAACGATGTATTTATCTGTGCTAAACGCATTTCGAAATCAATATTTCGTGTAAGAAGTTTGCGCGTTTCTCTTTCTTTTGTTATTCGCGTTTCTTATTTAAACATTATACCCACAGTCTCTATTTTAATAATTAAATGTGAAATAATTGTCATCTATCCCCAGGGACACAGCATATTCAAATTTACCAAATTTGTATCAGTATGTAAATTTTATATTTTGCTAACTTTTATTATTCATGTCCAATATTATTATAAATTGAAATTGCTACTTTATTTTATATCCACTCACGATATGAAAATGCATTTAATGTACGCGCACGCGTGGACACACGCACACAGATGTAGTGTGCTGTCATAAGTTACATTAACTTCACTTTAGATTTGACAATACACACCAGTGTTCCCACTGCTATTACTTTCGTAACAGATCTATTACAATTGGCTCCACGCTATTAACATGTTACATTAAGCGAAAAATCTATTACGTTTTTCATATCGGAGGATGTTCTTTTATTTTGGCCTTAAAAAATTATGATTACGCTGGAAAGAAAATCTATTATTAAAACTTCTCAGCGGTGGCAACACTGGTATAATATACTGTTTATTTGCTCTAGTTTGGTTATTCTATGTGATTCTATGGTCTAGATTGACAGTGTTAAACAACTCCGTTGTATTTGAAGATGTATTTTTAATGAAACTTGAAATTATAAGATTTACAAACGTCGTTAGCATTTCGTATATGCTTTTAACAACAGATGTACCAATATGATACAATAAGCAGTTATCAAAATGGAAGTATTTCTGATTGTTTGAAGGTAAAACATATCTAACCTCTGTTATTGTTCATTATAAACTAATGTGTTGTAGAAGAAAATCTAAGAAAATGTAAATGGGGCCATACATCCTGGCATCTGTATGATATAGTTTGCAGTTGATTGGTGTTGCTGTTTAAGTGGAAAGAATTATCGAGGAGGAGGAGGTTCTGTCATGTAGATTCTGTCACTGGAAAAATCTATTAAATCGTCTTGTTGTGCGTGTCTAAATTTCCAGCCCACGTTATGTGCTAATTGATGATATCCTTGGTGCGGCTGTATGTGATGATCTCAATAAATTTTGGCAGTGCGAAGAAATATCGAAACATATTGCGGAAGTTATTTGCACAAGATGGGCCAGTGAGAATATCTATAAATTCGTTGTGTTCATAAAATGTATTGATCGAGTGGTTTCAATAAAATCAGTGTGTGCAGTTTTTATATTTGAATACGTTCTGAAGTAGAAAATCGGTATTACGTTTTGGATATGCTTTCATAAATAAAAATTTTATGAGGTAACTAATTTAAGAGGAGCTGATGCAAGGTGAATAATTCTCGCTTTAATTAAACTTTGTGATAAATAAATGTATAATATATTAACAGCGGCAATTTCGGATCCGAATATGATAGCTTCCTAAAGTGTTGATATATTCCGATTAATAACACGCTTTCGCTTCGGCTTTCACTTCGTGCTTGGACTTTTCACCAATTTTTCAAACCACGTTGTCGCTTTTCACTCCAAATTCATGTTTTAACGGTCCCACGACATGCTATTGTGTTGACATTTGCGTCTGACTCGGCGAATGACAGATCTGTCAAAATGACATCGGGGATAACCATTTAAAACATACCGCTAAGGATTTATGTTTTGCGCGTTTTTAAAGCATGTTCGCTCCGGTTTTCTGCTCTTTTTCGTTAGAAGAGACTTCGCTGTTGGTCGATTGTCGATTTATCGGGCGAGTTGGCCGCCCTAAAAGCACCACCTTTCAGCCAAAGAATACATCTCTGGGGATCTGACGTTTTCCAAATAGACCTACAATTTACAACAGAAATCGATTAGAATGCGGTAATTTATTAAGAATGGCGGCGTACTTACCGGTTTTCAAGCTTCCACTTTACCTGAGAGCCGCCGTTTGATATTAACAGCGCGGATCCGGATCCGAATGTGACAGCGTCCGAGATGCGATGTTTTATCGCGATTAATTACCCGTTTTCGCTTCCGTTTTTTCTCGCTTTAGTGTCCACGATGCGTCTGTGATGACGATTACAAACTTCTCGAACCACATTGCGCGTTTTTTTTTGTACGAAATGCACGACGATGTAACGGTCCTACATACTGTTGACAATGGAATTCATCGGCAACTGACGCATGTGTCAAAACGGTATAGGGCACTTTTTGCCAAAAACATACCCCGACGCATTCGATTATCGCGCGTTCTTTTACGTATTTCGCGCCGGTTTCTCGTCATTTTCCGATAGATGAGACTTCCCTGCTGCCGTTCGGCGCGATACACGGGCGACTTCGTCGCCTTATTAATCACAGATCACCGTTCGAAATTGCGATATTTTGACAATTCGGACGCGTAATCTGACAATTCTCCTAGGCAATTTAGTGGGTATCAGTGGGCATTGGCTGCCCGTCGCCGAAATTCGGAGAAAATGGAAATTTCGAAAAAGATTTGCGCGTTTTTTCGCTTTCAACGATGGAAAGTGATCGGCGCGGCCGGGGGCGACGATCGATTCGCGTCTTTCAAAAGCATCTCTCCTTTTAAGTAGCGCGCGTACGTGGAGAATATGCGTTGGAACCTTCCGCCAAGAGGCGCCTATAGGTTTAAATGGCGTACGTTCCACGGCCGTCTACATTGGCTGCCCGTTACCGAAATTCGGAGAAAATGGAAATTTCGAAAAAGATTTACGCCTCCCTCCGCTTTCGACGACGAAAGGCGATAGGCCTGGTCCGGTGCGACGATCGTCCGGCGCCTCTCAAAAATATCTCCCCTTTTAGGTAGCGTTCGCGGGAGACGCCTATTCCGTAATACTTTTCCAGGGGGTTCCGACACTACTCTTACCGGGCACGCCAAACGCTAGCCATTTAGTGTTATTAACTAGAAAATCGGTCCGGTTCACCCGGCCTACTAATCAGTCGTTTGATGTCCGCTTACCGCCCCCACTCGGCAGAAAGTAGAAAGCCCGCGCTCCACCTGGAACCCACCACTTACGCCCCAACTCGGCAGACCAGCCAGACCGCAACAGTCTCCGTTAACCCCCGTCTACACCTGTGACTGGTTTGGGATCGTCGGTACAGCCTGTATATTCCTTTTGTTTTAATTCTTGCCTGTCACTTGTAAAAAGACTCGACGCTTCGCGTCTGGCAATCTTTCATTTGTGTGATTGGTTTTCCTTAATTTATTGTTTTTTTTAAGTTTTATTTTTTTTTTGTCAAACGCGCTTCTTTAAAAAAGACATGACGCTGCGAGTCTCGCTGTCGTTACACTCGACGTTACGCGTCACGTTTAACGAATTTGCAATTTCTTGATTTTTAAATTTTTCTTGATTTTCTGCTTTTTTTTTTTAATTTTGCGCGTCAATTTAAAATGATTTGCAATTTCCTAATTTTTAAATTTTCCTCAATTGTTTTCAAACGCGGGTGTTTAAGAAAGACTCCACGCTGCGAGTCTCGCTGTTGCTACACTCGACGTTACGCGTCACGTTTAATTTGCAATTTCTTAATTTTTAAATTTTTCTCAAGTTTATACTTTTGTTTTAACTCTTCTTTTTTTTTCAAACGCGCCTGTTTAAAAAAGACTCGACGCTGTGTCGCTGTCGCTACACTCGACGTTACGCTCCACGTTAAAAAAATTTGCAATTTTCCCTATTTTTGTATTTGTTTTAATTTTGCTTTTTTCTTTTTCAACCGCGTCTCGCTTTAAAAAGGAGTATGTAGTGAAAACGTTCGTGTAAATATAATTTAAATTTATTTACTCACTATTTAAATTCACAAATAATATCAAATCAAAAAGACCTCGATGACATCGGAAACTGGGATCGCAGACCAATCTCTACTGAGCAAAGCAACGTTGTGTTCAGCTTATCTACAAAAATTTGTAACATTTCATCAATTCAGTGAAATCCGAGTGAAATATGCTACCAATATTTACCATGCGGTCCGGTTGACTATCAGTCACGGGGTTCGGAATTCGAATCCTAGCGCCTGCTTCCAGAGTGAGGCTTTCGTGGTTTTCGTCATTCCTTGGTCAATGCTGAGAGACTAACAGCTTCAGTCGCTTCACGGGCGCAGGCGTAATAATATCTCATGGCCAGCCGATGCCCCGTGTAATTGGCGAAAGCTGTTGGGGGATGTGAAGGCATAAATTATTATTGTTATTGCTATCTCATAATTTGAGGTAGCTCCGTTATGAAATTACATCTTTGCTTGTGGGTATGGACCATATCATTGTGAAGTTTCAATCTACACTGAAACAACCTAATTTTCCCTGAAAACCATAAGCATTTAGCGGTTTAGTGAAATTGAAATGAAATATCTGACAAAACCTAGTGATTCTGCTCCTTAATGCTAAATCATATTCGCTTCTTCATATCTTGGGCAGCTCCGTTAGGAAATTAAAATCTTACCGTGTTTCCTATTAACTGACATCAATCGTCGTGAAAAATTCACACTTAATGATACGATTGTCTCGCAAATGTTGTGTATCTGTGTGGCTCTTGCGAGAATTAGTGCAAGTGATCATTCCTTAAACATATGGTAGTGTAAAGATCAACCTAAAAGCGGATTCTAAGGTGCACTTACTTTTTTAAACACATATTTTCGATGGCATTAACCTCAGTGTATCGTTTGGACTGCGACAGTCCTAATAATTGTAATCGACATCAATACATGTCTTTTTCATAGCGTTATTCTATATAGAGGCTTGGTAAACTGTCGGTTTCTCGAGCGACTTCGACGCCCCATGAGCCTCAAGTTTTCCGCGAAAGAATACTTCTTTGTGGATCTGACGTTCGGCAAATCGACCTGGAATTTACATCAGAACTGATTAAAATGCGGTAATTTATTCAGAATGGAGGCGTACTTACCGTTTTGCTTCAAATTAATCTGAGAGTTTTTAAGTGTGCAGCGACCAATTCATTGACGGGGCCTTTTCGTATCCGAAACTAACAGCTTCACGGAAGTTATATTGCGAGACCCGTTTTCTATCCAGTTTTCACATACACGATTGTTCAAGGTTCACACTACACCGATGTTTCGAACCACTTTGTGGTTTTCTCACGCGAAATTCACGATCCGACACGCTGTTGACATTTTTTTGTTATTGAGGGGTTTCGCCCCCATTTTTTGTTATTTTCCGATAGATGAGAGTTTACCGGTGATGCCGGGTACGATTTACTGGCGACCCGGCCGCTCCCAAAGCCAAAATCACCGCTCGAAAGTACGGTATTTTGACAATCGGCAAATCGACCTGGAATTTACATCAGAACCGATTAAAACGCGGTAATTTATTAAGAATAGAGGCGTACTTACCGTTTTTCATGCTTCAAATTAATGTGAGGGTTTTTAAATGTGCAGCGACCAATTCATTGCCGGGGCCATTTCGTATCCGAAGACAACAGCTTCACAGATGGCAAGTTATATCGGGAAACGCGTTTTCCATATAGTTTTCACTTAGATGATGGTTCAATGTTCACACTTACCGATGTTTCGAACCACTTTGTGGTTTTCTCACGCGAAATTCACGATCCGACACGCTGTTGACATTTATTCGGCGACTGGTGGACGCGTCAAAATGGCATCGGACAGCCGCCTGAAATATATTTTGGCCATTTTGGATCCGCCAAATTAAAATGGCAGAAACATACATTCTCACCCCCAACATCTCGCCCCCGTTTTTTGTCGTTTTCCGATAGATGATAATTTATCGGCGATGCCTCAATTTTCACCGAAAGGATATATATCTTTGTGGATCTGACGTTCGACAAATCGACCTGGAATTTGCATCAGAACTGATTAAAATGCGGTAATATATTCAGAATAGAGGCGTAGTTACCGTTTTTCACGCTTCAAATTAATCTAAAGTTTTTAAATGTGCTCACCTTGATATTAACGCGACCATTTCGTATCCGAAGACAACAGCTTCACAGACGCGAAGTTTTATCGGGAAACGCGTTTTCTATTCAGTTTTCACGTACACGATGGTTCAGTGTTCACACTACACCGATATTTCGAACCGCTTTGTGGTTTTCTCACGCGAAATTCACATTTATTCGGCGACTGACGGGCGCGTCAAAATGGCATCGGCCAGCCGCCTATATTTCGGCCATTTTGGATCCGCATAAAAAAATGGCGGAAACATGCCCCGACGAATTCGATTATCGCGCGTTGTTCGAGGCGTCTCGCCCCCCTTCTTTGTCATTTTCCGATAGATGAGAGTCGACCGGCGACGCCGGGTACGATTCGCGGGCGACCCGGCCGCCCCCGAAGCCAGAATCACCGCTCGAAGGTGCGGTATTTTGACAATCTGGACGCGCAATCTGACGGCGGCCATTCGACGGCCAGTGGCGGTCCGTCACCGAAAATCGCGAAAAACGGAAACTTTCGAAAAGCTTTACGCCTCTTCCCGTTTCTGCGAAAGAACGGCGAGACGCGCTGTCCAGCGGGACGATCGTCGCGCGCCTCTCAAAAATATCTCTCCTTTTAGATAGCGTCCGTGGGCCGAGCCTATTCGCGCGCAACGTTCGCCGGGAGGCGTCCACGCGGCTAAAGGGCGCACGCCATTCGATAGCCATTTAGTATTAGTAATAGAAAGCCGGTCCGGTTCACCCACACTATTAATTTGTCGTTTGATGTCCGCTGACTGCACCAACTCGATAGAAAGTAGAAAGCCAGCGCTCCACTTGCAACGCACCACTTGCGCCCCCACTCGGCAGATGACTCGGGCCAATGACAGATCTGTCAAAATGACATCGGATAATCATGTAAAACATACTGCTAAGGATTTATGTTTTGCGCGTTTTTAAAGCATTTTCGCTCTGGTTTCCTGCTCTTTTCAGTTAGAAGAGGCTTCGGTGTTGGTCGAACAAAAAGATTAAAATATATATAAAACGTTTTTTTTTTTTTTTTTTTTTTTTTTTTTTTTTTTTTTTTTTAAGCTCCCAGTTAGGGGATTCGAAACCGAATCCATTACCGTGTTTGATGAATAACCACCGCGCGTCGCCAGTACGCTAATCTAGTCCATCAAAATTGATTCTAAATTACGGGTTTATATATTATTGTTTATGGGTAATTTGACATTTCACAGGAAAATACGGTAATTCATAATGTTAGCCCCCCGATATTATTATAAATTCAAATTGCTAATTTATTTTATACTCACTCAAGACATTGAAAATGTATTTAATGTTGCTTTCTTATTTTTTCACACTACATTTATGATTCATCGCGTTCCGTTGGCAACGTAAGCTATTCAAATAGTGGCCCGCGATTCTAGTAATCCCTCACATACGAAATATTTGAATTTCGTTTCTAAGGAAACCTTTTATTTGAAAATGTCATTTCTTAAATTATTATACCATGGTGAGTATCGTTTTTAAGTTTTTAATTTATTTTTAGTATAGTATAGCGCTTTAAATATATCAGTTGTGCCAGTATTAAGTAGACATTTGATAATTATTAAGATTTTTGATATTAGTTTCGTTCGCGGTAGAAATTCAAATGAGTGTGCGCAATAAAAATATTTCCGTTCGCGGTGGAGTTATATCATCTTGCGTGCAAAATATCAATTGTTCGCGGAACTCATTTAGGACACTCCGTTGTGTACTTGATCCGTCGTAACATGCTGTCAAGCGCAATGCGTCAGAAGTACAACATTTAATGTCCGCGCGTTGAGGGACGAAATTGTAATATATTTCACGCTATTGCTTTCGCCGACTATTAAGTAATTGTAATTATTTAATTTATTACGTCATATTTTGAAGATACTTTTCGATTTTTTCATTAATAACGGCATTTACTACATTGCGAACGAAGTTATTAGTTTAATATTGACGGAGGACAATATTCATGGAAATATTGATCATTTTATAGCGAATTGAATAGTCATGTCAATATTGTCTGATTTTGGTAGAAAATTATATCCTGGCATTCATGAAAAATCGTTTGTTAGTTTTTGCGCCCTATATATTAATATTTCCTTTAATATTAGTTTCCAATTGATTTCTGTTGCACATTGCAAAAGTCGCTGTCGGAAAACTCAAATCCGCACTGGAAAACGTTTCTAAATTCATAACAACAATACTGGACAACTGTTCTCACGTGGTGTAGCATTATTATTGGACTATGTTTAAAAGGGAAATAGTATCTGTTAGCATAATGTTTAAATTTATGAAAATTCGTTTGTTTAATTAATTTTAATACAAATTATATATGGTTTTAAAATGGACAGAATGATAAGAAAATGGAAGTAGAAACACCTCAACAGGTGCCGGTGGAGCGGGAACCGGAAGCGGTGGTGGCGGCGGAGGCGCCACCGGAGGCGGTGGTAGTGGAGGAGCCGCCACCGGAAGTGGCCACGGCGGCTGCCCCAGGGTGGTGGAGGGGCCGACGCCGTGGCCGCCGTGGAGGCCGCCGACGGCACCACAAAAATACGTAAGGTTTTAAAAAAATGTAATTAGTATATATCTAAATAATCTATATTTGTTACAGCGCCAAAATCGTTCGTATTAATAACATAAAGTTTATGTATGGAGCACACGCTCATTTTAAATAGAAAATTTAGTAAGTCTATAATGTATTTTAAAATGTTCTATGCTTATTATTTGGTTTTTTTCAGCTACTACAATAAAAAACTTTTGCATAATTGTTGCTTTAATTAAACTTTGTGATAAATAAATGTATAATATATTAACAGCGGCAATTTCGATCCGAATATCATAGCTTCCTAAAATGTTGATATATTTCCATTAATAACACACTTTCGCTTCAATTTTCACTTCGTGCTTGGACTTTTCACCAATTTTTCAAACCCCTTTGTGGCAAATTCATGTTTTAACGGTCCCACGACGTGCTATTGTGTTGACATTAGCGTCTGACTCGGCGAATAACAGATCTGTCAAAATGACATCAGCCAAAGAATACATCTCTGGGGATCTGACGTTTTTCAAATAGACCTACAATTTACAACAGAAGTCGATTAGAATGCGCTAATTTATTAAGAATAGAGGCGTACCTACCGTATATCAAACTGCAAATTAATCTGAGAGCTTACAAATGTGCTCTCCTTAACATTAGCAGCGGCAATTTCGATCCGAATATCATAGCTTCCTAAAGTGTTGATATATTCCGATTAAAAACACGCTTTCGCTTCAATTTTCACTTCGTGCTTGGACATTTCACCAATTTTTCAAATCACATTGTGGCTTTTCACTCCAAACTAATGTTTTAACGCTCCGACGACGTGCTGTTGTATTGACATTTGCGGATCTGTCAAAATGACATCGGATAACCATGTAAAACATACGGCAAAGGATTTATGTTTTGCGCGTTTTTAAAGCGTTTTCGCTCCGGTTTTCTGCTCTTTTTCGTTAGAAGAGACTTCGGTGTTGGTCGATTGTCGGTTTCTCGAGCGAATTGGCCGCCCTAGAAGCACCACTTTTCAGCCAAAGAATACATCTCTGTGAATCTGACGTTTTTCAAATAGACCTACAATTTACAACAGAACTCGATTAGAATGCGGTAATTTATTAAGAATGGAGGCGTACTTACCGGTTTTCAACCGTCAAATTTATCTGAGGGCTGCTGGATATTAACAGCGCGGATCCGGATCCGAATGTGACAGCGTCCAAGATGCGATGTTTTATCGCGATTAATTACCCGTTTTCGCCTCTGTTTTTTTATCGCTTTAGTGTCAACGATGCGTCTGTGATGACGAATACAAACTTCTCGAACCACATTGCGCGTTTTTTTTGTACGAAATGCACGACGATGTAACGGTCCTACATACTGTTGACAATGGAATTTATCGGCAACTGACGCATGTGTCAAAACGGTATAGGGCACTTTTTGCCAAAAACATACCCCGACGCATTCGGTTATCGCGCGTTCTTTTACGTATTTCGCGCCGGTTTCTCGTCATTTTCCGATAGATGAGACTTCCCTGCTGCCGTTCGGCGCGATACACGGGCGACTTCGTCGCCTTATTAATCGCAGATCACCGTTCGAAATTGCGATATTTTGACAATTCGGACGCGTAATCTGACAATTCTCCTAAGCAATTTAGTGGGTATCAGTGGGCATTGGCTGCCCGTCGCCGAAATTCGGAGAAAATGGAAATTTCGAAAAAGATTTGCGCGTTTTTTCGCTTTCGACTACTAACGACACCCCGACTGTTCCCGTGCGACTGTCGTTTCGCGCCTTACAAAAATATCTCTCCTTTTAGCCGGGTTCGCTACGTAGCGTGATGCCCGGCAAAGTTTTTCAAGGGGTTCCGACACGCACTCTTACCGGGCACGGCATTGACTTGAACTTTATTAGTTATAACTAGAAAGCCGGTCCGGTTCACCCACCTAATTAATTAGTCGTTCGATGTCCACTGACTGCACCAACTCGATAGAAAGTAGAAAGCCCGCGCTCCACCTGGAACGCACCGCTTACGCACCAACTCCACAGACCAGCCAAACCGTACCACTTTCCGCTAACCACCGTCTACACCTGTGATTGTTTTGGGATCGTCGGTACACCCTGTATATTCCTCTTTTCTTAATTCTCGTCTCTCACTTGTAAAAAAACTGGACGCTTCGTGTCTCAGTCGTATATTTGTGTGATTGGTTCGGGATCGTCGGTACACCCTGTATATTCCTTTTTTCTTAATTCTTGCCTGTCACTTGTAAAAAAACTGGACGCTTCGCGTCTCACTCGTATATTTGTGTGACTGGTTCGGGATCGTCGGTACACTCTGTATAGTCCTTCTTTCTTCATTCTTGCCTGTCACTTGTAAAAAAACTGGACGCTTCGCGTCTCACTCGTATATCTCTGTAATTGGTTTGGGATCGTCGGTACACCCTGTATATTCCTTCTTTCTTAATTCTTGCCTGTCACTTGTGAAAAAACTGAGCGCTTCGCGTCTCACCCGTATATTTGTGTGATTGGTTCGGGATCGTCGGTACACTCTGTATATTCCTTCTTTCTTCATTCTTGCCTGTCACTTGTAAAAAAACTGGACGCTTCGTGTCTCAGTCGTATATTTGTGTGATTGGTTCGGGATCGTCGGTACACCCTGTATATTCCTTTTTTCTTAATTCTTGCCTGTCACTTGTAAAAAAACTGGACGCTTCGCGTCTCACTCGTATATTTGTGTGACTGGTTCGGGATCGTCGGTACACTCTGTATAGTCCTTCTTTCTTCATTCTTGCCTGTCACTTGTAAACAAACTGGGCGCTTCAAGTCTCACTCGTATATTTGTGTGATTGGTTCGGGATCGTCGGTACACCCTGTATATTCCTTCTTTCTTCATTCTTGCCTGTCACTTGTAAAAAAACTGGACGCTTCGCGTCTCACTCGTATATCTCTGTAATTGGTTTGAGATCGTCGGTACATCCTGTATATTCCTTTTTTCTTAATTCTTGCCTGTCACTTGTGAAAAAACTGAGCGCTTCGCGTCTCACCCGTATATTTGTGTGATTGGTTCGGGATCGTCGGTACACTCTGTATATTCCTTCTTTCTTCATTCTTGCCTGTCACTTGTAAAAAAACTGGACGCTTCGCGTCTCACCCGTATATTTGTGTGATTGGTTCGGGATCGTCGGTACACCCTGTATATTCCTTTTTTCTTAATTCTTGCCTGTCACTTGTAAAAAAACTGGACGCTTCGCGTCTCAGTCGAATATGTGTGTGACTGGTTTGGGATCGTCGGTACACCCTATATATTCCTTTTTTCTTAATTCTTGCCTGTCACTTGTAAAAAAACTGGACGCTTCGCGTCTCACTCGTATATTTGTGTGATTGGTTCGGGATCGTCGGTACACCCTGTATATTCCCTTTTTCTTAATTCTTGCCTGTCACTTGTAAAAAAACTGGACGCTTCGCGTCTCACTCGTATATTTGTGTGATTGGTTCGGGATCGTCGGTACACCCTGTATATTCCCTTTTTCTTAATTCTTGCCTGTCACTTGTAAAAAAACTGGACGCTTCGCGTCTCACTCGTATATCTCTGTAATTGGTTTGGGATCGTCGGTACACCCTGTATATTCCTTCTTTCTTAATTCTTGCCTGTCACTTGTGAAAAAACTGAGCGCTTCGCGTCTCACCCGTATATTTGTGTGATTGGTTCGGGATCGTCGGTACACTCTGTATATTCCTTCTTTCTTCATTCTTGCCTGTCACTTGTAAAAAAACTGGACGCTTCGCGTCTCACCCGTATATTTGTGTGATTGGTTCGGGATCGTCGGTACACCCTGTATATTCCTTTTTTCTTAATTCTTGCCTGTCACTTGTAAAAAAACTGGACGCTTCGCGTCTCACTCGTATATTTGTGTGATTGGTTCGGGATCGTCGGTACACCCTGTATATTCCTTTTTTCTTAATTCTTGCCTGTCACTTGTAAAAAAACTGGGCGCTTCAAGTCTCACTCGTATATTTGTGTGATTGGTTCGGGATCGTCGGTACACTCTGTATATTCCTTCTTCCTTCATTCTTGCCTGTCACTTGTAAAAAAACTGGACGCTTCGCGTCTCACTCGTATATCTCTGTAATTGGTTTGAGATCGTCGGTACATCCTGTATATTCCTTTTTTCTTAATTCTTGCCTGTCACTTGTGAAAAAACTGAGCGCTTCGCGTCTCACCCGTATATTTGTGTGATTGGTTCGGGATCGTCGGTACACTCTGTATATTCCTTCTTTCTTCATTCTTGCCTGTCACTTGTAAAAAAACTGGACGCTTCGCGTCTCACCCGTATATTTGTGTGATTGGTTCGGGATCGTCGGTACACCCTGTATATTCCTTTTTTCTTAATTCTTGCCTGTCACTTGTAAAAAAACTGGGCGCTTCAAGTCTCACTCGTATATTTGTGTGATTGGTTCGGGATCGTCGGTACACTCTGTATATTCCTTCTTCCTTCATTCTTGCCTGTCACTTGTAAAAAAACTGGACGCTTCGCGTCTCACTCGTATATCTCTGTAATTGGTTTGAGATCGTCGGTACATCCTGTATATTCCTTTTTTCTTAATTCTTGCCTGTCACTTGTGAAAAAACTGAGCGCTTCGCGTCTCACCCGTATATTTGTGTGATTGGTTCGGGATCGTCGGTACACTCTGTATATTCCTTCTTTCTTCATTCTTGCCTGTCACTTGTAAAAAAACTGGACGCTTCGCGTCTCACCCGTATATTTGTGTGATTGGTTCGGGATCGTCGGTACACCCTGTATATTCCTTTTTTCTTAATTCTTGCCTGTCACTTGTAAAAAAACTGGACGCTTCGCGTCTCACTCGTATATTTGTGTAATTGGTTCGGGATCGTCGGTACACCCTGTATATTCCTTTTTTCTTAATTCTTGCCTGTCACTTGTAAAAAAACTGGACGCTTCGCGTCTCACTCGCATATTTGTGTGATTGGTTCGGGATCGTCGGTACACCCTGTATATTCATTTTTTCTTAATTCTTGCCTGTCACTTGTAAAAAAACTGGACGCTTCGCGTCTCACTCGTATATTTGTGTGATTGGTTCGGGATCGTCGGTACACCCTGTATATTCCTTTTTTCTTAATTCTTGCCTGTCACTTGTAAAAAAACTGGACGCTTCGCCTCTCAGTCGTATATTTGTGTGATTGGTTCGGGATCGTCGGTACACCCTGTATATTCCTTTTTTCTTAATTCTTGCCTGTCACTTGTAAAAAAACTGGACGCTTCGCCTCTCAGTCGTATATTTGTGTGATTGGTTCGGGATCGTCGGTACACCCTGTATATTCTTTTTTCTCAATTCTTGCCTTTTACTTGTAAAAAGACTCAACGCTTCGCGTCCCGCATTGATTTGTTTGTGTGATTGGTTTGGGACCGTCGGTACATCCTGTATATTAATTTTATCTTACAAGGAGTAGGCAAGAACTGCGAAACACAAAATTAAATGAGTCGTATATCATTTGAAAGAGGGAGTTAAGAGTAGAAAAACTGTAAACGGGTTTGAGTGCATGGGCCTTAATTTTTGAGATATGAAGAATTTTATTTAAAAACATTAACGCCTGTAGCTTAAGAAGAATTATATGTACACAACTGATTGGTGTCTGGGTAGCCCAATTAGTTCAGCGCACGGATTACGAATTTTACCAGGAAGTGGACTAGGTTCGAGCCCATCCTGGGGACATTATTTTTCTATTATTATCACTATTCATTTTTTTTTATTTTTATTTGTAATATATGTGATTACTAATAATCACAAATAACATATACAACTTTCACACACAACATTGGAAAAAAAACAATTATAATACAATGCAATAATTATTTATTAATAAATAAAAGAAAGAAAATGAGGTATGAAATCGTCGCACACGCGAACTTTTGTAGATATTTTGTATGTTAATAGTTCCTTGGTTTTCTAGCTCTTTTTTGTAAATAATAGTAATGAAAATAATATGTATGCACGAAACGCGTCTGCTAATAATGATTGTTGCTTATCAAATTTTATAATAAAGATATATGTAAAACTTTTCGGTTTTAACAAACCGAATACTAATCAGGTTATAAATCCATTAACGTGCTATATACACGCTTTCTTTCTTAAGTTACAAGCATTAATAGTTTTTTAACATTGTCTAAAAATAAAAAAAATAAAAACAGCACAGAAAAGTGCTTAAAACTTGTTAAAGATTAATCGCATAGAAGTTGCTCGGTATTTATTTTCTAACCAACTCATTTTTTTTATTGCATTCCCAGAGGTTTTACTTTTCTATGCTGTTCCATATTTTTTTTAATGTCATAATATTTATAGCTACATATAATTACATTATATATTCTTTACAAATTTTCGAAGGAAATCAATTTTGTAACTGTAAATTGTAGAATAGTAGGAATGAGTTACATTATAATAAAGAACCTATAAGAGAAAATGCATTAGAGTTACTTCTTTGTTTCTATATGTTAAGAAATACTGATGATTTGTGAACTCTTACTTTATCACAAATAGGTACTAAAATAAGAATAGAATTGTCGGTTACTATGATATGATACAAAAGGCCAAGAGGCTGCAACGTTTATGGAATTCATAATTTCATCAGTGATGCGATTTCTTTTTCGGATAGATATCGCACTACACGACGATTTGAAATTTTATATTCTTTCATAAATCTGACATCCACCTGGAAGATGCAACAAATCGAAAAATGCAATTATTTTCTGTATCCTCATAAAATTTGGCAACGGCAGCCATAACCCACATCTGCAATTGCCATCTTGTAACAAGCTGTTTTGTACTACGTGTTTCAACAAATTGATTATAAACATAATTTTTAATCCGAAATACTTTGTCACTATATGTACCACCTGCCAAAGCATCTCCAAAGTTCACCTGTGCGACGATTTCGTACATCCTTTCTTTCTTTTATTTATTAATAAATAATTATTGCATTGTATTATAATTGTTTTTTTTTTCCAATGTTGTGTGTGAAAGTTGTATATATTATTTGTGATTATTAGTAATCACATATATTACGAATAAAAATAAAAAAAAATGAATACTGATAATAGAAAAATAATGTCCCCAGGATGGGCTCGAACCTAGTCCACTTCCTGGTAAAATTCGTAATCCGTGCGCTCAACTAATTGGGCTACACAGACACCAATCAGTCGTATACATATAATTCTTCTTAAGCTACAAGCGTTAATGTTTTTAAATAAAATTCTTCATATCTCAAAAATTAAGGCCCATGCACTCAAACCCATTTACAGTTTTTATACACTTAATATCCTCTTTCGAATAATATATGACTCATTTAATTTTGTGTTTCGCAGTTCTTGCCTACTCCTTGTTAGTTAAAAATTGCACATACTATATATATATAAACCTGCCAATTACCAGCCTGTATCTAGCGGCACAGTGAAAGAGACATATGCATAGGTAATGTGCAAAGTTTGACAAAATTGTATGAGTATATTAATTTTCTATAGTGGTAACTTTTATCTGGCCCTACTGTATACATAAAATTAATTTGTAAGTTGAACGAAATTTGTTGAAAAGGGAAAAAAATACGTTTTAATTTGTTCCAATTTTTGTTCTAGTAATATAACTTGCATATAAATTTCGCGCACAATGTCGAAAGAAAATGTTTAAAAATGTTAGCGCTAACTTCGGATTCGAGACCGGGCTTGTTACCCGTCCATAACCGACTATCCACTATCGTGGTAACTGTGAAATGATTCTAAAAACGGCTATATATATTATTCTTTAGGGGTAATTTAATGTTTCATATGGAAATACGGTAATTCATAATGTTAGCTGCCCGATATTATTATAAATTGAAATTGCTAATGTATTTTATATCCACTCACGACATGAAAATACATTTAATGTACGCGCACGCGTGGACACACGCACACAGATGTAGTGTGCTGTCATAAGTTACACTAACTTCACTTTAGATTTGACAATACATACCAGTGTTCCCACTGCTATTACTTTCGTAACAGATCTATTACAAGAAAAATCTATTACGTTTTTCATATCGGAGGATGTTCTTTTATTTTGGCCTTAAAAAATTATGATTACGCTGGAAAGAAAATCTATTATTAAAACTTCTCAGCGGTGGCAACACTGGTATAATATACTGTTTATTTGCAATTTGGTCTAGTTTGGTTATTCTATGGTCTAAATTGACAGTGTTAAACAATTCCGTTGTATGAAGATGTATTTTTAATGAAACTTGAAATTAAAAGATGTACAAACGTCGTTAGCATTTCGTATATGCTTTTAACAACAGATGTACCAATATGATACAATAAGCAGTTATCAAAATGGAAGTATTTCTGATTGTTTGAAGGTAAAACATATCTAACCTCTGTTATCGTTTATTATAAACCAATGTGTTGTAGAAGAAAATCTAAGAAAATGTAAATGGGGCCATACATCCTGGCATCTGTATGATATAGTTTGCAGTTGATTGGTGTTGCTGTTTAAGTGGAAAGAATTATCGAGGAGGAGGAGGTTCTGTCACTGGAAAAATCGATTAAATCGTCTTGTTGTGCGTGTCTAAATTTCCAGCCCACGTTATGTGCGAATTGATGATATCCTTGGTGCCGCTGTCTGTGATGATCTCAATAAATTTTGGCAGTGCGAAGAAATATCGAAACATATTGCGGAAGTTATTTGCACATAATGTGCCAGTGAGAATATCTATAAATTCGTTGTGTTCATAAAATGTATTGATCGAGTGGTTGCAATAAAATCAGTGTGTGCAATTTTTATATTTGAACTTTAAAACGTAAACCTGAGCATTTAATGAGCGGCAGAACTAAAAATTGATAACTAAGAAATGTAACGACAATAGTGATAATATATAACTTTATTTCATCGATCGTTACAGAGAATCGCTAGATGTCTGTCAATTTGTTAAATATATAGAGAACCTGGTTTGACATTTCAAATTTGACCTTGACTTTTCACCGCAACTTGCCTCAAATAAAGGTAATTTTTGAAAGAAACCGAAATGTCGTTGAGTTTTATCTATTAATATTGTGTGTTAAAAATGTTAAGAAAATCATCAGGGTGAACATCAATCCCAATCTATTACCATTAGATTTCTGAATATATGGGAAGATATTTTCAAAACCTTCGATCAATTTCAATTCCGTCGAACAATATTCTCTCCATCGTAATTGTAATTTATAACTGGTAAGTGCGAAATTATAAGATATAGGTACTCATTCATTCGATAAAACTTGATTTATTAACGGACATGTTAGGTATGAAATAGCAGAGAGCGTGTCTAAACGGTTATGTGATACTTGCTGATATTCTTGGTGCGGCTGTCTGTGATGATGCCTGAAACACATATTATTGCATACTTCCACCGAGAAACCTTTATAAACTGTGATTATCACCTTTGAAAGTACACATCTATGAGGATATAACCTTTCCGATTGTTGGGATATGTATAGTCCAGATATCAAAAAATTTGTGAAATTTTGAGCATTTAGCTAGATATTTTGCTTTTTTTAGGTACTTAGGACCTTATTCTTGGTAAATTATTCATTTCTCGAACGATATCGCCCCCACAAAAGCCGCTTTTGAGCGTAAAAGTATGCATCTGACGTTCGGACACATCGATGTAGTATTTATATCGGTGGTGATCTTAAATTTAAAAATCGAGGTATTAATAGTAATATAGAGGTGTACTCGACCCTTTTTAAGCTTCAAAACATTGTCAGACCTTTCCAATCGGTTCAAATCCAACTTTAAAAGCGGCAATCATTCCACATGTAGTTAACCGATGACAGCCTGCCAGAAACGGTCTTATATCTCGGTAAATACGGGTGCCGGTCGCGTTTCGGACTCGATTCGCTAACTTTATATTTTTTAGAAGAGATGTGGCATATTTTTCGAAAGATTAAGCTCGTTTTTCTCATCGCAAACGTCGCTTAAAGATCAGCGGTAAATTTGACATTTGCGTTCTAGGCGCCATATTTGACAATAAATGGAAATCGAACTGCGAAAACACGGGGTCATAATTTCGCCTCTCGCGCGGATATTTAAACATTTTCGCCCCTTTTTTCGGTCGATTACGAAAAACGAAAGTCCCGCCAACCTATTTTCGACATTCGTGCGGCACCCGGGCGATTTTAAACGTGCTAATTTTCGCGATCGAAGTTGGGTATTTTGACCGATCGCGACGGGGAATGTGACATTTCTCCTAGGCAATTTAGCCGCATTGACTGTTCGTTACCCTAAATCGAGAAAAATGGAAATTTCGAAAAAGATTTGCGCGTTTTTTCGCTTTCAACGATGGAAAGCGATCGGCGCGGCCGGGAGCGACGGTCGATTCGCGCCTTTCAAAAATATCTCTCCTTTTAAGTAGTGTTCGTACGTGGAGAATATGCGTGGGAACCTTCCGCCAAGAGGCGTCTATAGCGGTAAATGGCGTACGTTCCACGGCCGTCTACATTGGCTGCCCGTTACCCTAAATCGCGAAAAATGGAAATTTCGAAAAAGATTTACTCGTCTTTTCGCTTTCGACGACGGCAAGGGATACGCCTATGCAGCGCGGACGGGCGCGCCCCCTCTTTCCCCCCTCGCCCCTCAATTAGCCCGTCCGTATTCTGGAGCCTTAACCGTACGCGCGTTTCAGGGGGTTCCGACACTACTCTTACCGGGCACGCCAAACGCTAGCCATTTAGTGTTATTAACTAGAAAGCCGGTCCGGTTCACCCACACTATTAATTTGTCGTTCGATGTCCGCTTACCGCCCCCACTCGGCAGAAAGTAGAAAGCCCGCGCTCCACCTGGAACGCACCACTTACGTCCCAAGCCAGCAGACCAGCCAAACCGTACCACTTTTCGCTAACCTCCGTCTACACCTGTAACTGGTTTGGGATCGTCGGTACACCCTGTATATTCCTTTTTTCTTAATTCTTGCCTGTCACTTGTAAAAAAACTGGGCGCTTCGCGTCTCACTCGTATATTTGTGTGATTGGTTTGGGATCGTCGGTACACCCTGTATATTCCTTTTTTCTTAATTCTTGCCTGTCACTTGTAAAAAAACTGAACGCTTCGCGTCTCACTCGTATATTTGTGTGATTGGTTCGGGATCGTCGGTACACCCTGTATATTCCTTTTTTCTTCATTCTTGCCTGTCACTTGTGAAAAAACTGGGCGTTTCGCGTCTCACCCGTATATTTGTGTGATTGGTTCGGGATCGTCGGTACACTCTGTATATTCCTTCTTTCTTCATTCTTGCCTGTCACTTGTAAAAAAACTGGACGCTTCGCGTCTCACTCGTATATCTCTGTAATTGGTTCGGGATCGTCGGTACACCCTGTATATTCCTTTTTTCTTAATTCTTGCCTGTCACTTGTGAAAAAACTGGGCGCTTCGCGTCTCACTCGTATATTTCTGTAATTGGTTTGGGATCGTCGGTACACCCTGTATATTCCTTTTTTCTTAATTCTTGCCTGTCCATTGTGAAAAAACTGGGCGCTTCGCGTCTCACTCGTATATTTCTGTAATTGGTTTGGGATCGTCGGTACAGCCTGTATATTAATTTTGTTGAATTAAACATTCCACAGTCTGTATATATTGTAATAAGGCAACGTGAAAATTGTCACCACCCTGTACATTCATGTTGCCTGGTTAAAAATTACACATTCTGTATATATTGTAATAAGGAAACGTGAAAATTGTCACCCTCCTGTATATAATTTTTTCGTAATTAATTATACACTCTGTATATATTGTAACATTAAAGCGTGAAAATTCTCACCACCCTGTATATTATTTTTCGTAATTAATTGTACACTCTGTATATATTGTAATAATAAAGCGTGAAAATTCTCACCATCCTGTATATTATTTTTTCGTAATTAATTGTACACTCTGTATATATTGTAATAATGAAAACGTGAAAATTCTCACCACCCCGTATATTCATTTTGCTAATAACGAAACCTGAAAATTAACACCACCCGGTTATTCGCGTTTCTTATTTAAACATTACACCCACAGTCTCTATTTTAATAATTAAATGTGAAATATTTGTCATCTATCTTAGGCACACTGCATATGCAAAATTTACAAAATTTGTATCAGTAGGTATGTAAATTTGAATTTTTTAAATTTCGCGCACAATGTAGAAGAAAAATGTTTAAAAATGTTAGCGCTAACTTCGGATTCGAGAGCGGGCTTTGTGGCGGGTTTGTTACCCGTCCATAACCAACTATCCACTATCGTGGTAACTGTGAAATGATTCTAAAAACGGCTTTATATATTATTCTTTAGGGGTAATTTAATAATGTTAGCCCCCCCGATATTATTATAAATTCAAA
This sequence comes from Cetonia aurata, assembly GCA_949128085.1. Classification (NCBI taxonomy): domain Eukaryota; kingdom Metazoa; phylum Arthropoda; class Insecta; order Coleoptera; family Scarabaeidae; genus Cetonia; species Cetonia aurata. Next base: position 14,569,064 of record OX421889.1, read on the forward strand.
TTGATAATTTATTTTATACTAACTCACGACATGAAAATGTATTTAATGTACGCGCACGCGTGGACACACGCACACAGATGTAGTGTGCTGTCATAAGTTACACTAACTTCACTTTGGATTTGACAATACATACCAGTGTTCCCACTGCTACAGATCTATTACAATTGGCATTAAACGAAAAACTTATTACGTTTTTCATATCGCAGGATGTTCCTTTATTTTGGAATCCTGGAGTGTGCGCAAATGATATTCGCAAATCATTGTAGGTTAAAGATTAACGATACTTTGATAACTGTTATCAGTAACTGTTATTCATTCAATAACTGTTATCACCGGTTCTTTCAAGAATAATCGTTCTTTAAATAATTGTTTAGATAAAGTAAATATAACTTATTTCGTGTTTGAAATCACTGTTTGTAGAAATAACTTATTTCTTTTTTCGGTTATTTAAAATAACAATTATTGTATGTTTGTATTACATACTATATGCATATTCCTTATGAATGTGATTTAATTTTATTTGATACTATTGTAAATCAGTTAATATTGTTTTGTACTTAACGATCGTTTATTATTACAATTTGGAAACGATCTGTTTTTGACGAACAACATTGCGCATACAGTAAAATCGTATTGAACGTTTATTTACACACACACACACACAAACGCGCGCGCGCGCACACACACACAAAAGCAGGTAAAGTAGAAATCTGTAACTACACTAACCTAAGATATGCCTAAGATTTACCTAGAATTTACCACAATTGTTGATTTATTATTATGAGCGACGTTCTGTAGTAGAAAATCGTTATTACGTTTTGGATATGCTTTCATAAATAAAAACCTTATGAGGTAACTAATTTAATGAGATATTTAAGAGGAGCCGATGCAAGGTAAATAATTGTCGCTTTAATTCAACTTTGTGATAAATAAACATATAATTATCTTGTAGACTATTTCATACTGGTAATTACTGAGGATTATAATACGAAGGATCAGGTTTGTGTACATCCGTGTATCTTTTAACGCTGAGAGTATGTTTGAAGATATAAAGATCGCTGTGTTTTTACCGAACCCAACCCCATCTAAATACCAACCTTGGTGCTGAATTTCAGAAGTGCAGCTGTAGTTTTGAAAGTAGCTAGTGTGCCAGTGAAGTATTGTACTTGTAGTTACATAACGATGTATTTATCTGTGCTAAACGCATTTACAAATCAATAAAACCAATATTTCTTGCGCGTTTCTCTTTCTTTTGATTACAGTGTATATAAGTTGAAGTATAATAAGTTGAAATTTATAACTGGTAAGTGGGAAATTATAAAATATACTCATTCATTTAGAAAAAATTTGATTTATTAACTGACGATGACAAATATCGGAAGATTAAGATCGCATGTTACGTTTGAGGTAAAGGTTTAATTTTTCTATATAAAGGGACACTATTTCCTCCTGATTGTGGGTTGGAGCTGCCGAATAGAGTAAAATATTCTTGAATTTAATGCAAAAGTGGAGATCGTGTCTATATTTCCAATTGTCGTACACAAAAATGACGTTTGGACAAATAGATGTAGTATTTATATCGGTGGTGATCTAACAGAGGCGTTAATTTTAAAAATTGAGGTATTAATAGTAATATAAAGGTGTACTTGACCCTTTCTAAGCTTTAAAACATTCTTTGAAAGTACACATTTATCAAGTTCTCACCATTCCGATTGTTAGGATCTGTGTACTTCTGATATCAAGATCTATGTGGAATTTTAAGCATTTTGGCCGGATATTTTGCCTTTTTGAGGTAGCTCGGGCTCTATTCTTGATAAATTGTTCCTTTTTCGAACGACATCGTCGCTCTATAGCGGCTTTTCAGCGTAAAATTGTGGAGGTGACGTTCGAAAAGATTGACCGATGATTTATATCAAAACTGACCTAAAAGAGGGATTATTTTTAAAAGTTGATGTACGAATACCTGTATACAGATGTATTTTCGGCTTTTCAAGCTTCAAAATAATCTTAGACCTTTCAAATCGGCTCCAATGGAGCTTTAAATGCGGCTATCTGTAGACATTTAGGTTAGCGAGGACGGCTTGCCAGAAACGATCTTATATCTCGGTAAATGACGGGTGGCGGTCGCGTTTCGGACTGGATTCGCTAACTTAATACTTTTTAGAAGAGATGTGGCATATTTTTCGGAAGATTAAGGTCGTTTTTCTCATCGTAAACATCGCTTAAAGATCAGCGGTAAATTTGACATTTGCGTTCTAGGCGCCATATTTGACAATAAATGGAAATCGAACTACGAAAACACGGGGTCATAATTTCGCTCCTGGCGCGAATATTTCGTCATTTGGGGTAGTTTTTTCGGTCGATTACGAAAAACGAAAGTCCCCCCAACCTATTTTCGACATTCGTGCGGCACCCGGGCGATTTTAAACGTGCTAATTTTCGCGATCGAAGTTGGGTATTTTGACCGATCGCGACGGGGAATGTGACATTTCTCCTAGGCATTTTAGCCGCATTGACTGTTCGTTACCCTAAATCGAGAAAAATGGAAATTTCGAAAAAGATTTGCGCGTTTTTTCGCTTTCAACGATGGAAAGCGATCGGCGCGGCCGGGAGCGACGGTCGATTCGCGCCTTTCAAAAATATCTCTCCTTTTAAGTAGTGTTCGTACGTGGAGAATATGCGTCGGAACCTTCCGCCAAGAGGCGTCTATAGCGGTAAATGGCGTACGTTCCACGGCCGTCTACATTGGCTGCCCGTTACCCTAAATCGCGAAAAATGGAAATTTCGAAAAAGATTTACTCGTCTTTTCGCTTTCGACGACGGCAAGGGATACGCCTATGCAGCGCGGACGGGCGCGCTCCCTCTTTCCCCCCCTCGCCCCTCAATTAGCCCGTCCGTATTCTGGAGCCTTAACCGTACGCGCGTTTCAGGGGGTTCCGACACTACTCTTACCGGGCACGCCAATCGCTAGCCATTTAGTGTTATTAACTAGAAAGCCGGTCCGGTTCACCCACACTATTAATTTGTCGTTTGATGTCCGCTGGCTGCACCAACTCGATAGAAAGTAGAAAGCCAGCGCTCCACTTGCAACCCACCACTTGCGCCCCCACTCGGCAGATGACTCGGCCAATGACAGATCTGTCAAAATGACATCGGATAATCATGTAAAACATACTGCTAAGGATTTATGTTTTGCGCGTTTTTAAAGCATGTTCGCTCCGGTTTTCTGCTCTTTTTCGTCAGAAGAGACTTCGCTGTTGGTCGATTGTCGATTTATCGGGCGAGTTGGCCGCCCTAAAAGCACCACCTTTCAGCCAAAGAATACATCTCTGGGGATCTGACGTTTTTCAAATAGACCTACAATTTACAACAAAAGTCGATTAGAATGCGCTAATTTATTAAGAATAGAGGCGTACCTACCGTATATCAAACTGCAAATTAATCTGAGAGCTTATAAATGTGCTCTCCTTAACATTAACAGCGGCAATTTCAATCCGAATATCATAGCTTCCTAAAGTGTTGATATATTCCGATTAATAACACACTTTCGCTTCAATTTTCACTTCGCGCATGGACATTTCACCAATTTTTCAAATCACATTGTGGCTTTTCACTCCAAATTCATGTTTTAACGATCCGAAGACGTGCTGTTGTGTTGACATTTGCGGATCTGTCAAATGACATCGGATGACCATGTAAAACATACTGCTAAGGATTTATATTTTGAGCGTTTCTTTCTGCATTTCGCTCTGGTTTTCTGCTCTTTTTCGTTAGAAGAGACTTCGGTGTTGGTCGATTGTCGGTTTCTCGAGCGAATTGGCCGCCCTAGAAGCACCACTTTTCAGCCAAAGAATACATCTCTGTGAATCTGACGTTTTTCAAATAGACCTACAATTTACAACAGAACTCGATTAGAATGCGGTAATTTATTAAGAATGGAGGCGTACTTACCGGTTTTCAACCGTCAAATTTATCTGAGGGCTGCTGGATATTAACAGCGCGGATCCGGATCCGAATGTGACAGCGTCCAAGATGCGATGTTTTATCGCGATTAATTACCCGTTTTCGCCTCTGTTTTTTTATCGCTTTAGTGTCCACGATGCGTCTGTGATGACGAATACAAACTTCTCGAACCACATTGCGCGTTTTTTTTGTACGAAATGCACGACGATGTAACGGTCCTACATACTGTTGACAATGGAATTCATCGGCAACTGACGCATGTGTCAAAACGGTGTAGGGCACTTTTTGCCAAAAACATACCCCGACGCATTCGGTTATCGCGCGTTCTTTTACGTATTTCGCGCCGGTTTCTCGTCATTTTCCGATAGATGAGACTTCCCTGCTGCCGTTCGGCGCGATACACGGGCGACTTCGTCGCCTTATTAATCGCAGATCACCGTTCGAAATTGCGATATTTTGACAATTCGGACGCGTAATCTGACAATTCTCCTAGGCAATTTAGTGGGTATCAGTGGGCATTGGCTGCCCGTCGCCGAAATTCGGAGAAAATGGAAATTTCGAAAAAGATTTACGCGTTTTCCCGCTTTCAACGATGGAAAGTGATGGGCGCGGCCGGGAGCGACGGTCGATTCGCGTCTTTCAAAAGCATCTCTCCTTTTAAGTAGCGCGCGCACGTTGAGAATATGCGTTGGAACCTTCCGCCAAGAGGCGCCTATAGGCTTAAATGGCGTACGTTCCACGGCTGCCTACATTGGCTGCCCGTTACCGAAATTCGGAGAAAATGGAAATTTTAAAAAAGATTTGCGCGTTTTTTCGCTTTCGACGACTAACGACACCCCGACTGTTCCCGTGCGACTGTCGTTTCGCGCCTTACAAAAATATCTCTCCTTTTAGCCGGAGCCGGTACGTGGGGTGATTCCCGTAATAGTTTTTCAAGGGGTTCCGACACTACTCTTACGGGGTACTCCTTTTGGATGAACTTTATTATTATGACTAGAAAATCCGGCCGGTTCACCCACCCAATTAATTAGTCGTTCGATGTCCACTGGCTGCACCAACTCTGCAGAAAGTAGAAAGCCAGCGCTCCACTTGCAACGCACCACTTGCGCCCCCACTCGGCAGACCCGCCGATCCGAAGACGTGCTGTTGTGTTGACATTTGCGTCTGACTCGGCGAATGACAGATCTGTCAAAATGACATCGGGTAATCCTGTAAAATATACTGCTAAGGATTTATATGTTTTGCGCGTTTTTAAAGCATTTTTTCGCTCTGGTTTCCTGCTCAGTTAGAAGAGGCTTCGGGGGCGATTAAAATATATATAAAACGGTTTTTTTTTTTTTTTTTTTTTTTTTTTTTAGCTCCCAGTTAGGGGATTCGAAACCGAATCCATTACCGTGTTTGATGAATAACCACCGCGCGTCGCCAGTACGCTAATCTAGTCCATCAAAATCGATTCTAAATTACGGGTTTATATATTATTGTTTATGGGTAATTTGACATTTCACAGGAAAATACGGTAATTCATAATGTTAGCCCCTGATATTATTATAAATTCAAATTGCTAATTTATTGTATACTCACTCACGACATTGAAAATGTATTTAATGTACGCGCCACGTTCTGAAGTAGAAAATCGGTATTACGTTTTGCATATGCTTTCATAAATAAAAATTTTATGAGGTAACTAATTTAATGAAATACTTAAGAGGAACCCATGCAAGATAAATAATTGTTGTTTTAATTATACTTGGTGAAAAATAAACATATATATATCTTATAGGGTAATTTCATACTGGTAATTACTTATTTACTAAGGATTAAATTTCAGAAGTGCAGCTGTAATTTTGAAAATAGCTAGTGTGCCAGTGAAGTATTGTACTTGTAGTTACATAACGATGTATTTATCTGTGCTAAACGCAATATTTCGTGTAAGAAGTTTGCGCGTTTCTCTTTCTTTTGTTATTCGCGTTTCTTATTTAAACATTATACCCACAGTCTCTATTTTAATAATTAAATGTGAAATAATTGTCATCTATCCCCAGGGACACAGCATATGCAAATTTACCAAATTTGTATCAGTATGTAAATTTTATATTTTGCTAACTTTTATTATTCATGTCCAATATTATTATAAATTGCAATTGCTACTTTATTTTATATCCACTCACGATATGAAAATGCATTTAATGTACGCGCACGCGTGGACACACGCACACAGATGTAGTGTGCTGTCATAAGTTATGTACATTAACTTCACTTTAGATTTGACAATACACACCAGTGTTCCCACTGCTATTACTTTCGTAACAGATCTATTACAATTGGCTCCACGCTATTAACATGTTACATTAAGCGAAAAATCTATTACGTTTTTCATATCGGAGGATGTTCTTTTATTTTGGCCTTAAAAAATTATGATTACGCTGGAAAGAAAATCTATTATTAAAACTTCTCAGCGGTGGCAACACTGGTATAATATACTGTTTATTTGCTCTAGTTTGGTTATTCTATGGTCTAGATTGACAGTGTTAAACAACTCCGTTGTATTTGAAGATGTATTTTTAATGAAACTTGAAATTATAAGATTTACAAACGTCGTTAGCATTTCGTATATGCTTTTAACAACAGATGTACCAATGATACAATAAGCAGTTATCAAAATGGAAGTATTTCTGATTGTTTGAAGGTAAAACATATCTAACCTCTGTTATTGTTCATTATAAACTAATGTTTTGTAGAAGAAAATCTAAGAAGATGTAAATGGGGCCATACATCCTGGCATCTGTATGATATAGTTTGCAGTTGATTGGTGTTGCTGTTTAAGTGGAAAGAATTATCGAGGAGGAGGTTCTGTCATGTAGATTCTGTCACTGGAAAAATCTATTAAATCGTCTTGTTGTGCGTGTCTAAATTTCCAGCCCACATTATGTGCTAATTGATGATATCCTTGGTGCAGCTGTCTGTGATGATCTCAATAAATTTTGGCAGTGCGAAGAAATATCAAAACATATTGCGGAAGTTATTTGCACATGATGTGCCAGTGAGAATATCTATAAATTCGTTGTGTTCATAAAATGTATTGATCGAGTGGTTTCAATAAAATCAGTGTGTGCAGTTTTTATATTTGAATACGTTCTGAAGTAGAAAATTAGTATTATGTTTTGGATATGCTTTCATAAATAAAAATCTTATGAGGTAACTAATTTAATGAGGTATTTAAGAGGAGCTGATGCAAGGTGAATAATTCTCGCTTTAATTAAACTTTGTGATAAATAAATGTATAATATATTAACAGCGGCAATTTCGGATCCGAATATGATAGCTTCCTAAAGTGTTGATATATTCCGATCCACGTTGTAGCTTTTCACTCCAAATTCATGTTTTAACGGTCCCACGACATGCTATTGTGTTGACATTTGCGTCTGACTCGGCGAATGACAGATCTGTCAAAATGACATCGGGGATAACCATTTAAAACATACCGCTAAGGATTTATGTTTTGCGCGTTTTTAAAGGATTTTCGCTCCGGTTTTCTGCTCTTTTTAGTTAGAAGAGACCTCGCTGTCGGTCGATTGTCGATTTATCGGGCGAGTTGGCCGCCCTAGAAGGATCACTTTTCAGCCAAAGAATACATCCCTGTGGATCTGACGTTTTTCAAATAGACCTACAATTTACAACAGAAGTCGATTAGAATGAGGTAATTTGTTAAGAATGGAGGCGTACCTACCGTATATCAAACTGCAAATTAATCTGAGAGCTTATAAATGTGCTCTCCTTAACATTAACAGTGGCAATTTCAATCCGAATATCATAGCTTCCTAAAGTGTTGATATATTCCGATTAATAACACACTTTCGCTTCAATTTTCACTTCGTGCTTGCACATTTCACCAATTTTTCAAATCACATTGTGGCTTTTCACTCCAAATTCATGTTTTAACGATCCGAAGACGTGCTGTTGTGTTGACATTTGCGGATCTGTCAAAATGACATCGGATAACCATGTAAAACATACTGCTAAGGATTTATATTTTGAGCGTTTCTTTCTGCATTTCGCTCCGGTTTTCTGCTCTTTTTAGTTAGAAGAGACTTCGGTGTTGGTCGATTGTCGGTTTCTCGAGCGAATTGGCCGCCCTAGAAGCACCACTTTTCAACGAAAGAATATATCTCTGTGGATCTGACGTTTTCCAAATAGACCTACAATTTACAATAGAAATCGATTAGAATGCGGTAATTTGTTAAGAATGGAGGCGTACTTACCGGTTTTCAAGCTTCCACTTTACCTGAGAGCCGTTTGATATTAACAGCGCGGATCCGGATCCGAATGTGACAGCGTCCGAGATGCGATGTTTTATCGCGATTAATTACCCGTTTTCGCTTCCGTTTTTTCTCGCTTTAGTGTCCACGATGCGTCTGTGATGACGAATACAAACTTCACGAACCACATTGCGCGTTTTTTTTGTACGAAATGCACGACGATGTAACGGTCCTACATACTGTTGACAATGGAATTCATCGGCAACTGACGCATGTGTCAAAACGGTGTAGGGCACTTTTTGCCAAAAACATACCCCGACGCATTCGGTTATCGCGCGTTCTTTTACGTATTTCGCGCCGGTTTCTCGTCATTTTCCGATAGATGAGACTTCCCTGCTGCCGTTCGGCGCGATACACGGGCGACTTCGTCGCCTTATTAATCGCAGATCACCGTTCGAAATTGCGATATTTTGACAATTCGGACGCGTAATCTGACAATTCTCCTAGGTAATTTAGCCGCATTGGCTGCCCGTCGCCGAAATTCGGAGAAAATGGAAATTTCGAAAAAGATTTGCGCGTTTTTTCGCTTTCAACAATGGAAAGTGATCGGCGCGGCCGGGAGCGACGGTCGATTCGCGCCTTTCAAAAACATCTCTCCTTTTAAGTAGCGCGCGTACGTTGAGAATATGCGTTGGAACCATCCGGCAAGAGGCGCCTATAGGGCTAAATGGCGTACGTTCCACGGCCGTCTACATTGGCTGCCCGTTACCCTAAATCGCGAAAAATGGAAATTTCGAAAAAGATTTACGCCTCTCTCCGCTTTCGACGACGAAAGGCGATAGGCCTGGTCCGGTGCGACGATCGTCCGGCGCCTCTCAAAAATATCTCCCCTTTTAGATAGCGTTCGCGGGAGACGCCTATTCCGTAATACTTTTCCAGGGGGTTCCCACACTACTCTTACCGGGCACGCCAAACGGAAGCCTTTTATTATTTATAACTAGAAAATCCGGCCGGTTCACCCACCCAATTAATTAGTCGTTCGATGTCCACTGGCTGCACCAACTCTGCAGAAAGTAGAAAGCCAGCGCTCCACTTGCAACGCACCACTTGCGCCCCCACTCGGCAGACCAGCCGATCTGCTGTTGTGTTGACATTTGCGTCTGACTCGGCGAATGACAGATCTGTCAAGTCAAATGACATCGGATAATCATGTAAAACCTAGGTCCAACAAACAGATTAAAATATATAAAACTATAAAACGGTTTTTTTTTTTTTTTTTTTTTTTTTAGCTCCCAGTTGGGGATTCGAAACCGAATCCATTACCGTGTTTGATGAATAAGCACCGCGCGTCGCCAGTACGCTAATCTAGTCCATCAAAATCGATTCTAAATTACGGGTTTATATATTATTGTTTATGGGTAATTTGACATTTCACAGGAAAATACGGTAATTCATAATGTTAGCCCCTGATATTATTATAAATTCAAATTGCTAATTTATTGTATACTCACTCACGACATTGAAAATGTATTTAATGTACGCGCCACGTTCTGAAGTAGAAAATCGGTATTACGTTTTGCATATGCTTTCATAAATAAAAATTTTATGAGGTAACTAATTTAATGAAATACTTAAGAGGAACCCATGCAAGGTAAATAATTGTTGTTTTAATTATACTTGGTGAAAAATAAACATATATATATCTTATAGGGTAATTTCATACTGGTAATTACTTATTTACTAATGATTATAATACGAAAAATCCGATCTGTGTACACCAATGCATCTTTTAACAGTGAAGGTACGTTTGAAGAATTTGAAGATTTAGAGATTGCTATGCTCTCACCGATCACTTGGTGCTAAATTTCAGAAGTGCAGCTGTAATTTTGAAAATAGCTACTGTGCCAGTGAAGTATTGTACTTGTAGTTACATAACGATGTATTTATCTGTGCTAAACGCATTTCGAAATCAATATTTCGTGTAAGAAGTTTGCGCGTTTCTCTTTCTTTTGTTATTCGCGTTTCTTATTTAAACATTATACCCACAGTCTCTATTTTAATAATTAAATGTGAAATAATTGTCATCTATCCCCAGGGACACAGCATATGCAAATTTACCAAATTTGTATCAGTATGTAAATTTTATATTTTGCTAACTTTTATTATTCATGTCCAATATTATTATAAATTGCAATTGCTACTTTATTTTATATCCACTCACGATATGAAAATGCATTTAATGTACGCGCACGCGTGGACACACGCACACAGATGTAGTGTGCTGTCATAAGTTACATTAACTTCACTTTAGATTTGACAATACACACCAGTGTTCCCACTGCTATTACTTTCGTAACAGATCTATTACAATTGGCTCCACGCTATTAACATGTTACATTAAGCGAAAAATCTATTACGTTTTTCATATCGGAGGATGTTCTTTTATTTTGGCCTTAAAAATTATGATTACGCTGGAAAGAAAATCTATTATTAAAACTTCTCAGCGGTGGCAACACTGGTATAATATACTGTTTATTTGCTCTAGTTTGGTTATTCTATGGTCTAGATTGACAGTGTTAAACAACTCCGTTGTATTTGAAGATGTATTTTTAATGAAACTTGAAATTATAAGATTTACAAACGTCGTTAGCATTTCGTATATGCTTTTAACAACAGATGTACCAATATGATACAATAAGCAGTTATGAAAATGGAAGTATTTCTGATTGTTTGAAGGTAAAACATATCTAACCTCTGTTATCGTTTATTATAAACAAATGTGTTGTAGAAGAAACTCTAAGAAAATGTAAATGGGGCCATACATCCTGGCATCTGTATGATATAGTTTGCAGTTGATTGGTGTTGCTGTTTAAGTGGAAAGAATTATCGAGGAGGAGGTTCTGTCATGTAGATTCTGTCACTGGAAAAATCTATTAAATCGTCTTGTTGTGCGTGTCTAAATTTCCAGCCCACGTTATGTGCTAATTGATGATATCCTTGGTGCGGCTGTCTGTGATGATCTCAATAAATTTTGGCAGTGCGAAGAAATGTGGAAACATATTGCGGAAGTTATTTGCACATGATGTGCCAGTGAGAATATCTATAAATTCGTTGTGTTCATAAAATGTATTGATCGAGTGGTTTCAATAAAATCAGTGTGTGCAGTTTTTATATTTGAATACGTTCTGAAGTAGAAAATCGGTATTACGTTTTGGATATGCTTTCATAAATAAAAATCTTATGAGGTAACTAATTTTATGAGGTATTTAAGAGGAGCTGATGCAAGGTGCATAATTGTTGCTTTAATTAAACTTTGTGATAAATAAATGTATAATATATTAACAGCGGCAATTTCAGATCCGAATATCATAGCCTCCTAAAGTGTTGACATATTCCGATTAAAAACATGCTTTCGCTTCGGCTTTCACTTCGTGCTTGGACATTTCACCAATTTTTCAAACCACATTGTGACTTTTCACTCCAAATTCATGTTTTAACGATCCGAAGACGTGCTGTTGTGTTGACATTTGCGGATCTGTCAAAATGACATCGGATAACCATGTAAAACATACTGCTAAGGATTTATATTTTGAGCGTTTCTTTCTGCATTTCGCTCCGCTTTTCTGCTCTTTTTAGTTAGAAGAGACTTCGGTGTTGGTCGATTGTCGGTCTCTCGAGCGAATTGGCCGCCCTAGAAGTACAACTTTTCAACGAAAGAATACATCTCTGTGGATCTGACGTTTTTCAAATAGACCTACAATCTACAACAGAACTCGATTAGAATGCGGTGATTTATTAAGAAAAGAGGCGTACCTACCGTGTTTCAAACTTCAAATTAATCTGAGAGCTTATAAATGTGCTCTGCTTAATATGAACAGCGACAATTTCGGATACGAATATCATAGCTTCCCAAAGTGTTGATATATTCCGATTAATAACACACTTTCGCTTCAATTTTCACTTCGTGCTTGCACATTTCACCAATTTTTCAAACCACCTTGTGGCTTTTCACTCCAAATTCATGTTTTAACGATCCGAAGACGTGCTGTTGTGTTGACATTTGCGGATCTGTCAAAATGACATCGGATAACCATGTAAAACATACTGCTAAGGATTTATATGTTGAGCGTTTCTTTCTGCATTTCGCTCCGGTTTTCTGCTCTTTTTAGTTAGAAGAGACTTCGGTGTTGGTCGATTGTCGGTTTCTCGAGCGAATTGGCCGCCCTAGAAGCACCACTTTTCAACGAAAGAATATATCTCTGTGGATCTGACGTTTTCCAAATAGACCTACAATTTACAATAGAAGTCGATTAGAATGAGGTAATTTGTTAAGAATGGAGGCGTACTTACCGGTTTTCAAGCTTCCACTTTACCTGAGAGCCGTTTGATATTAACAGCGCGGATCCGGATCCGAATGTGACAGCGTCCGAGATGCGATGTTTTATCGCGATTAATTACCCGTTTTCGCTTCCGTTTTTTCTCGCTTTAGTGTCCACGATGCGTCTGTGATGACGATTACAAACTTCTCGAACCACATTGCGCGTTTTTTTTGTACGAAATGCACGACGATGTAACGGTCCTACATACTGTTGACATTGGAATTTATCGGCAACTGACGCATGTGTCAAAACGGTATAGGGCACTTTTTGCCAAAAACACACCCCGACGCATTCGGTTATCGCGCGTTCTTTTACGTATTTCGCGCCGGTTTCTCGTCATTTTCCGATAGATGAGACTTCCCTGCTGCCGTTCGGCGCGATACACAGGCGACTTCGTCGCCTTATTAATCGCAGATCACCGTTCGAAATTGCGATATTTTGACAATTCGGACGCGTAATCTGACAATTCTCCTAGGCAATTTAGTGGGTATCAGTGGGCATTGGCTGCCCGTCGCCGAAATTCGGAGAAAATGGAAATTTCGAAAAAGATTTACGCGTTTTCCCGCTTTCAACGATGGAAAGCGATCGGCGCGGCCGGGAGCGACGGTCGATTCGCGTCTTTCAAAAGCATCTCTCCTTTTAAGTAGTGCGCGTACGTTGAGAATATGCGTTGGAACCTTCCGCCAAGAGGCGCCTATAGGGGTAAATGGCGTACGTTCCACGGCCGTCTACATTGGCTGCCCGTTACCGAAATTCGGAGAAAATGGAAATTTTAAAAAAGATTTGCGCGTTTTTTCGCTTTCGCCGATGATAAGAGAGGTCCGCGTTCAGCTCCCGTCGACATCGGGCGCCCCTAAAAATTCCTTCCCCTTTTAGCCCGCTTCCCCTCTCGGAGCCTATCGATTGCGACTTTTTTCGGGAGGCGTACGGGCACTCAGATGGGGTACGCCAAACGGATGCCATTTAGTATTATTAAAAATCCGGCCGGTTCACCCACCCAATTAATTAGTCGTTCGATGTCCACTGGCTGCACCAACTCTGCAGAAAGTAGAAAGCCAGCGCTCAACTTGCAACGCACCACTTGCGCCCCCACTCGGCAGACCAGCCGATCTGCTGAAAACCTACCGCTAAGGATTTATGTTTTGCGCGTTTTTAAAGCATTTTCGCTCTGGTTTCTTGCTCTTTTCAGTTAGAACAGGCTTCGGTGTTGGTCGAACTAAAAGATTAAAATATATATAATAAAACGGGTTTTTTTTTTTTTTTTTTTAGCTCCCAGTTAGGGGATTCGAAACCGGATCCATTACCGTGTTTGATGAATAACCACCGCGCGTCGCCAGTACGCTAATCTAGTCCATCAAAATCGATTCTAAATTACGGGTTTATATATTATTGTTTATGGGTAATTTGACATTTCACAGGAAAATACGGTAATTCATAATGTTAACCCCCCGATATTATTATAAATTCAAATTGCTAATTTATTTTATACTCACTCACGACATTGAAAATGTATTTAATGTACGCGCCACGTTCTGAAGTAGAAAATCGGTATTACGTTTTGCATATGCTTTCATAAATAAAAATTTTATGAGGTAACTAATTTAATGAAATATTTAAGAGGAACCCATGCAAGGTAAATAATTGTTGTTTTAATTATACTTGGTGATAAATAAACATATATATATCTTATAGGGTAATTTCATACTGGTAATTACTTATTTACTAAGGATTAAATTTCAGAAGTGCAGCTGTAATTTTGAAAATAGCTAGTGTGCCAGTGAAGTATTGTACTTGTAGTTACATAACGATGTATTTATCTGTGGTAAACGCATTTCGAAATCAATATTTCGTGTAAGAAGTTTGCGCGTTTCTCTTTCTTTTGTTATCCGCGTTTCTTATTTAAACATTATACCCACAGTCTCTATTTTAATAATTAAATGTGAAATAATTGTCATCTATCCCCAGGGACACAGCATATTCAAATTTACCAAATTTGTATCAGTATGTAAATTTTATATTTTGCTAACTTTTATTATTCATGTCCAATATTATTATAAATTGAAATTGATATATACCCACTCACGCAATGAAAATGTGTCAAGAATTAAACCTGGAAATTATCAAAAAATATTCAATTAACAAATTATATTTCTGTTGTTTTTTCTAAACTCCAGTATATTTTATTTATTTTGACATCGTTCGCCACGTTTTAGTTTAAATTTCTTTTTACAGACGTGTTAGGGGATGTTCAGAGAAGGTATGGAAAAAATATGAAAATGACAATATTTTTGTAATAATTTTTATAAACAATCAAACTGACCCTATCCATAAATTGCATAGCATAATTTCTACTGTGAACAATGTTTCATTGTTTGATAAAAATATCCTTTGTAAATATTTATTTTTTATTTATACATCCGTTCAACAGAACTTTTTCTTCATTTCGTTGTATCGTTAATAGAGTTGGCCTGTATCTGCTGTAGGATGAAGATTTATATAATTTCGAAATTGTTATTTTTTTTGCGCTACAGCTCCATGTCTAGCGTAATTTTTAACTATTTGACATAAAGTGTAAAGATAATTTGTAAAAATACAATACGCTTTTAGATTTTATACGTAAATAACATGTTTTCGAATAAGAGTAAGGTTTCCTTGTTTAATTTTTTTTTGTTTTGTATCTCTCAACAATAAAACCGTTTTTTTTCAATTTCGCTCACTCTGTCTTATATAAATCTCAAGACAGTAATAATTTCGTTAATAGAATCAACGTTATTTAATTTACTGTGAGTTGGGTCACTTGACTGTAGTAGTTGCTTATTTTTAATTGTAAAACGTTTTAAATTTTTTTTTTTTAGTCATATTATATCTGCGTGTACAACTTGTTCCTTTTACACCTAAACACAATGAAATGGTTTACACAGCATTACTATAAGAATATTCATTCTAATATAACTTCCTTTTAATGGTCCATTCATGTACATATCAATCTAGCACTTATTATTTTTTGTCGAATATGCGCTTCTTACTTTCTGTTTTATACGGTTTCTGTAACGATGACGCAATGAACTTCTTTGCAACAGTTCACAAATTGTCTATGTAAGTATCGCGTCTCATTGAAAAAGATGTGTAATTTCTTAATTTTTGCATTGTTTGAATTTTCACGCTTTGTATTTTCCTTGCTTAAAAAATCGCACACACTGTATATATATTTCAAATATTGAACGTGGAAATTACCAAAAATATTCGTATATGTGATACTTTAAATGAGTAATATACCGCACACACATAACGAACGAATACAGCTCACAAACCCTCATTTTGGAATATTCTGGTCTGTTATTTCTTAATATTTGAATAATTTTGCCTTCTTTTTTCGAAACTCACTTAAAAAAAACTCGAGTCATACGCAGAACATACAAAAAGATTAAAATAAAATGAAAAAACAATTTAAAAAAATTAGCGCTAACTTAGGATTCGAACCGGGCCCGTTACCCGTTCATTGCCGGCATTCGATGGGTTCACCGCATTACGCCAAACTCCCCTGTAAGAATTGGTATTTAAAAGCTAATTATAAACTGTGGTCTATTTACCTTGATGTATACGTTGACACCCTGTGATTTAATTATATTTGATCCATTGTATTATTGTATTTGATACTATTGTAAATCAGTTAATATTGTATTTCTACTTAACGATCGTTTATTATTGCAATTTGGAAACGATAATGTCGTCTTTACCATTATCAAATACACGTACAAATATTTACTTTCAATAGTTTAATGTTTTTATCGTAATTATAAATTAAATGTAATCGTATTGCCATTTTATGACACTCTATACGCACGTGCATACATTTCTCTATATAAGATTTTATCGCGAATACAATTGCCAGATACTAAATTGTGAATATCTTGGACGCTATTGAATACGTTATAAATATTATTTAAATTATATATTATATATATAAATTTTGTTCTATCAAATATGATGTTAAAAAGTGTACTCGCTATTGATAAACATTCGATCAACTGAACGTACCTATCACCTATCGCTAGTTATGGAACACATCTAACATTAGACAATTTTATGTACATGTCAAACTTGACAGGAGAAATTCTGTTGGTGATTATAATTATACTAAACTACTTTATGTATGATTCTGGTTCTATATTTGGCCTCTTAACTTTTGATAGTAATAATTGAAAAGCCCTTCGATGTTTCCACTTAACGATAGGCCCCGAATTTTGTTTTTATATGTCTACGGTACACCGTTTGTCGAGGTAAGATTCTGTTGTGGATATTAGTACCTAGTTATAGCTAATGAGATTCAATTTTACTTTTAGGATATTTTTACAGAAATATTTGATACAGCAAGTTATCAATGATTATATATCCTGCGATACATATTGTATATAGAGATGGCTGTGCTTTTACCGAACCCAACCGCATCCAAATACCAACCTTGGTGCTGAATTTCAGAAGTGGAGCTGTAGTTTTGAAAATAGCTAGTGTGCCAGTGAATTATCGTACTTCTAGTTACATAACGATGTATTTATCTGTGCTAAACGCATTTGGAAATCAGTAAAATGAATATTTCGTGTATTAAATTTGCGCCTTTCTTTTTCTTTTGATGACAGTGCATCGAATTTTACATAGGATTAATTTATGGTTATAGTCGCACGCTTCAGATTATAAAATACCTCCAGAGCGTTATGTTTATCGACCTCGTATGGGATATTGTGCCGTTACGATCAGGATTTTTTTAATGACAGACAAAATATACTGGTTCGTTTATAAATGCCTTTATTTATTAATTACTGAAATTCATAGTAAGTAATATAGTTAACTTTTTAAGCTTCAAAACGTTGTTTGAAAGTACTCATTTATCAAGATTTTCACAATTCCGATTGTTCGGCTCTGTGTACTTCCGATACCAAGATATTTGCGACATTTTGGCTTGATATTTCGTTTTTTTTATGTACCTAGGACCTCATTCTTGGTAGATTATTCATCTCTCGAACGATATCGCCCCCACGAAACCCGCTTTTGAGCGTAAAAGTATGCATCTGACGTTCGGACAAATCGATGTAGTATTTATATCGGTGGTGATCTTAAATTTAAAAATCGAGGTATTAATAGTAATATAGAGGTGTACTCAACCCTTTTTAAGCTTCAAAACATTGTCAGACCTTTCCAATCGATTCAAATCCAACTTTAAAGGCGGCAATCATTCCACGTGTAGTTAACCGATGACAGCTTGCCAGAAACGACCTTATATCTCGATAAATGATGAATTTCGGTCGCGGCTCGGACTCGACTCGCTAAGGTAACACTTTTTAGAAGAGACGTGGCATATTTTTCGAAAGATTAAGCTCGCTTTTCTCATCGCAAACATCGTTTAAAGATCAGCGGTAAATTTGACGTTTGCGTTCTAGCGCCATATTAGACGGAATAAAGGAGAGTCGAAGTGGGAAAACGCGGGGTTATGATTTCGCTGCTGGCGCGAAAATTTCGCCATCTCGGGTCCAGTTTGAGTTCGACGGGGGCAAATGAGAGTCCCCTAATGGTATTTCCGACATCCGGCCGGCACCCGGGCGCCGTTAAATGAACGAATTTTCGCGACAAAGATTAGGCATTTTGACGGTCCGAGTGGGGTATTTTGACAAATTTTTCTGGACAATTTGGCCGCATTGACTGTTCGTTACCCTAAATCGCGAAAAATGGAAATTTCGAAAAAGATTTACGCGTTTTCCCGCTTTCAACGATGGAAAGTGATGGGCGCGGCCGGGAGCGACGGTCGATTCGCGCCTTTCAAAAGCATCTCTCCTTTTAAGTAGGGCGCGTACGTTGAGAATATGCGTTCGAACCACCCGGCAAGAGGCGTCTATGGGGCTAAATGGCGTACGTTCCACGGCCGTCTACATTGACTGTTCGTTACCCTAAATCGAGAAAAATGGAAATTTCGAAAAAGATTTACGCCTCTTTTCGCTCTCGACTACTAACGACACCCCGACTATTCCCGTGCGACTGTCGTTTCGCGCCTTTGAAAAATATCTCTCCTTTTAGCCGGGTTCGGTACGTAGCGTGATGCCCGGCAAACTTTTTCAAGGGGTTCCGACACTACCCTTACCGGGCACGTCATTTGGGTGCACTTTAGTATTATTAACTAGAAAATCCGGCCGGTTCACCCACACTATTAATTTGTCGTTTGATGTCCGCTGACTGCACCAACTCGATAAAAAGTAGAAAGCCCGCGCTCCACCTGGAACGCACCGCTTACGCCCCCACTCGGCAGACCAGCTAAACCGTACCACTTTCCGCTAACCCCCGTCTACACCTGTGACTGGTTTGGGATCGTCGGTACAGCCTGTATATTCCTTTTTTATTAATTCTTGCCTGTCACTTGTAAAAAGACTCGACGCTTCACGTCTCAGTCGAATATTTGTGCGATTGGTTTGGGATCGTCGGTACACCCTGTATATTCCTCTTTTCTTAATTCTTGCCTGTCACTTATAAAAAGACAGGACGCTTCGCGTCTCACTCGTATATTTGTGTGATTGGTTCGGGATCGTCGGTACACCCTGTATATTCTTTTTTTCTTCATTCTTGCCTGTCACTTGTAAAAAGACTGGACACTTCGCGTCTCAGTCGAATATTTGTGTGACTGGTTTGGGATCGTCGGTACACCCTGTATATTCTTTTTTTCTTAATTCTTGTCTGTCACTTGTAAAAAACTGGACGCTTCGCGTCTCACCCGTATATTTGTGGGACTGGTTTGGGATCGTCGGTACACCCTGTATATTCCTTTTTTCTTAATTCTTGCCTGTCACTTGTGAAAAAACTGGGCGCTTCGCGTCTCACCCGTATATTTGTGTGATTGGTTCGGGATCGTCGGTACACACTGTATATTCCTTTTTTCTTCATTCTTGCCTGTCACTTGTAAAAAAACTGGACGCTTCGCGTCTCACTCGTATATTTCTGTAATTGGTTTGGGATCGTCGGTACACCCTGTATATTCCTTTTTTCTTAATTCTTGCCTGTCACTTGTGAAAAAACTGGGCGCTTCGCGTCTCAGTCGAATATTTGTGTGACGGGTTTGGGATCGTCGGTACACCCTGTATATTCCTGTTTTTCTTAATTCTTGCTTGTCACTTGTAAAAAAACTGTACGCTTCGCGTCTCACTCGTATATTTGTATGATTGGTTCGGGATCGTCGGTACACCCTGTATATTCTTTTTTTCTTCATTCTTGCCTGTCACTTGTAAAAAGACTGGACACTTCGCGTCTCAGTCGAATATTTGTGTGACGGGTTTGGGATCGTCGGTACACCCTGTATATTCCTGTTTTTCTTAATTCTTGCTTGTCACTTGTAAAAAAACTGTACGCTTCGCGTCTCACTCGTATATTTGTATGATTGGTTCGGGATCGTCGGTACACCCTGTATATTCTTTTTTTCTTCATTCTTGCCTGTCACTTGTAAAAAGACTGGACACTTCGCGTCTCAGTCGAATATTTGTGTGACTGGTTTGGGATCGTCGGTACACCCTGTATATTCCTTTTTTCTTAATTCTTGCCTGTCACTTGTAAAAAAACTGGACGCTTCGCCTCTCAGTCGTATATTTGTGTGATTGGTTCGGGATCGTCGGTACACCCTGTATATTCCTTTTTCCTTAATTCTTGCCTGTCACTTGTAAAAAAACTGGACTCTTCGCGTCAGTCGTATATTTGTGTAATTGGTTCGGGATCGTCGGTACACCCTGTATATTCCTTTTTTCTTAATTCTTGCCTGTCACTTGTAAAAAAACTGGACTCTTCGCGTCTCAGTCGTATATTTGTGTAATTGGTTCGGGATCGTCGGTACACCCTGTATATTCCTTTTTTCTTAATTCTTGCCTGTCACTTGTAAAAAAAACTGGACTCTTCGCGTCTCAGTCGTATATTTGTGTGATTGGTTCGGGATCGTCGGTACACCCTGTATATTCCTTTTTTCTTAATTCTTGCCTGTCACTTGTAAAAAAACTGGACGCTTCGCCTCTCAGTCGTATATTTGTGTGAATTTGTGTGGATTTGTGTGGAATATTCCTTTTTTTGTTAATTCTTGGCTGTCACTTTGTCGAATATTTGTGTGATTGGTTCGGGATCGTCGGTACACCCTGTATATTCCTTTTTCCTTAATTCTTGCCTGTCACTTGTAAAAAAACTGGACTCTTCGCGTCAGTCGTATATTTGTGTAATTGGTTCGGGATCGTCGGTACACCCTGTATATTCCTTTTTTCTTAATTCTTGCCTGTCACTTGTAAAAAAACTGGACTCTTCGCGTCTCAGTCGTATATTTGTGTAATTGGTTCGGGATCGTCGGTACACCCTGTATATTCCTTTTTTCTTAATTCTTGCCTGTCACTTGTAAAAAAACTGGACTCTTCGCGTCTCAGTCGTATATTTGTGTAATTGGTTCGGGATCGTCGGTACACCATGTATATTCCTTTTTTCTTAATTCTTGCCTGTCACTTGTAAAAAGACTGGACGCTTCGCGTTTCAGTCGAATATTTGTGTGATTGGTTTGGGATCGTCGGTACACCCTGTATATTCCTTTTTTCTTAATTCTTGCCTGTCACTTGTAAAAAGAATATTTGTGTGATTGGATTGGGATCGTCGGTACATCCTGTATATTAATTTGTTTGAATTAAACATTCCACACTCTGTATATATTGTAATAACAAAACGTGAAAATTGTCACCACCCTGTATACTATTTTTTCGTAATTAATTGTACACTCTGTATATATTGTAATAATAAAGCGTGAAAATTCTCACCACCCTGTATATTATTTTTTCGTAATTAATTGTACACTCTGTATATATTGTAATCATGAGAACGTGAAAATTCTCACCACCCCGTATATTCATTTTGCTAATAACGAAACTTGAAAATTGACACCACCCGGTTATTCGCGTTTCTTATTTAAACATTATACCCACAGTCTCTATTTTAATAATTAAATGTGAAATAATTGTCATCTATCCCCAGGGACACAGCATATGCAAAATTTACCAAATTTGTATCAGTATGTAAATTTTATATTTTGCTAACTTTTATTATTCATGTCCAATATTATTATAAATTGAAATTGATATATACCCACTCACGCAATGAAAATGTGTCAAGAATTGAACCTGGAAATTATCAAAAAATATTTAATTAACAAATTATATTTCTGTTGTTTTTTCTAAACTCCAGTATATTTTATTTATTTTGACATCGTTCGCCACGTTTTAGTTCAAATTTCTTTTTACAGACGTGTTAGGGGATGTTCAGAGAAGGTATGGAAAAAATATGAAAATGACAATATTTTTGTAATAATTTTTATAAACAATCAAACTGACCCTATCCATAAATTGCATAGCATAATTTCTACTGTGAACAATGTTTCATTGTTTGATAAAAATATCCTTTGTAAATATTTATTTTTTATTTATACATCCGTTCAACAGAACTTTTTCTTCATTTCGTTGTATCGTTAATAGAGTTGGCCTGTATCTGCTGTAGGATGAAGATTTATATAATTTCGAAATTGTTATTTTTTTTGCGCTACAGCTCTATGTCTAGCGTAATTTTTAACTATTTGACATAAAGTGTAAAGATAATTTGCAAAAATACAATACGCTTTTAGATTTTATACGTAAATAACATGTTTTCGAATAAGAGTAAGGTTTCCTTGTTTAATTTTTTTTTTGTTTTGTATCTCTCAACAATGAAACCGTTTTTTTCAATTTCACTCACTCTGTCTTATATAAATCTCAAGACAGTAATAATTTCGTTGATAGAATCAACGTTATTTAATTTACTGTGAGTTGGGTCACTTGACTGTAGTAGTTGTTTATTTTTAATTGTAAAACGTTTTAAATTTTTTTTTTTTAGTCATATTATATCTGCGTGTACAACTTGTTCCTTTTACACCTAAACACAATGAAATGGTTTACACAGCATTACTATAAGAATATTCATTCTAATATAACTTCCTTTTAATGGTCCATTCATGTACATATCAATCTAGCACTTATTATTTTTTGTCGAATATGCGCTTCTTATTTTCTGTTTTATACGGTTTTTATAACGATGACGCAATGAACTTCTTTGCAACAGTTCACAAATTGTCGATGTAAGTATCGCGTCTCATTGAAAAAGATGTGTAATTTCTTAATTTTTGCATTGTTTGAATTTTCACGCTTCGTATTTTCCTTGCTTAAAAAATCGCACACACTGTATATATATTTCAAATATTGAACGTGGAAATTACCAAAAATATTCGTATATGTGATACTTTAAATGAGTAATATACCGCACACACATAACGAACGAATACAGCTCACAAACCCTCATTTTGGAATATTCTGGTCTGTTATTTCTTAATATTTGAATTAATTTTGCCTTCTTTTTTCGAAACTCGCTTAAAAAAAACTCGAGTCATACGCAGAACATACAAAAAGATTAAAATAAAATGAAAAAACAATTTAAAAAAATTAGCGGTAAGCATTGGTATTTAAAAGCTGATTATAAACTGTGGTCTATTTACCTTGATGTATACGTCTGACACCCTGTGATTTAATTATATTTGATCCATTGTATTATTATATTTGATACTATTGTAAATCAGTTAATATTGTATTTCTACTTAACGATCGTTTATTATTGCAATTTGGAAACGATAATGTCGTCTTTACCATTATCAAATACACGTACAAATATTTACTTTCAATAGTTTAGTGCTTTTATCGTAATTATAAATTAAATGTAATCGTATTGCCATTTTATGACACTCTATACGCACGTGCATACATTTCTCTATATAAGATTTTATCGCGAATACAATTGCCAGATACTAAATTGTGAATATCTTGGACGCTATTGAATACGTTATAAATATTATTTAAATTATATATATAAATTTTGTTCTATCAAATATGATGTTAAAAAGTGTACTCGCTATTGATAAACAATCGATCAACTGAACGTACCTATCACCTATCGCTAGTTATGGAACACATCTAACATTAGACAATTTTATGTACATGTCAAACTTGACAGCAGAAATTCTGTTAGTGATACTAAACTACTTTATGTATGAATATGGTTCTATATTTGGCCTCTTAACTTTTGATAGTAATAATTGAAAAGCCCTTCGATGTTTCCACTTAACGATAGGCCCCGAATTTTGTTTTTATATGTCTACGGTACACCGTTTGTCGAGGTAAGATTCTGTTGTGGCTATTAGTACCTAGTTATAGCTAATGAGATTCAATTTTACTTTTAGGATATTTTTACAGTAATATTTGATACAGCAAGTTATCAATGATTATATATCCTGCGATACATATTGTATATAGAGATGGCTGTGCTTTTACCGAACCCAACCGCATCCAAATACCAACCTGGGTGCTGAATTTCAGAAGTGCAGCTGTAGTTTTGAAAATAGCTAGTGTGCCAGTGAATTATCGTACTTCTAGTTACATAACGATGTATTTATCTGTGCTAAACGCATTTGGAAATCAATAAAATGAATATTTCGTGTATTAAATTTGCGCCTTTCTTTTTCTTTTGATGACAGTGCATCGAATTTTACATAGGATTAATTTATGATTATAGTCGCACGCTTCAGATTATAAAATACCTCCAGAGCGTTATGTTTATCGACCTCGTATGGGATATTGTGCCGTTACGATCAGGATTTTTTTAATGACAGACAAAATATACTGGTTCGTTTATAAATGCCTTTATTTATTAATTACTGAAATTCATAGTAAGTAATATAGTTAACTTTTTAAGCTTCAAAACGTTGTTTGAAAGTACTCATTTATCAAGATTTTCACAATTCCGATTGTTCGGCTCTGTGTACTTCCGATACCAAGATATTTGCGACATTTTGGCTTGATATTTCGTTTTTTTATGTACCTAGGACCTCATTCTTGGTAGATTATTCATCTCTCGAACGATATCGCCCCCACGAAACCCGCTTTTGAGCGTAAAAGTATGCATCTGACGTTCGGACAAATCGATGTAGTATTTATATCGGTGGTGATCTTAAATTTAAAAATCGAGGTATTAATAGTAATATAGAGGTGTACTCAACCCTTTTTAAGCTTCAAAACATTGTCAGACCTTTCCAATCGATTCAAATCCAACTTTAAAGGCGGCAATCATTCCACGTGTAGTTAACCGATGACAGCCTGCCAGAAACGGTCTTACATCTCGGTAAATGATGAATTTCGGTCGCGGTTCGGACTCGACTCGCTAACGTTATACTTTTTAGAAGAGATGTGGCATATTTTTCGAAAGATTAAGCTCGTTTTTCTCATCGCAAACATCGTTTAAAGATCAGCGGTAAATTTGACATTTGCGTTCTAGCGCCATATTAGACGGAATAAAGGAGAGTCGAAGTGTGAAAACGCGGGGTTATAATTTCGCTGCTGGCGCGAAAATTTCGCCATCTCGGGTCCAGTTTGAGTTCGATGGGGGCAAATGAGAGTCCCCTAATGGTATTTCCGACATCCGGCCGGCACCCTGGCACCGTTAAATGAACGAATTTTCGCGACAAAGATTAGGCATTTTGACGGTCCGAGTGGGGTATTTTGACACATTTTTCTGGGCAATTTAGCCGCATTGACTGCTCGTTACCCTAAATCGCGAAAAATGGAAATTTCGAAAAAGATTTACGCGTTTTCCCGCTTTCAACAATGGAAAGTGATGGGCGCGGCCGGGAGCGACGGTCGATTCGCGTCTTTCAAAAGCATCTCTCCTTTTAAGTTGTGTTCGTACGTTGAGAATATGCGTTCGAACCATCCGCCAAGAGGCGTCTATAGGGGTAAATGGCGTACGTTCCACGGCCGTCTACATTGGCTGTCCGTTACCGAAATTCGGAGAAAATGGAAATTTCGAAAAAGATTTGCGCGTCTTTTCGCTTTCGACGACGGAAGGAGATCGGTCTAGTCCACAACGACCGTCGTCGCGCGCCCCTCAAAAATATCTCTCCTTTTAGCCCGAGTCCGTACGTCGAACCTATTCGCGCGCAAGGTTTCAAGGGGTTCCGACACTACCCTTACCGGGCACGCCAAACGGATGCCTTTTATTATTATAACTAGAAAATCCGGCCGGTTCACCCACCCAATTAATTAGTCGTTCGATGTCCACTGGCTGCACCAACTCTGCAGAAAGTAGAAAGCCAGCGCTCCACTTGCAACGCACCACTTGCGCCCCCACTCGGCAGACCAGCCGATCCCGAAGACGTGCTGTTGTGTTGACATTTGCGTCTGACTCGGCAAATGACAGATCTGTCAAAATGACATCGGGTAATCATGTAAAATATACTGCTAAGGATTTATATGTTTTGCGCGTTTTTAAAGCATTTTCGCTCTGGTTTCCTGCTCTTTTCAGTTAGAAGAGGCTTCGGAGGCGATTAAAATATATATAAAACGGTTTTTTTTTTTTTTTTTTTTTTTTTTTTTTTTTTTTTTTTTTTTTTAGCTCCCAGTTAGGGGATTCGAAACCGAATCCATTACCGTGTTTGATGAATAACCACCGCGCGTCGCCAGTACGCTAATCTAGTCCATCAAAATCGATTCTAAATTACGGGTTTATATATTATTGTTTATGGGTAATTTGACATTTCACAGGAAAATACGGTAATTCATAATGTTAGCCCGCCGATATTATTATAAATTCAAATTGCTAATTTATTTTATACTCACTCACGACATTGAAAATGTATTTAATGTACGCGCCACGTTCTGAAGTAGAAAATCGGTATTACGTTTTGCATATGCTTTCATAAATAAAAATTTTATGAGGTAACTAATTTAATGAAATATTTAAGAGGAACCCATGCAAGGTAAATAATTGTTGTTTTAATTATACTTGGTGATAAATAAACATATATATATCTTATAGGGTAATTTCATACTGGTAATTACTTATTTACTAAGGATTAAATTTCAGAAGTGCAGCTGTAATTTTGAAAATAGCTAGTGTGCCAGTGAAGTATTGTACTTGTAGTTACATAACGATGTATTTATCTGTGCTAAACGCATTTCGAAATCAATATTTCGTGTAAGAAGTTTGCGCGTTTCTCTTTCTTTTGTTATTCGCGTTTCTTATTTAAACATTATACCCACAGTCTCTATTTTAATAATTAAATGTGAAATAATTGTCATCTATCCCCAGGGACACAGCATATGCAAAATTTACCAAATTTGTATCAGTATGTAAATTTTATATTTTGCTAACTTTTATTATTCATGTCCAATATTATTATAAATTGAAATTGATATATACCCACTCACGCAATGAAAATGTGTCAAAAATTAAACCTGGAAATTATCAAAAAATATTTAATTAACAAATTATATTTCTGTTGTTTTTTCTAAACTCCAGTATATTTTATTTATTTTGACATCGTTCGCCACGTTTTAGTTCAAATTTCTTTTTACAGACGTGTTAGGGGATGTTCAGAGAAGGTATGGAAAAAATATGAAAATGACAATATTTTTGTAACAATTTTTATAATCAATCAAAGCTGACCCTATCCATAAATTGTACGCGTCGCCGTATACTTTATTTATTTTGACATCGTTCGCCACGTTTTAGTTCAAATTTCTTTTT
Source organism: Cetonia aurata (assembly GCA_949128085.1). Classification (NCBI taxonomy): domain Eukaryota; kingdom Metazoa; phylum Arthropoda; class Insecta; order Coleoptera; family Scarabaeidae; genus Cetonia; species Cetonia aurata. Next base: position 14,596,314 of record OX421889.1, read on the forward strand.
ACAGACGTGTTAAGGGATGTTCAGAAAAGGTATAGAAAAAATATAAAAATGGCAATAGTTTTGTAACAATTTTTATAAATAATCAAACTGACCCTATCCATAAATTGCATAGCATAATTTCTACTGTGAACAATGTTTCATTGTTTGATAAAAATATCCTTTGTAAATATTTATTTTTTATTTATACATTCGTTCAACAGAACTTTTTCTTCATTTCGTTGTATCGTCAATAGAGTTGGCCTGTATCTGCTGTAGGATGAAGATTTATATAATTTCGAAATTGTTATTTTTTTTTGCGCTACAGCTCTATGTCTAGCGTAATTTTTAACTATTTGACATAAAGTGTAAAGATAAGTTGTAAAAATACAATACGCTTTTAGATTTTATACGTAAATAACATGTTTTCGAATAAGAGTAAGGTTTCCTTGTTTAATTTTTGTTTTGTTTTGTATCTCTCAACAATAAAACCTTTTTTTTCAATTTCACTTACTCTATGTCTTATATAAATCTCAAGACAGTAATAATTTCGTTAATAGAATCAACGTTATTTAATTTACTGTGAGTTGGGTCACTTGACTGTAGTAGTTGCTTATTTTTAATTGTAAAACGTTTTAAATTTTGTTGTTTTAGTCATATTATATCTGCGTGTACAACTTGTTCCTTTTACACCTAAACACAATGAAATGGTTTACACAGCATTACTATAAGAATATTCATTCTAATATAACTTCCTTTTAATGGTCCATTCATGTACATATCAATCTAGCACTTATTATTTTTTGTCGAATATGCGCTTCTTACTTTCTGTTTTATACGGTTTTTATAACGATGACGCAATGAACTTCTTTGCAACAGTTCACAAATTGTCGATGTAAGTATCGCGTCTCATTGAAAAAGATGTGTAATTTCTTAATTTTTGCATTGTTTGAATTTTCACGCTTCGTATTTTCCTTGCTTAAAAAATCGCACACACTGTATATATATTTCAAATATTGAACGTGGAAATTACCAAAAATATTCGTATATGTGATACTTTAAATGAGTAATATACCGCACACACATAACGAACGAATACAGCTCACAAACCCTCATTTTGGAATATTCTGGTCTGTTATTTCTTAATATTTGAATTAATTTTGCCTTCTTTTTTCGAAACTCGCTTAAAAAAAACTCGAGTCATACGCAGAACATACAAAAAGATTAAAATAAAATGAAAAAACAATTTAAAAAAATTAGCGGTAAGCATTGGTATTTAAAAGCTGATTATAAACTGTGGTCTATTTACCTTGATGTATACGTTGACACCCTGTGATTTAATTATATTTGATCCATTGTATTATTATATTTGATACTATTGTAAATCAGTTAATATTGTATTTCTACTTAACGATCGTTTATTATTGCAATTTGGAAACGATAATGTCGTCTTTACCATTATCAAATACACGTACAAATATTTACTTTCAATAGTTTAGTGCTTTTATCGTAATTATAAATTAAATGTAATCGTATTGCCATTTTATGACACTCTATACGCACGTGCATACATTTCTCTATATAAGATTTTATCGCGAATACAATTGCCAGATACTAAATTGTGAATATCTTGGACGCTATTGAATACGTTATAAATATTATTTAAATTATATATATAAATTTTGTTCTATCAAATATGATGTTAAAAAGTGTACTCGCTATTGATAAACAATCGATCAACTGAACGTACCTATCACCTATCGCTAGTTATGGAACACATCTAACATTAGACAATTTTATGTACATGTCAAACTTGACAGCAGAAATTCTGTTAGTGATACTAAACTACTTTATGTATGATTATGGTTCTATATTTGGCCTCTTAACTTTTGATAGTAATAATTGAAAAGCCCTTCGATGTTTCCACTTAACAATAGGTCCCGAATTTTGTTTTTATATGTCTACGGTACACCGTTTGTCGAGGTAAGATTCTGTTGTGGCTATTAGTACCTAATTATAGCTAATGAAATTAAATTTTACTTTTAGAATATTTTTACAGTAATATTTGATACAGCAAGTTATCAATGATTATATATCCTGCGATACATATTGTATATAGAGATGGCTGTGCTTTTACCGAACCCAACCGCATCCAAATACCAACCTGGGTGCTGAATTTCAGAAGTGCAGCTGTAGTTTTGAAAATAGCTAGTGTGCCAGTGAATTATCGTACTTCTAGTTACATAACGATGTATTTATCTGTGCTAAACGCATTTGGAAATCAGTAAAATGAATATTTCGTGTATTAAATTTGCGCCTTTCTTTTTCTTTTGATGACAGTGCATCGAATTTTACATAGGATTAATTTATGGTTATAGTCGCACGCTTCAGATTATAAAATACCTCCAGAGCGTTATGTTTATCGACCTCGTATGGGATATTGTGCCGTTACGATCAGGATTTTTTTAATGACAGACAAAATATACTGGTTCGTTTATAAATGCCTTTATTTATTAATTACTGAAATTCATAGTAAGTAATATAGTTAACTTTTTAAGCTTCAAAACGTTGTTTGAAAGTACTCATTTATCAAGATTTTCACAATTCCGATTGTTCGGCTCTGTGTACTTCCGATACCAAGATATTTGCGACATTTTGGCTTGATATTTCGTTTTTTTTATGTACCTAGGACCTCATTCTTGGTAGATTATTCATCTCTCGAACGATATCGCCCCCACGAAACCCGCTTTTGAGCGTAAAAGTATGCATCTGACGTTCGGACAAATCGATGTAGTATTTATATCGGTGGTGATCTTAAATTTAAAAATCGAGGTATTAATAGTAATATAGAGGTGTACTCAACCCTTTTTAAGCTTCAAAACATTGTCAGACCTTTCCAATCGATTCAAATCCAACTTTAAAGGCGGCAATCATTCCACGTGTAGTTAACCGATGACAGCTTGCCAGAAACGACCTTATATCTCGATAAATGATGAATTTCGGTCGCGGCTCGGACTCGACTCGCTAAGGTAACACTTTTTAGAAGAGACGTGGCATATTTTTCGAAAGATTAAGCTCGCTTTTCTCATCGCAAACATCGTTTAAAGATCAGCGGTAAATTTGACGTTTGCGTTCTAGCGCCATATTAGACGGAATAAAGGAGAGTCGAAGTGGGAAAACGCGGGGTTATGATTTCGCTGCTGGCGCGAAAATTTCGCCATCTCGGGTCCAGTTTGAGTTCGACGGGGGCAAATGAGAGTCCCCTAATGGTATTTCCGACATCCGGCCGGCACCCGGGCGCCGTTAAATGAACGAATTTTCGCGACAAAGATTAGGCATTTTGACGGTCCGAGTGGGGTATTTTGACAAATTTTTCTGGACAATTTGGCCGCATTGACTGTTCGTTACCCTAAATCGCGAAAAATGGAAATTTCGAAAAAGATTTACGCGTTTTCCCGCTTTCAACGATGGAAAGTGATGGGCGCGGCCGGGAGCGACGGTCGATTCGCGCCTTTCAAAAGCATCTCTCCTTTTAAGTAGGGCGCGTACGTTGAGAATATGCGTTCGAACCACCCGGCAAGAGGCGTCTATGGGGCTAAATGGCGTACGTTCCACGGCCGTCTACATTGACTGTTCGTTACCCTAAATCGAGAAAAATGGAAATTTCGAAAAAGATTTACGCCTCTTTTCGCTCTCGACTACTAACGACACCCCGACTATTCCCGTGCGACTGTCGTTTCGCGCCTTTGAAAAATATCTCTCCTTTTAGCCGGGTTCGGTACGTAGCGTGATGCCCGGCAAACTTTTTCAAGGGGTTCCGACACTACCCTTACCGGGCACGTCATTTGGGTGCACTTTAGTATTATTAACTAGAAAATCCGGCCGGTTCACCCACACTATTAATTTGTCGTTTGATGTCCGCTGACTGCACCAACTCGATAAAAAGTAGAAAGCCCGCGCTCCACCTGGAACGCACCGCTTACGCCCCCACTCGGCAGACCAGCTAAACCGTACCACTTTCCGCTAACCCCCGTCTACACCTGTGACTGGTTTGGGATCGTCGGTACAGCCTGTATATTCCTTTTTTATTAATTCTTGCCTGTCACTTGTAAAAAGACTCGACGCTTCACGTCTCAGTCGAATATTTGTGCGATTGGTTTGGGATCGTCGGTACACCCTGTATATTCCTCTTTTCTTAATTCTTGCCTGTCACTTATAAAAAGACAGGACGCTTCGCGTCTCACTCGTATATTTGTGTGATTGGTTCGGGATCGTCGGTACACCCTGTATATTCTTTTTTTCTTCATTCTTGCCTGTCACTTGTAAAAAGACTGGACACTTCGCGTCTCAGTCGAATATTTGTGTGACTGGTTTGGGATCGTCGGTACACCCTGTATATTCTTTTTTTCTTAATTCTTGTCTGTCACTTGTAAAAAACTGGACGCTTCGCGTCTCACCCGTATATTTGTGGGACTGGTTTGGGATCGTCGGTACACCCTGTATATTCCTTTTTTCTTAATTCTTGCCTGTCACTTGTGAAAAAACTGGGCGCTTCGCGTCTCACCCGTATATTTGTGTGATTGGTTCGGGATCGTCGGTACACACTGTATATTCCTTTTTTCTTCATTCTTGCCTGTCACTTGTAAAAAAACTGGACGCTTCGCGTCTCACTCGTATATTTCTGTAATTGGTTTGGGATCGTCGGTACACCCTGTATATTCCTTTTTTCTTAATTCTTGCCTGTCACTTGTGAAAAAACTGGGCGCTTCGCGTCTCAGTCGAATATTTGTGTGACGGGTTTGGGATCGTCGGTACACCCTGTATATTCCTGTTTTTCTTAATTCTTGCTTGTCACTTGTAAAAAAACTGTACGCTTCGCGTCTCACTCGTATATTTGTATGATTGGTTCGGGATCGTCGGTACACCCTGTATATTCTTTTTTTCTTCATTCTTGCCTGTCACTTGTAAAAAGACTGGACACTTCGCGTCTCAGTCGAATATTTGTGTGACGGGTTTGGGATCGTCGGTACACCCTGTATATTCCTGTTTTTCTTAATTCTTGCTTGTCACTTGTAAAAAAACTGTACGCTTCGCGTCTCACTCGTATATTTGTATGATTGGTTCGGGATCGTCGGTACACCCTGTATATTCTTTTTTTCTTCATTCTTGCCTGTCACTTGTAAAAAGACTGGACACTTCGCGTCTCAGTCGAATATTTGTGTGACTGGTTTGGGATCGTCGGTACACCCTGTATATTCCTTTTTTCTTAATTCTTGCCTGTCACTTGTAAAAAAACTGGACGCTTCGCCTCTCAGTCGTATATTTGTGTGATTGGTTCGGGATCGTCGGTACACCCTGTATATTCCTTTTTCCTTAATTCTTGCCTGTCACTTGTAAAAAAACTGGACTCTTCGCGTCAGTCGTATATTTGTGTAATTGGTTCGGGATCGTCGGTACACCCTGTATATTCCTTTTTTCTTAATTCTTGCCTGTCACTTGTAAAAAAACTGGACTCTTCGCGTCTCAGTCGTATATTTGTGTAATTGGTTCGGGATCGTCGGTACACCCTGTATATTCCTTTTTTCTTAATTCTTGCCTGTCACTTGTAAAAAAAACTGGACTCTTCGCGTCTCAGTCGTATATTTGTGTGATTGGTTCGGGATCGTCGGTACACCCTGTATATTCCTTTTTTCTTAATTCTTGCCTGTCACTTGTAAAAAAACTGGACGCTTCGCCTCTCAGTCGTATATTTGTGTGAATTTGTGTGGATTTGTGTGGAATATTCCTTTTTTTGTTAATTCTTGGCTGTCACTTTGTCGAATATTTGTGTGATTGGTTCGGGATCGTCGGTACACCCTGTATATTCCTTTTTCCTTAATTCTTGCCTGTCACTTGTAAAAAAACTGGACTCTTCGCGTCAGTCGTATATTTGTGTAATTGGTTCGGGATCGTCGGTACACCCTGTATATTCCTTTTTTCTTAATTCTTGCCTGTCACTTGTAAAAAAACTGGACTCTTCGCGTCTCAGTCGTATATTTGTGTAATTGGTTCGGGATCGTCGGTACACCCTGTATATTCCTTTTTTCTTAATTCTTGCCTGTCACTTGTAAAAAAACTGGACTCTTCGCGTCTCAGTCGTATATTTGTGTAATTGGTTCGGGATCGTCGGTACACCATGTATATTCCTTTTTTCTTAATTCTTGCCTGTCACTTGTAAAAAGACTGGACGCTTCGCGTTTCAGTCGAATATTTGTGTGATTGGTTTGGGATCGTCGGTACACCCTGTATATTCCTTTTTTCTTAATTCTTGCCTGTCACTTGTAAAAAGAATATTTGTGTGATTGGATTGGGATCGTCGGTACATCCTGTATATTAATTTGTTTGAATTAAACATTCCACACTCTGTATATATTGTAATAACAAAACGTGAAAATTGTCACCACCCTGTATACTATTTTTTCGTAATTAATTGTACACTCTGTATATATTGTAATAATAAAGCGTGAAAATTCTCACCACCCTGTATATTATTTTTTCGTAATTAATTGTACACTCTGTATATATTGTAATCATGAGAACGTGAAAATTCTCACCACCCCGTATATTCATTTTGCTAATAACGAAACTTGAAAATTGACACCACCCGGTTATTCGCGTTTCTTATTTAAACATTATACCCACAGTCTCTATTTTAATAATTAAATGTGAAATAATTGTCATCTATCCCCAGGGACACAGCATATGCAAAATTTACCAAATTTGTATCAGTATGTAAATTTTATATTTTGCTAACTTTTATTATTCATGTCCAATATTATTATAAATTGAAATTGATATATACCCACTCACGCAATGAAAATGTGTCAAGAATTGAACCTGGAAATTATCAAAAAATATTTAATTAACAAATTATATTTCTGTTGTTTTTTCTAAACTCCAGTATATTTTATTTATTTTGACATCGTTCGCCACGTTTTAGTTCAAATTTCTTTTTACAGACGTGTTAGGGGATGTTCAGAGAAGGTATGGAAAAAATATGAAAATGACAATATTTTTGTAATAATTTTTATAAACAATCAAACTGACCCTATCCATAAATTGCATAGCATAATTTCTACTGTGAACAATGTTTCATTGTTTGATAAAAATATCCTTTGTAAATATTTATTTTTTATTTATACATCCGTTCAACAGAACTTTTTCTTCATTTCGTTGTATCGTTAATAGAGTTGGCCTGTATCTGCTGTAGGATGAAGATTTATATAATTTCGAAATTGTTATTTTTTTTGCGCTACAGCTCTATGTCTAGCGTAATTTTTAACTATTTGACATAAAGTGTAAAGATAATTTGCAAAAATACAATACGCTTTTAGATTTTATACGTAAATAACATGTTTTCGAATAAGAGTAAGGTTTCCTTGTTTAATTTTTTTTTTGTTTTGTATCTCTCAACAATGAAACCGTTTTTTTCAATTTCACTCACTCTGTCTTATATAAATCTCAAGACAGTAATAATTTCGTTGATAGAATCAACGTTATTTAATTTACTGTGAGTTGGGTCACTTGACTGTAGTAGTTGTTTATTTTTAATTGTAAAACGTTTTAAATTTTTTTTTTTTAGTCATATTATATCTGCGTGTACAACTTGTTCCTTTTACACCTAAACACAATGAAATGGTTTACACAGCATTACTATAAGAATATTCATTCTAATATAACTTCCTTTTAATGGTCCATTCATGTACATATCAATCTAGCACTTATTATTTTTTGTCGAATATGCGCTTCTTATTTTCTGTTTTATACGGTTTTTATAACGATGACGCAATGAACTTCTTTGCAACAGTTCACAAATTGTCGATGTAAGTATCGCGTCTCATTGAAAAAGATGTGTAATTTCTTAATTTTTGCATTGTTTGAATTTTCACGCTTCGTATTTTCCTTGCTTAAAAAATCGCACACACTGTATATATATTTCAAATATTGAACGTGGAAATTACCAAAAATATTCGTATATGTGATACTTTAAATGAGTAATATACCGCACACACATAACGAACGAATACAGCTCACAAACCCTCATTTTGGAATATTCTGGTCTGTTATTTCTTAATATTTGAATTAATTTTGCCTTCTTTTTTCGAAACTCGCTTAAAAAAAACTCGAGTCATACGCAGAACATACAAAAAGATTAAAATAAAATGAAAAAACAATTTAAAAAAATTAGCGGTAAGCATTGGTATTTAAAAGCTGATTATAAACTGTGGTCTATTTACCTTGATGTATACGTCTGACACCCTGTGATTTAATTATATTTGATCCATTGTATTATTATATTTGATACTATTGTAAATCAGTTAATATTGTATTTCTACTTAACGATCGTTTATTATTGCAATTTGGAAACGATAATGTCGTCTTTACCATTATCAAATACACGTACAAATATTTACTTTCAATAGTTTAGTGCTTTTATCGTAATTATAAATTAAATGTAATCGTATTGCCATTTTATGACACTCTATACGCACGTGCATACATTTCTCTATATAAGATTTTATCGCGAATACAATTGCCAGATACTAAATTGTGAATATCTTGGACGCTATTGAATACGTTATAAATATTATTTAAATTATATATATAAATTTTGTTCTATCAAATATGATGTTAAAAAGTGTACTCGCTATTGATAAACAATCGATCAACTGAACGTACCTATCACCTATCGCTAGTTATGGAACACATCTAACATTAGACAATTTTATGTACATGTCAAACTTGACAGCAGAAATTCTGTTAGTGATACTAAACTACTTTATGTATGAATATGGTTCTATATTTGGCCTCTTAACTTTTGATAGTAATAATTGAAAAGCCCTTCGATGTTTCCACTTAACGATAGGCCCCGAATTTTGTTTTTATATGTCTACGGTACACCGTTTGTCGAGGTAAGATTCTGTTGTGGCTATTAGTACCTAGTTATAGCTAATGAGATTCAATTTTACTTTTAGGATATTTTTACAGTAATATTTGATACAGCAAGTTATCAATGATTATATATCCTGCGATACATATTGTATATAGAGATGGCTGTGCTTTTACCGAACCCAACCGCATCCAAATACCAACCTGGGTGCTGAATTTCAGAAGTGCAGCTGTAGTTTTGAAAATAGCTAGTGTGCCAGTGAATTATCGTACTTCTAGTTACATAACGATGTATTTATCTGTGCTAAACGCATTTGGAAATCAATAAAATGAATATTTCGTGTATTAAATTTGCGCCTTTCTTTTTCTTTTGATGACAGTGCATCGAATTTTACATAGGATTAATTTATGATTATAGTCGCACGCTTCAGATTATAAAATACCTCCAGAGCGTTATGTTTATCGACCTCGTATGGGATATTGTGCCGTTACGATCAGGATTTTTTTAATGACAGACAAAATATACTGGTTCGTTTATAAATGCCTTTATTTATTAATTACTGAAATTCATAGTAAGTAATATAGTTAACTTTTTAAGCTTCAAAACGTTGTTTGAAAGTACTCATTTATCAAGATTTTCACAATTCCGATTGTTCGGCTCTGTGTACTTCCGATACCAAGATATTTGCGACATTTTGGCTTGATATTTCGTTTTTTTATGTACCTAGGACCTCATTCTTGGTAGATTATTCATCTCTCGAACGATATCGCCCCCACGAAACCCGCTTTTGAGCGTAAAAGTATGCATCTGACGTTCGGACAAATCGATGTAGTATTTATATCGGTGGTGATCTTAAATTTAAAAATCGAGGTATTAATAGTAATATAGAGGTGTACTCAACCCTTTTTAAGCTTCAAAACATTGTCAGACCTTTCCAATCGATTCAAATCCAACTTTAAAGGCGGCAATCATTCCACGTGTAGTTAACCGATGACAGCCTGCCAGAAACGGTCTTACATCTCGGTAAATGATGAATTTCGGTCGCGGTTCGGACTCGACTCGCTAACGTTATACTTTTTAGAAGAGATGTGGCATATTTTTCGAAAGATTAAGCTCGTTTTTCTCATCGCAAACATCGTTTAAAGATCAGCGGTAAATTTGACATTTGCGTTCTAGCGCCATATTAGACGGAATAAAGGAGAGTCGAAGTGTGAAAACGCGGGGTTATAATTTCGCTGCTGGCGCGAAAATTTCGCCATCTCGGGTCCAGTTTGAGTTCGATGGGGGCAAATGAGAGTCCCCTAATGGTATTTCCGACATCCGGCCGGCACCCTGGCACCGTTAAATGAACGAATTTTCGCGACAAAGATTAGGCATTTTGACGGTCCGAGTGGGGTATTTTGACACATTTTTCTGGGCAATTTAGCCGCATTGACTGCTCGTTACCCTAAATCGCGAAAAATGGAAATTTCGAAAAAGATTTACGCGTTTTCCCGCTTTCAACAATGGAAAGTGATGGGCGCGGCCGGGAGCGACGGTCGATTCGCGTCTTTCAAAAGCATCTCTCCTTTTAAGTTGTGTTCGTACGTTGAGAATATGCGTTCGAACCATCCGCCAAGAGGCGTCTATAGGGGTAAATGGCGTACGTTCCACGGCCGTCTACATTGGCTGTCCGTTACCGAAATTCGGAGAAAATGGAAATTTCGAAAAAGATTTGCGCGTCTTTTCGCTTTCGACGACGGAAGGAGATCGGTCTAGTCCACAACGACCGTCGTCGCGCGCCCCTCAAAAATATCTCTCCTTTTAGCCCGAGTCCGTACGTCGAACCTATTCGCGCGCAAGGTTTCAAGGGGTTCCGACACTACCCTTACCGGGCACGCCAAACGGATGCCTTTTATTATTATAACTAGAAAGCCGGTCCGGTTCACCCACACTATTAATTTGTCGTTCGATGTCCGCTTACCGCCCCCACTCAGCAGAAAGTAGAAAGCCCGCGCTCCACCTGGAACGCACCACTTACGCCCCAAGCCAGCAGACCAGCCAAACCGTACCACTTTCCGCTAACCTCCGTCTACACCTGTGACTGGTTTGGGATCGTCGGTACACCCTGTATATTCCTTTTTTCTTAATTCTTGCCTGTCACTTGTAAAAAGACTGGACTCTTCGCGTCTCAGTCGTATATTTGTGTGATTGGTTTGGGATCGTCGGTACACCCTGTATATTCCTTTTTTCTTAATTCTTGCCTGTCACTTGTAACAAAACTGGACGCTTCGCCTCTCAGTCGTATATTTGTGTGATTGGTTCGGGATCTTCGGTACACCCTGTATATTCCTTTTTTCTTAATTCTTGTCTGTCACTTGTAAAAAAACTGGACTCTTCGCGTCAGTCGTATATTTGTGTGATTGGTTCGGGATCGTCGGTACACCCTGTATATTCCTTTTTTCTTAATTCTTGCCTGTCACTTGTAAAAAAACTGGACTCTTCGCGTCTCAGTCGTATATTTGTGTGATTGGTTCGGGATCGTCGGTACAGCCTGTATATTCCTTTTTTCTTAATTCTTGCCTGTCACTTGTAAAAAAACTGGACTCTTCGCGTCTCAGTCGTATATTTGTGTGATTGGTTCGGGATCGTCGGTACAGCCTGTATATTCCTTTTTTCTTAATTCTTGCCTTTTACTTGTAAAAAGACTCAACGCTTCGCGTCCCGCATTGATTTGTTGGTGTGATTGGTTTGGGACCGTCGGTACATCCTGTATATTAATTTTATCTTAGTTAAAAATTGCACATACTATATATATATAAACGTGCCAATTACCAGCCTGTATCTAGCGGCACAGTGAAAGAGACATATGCATAGGTAATGTGCAAAGTTTGACAAAATTGTATGAGTATATTAATTTTCTATAGTGGTAACTTTTATCTGGCCCTACTGTATACATAAAATTAATTTGTAAGTTGAACGAAATTTGTTGAAATGGTAAAAAATACGTTTTAATTTGTTCCGGTATATAAGATGCCTCTAAATTTTATGCATGAAAAACATATTTAGATTGTTTTTTGTTTTAATACGGCCCTGTATGTTATATTATTAATTATATAAAAAATACGTTTTAATTTGTTCCAATTTTTGTTCTAGTAATATAACTTGCATATGAATTTCGCGCACATGTCGAAAGAAAATGTTTAAAAATGTCAGCGCTAACTTCGGATTCGAGACCGGGCTTGTTACCCGCCCATAACCGACTATCCACTATCGTGGTAACTGTGAAATGATTCTAAAAACGGCTATATATATTATTCTTTAGGGGTAATTTAATGTTTCATATGGAAATACGGTAATTCATAATGTTAGCTGCCCGATATTATTATAAATTGAAATTGCTAATTTATTTTATATCCACTCACGACATGAAAATGCATTTAATGTACGCGCACGCGTGGACACACGCACACAGATGTAGTGTGCTGTCATAAGTTACACTAACTTCACTTTAGATTTGACAATACATACCAGTGTTCCCACTGCTATTACTTTCGTAACAGATCTATTACAATTGGCTCCACGCTATTACCATGTTACATTAAGCGAAAAATCGATTACGTTTTTCATATCGGAGGATGTTCTTTTATTTTGGCCTTAAAAAATTATGATTACGCTGGAAAGAAAATCTATTATTAATACTTCTCAGCGGTGGCAACACTGGTATAATATACTGTTTATTTGGTCTAGTTTGGTTATTCTATGATCTAGATTGACAGTGTTAAACAATTCCGTCGTATGAAGATGTATTTTTAATGAAACTTGAAATTAAAAGATGTTCAAACGTCGTTAGCATTTCGTATATGCTTTTAACAACAGATGTACCTATACAATAAGCAGTTATTATTTCCGATTGTTTGAAGGTAAAACATATCTAACCTCTGTTATCGTTTATTATAAACCAATGTGTTGTAGAAGAAAATCTAAGAAAATGTAAATGGGGCCATACATCCTAGCATCTGTATGATATAGTTTGCAGTTGATTGGTGTTGCTGTTTAAGTGGAAAGAATTATCGAGGAGGAGGAGGTTCTGTCATGTAGATTCTGTCACTGGAAAAATCTATTAAATCGTCTTGTTGTGCGTGTCTAAATTTCCAGCCCACGTTATGTGCGAATTGATGATATCCTTGGTGCCGCTGTCTGTGATGATCTCAATAAATTTTGGCAGTGCGAAGAAATATCGAAACATATTGCGGAAGTTATTTGCACATGATGTGCCAGTGAGAATATCTATAAATTCGTTGTGTTCATAAAATGTATTGATCGAGTGGTTGCAATAAATTCAGTGTGTGCAATTTTTATATTTGAACTTTAAAACGTAAACCTGAGCATTTAATGAGCGGCAGAACTAAAAATTGATAACTAAGAAATGTAACGACAATAGTGATAATATATAACTTTATTTCATCGATCTTTACAGAGAATCGCTAGATGTCTGTCAATTTGTTAGATATATAGAGAACCTGGTTTGACATTTCATATTTGACCTTGACTTTTCACCGTAACTTGCCTCAAATAACGGTAATTTTTGAAAGAAACCGAAATGTCGTTGAGTTTTATCTATTAATATTGTGAGTTAAAAATGTTAAAAAAATCATCAGGGTGAACATCAATCCCAATCTATTACCATTAGATTTCTGAATATATGGGAAGATATTTTCAAAACCTTCGATCAATTTCAATTCCGTCGAACAATATTCTCTCCATCGTAATTGTAATTTATAACTGGTAAGTGCGAAATTATAAGATATAGGTACTCATTCATTCGATAAAACTTGATTTATTAACGGACATGTTACGTATTAAATAGCAGAGAGAGTGTCTAAATTTCCAGCCCACATATACAGGAATGGTTCAACGGTTATGTGATACTTGCTGATACTCTTGGTGCGGCTGTCTGTGATGATGCCTGAAACACATATTATTGCATACTTCCACCGAGAAATCCTTTATAAACAGTGATTATCACCTTTGAAAGTACACATCTATGAGGATATAACCTTTCCGATTGTTGGGATCTGTATAGTCCAGATATCAAAAACTTTGTGATATTTTAGCTAGATATTTCGTTTTTTTTATGTACCTAGGACCTCATTCTTGGTAGATTATTCATCTCTCGAACGATATCGCCCCCACGAAACCCGCTTTTGAGCGTAAAAGTATGCATCTGACGTTCGGACACATCGATGTAGTATTTATATCGGTGGTGATCTTAAATTTAAAAATCGAGGTATTAATAGTAATATAGAGGTGTACTTGACCCTTTTTGAGCTTCAAAACATTGTCAGACCTTTCCAATCGGTTCAAATCCAACTTTAAAGGCGGCAATCATTCCACTTGTAGTTAACCGATGACAGCCTGCCAGAAACGGTCTTATATCTCGGTAAATGACGGGTGCAGGTCGCGTTTCGGACTCGATTCGCTAACTTAATACTTTTTAGAAGAGATGTGGCATATTTTTGGGAAGATTAAGGTCGTTTTTCTCATCGCAAACATCGCTTAAAGATCAGCGGTAAATTTGACATTTGCGTTCTAGGCGCCATATTTGACAATAAATGGAAATCGAACTACGAAAACACGGGGTCATAATTTCGCTCCTGGCGCGAATATTTCGTCATTTGAGGTGGTTTTTTCGGTCGATTATGAAAAACGAAAGTCCCCTGCAGGTATTTCCGACATTCGTGCGGCACCCGGGCGATTTTAAACGTGCTAATTTTCGCGACCGAAGTTGGGTATTTTGACCGATCGCGACGGGCAATGTGACATTTCTCCTAGGCAATTTAGCCGCATTGACTGTCCGTTACCCTAAATCGAGAAAAATGGAAATTTCGAAAAAGATTTACGCGTTTTCCCGCTTTCAACAATGGAAAGTGATTGGCGCGGCCGGGAGCGACGGTCGATTCGCGTCTTTCAAAAATATCTCTCCTTTTAAGTAGTGTTCGTACGTTGAGAATATGCGTTCGAACCATCCGGCAAGAGGCGTCTATGGGGCTAAATGGCGTACGTTCCACGGCTGCCTACATTGGCTGCCCGTTACCGAAATTCGGAGAAAATGGAAATTTTAAAAAAGATTTGCGCGTTTTTTCGCTTTCGCCGATGATAAGAGAGGTCCGCGTTAAGCTCCCGTCGACATCGCGCGCCCCTAAAAATTCCTTCCCCTTTTAATCCGAGCCCCCTCTCGGAGCCTATCGATTGCGACTTTTTTCGGGAGGCGTACGCGCGCTTAGATGACGTACCCCGCTGTTAGCACTTTAGTATTATTAACTAGAAAATCCGGCCGGTTCACCCACCCAATTAATTAGTCGTTCGATGTCCACTGGCTGCACCAACTCTGCAGAAAGTAGAAAGCCAGCGCTCCACTTGCAACGCACCACTTGCGCCCCCACTCGGCAGACCAGCCGATCCCGAAGACGTGCTGTTGTGTTGACATTTGCGTCTGACTCGGCAAATGACAGATCTGTCAAAATGACATCGGGTAATCATGTAAAATATACTGCTAAGGATTTATATGTTTTGCGCGTTTTTAAAGCATTTTCGCTCTGGTTTCCTGCTCTTTTCAGTTAGAAGAGGCTTCGGAGGCGATTAAAATATATATAAAACGGTTTTTTTTTTTTTTTTTTTTTTTTTTTTTTTTTTTTTTTTTTTTTTTTTTTTAGCTCCCAGTTAGGGGATTCGAAACCGAATCCATTACCGTGTTTGATGAATAACCACCGCGCGTCGCCAGTACGCTAATCTAGTCCATCAAAATCGATTCTAAATTACGGGTTTATATATTATTGTTTATGGGTAATTTGACATTTCACAGGAAAATACGGTAATTCATAATGTTAGCCCGCCGATATTATTATAAATTCAAATTGCTAATTTATTTTATACTCACTCACGACATTGAAAATGTATTTAATGTACGCGCCACGTTCTGAAGTAGAAAATCGGTATTACGTTTTGCATATGCTTTCATAAATAAAAATTTTATGAGGTAACTAATTTAATGAAATATTTAAGAGGAACCCATGCAAGGTAAATAATTGTTGTTTTAATTATACTTGGTGATAAATAAACATATATATATCTTATAGGGTAATTTCATACTGGTAATTACTTATTTACTAAGGATTAAATTTCAGAAGTGCAGCTGTAATTTTGAAAATAGCTAGTGTGCCAGTGAAGTATTGTACTTGTAGTTACATAACGATGTATTTATCTGTGCTAAACGCATTTCGAAATCAATATTTCGTGTAAGAAGTTTGCGCGTTTCTCTTTCTTTTGTTATTCGCGTTTCTTATTTAAACATTATACCCACAGTCTCTATTTTAATAATTAAATGTGAAATAATTGTCATCTATCCCCAGGGACACAGCATATGCAAAATTTACCAAATTTGTATCAGTATGTAAATTTTATATTTTGCTAACTTTTATTATTCATGTCCAATATTATTATAAATTGAAATTGATATATACCCACTCACGCAATGAAAATGTGTCAAAAATTAAACCTGGAAATTATCAAAAAATATTTAATTAACAAATTATATTTCTGTTGTTTTTTCTAAACTCCAGTATATTTTATTTATTTTGACATCGTTCGCCACGTTTTAGTTCAAATTTCTTTTTACAGACGTGTTAGGGGATGTTCAGAGAAGGTATGGAAAAAATATGAAAATGACAATATTTTTGTAACAATTTTTATAATCAATCAAAGCTGACCCTATCCATAAATTGTACGCGTCGCCGTATACTTTATTTATTTTGACATCGTTCGCCACGTTTTAGTTCAAATTTCTTTTTACAGACGTGTTAAGGGATGTTCAGAAAAGGTATAGAAAAAATATAAAAATGGCAATAGTTTTGTAACAATTTTTATAAATAATCAAACTGACCCTATCCATAAATTGCATAGCATAATTTCTACTGTGAACAATGTTTCATTGTTTGATAAAAATATCCTTTGTAAATATTTATTTTTTATTTATACATTCGTTCAACAGAACTTTTTCTTCATTTCGTTGTATCGTCAATAGAGTTGGCCTGTATCTGCTGTAGGATGAAGATTTATATAATTTCGAAATTGTTATTTTTTTTTGCGCTACAGCTCTATGTCTAGCGTAATTTTTAACTATTTGACATAAAGTGTAAAGATAAGTTGTAAAAATACAATACGCTTTTAGATTTTATACGTAAATAACATGTTTTCGAATAAGAGTAAGGTTTCCTTGTTTAATTTTTGTTTTGTTTTGTATCTCTCAACAATAAAACCTTTTTTTTCAATTTCACTTACTCTATGTCTTATATAAATCTCAAGACAGTAATAATTTCGTTAATAGAATCAACGTTATTTAATTTACTGTGAGTTGGGTCACTTGACTGTAGTAGTTGCTTATTTTTAATTGTAAAACGTTTTAAATTTTGTTGTTTTAGTCATATTATATCTGCGTGTACAACTTGTTCCTTTTACACCTAAACACAATGAAATGGTTTACACAGCATTACTATAAGAATATTCATTCTAATATAACTTCCTTTTAATGGTCCATTCATGTACATATCAATCTAGCACTTATTATTTTTTGTCGAATATGCGCTTCTTACTTTCTGTTTTATACGGTTTTTATAACGATGACGCAATGAACTTCTTTGCAACAGTTCACAAATTGTCGATGTAAGTATCGCGTCTCATTGAAAAAGATGTGTAATTTCTTAATTTTTGCATTGTTTGAATTTTCACGCTTCGTATTTTCCTTGCTTAAAAAATCGCACACACTGTATATATATTTCAAATATTGAACGTGGAAATTACCAAAAATATTCGTATATGTGATACTTTAAATGAGTAATATACCGCACACACATAACGAACGAATACAGCTCACAAACCCTCATTTTGGAATATTCTGGTCTGTTATTTCTTAATATTTGAATTAATTTTGCCTTCTTTTTTCGAAACTCGCTTAAAAAAAACTCGAGTCATACGCAGAACATACAAAAAGATTAAAATAAAATGAAAAAACAATTTAAAAAAATTAGCGGTAAGCATTGGTATTTAAAAGCTGATTATAAACTGTGGTCTATTTACCTTGATGTATACGTTGACACCCTGTGATTTAATTATATTTGATCCATTGTATTATTATATTTGATACTATTGTAAATCAGTTAATATTGTATTTCTACTTAACGATCGTTTATTATTGCAATTTGGAAACGATAATGTCGTCTTTACCATTATCAAATACACGTACAAATATTTACTTTCAATAGTTTAGTGCTTTTATCGTAATTATAAATTAAATGTAATCGTATTGCCATTTTATGACACTCTATACGCACGTGCATACATTTCTCTATATAAGATTTTATCGCGAATACAATTGCCAGATACTAAATTGTGAATATCTTGGACGCTATTGAATACGTTATAAATATTATTTAAATTATATATATAAATTTTGTTCTATCAAATATGATGTTAAAAAGTGTACTCGCTATTGATAAACAATCGATCAACTGAACGTACCTATCACCTATCGCTAGTTATGGAACACATCTAACATTAGACAATTTTATGTACATGTCAAACTTGACAGCAGAAATTCTGTTAGTGATACTAAACTACTTTATGTATGATTATGGTTCTATATTTGGCCTCTTAACTTTTGATAGTAATAATTGAAAAGCCCTTCGATGTTTCCACTTAACAATAGGTCCCGAATTTTGTTTTTATATGTCTACGGTACACCGTTTGTCGAGGTAAGATTCTGTTGTGGCTATTAGTACCTAATTATAGCTAATGAAATTAAATTTTACTTTTAGAATATTTTTACAGTAATATTTGATACAGCAAGTTATCAATGATTATATATCCTGCGATACATATTGTATATAGAGATGGCTGTGCTTTTACCGAACCCAACCGCATCCAAATACCAACCTGGGTGCTGAATTTCAGAAGTGCAGCTGTAGTTTTGAAAATAGCTAGTGTGCCAGTGAATTATCGTACTTCTAGTTACATAACGATGTATTTATCTGTGCTAAACGCATTTGGAAATCAATAAAATGAATATTTCGTGTATTAAATTTGCGCCTTTCTTTTTCTTTTGATGACAGTGCATCGAATTTTACATAGGATTAATTTATGGTTATAGTCGCACGCTTCAGATTATAAAATACCTCCAGAGCGTTATGTTTATCGACCTCGTATGGGATATTGTGCCGTTACGATAAGGATTTTTTTAATGACAGACAAAATATACTGGTTCGTTTATAAATGCCTTTATTTATTAATTACTGAAATTCATAGTAAGTAATATAGTTAACTTTTTAAGCTTCAAAACATTGTTTGAAAGTACACATTTATCAAGATTTTCACAATTCCGATTGTTCGGCTCTGTGTACTTCCGATACCAAGATATTTGCGACATTTTGGCTTGATATATAGTTTTTTTTATGTACCTAGGACCTCATTCTTGGTAACTTATTCATTTCTCGAACGATATCGCCCCCACAAAAGCCGCTTTTCAGCGTAAAAGTATGCATCTGACGTTCGGACAAATCGATGTAGTATTTATATCGGTGGTGATCTTAAATTTAAAAATCGAGGTATTAATAGTAATATAGAGGTGTACTTGACCCTTTTTAAGCTTCAAAACATTGTCAGACCTTTCCAATCGGTTCAAATCCAACTTTAAAGGCGGCAATCATTCCACGTGTAGTTAACCGATGACAGCCTCCCAGAAACGACCTTATATCTCGGTAAATGATGAATTTCGGTCGCGGTTCGGACTCGACTCGCTAAGGTAACACTTTTTAGAAGAGATGTGGCATATTTTTCGAAAGATTAAGCTCGTTTTTCTCATCGCAAACATCGTTTAAAGATCAGCGGTAAATTTGACATTTGCGTTCTAGCGCCATATTAGACGGAATAAAGGAGCGTCGAAGTGGGAAAACGCGGGGTTATAATTTCGCTGCTGGCGCGAAAATTTCGCCATATCGGGTCCAGTTTGAGTTCGACTGGGGCAAATGAGAGTCCCCTAATGGTATTTCCGACATCCGGCCGGCACCCGGGCGCCGTTAAATGAACGAATTTTCGCGACAAAGATTAGGCATTTTGACGGTCCGAGTGGGGTATTTTGACAAATTTTTCTGGGCAATTTAGCCGCATTGACTGTTCGTTACCCTAAATCGCGAAAAATGGAAATTTCGAAAAAGATTTACGCGTTTTCCCGCTTTCAACGATGGAAAGTGATTTGCGCGGCCGGGAGCGACGGTCGATTCGCGTCTTTCAAAAGCATCTCTCCTTTTAAGTAGCGCGCGTACGTGGAGAATAGGCGTTCGAACCATCCGGCAAGAGGCGTCTATGGGGCTAAATGGCGTACGCTCCACGGCTGTCTACATTGACTGTTCGTTACCCTAAATCGCGAAAAATGGAAATTTCGAAAAAGATTTACGCGCGATTTCGCTTTCGACGACGGAAGGAGATCGGTCTAGTCCACAACGACCGTCGTTCGGCGCCCCTCAAAAATATCTCTCCTTTTAGCCCGCGCCCGTACGCCGAGCCTATTCGTGCGCAAGGTTTCAAGGGGTTCCGACACTACCCTTACCGGGCACGTCATTTGGAAGAACTTTAGTATTATTAACTAGAAAATCCGGCCGGTTCACCCACCCAATTAATTAGTCGTTCGATGTCCACTGGCTGCACCAACTCGATAGAAAGTAGAAGGTCAGCGTTCTACCTGGAACGCACCACTTGCGCCCCCACTCGGCAGACCAGCCAAACCGTACCATTCTCCGCTGACACGACATGCTTGCCATCATAACATTTATTGAGATACCAATCTATAGATTGTGGTTGTCGTTTACGCTTTTAATAGAATTAAACCTTTTATATTTTGAATTTTCAGTTTGTTTTGATTTCTATTTCGGTATTTTCAATTTTATTATTTTACTGTTCGCATATTGTTCTTCGTTTATGTGCTAGGGTTTTTAGTGTGGTATCGTTTTAAGTCATACTTACTTTTTGAAATGGTTTTATTAATTTTTAAATTATTCTTGCCGTTTTATAGAAATGGTTCTTAATATTTCGTGCTTAATATATTTTGTTTTGACTGTTGCAATCTAAATTGAAAATTGTTAAAACTGTTAATTTAGGTTTGAATTTTTTTATACTTATCACATACAAAATTGGTAGGAACATGTAATTACAAAAGATAATGTCGCCTTTACCATTATCAAATCCACGGACTAATATTTACTTTGAACAGTTTAGTGTTTTGATCGTAATTATAAATTAAATGTGTGTGTGTGTGTGTTAAATTAAATGGTATTGCAATTTTATGACACTCTATACGCATGTGCATACATTTCTCTGTATAAGATTTCATCGCGAATACAATTGCCAGATACTAAATTGTGAATATCTTGGACGCTATTGAATACGTTATAAATATTATTTAAATTATATATATAACTTGTGTTCTATGAAATATGATGTTAAAAAGTGAACTCGCTATCGATAAACATTCGATCAATTGAACGTGCCTAACATTAGGCAATGTTATTTACTTGTCAAACGTGACAGGAGAAATTCTGTTAGTGATTATTGTTATACTAAACTACTTTATGTATGATTATGGTTCTATGTTTGACCTCTTAACTTTTGATAGTAATACTTGAAAAGCCCTTCGATGTTTTCACTTACCAATAGGTACCGAATTTTGTTTTTATATGTCTACGGTACACCGTTTGTCGACAAATGAGATTCCATTTTTACTTTTAGGATATTTTTACAGTAATATTTGATATAGTAAGTTATCAATGATTATATACCATGCGATACATATTGTATATGTATATATAGAGAGATTGCTGTGCTTTTACCGAACCCAACCGCATCTAAATACCAACCTTGGTGCTGAATTTCAGAAGTGGCGCTGTAGTTTTGAAAATCGCTAGTGTGCCAGTGAATTATTGTACTTTTAGTTACATAACGGTGTATTTATCTGTGCTAAACGCATTTAGAAATCAATAAAATGAATATTTCGTATAGTAAGTTTGCGGTTTTCTTTCTTTTTCGATTAGAGTCCATCGAATTTTATATAAGATTAGTTTATGGTTATAGTCGCACGCTTCAGATTATAAAATACCTCCAGAGCGTTATGTGTATCGACCTCGTATGGGATATTGTGCTGGTGCGATAAGGAATTTTTTAATGACAGACACAATATACTGGTTCGTTTATAAATGCCTTTATTTATTAATTACTGGAATTCATAGTGAGTAATGTAGTTAACTACTCTTGAAATTAGCAAAATAGGAGAGAACGTGTCTAAATTTCCAGCTCCCATATACAGAAATGGTTCGACGGTTATGTAATTATAATAAATGATATTCTCGGTGCGACTGTCTGTGATGATGCCTGAAACAGATATTATTGGGTATTTCCACCTAAAAAGCCCTTATATACTGTAATGCCTACCGTAATGGGCAAGAATTTGTGTACTCTTTGTATGCCGCATACTTTTATTTCCTGTTTTTATTAATCCGTGCGGGGTACAGTAATTGAAAAATCCTTATCCACCATCTCTCTCGTAATAATGAATGGGTATCAATTGATTTCTTGTATATAACCTATCTAGCGACATGGCTTGGTATCTGAATGGGATAAATAACCTAAAAATATGAAAACGGTCGAAAATAATGATCTGATAACGCTGGAAAATAATATCACATCGTTCTTTCGGCCTTTAATAAGTACGAATGTAGGAGGGTCGTGTTTTGAAAGCCCAACAATTTTCACACAATCTAACAACAGTTGACAATTAGTTTATGGCAGATGTAAATTTCTGTGTGTAAACAGCGCGGGTGGTGTTCGCCATTTTATCACACGACATGCTTGCCATCATAACATTTATTGAGCTACCAATGTATAGATTGTGGTCGTCGTTTACGCTTTTAATAGAATGAAACCTTTTATATTTTTTTTATAATTTGAATTTTCTGTTTGCTTTGGACTGTATTTTTGTCGTTTGTCAATTTATTATTTTAATTTTTCCATATTATTCTTCGTTTACGTGCTAGGGATTTTTAGTGTGCTAGGGTTTTTAGTCATACTTACTTTTTGAAATACTCTTATTAATTTTTAAATTATCCTTGCTGTTTTATAAGAATTGTTCTTATTTTTTGTCCTTAATATATATTGTTTTGTCTGTTGCAATCTAAATTGAACACTGTTAATCGTCCCTGTTTAGATATAGTTGATTAATGTTGTTATAGTTATATTTATTTTTATAAATCAAGTGTTCTGGATGTTTGTTAGAATCGGAAATAAGAGTTCGTTTGTTTATTTGTTATTAAACATAACAAAATGGATGGACCCGCCGATAACGACGCCCACGTAAGTATTGTATTCTTTCTTTCTTTTTATTATTTTTATTTTATGTATATGGAAATTATTCATTTAATGCGATAATGTCGTTTAGCTTTCGTTAATGTATAGTTTTGCAGTGGGCGTTTTTTTTTTAAACGTAATGATTTATCTTTTCTGTTATATTCAGATTGCAAAGAAAATGGAGACATTAAATGTAGCGGAAGAGGCCGCGGCCCCGGCGGTGGAGGAACCGGCGCCTCCTCCACCGCCCAAACAGGGCGTTAAAAGAAAAAGGTAAGACGGTACATATATATTTCGTATCATTTTAATTTTTTTTTTTATCGCAGACCCTCGAAGAGCGATGAGCCTGTCCAGGCGGGCAAGAAAACGCTGACGTTTTCGCGGTGTACGGTTCATATTCACCAATATTAGTGATAATCACTAATATTGGCGAATATGAACCGTACATTCGTCGGTGTAATTCGTCGTTAAAATGTAAGTTTATCGACGTATGTATATTCTCATATGTATTTAATAAATTATGGTTTTTGTAATTTTTTTCAGATTAATAAATGGCGTTGTATATTTAATTTGTATTTTTATTTGTGAATGTTTTCGTTTTGATAAATCTTATTTGTATTTAAAATTTATTGAAAAACAATTGTACTTCTTCAAAGTTATTTGGATAATATAGCAGATTATACTTGTAAACATAATTTTAATGTTTTGATATTTTTTTTTCTACATATTGTTATTAATCTAACTGCTAGTCTAACATAATGATTTGCAGGCTTTGTTATAAGTCACGGGGTCGTGAGTTTAGTTTTCCTCAGAATTAACTATGATATTTGTTTCGCTTGGGAATTGGAATATTAATTAGGAATGTTTCGACCCTGTGGGGATGTCTCATAAGCATCCATCGTTTGGATATATTGAATTGAGTGAATTAGGTTGATGTTTTTTATTAAACGGTACTATTTATATTTAATCTGTAATATTTTCAATCTTCTTGTTTAATTTATTTCAAGTTGGAGCCATATTAATATTCTAAATTGCGTTGAAATGAAAAATTCCTTTCTTATACTGTCGCCATTAGTTGACTGTAATTATTTTCATAAATGCTATACTTAAATGTAAAGTATTCGGTAAAATAGTAATAAAAACATGTGTTTTTGCAATATTTTTTTTATTAAAGTACTAATTACAATCGATTTAATAATAAGAAATTAATATAAGAGAGATATAAGTAATAAGGCTTTTTATTTCACTAATGAAATTAGTTATGATTGTAAGATTGAATTAGATATGAAATTATAAAGGGAAATGTTAACATATATTCATAGTTATTGAAAATTGACAATTGTATGTTAAATTTTAATATTATTACTAAACAGTATTATATACATTTGGTAATTCGGAAGAATTAATGCGATGAAAGTAATGTTTAAATGAATATATACATTGATTGAAGTAAGTATCATATATAGTTTATACAATATGAAATAAATAAATCGTCATTAAAAAGTACAATTTATAAAGGAGTTCTTAGATTAGTTTAGTTTTAAAATATACTTCACAAACATATAGAATGTAAATTGTTATGAATGTGGTAAATTTTCGAAATTTAGATTATTTAGAAATTATACTTTTCTAATGTATTACATAATTATGGTAATGTTGATAATTTTTAGATTTAACAGTGTCAACAGAGATGATCAAATAATGTTCGATAAAATAGTTAATCATTATATATTATTATAGTTTGAAAGAAAGTGAACTACTATTTTAGGGAATATTATTTGTTAGTTACTACACATCATATATTGTGTTTGTTATATAACATTTACAATAAACAAACTTGCATTACCACGCTGACTGCCGTATAACTGGTATAATTTCCTCATGCGTTTTGTTTCTCAGATTTTATGAAATATTGTATGATTCGTCTTACATGAAATAAGATAACTATATAGTGTGGCGTAGGATCCACTGAAAATATAAATATTCGAACAGTCAACGTGTTAAAATTGTTATCGTTTACAATTGCTATACAAAAAAATCTAAGAAAAATATATTATAGTAATAACTTTTGAATGTTAAGATCTAGAAATATGTTTCTGAAAATAAGAAATAAATTTGTCATTCTCTGTTTAAAGGGAATAGGAATTTTTACCCAATTTAGCGTTCTCCTCTTTTGAATTTCGCAGGACTCGATTCTGTGGTTTTTTCTTTTTTATGAAGACCGTTTTTTCTTATTTTAAACTCAATTAGTTAGTGCTGTCTATTTTCTGATGTCATGTCGTCATTGTATCGATTTAAAGGTGAAGTAATACTTTTTTTTTCTGTTTGTTCTTTTTGTATTCAATACGGAGAATGTTGCAAGTTGCTTCTTTTGGTTATTCTTCTGTCGATTTGTAAGATTCCATCCAATGTGTTTTATCTCCTAATGCGTTGTCGTCATCGAACTGATCTAAAGGAAAAATAGTGTATAAATATATATAACTGTCAGTTTTTTATTGAATGTATTTTTTTTTAATGTTAAGATGTAGAAATATGTTTCTGAAAATAAGAAATAAATTTGTCATTGTCTGTTTAAAGGGAATAGGAATTTTTACCTAATTTAGCGTTCTCCTCTTTTGAATTTCGCAGGACTCGATTCTGTTATTTTTTCTTTTTTATGAAGACCGTTTTTTTCTATTTTAAACTCAATTAGTTAGTGCTGTCTATTTTCTGATGCCGTGTCGTCATTGTATTGATTTAAAGGTGAAGTAATACTTTTTTTTTCTGTTTGTTCTTTTTGTATTCAATACGGAGAATGTTGCAAGTTGCTTCTTTTGGTTATTCTTCTGTCGATTTGTAAGATTCCATCCAATGTGTTTTATCTCCTAATGCGTTGTCGTCATCGAACTGATCTAAAGGAAAAATAGTGTATAAATATATATAACTGTCAGTTTTTTATTGAATGTATTTTTTTTTAATGTTAAGATGTAGAAATATGTTTCTGAAAATAAGAAATAAATTTGTCATTGTCTGTTTAAAGGGAATAGGAATTTTTACCTAATTTAGCGTTCTCTTCTTTTGAATTTCGCAGGACTCGATTCTGTTATTTTTTCTTTTTTATGAAGACCGTTTTTTTTCTATTTAAAATTCAATTAGTTAGTGCTGTCTATTTTCTGATGCCGTGTCGTCATTGTATCGAGTTAAAGGTGAAGTAATACTTTTTTTTTCTGTTTGTTCTTTTTGTATTCAATACGGAGAATGTTGCAAGTTGCTTTTTTTGGTTATTCTTCTGTCGATTTGTAAGATTCCATCCAATGTGTTTTATCTCCTAATGCGTTGTCGTCATCGAACTGATCTAAAGGAAAAATAGTGTATAAATATATATAACTGTCAGTTTTTTATTGAATGTATTTTTTTTTAATGTTAAGATGTAGAAATATGTTTCTGAAAATAAGAAATAAATTTGTCATTGTCTGTTTAAAGGGAATAGGAATTTTTACCTAATTTAGCGTTCTCCTCTTTTGAATTTCGCAGGACTCGATTCTGTTATTTTTTCTTTTTTATGAAGACCGTTTTTTTTCTATTTAAAATTCAATTAGTTAGTGCTGTCTATTTTCTGATGCCGTGTCGTCATTGTATCGAGTTAAAGGTGAAGTAATACTTTTTTTTTCTGTTTGTTCTTTTTGTATTCAATACGGAGAATGTTGCAAGTTGCTTCTTTTGGTTATTCTTCTGTCGATTTGTAAGATTCCATCCAATGTGTTTTATCTCCTAATGCGTTGTCGTCATCGAACTGATCTAAATGAAAAATAGTGTATAAATATATATAACTGTCAGTCTTTTATTGAATGTATTTTTTTTAATGTGCATACGGGTATAAATCAAACATTATATGGTGTATAATTTAAATTTTATTCACTTGTTTAAACGTTCCTGTTTGATATAAATACCGTAATTGTGTACAATATTTATTAAGAGTGTGAAAGTTAATCATACCTCCAATCTATTTTTTTCCCGCTGCAGGCAAACCATGAAGTGTAATTTGTTGATTGCCTTACTTTTATGTGTTTCTTGTAGTTTCTATATATGTCTGCGTTGAGGAATGGAAATAAATGTGATCCGATATAGCATTATAATATAGGATCTATGATATGAAATAAAATAAGATGTTATTAGTTTATTGAAATTGGTTGTTTATGACACAGCTTACTCTCTGTGTTTGGCGATCAAAATACTGTTTCCATCACAATTAGTTGAGCGTTTTCCATATTTTGATATTGCAAAGAGTTTAAGTTAATTTTGATAAAATGAAAAGTTTACATTTACTTTGTAATAGTACAAAACTATTGAAGGAGATTTTTTTTTTTACTATGTTGATAAATATAATTTTTTTTTGTTATTGTTGAAAGTTTATCGCAATTTTTATAGTTTTTACAACTGATAAATAGTAAAATACGGTTTCTTTTTTTTTAATTTGAGTTTTTATATAGTTTACATTTTGAGATGTAGGTCAAAATGAAGATTTGTAATTTTTAATATTGCCATTATTTAATGAAAAATAATGTAACACCATGTGTGTGCGTGAATACACGGAGATCACGATTGCCTGCTCGTGCCAATAAAGGCCCGTTCCCTTTTCGGTGAAATTGCGTTTTTTTCCAACCACTCTAATCTAATTGCAAGATCGGAGGTTAGATTGCAATAGCTGGCGCACATTTTCTCACTATCTCTGGTGCACAATTGGAAAAATTCCAATATTCTTACATATTATATATATATATATATATATATATATTACGGCTTTGAAAAATTACAAAATTTCGTCGTATACGATATTTCGCGTATACGATGCGTTGCTGTTTGCAACTAATCTGCCTTGATTTGTCGTCTCAGCGACAAAAACAAACACGTTACTGAATTTTCTAGCGCGCGAGAATGCAACGTAAAGTTGCCCGTGCTGAAAGACAGGATTCATTAAACAGATGCCTACCGTATCGAAAGTTTGGCCCTGTCCTTTGTTTATCGTAAGTGCGTACGCTGGTTTCACTGGGAACTGGCGTCGTCTTAGGATGAAAGGTAGTGTTACTTCTCCCTCGGACGTAAAGTCGACGCGTGGGATGAAAATTCGCTTACCGGACAGTCGTCCATCTTTATCGAGTGCTTCTGCGTCGATATAATGGTCTCCTAGTTTCCTAATTAACAATCGTGTTCCGTTACAAAGATTATTTCGTAAGTCCAGATTTTTCAACAGCATAATTAGGGTAAGTTCCTTCAGGCGTAAACGGCTGGGAGGAAAACCGGATGGATTCAGATTGTTCAAGAATTCCATGGTGAAGTTTTCAGCTTCATTTTCTCTCTCGGCAACGATTGAATCGGCGCCTACGTAGATCCGTTCGGGAGTACCTTGGATCGTATCCAACACCTTGTTGTTAATTTCTTGACAGCAATTGTTGAGCGGGCTCAAAATGGCCTTGTTCGGTACGTCTCCTGCTCGTACCTGACCGAAAACTTTGCGGATCAGTTCGTCTAAACTGTCCACCACACATCTGTCGGGGATTCGTATGATGCCTCGATTATTGGCTTGTGGAACTTCGTCAGCCTGTAACGTACCATTCCCCAGTCTATCTAACCACGAAATGAATTCTACTTCGTCGGGTTGCACTCGCATATTGATACGTAGTTTTAGTTCCTCGAAGAGTTGCCAGTGCTGGCTACTTTTGACGGAAGCCTGCACAATATTTGTTCGGTCACTTCCTATCACGATTGGCAGACATTGCTTGAAGTCGCCTCCGACAATTACAATCTTTCCGCCAAAAGGTCTATCATCCGCGCAAAGAAACCGAAGACTTTTCTCTACAGCGTCGAAAGCCAATCTACTGGCCATACTGACTTCGTCGAAAATTAAGAGCTTCGCTTCTCTAATAAACGCTGCTTCTGCCGACTGAAATCTAATGGATGACGTAGAAGTCTCCACTATGCGAAGCGGTAACCTGAAAGTACTATGCACCGTCTTGCCACTTCTCAATAGCGCTGAAGCCAGTCCTGTCCAAGCTACAGCTAGTGCCTTGAAGTTTCGTGCGTGTACGCACGTGATTAAGGTGTTGTACAGGAATGTCTTACCCGTACCGGCTGCACCACTTACGAAGAATAATCGTCTCCGTTCGGTATCGTCGTCCATGGCTCTGGTAACTAAGTCATAGACGTTACGTTGATCAACGTTGAGGCGTTGTAACATGTGTTCGCTTTCACGTTGGATGTCCGCCATATCGATTGGACCGTCCTCCTCGGCCGGTTCGTAAGCGGGAAGATCTGGTAAACCAAAATCTGTTAATCTTTTACCACTCACCAAAAGGATCGATTGAATCCTTGTTAGAGCGGCGTTCTCGGCTTGTTCCTCGTCGAATCGTCGAAGAAAGTCTTCCATCATGTGGCGACGGAAGTTTTGCCATATTGCAGGAGGATCTTCAACCGTACCAAAAATCAGGATGTAGGCGAACATCCTTCGTAATTGGTTCGGCATCTCCCGCTGTGCCGCCTCGTTGAGGCTGCGGAACCATTCTC
Organism: Cetonia aurata; assembly: GCA_949128085.1. Taxonomy (NCBI): domain Eukaryota; kingdom Metazoa; phylum Arthropoda; class Insecta; order Coleoptera; family Scarabaeidae; genus Cetonia; species Cetonia aurata. Next base: position 14,626,183 of record OX421889.1, read on the forward strand.
TGTCCTCTTGGAGTAGATTCCGTAGTCTGCAAGCTTCCAGGAACGTTTCGCACACTACTCCGTTCACGGTTTTAATATCATCAAACGACGTGGCACCTCTGACCTGTAACAGAAGCAGTCGAAGATAATATAATTCTCCATTGCGAATGGAAACGTTAAATATTCTCGGAACGATCGGTTTAGGCGTTCTTTGCCGTCGCTTCCAGCGTTTCGTGCCGTTGTCCCAGACATAATGCAGCGGGAATTCGCCGTATAGTAATTCTCTCGCCTCAGGTTCCCTTCTATTGGTTTCAAACCATTGAAGGAGACGCGTGGTCGGCTCAGCATTGGCTGCGATTTGTTCTTCACCGTTACGGAAGAGAACCAGCTGCCTCCCTTCTAAATGAATCGGTAACCTGTTGAATTTAATTTAACAATCGATTAGTTTTATTTGCATAGAAAATGTAGCTATAAAATTCATGTACGCAAAAAGAATGCATTATTATTGTAACGTTAAATATGTTACGGATGTTTTCGTTAATAATATATCAGTGAAAATATAAATGTCGTGGTATTTGGTATCTATCCATTGTTTATATTTGTTTTGTATTGTTTCAAATAATATAAATTCTATGATTAGGAATATGATGGTTTTTATAAAGCAATAATTGTTAGAAGGTAGTAGAAATTAATTTTTTTATTCTTTTAGGGGAATGATTGTTTGTAGATTATGATATGCTGTAATGAATTGTGGTTGTGGTTTTTTTTTTTTTTTTCTGAAACCGTAAAAATGTAATGTAAAGTTTTAAAAAAATTTTGTTTTATTCTGCGGTAATCCAAGATAAAATCAACAGCAACAACGCATATTTTTCTGTATGTTATATTTCGCGTAAAACTTTATAATTCACAATATCGTATTTTTTTTTTTTTAATATAATGTAAATTGAAATTTTTATTTGCATTATGACATTGAGATTTTGTTTAACAATGATGATATTGTGTCGGAAGTTTTGAACAATTCGAATAACCGAAACTTGTATGTGAGATTGGCATGGTAGTTTAACTGAGAAATTGATTAGCTATTGAGGAAAATATTGAAAGTGTTTGTAAGTGAAACTGTATCTGACCGTTATTGATTTCGTTTACGATAACAATATTTAGTTTTTAGATGATTATATCACTATAGACAAAATTTGGTTTGATTAATAATGATTTATATTTACAATCTCATTGCGATAAGTTTTTAATTAATTATTGTAATGGTTTCAAATTTATTTCGTATAATAATATTCCTTTTCCACGAATATTGGCACGTGTCAGTTCGAAGTGATAATTTTTTTTTTTTGTATCGATCGACATTGAAAATACAATTTCAAATTTGCAATATAGAAATGAATTTATGATTAATTTTTACTTGTTTTTACTTACTTAAGGCGAAATAAGCAATGGCAATAATGCTTACCTTTCCACATGGTGAGACATTTCATGGAAAGGTATACTCAATAAATGCCACGAGGCTTCAGGCGCGGTAATGTAGCGCCCATTTAAATACGAATTAATTTCGTTATGTTCCAATGCTCCGGCAGGATTTTGTTCCTCTATGCGGATCAAAGCTTGGTCTACGGACTTAAAAAAATATTTAAATAAATATTTTACACATCCAACGGTTGTGCATATCTCCACGTTGATATGCGTCCTGTATTTTAGCAGTAAATACGGGTTGTACGGCACAACGAATTCGTTTTCCACATGGTGAACGGTATTGTTCCTTCGGAGTTCTACCGTTCTGCCGTCCCTTCTCCGCCTATAGGTTACGCGCCCATTGCGAATATTAGTATTATTACAATAATACTTTGGAAACTTCCTAAAACAAACGCCATCTTGCATACATACAGCATTAGGATTATAAGCGCCACACGGGCTGTGCAAATTATGAGTAGCCACTAAATTTAGCAGATCCCCTTCAGCCGGGTCGGGTAGTTCGGCTGATATTAGTTGATCGATGCGGTCGGCATTTAGCGGCTGATCTTGTGGTCTTAACGTGATCAGAATGTGAGCGTGTGGTAACCCGCGCTTCTGAAACTCGATCACGCAAAGGTGGGCAATCGGCACGCCCATCACATGGCGTTGAACCAAATCCTCCATAAGCTGTTCCAGCTTCATCTGAAACACACGACAAATCAATAAAGGATGATTTGACGGCTCGTCATTGAGCGGAATGTTCTCTACGATCTCCGGCCATTTCGGATTACACGTCATCGTTATAAATAACGACGGATAACCTACAACGTTTACTATAGCCATTGCATCTTGGTAGCGTTGCGTCTGAGATCGGGGACCCAGATTAAAACTCGATGGGAGAACGACTATTCTTCCAAAAGGTACGTCTCGATTCACAGCGGCGTTTCGCACGAAATCGGCCAGACCTTCGTACTCGTCAGCGCGCATCTGATCTTGATGCGTACGGAAGTACTGCAAGCGATTCGCTTCCACTTTCAGGTACGCACAAACCACAAATTTTTGCATTAGTTTTCCAGCGAACCTAAAAACATTGAACGCGTCCCCATCGTCTCCGATGCGGTGCGCCAAAAGGTAAGCATAATATTGACATAGGCTTACGCGCGTCCGGTGTCGACCTGGGCGGTTGTCGTTCAGTGGAATGTCCATTCTCCATCCCAGTGCTCCGGTAGGAAAGAGTAGTGGAAAACTTAACGGATCGCAGTATTCGCTTTCCAAACTTATATCTCGGAATGCATTGTCCTCGTTCGTTAGGAAGACCTTCATTCTCGGATCGGGCATCTGAGCTTCGTTGCACTCGTAGATAGCCGCGACTTCGTTTACCTCGATGGGATCCATCTCTCTGGCGTGTCGGTCGCGCCGTTGAGCGACGAACTCGAGGTACACTCGGGGAAGGGGGCCTTCCGGATTCTGTCGTCTCTGTTCCTGGTAAACACGGTACAGATGTCGGTACTGCCTGGCGAAAGGATTGACATTATGGAGAATGTCGCTCAACGTTCGCATCAAGTCGGGATGAACGTTGAAATGCGCAGCATCGTCCATCCTTTGACGGGCAGCTTCATCGGGATTCAGGAAATACAATGGTCCACACTTGTAACGGTCCCGGTTGACATTCACATCGGTATAGTGATGATAGATCTGTCCTTGAATAGCATACACGTAAGGTCCTCTCCCAGGAAGATCTCTTAAGTTGGCCTGTACGCTGGCAAACTGAAAGCAATTATTGTATACAATAATATTCTTTTTAAATTCGCGGGACGAAACGTGTCGACCCGTGAATAGTTCTCGCAGTACTCGCGGGAACTCTTGTTGCGGTCGCGGAAGTGATACTTTACCGTCGGCGCAACACTTAGTATAAACGCCTGTCGTTGTTCGCTCACGGCCGAAAAACCTGGCGTGACAATGATGACATTCGCCTACCATCTGTCCAAGATGTACGATCTGACCTTGACGGCGTGTGGCCTCTAAGTATGTCGGTAGTTGTCCGTCAATATTTCGCAGCCTTTGCACGTCCACTTGAACGTCTGCTTGCTCAATGACGTCCTGATTCCTGGCATTCGCCATTCTATTACGCCTCCTTTCGTCATTGAAGTCGATCGGTAAGGCGGCAATTTGAACTGGAGCGTACATGTCCAATCCTTCAACATCGTCCCATTCGTTTTGGATCGCGTTCACGAAGATTCTTATTTCCTCGTCCAAATTTGGAGAATCTGCTCTCTGCTGAGATATGGCCATCGGTTCATCATTTGAAGCTACCTCCAAACGTTGACTGATGGCATTGTCGGGCAATTCCTGTTGTCCAGCATTGTCCTCGACTACCCTCCGTGGTCGTTTCGACGGCGGATTCGCTTCATCGTCATCTGACGAATCTGAAATATTTAATCATTTTTAACTATATTCTATTCCTGTTATGAATGTCGTTCATATTGCATCGTATAATAGAAAAAGATTCGCAAATGTTAATCGATGATCGTATCATCGTAATAGTTAGATTATGAAATTGTCATAGCAATAGCAACATACGTTTTGAATGTTTCTTTTGCGATTTCTCTATTTATTCATATATAAGCCAGACTACATATGTAATATTGTATCGATGATCATTGCTGAAATTGTAGTGACAATATTGAAGGTTGTATTTTATAGTTAAATGTCATTAGCTCTGGTTCGTGTTTGCAATTTAAATTTTATTGGCTAAATAGAATATTTTCGCGTAATGGATTGGCGGTGTATTTTTAGAAAAATTTATATAATTTGCATTATTTACTTTTACATTCAAAGTTAACTTACCCGAATAGACCTGCGGTTGTTGGATGTTCGCCGCAGGGAATGCGATCGAGATTTCTTCTGGAACTTGTTCTCGGGGCCTCTCACTGCCGATTCCAGAAGCGTTATTATCACTAATAACTACCGTATGATCAAACATTCTAGTGATGCTGGATTCGCCATTCGTTGACGTATTTGGAACGATTGCGTTTTGAGCAACTTCCATTTCTCCAGCAGCTGCGTTGTCGTGCTGTTGAAGCTGTTGGGAGGCCGGGTCGTTCGATGTACCTTCGATTGTTGAAGCATAACATTTTTTTTTTGTACATTTACAAATGTTTTTTATCTGTTTTCTTATTTCTAATTAGCAAGTTTTAATTTTGAAAGAAGAAAACATTATCACTTTGTACTTTTTTTTAAATTCGACCCTTTGTCTTATGGTTTAGTTTTTTTGTTGAAATAAGTTGTAATCATTTGTAAACGTCTTTAGCATTTATATGAAATCTAATAGTATAATTTCTAATGTGAACAATGTTTTATTGTCTGATGAAAATATCCTATGTAAATATTTATGTTTTATTTACACATGCGTTCAACAGAACTTTTTATTTATTTCTCTTTCACCTTATCCTTTGTAAAAATCTAGATAATGGTTTTTCTTTTTCTAAATTGTTGTTCTTTTTGTACTACAGTTAAAAATACAAAACGCTTTTGAATTTTATACGTAAATGACATGCTTTCGAATAAGAGTAAGGTTTCCTTGTTTTATAAATGTTATTTTTTTATTAAAACACGTTTTTTTTTTTATTGCACTCACTCCACACATCTTATACAAATCCCAAGGCAGTAATAGTATCGTTGAGTAAATCAACTTGTATCGTTAAGATGAATCATTCATTATATTGAATATAGTTATTTTGTGTACTGGTTACTGTGAGCGCATAATCTCTCATCGAAAGTGAAAATGCTGTTTGGTATCCAGGTATATACATAATTATGACGAATCATACATAGTAAGAAAACTGCAATATAATTTTTACACATTATTTATTTCACAAATGTATAGATATAGTTTTGAAGATATCTCACAATTATCTAAGATAATATAAGAGATTATTAATAGTGAGTATTATAAATATTCATAAAACTGTAAGTTTCCTTTTTTAATATACTTCTGTGTCTATTACTTTTCTAAATGAAAGAAGGTGATGAAAATGATTTGTATAAAGTGAATTTGTTGAAATAATTTTTGGAAAAGCTATTTAAATCATATAATATATATATTATGATTTAAATGTGTATGATCTATGCACATTTGATACTATAGATGGTGTAACCTGTTTTGTAGTCGACTCGTTTCCAATCTACTCTCTCTAATCTGGCAAATATGTTTGATGTATATTAGCTATTAAATATAATTCATAATACTTATTTCATACTTAATCCGTATAGTTTTGAAGGCTACAATATGGATGCGGCGAATAAATTTATATATAATGTGGATGTGAGTGTATGCAGTTCACTGCTCTTCAAGAGATAAAGATATACTGCGCCTATGTAATTTTGTATTGTTTTTATGAAAATCATGTGTTAAAAAAAAACCCAAAAAAAATATTTCACAATCCCTTTGCCTGTATTTCCGATACATTATTTTATGTTCCAGATGATTATTTATATTAGGTTATGAATAGTGACACTAATATGACTTTCAAAGAATAAATTAGATATACAGTAAGTATTTCCTATAATTGTTATCTTTCTTAATATCTTGGTGTTACAAATTAGCTAATACTAATAATAATCGTGATTAGTTAAAATACTACAGAAATATATGTTCGCAATAGTATCCGGTCAATGTAGTGTAAACATTAATCAAATAAAACTATCAAAATCTGAAATAATTTGGTGGTTGTTTGAGAAACCCATTGCGTATACTATTGAATTGCTTTATTGATTGAATAGTATTTGAAAATATGTAGATATTAACATTTGCTGACTTGACAAAATATAACTACCTATGATCACAGTATAATATTATACAGTGGTCTCAAGGATCGGAATTTTTGTATAATTTTTTGAAAGCGCGTGTGCTGCGCGCGGCTTTCGATAATGGACTGTGCCGTAAATCGTATTGATAATATGTCATCATTTGTATTTGTTGTATGCACAGAGTAGTCATCATTTTTTGTTGTATCATTAATTTTATTGTTACGTTATTCTTGATGTTTTCTTTGTGCCGTTTAAATTAATATTTTGATTACATGAATCAATTTGATTTATTAACTGAAAGTAAGATACGTATTAAGGTAGTATATCTGCAATGCGTGTTTCTTTTTCTTTTTTCATTACGTTAATATAAATAAGCGCACAGTTTCGTTAAACAGAAACATAATTCTAGTTTCTAAATGATCCCATAATTTCGAATTGTAATTATTACATAAGTTATATTTATATGTACATAAAGCGCTTGCCGTCCTTTTTTTTTAATACGATATTTTCTATTTTCTGTCTTATTTACGCACAATTGCTTTCAAAAATAAATATTCAGTTATATATATTACACTGTGCTATTATTATGTATCATAATATCAGCAAGTAAAGCTCGTAGGAATTCAATAAGAAGTAAGAGTAAACACTTACCTGGGACTGGTACTTCTCCTTCTGTGGTGGGGAGTTGTCGCGTTGGACGTCGCCTACCATCCGTAGAACGACCTTTTTTAGACGTGAGTCTGGTTTTTTTTTTCCCTGGCATTTGTTTTTTCTTTTTCAAAATACTATCAGGAAATGCAAACTCTAATGAATATATATATTTTATTAAATAGATTGACTGAAAATAGCCACTTACCTTTATTAATGCCGAAAGTACTGCAGTTGTAAAGTCTAAGTAAATATTGTTTAATATATATTCGAAATAGCGTAGAACTTATCACACAAAAATAGCGACGCTACTTGTGACAGATATAATATTATAACAATGTTCGTTTGTTACAATTGACAATGATGTAGTTTTAATAACGCCAACTACAAAATTTCCAATTGTCGTTGATTGACACATCACAATATATCAATTTACATGCGACCTAACCTATTTTCTCTATGTATGTGACGTTTGACAGCTGCGCAGAATTCATAACTGGTTTTTGTATTTTCAATGGAAATTGTAATATTTAGAATCGTTGTAATCATTTTGTATATGCTTTTAATAAGAAATATGTCAGATTAATAGTACTTACCAAAAGTGTATTTGAGTATTTATGATTAATTGTGGTAAGAAAGTTCTAACCTGGGATTATTATTTTAACTAAATATATATTTTTTCAGGATAATAGCTGGAAGAAAATTCTTGTACATTCTTCCTTACATGAGTGTCTTTATTGAAAATGTATCCATTGCGAAGAAATATCGAAACATATTGCGGAAGTTATTTGCACATTATGTGCCAGTGAGAATATGTATAAATTCGTTGTGTTCATAAAATGTATTGATCGAGTGATTTCAATAAAATCAGTGTGTGTGCAGTTTTTATATTTGAATACGTTCTGAAGTAAAAAATCGGTATTACGTTTTGGATATGCTTTCATAAACAAAAATCTTATGAGGTAACTAATTTAATGAGGTATTTAAGAGGAGCTGATGCAAGGTGTCGCTTTAATTAAACTTTGTGATAAATAAATGAATATATTAACAGCGGCAAATTCGATCCGAATATCATAGCTTCCTAAAGTGTTGATATATTCCGATGAATAACACACTTTCGCTTCAATTTTCACTTCGTGCTTGCACATTTCACAAATTTTTCAAACCACATTGTGGCTTTTCACTCCAAATGCATGTTTTAACGATCCGACGAGGTGCTGTTGTGTTGAATTGCGGATCTGTCAAAATGACATCGGATAACCATATAAAACATACTGCTAAGGATTTATGTTTTGCGCGTTTTTAAAGCATTTTCGCTCCGGTTTTCTGCTCTTTTTCGTTAGAAGAGACTTCACACACTGTATATATTTCAAATATTAAACGTGGAAATTATCAAAAAATAAATTCGTATATGTAATACTTTTAATGAGCAATATAACCCTCAATTTGAAATATCTCTGTTATTTCTTAATATTTGAATTAATTTTGCCTTCTTTTTTCGAAACTCACTTAAAAAAAACTCGAGTCATACGCAGAACATACAAAAAGATTAAAATAAAATGAAAAAACCATTTAAAAAAATTAGCGCCAACTTCGGATTCGAACCGGGCCCGTTACCCGTTCATTGCCGGCATTCGATGGGTTCACCGCATTACGCCAAACTCCCCGGTAAAAAGTGATGTTTAAAATCTGATTATAAACTGTGGTTTATTTACCTTGACGTCTACATTTGACAAATGGATTATTATTACATGGAAACTGGACTAACAAAAGCGGTTGATTTTAAAAATAGACGTACTAATAGCGATATAAAGATGCACTTGCCTTCCTTAAGCTTCAAAATAATGTCAGAGTTTCCATTTGAATGATATTAACCTCTCCAATTGATATGATGTGTACACTTCGAATTATACTTATACTTGGCACTTTAATGCGATTTTTCGCTTTGCTGACGTACCTTAGGTCAAAGTCTATGTAAATTGTTCCTTTTTCGAACGGCATCGCTGCCCCATAAACTACTATTCAGCGTAAAAGTGTGGATCTGACGTTTCAGAAATCGACCTAGAATTTACCACAAAACTGACCTGAAAGAGTGATTATTTTTAAAAATTGATGCACGAATACCTCTATACAGATGTACTTTCGGCTTTTCCAACTTCAAAATAATCTCAGACCTTTCCATTTGGCTCGAATGGAGCCTAAAATGCGGGTATGTATAGACATTTCGGCGAGCGATGACAGCTTGCCAGAAACGACCTTATATCTCGGTAAATGATGAATTTCAGTCGCGGTTCGGACTCGATTCGCTAAGGTAACACTTTTTAGAAGAGACGTGGCATATTTTTCGAAAGATTAAGCTCGCTTTTCTCATCGCAAACATCGTTTAAAGATCAGCGGTAAATTTGACATTTGCGTTCTAGCGCCATATTAGACGGGATAAAGGAGAGTCGAAGTGGGAAAACGCGGGGTTATAATTTCGCTGCTGGCGCGAAAATTTCGCCATATCGGGTCCAGTTCGAGTTCGATGGGGGCAAATGAGAGTCCCCTAATGGTATTTCCGACATCCGGCCGGCACCCGGGCGCCGTTAAATGAGCGAATTTTCGCGACAAAGATTAGGCATTTTGACGGTCCGAGTGGGGTATTTTGACAAATTTTTCTGGGCAATTTAGCCGCATTGACTGTTCGTTACCCTAAATCGCGAAAAATGGAAATTTCGAAAAAGATTTACGCGTTTTCCCGCTTTCAACGATGGAAAGTGATGGGCGCGGCCGGGAGCGACGGTCGATTCGCGCCTTTCAAAAGCATCTCTCCTTTTAAGTAGGGCGCGTACGTTGAGAATATGCGTTCGAACCACCCGGCAAGAGGCGTCTATGGGGCTAAATGGCGTACGTTCCACGGCCGTCTACATTGACTGTTCGTTACCCTAAATCGAGAAAAATGGAAATTTCGAAAAAGATTTACGCCTCTTTTCGCTTTCGACTACTAACGACACCCCGACTATTCCCGTGCGACTGTCGTTTCGCGCCTTTGAAAAATATCTCTCCTTTTAGCCGGGTTCGGTACGTAGCGTGATGCCCGGCAAACTTTTTCAAGGGGTTCCGACACTACCCTTACCGGGCACGTCATTTGGGTGCACTTTAGTATTATTAACTAGAAAATCCGGCCGGTTCACCCACCCAATTAATTAGTCGTTCGATGTCCACTGGCTGCACCAACTCTGCAGAAAGTAGAAAGCCAGCGCTCCACTTGCAAAGCACCACTTGCGCCCCCACTCGGCAGACCAGCCGATCTGCTGTTGTGTTGACATTTGCGTCTGACTCGGCGAATGACAGATCTGTCAAATGACATCGGATAATCATGTAAAACCTACCGCTAAGGATTTATGTTTTGCGCGTTTTTAAAGCATTTTCGCTCTGGTTTCCTGCTCTTTTCAGTTAGAAGAGGCTTCGGTGTAGGTCGAGCAAACAGATTAAAATATATAAAACGGTTTTTTTTTTTTTTTTTTTTTTTTAGCTCCCAGTTAGGGGATTCGAAACCGAATCCATTACCGTGTTTGATGAATAACCACCGCGCGTCGCCAGTACGCTAATCTAGTCCATCAAAATCGATTCTAAATTACGGGTTTATATATTATTGTTTATGGGTAATTTGACATTTCACAGGAAAATACGGTAATTCATAATGTTAACCCCCCGATATTATTATAAATTCAAATTGCTAATTTATTTTATACTCACTCACGACATTGAAAATGTATTTAATGTACGCGCCACGTTCTGAAGTAGAAAATCGGTATTACGTTTTGCATATGCTTTCATAAATAAAAATTTTATGAGGTAACTAATTTAATGAAATATTTAAGAGGAACCCATGCAAGGTAAATAATTGTTGTTTTAATTATACTTGGTGATAAATAAACATATATATATCTTATAGGGTAATTTCATACTGGTAATTACTTATTTACTAAGGATTAAATTTCAGAAGTGCAGCTGTAATTTTGAAAATAGCTAGTGTGCCAGTGAAGTATTGTACTTGTAGTTACATAACGATGTATTTATCTGTGGTAAACGCATTTCGAAATCAATATTTCGTGTAAGAAGTTTGCGCGTTTCTCTTTCTTTTGTTATCCGCGTTTCTTATTTAAACATTATACCCACAGTCTCTATTTTAATAATTAAATGTGAAATAATTGTCATCTATCCCCAGGGACACAGCATATTCAAATTTACCAAATTTGTATCAGTATGTAAATTTTATATTTTGCTAACTTTTATTATTCATGTCCAATATTATTATAAATTGAAATTGATATATACCCACTCACGCAATGAAAATGTGTCAAGAATTAAACCTGGAAATTATCAAAAAATATTCAATTAACAAATTATATTTCTGTTGTTTTTTCTAAACTCCAGTATATTTTATTTATTTTGACATCGTTCGCCACGTTTTAGTTTAAATTTCTTTTTACAGACGTGTTAGGGGATGTTCAGAGAAGGTATGGAAAAAATATGAAAATGACAATATTTTTGTAATAATTTTTATAAACAATCAAACTGACCCTATCCATAAATTGCATAGCATAATTTCTACTGTGAACAATGTTTCATTGTTTGATAAAAATATCCTTTGTAAATATTTATTTTTTATTTATACATCCGTTCAACAGAACTTTTTCTTCATTTCGTTGTATCGTTAATAGAGTTGGCCTGTATCTGCTGTAGGATGAAGATTTATATAATTTCGAAATTGTTATTTTTTTTGCGCTACAGCTCCATGTCTAGCGTAATTTTTAACTATTTGACATAAAGTGTAAAGATAATTTGTAAAAATACAATACGCTTTTAGATTTTATACGTAAATAACATGTTTTCGAATAAGAGTAAGGTTTCCTTGTTTAATTTTTTTTTGTTTTGTATCTCTCAACAATAAAACCGTTTTTTTTCAATTTCGCTCACTCTGTCTTATATAAATCTCAAGACAGTAATAATTTCGTTAATAGAATCAACGTTATTTAATTTACTGTGAGTTGGGTCACTTGACTGTAGTAGTTGCTTATTTTTAATTGTAAAACGTTTTAAATTTTTTTTTTTTAGTCATATTATATCTGCGTGTACAACTTGTTCCTTTTACACCTAAACACAATGAAATGGTTTACACAGCATTACTATAAGAATATTCATTCTAATATAACTTCCTTTTAATGGTCCATTCATGTACATATCAATCTAGCACTTATTATTTTTTGTCGAATATGCGCTTCTTACTTTCTGTTTTATACGGTTTCTGTAACGATGACGCAATGAACTTCTTTGCAACAGTTCACAAATTGTCTATGTAAGTATCGCGTCTCATTGAAAAAGATGTGTAATTTCTTAATTTTTGCATTGTTTGAATTTTCACGCTTCGTATTTTCCTTGCTTAAAAAATCGCACACACTGTATATATATTTCAAATATTGAACGTGGAAATTACCAAAAATATTCGTATATGTGATACTTTAAATGAGTAATATACCGCACACACATAACGAACGAATACAGCTCACAAACCCTCATTTTGGAATATTCTGGTCTGTTATTTCTTAATATTTGAATAATTTTGCCTTCTTTTTTCGAAACTCACTTAAAAAAAACTCGAGTCATACGCAGAACATACAAAAAGATTAAAATAAAATGAAAAAACAATTTAAAAAAATTAGCGCTAACTTAGGATTCGAACCGGGCCCGTTACCCGTTCATTGCCGGCATTCGATGGGTTCACCGCATTACGCCAAACTCCCCTGTAAGAATTGGTATTTAAAAGCTAATTATAAACTGTGGTCTATTTACCTTGATGTATACGTTGACACCCTGTGATTTAATTATATTTGATCCATTGTATTATTGTATTTGATACTATTGTAAATCAGTTAATATTGTATTTCTACTTAACGATCGTTTATTATTGCAATTTGGAAACGATAATGTCGTCTTTACCATTATCAAATACACGTACAAATATTTACTTTCAATAGTTTAATGTTTTTATCGTAATTATAAATTAAATGTAATCGTATTGCCATTTTATGACACTCTATACGCACGTGCATACATTTCTCTATATAAGATTTTATCGCGAATACAATTGCCAGATACTAAATTGTGAATATCTTGGACGCTATTGAATACGTTATAAATATTATTTAAATTATATATATAAATTTTGTTCTATCAAATATGATGTTAAAAAGTGTACTCGCTATTGATAAACATTCGATCAACTGAACGTACCTATCACCTATCGCTAGTTATGGAACACATCTAACATTAGACAATTTTATGTACATGTCAAACTTGACAGGAGAAATTCTGTTGGTGATTATAATTATACTAAACTACTTTATGTATGATTCTGGTTCTATATTTGGCCTCTTAACTTTTGATAGTAATAATTGAAAAGCCCTTCGATGTTTCCACTTAACGATAGGCCCCGAATTTTGTTTTTATATGTCTACGGTACACCGTTTGTCGAGGTAAGATTCTGTTGTGGATATTAGTACCTAGTTATAGCTAATGAGATTCAATTTTACTTTTAGGATATTTTTACAGAAATATTTGATACAGCAAGTTATCAATGATTATATATCCTGCGATACATATTGTATATAGAGATGGCTGTGCTTTTACCGAACCCAACCGCATCCAAATACCAACCTTGGTGCTGAATTTCAGAAGTGGAGCTGTAGTTTTGAAAATAGCTAGTGTGCCAGTGAATTATCGTACTTCTAGTTACATAACGATGTATTTATCTGTGCTAAACGCATTTGGAAATCAGTAAAATGAATATTTCGTGTATTAAATTTGCGCCTTTCTTTTTCTTTTGATGACAGTGCATCGAATTTTACATAGGATTAATTTATGGTTATAGTCGCACGCTTCAGATTATAAAATACCTCCAGAGCGTTATGTTTATCGACCTCGTATGGGATATTGTGCCGTTACGATCAGGATTTTTTTAATGACAGACAAAATATACTGGTTCGTTTATAAATGCCTTTATTTATTAATTACTGAAATTCATAGTAAGTAATATAGTTAACTTTTTAAGCTTCAAAACGTTGTTTGAAAGTACTCATTTATCAAGATTTTCACAATTCCGATTGTTCGGCTCTGTGTACTTCCGATACCAAGATATTTGCGACATTTTGGCTTGATATTTCGTTTTTTTTATGTACCTAGGACCTCATTCTTGGTAGATTATTCATCTCTCGAACGATATCGCCCCCACGAAACCCGCTTTTGAGCGTAAAAGTATGCATCTGACGTTCGGACAAATCGATGTAGTATTTATATCGGTGGTGATCTTAAATTTAAAAATCGAGGTATTAATAGTAATATAGAGGTGTACTCAACCCTTTTTAAGCTTCAAAACATTGTCAGACCTTTCCAATCGATTCAAATCCAACTTTAAAGGCGGCAATCATTCCACGTGTAGTTAACCGATGACAGCTTGCCAGAAACGACCTTATATCTCGATAAATGATGAATTTCGGTCGCGGCTCGGACTCGACTCGCTAAGGTAACACTTTTTAGAAGAGACGTGGCATATTTTTCGAAAGATTAAGCTCGCTTTTCTCATCGCAAACATCGTTTAAAGATCAGCGGTAAATTTGACGTTTGCGTTCTAGCGCCATATTAGACGGAATAAAGGAGAGTCGAAGTGGGAAAACGCGGGGTTATGATTTCGCTGCTGGCGCGAAAATTTCGCCATCTCGGGTCCAGTTTGAGTTCGACGGGGGCAAATGAGAGTCCCCTAATGGTATTTCCGACATCCGGCCGGCACCCGGGCGCCGTTAAATGAGCGAATTTTCGCGACAAAGATTAGGCATTTTGACGGTCCGAGTGGGGTATTTTGACAAATTTTTCTGGGCAATTTAGCCGCATTGACTGTTCGTTACCCTAAATCGCGAAAAATGGAAATTTCGAAAAAGATTTACGCGTTTTCCCGCTTTCAACGATGGAAAGTGATGGGCGCGGCCGGGAGCGACGGTCGATTCGCGCCTTTCAAAAGCATCTCTCCTTTTAAGTAGGGCGCGTACGTTGAGAATATGCGTTCGAACCACCCGGCAAGAGGCGTCTATGGGGCTAAATGGCGTACGTTCCACGGCCGTCTACATTGACTGTTCGTTACCCTAAATCGAGAAAAATGGAAATTTCGAAAAAGATTTACGCCTCTTTTCGCTCTCGACTACGAACGACACCCCGACTATTCCCGTGCGACTGTCGTTTCGCGCCTTTGAAAAATATCTCTCCTTTTAGCCGGGTTCGGTACGTAGCGTGATGCCCGGCAAACTTTTTCAAGGGGTTCCGACACTACCCTTACCGGGCACGTCATTTGGGTGCACTTTAGTATTATTAACTAGAAAATCCGGCCGGTTCACCCACCCAATTAATTAGTCGTTCGATGTCCACTGGCTGCACCAACTCTGCAGAAAGTAGAAAGCCAGCGCTCCACTTGCAACGCACCACTTGCGCCCCCACTCGGCAGACCAGCCGATCTGCTGTTGTGTTGACATTTGCGTCTGACTCGGCGAATGACAGATCTGTCAAATGACATCGGATAATCATGTAAAACATACTGCTAAGGATTTATGTTTTGCGCGTTTTTAAAGCATTTTCCCTCTGGTTTCCTGCTCTTTTCAGTTAGAAGAGGCTTCAGTGTTGGTCGAACAAAAAGATTAAAATATATATAAAACGGTTTTTTTTTTTTTTTTTTTTTTTTTAGCTCCCAGTTAGGGGATTCGAAACCGAATCCCTTACCGTGTTTGATGAACAACCACCGCGCGTCGCCAGTACGCTAATCTAGTCCATCAAAATTGATTCTAAATTACGGGTTTATATATTATTGTTTATGGGTAATTTGACATTTCACAGGAAAATACGGTAATTCATAATGTTAGCCCCCCGATATTATTATAAATTCAAATTGCTAATTATTTTATACTCACTCACGACATTGAAAATGTATTTAATGTACGCGCCACGTTCTGAAGTAGAAAATCGGTATTACGTTTTGCATATGCTTTCATAAATAAAAATTTTATGAGGTAACTAATTTAATGAAATATTTAAGAGGAACCCATGCAAGGTAAATAATTGTTGTTTTAATTATACTTGGTGATAAATAAACATATATATATCTTATAGGGTAATTTCATACTGGTAATTACTTATTTACTAAGGATTATAATACGAAAAATCCGATCTGTGTACACCAATGCATCTTTTAACAGTGAAGGTATACGTTTGAAGAATTTGAAGATTTAGAGATTGCTGTGCTCTCACCGATCACTTGGTGCTAAATTTCAGAAGTGCAGCTGTAATTTTGAAAATAGCTAGTGTGCCAGTGAAGTATTGTACTTGTAGTTACATAACGATGTATTTATCTGTGCTAAACGCATTTCGAAATCAATATTTCGTGTAAGAAGTTTGCGCGTTTCTCTTTCTTTTGTTATTCGCGTTTCTTATTTAAACATTATACCCACAGTCTCTATTTTAATAATTAAATGTGAAATAATTGTCATCTATCCCCAGGGACACAGCATATTCAAATTTACCAAATTTGTATCAGTATGTAAATTTTATATTTTGCTAACTTTTATTATTCATGTCCAATATTATTATAAATTGAAATTGCTACTTTATTTTATATCCACTCACGATATGAAAATGCATTTAATGTACGCGCACGCGTGGACACACGCACACAGATGTAGTGTGCTGTCATAAGTTACATTAACTTCACTTTAGATTTGACAATACACACCAGTGTTCCCACTGCTATTACTTTCGTAACAGATCTATTACAATTGGCTCCACGCTATTAACATGTTACATTAAGCGAAAAATCTATTACGTTTTTCATATCGGAGGATGTTCTTTTATTTTGGCCTTAAAAAATTATGATTACGCTGGAAAGAAAATCTATTATTAAAACTTCTCAGCGGTGGCAACACTGGTATAATATACTGTTTATTTGCTCTAGTTTGGTTATTCTATGTGATTCTATGGTCTAGATTGACAGTGTTAAACAACTCCGTTGTATTTGAAGATGTATTTTTAATGAAACTTGAAATTATAAGATTTACAAACGTCGTTAGCATTTCGTATATGCTTTTAACAACAGATGTACCAATGATACAATCAGCAGTTATCAAAATGGAAGTATTTCTGATTGTTTGAAGGTAAAACATATCTAACCTCTGTTATTGTTCATTATAAACTAATGTTTTGTAGAAGAAAATGTAAATGGGGCCATACATCCTGGCATCTGTATGATATAGTTTGCAGTTGATTGGTGTTGCTGTTTAAGTGGAAAGAATTATCGAGGAGGAGGTTCTGCCATGTAGATTCTGTCACTGGAAAAATCTATTAAATCGTCTTGTTGTGCGTGTCTAAATTTCCAGCCCACATTATGTGCTAATTGATGATATCCTTGCTGCAGCTGTCTGTGATGATCTCAATAAATTTTGGCAGTGCGAAGAAATATCAAAACATATTGCGGAAGTTATTTGCACATGATGTGCCAGTGAGAATATCTATAAATTCGTTGTGTTCATAAAATGTATTGATCGAGTGGTTTCAATAAAATCAGTGTGTGCAGTTTTTATATTTGAATACGTTCTGAAGTAGAAAATTAGTATTATGTTTTGGATATGCTTTCATAAATAAAAATCTTATGAGGTAACTAATTTAATGAGGTATTTAAGAGGAGCTGATGCAAGGTGAATAATTCTCGCTTTAATTAAACTTTGTGATAAATAAATGTATAATATATTAACAGCGGCAATTTCGGATCCGAATATGATAGCTTCCTAAAGTGTTGATATATTCCGATCCACGTTGTAGCTTTTCACTCCAAATTCATGTTTTAACGGTCCCACGACATGCTATTGTGTTGACATTTGCGTCTGACTCGGCGAATGACAGATCTGTCAAAATGACATCGGGGATAACCATTTAAAACATACCGCTAAGGATTTATGTTTTGCGCGTTTTTAAAGGATTTTCGCTCCGGTTTTCTGCTCTTTTTAGTTAGAAGAGACCTCGCTGTCGGTCGATTGTCGATTTATCGGGCGAGTTGGCCGCCCTAGAAGGATCACTTTTCAGCCAAAGAATACATCCCTGTGGATCTGACGTTTTTCAAATAGACCTACAATTTACAACAGAAGTCGATTAGAATGAGGTAATTTGTTAAGAATGGAGGCGTACCTACCGTATATCAAACTGCAAATTAATCTGAGAGCTTATAAATGTGCTCTCCTTAACATTAACAGCGGCAATTTCAATCCGAATATCATAGCTTCCTAAAGTGTTGATATATTCCGATTAATAACACACTTTCGCTTCAATTTTCACTTCGTGCTTGCACATTTCACCAATTTTTCAAATCACATTGTGGCTTTTCACTCCAAATTCATGTTTTAACGATCCGAAGACGTGCTGTTGTGTTGTTGACATTTGCGGATCTGTCAAAATGACATCGGATAACCATGTAAAACATACTGCTAAGGATTTATATTTTGAGCGTTTCTTTCTGCATTTCGCTCCGGTTTTCTGCTCTTTTTAGTTAGAAGAGACTTCGGTGTTGGTCGATTGTCGGTTTCTCGAGCGAATTGGCCGCCCTAGAAGCACCACTTTTCAACGAAAGAATATATCTCTGTGGATCTGACGTTTTCCAAATAGACCTACAATTTACAATAGAAGTCGATTAGAATGAGGTAATTTGTTAAGAATGGAGGCGTACTTACCGGTTTTCAAGCTTCCACTTTACCTGAGAGCCGTTTGATATTAACAGCGCGGATCCGGATCCGAATGTGACAGCGTCCGAGATGCGATGTTTTATCGCGATTAATTACCCGTTTTCGCTTCCGTTTTTTCTCGCTTTAGTGTCCACGATGCGTCTGTGATGACGATTACAAACTTCTCGAACCACATTGCGCGTTTTTTTTGTACGAAATGCACGACGATGTAACGGTCCTACATACTGTTGACATTGGAATTTATCGGCAACTGACGCATGTGTCAAAACGGTATAGGGCACTTTTTGCCAAAAACATACCCCGACGCATTCGGTTATCGCGCGTTCTTTTACGTATTTCGCGCCGGTTTCTCGTCATTTTCCGATAGATGAGACTTCCCTGCTGCCGTTCGGCGCGATACACGGGCGACTTCGTCGCCTTATTAATCGCAGATCACCGTTCGAAATTGCGATATTTTGACAATTCGGACGCGTAATCTGACAATTCTCCTAGGCAAATTAGTGGGTATCAGTGGGCATTGGCTGCCCGTCGCCGAAATTCGGAGAAAATGGAAATTTCGAAAAAGATTTACGCGTTTTCCCGCTTTCAACGATGGAAAGTGATGGGCGCGGCCGGGGGCGACGATCGATTCGCGCCTTTCAAAAGCATCTCTCCTTTTAAGTAGCGCGCGTACGTGGAGAATACGCGTTCGAACCATCCGCCAAGAGGCGTCTATGGGGCTAAATGGCGTACGTTCCACGGCCGTCTACATTGGCTGTTCGTTACCCTAAATCGAGAAAAATGGAAATTTCGAAAAAGATTTGCGCGTCTTTTCGCTTTCGACGACGGAAGGAGATCGGTCTAGTCCACAACGACCGTCGTTCGGCGCCCCTCAAAAATATCTCTCCTTTTAGCCCGCGCCCGTACGCCGAGCCTATTCGCGC
The DNA here is from genome assembly GCA_949128085.1 of Cetonia aurata. Taxonomy (NCBI): domain Eukaryota; kingdom Metazoa; phylum Arthropoda; class Insecta; order Coleoptera; family Scarabaeidae; genus Cetonia; species Cetonia aurata. Next base: position 14,645,810 of record OX421889.1, read on the forward strand.
GCAAGGTTTCAAGGGGTTCCGACACTACCCTTACCGGGCACGTCATTTGGGTGCACTTTAGTATTATTAACTAGAAAATCCGGCCGGTTCACCCACCCAATTAATTAGTCGTTCGATGTCCACTGGCTGCACCAACTCTGCAGAAAGTAGAAAGCCAGCGCTCCACTTGCAACGCACCACTTGCGCCCCCACTCGGCAGACCAGCCGATCTGCTGTTGTGTTGACATTTGCGTCTGACAGATCTGTCAAATGACATCGGATAATCATGTAAAACCTACCGCTAAGGATTTATGTTTTGCGCGTTTTTAAAGCATTTTCGCTCTGGTTTCTTGCTCTTTTCAGTTAGAAGAGGCTTCGGTGTTGGTCGAACTAAAAGATTAAAATATATATAAAACGGGTTTTTTTTTTTTTTTTTTTTTTTTTTTTTTAGCTCCCAGTTAGGGGATTCGAAACCGGATCCATTACCGTGTTTGATGAATAACCACCGCGCGTCGCCAGTACGCTAATCTAGTCCATCAAAATCGATTCTAAATTACGGGTTTATATATTATTGTTTATGGGTAATTTGACATTTCACAGGAAAATACGGTAATTCATAATGTTAACCCCCCGATATTATTATAAATTCAAATTGCTAATTTATTTCATACTCACTCACGACATTGAAAATGTATTTAATGTACGCGCCACGTTCTGAAGTAGAAAATCGGTATTACGTTTTGCATATGCTTTCATAAATAAAAATTTTATGAGGTAACTAATTTAATGAAATATTTAAGAGGAACCCATGCAAGGTAAATAATTGTTGTTTTAATTATACTTGGTGATAAATAAACATATATATATCTTATAGGGTAATTTCATACTGGTACTGGTAATTACTTATTTACTAAGGATTAAATTTCAGAAGTGCAGCTGTAATTTTGAAAATAGCTAGTGTGCCAGTGAAGTATTGTACTTGTAGTTACATAACGATGTATTTATCTGTGGTAAACGCATTTCGAAATCAATATTTCGTGTAAGAAGTTTGCGCGTTTCTCTTTCTTTTGTTATTCGCGTTTCTTATTTAAACATTATACCCACAGTCTCTATTTTAATAATTAAATGTGAAATAATTGTCATCTATCCCCAGGGACACAGCATATGCAAAATTTACCAAATTTGTATCAGTATGTAAATTTTATATTTTGCTAACTTTTATTATTCATGTCCAATATTATTAAAAATTGAAATTGATATATACCCACTCACGCAATGAAAATGTGTCAAGAATTAAACCTGGAAATTATCAAAAAATATTCAATTAACAAATTATATTTCTGTTGTTTTTTCTAAACTCCAGTATATTTTATTTATTTTGACATCGTTCGCCACGTTTTAGTTTAAATTTCTTTTTACAGACGTGTTAGGGGATGTTCAGAGAAGGTATGGAAAAAATATAAAAATAACAATAGTTTTGTAACAATTTTTATAAACAATCAAAGCTGACCCTATCCATAAATTGCATAGCATAATTTCTACTATGAACAATGTTTCATTGTTTGATAAAAATATCCTTTGTAAATATTTATTTTTTATTTATACATCCGTTCAACAGAACTTTTTCTTCATTTCGTTGTAATAGAGTTGGCCTGTATCTGCTGTAGGATGAAGATTTATATAATTTCGAAATTGTTATTTTTTTTGCGCTACAGCTCTATGTCTAACGTAATTTTTAACTATTTGACATAAAGTGTAAAGATAATTTGTAAAAATACAATACGCTTTTAGATTTTATACGTAAATAACATGTTTTCGAATAAGAGTAAGGTTTCCTTGTTTAATTTTTTTTGTTTTGTATCTCTCAACAATGAAACCGTTTTTTTCAATTTCACTCACTCTGTCTTATATAAATCTCAAGACAGTAATAATTTCGTTAATAGAATCAACGTTATTTAATTTACTGTGAGTTGGGTCACTTGACTGTAGTAGTTGCTTATTTTTAATTGTAAAACGTTTAAATTTTTTTTTTTGTTTTAGTCATATTATATCTGTGTGTACAACTTGTTCCTTTTACACCTAAACACAATGAAATGGTTTACACAGCATTACTATAAGAATATTCATTCTAATATAACTTCTTTTTAATGGTCCATTCATGTACACATCAATCTAGCACTTATTATTTTTTTTTCGAATATGCGCTTCTTACTTTTTGTTTTATACGGTTTCTGTAACGATGACGCAATGAACTTCTTTGCAACAGTTCACAAATTATCTATGTAAGTATCGCGTCTCATTGAAAAAGATGTGTAATTTCGTAATTTTTGAATTTTCACGCTTCGTATTTTCCTTGCTTAAAAAATCGCACACACTGTATATATATTTTAAATATTGAACGTGGAAATTACCAAAAATATTCGTATATGTGATACTTTAAATGAGTAATATACCGCACACACATAACGAACGAATACAGCTCACAAACCCTCATTTTGGAATATTCTGGTCTGTTATTTCTTAATATTTGAATTAATTTTGCCTTCTTTTTTCGAAACTCACTTAAAAAAAACTCGAGTCATACGCAGAACATACAAAAAGATTAAAATAAAATGAAAAAACAATTTAAAAAAATTAGCGCTAACTTCGGATTCGAACCGGGCCCGTTACCCGTTCATTGCCGGCATTCGATGGGTTCACCGCATTACGCCAAACTCCCCGGTAAAAAGTGATGTTTAAAATCTGATTATAAACTGTGGTTTATTTACCTTGACGTCTACATTTGACAAATGGATTATTATTACATGGAAACTGGACTAAAAAAAGCGGTTGATTTTAAAAATAGACGTACTAATAGCGATATAAAGATGCACTTGCCTTCCTTAAGCTTCAAAATAATGTCAGAGTTTCCATTTGAATGATATTAACCTCTCCAATTGATATGATGTGTACACTTCGAATTATACTTACATATACTGGGCACTTTAATGCGATTTTTCGCTTTGCTGACGTACCTTAGGTCAAAGTCTTTGTAGATTGTTCCTTTTTCGAACGGCATCGCTGCCCCATAAACTACTATTCAGCGTAAAAGTGTGGATCTGACGTTTCAGAAATCGACCTAGAATTTACCACAAAACTGACCTAAAAGAGTGATTATTTTTAAAAATTGATGTACGAATACCTATATACAGATGTACTTTCGGCTTTTCCAACTTCAAAATAATCTCAGACCTTTCCATTTGGCTCGAATGGAGCCTAAAATGCGGGTATGTATAGACATTTCGGCGAGCGATGACAGCTTGCCAGAAACGACCTTATATCTCGGTAAATGATGAATTTCGGTCGCGGTTCGGACTCGATTCGCTAAGGTAACACTTTTTAGAAGAGGTGTTGCATATTTTTCGAAAGATTAAGCTTGTTTTTCTCATCGCAAACATCGTTTAACGATCAGCGGTAAATTTGACATTTGCGTTCTAGCGCCATATTAGACGGAATAAAGGAGAGTCGAACTGGGAAAACGCGGGGTTATAATTTCGCTGCTGGCGCGAAAATTTCGCCATATCGGGTCCAGTTTGAGTTCGATGGGGGCAAATGAGAGTCCCCTAATGGTATTTCCGACATCCGGCCGGCACCCGGGCACCGTTAAATGAACGAATTTTCGCGACAAAGATTAGGCATTTTGACGGTCCGAGTGGGGTATTTTGACACATTTTTCTGGGCAATTTAGCCGCATTGACTGTTCGTTACCCTAAATCGCGAAAAATGGAAATTTCGAAAAAGATTTACGCGTTTTCCCGCTTTCAACGATGGAAAGTGATGGGCGCGGCCGGGAGCGTCGGTCGATTCGCGTCTTTCAAACGCATCTCTCCTTTTAAGTAGTGTTCGTACGTGGAGAATATGCGTTCGAACCATCCGGCAAGAGGCGTCTATGGGGCTAAATGGCGTACGTTCCACGGCCGTCTACATTGGCTGCCCGTTACCGAAATTCAGAGAAAATGGAAATTTTAAAAAAGATTTGCGCGTTTTTTCGCTTTCGCCGATGATAAGAGAGGTCCGCGTTCAGCTCCCGTCGACATCGCGCGCCCCTAAAAATTCCTTCCCCTTTTAGCCCGCTTCCCCTCTCGGAGCCTATCGATTGCGACTTTTTTCGGGAGGCGTACGCGCGCTCAGATGACGTCCGCTACTGTCTAGCACTTTAGTATTAATAACTAGAAAATCCGGCCGGTTCACCCACCCAATTAATTAGTCGTTCGATGTCCACTGGCTGCACCAACTCTGCAGAAAGTAGAAAGCCAGCGCTCCACTTGCAACGCACCACTTGCGCCCCCCCTCGGCAGACCAGCCGATCCGAAGACGTGCTGTTGTGTTGACATTTGCGTCTGACTCGGCGAATGACAGATCTGTCAAATGACATCGGCTAATCATGTAAAACCTACCGCTAAGGATTTATAAGCGCGTTTTTAAAGCATTTTCGCTCTGGTTTCCTGCTCTTTTCAGTTAGCAGAGGCTTCGGTGTTGGTCGAACAAAAAAGATTAAAATATATATAAAACGGTTTTTTTTTTTTTTTTTTTTTTTTTTTTAGCTCCCAGTTAGGGGATTCGAAACCGAATCCATTACCGTGTTTGATGAATAACCACCGCGCGTCGCCAGTACGCTAATCTAGTCCATCAAAATTGATTATAAATTACGGGTTTATATATTATTGTTTATGGGTAATTTGACATTTCACAGGAAAATACGGTAATTCATAATGTTAGCCCCCCGATATTATTATAAATTCAAATTGCTAATTTATTTTATACTCTCACTCACGACATTGAAAATATGCTTGCATATGCTTTCATAAATAAAAATTTTATGAGGTAACTAATTTAATGAAATATTTAAGAGGAACCCATGCAAGGTAAATAATTGTTGTTTTAATTATACTTGGTGATAAATAAACATATATATATCTTATAGGGTAATTTCATACTGGTAATTACTTATTTACTAAGGATTAAATTTCAGAAGTGCAGCTGTAATTTTGAAAATAGCTAGTGTGCCAGTGAAGTATTGTACTTGTAGTTACATAACGATGTATTTATCTGTGCTAAACGCATTTCGAAATCAATATTTCGTGTAAGAAGTTTGCGCGTTTCTCTTTCTTTTGTTATTCGCGTTTCTTATTTAAACATTATACCCACAGTCTCTATTTTAATAATTAAATGTGAAATAATTGTCATCTATCCCCAGGGACACAGCATATGCAAAATTTACCAAATTTGTATCAGTATGTAAATTTTATATTTTGCTAACTTTTATTATTCATGTCCAATATTATTATAAATTGAAATTGATATATACCCACTCACGCAATGAAAATGTGTCAAAAATTAAACCTGGAAATTATCAAAAAATATTTAATTAACAAATTATATTTCTGTTGTTTTTTCTAAACTCCAGTATATTTTATTTATTTTGACATCGTTCGCCACGTTTTAGTTCAAATTTCTTTTTACAGACGTGTTAGGGGATGTTCAGAGAAGGTATGGAAAAAATGTAAAAATAACAATAGTTTTGTAACAATTTTTATAAACAATCAAAGCTGACCCTATCCATAAATTGCATAGCATAATTTCTACTATGAACAATGTTTCATTGTTTGATAAAAATATCCTTTGCAAATATTTATTTTTTATTTATACATCCGTTCAACAGAACTTTTTCTTCATTTCGTTGTATCGTTAATAGAGTTGGCCTGTATCTGCTGTAGGATGAAGATTTATATAATTTCGAAATTGTTATTTTTTTTGCGCTACAGCTCTATGTCTAGCGTAATTTTTAACTATTTGACATAAAGTGTAAAGATAATTTGTAAAAATACAATACGCTTTTAGATTTTATACGTAAATAACATGTTTTCGAATAAGAGTAAGGTTTCCTTGTTTAATTTTTTTTTTGTTTTGTATCTCTCAACAATAAAACCTTTTTTTCCAATTTCACTCACTCTGTCTTATATAAATCTCAAGACAGTAATAATTTCGTTAATAGAATCAACGTTATTTAATTTACTGTGAGTTGGGTCACTTGACTGTAGTAGTTGCTTATTTTTAATTGTAAAACGTTTAAAATTTTTTTTTTTTAGTCATATTATATCTGCGTGTACAACTTGTTCCTTTTACACCTAAACACAATGAAATGGTTTACACAGCATTACTATAAGAATATTCATTCTAATATAACTTCCTTTTAATGGTCCATTCATGTACATATCAATCTAGCACTTATTATTTTTTGTCGAATATGCGCTTCTTACTTTCTGTTTTATACGGTTTTTGTAACGATGACGCAATGAACTTCTTTGCAACAGTTCACAAATTGTCTATGTAAGTATCGCGTCTCATTGAAAAAGATGTGTAATTTCGTAATTTTTGCATTGTTTGAATTTTCACGCTTCGTATTTTCCTTGCTTAAAAAATCGCACACACTGTATATATATTTCAAATATTGAACGTGGAAATTACCAAAAATATTCGTATATGTGATACTTTAAATGAGTAATATACCGCACACACATAACGAACGGTTACAGCTCACAAACCCTCATTTTGGAATATTCTGGTCTGTTATTTCTTAATATTTGAATTAATTTTGCCTTCTTTTTTCGAAACTCGCTTAAAAAAAACTCGAGTCATACGCAGAACATACAAAAAGATTAAAATAAAATGAAAAAACAATTTAAAAAAATTAGCGGTAAGCATTGGTATTTAAAAGCTGATTATAAACTGTGGTCTATTTACCTTGATGTATACGTTGACACCCTGTGATTTAATTATACTTATTTGATCCATTGTATTATTATATTTGATACTATTGTAAATCAGTTAATATTGTATTTCTACTTAACGATCGTTTATTATTGCAATTTGGAAACGATAATGTCGTCTTTACCATTATCAAATACACGTACAAATATTTACTTTCAATAGTTTAGTGCTTTTATCGTAATTATAAATTAAATGTAATCGTATTGCCATTTTATGACACTCTATAGGCGTTTTCTAGCGAGGATACCGCGTTACACATATTCACTTTCAGCGGTCACGTTCGGTCACTGTGACGTTACATTTCGCTCGAATGATATGTTCACTGTGGTACCGGTAACATACAATTCTTTACTAACCTCACTTTTCTGTTTGTTACTTTTGGAAACATGGAATCCGTTAATTTTTTAGTTAATGGTAATAGAATTCAATTTAAAGATTCTAAATCAGTAATAGATTTACTAAAGACTGGTAAGTACAAACACATATAAATTAAACATTCTTGTTACTATAGTCATCTTTTAGATGATGTTTTTACCATTAATTATATTTACGAATCTATCGAGAAAGGCGAGTTGGTGGAATATGGAATCAGAAACACAGAAAATGTTGATATAGTACGCGAAGACGATACAAGCACAATCAATCAATTATGGTCACATAAAGGAAAGCCAACTTCTGTTGACCATAATGCAGCCGAGTTATTGTTGGAGTTACGACAACAGAAAGAAACAAAATTCAAGGACAAAAAGACCTCAAAAATACAGTTGTGGCAGCAAATAGCAGGAGAATTAAACAATCAGGGCTACAATATTGAGCCCTCAAAGGAAGGTGGTGAAAAATGTCGTCAGAAATTTCAAAATCTTTCAAGAAATTATATAAAATTTGTTAGATTTGTGAATACAACAGGCAATGAAAAGAAACAACCTCCGGAACATTATGATAAGTTGCATGAAATATTAGGCAATAAAGATAAAATTACTGTAGGAAATATAAGTGATTCATTAGATATGGATATTCTAGACAATGAAGCATCTACCTCTTCAATGCCCAATGAAAGTAGTGAGGAAAGCAGTTCTACAGAACATGTAACCAGCGAGGGTAATAGATTTAATAAAGTCAAGAAAAGTACTAGGCCTCCAAAGAGTGATGTTGTGACCGTATTAAAGGAGTTTAATGAAACAAACGTGAATATGCAAAAAGAACAATTTGCGATGGTAAATAACTTATTAAAAGAACAGAATAGTTTATTAGAAATCCAAAATCGGCAACGGAACCAACTAATCGAAATTTTTCAAAATGTTATGAAACCACCTACAAAAAAACGAAGAAGAACATCATCATCAGATGAAGATTAGATATATTTAACTTTTGCCTACTGTTGTAGATTAATGTGATACATGTTATACTTAGGATATTGTTTATTTGTTGTTTCTTTTTGTAAAATTCATAGTTTTGTTATATTTTGAAATAAATTAATAGTATATTTAACAAAAACACACATAGCATGGAATAAATATTTTATTTTGATTACAATTTCTTTTTCTAAAACATATCACATATAGTCATTCTCTTTTGGGCCCCATTGTCATCTACAACCTGTTCCTCATAATTTCCTCTATGTTCACGTTCAAAATTGTTAGCTGCATCGAAGTCGTCATGATTAATAAGGCAGAAATTATGTAAAATACAGCAGCATGTAATTATTTTCACAGCTTTTTCAATGCTGTATACATTTACAAAATTAAGAATTCGCCATCTCCCTTTTAGCAATCCAAACACATTTTCTATTACAACTCTGGCCCTACTTAAGGCATAATTATGTTTTTTTTGTTGTTGTGTAAGACGACCATTATCTCTGTAAAGAAGCTACTCAGTTTCATTTACCTAAGAGTTAATTTACTTACCTAAATGGGCTCATCAACCATGTCTTACATGGGTATGCAGAGTCGCCAACTAAATGAAACCTTGTATAGAATAATGTGTCAGCATTGTCTCTAGTAATTTTTCCAATAGATGACTCCTGTAAAATCTACGCATAATAAGATTAAGTTTTGTGTAATCATCATAATTTCAAATTAGTGCTTACACGAGCATCATGTATTGCACCAGGATAACCGACAGAAATATGTGTAAAAATCCTTTCTGTGGTGCATGCTGCTTGGATAGTTATACTGTGGTTGAATTTCCTATCTTGATAGCTGTCATGTTGTTCATACGGTATTTTGCATGTAACATGACAGCCATCAATGGCACCAATTACATCTAAAACAGTTGTATATTGTAAACATTCTTTGACAACATTTATGTCCATACCTGGATACCCACTTGCTTCGAAAAATTGCTGAGCTATTGTAAAACACTCATTATGTGATGGCCACACTATATATTTTTTTAGTAATTTGTTCATAGCACTCACAACATTATTAATTATGGAATGGGCACTGGACAGACTAATATTGAATCGGTCTGCCACTGAAATTATGGTTTCTCCTTTGGCAAGATACCACAACGTTGCCAGCATGGCTTTTTCTGAGGGAATTGGTTCTAATCCTCCCCGATACACTTTCTCATGTAAAATGTTTTTCAGTTCAATTAATAACTTTTCTGATGTCGTCCTAGTCATGCGGAAATGTGAATAAAAATCATAACTCAAGTATTGTGGTATCCATACTTCGAAGAAATCTGGTATCCGTGTATGAAACCTTTTATATTTTATAAAATTGACATAGTCATTGGACGTCTTCGTAAAATTGCTTAATACAATTGCATTAGTTGGATTTCCAGCGAATTCCTCCAATGCACAGTAAAATAATATACTATGTTTCATTTTACTAGTTAATCTACTGGTCTTACGTTTTCCCACATTCATTTTTAATTCTGAGTAATATAACTTAGTATGTATAATATTTAGGCTCTCTATTATTAATTGTGGATCAGCTGTTATATATTTTGACAAGGACAGCTACATTAAAAAGAAATAACACTACATACCGCCCAATGTAACTACCTTGCAAGTACGGTCACTGTAATAGTGTAACCGGAACATACCTGGTATCATAAAATTTTCGCTCGAAAGAGTTGGCGCAACATACCGCACGTGAATACATGTGACTTTTTCTCGCTAGAAAACGCCTTATACGCACGTGCATACATTTCTCTATATAAGATTTTATCGCGAATACAATTGCCAGATACTAAATTGTGAATATCTTGGACGCTATTGAATACGTTATAAATATTATTTAAATTATATATATAAATTTTGTTCTATCAAATATGATGTTAAAAAGTGTACTCGCTATTGATAAACAATCGATCAACTGAACGTACCTATCACCTATCGCTAGTTATGGAACACATCTAACATTAGACAATTTTATGTACATGTCAAACTTGACAGCAGAAATTCTGTTAGTGATACTAAACTACTTTATGTATGATTATGGTTCTATATTTGGCCTCTTAACTTTTGATAGTAATAATTGAAAAGCCCTTCGATGTTTCCACTTAACAATAGGTCCCGAATTTTGTTTTTATATGTCTACGGTACACCGTTTGTCGAGGTAAGATTCTGTTGTGGCTATTAGTACCTAATTATAGCTAATGAAATTAAATTTTACTTTTAGAATATTTTTACAGTAATATTTGATACAGCAAGTTATCAATGATCATATATCCTGCGATACATATTGTATATAGAGATGGCTGTGCTTTTACCGAACCCAACCGCATCCAAATACCAACCTGGGTGCTGAATTTCAGAAGTGCAGCTGTAGTTTTGAAAATAGCTAGTGTGCCAGTGAATTATCGTACTTCTAGTTACATAACGATGTATTTATCTGTGCTAAACGCATTTGGAAATCAATAAAATGAATATTTCGTGTATTAAATTTGCGCCTTTCTTTTTCTTTTGATGACAGTGCATCGAATTTTACATAGGATTAATTTATGGTTATAGTCGCACGCTTCAGATTATAAAATACCTCCAGAGTGTTATGTTTATCGACCTCCTATGGGATATTGTGCCGTTACGATAAGGATTTTTTTAATGACAGACAAAATATACTGGTTCGTTTATAAATGCCTTTATTTATTAATTACTGAAATTCATAGTAAGTAATATAGTTAACTTTTTAAGCTTCAAAACATTGTTTGAAAGTACACATTTATCAAGATTTTCACAATTCCGATTGTTCGGCTCTGTGTACTTCCGATACCAAGATATTTGCGACATTTTGGCTTGATATTTCGTTTTTTTTATGTACCTAGGACCTCATTCTTGGTAGATTATTCATCTCTCGAACGATATCGCCCCCACGAAACCCGCTTTTGAGCGTCAAAGTATGCATCTGACGTTCGGACAAATCGATGTAGTATTTATATCGGTGGTGATCTTAAATTTAAAAATCGAGGTATTAAGAGTAATATAGAGGTGTACTGAACCCTTTTTAAGCTTCAAAACATTGTCAGACCTTTCCAATCGATTCAAATCCAACTTTAAAGGCGGCAATCATTCCACGTGTAGTTAACCGATGACAGCTTGCCAGAAACGACCTTCTATCTCGATAAATGACGAATTTCGGTCGCGGCTCGGACTCGACTCGCTAAGGTAACACTTTTTAGAAGAGATGTGGCATATTTTTCGAAAGATTAAGCTCGTTTTTCTCATCGCAAACATCGTTTAAAGATCAGCGGTAAATTTGACGTTTGCGTTCTAGCGCCATATTAGACGGAATAAAGGAGAGTCGAAGTGGGAAAACGCGGGGTTATGATTTCGCTGCTGGCGCGAAAATTTCGCCATCTCGGGTCCAGTTTGAGTTCGACGGGGGCAAATGAGAGTCCCCTAATGGTATTTCCGACATCCGGCCGGCACCCGGGCCCCGTTAAATGAACGAATTTTCGCGACAAAGATTAGGCATTTTGACGGTCCGAGTGGGGTATTTTGACAAATTTTTCTGGGCAATTTGGCCGCATTGACTGTTCGTTACCCTAAATCGCGAAAAATGGAAATTTCGAAAAAGATTTACGCGTTTTCCCGCTTTCAACGATGGAAAGTGATGGGCGCGGCCGGGAGCGACGGTCGATTCGCGCCTTTCAAAAGCATCTCTCTTTTTAAGTAGCGCGCGTACGTGGAGAATATGCGTCGGAACCTTCCGCCAAGAGGCGTCTATAGCGGTAAATGGCGTACGTTCCACGGCCGTCTACATTGGCTGCCCGTTACCGAAATTCGGAGAAAATGGAAATTTCGAAAAAGATTTGCGCGTCTTTTCGCTTTGGACGACGAAAGGCGATAGGCCTGGTCCGGTGCGACGATCGTCCGGCGCCCCTCAAAAATATCTCTCCTTTTAGGTAGCGTTCGCGAGAGACGCCTATTCCGTAATACTTTTCCAGGGGGTTCCGACACGCACTCTTACCGGGCACGGCATTGACTAGCACTTTAGTATTATTAATAACTAGAAAATCCGGCCGGTTCACCCACCCAATTAATTAGTCGTTCGATGTCCACTGGCTGCACCAACTCGATAGAAAGTAGAAGGTCTGCGTTCTACCTGGAACGCACCACTTGCGCCCCCACTCGGCAGACCAGCCAAACCGTACCATTTTCCGCTGACACGCCATGCTTGCCATCATAACATTTATTGAGATACCAATCTATAGATTGTGGTTGTCGTTTACGCTTTTAATAGAATTAAACCTTTTATATTTTGAATTTTCAGTTTGTTTTGATTTCTATTTCGGTATTTTCAATTTTATTATTTTACTGTTCGCATATTGTTCTTCGTTTATGTGCTAGGGTTTTTAGTGTGGTATCGTTTTAAGTCATACTTACTTTTTGAAATGGTTTTATTAATTTTTAAATTATTCTTGCCGTTTTATAGAAATGGTTCTTAATATTTTGTGCTTAATATATTTTGTTTTGACTGTTGCAATCTAAATTGAAAATTGTTAAAACTGTTAATTTAGGTTTGAATTTTTTTATACTTATCACATACAAAATTGGTAGGAACATGTAATTACAAAAGATAATGTCGCCTTTACCATTATCAAATCCACGTACTAATATTTACTTTGAACAGTTTAGTGTTTTGATCGTAATTATAAATTAAATGTGTGTGTGTGTGTGTGTGTTAAATTAAATGGTATTGCAATTTTATGACACTCTATACGCATGTGCATACATTTCTCTGTATAAGATTTCATCGCGAATACAATTGCCAGATACTAAATTGTGAATATCTTGGACGCTATTGAATACGTTATAAATATTATTTAAATTATATATATAACTTGTGTTCTATGAAATATGATGTTAAAAAGTGAACTCGCTATCGATAAACATTCGATCAACTGAACGTGCCTAACATTAGGCAATGTTATTTACTTGTCAAACGTGACAGGAGAAATTCTGTTAGTGATTATTGTTATACTAAACTACTTTATGTATGATTATGGTTCTATATTTGACCTCTTAACTTTTGATAGTAATACTTGAAAAGCCCTTCGATGTTTTCACTTACCAATAGGTACCGAATTTTGTTTTTATATGTCTACGGTACACCGTTTGTCGACAAATGAGATTCCATTTTTACTTTTAGGATATTTTTACAGTAATATTTGATATAGTAAGTTATCAATGATTATATATCATGCGATACATATTGTATATATATATATAGAGAGATTGCTGTGCTTTTACCGAACCCAACCGCATCTAAATACCAACCTTGGTGCTGAATTTCAGAAGTGGCGCTGTAGTTTTGAAAATCGCTAGTGTGCCAGTGAATTATTGTACTTTTAGTTACATAACGGTGTATTTATCTGTGCTAAACGCATTTAGAAATCAATAAAATGAATATTTCGTATAGTAAGTTTGCGGTTTTCTTTCTTTTTCGATTAGAGTCCATCGAATTTTATATAAGATTAGTTTATGGTTATAGTCGCACGCTTCAGATTATAAAATACCTCCAGAGCGTTATGTATATCGACCTCGTATGGGATATTGTGCTGGTGCGATAAGGAATTTTTTAATGACAGACACAATATACTGGTTCGTTTATAAATGCCTTTATTTATTAATTACTGGAATTCATAGTGAGTAATGTAGTTAACTACTCTTGAAATTAGCAAAATAGGAGAGAACGTGTCTAAATTTCCAGCTCCCATATACAGAAATGGTTCGACGGTTATGTAATTATAATAAATGATATTCTCGGTGCGACTGTCTGTGATGATGCCTGAAACAGATATTATTGGGTATTTCCACCTAAAAAGCCCTTATATACTGTAATGCCTACCGTAACGGGCAAGAATTTGTGTACTCTTTGTATGCCGCATACTTTTATTTCCTGTTTTTATTAATCCGTGCGGGGTACAGTAATTGAAAAATCCTTATCCACCATCTCTCTCGTAATAATGAATGGGTATCAATTGATTTCTTGTATATAACCTATCTAGCGACATGGCTTGGTATCTGAATGGGATAAATAACCTAAAAATATGAAAACGGTCGAAAATAATGATCTGATAACGCTGGAAAATAATATCACATCGTTCTTTCGGCCTTTAATAAGTACGAATGTAGGAGGGTCGTGTTTTGAAAGCCCAACAATTTTCACACAATCTAACAACAGTTGACAATTAGTTTATGGCAGATGTAAATTTCAGTGTGTAAACAGCGCGGGTGGTGTTCGCCATTTTATCACACGACATGCTTGCCATCATAACATTTATTGAGCTACCAATGTATAGATTGTGGTCGTCGTTTACGCTTTTAATAGAATGAAACCTTTTATATTTTTTTTATAATTTGAATTTTCTGTTTGCTTTGGACTGTATTTTTGTCGTTTGTCAATTTATTATTTTAATTTTTCCATATTATTCTTCGTTTACGTGCTAGGGATTTTTAGTGTGCTAGGGTTTTTAGTCATACTTACTTTTTGAAATACTCTTATTAATTTTTAAATTATCCTTGCTGTTTTATAAGAATTGTTCTTATTTTTTGTCCTTAATATATATTGTTTTGTCTGTTGCAATCTAAATTGAACACTGTTAATCGTCCCTGTTTAGATATAGTTGATTAATGTTGTTATTGTTATATTTATTTTTATAAATCAAGTGTTCTGGATGTTTGTTAGAATCGGAAATAAGAGTTCGTTTGTTTATTTGTTATTAAACATAACAAAATGGATGGACCCGCCGATAACGACGCCCACGTAAGTATTGTATTCTTTCTTTCTTTTTATTATTTTTATTTTATGTATATGGAAATTATTCATTTAATGCGATAATGTCGTTTAGCTTTCGTTAATGTATAGTTTTGCAGTGGGCGTTTTTTTTTTAAACGTAATGATTTATCTTTTCTGTTATATTCAGATTGAAAAGAAAATGGAGGCATTGAATGTAGCGGAAGAGGCCGCGGCCCCGGCGGTGGAGGAACCGGCGCCTCCTCCACCGCCCAAACAGGGCGTTAAAAGAAAAAGGTAAGACGGTACATATATATTTCGTATCATTTTAATTTTTTTTTTATCGCAGACCCTCGAAGAGCGATGAGCCTGTCCAGGCGGGCAAGAAAACGCTGACGTTTTCGCGGTGTACGGTTCATATTCACCAATATTAGTGATAATCACTAATATTGGCGAATATGAACCGTACATTCGTCGGTGTAATTCGTCGTTAAAATGTAAGTTTATCGACGTATGTATATTCTCATATGTATTTAATAAATTATGGTTTTTGTAATTTTTTTCAGATTAATAAATGGCGTTGTATATTTAATTTGTATTTTTATTTGTGAATGTTTTCGTTTTGATAAATCTTATTTGTATTTAAAATTTATTGAAAAACAATTGTACTTCTTCAAAGTTATTTGGATAATATAGCAGATTATACTTGTAAACATAATTTTAATGTTTTGATATTTTTTTTTCTACATATTGTTATTAATCTAACTGCTAGCCTAACATAATGATTTGCAGGCTTTGTTATAAGTCACGGGGTCGTGAGTTTAGTTTTCCTCAGAATTAACTATGATATTTGTTTCGCTTGGGAATTGGAATATTAATTAGGAATGTTTCGACCCTGTGGGGATGTCTCATAAGCATCCATCGTTTGGATATATTGAATTGAGTGAATTAGGTTGATGTTTTTTATTAAACGGTACTATTTATATTTAATCTGTAATATTTTCAATCTTTTTGTTTAATTTATTTCAAGTTGGAGCCATATTAATATTATAAATTGCGTTGAAATGAAAAATTCCTTTCTTATACTGTCGCCATTAGTTGACGGTAATTATTTTCATAAATGCTATACTTAAATGTAAAGTATTCAGTAAAATAGTAATAAAAACATGTGTTTTTGCAATATTTTTTTTATTAAAGTACTAATTACAATCGATTTAATAATAAGAAATTAATATAAGAGAGATATAAGTAATAAGGCTTTTTATTTCACTAATGAAATTAGTTATGATTGTAAGATAGAATTAGATATGAAATAATAAAGGGAAATGTTAACATATATTCATAGTTATTGAAAATTGACAATTGTATGTTAAATTTTAATATTATTACTAAACAGTATTATATACATTTGGTAATTCGGAAGAATTAATGCGATGAAAGTAATGTTTAAATGAATATATACATTGATTGAAGTAAGTATCATATATAGTTTATACAATATAAAATAAATAAATCGTCATTAAAAAGTACAATTTATAAAGGAGTTCTTAGATTAGTTTAGTTTTAAAATATACTTCACAAACATATAGAATGTAAATTGTTATGAATGTGATAAATTTTCGAAATTTAGATTATTTAGAAATTATACTTTTCTAATGTATTACATAATTATGGTAATGTTGATAATTTTTAGATTTAACAGTGTCAACAGAGATGATCAAATAATGTTCGATAAAATAGTTAATCATTATATATTATTATAGTTTGAAAGAAAGCGAACTACTATTTTAGGGAATATTATTTGTTAGTTACTACACATCATATATTGTGTTTGTTATATAACATTTACAATAAACAAACTTGCATTACCACGCTGACTGCCGTATAACTGGTATAATATCCTCATGTGTTTTGTTTCTCAGATTTTATGAAATATTGTATGATTCGTCTTACATGAAATAAGATAACTATATAGTGTGGCGTAGGATCCACTGAAAATATAAATATTCGAACAGTCAACGTGTTAAAATTGTTATCGTTTACAATTGCTATACAAAAAAAATCTAAGAAAAATATATTATAGTAATAACTTTTGAATGTTAAGATCTAGAAATATGTTTCTGAAAATAAGAAATAAATTTGTCATTGTCTGTTTAAAGGGAATAGTAATTTTTACCCAATTTAGCGTTCTCCTCTTTTGAATTTCGCAGGACTCGATTCTGTGGTTTTTTCTTTTTTATGAAGACCGTTTTTTCTTATTTTAAACTCAATTAGTTAGTGCTGTCTATTTTCTGATGTCATGTCGTCATTGTATCGATTTAAAGGTGAAGTAATACTTTTTTTTTCTGTTTGTTCTTTTTGTATTCAATACGGAGAATGTTGCAAGTTGCTTCTTTTGGTTATTCTTCTGTCGATTTGTAAGATTCCATCCAATGTGTTTTATCTCCTAATGCGTTGTCGTCATCGAACTGATCTAAAGGAAAAATAGTGTATAAATATATAACTGTAAGTTTTTTATTGAATGTTAAGATCTAGAAATATGTTTCTGAAAATAAGAAATAAATTTGTCATTGTCTGTTTAAAGGGAATAGGAATTTTTACCTAATTTAGCGTTCTCCTCTTTTGAATTTCGCAGGACTCGATTCTGTTATTTTTTCTTTTTTATGAAGACCGTTATTTTCTATTTTAAACTCAATTAGTTAGTGCTGTCTATTTTCTGATGCCGTGTCGTCATTGTATTGATTTAAAGGTGAAGTAATACTTTTTTTTCTGTTTGTTCTTTTTGTATTCAATACGGAGAATGTTGAAATTTCAACCAATCACAGCGTAGCATTTTACGAAATCGACGCCAATTTCCATAGCAACGAGGAATTCAATCAGCTTTTAGTCGTGAAGCAGATAAGACGTATGTTTACCGCCAGTTTTAGTCACTCCTAACCTCACTTAATTTGTTTGAATCTTTTCTTAAAATAATTTTATCCTGAAAACTAAGGAAACAGTTCATGCTGATATTCGCTAACGCGGTTTAAAAGAAAGAATCCTTACCTTAAATAAAAAAATCCAGAAGAATTCCTGAAATCTACCTCAACAACCGACACGAATCCAATTTCCAGCCTGTCCAGACCCCGAATCCAGGACGAAAAGGTTAGTCCGTTCCATAGATACTTTGCGCGACAGAACATCATTTGGATAGCGATAAATTACACCGATATTTTATTTGACCAACGACTGATATTGATTATATCCATAGACTATATCGATCTGTCATTGTAATGTAAGCATCGAGATTCAGGTCGGTAACGTGGACGTTATTTTCATTTGTAAATTTATGGACGCAATGTTTTTTTTTTTATTTTAACAAACATTTTTATTTGAGTAAAGAAACACATTCATTATTGATTGTTTCAATTGTTTTCACAAATCATTTAAACCTTTCAATTAGAGAAATTAATATAGAAATAGTGCCTGAAGAATAAAATTAAATTTCGAAGCAGGGCCATCTACCGAATTATATTAGATAATCTAGAAGTCAAATAAATTTAATTGCTCGATAAATGAAAATCTAAGGTGTGAAATTTTCATTTAAAAGTTATTTTTTTCATAAATATTAACAAAACAACTTATTACCATTCATATTTAATGATTAATTAATTACATCTGTTACATTTAATTTCATTTAGTTATTTTTTACAATTAATAAACATACGTATTATTATTTTTCCTTTGTTGTGTTGTTATAAAAAAAAACCACCTTCCCAAAATTAAGGGACACGATCCCAGCTAAGACCCTGAGAAAGAGAAATCTTAATTCTTAAATGTAGGAGTCCTTGCACCCACGACTCACTACAATATATATATATAGAGATCGCTGTGCTTTTACCGAACCCAACCGCATCTAAATACCAACCTTGGTGCTGAATTTCAGAAATGCAGCTGTAGTTTTGAAAATAGCTAGTGTGCCAGTGAATTATTGTACTTCTAGTTACATAACGGTGTATTTATCTGTGCTAAACGCATTTGGAAATCAATAAAATGAATATTTCGTGTATTAAGTTTGCGCCTTTCTTTTTCTTTTGATTAGAGTGCATCGAATTTTACATAAGATTAATTTATGGTTATAGTTGTACGCTTCAGATTATAAAATACCTCCAGAGCGTTATGTTTATCGACCTCGTATGGGATATTGTGCCGTTGCGGTAAGGATCTTTTTAATGACAGACAAAATATACTGGTTCGTTTATAAATGCCTTTATTTATTAATTACTGAAATTCATAGTAAGTAATATAGTTAAGTACTCTTGAATTGAGCGAAATAGCAGAGAACGTGTCTAAATTTCCAGCCCCCGTATACAGAAATGGTTCGACGGTTATGTAATTATAATAAATGATATTCGTGATGCGGCTGTCTGTGATGATGCCTGAAACAGATATTATTGGATATTTCCACCGGACTTTATTCTTGGGAAATTGTTCGTTTCTCGAAGACCCCCTCCCCCAATACGCGCCTTTGCAGCGTCAAAGTTTACATCTGACATTTCGAGATATCAACTTTGGTTTTACATAAAATTGATGTGACGTAGGGGTAAATGTTGGTGCTGGTGTGTGTGATGATGCTCATGTAGATGTAAATAGGCTGCATTCCAATCTTGTTCGCTGAACAATTTAAACAAAACACCTAATTCATACTTTCCGTAACGCCTCGATAACGGCTAAGAATTTGTGTACTCTTTGTATGCCGCATACCTTTAATTCCCGTTTTTATTAATCCGTGCGGGGTACAGTAAGAATTTGTGTACTCTTTGTATGCCGCATACTTTTATTTCCTGTTTTTATTAATCCGTGCGGGGTACAGTAACTGAAAAATCCTTATCCACCACCTCTCTCGTAATAATTAATGGGTATGAATCGATTTCTTGTATATAACCTATCTAGCGATATGGCTTGATATTTGAATGGGATAAATACCTAAAAATATGAAAACGGTCGAAAATAATGATCTGATAACGCTGGAAAATAATATCACAATAGGAGGGTCGTGTTTTGAAAGCCCAACAATTTTCAAACAATCTAACAACAGTTGACAATTAGTTTATGGCAGATGTAAATTTCAGTGTGTAAACAGCGGGTGGTGTTCGCCATTTTATCACACGACATGCTTGCCATCATAACATTTATTGAGATACCAATCTATAGATTGTGGTCGTTGTTTACGCTTTTAATAGAATGAAGCCTTTGATATTTTTTTTTATAATTTGAATTTTCTGTTTGCTTTGGACTGTATTTTTGTCGTTTGTCAATTTTATTATTTTAGGTTTTCCATATTATTCTTCGTTTACGTGCTAGGGATTTTTAGTGTGCTAGGGTTTTTCGTCATACTTACGTTTTGAAATACTTTTATTAGTTTTTGAATTATCCTTGCTGTTTTATAAGAATTGTTCTTATTTTTTTTTGTCCTTAATATATATTGTTTTGTCTGTTGCAATCTAAATTGAACACTGTTAATCGTCCCTGTTTAGATATAGTTGATTAATGTTGTTATTGTTATATTTATTTTTATAAATCAAGTATTCTGGGTGTTTGTTAGAATCGGAAATAGGAGTTTGTTTGTTTATCGAATATTAAACATAACAAAATGGAGCCCGCCGATATCGACGCTCACGTAAGTATTGTATTCTTCCTTTCTTTTTATTATTTTTATTTTATGTATATGGAAATTATTCATTTAATGCGATAATGTCGTTTAGCTTTCGTTAATGTATAGTTTTGCAGTGGGCGTTTTTTTTTAAACGTAATGATTTATCTTTTCTTTTATATTCAGATTGGAAGAAAAATGGAGGCTCTCAACGTTGCAGAAGAGGCCGCGGCCCCGGCGCACTGTGGTTTAAAATCGATAATATGCGATCGAAATTCAAATTTTCAATTTTCTCCGATGAATGCCAAGTTACGGTAGATTATTCTTGTATTAATAAACTATGTTTTCAACTAGGAATAATACATAATCTATAACCGCAATTGACGAGAACACGTTTCGAACTTAGGTATCTTAAATTGTAATATTTTAGTCATCAAAGCAGGTAATTTTGCCCAGGTTATATACTAAGAACAAATAATAACTTATTTCAAAGGTACATTTAATTTGAAAGTTCTGCCCATTAGAAAAGGATTATAGTAATTAGTAGGATTAGAAGATTAATATTAATGTACCATTAGTACCTACTTTACGAGTCAGGTATTTTTCTTCGAACTACCGTAATTATAAGGTAAATCGTTTAATAGGACAACTCAGGACAAAATAAAATTGCATTAATATTACTCCTTAAATACTAACGATTATAATATTTGTGTCTGTTTGTGCGGCTAGGTGCGGCAAGGGTGGGAGAACGTCCAAATACAATATAAAGGGCACGGATTCTGCTGTAAATAATTAGTTGAAGCACAGTTGACTTATAAATCTGTCCTGTTTCAGTAGAGCAGTTTTGTAAAGTGTTCCTGTTTAACTTTATACTGTTGCAGTTGCATTTTGTGAGTTTTTTGCCTTTGTCCAATCTGAACATGGAGCAAGGATCAATAATCACTCGTATGGATTTACATAATAAGATGATGGAAGTACCGCACGAATCGATTGAATGTAGAAAAAAACGAATTCTAGAGTTCTTAAAGAAACATTTTGGAACAAATAGCGATGACATTGCTACCAAAAGACTTATAGAGTTCACAAGAGAATCGTTTTTCGCACCTTATTATCGAAATTGGAGAAGTGTAGACAGAAAAAATGATCGATTTCTGGAAAAATTCGATGTTTGGCTGCGGGAAGAAATTAGCTTTCCTCATGAAGTTTTACGGTGCCTTCCACATTCCTCGTCAACAGAACCAAGGGGTAGAGGCAGACCCTCTAAAAGCTTTGAAGATTGCTCATTGGTAATGAAACGTCGGAAAACAGAACAATTGCGGAAAGGTAAGTCTGTCGGCGAATTATCATTCGCCACCACAATGGCACTGAGGGCAGTTGGTGATGAAGCGGCAGCGCAACTTCTTACGGAAGCCACCACAACCAGCCCTACAAGAGCTAAGCGAATTTTGCGTGCATGGAAATCAGAAACCAGAACAAGAAATCAGACAATCTATTCCACAGAAGAAGCCCTATCTTTGGTAATTTCTTCTAATTTTACACGCGATCAATATTCAACCTTAAGAAGCGGAGCTATACGTCATGGACATGATTTATATCCTCCGTATTATAAAGTTCTTGCCACGAAAAAACAGTTTTATCCAGAACAAATAACAATAAGTGAAAAAAAATGTGAAGTGCCTCTACAGGACTTACTCAACAAAACATGTGAAAGTATTTTGAAATGTGTGGTCATTGACACAACCGACACACGGTCATTACTTTTAATCTCCAAGTGGGGATTTGACGGAAGTTCGGGTTACACGTCTTATAGATACCGCACTGAAGATACACCATGTGCAGAGGTCAGCCTTTTTGTTACTTCTTTGGTACCTCTTAAACTTATAGATGTGAATTCAGAAGAAATTGTATGGAAAAATCCACGAACTTCATCTAAAAGATATTGCCGCCCATTAAGACTGCAGTGGGTACCTGAAACTTCAGAAGTATCAATCGTAGAAGAAGCGTGTGTTAGCAGTGAAATTAACCGTTTAGTGCCTTATCAATCGCCAGTCGGGCCAATAAATTTTAAATTATCCTTAACAATGGTTGATGGCAAGGTGTGCAACGCATTGACAAATACGGCTAGTATGACGTGTTACATTTGTAAAGCTCGAATTTCACATATGAATGATATTGTGTCTGTTCGCGAACGACCAGTTGAAAAAGAAACATTGAAATTTGGTCTGTCTGTGTTACATTCCTATATTCGATGTTTTGAATGCTTATTACATATAGCATATAGACTTGATTTTAAAACATGGAAGGTATCCAAAGATAATAGAACCAAATTTGAGTCACGAAAACGGCTTTTGCAAACCGAATTCCGGCAAAAAATGGGACTTCTAGTAGATATTCCTAAATCTGGTTGTGGAAACACAAATGACGGCAACACAGCGAGACGTTTTTTTGCTAATCCAGATTTGTCAGCAGCGGTAACTGGAGTTGACAAAGAATTAATTCACCGGTTCGGAATCATTTTGAGGACTATTAATAGTGGTTATGAAATAGAACTTGAAAAGTTCGAGCAGTATTGCCTGAAAACAGCCCAACACTACACGTTATTATACAATTGGTATATATGCCACCTTCTGTGCATAAATTACTAATTCACGGACCTATCATAGTTGAAGAAGCCTTACTTCCTATTGGTGAACTTTCAGAGGAAGCCCAGGAAACAAAGAATAAAGATATAAAAACATATCGCCAGAGCCACACAAGAAAGAGTAGTCCAACGAAAGTTAACGAAGATTTGTTCCACCGATTAACCCTTAGTTCTGATCCATATTTGAGTTCGTTTGTTTTCAGCAAAAAACAACGCACACAAGTACACGGAGAGATGCTAGAATTGGTAAAATTTAGTGAAGAAGATAACGAAATTCTCTCACAGGATGCTAGTGAAGAAGAATGGGGTGAGGAAGAAGAGCAAGATTTTGACGACGAATTTTAAATATTGCATAAGTTGGTGTACAAGTAACTTGTATTTCATGCAAATACTACATTTTTACATCAATATTAATTTTAAATTTCTTTCCTCATAATCTTACCCTCTCTCAGGGGTTGTAAACTAACACTCACTTAAAAATTGTTATAACCAGCATATTCTGCAATATACGAAACGCATATATATATCTGTTGGTTAGAATTGGGCAATTATTTTGAAAGTTATGAATTTCGATCGCGTATTATCGATTTTAAACCACTGTGCGGCGGTGGGAGAACCGGCGCCTCCTCCACCGCCCAAACAGGGCGTAAAAAGAAAGAGGTAAGACGGTACATATATATTTCGTATCATTTTAATTTTTTTTTTATCGCAGACCCTCGAAGAAAACCGAGGGACAGACGGCGGGCGCGAAAACCCATACGTTTTCGCGTTGTACGGTTCATATTCACCAATATTAGTGATAATCACTAATATTGGTGAATATGAACCGTACATTCGTTGGTTTAATGGTTCGCGTTAAACGTTAAAATGTAAGTTTATTGACGTATGTATATTCATATGTATTTAATAAATTATGATTTTTGTAATTTTTTTCAGATTAATAAATAGCGTTGTAAATAGAAACAGATAACGTTGATATCGGCTCATTTAAGAGTGGACGAACTAGTGAAGATAGTTTTAATGGGAAAGAAGTGAAGAGTATTAACGGTATTGGCGATGATTCAAATGGAATAGAGAAAAGAAATACAAAAATTTACACTCAGTTGACCTCATTAGACATTACTAATACTGAAGCTTGTCTTATCCCTGACTGGGAGGAAAAATCATTATCAGAACCCTCAATATTTCAATATTCTTCATCTTCTTTCGTTCCTTCAACGATACCAAGCGATGATAGCAATAGTGTCGAGATAAAACTACAAAAACCTCTTGCAGTAAGATTTGATGGAGAATTAGCTTTAAGTCAGAGTATTGACGCCAATGCTGACTTATCAGCTACTTCAGAACTACAAGAAAAACCATTTTCATCAACTTTTTTAGATAATTATATACAACAATCTGAAAATAAAAAGAATAACAAGAAAACAATTTGCAAATTTTGTAAAAATAGTGTGACAAATTTTGAAAGGTATTTAGAACGCCATCACGGAAAAGAGAAAGAAGTAGAAGAGCATTTAAATTTACCGAAAACTTCAAAAGAAAATAGAACTTCTCGCAGAAACATCATAGTTTTACTCCGGTTTGAGACACAATTCGAAGAGTTTGTTGACAGTGCAAAAAGCGATACCAATAAACTGCCTTGTGTACACTGTAAGCGATTAGTTAAGCCATCATACTTAAGGCGGCACTTTAAAGTATGCGTAGTTAAGCCTATAAATAAAACCGGTCCAAGAGTGCAACATTGCGCTCAGTCACAGACTCTTTTGGCATGTGCTGCCGACTTCAGCAACACCGAAACAGCGCTACGTGTCAAAAATGAAATATTTTCTAAAATGAAAGCTGATGAAATCGGACTGGTAGCAAAAAAGGACGCACTTATTCGACATTACGGTGAGAACTATGTGCAAGGTTACTAATAGAAATGCGTCGTCGAACAAATAACACAGTGTTAACATTTTTTGATATGTTAAACCCACTTTTTTTTTTTATTTAATCGTTGCTAGCTATAAAACAATTAGCGGCTATGAAGAAGAGAACAAAAAGTTTAAAACACAAGTTTTGCTATTCACATGGGCACTACAATGATGCAGGTTTGTAATTTATGTAGCCATTTGATACTGAAAGGGATGTTTAAATGCGCTTATGTGGAAGAAAAATTAAAATATGTCAAAAGACTGAAACACATGTTTGAGACTCAATGGAATTGTGAAATATCTTCATTAGCAATAAAGGATTTGGCCGAAAATAAGTGGAATAAACCTATTAGATTACCGCTCACTAAAGATGTCATTAAATTTAGAGATTATGTTATCCAGGTTTCCAACGAAAATGTTGATGCTCTACAAATTGGTAAATCAAATAGAGAAGCATTTAAAGTATTGATGGAAACCTCTTTGTGTTTGACAATTTTATTCAATAGAAGAAGAATTGGAGATGTTCAGTATGTTCATGTAGAATCTTACCTCACAAATTTTGAAACTATAGATCAAAAAGAGTTTAGCAATGTACTCACTGAATCAGAAAAGGTATTGACCTCCACCTATAAAAGGGTTGTTGCTGGTGGGAAGGGAAGCCGAGCAATAACAATACTTTTTCCCAAAAATCTTCAAAAATATATCGATTTATTACTGGAAATTAGAAAAGAAAGTGACATAGTTCCGAACAAAAATCCGTACTTATTTGCATATCCAGGGATAGAAAATCAATGGATAAAAGCTGATGTGGTAATCAGAAAATAAGCTAATGTTTACCTGAAGTTGTTGCAGAATTTTTGTCTGGGTTTTAAAACGCATCATTACCCTATACAACATACGGCACGTAGTTCATGTTACCTGAATTGTATATAATATGTACACCTCCCACCGTGTGCAGCCTTTACAATAATTCAGCGTTGAATAGCCCGAGGTACGGCAACACTGTTCATTTCGTTTACTTATTTTCGTTGTTCGAAAAAATTTCCTGGTAATATCGGATCCATAACGAAAACAAAAAAACATTTTTACGGTTATTTTGACGTTTCGCTAATGTGGATGTTGGCTTTTTAAAAAATTATGTGTGGTAAAAACTCTAAAGAAACATATTTTTATCAGTAAATATTCAAACTTATAGATCATGAAATCAAAAGGTGTAAATATTTATTAATAAATAAATATTTATTAATAAAAATATTTCTTTACAGTTTTTATCACACA
Organism: Cetonia aurata; assembly: GCA_949128085.1. Classification (NCBI taxonomy): domain Eukaryota; kingdom Metazoa; phylum Arthropoda; class Insecta; order Coleoptera; family Scarabaeidae; genus Cetonia; species Cetonia aurata. Next base: position 14,672,246 of record OX421889.1, read on the forward strand.
ACTTATGAAAAGCGTAATAGTTAATTCGCATAATTGTAATTTCCTGGAAATGCGAAAAACATATAGGTACGTATTATTACTTTCCTTGCTAACGACATTTTCAAAAAGTGACTGCTAACCAAAAAAAAATCTTAATCCTAAACATTGCTTAATTGATGTTTTTTGAAATAACTAGGTACTATACTGTACTATATTTATTATCGAGCTAGAGCAATAGTAACGCGGTAATAGCTTATTGTGTTAGCTGGGTGATATCTGGCAGCTCCCGACACGACACAACTTTAGAATACGGTAGTGACAGATGATAATATTTTTCTGATATTATTCAGTAAGTAAGTATATTAATAAGTGGAAAGAGAAATGTTATTTATAAGATTATAATTTATAGGTGTTTTATTTTTTGAGAAAGGCGTTATTATCATCTGTTACGGCTGCCACTCTCATATTATGAAGTCGTGTTGTATGAATCGGAAGCTCGTAGATAAAACGTAAAGAAGACAAGGAGCTGTTCGGTCCCTTTCAGTACTCCAGTTCGATAATAGATAAATTATAGTTAAGTAATTGTAGTTAACAATTATTTTATTTGAAATTGTAGTGCATAATTTTTGACAATTAAATTGATTGTAATTGGCTAACAAAGAGCGAGAATTGCTTACCCACATTTTATTAAATCATATTTCAATACTCTGTTGTGGCTCTTAAAACAATTGTGCCTACTACTTGAAGAAATAATTATATAATCTGTAATTTTCTTTAGTAGGTGTAAGTAATTTATTATGCACTGCATTACTCAGCATTCAACCTACTCTAATCTAAAGCGATATGGGAAAATCTTTCTGGTCTGTTATACGGTAAAGTCTAATAATAATAGATATATATATATAATAAAGTTTTATATAGCGACAACCAACAACGTGTTGTCTAACCCGATTCTGGAACTCTACCTGCAACAGATCCGTGAAAGAGTAAAAAACAAATTGCTCGTTAAAATCAGTTTTACCTAATAATTGTTCTATCTACATTATTTTGTTCGCTTATTTTAGAGTTTGGACCGTTTGAATTTAATTGGGAGGCGATATTTTTCAGAACGTCTACCCTTTTATTTTGAATAATCGTTATTTTATCGCTATCACATTCTTTGCCTTTTGGTACAGATATTCCATAGCACTGCTTATGTAAGCAATCTAAAATATCTTTTTACAATCTGTTGTCTAAAATTTGCAAAAAGGTCACTTTTTTACCTGCTGGACATAAGGAATTTCAAATGAGTTGATCTGAGAATCTGGGGAAGAGGATTTTATTATTGAATTGCAACTTATCTCAACCTCATCCTCATAAGGAGGTATTATTGTTGGATAACTGTTTTCATTTATAGATGGTATAATTATATACTGGAAACTACTTGTGTCAATATGTTAGTGTTCTGTACTGACTGGGAATGCAAATCTATACGAAACGGTAATGCATTTTGCACAATAGTATATGTTGGTTCTGTGTTATTTTATTTACGTTTGCCACAATTTCAGCTGATGCAGACTCTAATAAGTTGTTATAAAAAATTAAATTTTACTGAGTATTTCATAGTAGTTAATCTCACATTTTTGACATTAACTGCATTGTTCTCTAATAATTCCTTTTCTTCTTTACGCAGCTCTATACAACGACTTACGCTATTATCAGAAACCTAAAACATATAGATAATAATAATAATAATAATAAGCTTTATTGTCATTTACCATAAGGTATAGACATTGTCATTAAAAAGGTACATAACAAGTGTAAAAAATTTTAAGTACAACATGTATACACAGCATACTACTACTATATTTTTAGCTCAAGAAGAAAAAAATATATCGCATATCTGTTTATCGCAAGCAACGTACGTTAAACAGATATGACTTGTCGGAAGTGAGAAGAGCTTTTAAAACAAAATACAAGACATAAAACAAATATGTATATGTACGCATATATATATATATGTAAATTATAAAACAATACAATCCATTAAACCATACTTAATGATACACAGCTAGGCTGACCCGAGTATAAAGTGGAAAATTACAAAAACAAAAAAAAAAAATATATATTGTTTTATATTATTTTTTAAAGAAATCGTCTACATTATAACAAGTTTTCATGAGTAGCATTGCCTTTAATTTCCTTTTGAATTTATACATATTGGCTAGTTTAAAATCATTCGGTAACGTGTTATAGAATCTGCAACCGCTATAGAAAACATTCCTCTGATACAGAGTAGTTGTGTGCCTATCTGAGCGTAAAAGAGATTTTGTTCTTGTATCGTGTACATGGTTATTTTCATTTTTACTAAATATACTGTAGTTTCTATGAACGAAACAGCACACACTGTAAATATAGGTATCAAAGACCGTCATTATTCCGAGTTGTTTAAACGACTCTCTACATGAGTCTCTTGCTTTTAGTTTGTTTATCAAGCGGATGGCATATTTTTGAAGAACAAAAATCCTCTGGACATGTGAGCTTGATCCCCATAATGCAATTCCATAACGCATACGTGAGTAAAAGCAAGAATGATAAACTGTTATTAGGATGTCCAGGTTACAAACATCTCTAAGTGTACGCAAGGCAAAACATTGTTTCCTCAGGTTGACCGCGAGACCATGAATATGTGTTTCCCAAGTCAAACATGAATCCAACGTTACACCAAGCAGCTTAACTGTTGTGTCTAATTTGATATTATTATGTACATGAGTTACTAAATTTAAATTTGATCTTAAACTTTTGAAATGTACCGCCACCGTCTTGCTCTCGTTTAATTTTAAAACGTTTTTGGTTGACCACAATAATATTTGATTATACACACATACAGCAAGGTTTACCACATCTGTTAAAGAATTTGTTTTTAACAAGAAGTTTGTGTCGTCTGCATAACATATAACTTTTAAATTGGGTATGTTTGATTTTTCTAAAAATTGAAATAAATCATTTGTATATATAATGTATAAAAGTGGACCTAAGATAGAGCCTTGCGGGACTCCTGCAGTAATCTGCATGCTTTCGCTGACATGTCCACCTGGCAGTTTCACACATTGAAATCTATCTTTGATATAACTCTTTAATAAGTTTAAAGCTTTCCCACGAACCCCATAGCGTTGGAGTTTCTCTAGTAATAGGTCATGATTTACACTATCAAAAGCACCAGAATAATCGACAAACAGACCCAAAACATTTAATTTTTTATCTATTCCATTTACTATCCCCGAAACAAACTCAAAAAGAGCTGTGTCTACTCCCTTGGAGTGAACAAAGCCATGTTGGCAATGGGAAAATAATTTATTGCAGTTGAAAAAATCTACAAGCTGCTCATACACAGCTAATTCAAATAATTTTGCAAAAGTAGATAGTAAACTAATAGGTCTATAGTTTTCAAGTAATGCTGGATTGTCTTTTTTATATATCGGTTGAACAATGGCCAGTTTAAGATCCGATGGATACAATCCATTTTCAAACATAAGGTTGATTAAAAGGGTTAAAGGCAATAATAATGATTCACTTACAGATTTGACAAGGTTATTTGAAACGTCATCATATCCACTTGAGTGTGAGGAGTTGAGTTTATTTACATATACATATCCCTAATATTTTGGCTTTTACTTGGACCGGGTAAAAATATTTTTCAACAAAAACAATTCTTGATCGAAATTAACCCATTAGTGCCCATTGTACTCGTATGAGTACGGCAAACACATAATTGAATTTTGTATCACTGGCGACATCTGCATGACAATAGCCACATTTGGCACCCATTTGCATTTCCTGTACATTCACAGAGACCTGTGCTAGGGTGCAGAACTACCATGCAATGGTTTGACATTAGCCAATAGACTCGTTTCTATGCGATACGATTACTAACCTATTTTTTCTTTGCTACGCTCGCGTCAAATAATTCCCACAAGTTCTTGTTGTGATATCAAGTGATTCTAGTGTGCTGAACAGGTAAGCAAAAGCCAATTTTATATTCTGATATATACAGTAATCCCTTGACATTCGCGGATTTGATATTCGCGAGTTTTGATTATTCGCGATAAGTAAAATGCGGAGAAATTCGACATTCGCGACTTTTGGACTTGACTATTCGCGAATAAAGAGTAAAAAATGTAAAAATCAAGTAATAAACATGGTGAATTTGTAAAAAAATAGATACGTTATAGTTTAGTAATGTGTTAAGTAAATGACAAGCCTACCCGGTAAAAAACCTTCTAAAAATAATGTGCAGGTATATTCATCCCATAACACTTTAGTACCTAAGAGAATAAATAATAAACAGAATTTTCTCTCTCTTGTTTTTGTTTACCACAGGTGTACGCAATTTTATTCCAGAAATATGCTGTGTAACAGCTGCACTAAATGTAAGTTTCGCTACATTCTCTTAGTTTTCAATTTGATTTCGTTTAAGAAACATTTGCCTGGAAATAGTACACATGCAATGGCTTCTTTACCGAAGCGGAGAAAAACCGTAATGTCGCTCACGGAAAAAGTTAAGGTGTTAGAAAAGTTGCGCTCCGGACAAAGTGCGACTGCTGTCGGGCGATTTTTCAACGTTAATGAGTCAACAGTGCGTTCTATAAAAAAAAATGAAAAATCGATCCGAGAGAGTATCGCGGCTAGTGCTCCTGCCAGCGCGAAAATTGTTTCTCAAGTGCGAAATAAATCTCTTGAAGAGACAGAAAATGCTTTAAGCGTTTGGTTGGAGGATATGTCTCAGAAGCATGTTCCGATCAGTTCTGCTCTGATAAGAGCTAAGGCTAAAAAAATATTCGATCGTATAAACCAAGATTCTGATTCACTGTTTGACTTCCAGGCCAGTAAAGGTTGGTTTGAGAATTTCAAAAAAAGACATAATTTGCATAATTTGAAAGTGACTGGCGAATCGGCGTCTGCTGACCATGAAGCAGCAAGAAAATTTCCCTCCGAACTTAAAAGAATAATTCAAGAAGGGGGATATCTACCGCAACAGGTGTTTAACGCGGATGAGACGGGATTATTCTGGAAGAAAATGCCGAGTAGGACTTTTCTTTCCAAAACGGAACAGTTAGCTCCAGGCTTCAAGGTGGCAAAAGATCGAGTTTCTCTTCTTTTGTGTGCAAATGCCTCGGGTGATATTCTGATAAAGCCGATGATGATATATCGCTCCCTAAATCCGCGAGCATTGAAGGGAAAAAATAAAAATCAGTTACCCGTTTTTTGGAGAGCAAATAAAAAGTCATGGGTCACCGGCGTTTTATTCCAGGAGTGGTTTAATGATTGTTTTATCCCTGAAGCAAAGAACTATCTCGCCTCTCAAAACCTTGACTTTAAAGTCCTTTTATTAATAGACAACGCACCTGCACATCCCTCTACTCTCGTGGGAGCTCATCCGAATATCAATGTGATATTTTTGCCCCCAAATACGACGTCATTAATTCAACCCCTGGATCAGGGGGTAATTGCAACATTTAAAACTTATTACACCAGGCGATGTTTCAAGCGAATTTTAGAGTCGATTGAGCATAATTTAGAAGAAACAGTGATTTCCAGTTGGAAAAACTTTCACATAGCGGATTGCATTGCAGATGTCGACGCCTCACTGAGAGATTTGAAGATAAGTTCTATTAATGCATGTTGGAAGAATCTTTGGCCGGAAGTGGTTGTTAAAGGGAACCACTTTTCGCCTATAACAAATCAAGAAAAAGAGATCATGGAACTTTCCCATCAAATCGGAGGTGATGGATTTGAGGATATGACCCTAGATGAAGTGCATGATCTAATAGAATCTCACGGAAACGAACTAACCGAAGAAGAGCTAATCGAAATGATGGACGACAAACAACAGGACCTCGAAGAAGGTGAAGACGAAAAGGAGACGGATGAGATTTCAGGCAAGCGTTACCGCATTGTATTCTTTTATCTTTTTTTAACAGTTTTTTACCCCAGGGAAGAAGTTGTCCTCGAAACATCTAAGAGAAATTTTAATGTTAAAACAACAGTTTGTTGAAAAAGTTATTGAGTATGATCCTTCCCTGATTCGAAGTTTGAAGATTAAAAGAGAAATCGAGGCTGCAATGACTCCGTACGTTGAACTTGAAAAGTTGCAAAAGCAATCGGCCAAACAATCACAGATTACTAATTTTTTTTTGCCTCAACAAGTAAAAACTAATGAAATTATAATTATATGTTAATTAAAATATGAGTTTGTAAACTTTGTATGTAAACGTAACAAAAAATATATACCTATATTACTAAACCGTAGACAAATCACATATGTTTTGGATCATTAGCTACTTTCGTGGAACGTAACCCCCCTATTTACACAGGAAGATATACTCAACATTCGCGAAGTTTTTCTGGAACGTAACCCTCGCGAATGTCAAGGGATTACTGTATTTCAATTTTATTATCTGTGAATTTCGGTGTCATTATGTTTGTCAAACATTGTTGTACTCGGATGAGTACAATGGGCTAACGTGTGCCACATAAATCCCGAGTATAAAAAATCCGCTCATATGTTTACATTGTGGCATTTTTTGCAGTGCGATGATGGAAGACACCGATTTTCCGACCATATCAGCAAGTTCTTTTTATGGGACGAGGTATACGAACTTATTTGCAGCCGTCGCAGATATAGATTCTTCTGAACGCTCTGGTGATGTTGATGTCGTAATTCTTCCTCCTCCAGTCGATTGTCAAACCGACGAAGAAGATATAGACGAAGACGACCTCCAAGGCCAAGAGTCACTTCCCAGTGATATTCCTGGCGAAGTTGAAGTTCTATGGCATGAAAGTGACAATGTTTTCGAGGACTCAGACAGTGAAGATGACGTCCCTCTTTCAGTAGGATTATCTCGCAACGGAAGCCTAAGGATTCCGCGCGCTAATACGCCGAAAAAAACAGAGCCAAAATGGACGGATCAAAACGTAAATATGAATATCCACGGTACCGCGGGCAGTTTTGAACGTCAAGCTATACTCAAAAGCGAGTTAGAAGAGCTAAATCTTGTTGAGGTTTTTGAGAAAATTTTTGATGACGATGTTGTAAGTCTAATTGTAGAACAATCGAATTTGTACTCGACACAGAACAACGATCATAGTTTTTTTGTTTCTAAGACTGATATAAGAGTTTTTTTGGGAATCCTGCTACTCAGTGGATACCATGAGTTGCCCCGAGAGAGACTTTATTGGAGCCTTGATGAAGATCTTCATGTTCCACTTGTCTCTGAATCAATGTCAAGGAATCGCTTCTAGCCCGTCCGATTCGGATATAAAGATTGGATGTTGTGCAGCGCCTCCGGGTACTGCTACTCATTTGACACGTACTGTGGTAAAAGTAACAACCCTGGGGAATTGAGGTCTATGCCTTTGGGGTCTAAGATCGTTCTGGAACTTCTACATGCTCTCGCAGTGCCTTCGGATCATGAGGTTTTTTTTGATAACTTTTCACCAGTTATGAATTAATGTCTCTTTTGCGAGAAAAGAACACTCGTTGCACAGGAACTGTAAGGGAAAACCGTACAAGACGATGCCCCATCACTGAACCGAAACTTTTCAAAAAAAAAGAACGTAGTTCTTACGAAATAAAGTACGACGACGAATGCAAACTACTCTTTGTTCGCTGGAAAGATAATAATGTGGTTACTATGGGGACAATTATGATAGGGTAGAGCCTTTGGGCAAAGTGAAACGCTGGTCCAAATTAGAAAAGGCAAAAATTGATGTCTCCCAGCGTTTGCTTTTCCAATCATACAACCGCTCCATGGGTGGGGTTGACATGTTAGATCAGTGTGTGAACACCTATCGTATAAGTATACGTGGCAAAAAATTGTGGTGGCCATTATTCACACATATGGCAATGGTGAATTTTTTGAGATTGTACCAACTGGCAAATCCTGACGAACGAGTGGACCTGCTCGCTTTTCAGAGATATGTGACGCGTCACTATCTGCGTTCTTTAAAAAAATCGACTACCACCAAAAGGAGGCCTTCGACTAATGTTCCTGAGAGTATACGAAAAAGCGACAATGGACACTTTTCAAAAAAACTTGACAAGCAGGCCAGATGTATCTTATGTCACTCCAGAGTGAGATGGGCTTGTAGAAAATGTAATGTTACTCTTTGCATAGAACGTGAATGCTTTGCGGTATATCACACCTAAGCCCAGTGTACTCAATTGAGTACATATATATAACTTTTTTTTTATAACCTTCACATCATCATTGTCCTATTTCGTTTTCTTCAAAATAAAGTTTTGACATGGAATATTCGTGTTTTATTAAAATTTTTCAAAAAAATGTCGTGGGCGTTAATGGGTTAATTTATTACGTCATATTTTAAAGGTACGTTTCGATTTTTTCATTAATAACGACATTTACTAAAAATATATATGAGTATAACGATTTTCTATGAAAGTCGGCATTATATAACGATTTGTATGCAAAATGTTCAATTTAAAAAAGAATATGTATAATATAGCGAATTATCATGAAAAATATGCAATTTATAATGAATTTTAATCAGAAATGCGAAATTTGTGATGAGTTTCACTCTTAAATGTGGATATAAATATGTACGATACTACCGAAATTGGGTCAATTACTTCGCAATGGCACTCTCTATCGTCTTACTCACGAATATCGCCCTTTGCGGAAGAAGAAATTGTGAATATGTTCGGCGGAGTGTATACGCATTTGATATGTCTAAAATATAATCGGAATATGTTCGAGATTTGTATTGCGAACAAAGTTATTAGTTTAATATTGACGGAGGACAATATTGATGGAAATATCGATCATGTTATAGCGAATTGAATAGTCATGTCAATATTGTCTGATTTTGGTAGAAAATTATATCTTATGTCATTTCTGAAAAATCGTTTGTTAGTTTTTGCGCCCTATATATTAATATTTCCTTTAATATTAGTTTCTAATTGCACATTGTAAAAGTCTCTGTCGGAAAACTCAAATCCGCACTGGAAAACGTTTCTAAATTCATAACAAGAATACTGGACAACTGTTCTCACGTGGTGTATATAGCAGTACTATTGGACTATGTCTAAAGGGGAAATAGTATCTGTTAGCATAATGTTTAAATTTATGAAAATTCGTTTGTTTAATTAATTTTAATACAAATTATATATGGTTTTGAAATGGACAGAATGATAATAAGAATATGGAATTTGAAGCACCTGAACCGGCGACGCCGCCGGTGGAGCCGGAGCCGGCGGCGCCAGCGGTGGACCCGCCACCGGAAGTGGCCACGGCGGCTGCCCCGTGGCAGTGGAGGGGGCGACGCCGTGGTCGCCGTGGAGGCCGGCGGCGCAACAAAAATACGTAAGGTTTTAAAAAAATTTAATTACTATATATCTAAATAATCTATATTTGTTACAGCGCGAAAATGATCAACAATTTCAAATTTTTCAAAGGAGCGCATGCTCATTTTAATTAATATAGTAAGTTTATAATGTATTTTAAAATGTTCTATGCTTATTATTTGGTTTTTTTCAGCTACTACAATAAAAAAATTGTTTTTTTTTTTTGTTTTTTTTTCATAACATGTTTGCCAGGTGTTTGACGTTTGCTTGATAGAAGTGTGCTATTATCGTAATTCTATTTTTTGTATTTGTATATTTGAATAATAGTTATTATTTTATATATTATGCCAAATATCCTAAGTTATAGTTTCAATATCTATATAGTACTGCCCGTGTATGTAAAGGAATTACATTACAGTAGTTTAAGAAAGTGTATGAATGTCGGTGTAATGCCATTAAATAAATGCTTTCCCGTTAATCACTGTAATTAATATGAAGCAATTTTTATATTGAAAATTTTACCGCGTGTAGGATATAAAATCGGTATCTCTAATGAAAAACATATTCATTGCGTTTGTGTAATGTATTTTATGCTATAAGTGATACTAATTTTCTTTTTTAATTTATTCTTTGACGAATGTATAGAATTGGTATTTGCATCCAGAGTACCTATATAGACGAATTGCTTTATTAACGGATGGATTTACCGATTATATTTTATCACTATTTAACCAATATCCTAAACAACGATGTAGTTTAAATAGTGGATCCATCGATAAATGTAGCAATTCGCGGTATATATAAGGCATATGTTATACAATGGTACGACTATAGAAATATAAAATGATATTTCAATGTTTACCATGAAACAAATAATAAAGTGTAAAATACGTAAGTATAAATGAATTTTAATAAGAAATGCGAATTTTATGAGTTTCACTGTTAAATGTGGGTATAAATATGCACGATACTACCGAAATTGGTTCAATTACTTCGCAATGGCACTCTATCGTCTTACTCACGAATATCATCCTTTGCGGAATAAAAATTGTGAATATGTTCGGCGGAGTGTATGCGCATTTGATATGTTTAGAATATAATCGGAATATGTTCGAAATTTCTATCGCGAACAAAGTTATTAGTTTAAAAATTAGTTTTAAAGAAGATTCTTTTGCTTATTTAATTGTAATACAAATTATATATGATGTTACAATGGACAGACTAATCAAGATATAAGAGGTGGAGGTCCCGGCGTCGGTTGCTGCTGTAACAGTGGTAGAGGCGCCGTCAGTGGAACCGACGCCGGGAGAGGCAACACTGGAAGAGGTAGGAGAGGGACCGTCGGTAAATGTAATGCCGGGAAGGTATCCACCATGGCAAACGCGACGGCGAGGTCGACGTGGCGGCCGTCGCCGAAATAAAAATAATACGTAAGATTTTAAAAAAATGTAAGTAGTATATATATAAATATATATATATCTGTACTTTTTACAGCACCAAAATCATTAAAATAAATAATGTAAGGTTGATGTATGGGGCACATGCTCGTTTTCATTAATATAGTAAGTCTATAATGTATTTTGAAATGTTCTATGCTTATTATTTGTTTTTTTTCAGCTACTACAATAAAAAAATTGTTGATATTTTTTTTGTTTTTTTCATAACATGTTTGCCAGGTGTTTGACGTTTGCTTGATAGAAGTGTGATATTATAGTAATTCTATTTTTTGTATTTGTATATTTGAATAATAGTTATTGTTTTATATATTATGCCAAATATCCTAAGTTATAGTTTCAATATCTATAGTACTGCCTGTGTATGTAAAGGAATTACATTACAATAGTTTACAAAAGTGTATGAATGTCGGTGTAATGTCATTAAATACATACGTTTCTGTTAGTCACTATAATTAAAATGAGGCAATTATTAAATTGAAAATTTTACTTCTTATAGGATATAAAACCGGTATCTCGTTCAAAACGTATTCATTGCGTTTGTGTAATGTCTTTTATGATATAAGTGATAATAATGTAATTTTTTTTTTAATTTATTCTTTGTCGAGTGTATAAAATCAGTATTTACATCTAGAGTATATAGGCGAATTGCTTTATTAACAATTGCTGTCAAGCGTATTATGTCCACTCTATGCGCAATACCTACGTAAGAAGTACATTTAACGTCCGCGCGTTGAGGGACGAAATTGTAATATATTTCACGCTATCGCTTTCGCCGCCTTTTAACTAATTGTAATTATTTAATTTATTACGTCATATTTTAAAGATACGTTTCGACTGTTTCATTAATAACGACATGTACTAAAAATATATGTGAATATAACGATTTTCTATAAAAGTCCGCATTATATAACGATTTGTATGCAAAATGTTCAATTTAATAACAAATTTAAAAAAGAATATGTATAATATAGCGAATTATCATGAAAAATATGCAATTTATAATGAATTTTAATAAGAAATGCGAATTTTATGATAAGTTTCACTGTTAAATGTGAGTATAAATATGCACGATACTACCGAAATTGGTTCAATTACTTCGCAATGGCACTCTCTATCGCTTTAATTAATCACGAATATCATCCTTTGCGGAAGAAAAAATTGTGAATACGTTCGACCGAGTGTATGCGTATTTGATATGTGTATTTAGCATATAATCGGAATATGTTCCAGATTTCTATCGCGAACGAAGTTATTAGTTTAATATTGACGGAGGACAATATTGATGGGAATATTTATCATTTTGTAGCGAATTGAATAGTCATATCAGTATTGTCTGATTTTGATAGAAAATTACATTTTATGTTACTCATGAGAAATCGTTTGATAGTTTTTGCACCCTATATCTTAATATTTCTTTTAATATTAGTTTCCAATTGATTTCTCTTGCATATTGTAAAAGTTCCTGTCGGAAAACTCAAATCCGTACTGAAATTCACAACAAAAACAGTACTGGACAACTGTTCTGACGTGGTGTATGCTACGCCAATGCTTACTATTGGACTACGTTTAAAGGGGAAATAGTATCTGTTAGCATAATGTTTAAATTTTTGAAAATTCTTTTGTTTAAATATTGTAATACAAATCATATATGGTTTTAAAATTGACAGGCTTATAATAATCAAATGGACATTTTAGACGAAGTGATAACCGCGATGGCAGTTGCGCCGCCGATATTGCCGGCAGCCATAGGGTCACCGTAGCAGTGACAGAGGCGCCGTCGGAGCAACCGACGCCGGGAGAAAAAATGTGGGTGGAGGAGGAACCACGATGGCAAGTGCGACGGCGAGGTCGACGTGGCGGTCGTCGCCGGAATAAAAATAATACGTAAGATTTTAAAAAATGTAATTAGTATATATATTGCTATGATATCAAATACCCAACCTAAACAACATACAGCATCATACGTTTGTTATTGAATTATGTATCTATATTAATGTATTTTGATCTATGTATTTATCTAGTTTGTAAATTTATTGTAAAAATCTAAACTAAACACTCACTATATCGTATCTAATTAAAAAGGGCACGTTTCCATGGATTTTTAGGTATAAAGTTCCTTCGCTGATCGTTCGAACGTGGGTTGATTTAAGGTTCCGTATCGTTGGAAACGATAATCTTTCATCGTTGCTGGGGTCTGTTTTGCCTTGGAGATATGAAAGTTGTTTAAAAACAATTGTGTGGGGACTTCTTTTTCGATATTTTCCTGAGTTGGTTGTATTTTCGAAAACATCTAGAAATTTCAAAATTTAAATCTTTATAAGAGTCATTTAACTTAAGATTTACTTGCCAAGAATGAAGTGTCATGTGTGTTGTGCAAAGATGATGGTAATCCAGTAATTTCGAAGATTTGGGTGGCGTATTTTCCATTTCTGGGGCCAATAAAAGGGACTTGGATTCGAGTCTTAGTAGCTGAGACATCGATAACGCTGATTTGGAGCTGGAAAGATTGTTGCATCGTTGAAATTAGTATTTGCTGTATAAGGGAGCTATTAGAGAAGGTTTTAACAGAAAACAATTTAACTGATAAGCCTGAACGAATATGGAAACTTAGTTGAAACAAGTCTCTCAATAGATCCACGGAAGAGTAAAGTCGTTGGCGAGGTAAACAAACCTTCCTCGCGAACAGTTAGCTCTCCAGGCAGAGAAAATACCACTGTTCTTGCCATGTGCAATGCTGCAGGTGGTAAATCACCACCTTTGATTATTTTCAAAGGTGCATATATGTGGGATCAATGGTATGCCCCGAAAGGTACGGAATTCCCAGGCACTGTGTACGGCTGCAGCAAGAAAGGATGGATGGAGAGCACCATTTTTAAAAATTATTTTTTGAAAACCATCATTCCCACCATTGGTAATGAACGGCCTGTTGTTATTGTGTACGACGGACATACCACTCATGTAACCGTGGAAATAATTGAAGCCGCCATTCAGAACAACGTTATTATCATTAAACTACCCGCTCATACTAGCCACCTCCTTCAGCCTTTAGACCTAGCAGTCTTCAGGTCGTTCAAAAATAAATGGGATCAAAAAGTTATTTCCTGGCAACGTCAAAATTATGGACGAAAAATACCAAAAACAAATTCTCCCAATTTCTTTGTGAAACTTGGCAATCTATCTCACCAGAAGTTATAAGAAGCGGCTTCCGCAAAGGTGGAATCTATCCTCTAAACAAGGACGCTATTCCCAGAGAAGCATTTCCACCAGATGCAATGAAAAGATGGGAAGCAGAGTGTTCCAAAAATCAGCGCGTGCGCCAGTATGAGGAATCAGAAGAAAATCGTGCAGGGCCATCAACATCACGTTCGGTATCTCCGCATGCAGAAGAAATATCTGTAGACGTCAATATATCTTTCGAAGAAATATTGTTGACACAAATACGGCAAAAGCCACAACCAGATAAAGAAAAAAGGTCGAAGGTATGCCCTGGATCAGAAATTTTGACGTCAGAATAGGCATTAGCCCGAATGAAAGAGAAGAATGACACTATTATAGAAAAAGAGAAGAAAAAAATGATTGTTAAAAAGGTAAAACAAGCAAAGCGACAAAAAATCACGCACCTGACAAGTTCATCTAGTTCTGAAGAGGAAATAGATCAAGTGCCTTGCATGGAGTCAGATAATGAGAAAGAGTTTTGGGATGAACAGCAGGAAGAAGATGACATTCCCTTCGAACCCCCCTTTATCGCGAAAGGCAAATGGGTTATTGTAAAATATTGTACCAAAAAACAGCTGAAGCATTTTGTGGGACAAGTGCATGAAAAATGTGATGACAACTGGATAATCAAATTTCTAAAATACCAAGACAACAAGTTTATTTGGCCCAAATTTGAAGATTCAGACACTGTACCAGACTCGGATATTAAAATTTTGCCAGACCCGAAAGACATCAGACGCGGTATACACAAATTTGATTTTTGTTTCAATGACTATAATCTTATATAAAAATTTTATATTTTTCTACTTTGTCTAAATATAAAAAATATATTTTGTTATAAAACAATTACGAATTATATATCAAAATGTAGCTTTTCTTTTGTACTTTCCCATTAGCCCCATACCTCATAGCCATCTAAAACCTGAGAGAAATGCCAAGCCGTTGTCACATTTACCCCATTTTACGGGGTAAATGTGACATAGCGACATCGTTTTAAAAAAAAATTGTAGTGCCCGAAATCTTATATGTACAGACTTTTTGACATAATAGGCGTATTTGTCACAAATGCTAAGGACTCTGTAAAAACTAATATTTGAAGCTGATTTATTGAAAATAGGTAGAGCGTCAAAGTTAGACTATTCGAAAACTACATCGCATTTACCCCACTCCACCTTACTTACCCTGAGAGAGAGAGAATATTCATTAATTGTTCATCACTTTTTATTAACTGATTTTTCACTATAATATAAGAACATCACGAATGAATAAGTAATACAGCTTTTACAATCAAAACAAAGAGTATAAAAAGTCATTTAAGCTGATAATCATAGGTTGTCTGGAGCAGTATACCCCACCACGTCCCAAGATTTACTAAGGATAGGACCCGATTGGTATGCGGTATACACAAGAACAGGTAGAGGGGTTGATTTCATTCACTTGTGTGCTACAGAGGCATCTACTTATTGAGGCATAGTTTCTCTGTGGAGTAAATTTATCTTTAATAGAGGACGCTGCATGTATGAATGTTAATAAAACGGTGTTGAATTAATTTGAAATTTATTTAATAAAATTATAAAAATATCTACAAGTTTCGTAGCAATATAAATATATGGAACTGGGATGTATTTATCGACCGATAAATAGTTAGGGAGACGATTTCGATCAAGGAATTCGGTCTTCCAGCAATGGAGAAATTAGTAAATGAAATTCATTTATTAATACTCAATATTTCGGAAATGTTTATTTCCTTCTTCAGGAGAATTAATGAGAGATCAAAATGTCGGCAAGAACGACGCACATGGGTGGAAAAATTTATTATTATATTACAAGTTAAAAACTGAAGTGTAAAATATAAAAAGGTTGCAAAAAATTGAAGTAAAAGTCGTAAACAATTTGAGGAAAAACTGATGCGGTCAAATTAATAAAATATTAACAGATTAAAATTCGGAACCGAAATGTATAACACAGAAGGACGAACACAACTGATAATATATAAATATATATATATATATTGCTATTATATCAAATTACCTAACCTACCTAACCTCAACAGCATACAACATCATACGTTTGTTATAAATTTTATGGATCTATAATTGTATTTTTAATTTATGTATTTAACTACTTTGTAAACAAATTGTAAAAATTCAAACTAAACACTCACTATATCGTATATAATTTTAAAAGGGCACGTTTCCATGGATTTTTAGGTATAAAGTTCCTTCGCTGATCGTACGAATGTGGGTCGATTAAAGGTTTCGTATCGTTGGAAACGATTTTCTTTCATCGTTGCTAGGATCTATAACGCCTAGGAGATATGAATGTTGTTTAAAAACAATTGTGGGGGACTTCTTTTTCGATATTTTCCTGAGTTGGTTGTATTTTCAAAAACTTCTAGAAATTTCAAAATTTAAATAATTATAAGAGTCATTTAATTTAAGATTTACTTGCCAAGGATGAAGTGTTGTGTTTTGTGCAAAAATGATGGTAATCCATTAATTTCGAAGAATTGGGGGACGTATTTTCTATTCCTGGAGCCACAATCGAGGGACTTGGAAACAATCTTGGTGGCTGAGACATCGATAACGCAGATTTGGAGCTGAAAAGATTGTTGCAGAACTGGAATCAGTATTTGGAATATAAAGGAGCTATTTATCGTACTTAAAAAGTAAGCGTTTATTCATCTTTCGAACTTAGAACCGGCGTTCAGAACGTAATTAAATTCTGAGGTTAGAATGATTTGATAACAGTGATTTATTAGGGATTTTCTTTGATGTAAACAAACGTTTGCTGTTGTAGAAAGGTTTTTGACAATACGCGATTGTATGACGGGAGGTTAGCGGGAGATTTGAATTCAATTTTGATATTTAAACAAGATATATTGAGATTAGTTTGGATTAAGATAGGAATCTTATTTTTGTATAATTTAAATAGTATTTGAACTTACTTACTTACCCTGAGAGAGAGAATTTTCACCTTAATTGTTCATCACTTTTTATTAACTCGAAATAAACAAAGTTATGTATTAAAAGTTGTTTTTATTCACTATAACATAATAACATCACAACTAAATAACTAAAATAGCACTTATTAAAGAAACAAAGATTATGACAAGTCAATTAAGCTATAATATTACTTCCTTGTCTAGAGTACTACACCCCCCCACGCCCCAAGTGTTACTGAATATAATATCACCCGATTGGTATGCTGTATACTCAAAACAGGTAAAGGGGAAGATTTTCATTCACTTGTGTGCTATAGTGGCATCTATGTATTGAGGCATAGCTCATCTGTGGAGTCTTTTTATCTTAAATAGAGGACGCTGCATGTCTGAATGTTAATAAAACAGTGTTGAGTTAATTTAAAATCAATTTAATAAAATTTAAATAAAATATCTACAAGTTTCGTAGCAATATCTATATTTTTTACAGCACCAAAAGTAAACCAATAGTTATTTATGTATCAAAGCACCCTCCGAGTGGTTGGACCAATATTTCTTCCAAATCGTCTAAATGGAATTCAGTACGTTAACGTTTTAGATGAAGTACTGGATAATATTCCATTGAATTTGAGACCCAACATGTTGTACATGCATGACGAGGCATCCGCTCACAATGCCAGAATTTCGAAGGATTGGTTAAACAAACACTTTCCGAATCGGTGGATAGGGCGTAACGGTCCAATAGCATGGCCAGCAAGATCTCCCGATATTAATCCTCTGGACTTTTTCGCTTGGGGGTTTTAAAGGAAAAGGTTTATGCAACGCCTCCAGCTAACGAAGAGGATGTAATTAATAAAATTACGGCGGCAGTTCGATTAATCACCCCCGATATGTTGGAGCGCGTTTTGAATTCGCTTCCTCGAAGATTGGAATTATGTCTGGAAACTGATGGCTACCAATTTGAACAGTTGTTATAATTTTTTCATATTATCTTTAAATCTCAATAAAATTTTTATCCATGTTAACATAAAATTCTTGCTAATTTGCGTATTTACTTGATTTATAGTAAATAATAAAATGATTACTGCCACAATACTCGTCTGATTGGGTGTTGCCAAATTTACAATTCTTTTAAGCTGCTCGTGTGACTTAAGAAAACTGTACTACTTTTCTCAATTAAGATCGTCAACTCAGAATTAAACAAAGATTTGGCCTGCGTGGTGTTTGCTCGCATTTTGCTGACCACCGTGTATATTATAGCGGCTGTGTGTGAACAGCACCCCATCGTTCTGTTTCCGTTCGGACAGTAACGTGTTATACTGTCTATATTCGCCCCATGAGGAATATACTCCACATATACATTATATTTTTTTAGCATTTATATGTCTTGATTGTATTTGCATTCGGCATACATTAGGGCTTCCTTAACATATCGTATGCAAATATTGCTTTCTTCATCCATCAATTCCGCCAAATAAGATACAGCTTGCGAGAACTGGTAGGATCCAGTAAATAATATCTTCAATTGCTGCTCATTTAATCTGGGAAAGTCTAATAGTTTAGAAGACGTTAAATATTCGAAAACAGATTTTTGCCGATTCCATCGCTGGCTTTGGACCTCTTCGCTTAGGGGATTTTTTAAAGTCATTCTCTCCTCCATATATTCTATAATATTATCACCAAATCCTTTATCCGAAGCTAATCTATTTCCGTATTTGTTGTGCAAAACAACCAACTATTTTACATAATGAACGCAAATTGGGTACCATTTTATTATCTAAAACATTGTGCAATTTTTGTGCTATTGCGCCATGTACCGCTTCGACTATCCATCTGAGTTTTGTAATCTTTCTTGATATGTTGGCATCTTCCGTTGTCAATTGGGAACTCTTACTTTTAACCGCGGGCATGAAAGATATATAACCTTTGTCTTCAACATATTTCGTTCCATAGGGAAATCCCCGATCAATAATAAACATATAGTTTGGTCTTCAAATATTTTTTATCCCGCTAGTATCTAAGGTTTCTGATAATCGTAGCATCATTTTGGCCAGCATAAAACGGCCCAAAGAAGTCAATTATATACCCATTAGTAGTGCATATAGTAAATGGTTTGCAAAGTGAACTGAATAAGATCTTATTTGATAGTGATTATTTTTACTTTTTTGGTGTCGGATATATGTGCCATCACAAATTAATATAAGTTGATCTTCTGAAGAATTTAATAATTTTTAGCAGTGTCTGTTGTGTTTGCTAACTCTTGGCGGCGTATTATATTAACACCGAAATAATAAGACAAAATATCTTTTTCAAAACTGTTAATCTTAAAAAAATTGTGGCACCTCTTGCTCGTGCAATCCTAGAATACCAGCAATCTTTGAACTGTTAATTCTGTGATATTTTCCCATGTGAAGCCAGTCAATATCTGATCTTCAGGCTCTGCACAATTGTTCATGCGGTCAAATAATGTTAACGTGGTTTTCTTAGATAATAAATTAAAGAAGGAAACAATTTTGTGCTTACTTATGTTACTGTAAGGGGAAACTACTCGCAAACTGTATAGATCTTCTTCAAATATTACTTGTCCAATTAAATGTGTACTGCAACACCGATCACCACCTGGTATAAAAATATTTTTTCTAGTAAAAATATCGAGTCTGGTCTCCAGGAACATTTTATGAAAATTTTTTACTTCTCCACATAGTTATGCAGTACTTATGAGTATCCGTAACTCGCGGGAAAGGTACTTCTGTATATTCATTATCTCTATTCTGCACCATATGGCATACAAAATCTTTGTCTTTGGCGGTAGAATCACAATCCTCACCAAAACTTACAGCATCAAAATGTTCTGAATCGGCAGTTTCAGTCAGACAACGAATTCGTACCGTATCTCTATGCCGTTTTAATGAAATCACAGTCAGTACAAATTTGTCGTTCGCGCAGATAGAATTTCTTGGCTCTGTCATTATATATACGCTTACGGATCTTTTATACATTAAAATACATAAACAGATATATGGCAGACACAAAAACTACAAAGCACAATAAACTAAATATTCTAAAGCATTTATAAATAATTTTAATATGCTAATTTGATGGTACAAATTTTTAATGCATTATGTTCATTATCTCTAAACGAGGAAGTTTGCAAAAAATATACTTTCACAGAGTGTAGTATATACTGCCATGTTAAGCCCAACAGTCGTATCTGAAAAAAAGATGATTTTGAGATAATAACGATTTCAGTTTTTTAGTAATGCCATCCACAGTATTGAACATAATGATTTGAGATTTCAGTTATAAACTAAACGCTATCAGCTAACTTTGAATATGACTGCATAAAATCTGTGAGTGAACTCGAAAGGTGATTTTTGATAGATACGACCTTTTACCCTAACAATAACATACCCAAAAAACATGTACGACAAAAAATGTATTGCTTCACGTTTATTATTTTTACTCAGATTTTTACTACCTACTACTACTACTAACTACTAACAGAGTGCAATTATCATATAAAATTTCAAAAATGAAAACAAAAACATGAAGAGATCATGAATAGCTATCTATTCATTGTCACTCAAGTTTGACTCTTCAGGTGCAATGGGGAAGTTTTCCCAGAAAGCCTTCCTATTATCTGGCATTATACTTGTTAACTTAGATATTATATCAGTTTTTCTTTTCATGGTTATACCACAGGGCAGTGTGTGCGAATTTGGCTTAGCAATGCCGTGTTTGACACTTTTTGCATTCAAAAAATTGAGTTCTTGTTCAGGACATACTGTCGTATCTAATGGTTTTATGCAACATACGACAATTTTTCTTAACAAAGTTGAGATACGTCAAAACACAGTAATAATAACAACAGTCACTGCACATACGACAAACTATCAAGTCGATTTTGGAGGAACTGGTTAGCAGATACGACATTATGTTGTAACAAAACGATGTAGTTTTTTATGCTGAATCCAAATATGCCGTCAACCGATAATGGCCAAATTTGTAGATACGACAGTTGGACTTAACACCGCAGTATATATTTTAAAATTTGTTTAAAACTGTTCGTGTTGTTTTCTTTAATTATCAAGGATATCATACGAGGAATACTATTACTATTAACTTTCTTTGATTTCAGAAATTAAAACTAATACAGTTCTGTACAGCTACTAATTCTTCTGAACAAGAACTTATTTCTATATTTTTCAAGATTAGTAAGTAAATTGTAAGAATAAATTTGAAATAATTCGAGGGAGTATCATGACAATATAATATGTCGACACGAATGAAGAACTTATTACATATACATGAAGTTAAGCAGTTATTTACTAATTAATTGCCTTAAAAACATGTTTTCTATTCAAAAATTATTAGAAAACGTATTTGGCAAATGTATTTTTGAAAATTTTGCTTTGCATATTCATAATTTATCAAGTTAATCCGGCTCTGCTGACAAAATGGGCCAATGGGGTCCTGCACCAAGCTTGTGCACAGAATCGTGGCGTCGTAGATAATTACCACAAGAAATAAAATCTTGACCTTAGGGAAATGCATTGAGTGACACTTTAGTATATTACCTATTCTGTGACTTAGTTGTCAGTCTATGGTTATCAGTCTTTGTTAGTTCTCGCATAGAATAACCTGTTTGTCGTTTTATTTGTTCATGTGAATTAGTGTAACAACTATTATTATGGAAGGCGAAGGTAAATTGAATTCTAATATACTAAAAGAAAATACTTAACGTTTAAACTATGGAAATATATTCGTTATTTCTAATATACAGTATATTTTTTCATTGCACATCAATTTCGTTTTCTTTGTCAAGCAGTGTATGTATATATTGTAAAGAAAAATTGAAAAAAAGAAGAAATAAAGTACCATTACAACAAACATGTGGGCGATATTGTCACAAATCTATTCAACGGGGAACAGAAAATTGTGAAATCTGAAGAACAATCCACATAGCATTCGATATCCAATGTATATCCACCATAGATCCAGAATGTGCAAAAGATGTATCTATTATAGATGTTCGATGAATATCCTAAATGAACATTCACGTTCCTTGCTCATAAAAGCATATGCTACGTATATATTTTCTTGGATATACAGAATTACGATTGGAAGCATACAGATCGCTGCATCGCAAGTGCCGTCAAAATATTATATCGATAGTTGAACGGTATGTCTTAGTGAAGTCCATATGCCGCGCCGGCGCCGATACATGTTGCAGAGAATACGTATGAATATTTGGATATTTGCAGTCTCCAGTTAGGCATTGTAGAAGATAGTTGTCTCATATGTTCTAGCGCTTTACGATATTTTATTACATTTTCATTTTTTTATTATTCTTGGTGAAACAATATTCTTTTCATTTGCATTTTCTTATTATATCCTAATCTGTTAATTGTCTCATTCTTCAAGCATTTTTGCTAAACATATTCGTTTAGTTAGTGTTTTGTCGTCGTTTCTATTAGGTTTTCTGCAGAGTTTAGTGTAAGATACATACATAAGTATTTATTTAGTTTATTAGTTTGGTATTTATATGTTATAAAAATAATGGATGTTTATAATTTAGTTCAAAGAAAACAAATTATTAAGTGGTATCATCAGGAAATACCCTTAAGGCAAATAATAGAACGCTTTTATGAGAATTATCAATCACGACCCGCTCTAAAAACAATTCAGCGAATAATAAATAATTTTGAAAGATTGGGCTGTATTATGCCGAACAAGCACAAACGTAATAGGCAGCCATTTGTTCGCCATGACGAAAGAAATGTTTTAATTTGTGCCAGTGTCGAACAGAACCCGAAAATATCTTCATTGGGTATTAGTGAGCAGCTGGATATTTCTAAAAGCACAGTATGCCGTGTTTTAAAGAAAACTAAATACCATGCCTACAGATTACAGAACACAAATGAAATATTTCCCGAAGATGAAGAACAGAGAATGGAATTTTGCGAAAATATGATGCATATTTGCAATCAAAACGCAAATTTTATTGCAAATATATTATTTACGGACGAAAGCACTTTCCCGTTGCACGGAAGACATAATCCCGCTGTACCTCGACACTGGGCAAGAGAAAACCCGCACCTAACATACAATGGTAGAACTCAGTATCCCCAAAAATTAAACGTTTGCGCGGGATTACTTGGAGAGCATAAAATTGGACCATTTTTTATAGATGGCAATTTAACAGGCGTGAAGTATCTTAACTTGCTCCAGAATCGAATTATCCCACGCCTCCACGAATTGGCGCTCAACTTGGATAACATATGGTTTCAACAGGATGGGTGTCCCGCTCATAATAGTAGAGTTGCACGGGAATATCTTCATAATGTATTTCCAAACCGTGTTCTAAGTACCTGGGGAACTATTCGCTGGCCACCTAGATCACCAGATCTCTCCCCTAATGACTTTTTCTTATGGGGATACATGAAAACTAAGATCTATACATTTGAAAACGATAGACCAAACAATTTGGCAGAATTGCAACAAAGAATTATTAACACTTTTGATGACATTCCTCCAGCAATTTTACAGAATGCGCAACGAGGCTTCTACGATCGTTTAGCATATTGCTTTGAGGCGACCGGAAGACGTTTCGAGTATTTAATGCATTAGAAAAGTGGTCGCTTTTATGTTAACTTATAAAATAATAATTTCTGACTAATAATAGATTCCTTCTGTTGTAACATATGCATATTTTTTTAACGTTTATTCCTGCAAATATGAGAATATTCATTTTTCATTTAGCTACTAATTACAGAATTTAAATTTCATTATTTTACTGTGAATTGTTGTAATAATACATAGTATTACTATTCTCCACATAGCTTTAATATTTTACATTTTTCATTCGTCATAAACATCTTCTTACAATACATATTCTGTGCACAAGTTTGCTATTCTTGTTATAACTACATATTTAGTTTTTAAGAGGATAAAAACAGCGGGCACATTGTGCACGTTAAAGAAAATTTTATCATATGAGTCTACCTACATTACGTATAATTCATACCACCGGCGCAGCTATGCACGTATGTACATACATACTACAACGCTAAGACCTGCTCAACGAAGTAACACGTCAATCGCAGCGAGCGTTTGACGGCACTTGCGATGCAACGATCTGTATACATTGCATATGCAAGATATGCATTTCCTTTGTTTATATATACTATGTACATGCGTGTATATATTTTAATTTTGGAGTTTTCATATATTTAGTAAATCTAGGTGAAAAACCATTCATAATGTTATTTTTGTGTACGAATCTTGCGAAATAAATTATTAGTAATGGCCTTGTAATGGTATAGTATAATTAAATTTATTTATAATTTTATTGCCCCCTGTAAATAAAACTACGGTTTAACCATAACTAACATAAATTCTATTCGCGTAAACAAAACGTGTACACACTCACGTGCCACAATCATAGGGCGCGGCAGTGCGTGCCGCCATTGTTCATTTCAATTTGTGCGGTGTGCTTCTGTGGCTTGAGCCGTAGATTACAAAGGAATACTTGCTGTAAGTAGGTTTAGATAATTGTGTAAAATAGTGTTAATTCTAAATGAAGTTAGTATGTGTTTATATGCAATCCAACTAGCTAACCTAACCCTGATTGTTCGGTTCGGATCAAAGCCGGTGAACAAAAGTGGTAATCAGGATGAGAGTGATGAAGTTACTTGATAATGCTCTTCCGCCTAAACGAATGAGCAAGCTATCGACATAAAGGGGAGTGATCTTAGTAATGAGGAGTTGAGCACAAATTAGGTACGTTAATTAGTGTTAATCAGTGAATTTATTATGGTTTATAATAATCGCTCTAGAGCAAACAGTTAAGCATGGTCGGGGCTGCGAATACATCGGCAATTGTACGAAGACCTATGTACTAAATGTTCACGAACGAAGTTGGAAGTTAATATAGTTGTGAGGGAACAAAGCGCAAGAGTAAATTTAAGAACCTTAAAATATACAATGCTATATTAAGTATGTACAACAAGTAAGGGAGAGTTGGGTAATGGTGCGCGGCGGGTAATCGTGCGCTCCAACTTATTTTGAATTTCGCGGCATATACAGGTCAGTTGAGCGATGCCGCAGGGTACGACACGTCACACGACTTCCGAATGCAATCGGACGTGATGCCAGTACGCACACGACCGAGGTGAAAGCACATGGTCGGTTTGTTTACTTTTTTTTGTAATTTTTGGGTGCTCGAAAATAAGGCGGTAAGTCCACAATTTTTATCCATTAATTTCGCATGAGGTATGTCTTTGAAATGTAGTGTTTGAGGAATGTTTTAGTATTGTCCAACTACAATTAAAGTAGTTTTTTCTATGAAAATTTTAGCAATTATGCAAAACAAACACCGAAGGGTAATCGTGCGCACTAGTTGAATAGTGCGCACGATTACCCTTCTGTGTGTGTTTTGTATAATAGCAAATATTTATTTTGATTTTAGATGCCTCAGAAATACACTCGTAAGACAACGATCCTTTCCTACACAGCCGAAGATCTGCAAAACGCCCTGGATGCAATAAGAAAAGATGGCAGAAAAATCAGAGAAGTGGGAAGATGTTTTAAAATACCCGAATCGACGCTGAGAAAAAAACTCTCAGAAGATGATCTGAAGCTACCTCGTCTAGGCCGTAAGACTGTATTCACCCAAGATACTGAAGTCGAGTTGAAGGAATATATTCTGTTGCTTTCTAAATTATTCTACGGATTGACTCCTGGTGGGCTCAGAAGGCTAGCATTTAGGTATGCAGAGCATCACTCAATCAATCACAATTTTAATCGAAAAACGGGTCTTGCTGGAAAAGCATGGCTTTATGGTTTCCTGAAAAGATTTCCTGTGATAAAACTTAGGCAGCCGGAGGGCACCAGTTTGAATCGGATCGCATCCTTCAATAAAGAAGCTGTGGAACTATTTTACTTCAATCTTCAGATTCTGATGCAGAAATTCAAGTTTGAACCAAGCAGAATATTTAACATGGACGAGACTGGAATAACAACAGTCCAAGCCAAATGTCCAAAGGTTTACGGAGCCAAAGGAGAAAAAAAAGTTGGTTCGGCTATTTCTGCTGAACGAGGAAGAACTATAACGGGTGTCTTTTGTGCCAGTGCAGCAGGAAATTACATCCCTCCTATGCTTATTTATCCTCGGAAAAGGATGCCAGCAACTCTTCAAAAAAACGGCCCCATGGGGGCCCTTTATCGATGTTCGAAGAATGGATGGACCAATTCTGAGCTATTTCTGGACTGGTTATCTCACATGGCAAAGCACTCAAAACCTACAGCTACCGACCCCATACTTTTGGTTTTAGACAACCACTCAAGCCACATTTCGATCTCCGCTTATAATTTCTGTAGAGAGAACAATATCCATATGGTGTCTCTTCCACCCCACACTTCGGATCACCTTCAGCCGCTGGACTTGACATTTTTCAGTCCATTGAAGAACGCTCTTTACCGAGAATATGATCTGTACCTCTCTACAACTGGCCACCAAAAAATAACAGAGTATGATATAGCTGAACTATTGAACAAGGCCTACATGAAAGTCGCGACGATGGAGAAGTGCGTTTCAGGATTTCGCACTGCGGGAATCTGCCCATTGGATCCGGACAAGTTCAAAGAAGACGATTTTGCTCCTTCCAAGCATGTAAGAGAATACGCAATAGAAGGCTGTTCTGCTGATGCTGATGACTCTGCTGTATCTAGAGCTGAAGCTGCTAATTCATTGCCCGATATTGGTTCAAATTCTTTAATCAATTTGCAAGTGTCTCAGCCTAGTACATCCAAAGATAATTCTTTTCTGGCCCTAGCTCCTATACAGAAACAGGTCAACAAAGAAATAAAAAGAAAACCACCCAAAAAGCAGAACTCAAAAATCCTCACAAGCACCCCTATCGGGAAAGAATTAGAAGCGGCTGAAGAAAAAAAGAGATTGAGGGAAGAAAGTCTGAAAAGAAAAAATGATAACAAAACGGACAAAAAGAAATTGGTCCGCAGGTGCTTCAGCAGTGAAACCACAAGCAACAATAAGCTAAAAGGAAAAAAGAGACTGAAGAAAGATGCAGAATCTGACTCATCAGACGACTCCGTGGATGAAGATTTGTCTGACATATGTGACGACGACGAACTGGACGATGTTGAACTGAGCTTCATACCTCCTCCGCTGCCAATGCCTTCGAGCCCCATTGAAATGTGTGGCATATGTGGGGAATTTGGCAAAAACGAAGTATGGTACCGCTGTGTGTTGTGTGCTTCATGGAACCATGCGGCGTGCACAGGTGCAGACACGGCAGAAAACTATAAGTGTGACTATTGCTCATAAAACAATTTTGATTTCATGTTAACTTTCAGAAAATAAACTTGATTTGTGAAAAGTATTGTAATTTTTTCAATCAAGGCTTAGTGCGCACCATTCCCTAACCCATGCGCATCATTAACCGCCTGGTCGGGTAAATGTGCGCAAATGCATTTCCACATATTTCAAATTTATACTCCTTACGTCAATACTTTATGCAAATATTGTTTTACTTACAATAAAGTAGAAGAATCAGTGACTCTGAATTTGTCCTCAAACTTAGAAAACCTTCATTCTTATTGAGACAAACACATTTTCTGCTTAACTGCGCACCATTTCCCAACCCTCCCTTAATAGATGAATAATAAAATTATTATTTCTACATTTTCAGATGATGTACGTCTTAATAGACATGTTCAGCAACAGAAGCTGAAGTCATTATTGGCATAAAGAAATGATTAGTCCGAGCAAAAATAGGCCGAAATCTGTTAATAGTAAGATAATGTAGGCTCAGTAACATTCTATAATCTAACATTAATGATTTCACTTATGTTAGAAAATTTAGAAACCAGATGTTCTCATTCATTTTTCAAACTTTTAAAATCTTGGTGTTATGCTTATTTTACATTACTGTCACAATTTTATGTTACCTTTACTTTTCTTGCAGGGTGGAGACGATGATGCTGTTGCAGAATGTAATAGTAATGAATAATATTTGGTTTTGATAATATATTCTTTTATGTATACATAGTATAATAATATATAGGTGTATAATTGATAAATAACATACCAATACATTTCTGTAGAAAATATGCAATAAATCATGTCTAAGTTTGTTTACATTAGAGTTGTTTCTTTGGGTGACTTCAAATTTGTTTCAGTGATGGACATACAATGGGCAGTATCTTTTTGGTGGATATACATGGCACATAAAAATGTACATCGTAGCAGTATATGTACCTGCACATCCATCAGATATACTATACGAATATGCTCTGTATATCCATGTATATACCGGGATATACGTGGTATATACCAAACGTATATCCTTTGCATATCCAATTTGGGAGCAAAAACATATGTTATGAATATACATTGTATATACACAACAATATCCTTATTTGTACATATATACATAGGATCCTACATAGAATATATTTTTGCTATGTGGGAACTACCACAAGATAAAAAAAAATTAGCATCAAATGAAAAAGAATTAAAAAAAAATAAACTGCAACTAAAAAGAAAAATAGAAGAAATGGAAGAAAAGGAAGAAGAGATCGAAATAAGGAAAACAATGGTAACAGTTATAGAAAAGGAGTTGGAAGAGGCCAAAATAAAACAGAACAAGGTATGTATTATTAGTTGATTATCCTTTGTGTTTGTTTCGTTTAACTGGTAGATGACTGAGGAATTACAATCTGGTATTGACAAAAATATGCCTAACGCTGCTTAGAAAGAAGATGAGGAGGAGAGAAATATCGACGTTGAAAACTAATTTTTTTTTATGATTTCACACTGTAAGAAAATTGCACTATTGCAACTAAAAATTTTGTTTTCTAAAATATTTTCTGTGTTTTTATAAAATGAATAAAAATAAATATTTTATATTTTTTTCTCAGTGTATTTGTATAGATAAAAAAGCAGCAGGTATAATAACGTACATAAATTGGCAGAATTTGCACCATACTAAAAATGAGAAACATCTGGTATAATAAAAAACGAAAGTGTAGGCCTGTCACGTACGTATTTCGAAGTTGTTTCGGTTCATTTTATAATTAGCTTTTGCTTAGTACTCTTCACTTTCCTACAGACTATATTATTTTATTTACATTAATTTTTTTTTTAACTATTTATGTTGATATATCAAAATTATGTAGTGGACTAGAGAACAGGTCAGCGAATTAATTGAATTATACAAAGAAAGACCATGTCTTTACGCAGTTAAGGACAAGTACTACCACAATAGACCTGCTCGGCAGCAGGTGTTGGGGGACATTCAGACAGTGCTGCAAGAAATAAAGCCAAGAACAAATATTAGTGAAATAAAACTAAAAATTAACAGGATAAGGACCAATTTTCTGGTGGAATACAGAAAGTGGCAGCAATCTATGAAAATTTTGGTGAAGATGATGTGAGTGCAAGAGATGAAGTTCATTCTTGATCACACCTGATCACACCACACCAAGAAAAGCCACTGATTGGTTAGAGCAAATTACGATAAAAGAATGCGGAGGTGACGAATCGGAAGAATACTCTGAAGTAGTAAGTTTAAAATACTGCATATTAGTCATGCGTATATAATATAGTGTTCTATAGTTTATGTTAGTTTAGAAGTTTGCATGAGTGGTGACGCACATGGTCACCTACAAACGTTAGGTTAGCAGTCATCTGTTAGTCGTAACCATGTTGTAACAAAAAGGAATAATAAACTGTCAGTTGAATAGACAAGAAAAAGTGTTTTATTCTTGCTTCCAAAACCGCATAAAAATACAGCTGGTATTCATGATTTAGATTAGATGAGATCTAATTAGGGTAACCTTGCATCGCGACCGATTGATCTATTGTGCCCCCTTACAGAAGCTGTAAGTTGCTAGGGTTTGCCCGCACTTCTAGCTCCCCATCCAGTCTAAGAACTTCACTCATGGAATGCCGTCGCTAACTTTTCTCTAAGTGTACTCTTAGAGTACAACGCGCTACCCTAAAAGTACATTCTAACTTAGCAGTAGTTATTTGATTTAATATCTTCAATGATATAAGAATGAATGAATAATTATGTTTCCATTGTAGTGAAACAAATGTTTCTCTTTTTATTTAAGTATTATTTTCTGAAAAAATTTGTTCCCGAAGAGGTTAATGTTAATAAATAACTGCTTTAGAAAACAACATTGACGAGGAGTGCTTTAAAGAACTCACAGAAAAGGACATTGAAGTGTTAATTCCAATTCTAGGAATTAGAAAAAAATTCCTCAAGCAATATCATAACTACAAAATTTTTGATCAGGTATTATTTCAGAGTTAGGCATTATTAGAATTAAATTTACACGGATGATTTTTTGAATAACGAAATTAGCTTCATAAATAAAATTATTTGCAATAAATATATATAAAATTACTTGCCGATATTTTTGGTATTGTAAACCAACTAATTCAGGTAGATTTATGAATTTTCACTCTAACCATCCAATGAAACAAAAAATCAACACTATTTTAACAATGAAAGATAGAGTGTCAAGAATAAGTCACCCTAAATTCCTTCAAAAAAATTTAAGTACATTATCTAATCTTTTCAATAATAATGGATACCCAACCTCTTTTTTAAATAAACTACTGTTTAGTACTCCTTACAATCATATGAACAATTTAAACAAAAATAACAACTCTAATATTATAATTCCCTCCACCGAGGAGTCGTGGGACCTTGTCGCTGGTGGTGGAGCTCAGTAGCTGTCCCTCTTCGAACCCACTGGGACGGAGGGGGATAGTGAAGCTAAGGACGACTCAATCTGTTGCTTCACCTCACTTTGCTTCAAGTTGTCTTGGGTGAGGTACTTTCTTCCGCTGTTTCTATCACTATCGGCCTCTCTTGGCAAAACACTTGTTCTTTCCAGATCCCGACGCTATTAGGTATCGAGGGCTGGGGGTCTTTCCTATTCTTTCTACAAAAGAGGGTCCAATCCCAATGGTGTAACACCATCGTGCCGAGGGGATGCTTGGCACAGGTCCCAAGAAAGTGTGCCGTTAGCGATGCCCTGGATACCAGGCGACCTCCAGAGGTGGATAGCCTTGGCGTGGTATGGGCGCACTGCCGCGCTCGACTGATTACTTCGGCCCTACTCGTGGGAATAATATGGAGAATATTCAATTAAACAAAGAAAAAAAACTTGGGGAGAGGGTAGAGGGAGGGAAAATGGAAATGAGGGAGGAAGATGTTTTCAAAAGGAGAGAATCTCTACAGACCCCTCCGGAGCTGAGAAGCGGCATATCTTGGGAAAAGGAAGAACTAGCTGCACCGAGGAGCACCCCTGAAAGTCCTATGACACCCAGACCAAGAGCAAACACATTTCCAAAGGATGGGTCACAGGATGCTGGAAAGAAGTCAGGGAAACGATTAAGGGAAGAAGATGAAGGGGACCAGCTGCAAGAACTGAGAAAACGGTTCCACAGATTGGTTAAAACAGTCAATGAACTGGTGGAAATTACAGAGGCCAGCTCAAAGACGAAGACAGAAATAAAGAACAGTGTCAGAAAGCTTAAGCGACACACAGATGATGTCTTCAAAGAATGGAAAACAGTTGATGAAGAAAGAGGCATCCCTAAACGGAAAGCGGAAGTCAAGGAAACGCGATCGGTGTGTGTACAAGTAGATCTAGAAGACATCAATAAGGAGCTGGAAGAAAAAAAGCTGAAAACTTTGAATAAAATCAAGGCAGCGATAGAAGGAAACGGTACCTTTGACAGACTGGCAGCGATATTAGACGAGAAATGACCACAGGATATTTATAAGATCACCGAAACGGATGATGTAACAGCAAAAATTGGAGATCATGGGGATTACGCTATATTGTTTGATCCGAGTAAAGTGGAAAACAATAAATTAATAGAGAAACTAATGCTTAAGTATGATGGCCTGGCAGAAGTGATAGCAGCTAACGAGGGACAACCAGATTTTCTCATCCAAACGTCTAAAGTAAGGACCAGAACAAACGCATATGAAGAAAGAAGTAGCGCTGTACATCTCTTACCTCTGGAGATCGATTGAGCGGGGGTAAATGATATGAAGGTGGTATATGATAACCTTGTGCACCTAAAAGAGAATATTGCCATGCACCCTGCTGCAAACATCGATCTGGTAATATGTGAGGGGTTGAAGTTTTCGTACGTAAGAAAAATTTGCGAATTCGTATTCGCGAAAGAAAAGATTAAAATAAAGATCATCGCACAGGGCCAAAAATCAGAGCCTTTAAAACGGAAAAAGAAGGAGGAGAGTGCAGTAACGGTTAAAGCTGAGGGTAAATCGTTTGTAGATATAGTTAAGATACTTAAAGAGAAGGTAGACATAGACCAGATTGGGGTCAAGGTTAGAAAATTACAAAAAACAGTAAAAGGGGATCTACGAGTGATGATAGATAGGAGCGAGGAAATGGCTACTAAATTGCATAAAGAGATAGAACGAAAGATTGAGGATGTCCAGGTGACGACCAGGAAACTGGGTACTACTGTTATATTTATACTAGGTATAGATCCGTCTACCAAGGAACAGGAAATTAAGCAAGCGGTTGCAACTGAAATAAAAGTAAACGAGAGGGACATACAGATTAGGGCCTTAAGGAAGGACAAATTTGGAGATCAAACAGCAATCGCGGAGGTTCCACGAGAACAAGCAGTGTCTCTAATTAAAAGCCGAAAAATAAGAATAGGCTGATTGCGGAGTCAGAGAGAGAATGGATATAGAAAGGTGTTTCAAATGCTTTGAATACGGCCATAAGACCAGGAGCTGTACTGCACAAGTCGATCGCAGCAGTGATTGCATAAAATGCGGGGAAACGGGCCACAAAGGAAGTGAATGCACCAACAGGGACCGATGTATTAAATGTAACATCAGTGGGCATAGGGCAGACCAATTTAAGTGTCCTCATTTTAAAAAACTGGTAGAAGAGCTAAGGAAACAAAAGTTCAGACCTGCGGCAAAAACTAGGACCCGGAGTATCGACGGTAACCTCCATGGGTCTTAAAATACTCCAGACTAACTTGGGGAGGGGGCGGGCAGCGCACGATCTGGCCTACGCCGCTGCTAAACAGAAACAGATAGACATTATTTTAGTAAGTGAACCGAACAAAACAATAATCAAAGGAAACGAGTGGATAAAGGATAAAAGGGGGGATGTGGCAGTGCTGTTTATGAATAGAAGGTTAAAAGTAACAGATACAGATACGAGGGACGGATATTTAAGAGTGGGCTTTGCTGGATGGGACATCTATTGCTGCTACATATCGCCAAATATAGATATGAATGAGTATGTAGAGAAAGTGGACGAAATAGCAAACCATGTGCAAACTCGAAAAAGAGAAGCAATTATCGCTGGAGACCTAAATGCTAAATCGTATCTGTGGGGATCCCCGGTTGCAGATAAAAAAGAAAACCACTGGGCAGAATGGATTGCGGCGTTGAACTTAGTTGTACAGAACACAGGGGGCGATCCCACCTTCGTGAGAGGGACAACTGCCCCATATATTGACGTAACAATAGCTACTCAAAAGATAGCAAAATGTATTGGGAATTGGCAAGTGCCAGATGAAGAAAGCCTAACAGAACACCAATTTATTTATTATGACGTAAAAACTGATAAAATATGTAAAGGGCCTAATGAAAGGAAAAAATATGAAACAGACTGGGATGCCTATCGAGCTAACCTGGAACTTAGAATATGCAATATGACAACGAAGGAAAGACGTTCGCATAAAATATGCACAGAAGTTATTAGAGAGGCCTACATTAACAGTACAAGAGATGATTCAAAGGGAAACAAGGCTTTACCATACTGGTGGAATGGGGATATCAATGATCAACGAAAACAGTGTACTACCTACAGGAGAAGTTATACAAGAATACTCACAAAGACTCGATGCGAGGAGGAAACAAAACTGAAGATTAAGGGGAAATACAAAGAAGCACGAAAAGAACTGCGCCACTTAATTAGAAAGTCAAAGAAAGAACACTGGAATAAACTATGTGATGACTTAAACAACGACGTCTGGGGAGATGGGTACAAAATTGCCATGAAAGCGATAAAACCAATGATACCATATGATATAGCAGCTAAAGAAAAAAAGAGATATAGTAAAGAAGCTTTTCCTGCTCTCTGCGACCGCAACGGAGGACTATAGAAGAAGGACGGACACTGTCCCGAAATTCACCATGGCAGAAATACAAGAGGCTGCAAATAATATGAAAACCGGAAAAGCGCCAGGGATAGATAAGATTCCACCGGAAGCTATCAAAGAGGCGGTAAAGACAAGCGGAGAGTGGCTTTTAGAAACATTAAACCACCTCCTAAGAGCACAAAAATTTCCGGAAGAATGGAAGGTGGCCAAAGTCATACTCGTTCCAAAGGAAAGTAAGCCAGGAATGACCAAGACCTACAGACCACTGTGTTTATTAAATACATTAAGTAAGCTATACGAGACAATGATAAGGCAAAGATTTGAAGATGAGATTGAAATGAAAGGCGGGCTAGCAAAAAATCAGTATGGGTTTAGAAAGGGACGATCCACACTACAGGCAATAGAAAAAATAAAAGAGATAACAGAGAAACAGCAAAACAGTTGGAACGTGTTGGTAGCATTGGACGTTATGCTTTCTATGTCGCCAGTTGGAATTTAATCCTTAAAAAATTAGTGAATAGGAAAGTATCAGAATATCTGGTAAATATCATTGCTGACTATCTCAGTCAAAGATACGTGCAAGTTACAAAGGAGGACAAAATAGAAGTTAATGCAGGTGTGCCACAGGGATCCGTCCTCGGACCCACCTTGTGGAATATTCTCTACAATGATGTTCTTGAGATCAAGTTGTATGGACGGGCGAAAACAATTGCATTTGCCGACGATCTAGCATTGATAGTAACAGCGGAGACTAAAGCAAACCTAATGCACAACACTAATGAAAATCTTAATCGAATCCGCGAATGGATGAAAGAGAACGAACTCGAGCTGGCGCCAGAGAAAACGGAGGCCCTCGTTATTACACATAAGAGGAAAAGAGATGGCATAATATTTAAAATGGGCAATTTAATATAATTCCTAAGAGCGGTATTAAGTACCTGGGAGTCTACTTTGACGGCAGGGGCAGCTTTAGGGAGCATTTGAGGCAAGTTACTGGAAAGGCCGAAGACAGGATGGGAAGACTAATGCGGGTGATGCCAAACATTGGAGGTCCAAATAGTGCCAAACGAATAGTACTGGCGGCAGTGATACACTCAATCGTTTTATATGGGGCCCCAGTATGGCAGGGAGCATTGACAGTTAAAAGAAACCGGGACTTGTTAGAAAAAACGCAGCGAAAGGTGTTAATCAGGGTGGCCGCTGCATACAGAACTGCGTCTACAGTTGCCCTGCAAGTAGTTGCGGGGTTTCCGCCGATAGACCTACTGGCACTGGAGAGAAGATATATGTACAGACAAAGGACAGAACTGGCAATCAAGGAAGCAAAAAAACGAACAATAAGTATGTGGCAGGAAAGGTGGACCAATAATACGCTCAAGGGAGAATGGACAAGAAAATTAATTCCGGACTTAGAAAGATGGATTAAATGCCAACATAAGAGAGTAGACTATTACCTAACGCAGGCACTGACAGGCCATGGAGTCTTCAGGACATATGCGTGCAGGATAGGGAAGGTGATGGGCGAGGAGTGCATGTACTGTGGTGCTAGTGACACTGTGGAGCACACTATATTTTCATGTGCTAGATGGAACGATACGAGGGAAGTGGCAGAAAGAAAGTTGGGAAAGCGTATAACAACGGGGAACCTGATAGACACAATGATAGAATCTAAGGAAAACTTGGAGGAGATTCATAAGATGATACGTAAAGTAATGAAGACGAAGGAGAGCGATGAAAGAGAAAGACAGCAAAATGATGGCCAGAATACAGAGAGGGTCTAAGTGTTAGGGTTCACGGCGCATTCACGAGGTATGTCCCCCAGGATGGTTCCATGAATTGCGCTAGGTGGCAATATGAGGTGGTTTTAGTGGGTATCAAATATTTTCGTATTCCATATATATCAGAAATATCTTATAAAATAAATAAAAATTTTTACATCTAATACTATTAAGTTCGGTCATTATAACTATAAACCTTTGTCAAAATTATTCTCTCAAACTAAAGATAAAACAGATCCATTGCTACAATCAAATATCATTTACTCAATCCCATGTAAGAATTGTGATAAAACTTACATAGGCCAAACATCAAACTGGCTAAAAACGAGATTGACATTACATAAAAGTGATCTTAATACACACAAATTAAGATGTGCTTTAGTTTTACATATGAGAGAAAACATGCATAAACCAAATTTCGAAAATGTAAAGATCTTAAGATCAGTTAACCCTGGAGCACTCGCGCTATGAGTTTTTCTCTCACATTTTGATAGTAACTGCTATTATTTCATAACGGGTAGTAGTAAACAGCTGGTATCCCCTCTAGCTGATTTTTTAAATCTGATCTACACTATGCATACTGTAATTTAGTATTTAGTCGGGATTGTGGTGAGATTTATAGTGGTTGTCGTAGGCGTACGTACAATGTGAGTATTTCTCTCATTAGGCGAGTCTTCACGTTTGAAAAATTTTACCATTGGATTAAGTTCGTATTATTCTAATTAAATGAATGTTAATTATTACCGTTACCGTAGTTCTTGTGGACATGAATCGAGGTAAAAAACTAGTAACACAGGAGCAACAGCATGAAGATTTAGGGAACAATGAAGACCGTTCAGATCTGGAAAGCGACGCTGCGAGTGAACATAGCCATCATGAGACAGATTCGGAACAATCGGACGATTGTGAAGACAATATTGTGAACAACAATACTACTTCTTACGAATATCGCTACATCGGTAAAGATAATATAACTTCGATATCGAAATCGATCAGAGAATGCTGGGAGTTGTTTTTTCCGGTACATATGATTGACCACATTGTCAGTTGTACAAACATATATCTTGCAAAATTACGGCCAAACTATAACCGAGAGAGAGATTGCCGGGATACAGATCCAACTGAAATATATGAGCTAATAGCTCTTTTATATATGGCTGGAGTGAAAAAGGCTCAATATTTGAATACGAAAGAACTTTGGGAAGACGATGGGACAGCTCCAGAATATTTTAGATTAACTATGAGTAGAGAGAGGTTTCACTTATTGTTACGTGCGTTACGGTTCGATGACATATCCACCAGAGCAGAGAGAAAACAGTACGATAATTGTGCTCCAATTCGTCAAGTATTTGATGAGTTTACAGAAAAATGTAAAACTAATTACCAAATTGGCGAATATTGTACGGTGGACGAAATGTTGGAGAACTTTAGAGGGCGCTGCAAGTTTAGGCAGTACATAGCAAATAAGCCCGCAAAGTATGGCATAAAAATTTGGGCATTGGTGGATTCTAGAATGCATTATACTTCCAACCTTGAAATTTATGCTGGAAAGCAGCCCGATGGCCCATATAAATTAGATAACTCCGCTAGCGCTGTCGTCAAACGCTTAACAAAGCCAATACTAAACACTGGTAGAAATGTAACAATAGACAACTATTTTACCTCAATACCTCTGGCTAAAGATATGCTGAAGCTGAAAACAACCATAGTTGGAACCCTGAGAAAGAATAAAAGGGAGTTGCCTCCAATTTTACTAAACACAAAAGAGAGACCTTTACGTAGTAGCATGTTTGCTTTTCAGGAAAATATGGTCTTGGTTTCTTACAAACCAAAACATAACAAAAACGTCCTAGCACTTTCGACACTTCATAGTACTGATGTTATTGACCCAGAATCTGGCGAATTATTCAAGCCCGAAGTTATTACGTTCTATAACTCCACAAAAGGAGGCGTCGACAAAGTAGACGAAATGAAATGTGGATATTCCGTATCCAGATTTTGTTGCAGATGGCCCCTCAGATTATGTTTTACAATGTTGGATATTGGAGGAATTAATTCTGAAATAATTTACAAAAGCAATAATGCAGAAGCAAATATTCAGTACAGACGAATATACCTAAAGGAACTAGCGCAACAACTAGCAAAGCCACATTTAATTAATCGGGCCCCAATAAATTACTTGTCACTCTCATTGCGAACCCGAATAAGAGAAACTTTGAAGATACCTCAACCAGAACGTGTAGCCGATGTACATACAGATTTCTGCGGTTTTTGTCCAAGAAGAAAAAACCGTAAGATCAAAAAACGTTGTAACCATTGTGCCATTCGTGTTTGCACAGAGCATGTGACATACGTCTGTTCAAATTGCGGTGGTACAAATAATGAAGACGTTAATTTATAAAAGGATTATGTTTTAGTTTTACCATAAAAGTTCATACCTACATATATTTAAATCTATTTGTAGCTATGCTCTGTTCTTTTCTTTTTTGTATACAAACTGTTAAATAAAGGCTGTTACTTTTTGTTTTAAGTTAAAACAACACAATTTTATACTTACATAGTCCAAAATATCTCTTAAAACTATATGTGAGAAGAATGCTCACACGCGAGCTCTCGTGCAACAGCGTAACACGCGAGTGCTCCAGGGTTAAAAATAAAAGAAGCAGAGAATTCTTAGAAATGATTGAAATTAATAGAAACAAAACAATGAATTTTAGATCTGATATAAATAATGTAAACAGTATATATTCCTTTTTATTAACTATTAACAAATCTAAAACCAATAATTTAAATGAAGTATCTCATCAAGAGTCACAAATTTAAAATATTGGATTAATTAAAATAATTTAAACATACTTATTCAAAATTATATAACAAAATTAGAATAATATATCTTGATCCTTTACTAATTTAATAAAAACTAACCATCATATACATACAAATATAAATATCAACTTATCTAAGTTAAATCTCCATGTAAACTAATACACAAATTTGAATTTTATGAATTTATGACACCTTTCAAAATTTAATTAAAAAACATTTAGAATTGGATCAAAATTTATTATCTAAATATTATTTTATATTGCAATTTTTCTCTTAAGTTTAACATGTAAGTATAACAATGTATTATATTATACTTATTGTAATTTAAATGTTCTTTCATAGTCAAACCCTGATGAAGCATACAATTTTGATGCGAAATATTGGATACATGAAATAAAAAACTTAAAAAACTACAATTTTGCTGTATTCCAACATAATACATTATTTTATATATATAAGCGAAACATGCATGTCTGTCAATAACGACATTTGTATAAAATTTTTCTGAATTTATCAATTAATATGGCGTTTAACGCAAATTTCGCGGCTTACGGCAATATGATTTCAAATTGGTGTTTCGAATTGAACATATTTGTAAATCTAAATTGACAAATTAGCAAATATCTTCGCTAAAACAATGAGTTTCAAATCGTATAACTCTCATACATTACTATTAATAATGCAAGAGCATATATACGCCTAGAGCGTAAATTACAAATGTCGTCGAGTGACACTGAAGAGCTGTAAATACAGCGAAACATGCATGTCTGTCAATAACGACATTTGTATAAAAATTTTCTGTATATATACAGGGTGAGTCAATAGTCCGATATCGGTCGATATTGACGTTAATATCTCTCTTAAAAGATTTTTCAATATGGCATCATACATGAGGAAAGGAAGTGCACGTTCTAAAAATATTTTCACGTTCACTGGGCGTATCAATTTCTCAGGACCGTACTCAAGTTAATTTTTTCAAATGAAACCATACTTATTTTTTTAGGCCTGCCGATTTGTTGTAATGAATGCTATAAATACATATGTTCGTTTCAAATTTCGAATGCTAGGTTGCCAATTATTTAACTTTTTACATAAAATTTTCAAAATGCAGATGTTCATTTAAAAATGTTTTCCGGCATTATCAATTAACAATTAAACTCTAAAATTTGCTAAGTAACTTAGGAAAGTGTAGCTCTTTCTTATAAATGGAATCTTATTTGCTGAAATTATGCAGGGTGTTCCCCAAAAGCAATCAATTTGTACGATATCTAAACGGCTATTACTTTCTTATTTTAAATAGAACACCCTATATTTTTTTATTTCATCGTATGCCTTTTTTAATGATCTTTCATTTTTGTTAGGAACAAGGTATATCTAAAACTCATACTTTCTGAGATAATTCAACATTTTTAGAAATTGCCACACAAATAAAATATTTATTCATAAAAAGCAGGCCGTGGAACGATATTTATGACATTATCGAACTGTCAAATAAGTTGTGTGTGAATTTTCTGTATTTAGAGTTAATTAAAATTATAGAAAAAAAGTGAAATAAAATTGAAATTGAAAATGAATTTCAGTCACGAGGAGCTTGTTGATATAGTGTACTTATGCTTTGGGTGAGAG
Organism: Cetonia aurata; assembly: GCA_949128085.1. NCBI lineage: Eukaryota > Metazoa > Arthropoda > Insecta > Coleoptera > Scarabaeidae > Cetonia > Cetonia aurata. Next base: position 14,712,618 of record OX421889.1, read on the forward strand.
TGATCGAAATCCTATGCTTTCTTCCCGAATCTACAGCCAACGATTTCCTAATCGCAGGCATCCCACCGCTCTAGCGTTTGAAAGACTTCGGGAGAGGTTTGAACGAACAGGACAAATTCAATATGAAAGAAAAGAACGCGAGAAGCGTGTTACTCACGAAGAAAATGACTTTGCTGTACTCTTAAGCGTAGTCCAAAATCCCCATGCAAGTACGCGTACAATAAGTAATCAACTGGGCATCAGCCAAACCTCAGTATCAAGAACTTTGCGAAAACATTCGTTTCATCCGTTTCATATTCAACTGGTGCAAGAACTTGATGCTCGTGATTTTCAGAAACGGTTGGAATTTGCAGAATGGGCTTTAGACAGATTTCGCCAAGAAAATACTTTTTTCAACTACATTTTATTTACTGATGAGGCAACTTTTCACAAAAACGGCCATGTAAACCGGCATAACTTTCATTATTATGATACAGCAAATCCCCATTTTATAAGACCATTAGATCACCAACATCGATGGTCTGTAAATGTTTGGGCAGGAATAGTGGGTACTCACTTGATTGGACCATATTTCTTTGAAAGGAATGTTGATGGAGAGGCCTATTTGAATCTTTTGGAAAATCAGTTACCGATTTTATTAGAAGATGTTCCACTCAATGTAAGGCAAAGAATGTGGTTTCAACACGATGGTGCTCCAGCCCATTATAGCAGAATAGTTAGGAGACATTTAGATAGACATTTTTGGAATAGATGGATAGGCATAGAAGGTCCAGCAAGGTGGCCACCACGGTCTCCAGAATTAACAAAACTAGATTTTTTCCTATGGGGATATGTGAAAAATTTAGTTTATCAAGAACCACCAACTACAAAAGCAGACATGATACATCGTATTTATGAAGCATTCCACACAGTAAACCGCAACATGTTACTGAATGTTAATGAATTGCTTTTAACACGATTGCAAGTTTGTGTTGAACAAGAAGGGGGATATTTCGAACATTTAATCTAAGCTTTGTTTCTGCTGCATGTTATTTAATTTTAATGAGTTACTATGTTGATTTTGGCAAGTAAGAATCTAGAAAAGTTATTTACTATTTTGATACTTATTTTTGTCTATGTGTGGCAATTTCTAAAAATGTTGAATTATCTCAGAAAGTATGATTTTTTATTTTTACTGTTTATTAATTACTAGTTTTGTTGTAGTTGGTGTATTTTTGTTGATTATTTTAGTAGCGTTAGCTTGTATATTTGTAGTAGTTGTGATTTCGTTATTTTTAGTAGTTTTGGTTTAATTTTTTCTATTTTATTGAATCTAACTTTGTTCCCAGTATTTTTTAGGTATTTTAGGTTTTTGTATGCAGAACAACATGCATCGGATAGCTTCATAGCTGTTGTGCGGAGGGCTGTAGGGATAAATCATCGTCACTGTATGTATAGTAAATTTTTGATATATCACATACATTTATCCATTATTTACATTTTCAGACATCGGTTCCCTGTTAAGCAGGAGCATCTACTTGGGATATGGTTGGAGCGGGTGGGAAATATGGATTTTTACAGATTAGAGAAGAAGAAGCTGTATTATAAGCTTGTTTGCTCTGCACATTTTATTGCAGAATGTATAAATGGACATTATTTAGCTAGGAACTCTCTTCCAAGTGTAAATATGCCAGGTAATATCAGTTAAAAATTATTTTGGCAGGCACTTAGTTTGAGTATTGCTTATTTAGGTTTTTTGGAGGAGCCTTCAAGGAAGAATTCTTTTTTTTCATGCATTACCATTTGCGACTCATAAAGAAATTTCAAATTTATCATATAAGTAAAGTATACACGTATATTTATACACTTACTACAATGAGATTTTAGTTGTATTTTATACATCATTCACACAAGTGAAAGGGTGGGGTGAGTAATAAAAATATAGCACTTATCTGCTTGGTTTTGGTGGGGGTATAGTTATAAAAATCAATGTTTTCTAATTATTAAAATAACTGTTATGTTTGGATTGCATATTGTAATATTAATAATAATCTGTTGGGTAATCTGACGGGTGCATTCCAATTCTAGGTTTACAGGTATAAAGGCGATTCTAAAAGTTATGAATGACTGGAGCGACTTGAACGGTTTGCAGCTGAATATCGGTAAGTCTAGTGTCGTGCCTTTCGGTGCCGGCGGTGATGAATTATACCTGGAAACAGACGAAATCCAACAAACTAACCAAGTAAGATTTTTGGGTGCAATTTTGGATACTGGGTTGAGTTGGGATTTACAAATTACTAATTTATCCAAAGAACTGTATCAGTATTGTTATGCGATCTATAAAATTCGTAATTTTGTTAGTATCGACGCACTAAAGACTTTCTACTTTGGCCCCATCCAGTCGAGATTGGCATACAGTATAATTTTTTGGGGATCTTCTGCTTGCTCTCGGAGAGTCTTCATTATTCAGAAAAGGATTATAAGATGTATGCTTGCTTGTATATTATAAGATTGATTTCGTTTTATCTGAACAACAAGGAACTATACGTTCACAATAAGGACATTTCAATTGGGATGACAACGAGGCATAGCAATGATGTTGTGGTGCCTAAGCACAGATTAAAGCTGTATGAGCAAGGTGCATATTATAAGTCCTTGGCCGCCTATAATGCTTTACCAAAAGTAATCAAAAGCCAAGTCGGCAAGCGTAACATATTGAAAATGGCTTATACATTTTTAATAAATAACAGTTTTTACAGTTTCAATGAATATCTAGAAAGAAATTAGTGTGTGGGCTTTTATAGTGTCTGCTTCGTCCACAGCGTCGCTCGTGCTCCGCTTGTGGGGGTGAATGTTGTTCATACATTAATTTTATTATATTTTGACATTTGTGTTGATTTATTAAGATAAAGAAACTCTTTTGTAGCAAAACATTAAATCTAACAACAATCTGTCCATTAAGTAGGTGTAAATGTTTCTTTAAGTATATGTATGTTTGATATATGTTTGAAAGTACTGGCAGTAGTTTGCCAATGTATGTATGTATTTATTTATTTATATCAATTATAACAATTATATCAAATATATTCAATATTCTTAAATTAAATTAAAATAAATGTTAAATTTACTAAAAAAACAAGTGCTTTCAATACAAATGGAATCAAGAATAACATGAACTAACTTTTGCACGTAATAAACTAATAGCTTGTATTTGATTAGAGGGATAATTATATTGTAGTAATAAACATTTGCACGATAAATTAATGTGATGTACTGTATAATACAAATATTTTAAAAATCAAACAAAGATTCGAGGTAATTAATATATTTATAGTAAGTATATAGGTGTTATTATATATTATAACACCTGGGCAGCAGTTCGCCATTACTGTAGACCTCGACATGGCGCGGGCGCTCCGGTCCCGCATCAGGAGCGAGTTCGTCGCCATATTCCTGGGGGTACTGGAGTACGCCTGCGCCAGGGAGAGGTCGGAGACTGCCCAGGTGCCCGAAGACCCGGAAGGCGTCCACGACGAATTGGGGTACGAGGCGGACGAGTTCCTGCTTGGCACCCGCCGCCGCCTCCTCGCCCGCGGATACGATCCCAACCAACACGGACTCCCAGCACAGCAGCAGGCGCCGCACCTGGGCACGCCGGCGGACCAAGCAGCCAGACAGGAGCGGATGGTGCCGGCGGTGCGCGCGTGCGCCGACGAGACGGCGCAGGTGGAGCGCACAGCGATACCGCGATACCACCTGCATTGCTACCTAAAGTTTCTGCGACCAGTGTACTTGGACGAGGTAAGGGCGCGCGTAGCCGCATGGGCCGACGGCCTCCGGTACGACGTGCAATTCTGCCAGTGCCGCGAGAAGTGGCTTGCCTACATCTGGAAGGAGGATGCCATCGCGTACACCAACGTGCGCCTGTCGCAGCGGGGCTTCCTGTAGAAGGCCTGGCATTGGGCCAATAGAACCTGACGTACTATCGGCAGAATGCCAGGTTCCTGCAGGGGTACCACGCGTGCAGGAGGGGTGAGCGGCTAGCGCGCGCGTTTCCCGGCCTACGGCCGGTGACCGCGTACTCCTGGACGGGCGAGTGCGCGCGCTGGTGGAACCGGTGGCATGCTACTTTCAGGCCGCGGCGTCCCTGCCTGTTCTTGTGGGGCCCGCACAATGTCTGCAAGACCACGTGGGTCACGCCCCTGATCGGCGGCACCAGAATGATGCCGTACGTGTACCTCCCGGGCGTGGGTGAATTTCTCATGACCTCCTTTGCCGCCCTCACCCACAAAGTCATCCTCTTTGAGGAGTTTGACGAGAGTAAACATAACGGCAGCATGCTACGCAGGCTGATGGAGGGGGCACCGTACGCCTATCCCGTCAAATATGAAGCGTTATTGCGGCTCGAGTTCAAGGGCCCAATAATCTTCATATCGAACCGGAGCGATGCGCAGTTGAGCGAGGGGTTGCGCTCCCGCACACACGCAGTCCACGCGGCTTAGGCCGGGCGCAAGTTGACACGCAGTAAAGTGAGGTGAGGTGAGGTGACTCGCCGTGAGTTTCTGTGAAGCATAGGAATAAATGCACCAGCGAAGATTCATACGCAGGGTGAAGTGACGCATTTTCTGCACGCCGTGAGCCTGCGAGGGTTTGTGCTCGTGCCGCAGTTTTCACGTAGCTAATAAGATCTGATCTTCCTTTTGCCACGATGGAGGAAAAACTTATCGAGGCAGTGCGAGGGAGAACAGTGTTATATGACACTTCCCATGTAGATTTTCTCAAAACCAAATTAAAGTTACAGATTTGGGATCAGATTGCGAAAGAGATTGGACTTCAATCTGGTAAGTTTTTGTAAGTTATTTATTTACAGTATTAAGTTTTTTAGTTAACATTGTAAACATAATCATTTATTACTAAATATAGTATACAATCATTTCATCCATTTATATTTATTGTAAAGCAGACGCATTCTTTTTTTAAGTTCAGGCGATCGTTGTTTTGACAATTGTTTGATTTGCACCACATTTCTTATACGTATCCTCAGTACTTTCCTCTCAACACGCAATCTCTCTGCCAAGGAACTGATCCTACAGGTGAATTAAAGTAATCCGTGAAATTTTGACGAATGAGAAAAGTTTGAGCTCTACTTCGGACATTGGTTTGATGCAGTGGACGTAATTGGTATTGTGGTACATCCCGTTCGGTGATGTCATCTCCAGTTTGCAAAATTGGAGAATTTTTCAAATAGTTGTGAAGTACACAAGATGCTTTTATAATTTTCACCACAGTGCTAACTTTACATTCAAAAGGTGAACGGAAAACACGAAACCGCGAAGCCAAAATACCAAAAGCGCATTCCACAGTTTGTCTAGCTCGCGAAAGTCTGTAATTAAACACTTTGTTTTCATACTTATCAGTAACACTACGCTTTGGATATGGCCGCATCAAATTTTCAGATAAAGGAAACGCTTCGTCTCCTACAAAAACATATGGAATCGGATCAACAATTGTAGGAATCAGAGTAGCCGGTGGAAGATGCAACGTATGATTCTGCATTTTTTTGGCTAAAACACTGTTAGCAAAAGTATTTCCGTCGCTGAATCTTCCCATTGACCCCACATCTATAGTAATAAATTGGTAGTCTGAATCGACAACGGCCATCAATACAATGGAAAAAGTATGCTTATAATTAAAAAACGAAGATCCGCTTTTCTCTGGTTTTTTTATTGTTATATGTTTTCCATCAATCGCTCCGACGCAATGTGGGAATTGCCATTTTTCCTCAAAGCCATGAGCAGTTGCCAACCACTGTTCTGTTGTCGGTGTCCTCATATAAAGCGGTTGCATACACTTCCAAATAGCTTCTGCTACTTCTTTTATAATGTTTGATACTGTTCGATCACTCATTCTATAGCTGTAACCGATACTCTTAAAGCTGTTTCCGGAGGCTAGGTACCTACAACATAAACATATACATAAACGTGTGTGTAAGATGAAGTTTACATGTCATATTCTTCAAAATTATATCAAATTTCGTTGGATATAACATTATTTTATTGAATTTACTCCAAACTTACATTTGAAATGAAGAAAATGCATAATTGTAGGTGAAACTTTGTTGTAGGTTCAGAGGCGAAAACAAAATGGGAAAAATTGAGACATTCTCTGAGGGATGCGCTCAGGAGGCAGAAACAGTGTATGAAAAGTGGGTCTGCAGCAAGTACCATAAAACGGTGGAAATTTCAAACAGAAATGGGGTTTCTTCAGCCTTATATGGCTAACAGAGCAAGAGAAACAAATTTTAATGACGAGTGCGATGAAGAAATTACGAAAGAAAGTTACGAAGAACTCGAAAGCCAAGATATTCAGGAAACAGAAAGTGTGGTTGAACCTGGAAGCGAAGAGTGTTTGGATGAGAGTGGTACACCTGAGACATCCACATTAGGAACGTCAAAAGAAACAACTTTGAAAAGAAAAACGCAAGAGACTCCTGTCAGCCCTCCTGGGACTTCAAATGAAAGCACACGGACACCCCAAAAGCAGATCAAAAAGAAAGACAATGGCCCTAATGAATAAAAATGTAGCAATTGCTTTAAGCAATTGCTTTTTAGAAAAAGCAATTGCTTGACTAGCAAATGCTCTAAGTAAAAGTAATTGCGAGATCTTCACATGAATAAAATTTTTAAGCAAATGCTGCCTATCCTACATCTGTGTAGCAATCGCTTACAGGTCTCGACCTGTAAATTTAGATAGTTTGAATCTCAGTCTCAATTTACTTTTGCAGTAGATGCGACGTTATGCCACAACGTGGGTATTTATTCAGTGCATCTGTTATATTTTTGTGAAAAATAAAAAAACTACATTTTGTGATATGGCAGATTCGAGTGGAAGTGAGGAATTTAATAATGATGAAGAAATTGACAAGCAGTTGATATTTGTCCACAAATTAAAAGAACATAAAATCGTTCTTAATAAATCACAAGTGCCTCAAGTTAAATCACAAAAGGAGGCTGCTTTAAACGCTTTAGTACAACAATATGCAGATATTTTTAACGTCTCACTTACAACAAAACAGTTATCAAAAAAAATTAGTAATATGAAGGCAGAAATAAAAAAGAAGTTTGACGTAAATAAGACAGGCAATAAACCAATAGTCTATAAGCCTTGGGAAAAATTATTATTAGAAATGTTGGATGTATATAAGAATCCGGTTTTTAAAAAAATTCCAGGTATAGTATATAAAATTTTTATGTTTTTTTACAATTTTTATAATATTTTTAATTTCTTTAAATTAAAAACTATATATTTTTAGGCGCTGTGTCTGCTGGAGTTGACGAAATAATATCACTTGATAAGAACTCTACTTCATTCAGTGACGTTCCAATCCCTGCAGTGGCAGCATGTAGTACTATTCCTACAAAGACAATTAAAATATCAAATAATTTACCTGAAACTTATGAAACAAAAAAATTATCAACTGCTGAACTGCAACGATTAGTTTTACTAGAGCAGCTGAAATTATGTCGTATGCAACAGGAAGAAATAGTCAGGAGACAACAACAAACTGACGACGTATTCCTCAAATCCAGCAATGTTGTTGCGGAGAACGACAAATTGTTTTACAATATATAGTCAGGGAACCCACATTCGTAAATATTTACTATTCGTTACTAACGTTATTCGTTTTCTTCATCCATACTAATAGTGTGAATTAAATATGAAATATATTTTATTTATTTATATTTATTGTTATAAGTAAGAATAAATTTTGAGTTGAAAATACCTATGTGTGTGAATTTAATTTTATTTCTAAGTATTATATTGTTGTGTCACACTAAAAGTTCTAACCTAAACCCAGGACATAAATCACAAATTTAACAAGATTTACTTTAAAAACGAGAATATAGATAAACAATTATAAGTATTAACAATTAGATACTTACATGATTATTGAAGAGTAACTGAGTTGTTAATTCTCTTTTTTGCTGTCCTAATTGACGAATTATATTTGATGTCAGATTGTCGCCATTTCGTATGTTAATTTCAACATTAGCTTCTTGAGTTGAGTACTGAAAATCTTCATCATTTAAACGTTTAGCGATGTTATGAAGCACAACGCAGGCAATTATCGTCGATGGTATTTTTTCTAATTGACCTCGAACTTTATACTGAAGGACAGGAAACCTTGCTTTTAACTGTCCGAAACATCGTTCAATTATTACACGTTCTCGGCAGAAAATGTTATTATAATTTTGCTGCTCTTGGGTTGCAGGATTTCTCCAGGGAGTCATAATCCAAGGCGATATAGAGTAGCCATCGTCTCCTAATAATACACAATCTTCTGTGTTGTTTTTTAGAATGTTGTATATGTTAGAATTTTTGAAAATTCTGCTATCGTGCACAGAGCCTGGCCATTGGCAGTCAACACTAGTAAACATTTCCTTTGCATTACAAGTTGCCTGTACGTTAATGCTGGGGTATCCTTTTCGGTTTATATATTCATCACCGAATTCATGAAACTTTGGAATTCTGACGTGTGTGCAGTCTATCGCACCGATGGCAGTTGGAAAACCGTATCTCTCTGACCACAACCGCTTAGCTTCCACAAAATCTTCAGCACTTCTAGGAAATCTAATGAAAATATTAGCCTTTTCCAAAACTGCATGCATTACAGAAGTGGATGTCTTACAGACAGTTGTCTGATGAACACCGAGTTCTTCGGCTACAGAATTTTGAAAACCTGGATCCGACAAATGCCGCAGAAAGAGTTTCATCTTATTTATAGGTAATAGTGCAGCACCCCGCCTTTCACCCGTATCAGTCAAAAAATAATTTGTTAGCCACTCAACATTTTCACGGTCAAACCGATATAACTTTCTGAAATCATCGTCTCTGCAATTTTTACGTACACTGTATATTTTTCTTTTACGCACATTCATATATTCAGCCATAATTAAAAAGGCTCAAATAAATAAGAACTCATGTGTATGCCGCAAAGAAGCAAAGTTGACTGTACAAGCATATGATGCAGGGGTCGACCTACCTTACAAATTTGAAAGCAATTGCTACACTAGAAAAAGCAATTCCTAAATTTATTCATCACATTTTAAGCATATGTAAGCAATTGCTTCAACTTTTTAAGAAAAAGCTTTGACTATAAGCAATTTCTGCACTTTTAAGCAATTGCCGATAGCAAAAGCAATTACTTCGATTTTTATTCATTGGCTTTCAAGCATTTACCTTGATTTTATAAGAAAAAGCAATTGCTACATTTTTATTCATTAGGGCCAATGTGTCTATTTTACTTAAGAAGTCCATAGAAAACCGGGAAAAAAGAGCGGCCGAAAGAGCAGCGGAAAGATCGGTTTTATTAAATAAAATCCAACCACCAAACGATCCTTTGTACCATTTCTTTATGTGTATGTATGAAACCACAAAAAGAATGCCGCTCTCATCACAATATACTGTCAGAAATTCTATATACAAAACTGTGACAGATATGGAAGCGAATTTATTGAATATCCCGCAAACAAATATACAAGAAACGCCCCAATTTTACCAGTACGATCGCTACCATACCTTTCAAAGCTCTCCTTCTACACCACTAACTTGTTCCGAGAATTCTTCACATTCTTCACATGAACACTTTACCACTACCCAGAATAGTTCAAAAGAAGATCAAGAAGAAATAGTTAACTTCATAAACGAATTTTCTGCTCGTTGAAATACATTTGTTTAAGTTGTAGAAAATTAATAAACATCTTACCTTAAAAATATGGCTAGTTTTTCTTCAGTTTCGATAGGTCTTGACGCATTACATCCTTCTGCATATATTGACTCCTTAATAAATCCATGTAGTTCAGAAAACTGTTCACGAGTTACACGATAATAGTTCTTATATTTTTCATTAGAAAATTCATTCTTAAGGACGAATTCTCCGTGAGTCTTTCTTTTCTTTAAATAACTGCTTTTCGGAAGTTTTTTATGGGGTAATATTGCAGACATCTCGTCTTCAATTAAATCTTCGGAATCAGATTCTGAACTTAGTAAATTATAATAATTGTATATTGCAGTCATCGCACACATTCCTCGATTCAAAATTAATGCGTTACAGATCGCACGGCGACAGAACTGCGCCTTCAACTTTCGCTCTCCCTGCGGGAGAGTTTGAGAATCTGCGTCACCCTGCCTCACCCTGCGTCATACTGCGACGTCAACTTGCGCCCGGCCTTACCCTTACTGGGAAACTCTGGACGACAACAACGGAATGATTGCGCTGCCGCCTGCGGTAGCGGCGCCGATCGCTGACGCCGCCGAACCGAGAGCCGCCGCAGCAGCGGCAGCAGATCGGTCGGCGGAGCTAGTCGAGCTGACGCCGGCAACTGCCGAGTCCATCGTCGCGGCCGAGGCCGACCGACCGTGGCGGATCCCGAGTCCGCCGCCGCCGGATGACCTCGTCGCGGAGGCGCTCGCGGAAGTCGCAGTACCGCAGAACGGTGGCGCGGTGGACAATGACCACGACGACATGTACTACGACCGGGGGCACTACGATAGCGATGACTGGGAGCGGATGAATGAGGACAGCGATGCATTTTACGGAGCGTGCGTGCGACGACGAGCGATAGAGCGCGGTAGACGCTTGGGTAGCGAGGCGGGTGGTAGCAGCGGAAGAAGGAGGGACGACGCTGGCCCGTCCACCGGCTAGAGGGGCATTGCATTATAGTTGACCAGTTTGTTGCCGTTGATTATATTTGTTTTAAATTACATTTGTTGCATGTCCCTATTTACCTTTTTTTTACATTCAATTTAATCAGTTGCGTTGCATGTCCCTATTGACCTATTTTTTTAAATTTAATTTGTTGCATGATCCTATACACCTGTATGTTTACGTTTAATTTGTTACGTTGCATGTCCCTATTGACCTTTGTTTCTTAATTTAATTCGTTGCCTGTCTCTAATGACCATTATGTATGTATGTGTTTGTTCAATTGTTCATTTACATGTGTGTTACGACAACATGTGTTTGAGTTTGATGTAATACAGTCAAGTATGATTAATATTGTAATGTAATTACAAGAAGGCGATTGTTTTGTACTGTACCCTTGTATAATAACCATGTATCGTACCGATAATTCATACAACTACTTTGATATTGTGTCGTAAATAAAATCTATACAACCAGAACCATGTTGTCATTTAAATCTTGACAAAAAATGAGCTAAAACATTGAGTACCAGTAGATCGATAGGTAGGTAGCCATTATTTAAATATTCCACTCCGACAATTAGTTGCCTTCGGGTGTCTGGTGGGGGTGGAACCGATTCGACAATTGATACCGGGTGTGAGATAAATTTGGCGCGCGTCTAAATGCGAGGGTGAGCTCGCTATAGAGGAAAGCTTGTAGTTGGGGTGACGTTTTCGCCCTAATCGGAAGGATGGGGCGGTTGGAAAAATCGGATTTGTCGTTGGGGTGGCGTAGTATACGTGTAGGGATGTGAACTGGGGGTCGGCGGCGCGCCTTTGTCCGCATGAGCCCGGGGATGGCCGTTTTCCGGTCGGTCCCGACTCCGTTAGGGTACAATGTAGGATCGGGTGACAGATGACAGGTGTGGTCCGCGAGATGGCGCTGCGGGCGCGTCTGGGGGTGGGCGAAAGCCGCCTTCGGGTGTCTGGTGGGGGTGGAACCGATTCGACAATTGATACCGGGTGTGAGATAAATTTGGCGCGCGTCTAAATGCGAGGGTGAGCTCGCTATAGAGGAAAGCTTTTAGTTGGGGTGACGTTTTCGCCCTAATCGCAAGGATGGGGCGGTTGGAAAAATCGGATTAAACAAAAACATCTTATTTATCACACTTTTTACATTTATTTATAACTTGAAAAAGCTTTTAATAAAGCGAAACGTCGTTATAGTCATTCATGCTTTTATTATTAAAGACCTAAAAACCAAGAAAAAGAGAAATGAAATATATATATGGTCAAGATTCAAAGATTTAAATATATATATATATATGTATGTAATAAATGGTAGATTGCTCGTTTAACTAATAAAACAAGAATTGTGTCTTATTTTTTACTCGAAATTAATTGAGCTGTGTGACCTTTCGAATTTCACAAAATTTATCCCTTCCTTATATCTAAGTTCTATTGATTGTTCAAATAACAAATAATTAATTAACCAAGAATTCCAACTTATATCTGCCCTTTGAGCGAATTAAAGGTTACAAAGTACTGGGTCAACATAGTTCATGAAAGACAGTTACGTTAACATTTTTAGTGTAATATTATATACACAAAAAATTGATTTTTTGTTCACAAACAATCAATTATTGGATTCATAATTGAACATCTCTCAGTATATGCTGTGCTAAATGCTAATAACACAACACAACATAACAGAAATTCATAAGACATCTTTGAAAATGTATTACTGGTATTAATGTGGTTTACGTTCTAGGTTCCCTTGCTTCGCCAGATGATGCAATGGAAACTTCAGAAAACTTCGAACAGTGTAAGTTTCTTTACAGAAGTTATTAAATATGATTAAAGTTTAATGTTAACATACATTTTTTGTTTTACAGGTTCGGCAGGTCCATCAACTTCACATGATGTGAAATCTTCAACATTAAAAAGTTGTTCACGTAAGCAGAGAGCAGGTGTGCTTCGCAAACTAAACATAACAAGACAAAGCCATTTAACTCCTCGGGAAAGGAAGTTATACAAAATTGCGACAAATTCGATTAAGAAAAACCACAAATTAGCCAAGAAAGCAGTTGAAGCTAAACAAAGACTGTATGATGCAAAAAAAATTTCTGAAACGGCAATATATAGAGAAATTGGAAATAGAGTCAATGCAACGGTATACGAATTTTTACTGTGTCAAGTTAAGCAATTCAAATTAAAGCCCCGTGGTAGACCATTTACAAGCAATGATAAAATTCTAGCTCTATCACTATACAAAGCAAGTCCACGTGGGTACAAGCTACTGCAAAAACTGTTTGCCTTACCTTCACGCCGTACCCTTAATTGATATGCTAAAAGATGTACCATTCAGCCCTGGAAATAATAGTTATATTTGTGACCACTTGAGAAAACTCACAAAGTCATTACCTATAAAAGACAAATACTGTACCATGATTTTTGACGAAATTTCACTACAACCAGGATTACATTACTCAAAGAGGAGAGATTTTATAGAAGGCTTCGTAGATTTTGGGAAAGAACGACAATTGCGATTGGCAGATCACGCCTTAGTGTTTATGGTACAAGGCATATATAGAAACTGGAAGCAACCACTGTGTTTTACTTTTTGTGCAAGTGCAACACCTACAAGCCAACTAGTTTCACTTATTAAGGAATCAATTCAACTTCTTATCCATGTTGGATTAGTCCCATTGGCTACAGTGTGCGACCAAGGGACGAACAACCAAGCTGCAATTAATTCACTTCTTAACGAAACGAGGAACACTTACAGATATCAAAATAGTGAATATAGAGGTTTCGGTTTTGAAGTTGATCACCACGACATTGTTCCTTTGTTTGACTATCCTCATTTATTAAATGTATACGCAACAATTTATTAACTAAAGATCTACTTTTTATAAAGAATGGAGAGGAGAAAAGAGCATCGTGGAAGCACATTATAAAACTGTATGAAATGGACAACAGCAGGTTAGGAACAAGAGTGTGCCCTAAATTGACAGATTGTCATGTCTATCTCGAAAACATAAGGAAGATGAAAGTCGGCGTCTGCACACAAGCACTAAGCAGAACTGTGGGAGTACTTATGTGGATTTCTTGCTGAGAATAGTAAGTGATACATTATTTTAGTACAAAGTAATTTTTTTTTCCTTCTTTTATTGCTTAGATGTGGAACCATTTCAAGAAGCAACAACAGAAATAATTCAGTTTTTTGATATGTTATTTGATTCATTTAATGGTGTAAATAAAACTTCATCCTCTGAGAATGAGCTACGTTGTGTCATCACACGGAATTCCAAGCACTTGAACTTTTGGAGAGAAGCCAAGGATATACTACAAAGTATAACTTTTGAATGCCCGAGGACAAAGAAAAGGACGCGTTTCCCTACTCTGAATAATTGGTTGCATACTATAAAAGGCATGGAACACATTTGGCAAAGTTTACAGAAGAAGGGCTTTGCATATATGATACCCAAGAATTTTAATCAAGATGCCGTGGAGAATTTTTTCTGTCTCATTAGCAGCCATGGTGTTAGAAACACAAATCCGACATGCACTTCATTTTTAACGTCCTTTAAAACCTTTATATTAAACAATTTCATGTCATATAGATCAATTGGCTCAAATTGTGAAATGACTTTGACAAATTCTGAGCCAACTTTGCTGATTTCATTAAGGGAGGCAAAGTAAATAGGTACAAGAAGTATGTTCAACCACTTTTTCTTACAAATACTCATATGATTACACCTTCAGAAAACATTTTAGCTTCATACGCAAAAACATATGTGTGTGGTTATTTTGCGAAACGTTTACTATGAATTACTAAACAATGTGAAATTTGTTATAATAATTTAACCTCAAATACAGCAGCACCTGAACATCAATTCATATTAATTAAACAAAATACACGAAATTCTCTTTTCTTTTTTTTTTCAAATCGAAAGTGTTCCTGCCGTTTTACGTTTCTCATATCATTCTATATATCATACTGCTTAATCTATCATATTCAACATATTTCAAATGCTGAGAGGTATCGATCTTTCGAGGAGTTGATCCGGGGTTGGTTCCTAGCGCGGCATAAATTGTCTTTTACATCTTCACAACATATTACTCTCTCTCCTGGAAATGTTTTATTCATATTTAATCAGATTATGGTGCTCTCACAATTTTATTTCTATTTCTATTTTTTTTAACGTCTGCGATATTCCGTTTCACAAACTATTCTATGTAGATTTCCCATTTTCTTTGTTGATTTCTTACAAAGTAAACGTATTGTATGTACATGCTGACAGGTGTCACTCTTCTAGAATATCCACGGTATAAATATATTCGACATTGTATCATATTTTATTGCTACAATTCCTACATTATTTGTCTTTCTGCAGATAAATAAATTTAACACTGTATTTAAATAGGCATTATTCTTTCTATTTTTTATAATTATTGTTTAAATTTTTACTTTACGACAAATATATTATGTCTATGCATTTACGTATTAAACAGGTCATAGGAACTAGTATATTGTACGTTTACTTTGTGTACTGTATTTTTGTTTTGCTATTTACGGATATGTAGTTGATCTGTTTACACAAACTAGTATGCTGTATTTGTAATTTATTGTATTTTGTTTGACTCTATGTATGGTCGTATTCCTGCAAATAGTAACAAATTACAATTATTTAATTCTTCGAAAATTTTTGAATTTCAATCTATTTTTATATTAAGCTAGACTAATTTACCAATGTTAATGTTACTGTAGGAATATACAGTCATTTCAGGCGTTTTTTTACCAAGTGTGATTAAGTTTTGTTCAAAATATGAGTGACTGTTTGCATTAATATAACGGTATCTTACTGCTTTAAATTTTATATTTATGTACATGGGAAGTATACTGTCCAAAGTCCATTTTATTCAACAAAACGAGTAAATTCAAGTTTGTCTGACATTTTAACAAGTACAAGGCACTAGATTATTTTCGTTATTTTCTTAATTCCTTTAATTGTGGTGTCAGTATGACATACAATCAACAACAAATTTATTATTTACGATAAAGCAAAGGTATCAACATTGTAAAAAATGGACTTCGGGCAATGTAGTTCCTAGGTTTCGGGATTGGAATCTTGAAGCCTGCTCTCAGAGTAAGGTTTTCGTGGTTTTCCTTACTCCTTGGCAAATGCTGAGAGACGAACACCCCAATTCGCTTCCACGGGCGTAATAACAACTACTTTTCTCTTTTCCTAGAATTCTCATTTGAGTTTGGAATATTATGTTCGTGATTTACATATGTTTTTTAACCAGTACATACTTACAAACTAATATTCTGTATATACAATTTATTTATATTATTTTTGTTTTACAATTTACGTAATTTATTGCTACATTTCATATATTTGCATCTAAAAATGTTGAATTTAAAATGATATAGCTTCATTTTTTCTTTAATTTAAGTTTTTGTTTTACAACAAACGTATTATTGCAATGGATTTATATATCTCTTTCACCAATTCTTAGAAACTGGTATTCTGAATATTTAATTTATGGTATTTTTTGTGATATTCATAAAAATATTTTAAAAAATGTCAGTTTTTTATTTATAAAATCCTAAATATCGAGGGCTTCAAGTCAGAGGGGCGTATCAACCATTTTGTGCAAATTTGAGCAACTGGACGTATAAACGGGTTATTATCATTCTCACGTCAGGACAGAGAGGCGTATGATTTGGGTGACCAGTTTGTGCGCATGGGCAAAAATTAGCTAGGCGTATAAACCAAATATGTATTAAGAATCTAGTCAGAGGAGCGTAAGTACATACGCCACTCATTAGTTTCTAGATCTTACCGGGTCAGAGAGGCGTATTCGTGTTTATCATCAATCTTAACCTCACTTTCTGTCATAAACACATGTTAATTCGTGACAGTTTAGTGTGTTTATAGTTAAGAGTCAGTGTCAGTAGATTTTGATAATAAGCAATAAATAAATAATCAACTATGTACGGTGGAAAATCTAGGTCTGAATACATATTGCACATGTTAAAACTTCCTGAAGAAAATGGTGAGTAACAATGAATGTATACCTAATATTATTATTGTTGATTATACCTAATTATTATTACTCTAGGACAGCCATCCTGTTCTTATGCTACACAACAGGAAGCTGCACCAGACATAAATGAAATTGATTTAATAGAGCAAGAAGACGAAGAATATTATTATGATTCGGATGCTGACCCAGCTTATAAACCCAGCTCGTCTTCGAGCGATGACGGTATAGTAATTGAACAAGTTAAGGTTACAACACCAGTAGTAGCAGATACCGAAAGAAACACTGTAGATTCTAATAAATTAGATTTGCAACAGAAGAGAGTGAGAGCGAAATCTAGCGCCCCAAATACTTCGATAAAAACTGCAAGGAAACAAAAAAGAAACTTAGGAGTTTCTGACACAACTTCAAAACAAAAATAGGCTAGAACGAAAATCAAGAAATATAGGAATTGAGTGTCCCTGTTTACGCAAATGTCACCTTGCGATTCCCGAGAAGGTAAATCACAAATTTGCTCTGCTTTCTGGCAACTCGGCGATTTGAATAGGCAGCGCGATTTCATTGCAAGTAATGTGATCCGTCAAAAATCTGTCAGAAGTCGTGCAGAGAATTCAAGAAGGCATTTTTCTGTTATGTACTTCCTCAAATTTGAAGGAAAAAAAACTCAGGTCTGCAAAAACTTCTTTTTACAAACGTTGGATATTTCCGAAAAGATGATGAGAACAGCTTTAGAAAAAGCAAGTCGCAATGTTGCTAATATTCCTTCTCCTGATAATCGTGGTAAGCACCGTCCAGGGGTTAAGCATACAGAAGAAGCAATTAAATTCGCAGAGAATCACATCGATTCTTTCGCCCGTGTGCCAGCACATTGGTGTAGGAGAGATACTAAAAAAGATTATCTAGAATCAATTTTAAATAAAGAAAAAATGTATTCACTCTACAAAGAGAAATATAGGATTTCACATTCCTAAAAAAGATCAATGTTGGTGTCATCACTTCGAGCAAATACCTGCAAATGAACGACCTGCTGAGAAATTAATTGAGTATCAGCTTCATATTCGTAGAAAAATAGCTGCATTGGAAGAAAAGAAAAGCGATGCATTAAAGGCAAAAGAAGACCCTAGCTATATTTCTGCGAATTTTGATCTTGAAGCTGTCTTGTACTCACCACTATTATTTGCTAAACCAGTTTTTTATAAACGGAAGTTAGCTACATTTAACTTCACGATATACGAAACAGCAAAACAGCAAGGTCATTGCTTTCTTTGGCCCGAGTACGAGGGAAATAGAGGAGCCAATGAAGTAGCCACATGCCTTTCGAAATTTATACAGTCTCTTCCAAAACAAACACGTCATTTAGTTCTTCATTCTGACTGTTGCCCTGGACAGAATCGGAATTCTATAGTGGCATACATGCTCCTAGAAGCTGTAAAACACACCACCCTCCAAATCATCGATTTGAAATTTTTAGAACCAGGGCACACTCACATGGAGTGTGATTCCATGCATGCCACTATAGAACGTGCTTCAGAGTATACTAAAATCTACTGGCCCAATGACTGGGTTAATGTCGTACGTCTGGCAAATAGAAAAAAACGCTACAACGTACAGGTGATGGAGTATAGCGACTTTTTAAATTATAAACAAATTGAAGAATAAACTAATGGTAAACTCTAAAAGGAGTGAGGCAGATGGAAATGTCAACTGGAAGGTAGTTAAATGGCTGAGATTTGAAAAAGGAAGAAGCAACTACTTTCAATACAAAAATTAACATTGGGATGAATTTCAAAGCGTAAATATTACACGAAAAGGAAGAATAGCAAGAAAAATTTGTAACAGCAATGTTAATCCTCTGTATAGTTCTCGTATACCTTTAAATAAGAAAAAGTTTGTGAACCTTCAAGAAATGTGTAAACAGAAGGATGCTGTAATACCCCAGCAGTATCACCACTTTTACGAGTCTCTCCCAGTAGAAAGGAGCACTGTTGAACAAAGTGACTCTGATGATGAAATTTCCCTGCAGACACTCAAAGAAAAACTACTGCGCCGTAAAACAAGAAGAAATTTCTAAATAATAAATTTTGCACCTACCAACTTTAGTTAATAAATATTCTTATTCAACTTACGTCTTTTTCTTTTACACCTTTTGTGAAACATTATATCAATACAGAAAGGCGTATGCTTAATTAGTAGAAAAATATCCATGATGTCAAAATTTTAATTAGCTTGTCTTAATAGTAAGCTTTCTAATTGTATATTCCCTAATTTTTGTGAAGAACTGCAAAAAATTGTAATTTTGAAGTTTTTTTTTTGTTTCCTGTAAATTGAAGTATTGGTTGATACGCCCTTCTGACTTGAAGCCCTCGATATAAATTTAAAGCACCAATTCAAATTAAATGGCTATTAAAATTGCGCGCCATAATTTTAATATGCGCGCTGGCCTAAAGGCGGCGTAAAACACGGTTCCAGGTTAGCCGGGACAGTCACCATTCTAGTCAGGTTATTCTATGTTATTAACAACGCACGCTCTTCATTGTTTAATTAACCGTGTTAATGGTAATATTAAGCGTGAGGTTATTTTTACATTCTATTTATTTTTTATTTATAGCGATAATTTTATAGATAACGCTCCCTGGTTATAGTTATACTAAACTACTTTATCTATGGCTATGGTTCTAGATTTGCCCTCTTCAAGTTTGATAGTAATAATTGAAAAGCTCTTCGGTGTTTCCACTTACCAAAACGCACCGAATCTTGTTTTTATATGTCTACGGCACACCGTTTGTCGAGGTAAGATTCTGTTGTGGTTTTAGTACCTACTTGTTGCTAATGAAATTCAATTTTACTTTTAGAATATTTTTACAGTAATATTTGATACCAGTTATCAATGATTATATTCCTGCGATATATATTGTATATATATATTGCTATGATATCAAATTACCTAACCTACCTAAAATCAACAGCATACAACATCAAACGTTTGTTATTGAAATAAATTGTATTTTTAATTTATGTATTTAACTATTTTGTAAATTTATTGTAAAAATTCAAACTAAACACTCACTATATCGCATATAATTTTAAAAGGGCACGTTTCCATGGATTTTTTAGGTAAAGTTCCTTCGCTGATCGTACGAACGTGGGTTCACTTAAGGTTGTCGTATCGTTGGAAACGATTCCCTTTCATCGTTGATGGGATCTTAATGCCTAGGAGATATGAATGTTTGTTTAAAACAATTGTAAAGGACTTCTTTTTCGATATTTTCCTGAGTTGGTTGTATTTTCAAAAACATCTAGAAATTTCAAAATTTAAATAATTATAAGAGTCATTTAACTAAAGATTTACTTGCCAAGGATGAGGTGTTGTGTGTGTTGTGTAAAAATGATGGTAATCCATTAATTTCGAAGAATTGGGGGACGTATTTTCTATTCCTGGAGCCAGAATCGAGGGACTGGGATACAACTTTCGTGGCTGGGACATCAATAACGCAGGTTTGGAGCTAGAAAGCGTGTTGCAGAACGGGAATCAGTATTTGGAGTATCAACGAGCTGTTTATCGTACTTTAAAAGTAAGCCTTTATTCATCTTTCGAACTTATAACCGGCGTTCAGAACGTAAATAAATTCTGAGGTTAGAATGATTTGATATCAGTGATTTGTTAGGGAGTTTTGATGTTAAATAAACGTTTGCTGTTGTAGGAAGGTTTTTTGACAATACGTGATTGTATGAGAGAGGTTAGCGGGAGATTTAAATTCAATTTTGATTTTTAAACAAGATATATTGAGATTAGTTTGGATTAAGATTCAAGGAATCTTATTTTTATGTAATTTAAATAGTAAATGAACTTACTACTTACCCTGAGAGAGAGTATTATTCATCTTAATTGTTATTCAATTTTTATTAACTCAAAATAAACAAAGTTATCTATTAAAAATTGTTTTTATTCACTATAACATAATAACATCACAACTAAAGAAATAAAATAGCACTTATTAAAGGAACTAAGACCATAACAAGTCATTTAAGCTATAATATACTTCTTTGTTTAACGAGCTACACCCACCCATGCCCCAGGAGTCACTGAGAATTAAATAGTATATCATACGATTGGTAGGCGGTGTGCTCAAAACAGGGAGAGGGAAGTTTTTCATTCACTTGTGTGCTATAGTGTCACCTAGGGCCCAGGAGGCAGCTCGGCCAAATGGGCTAAGCCTGTTCCAGTTCCTGAGTTATCTTGGATTTGAACATCTAAAGCCAGCAATTACTCAGATAGCCCTGTTTGTCAACTTTGCCACAAAAAACAAAAACAACCCCGAACTATCATGGCCATGGGCGCGAATCTTTGAAGATGGGGCCCTATCAAACCTGTCAGTAGCCAATAATCCTCTGTTTTGCCTGACTTGCTTATATGTCGTCACAGGGGGATCAGATAACCATGCTCTGGCGAACATTGCCCAATTCTCCAAAGTTATGCAGTCCCCAAACTACAAAAACAGTGCAAAGAGACTGGCAACTGCTATACTATCAGTCATTGAGTCCCACAATCTGGACACAGCAGCCACTGACGAGGCGAAGAGGGTGAAAGCAGAGATGGAGAGACAAAGAGAACATCAACGTCACCCGAGCAATGTCGAACCCATGGATGAAGATGTTGATGAGGATGGGGAGAGTCAGGACGGGACTCAGGATGAAGAGGAGGATGGACGAGATTATGATTAGAGAAACAATTAGTGATTTTAACTGACCTTAGATTTAGAAAAATGTGAATTCTTTCAGAAGAAGGTGAAATTCTTGGGTTTACAACTAGAAAGAACGGGACTTAAGATAGATAAGGAAAGACTGAACGAGATCAGAATCTATAATAGACCTCACAATCTGAAAACACTAAGGGGATTTTTGGGAATTTTAAATTACTATAGAAAATTTGTTCCAAATTTATCAGAAAAGGCCAAACCTCTATTTGAATTGTTAAAAAAGGGTAAACGATGGAAATGGAGCACAGAAACCGAGAGCGCATTTATTTTATTAAAAGAAGAATTTGCAAATACATTAGAACTTAAACATCCAAATTTTGAATTACCTTTTATTTTGAGAACAGATGCATCAGACAACGCGATCTCCGCAGAACTGGTACAAGTCCAAAATGGGGAAGAAATCCCGATATCTTTCATATCAAGAATATTAAGGGGATACGAGCTGAAGTATAGTGTGTCAGAAAAGGAAATGTTAGCTATCGTGTATGCACTACAGAAGTTGAAATTTTACTTAATTGGGAATAAATTCACCATTGAAACTGACCATATGGCTTTAACACATATTCTTAAAACAAGGTTTACGAACAACAGGATTTATAGGTGGAGTTTACTGATACAAGAATATGACTTCAACATCGTACACAAGAGAGGACGAGATAACATCGTAGCAGACGCATTAAGTAGGCAAGAAGAAGTCAACATCAGGGACATACTTATTGGGTTGAATATTTTCAAAGAAGAGAGGGGATTATTTTCAGGACAGTACATCAAGGATATTCAAAACAGCAGTCAATTCAGTTCATTAAAAGAAAAATTGGGGAAGGGCTCTTTCAAAGGTTATGGAATTAAACAGGGATTTATTGTTAAAACTATAGGGACAAAAGAACTGTACGTGATAGATCCAGTTAATACCGAAGAAATTGCAGGCAGGATACATACAACTTATGGACATATTGGGATTAGAAAAACTTGGTTGGTATTTAGGGAGAATTATTATGCAGAAAAAGATTACAAAATTATTAGAGAGTGTATCAGAAAATGTCATTTGTGTCAATTAGGAAAGAGTAAGAATCATATAAATTTCAACAAAATTTGCTCTATATCTGTTAAGAAACCGTTAGAACTAGTTACAATTGATTATATTGGGAATTTAATTGAGGGTGAACACGGTATGAAACATATTTTAGTTGTCACAGATGCATTCTCGAAATATGTGAAATTGTATCCTACTCGTCAGTGCACAACAAGCAGAACTATCAGGGAATTATTAAAGAAGTACATTCAAGAAGTTGGAAAGCCAGTTAAAATGTTAACAGACAACGCGACTTACTTCAACAATGAGAGATTTTTAAATTATTGGAAACAAAGGGATATTAAGGTAGTTTATACAAGTATACGTCATCCACAAGGAAATCTTATTTTTATGTAATTATTTTTATGTAATTTAAATAGTAAATGAACTTACTACTTACCCTGAGAGAGAGTATTATTCATCTTAATTGTTATTCAATTTTTATTAACTCAAAATAAACAAAGTTATCTATTAAAAAATGTTTTTATTCACTATAACATAATAACATCACAACTAAAGAAATAAAATAGCACTTATTAAAGGAACTAAGACCATAACAAGTCATTTAAGCTATAATATACTTCTTTGTTTAACGAGCTACACTCCCCCATGCCCCAGGAGTCACTGAGAATTAAATAGTATATCATACGATTGGTAGGCGGTGTGCTCAAAACAGGGAGAGGGAAGTTTTTCATTCACTTGTGTGCTATAGTGTCACCTAGGGCCCAGGAGGCAGCTCGGTCAAATGGGCTAAGCCTGTTCCAGTTCCTGAGTTATCTTGGATTTGAACATCTAAAGCCAGCAATTACTCAGATAGCCCTGTTTGTCAACTTTGCCACAAAAAACAAAAACAACCCCGAACTATCATGGCCATGGGCGCGAATCTTTGAAGATGGGGCCCTATCAAACCTGTCAGTAGCCAATAATCCTCTGTTTTGCCTGACTTGCTTATATGTCGTCACAGGGGGATCAGATAACCATGCTCTGGCGAACATTGCCCAATTCTCCAAAGTTATGCAGTCCCCAAACTACAAAAACAGTGCAAAGAGACTGGCAACTGCTATACTATCAGTCATTGAGTCCCACAATCTGGACACAGCAGCCACTGACGAGGCGAAGAGGGTGAAAGCAGAGATGGAGAGACAAAGAGAACATCAACGTCACCCGAGCAATGTCGAACCCATGGATGAAGATGTTGATGAGGATGGGGAGAGTCAGGACGGGACTCAGGATGAAGAGGAGGATGGACGAGATTATGATTAGAGAAACAATTAGTGATTTTAACTGACCTTAGATTTAGAAAAATGTGAATTCTTTCAGAAGAAGGTGAAATTCTTGGGTTTACAACTAGAAAGAACGGGACTTAAGATAGACAAGGAAAGACTGAACGAGATCAGAGTCTATAATAGACCTCACAATCTGAAAACACTAAGGGGATTTTTGGGAATTTTAAATTACTATAGAAAATTTGTTCCAAATTTATCAGAAAAGGCCAAACCTCTATTTGAATTGTTAAAAAAGGGTAAACGATGGAAATGGAGCACAGAAACCGAGAGCGCATTTATTTTATTAAAAGAAGAATTTGCAAATACATTAGAACTTAAACATCCAAATTTTGAATTACCTTTTATTTTGAGAACAGATGCATCAGACAACGCGATCTCCGCAGAACTGGTACAAGTCCAAAATGGGGAAGAAATCCCGATATCTTTCATATCAAGAATATTAAGGGGATACGAGCTGAAGTATAGTGTGTCAGAAAAGGAAATGTTAGCTATCGTGTATGCACTACAGAAATTGAAATTTTACTTAATTGGGAATAAATTCACCATTGAAACTGACCATATGGCTTTAACACATATTCTTAAAACAAGGTTTACGAACAACAGGATTTATAGATGGAGTTTACTGATACAAGAATATGACTTCAACATCGTACACAAGAGAGGACGAGATAACATCGTAGCAGACGCATTAAGTAGGCAAGAAGAAGTCAACATCAGGGACATACTTATTGGGTTGAATATTTTCAAAGAAGAGAGGGGATTATTTTCAGGACAGTACATCAAGGATATTCAAAACAGCAGTCAATTCAGTTCATTAAAAGAAAAATTGGGGAAGGGCTCTTTCAAAGGTTATGGAATTAAACAGGGATTTATTGTTAAAACTATAGGGACAAAAGAACTGTACGTGATAGATCCAGTTAATACCGAAGAAATTGCAGGCAGGATACATACAACTTATGGACATATTGGGATTAGAAAAACTTGGTTGGTATTTAGGGAGAATTATTATGCAGAAAAAGATTACAAAATTATTAGAGAGTGTATCAGAAAATGTCATTTGTGTCAATTAGGAAAGAGTAAGAATCATATAAATTTCAACAAAATTTGCTCTATATCTGTTAAGAAACCGTTAGAACTAGTTACAATTGATTATATTGGGAATTTAATTGAGGGTGAACACGGTATGAAACATATTTTAGTTGTCACAGATGCATTCTCGAAATATGTGAAATTGTATCCTACTCGTCAGTGCACAACAAGCAGAACTATCAGGGAATTAAAGAAGTACATTCAAGAAGTTGGAAAGCCAGTTAAAATGTTAACAGACAACGCGACTTACTTCAACAATGAGAGATTTTTAAATTATTGGAAACAAAGGGATATTAAGGTAGTTTATACAAGTATACGTCATCCACAAGGAAATCTTATTTTTATGTAATTATTTTTATGTAATTTAAATAGTAAATGAACTTACTACTTACCCTGAGAGAGAGTATTATTCATCTTAATTGTTATTCAATTTTTATTAACTCAAAATAAACAAAGTTATCTATTAAAAATTGTTTTTATTCACTATAACATAATAACATCACAACTAAAGAAATAAAATAGCACTTATTAAAGGAACTAAGACCATAACAAGTCATTTAAGCTATAATATACTTCTTTGTTTAACGAGCTACACTCCCCCATGCCCCAGGAGTCACTGAGAATTAAATAGTATATCATACGATTGGTAGGCGGTGTGCTCAAAACAGGGAGAGGGAAGTTTTTCATTCACTTGTGTGCTATAGTGTCACCTAGGGCTCAGGAGGCAGCTCGGTCAAATGGGCTAAGCCTGTTCCAGTTCTTGAGTTATCTTGGATTTGAACATCTAAAGCCAGCAATTACTCAGATAGCCCTGTTTGTCAACTTTGCCACAAAAAACAAAAACAACCCCGAACTATCATGGCCATGGGCGCGAATCTTTGAAGATGGGGCCCTATCAAACCTGTCAGTAGCCAATAATCCTCTGTTTTGCCTGACTTGCTTATATGTCGTCACAGGGGGATCAGATAACCATGCTCTGGCGAACATTGCCCAATTCTCCAAAGTTATGCAGTCCCCAAACTACAAAAACAGTGCAAAGAGACTGGCAACTGCTATACTATCAGTCATTGAGTCCCACAATCTGGACACAGCAGCCACTGACGAGGCGAAGAGGGTGAAAGCAGAGATGGAGAGACAAAGAGAACATCAACGTCACCCGAGCAATGTCGAACCCATGGATGAAGATGTTGATGAGGATGGGGAGAGTCAGGACGGGACTCAGGATGAAGAGGAGGATGGACGAGATTATGATTAGAGAAACAATTAGTGATTTTAACTGACCTTAGATTTAGAAAAATGTGAATTCTTTCAGAAGAAGGTGAAATTCTTGGGTTTACAACTAGAAAGAACGGGACTTAAGATAGACAAGGAAAGACTGAACGAGATCAGAGTCTATAATAGACCTCACAATCTGAAAACACTAAGGGGATTTTTGGGAATTTTAAATTACTATAGAAAATTTGTTCCAAATTTATCAGAAAAGGCCAAACCTCTATTTGAATTGTTAAAAAAGGGTAAACGATGGAAATGGAGCACAGAAACCGAGAGCGCATTTATTTTATTAAAAGAAGAATTTGCAAATACATTAGAACTTAAACATCCAAATTTTGAATTACCTTTTATTTTGAGAACAGATGCATCAGACAACGCGATCTCCGCAGAACTGGTACAAGTCCAAAATGGGGAAGAAATCCCGATATCTTTCATATCAAGAATATTAAGGGGATACGAGCTGAAGTATAGTGTGTCAGAAAAGGAAATGTTAGCTATCGTGTATGCACTACAGAAATTGAAATTTTACTTAATTGGGAATAAATTCACCATTGAAACTGACCATATGGCTTTAACACATATTCTTAAAACAAGGTTTACGAACAACAGGATTTATAGGTGGAGTTTACTGATACAAGAATATGACTTCAACATTGTACACAAGAGAGGACGAGATAACATCGTAGCAGACGCATTAAGTAGGCAAGAAGAAGTCAACATCAGGGACATACTTATTGGGTTGAATATTTTCAAAGAAGAGAGGGGATTATTTTCAGGACAGTACATCAAGGATATTCAAAACAGCAGTCAATTCAGTTCATTAAAAGAAAAATTGGGGAAGGGCTCTTTCAAAGGTTATGGAATTAAACAGGGATTTATTGTTAAAACTATAGGGACAAAAGAACTGTACGTGATAGATCCAGTTAATACCGAAGAAATTGCAGGCAGGATACATACAACTTATGGACATATTGGGATTAGAAAAACTTGGTTGGTATTTAGGGAGAATTATTATGCAGAAAAAGATTACAAAATTATTAGAGAGTGTATCAGAAAATGTCATTTGTGTCAATTAGGAAAGAGTAAGAATCATATAAATTTCAACAAAATTTGCTCTATATCTGTTAAGAAACCGTTAGAACTAGTTACAATTGATTATATTGGGAATTTAATTGAGGGTGAACACGGTATGAAACATATTTTAGTTGTCACAGATGCATTCTCGAAATATGTGAAATTGTATCCTACTCGTCAGTGCACAACAAGCAGAACTATCAGGGAATTATTAAAGAAGTACATTCAAGAAGTTGGAAAGCCAGTTAAAATGTTAACAGACAACGCGACTTACTTCAACAATGAGAGATTTTTAAATTATTGGAAACAAAGGGATATTAAGGTAGTTTATACAAGTATACGTCATCCACAAGGAAATCTTATTTTTATGTAATTATTTTTATGTAATTTAAATAGTAAATGAACTTACTACTTACCCTGAGAGAGAGTATTATTCATCTTAATTGTTATTCAATTTTTATTAACTCAAAATAAACAAAGTTATCTATTAAAAATTGTTTTTATTCACTATAACATAATAACATCACAACTAAAGAAATAAAATAGCACTTATTAAAGGAACTAAGACCATAACAAGTCATTTAAGCTATAATATACTTCTTTGTTTAACGAGCTACACCCCCCCCCCCCCCCCCCCATGCCCCAGGAGTCACTGAGAATTAAATAGTATATCATACGATTGGTAGGCGGTGTGCTCAAAACAGGGAGAGGGAAGTTTTTCATTCACTTGTGTGCTATAGTGTCACCTAGGGCCCAGGAGGCAGCTCGGTCAAATGGGCTAAGCCTGTTCCAGTTCCTGAGTTATCTTGGATTTGAACATCTAAAGCCAGCAATTACTCAGATAGCCCTGTTTGTCAACTTTGCCACAAAAAACAAAAACAACCCCGAACTATCATGGCCATGGGCGCGAATCTTTGAAGATGGGGCCCTATCAAACCTGTCAGTAGCCAATAATCCTCTGTTTTGCCTGACTTGCTTATATGTCGTCACAGGGGGATCAGATAACCATGCTCTGGCGAACATTGCCCAATTCTCCAAAGTTATGCAGTCCCCGAACTACAAAAACAGTGCAAAGAGACTGGCAACTGCTATACTATCAGTCATTGAGTCCCACAATCTGGACACAGCAGCCACTGACGAGGCGAAGAGGGTGAAAGCAGAGATGGAGAGACAAAGAGAACATCAACGTCACCCGAGCAATGTCGAACCCATGGATGAAGATGTTGATGAGGATGGGGAGAGTCAGGACGGGACTCAGGATGAAGAGGAGGATGGACGAGATTATGATTAGAGAAACAATTAGTGATTTTAACTGACCTTAGATTTAGAAAAATGTGAATTCTTTCAGAAGAAGGTGAAATTCTTGGGTTTACAACTAGAAAGAACGGGACTTAAGATAGACAAGGAAAGACTGAACGAGATCAGAGTCTATAATAGACCTCACAATCTGAAAACACTAAGGGGATTTTTGGGAATTTTAAATTACTATAGAAAATTTGTTCCAAATTTATCAGAAAAGGCCAAACCTCTATTTGAATTGTTAAAAAAGGGTAAACGATGGAAATGGAGCACAGAAACCGAGAGCGCATTTATTTTATTAAAAGAAGAATTTGCAAATACATTAGAACTTAAACATCCAAATTTTGAATTACCTTTTATTTTGAGAACAGATGCATCAGACAACGCGATCTCCGCAGAACTGGTACAAGTCCAAAATGGGGAAGAAATCCCGATATCTTTCATATCAAGAATATTAAGGGGATACGAGCTGAAGTATAGTGTGTCAGAAAAGGAAATGTTAGCTATCGTGTATGCACTACAGAAATTGAAATTTTACTTAATTGGGAATAAATTCACCATTGAAACTGACCATATGGCTTTAACACATATTCTTAAAACAAGGTTTACGAACAACAGGATTTATAGATGGAGTTTACTGATACAAGAATATGACTTCAACATCGTACACAAGAGAGGACGAGATAACATCGTAGCAGACGCATTAAGTAGGCAAGAAGAAGTCAACATCAGGGACATACTTATTGGGTTGAATATTTTCAAAGAAGAGAGGGGATTATTTTCAGGACAGTACATCAAGGATATTCAAAACAGCAGTCAATTCAGTTCATTAAAAGAAAAATTGGGGAAGGGCTCTTTCAAAGGTTATGGAATTAAACAGGGATTTATTGTTAAAACTATAGGGACAAAAGAACTGTACGTGATAGATCCAGTTAATACCGAAGAAATTGCAGGCAGGATACATACAACTTATGGACATATTGGGATTAGAAAAACTTGGTTGGTATTTAGGGAGAATTATTATGCAGAAAAAGATTACAAAATTATTAGAGAGTGTATCAGAAAATGTCATTTGTGTCAATTAGGAAAGAGTAAGAATCATATAAATTTCAACAAAATTTGCTCTATATCTGTTAAGAAACCGTTAGAACTAGTTACAATTGATTATATTGGGAATTTAATTGAGGGTGAACACGGTATGAAACATATTTTAGTTGTCACAGATGCATTCTCGAAATATGTGAAATTGTATCCTACTCGTCAGTGCACAACAAGCAGAACTATCAGGGAATTATTAAAGAAGTACATTCAAGAAGTTGGAAAGCCAGTTAAAATGTTAACAGACAACGCGACTTACTTCAACAATGAGAGATTTTTAAATTATTGGAAACAAAGGGATATTAAGGTAGTTTATACAAGTATACGTCATCCACAAGGAAATCTTATTTTTATGTAATTATTTTTATGTAATTTAAATAGTAAATGAACTTACTACTTACCCTGAGAGAGAGTATTATTCATCTTAATTGTTATTCAATTTTTATTAACTCAAAATAAACAAAGTTATCTATTAAAAATTGTTTTTATTCACTATAACATAATAACATCACAACTAAAGAAATAAAATAGCACTTATTAAAGGAACTAAGACCATAACAAGTCATTTAAGCTATAATATACTTCTTTGTTTAACGAGCTACACCCCCCCCCCCCCCCCCCATGCCCCAGGAGTCACTGAGAATTAAATAGTATATCATACGATTGGTAGGCGGTGTGCTCAAAACAGGGAGAGGGAAGTTTTTCATTCACTTGTGTGCTATAGTGTCACCTAGGGCCCAGGAGGCAGCTCGGTCAAATGGGCTAAGCCTGTTCCAGTTCCTGAGTTATCTTGGATTTGAACATCTAAAGCCAGCAATTACTCAGATAGCCCTGTTTGTCAACTTTGCCACAAAAAACAAAAACAACCCCGAACTATCATGGCCATGGGCGCGAATCTTTGAAGATGGGGCCCTATCAAACCTGTCAGTAGCCAATAATCCTCTGTTTTGCCTGACTTGCTTATATGTCGTCACAGGGGGATCAGATAACCATGCTCTGGCGAACATTGCCCAATTCTCCAAAGTTATGCAGTCCCCAAACTACAAAAACAGTGCAAAGAGACTGGCAACTGCTATACTATCAGTCATTGAGTCCCACAATCTGGACACAGCAGCCACTGACGAGGCGAAGAGGGTGAAAGCAGAGATGGAGAGACAAAGAGAACATCAACGTCACCCGAGCAATGTCGAACCCATGGATGAAGATGTTGATGAGGATGGGGAGAGTCAGGACGGGACTCAGGATGAAGAGGAGGATGGACGAGATTATGATTAGAGAAACAATTAGTGATTTTAACTGACCTTAGATTTAGAAAAATGTGAATTCTTTCAGAAGAAGGTGAAATTCTTGGGTTTACAACTAGAAAGAACGGGACTTAAGATAGACAAGGAAAGACTGAACGAGATCAGAGTCTATAATAGACCTCACAATCTGAAAACACTAAGGGGATTTTTGGGAATTTTAAATTACTATAGAAAATTTGTTCCAAATTTATCAGAAAAGGCCAAACCTCTATTTGAATTGTTAAAAAAGGGTAAACGATGGAAATGGAGCACAGAAACCGAGAGCGCATTTATTTTATTAAAAGAAGAATTTGCAAATACATTAGAACTTAAACATCCAAATTTTGAATTACCTTTTATTTTGAGAACAGATGCATCAGACAACGCGATCTCCGCAGAACTGGTACAAGTCCAAAATGGGGAAGAAATCCCGATATCTTTCATATCAAGAATATTAAGGGGATACGAGCTGAAGTATAGTGTGTCAGAAAAGGAAATGTTAGCTATCGTGTATGCACTACAGAAATTGAAATTTTACTTAATTGGGAATAAATTCACCATTGAAACTGACCATATGGCTTTAACACATATTCTTAAAACAAGGTTTACGAACAACAGGATTTATAGGTGGAGTTTACTGATACAAGAATATGACTTCAACATCGTACACAAGAGAGGACGAGATAACATCGTAGCAGACGCATTAAGTAGGCAAGAAGAAGTCAACATCAGGGACATACTTATTGGGTTGAATATTTTCAAAGAAGAGAGGGGATTATTTTCAGGACAGTACATCAAGGATATTCAAAACAGCAGTCAATTCAGTTCATTAAAAGAAAAATTGGGGAAGGGCTCTTTCAAAGGTTATGGAATTAAACAGGGATTTATTGTTAAAACTATAGGGACAAAAGAACTGTACGTGATAGATCCAGTTAATACCGAAGAAATTGCAGGCAGGATACATACAACTTATGGACATATTGGGATTAGAAAAACTTGGTTGGTATTTAGGGAGAATTATTATGCAGAAAAAGATTACAAAATTATTAGAGAGTGTATCAGAAAATGTCATTTGTGTCAATTAGGAAAGAGTAAGAATCATATAAATTTCAACAAAATTTGCTCTATATCTGTTAAGAAACCGTTAGAACTAGTTACAATTGATTATATTGGGAATTTAATTGAGGGTGAACACGGTATGAAACATATTTTAGTTGTCACAGATGCATTCTCGAAATATGTGAAATTGTATCCTACTCGTCAGTGCACAACAAGCAGAACTATCAGGGAATTATTAAAGAAGTACATTCAAGAAGTTGGAAAGCCAGTTAAAATGTTAACAGACAACGCGACTTACTTCAACAATGAGAGATTTTTAAATTATTGGAAACAAAGGGATATTAAGGTAGTTTATACAAGTATACGTCATCCACAAGGAAATCTTATTTTTATGTAATTATTTTTATGTAATTTAAATAGTAAATGAACTTACTACTTACCCTGAGAGAGAGTATTATTCATCTTAATTGTTATTCAATTTTTATTAACTCAAAATAAACAAAGTTATCTATTAAAAATTGTTTTTATTCACTATAACATAATAACATCACAACTAAAGAAATAAAATAGCACTTATTAAAGGAACTAAGACCATAACAAGTCATTTAAGCTATAATATACTTCTTTGTTTAACGAGCTACACCCCCCCCCCCCCCCCCATGCCCCAGGAGTCACTGAGAATTAAATAGTATATCATACGATTGGTAGGCGGTGTGCTCAAAACAGGGAGAGGGAAGTTTTTCATTCACTTGTGTGCTATAGTGTCACCTAGGGCCCAGGAGGCAGCTCGGTCAAATGGGCTAAGCCTGTTCCAGTTCCTGAGTTATCTTGGATTTGAACATCTAAAGCCAGCAATTACTCAGATAGCCCTGTTTGTCAACTTTGCCACAAAAAACAAAAACAACCCCGAACTATCATGGCCATGGGCGCGAATCTTTGAAGATGGGGCCCTATCAAACCTGTCAGTAGCCAATAATCCTCTGTTTTGCCTGACTTGCTTATATGTCGTCACAGGGGGATCAGATAACCATGCTCTGGCGAACATTGCCCAATTCTCCAAAGTTATGCAGTCCCCAAACTACAAAAACAGTGCAAAGAGACTGGCAACTGCTATACTATCAGTCATTGAGTCCCACAATCTGGACACAGCAGCCACTGACGAGGCGAAGAGGGTGAAAGCAGAGATGGAGAGACAAAGAGAACATCAACGTCACCCGAGCAATGTCGAACCCATGGATGAAGATGTTGATGAGGATGGGGAGAGTCAGGACGGGACTCAGGATGAAGAGGAGGATGGACGAGATTATGATTAGAGAAACAATTAGTGATTTTAACTGACCTTAGATTTAGAAAAATGTGAATTCTTTCAGAAGAAGGTGAAATTCTTGGGTTTACAACTAGAAAGAACGGGACTTAAGATAGACAAGGAAAGACTGAACGAGATCAGAGTCTATAATAGACCTCACAATCTGAAAACACTAAGGGGATTTTTGGGAATTTTAAATTACTATAGAAAATTTGTTCCAAATTTATCAGAAAAGGCCAAACCTCTATTTGAATTGTTAAAAAAGGGTAAACGATGGAAATGGAGCACAGAAACCGAGAGCGCATTTATTTTATTAAAAGAAGAATTTGCAAATACATTAGAACTTAAACATCCAAATTTTGAATTACCTTTTATTTTGAGAACAGATGCATCAGACAACGCGATCTCCGCAGAACTGGTACAAGTCCAAAATGGGGAAGAAATCCCGATATCTTTCATATCAAGAATATTAAGGGGATACGAGCTGAAGTATAGTGTGTCAGAAAAGGAAATGTTAGCTATCGTGTATGCACTACAGAAATTGAAATTTTACTTAATTGGGAATAAATTCACCATTGAAACTGACCATATGGCTTTAACACATATTCTTAAAACAAGGTTTA
Organism: Cetonia aurata; assembly: GCA_949128085.1. Lineage (NCBI taxonomy): Eukaryota > Metazoa > Arthropoda > Insecta > Coleoptera > Scarabaeidae > Cetonia > Cetonia aurata. The sequence continues at coordinate 14,746,552 of OX421889.1, forward strand.
CGAACAACAGGATTTATAGGTGGAGTTTACTGATACAAGAATATGACTTCAACATCGTACACAAGAGAGGACGAGATAACATCGTAGCAGACGCATTAAGTAGGCAAGAAGAAGTCAACATCAGGGACATACTTATTGGGTTGAATATTTTCAAAGAAGAGAGGGGATTATTTTCAGGACAGTACATCAAGGATATTCAAAACAGCAGTCAATTCAGTTCATTAAAAGAAAAATTGGGGAAGGGCTCTTTCAAAGGTTATGGAATTAAACAGGGATTTATTGTTAAAACTATAGGGACAAAAGAACTGTACGTGATAGATCCAGTTAATACCGAAGAAATTGCAGGCAGGATACATACAACTTATGGACATATTGGGATTAGAAAAACTTGGTTGGTATTTAGGGAGAATTATTATGCAGAAAAAGATTACAAAATTATTAGAGAGTGTATCAGAAAATGTCATTTGTGTCAATTAGGAAAGAGTAAGAATCATATAAATTTCAACAAAATTTGCTCTATATCTGTTAAGAAACCGTTAGAACTAGTTACAATTGATTATATTGGGAATTTAATTGAGGGTGAACACGGTATGAAACATATTTTAGTTGTCACAGATGCATTCTCGAAATATGTGAAATTGTATCCTACTCGTCAGTGCACAACAAGCAGAACTATCAGGGAATTATTAAAGAAGTACATTCAAGAAGTTGGAAAGCCAGTTAAAATGTTAACAGACAACGCGACTTACTTCAACAATGAGAGATTTTTAAATTATTGGAAACAAAGGGATATTAAGGTAGTTTATACAAGTATACGTCATCCACAAGGAAATCTTATTTTTATGTAATTATTTTTATGTAATTTAAATAGTAAATGAACTTACTACTTACCCTGAGAGAGAGTATTATTCATCTTAATTGTTATTCAATTTTTATTAACTCAAAATAAACAAAGTTATCTATTAAAAATTGTTTTTATTCACTATAACATAATAACATCACAACTAAAGAAATAAAATAGCACTTATTAAAGGAACTAAGACCATAACAAGTCATTTAAGCTATAATATACTTCTTTGTTTAACGAGCTACACCCCCCCCCCCCCCCCCCCATGCCCCAGGAGTCACTGAGAATTAAATAGTATATCATACGATTGGTAGGCGGTGTGCTCAAAACAGGGAGAGGGAAGTTTTTCATTCACTTGTGTGCTATAGTGTCACCTAGGGCCCAGGAGGCAGCTCGGTCAAATGGGCTAAGCCTGTTCCAGTTCCTGAGTTATCTTGGATTTGAACATCTAAAGCCAGCAATTACTCAGATAGCCCTGTTTGTCAACTTTGCCACAAAAAACAAAAACAACCCCGAACTATCATGGCCATGGGCGCGAATCTTTGAAGATGGGGCCCTATCAAACCTGTCAGTAGCCAATAATCCTCTGTTTTGCCTGACTTGCTTATATGTCGTCACAGGGGGATCAGATAACCATGCTCTGGCGAACATTGCCCAATTCTCCAAAGTTATGCAGTCCCCAAACTACAAAAACAGTGCAAAGAGACTGGCAACTGCTATACTATCAGTCATTGAGTCCCACAATCTGGACACAGCAGCCACTGACGAGGCGAAGAGGGTGAAAGCAGAGATGGAGAGACAAAGAGAACATCAACGTCACCCGAGCAATGTCGAACCCATGGATGAAGATGTTGATGAGGATGGGGAGAGTCAGGACGGGACTCAGGATGAAGAGGAGGATGGACGAGATTATGATTAGAGAAACAATTAGTGATTTTAACTGACCTTAGATTTAGAAAAATGTGAATTCTTTCAGAAGAAGGTGAAATTCTTGGGTTTACAACTAGAAAGAACGGGACTTAAGATAGACAAGGAAAGACTGAACGAGATCAGAGTCTATAATAGACCTCACAATCTGAAAACACTAAGGGGATTTTTGGGAATTTTAAATTACTATAGAAAATTTGTTCCAAATTTATCAGAAAAGGCCAAACCTCTATTTGAATTGTTAAAAAAGGGTAAACGATGGAAATGGAGCACAGAAACCGAGAGCGCATTTATTTTATTAAAAGAAGAATTTGCAAATACATTAGAACTTAAACATCCAAATTTTGAATTACCTTTTATTTTGAGAACAGATGCATCAGACAACGCGATCTCCGCAGAACTGGTACAAGTCCAAAATGGGGAAGAAATCCCGATATCTTTCATATCAAGAATATTAAGGGGATACGAGCTGAAGTATAGTGTGTCAGAAAAGGAAATGTTAGCTATCGTGTATGCACTACAGAAATTGAAATTTTACTTAATTGGGAATAAATTCACCATTGAAACTGACCATATGGCTTTAACACATATTCTTAAAACAAGGTTTACGAACAACAGGATTTATAGATGGAGTTTACTGATACAAGAATATGACTTCAACATCGTACACAAGAGAGGACGAGATAACATCGTAGCAGACGCATTAAGTAGGCAAGAAGAAGTCAACATCAGGGACATACTTATTGGGTTGAATATTTTCAAAGAAGAGAGGGGATTATTTTCAGGACAGTACATCAAGGATATTCAAAACAGCAGTCAATTCAGTTCATTAAAAGAAAAATTGGGGAAGGGCTCTTTCAAAGGTTATGGAATTAAACAGGGATTTATTGTTAAAACTATAGGGACAAAAGAACTGTACGTGATAGATCCAGTTAATACCGAAGAAATTGCAGGCAGGATACATACAACTTATGGACATATTGGGATTAGAAAAACTTGGTTGGTATTTAGGGAGAATTATTATGCAGAAAAAGATTACAAAATTATTAGAGAGTGTATCAGAAAATGTCATTTGTGTCAATTAGGAAAGAGTAAGAATCATATAAATTTCAACAAAATTTGCTCTATATCTGTTAAGAAACCGTTAGAACTAGTTACAATTGATTATATTGGGAATTTAATTGAGGGTGAACACGGTATGAAACATATTTTAGTTGTCACAGATGCATTCTCGAAATATGTGAAATTGTATCCTACTCGTCAGTGCACAACAAGCAGAACTATCAGGGAATTATTAAAGAAGTACATTCAAGAAGTTGGAAAGCCAGTTAAAATGTTAACAGACAACGCGACTTACTTCAACAATGAGAGATTTTTAAATTATTGGAAACAAAGGGATATTAAGGTAGTTTATACAAGTATACGTCATCCACAAGGAAATCTTATTTTTATGTAATTTAAATAGTAAATGAACTTACTACTTACCCTGAGAGAGAGTATTATTCATCTTAATTGTTATTCAATTTTTATTAACTCAAAATAAACAAAGTTATCTATTAAAAATTGTTTTTATTCACTATAACATAATAACATCACAACTAAAGAAATAAAATAGCACTTATTAAAGGAACTAAGACCATAACAAGTCATTTAAGCTATAATATACTTCTTTGTTTAACGAGCTACACCCCCCCATGCCCCAGGAGTCACTGAGAATTAAATAGTATATCATACGATTGGTAGGCGGTGTGCTCAAAACAGGGAGAGGGAAGTTTTTCATTCACTTGTGTGCTATAGTGTCACCTAGGGCTCAGGAGGCAGCTCGGTCAAATGGGCTAAGCCTGTTCCAGTTCTTGAGTTATCTTGGATTTGAACATCTAAAGCCAGCAATTACTCAGATAGCCCTGTTTGTCAACTTTGCCACAAAAAACAAAAACAACCCCGAACTATCATGGCCATGGGCGCGAATCTTTGAAGATGGGGCCCTATCAAACCTGTCAGTAGCCAATAATCCTCTGTTTTGCCTGACTTGCTTATATGTCGTCACAGGGGGATCAGATAACCATGCTCTGGCGAACATTGCCCAATTCTCCAAAGTTATGCAGTCCCCAAACTACAAAAACAGTGCAAAGAGACTGGCAACTGCTATACTATCAGTCATTGAGTCCCACAATCTGGACACAGCAGCCACTGACGAGGCGAAGAGGGTGAAAGCAGAGATGGAGAGACAAAGAGAACATCAACGTCACCCGAGCAATGTCGAACCCATGGATGAAGATGTTGATGAGGATGGGGAGAGTCAGGACGGGACTCAGGATGAAGAGGAGGATGGACGAGATTATGATTAGAGAAACAATTAGTGATTTTAACTGACCTTAGATTTAGAAAAATGTGAATTCTTTCAGAAGAAGGTGAAATTCTTGGGTTTACAACTAGAAAGAACGGGACTTAAGATAGACAAGGAAAGACTGAACGAGATCAGAGTCTATAATAGACCTCACAATCTGAAAACACTAAGGGGATTTTTGGGAATTTTAAATTACTATAGAAAATTTGTTCCAAATTTATCAGAAAAGGCCAAACCTCTATTTGAATTGTTAAAAAAGGGTAAACGATGGAAATGGAGCACAGAAACCGAGAGCGCATTTATTTTATTAAAAGAAGAATTTGCAAATACATTAAAACTTAAACATCCAAATTTTGAATTACCTTTTATTTTGAGAACAGATGCATCAGACAACGCGATCTCCGCAGAACTGGTACAAGTCCAAAATGGGGAAGAAATCCCGATATCTTTCATATCAAGAATATTAAGGGGATACGAGCTGAAGTATAGTGTGTCAGAAAAGGAAATGTTAGCTATCGTGTATGCACTACAGAAATTGAAATTTTACTTAATTGGGAATAAATTCACCATTGAAACTGACCATATGGCTTTAACACATATAATACCGACGAAATTGCAGGCAGGATACATACAACTTATGGACATATTGGGATTAGAAAAACTTGGTTGGTATTTAGGGAGAATTATTATGCAGAAAAAGATTACAAAATTATTAGAGAGTGTATCAGAAAATGTCATTTGTGTCAATTAGGAAAGAGTAAGAATCATATAAATTTCAACAAAATTTGCTCTATATCTGTTAAGAAACCGTTAGAACTAGTTACAATTGATTATATTGGGAATTTAATTGAGGGTGAACACGGTATGAAACATATTTTAGTTGTCACAGATGCATTCTCGAAATATGTGAAATTGTATCCTACTCGTCAGTGCACAACAAGCAGAACTATCAGGGAATTAAAGAAGTACATTCAAGAAGTTGGAAAGCCAGTTAAAATGTTAACAGACAACGCGACTTACTTCAAAATTGAGAAAGAGGGTAAAATTTAATATTGGTGATTTAGTTATTGTAAAAAGTTTAAGGCTTGCAAACAGAAAGAAATGCATTTGTGTCACACGATTGGTATGCGGTGTGCTCAAAACAGGCAGAGGGGAAGGTATTTATTCACTTGTGTGCTATAGTGGCATCTAGGTATTGATGCATAGCTTATCTGTGGAGTCTTTTTATCTTAAATAGAGGACGCTGCATGTCTGAATGTTAATAAAACAGTGTTGAGTTAATTTAAAATCGATTTAATAAAATTTAAATAAAATATCTACAAGTTTCGTAGCAATATATATATACAAAAAAATGTGTTATTTTTTATTTTAAATTGTTAGAACGATGTGGAAATGCAAAGTGGTGAACCCGAGAAGGGTCCGGAGGTTCAACCTCTGGAGGTGCAACTTCCGGAGGTTGAACCTCCGGAAGATGACAGAAAAATATTCCAAAAAAAAAGGAATATCAAGTAAGTTGGACATTAATTTAAATTAAAAACAGGTTTTTATATTTATTTATTTTTTTGTTCACAGAAGAACGAATGTTAAGAAGCGGGTAATTAATATATTCAAGGCGGGATCACGTTGATTGATTGAAACGTCGCTAATCGTAAAGTTTTTTTTTTCACTATAAGTAATACATTATCTGATGTTGTCGACGCCTGTTTAACATATACATATATATTAAAATCGTCGTAAATAGGAAGTTTTAACTTTTTTCAACTTTCATTCGTATATCTATATACATATATATATATATCTATATACAAAAAAAAATGTGTTATTCTTTATTTTAAATTTTTAGAACGATGTGGAAATGCAAAATGGTGAACCCGAGAAGGGTCCGGAGGTTCCACCTCCGGAGGTGCAACTTCCGGAGGTTGAACCTCCGGAAGATGACAGAAAAATATTCCAAAAAAAAAGGAATATCAAGTAAGTTGGACATTAATTTAAATTAAAAACTGGTTTTTATATTTATTTTTTTTTTTGTTCACAGAAGGACGAATGTTAATAAAAAGCGTGTAATAAATGTATTCAAGGCAGGGTGCGTCGTTAATCTGAAACAATAGATTGCGACGCATCCCGCCTCAGGATGTTTTTGTTTGTAAGTTAAATGTACGTAGTTTTTTGTTTTTTTTTTCTAATCGAAATTGTTATTTTATATTTTCAGATTAAAATTGTTGATATTATTATTTGGTTTTATTTATTTTTTTTTAATTGTAATACGTAAGTTTAGAGTAGATATGTGCACCAAAAATTTCAAAATGTGTATGTCAATAAGCGTTAAAAGTTTCAAGAATATGTATTAAAAGATCGAGTTCTAGTAAAATAATAAATATTTTTTTTTATCATATTAACTTATATTTACGGATCTTTTTAAAAGTAACCAATTGCGGCGCTAAATTAAAGTTGAGCAAATATTACTAAAAAAAAATCATAAAAATTTGTTGCATGTATACCAATAAATTATAATTTTATTTAATTACACTATGGATGAATAACAAATTTTCGAAAGTAAATTTGCGTCTATTAGCTGGAATATTGCAATATCATTGGCTTGTTATTTTGTTCATTTAGGGTTGTTTCATTTTGTAATTTTTTATTTATCTTTTTCAGTTGTTGATAGTTTTTTTTTTGTAAGCATATTGTTTAACTAATTTATAAATAAGTGAAAGAATAAATTATTGAGTATGTTTTTAATAGGATATGACTATAGGAATACTTGCCTTGCTTTATTCAACTTCATACCGAACATAAATCAAATGAAACAGTACATTTTTGTAGCGATAATGCAATCAATGAACTTCTTTGCAACAGATCACAAATTGTCTATGTAAATATCGTGAATATGGTTTGCAAAAGAAATCATCTTATTTGATAAATAGAAATGGAATAAAATGTAAGTATTTCTATAGCACATAACCTCATCACATTTACATACATCTAAGGGATAATAATGCACATCAAAAATATTAAAAGTAATTACCTTGAGTAGGTATTCCCTGTGTTCCTTGAGGCTGCCGTCGCCTTTCATGGCAACTCGCCCAACGACTCTTTCGCGATGTTAATTTGCTTTTTTCTCTTTTCGGCATTGTACACAACTTCAACAAAGCGTATAAACAAACTTAAATATATTTGTTATATGATATGAGCATAAATACTTACGTGTACTTTTATAAGAAACTATATTACTAATTATTAATAAATATATAGATTTAGTATTTTCGTTTAGTATGCGTCGTAACAACACGTTTGTAGGTATCAATATTTTATATTAATAAATTTCAACTTGGTCGCGTCAACTATAGCAGTCACTTGTTGAAAATTGACATAACGCCAGCTAAATAGATTTATAATATTCTTGGTGACAATACGCAAGCGTGTATCGTTGGTTGCATAAGACTACAGCAATTATCGCAACTTGAACTTAAATTTCGTTTACTATTAATGAAAATTATGAGTAAATTTTAGAAATGTAAATGTAAAGAAATATGCCGAGGAAGTGTTTTGCACATTACTGAAAATACAGTAAAATTATGTTTTGTGGTTGGTCTTCATGATATGTCAACGGTCTTGTGTGAATAATAGGTTACTTGTAGTTCTGTCAAATGATATTGTCTCCACGTGAACTCTAATACATAGTGAAACGTTAGGTATTTTAATAGAGAGAATCCGATTCACCTTCAGGATAGCGTGAATTTGCTTTGGATCAAGTCCAATTTAATATTGCTTAGACTGGTTTAATGCAGCAACCACAACTTTTAGTACTATCGCAATGGTATTGTACAAACGCATATGCATACATTTCACTATTGATAAACATTCGATTAACTGAGCCTATCTATCGCAAGTCTAATAGGTAAAAGATATCTAACCTCTGTTATTGTTTATTATAAACCAATGTGTTGTAGAAGAAAATGTAAATGGGGCTTACATCCTGGCATCTGTATGATATAGTTTGCAATTGATTGATGTTGCTAATTAGATATGGGTGAATATTTTAAGTGGAAATAACTATCCAGCAATAGATTCGATCGTGTAAATTCTGTCAATGGAAAAATCTATTAAATCGTCTTGTGTTTATCATAAATGTGCACTTTATTACAATTTACCATTACCATTGACAATAAACGTATTTAGTGAAATTAATTGATGTGCTTTTTATATTACAAATGGGCTTTCGCATATAATAAGCGCTGCAGATATCAAATCATATCTATTTATCAGAATGTGTTTGTAATTTTTATATTTGAAGTTCAGAACGTAATCCTAAGCATTTAATGAGCGAAATAAGTTGAAATTTATAACTGGTAAGTGCGAAATTATAAAATATACTCACTCATTCGAAAAACCTTGATTTATTAACGGACATGTTACATAGGAAGTGAAAGTTTAATTTTTCTATATAAAGGGACAGTATTTCCTCGTTGTAGTGGGTGGCAGCTGCCAAATAGAGTAAAATATTTTTGAATTTAATGCAATAGCGGAGACCGTGTCTATATTTCCAGTCGTCGTACACAAAAATGATTGCGATGTAATTGATAATATTGTTGGTGCGGCTGTTTGTGATGATGCCTGAAACAGATATTATTGGATATTTCCACCTAAAAGCCCCTTATAAATTGTAATTACCTTTGAAAGTACAAATTTATGACGATTTTTACTATTCCGATTGTGAGGTTGTGTATTCTTCCGATATCAAGATATATGTGAAATTTTGAGCATTTTGGCGGGATATTTTACTTTTTTCAGCTATCTGGGACTTTATTCTTGGTAAATTGTTCGTTTCTCGAAGACCCCCTCCCCCAATAAGCGCCTTTGCAACGTAAAAGTTTAAATCTGACATTTCGAGATATCGACTTTGGTTTTACATAAAATTGATGTGAGTAGGGGTAAATGTTGGTGCTGGTGTCTGTGATGATGCTTATATAGGGTGTGTTCGTGGAGCACGCTTTTTGCGCGATTTGGTACTACTAGTCGTTCGCGGAGCAATTGTCTAGCACCACGAAGCGCTTGCATGACATCATTGTTTTTGGAACGTACGTCATCACTAACGCTATGAAATGCAAATTTCATCCAGGTAGAGCAGTTGTAAGCGTTAGCGCCATTTCGTACAACGAAAGCTCGATGAACGGTTGTGTGATTCGTGATTAGTGGTTTAAATTGTTGTTGTTTGTTATATTGTTATTGTGAAAGTTGTTATAATTGTTAGAGTTACATATGTAAATTGTTAGGTGAAGAAAATGTCCTCGTTGCTTCGTCTATTTAATCCAGATACGGAGGAGACAACCGAAATTTTAGTTTCGAGTGCCGATGCGCAACGCGCGGAAACTGGTAAGTTGTTGCCGTTTTATTTAATTACAATTAATGCTATTCTATCATAATTTGTTTGATACTCGGAGTAATTAATTTAACCCTATCATACTTGTATGTTTTAGACCTGGAATTTGCCACACAATTGCTGGAACTGTCCAAAGGTAGTCCGTTTTCGCCAAGTATGTATTGTCGGTTATGTGCTTTTGGTTGTTGTAAATTTGGTAAAGCTTATAACATTTGCACAAATTTAATTACAGGTGCTGGCAGCTCCTCAAGCAGCGAGCTAATAAGTAGTGCGGATGATAGTGCTAACAACGTTGATGAGGCATCAACGGTAAATGGTAAGGATTCATAAATATTCAATATCTTAGCTTACTCCGTGTTAATTCTGTGTTTAGCAAATAGTTGATTTGCACATATCTTGTGTTTTCAGGTTTCAAGTGGCCTCACGAAGCCATTCTGTTGTTGGTGGAGGAGTTCCGCAAGGAGCAATCAAATTTAACCTCTGGGCGTGTAAGCCAAAAAAAGGTTTGGGAAAGGATTGCCCAGGTTCTGCAAGGGAAAGGGTACAAAGTCACCGGGCCACAATGCCTTTCCAAATTTAATGGCATGAAAAGAACGTATAAATCCATTAGGGACCATAATGGGAAATCGGGAAATAATTTCCGATCATGGCCATACTTGGAAGTATGTTTGAATTTTATGTACTTTCATTTTAACCAGTTTATGTTTATTTATTAGCTTATGGAGAGTGTGTTCGGCGAGAAACCGTTTATGCAGCCGGTAGCCACCCTTTCATCTACCGGCATTGCCAAAGGCCATGCCGGTACAAATATAGAACCAAGGCTAGAGCATGACATAAAAAGCCCCAGTTCAACACGTAAGTACCATTTAGAATTTCATTTTGTGCTTTCAGTACTTTCACAAACTATTCATTTTTAGGAAAAAGGAAAACCTCCAATTCCGACATAGCTGAGGCCATTTTAGAAAGCAGGCGATTGGCAGAAGAGAAGCGAGAGAGGAGGCATCAAGAAAAAATGCAAGTGAAGAAAGAATTGCAAGCTGAAATGTTAAAAATGATAGGCAATTTAATTGATAAAATTTAATCTTTCATTCTAATTATTTTATTGTTTATTAATATAATACAAGTTATAAAAAAGAAGTTTTATTATTTGTAGTTAACGTGTAGTTCTAAAGCCTTTTTGTTTCCACTAAATTCACACAGCCCTCATGAGAAGCCTCTGACATATTAAGTCTCTTTTGACTGCACCGACCTGCGCAGCATCTTGCTGCACATTTGGAGGCACATTATCAGCATCACCTTCATTCACTGCAATGAGTAAGTCATCACCCCTAAGTAAACAAATATTGTGTAAAACACAGCAAGCAATAATGTGGGCAGGGATTAAATCAACTTTCCGCATGGGTAGTACAGTCAAGAGGCTGCGGAATCGTCCTTTTAGAAAACCAAAAGCTCTCTCAATGGCTATCCGAGCTGATGCATGGCAGAAATTATAATTCCTCTGTCGCTCCGTCAGATGGCCATTGTCACGATAAGGGACCAACAAATTCTCATGTAACTTGTAAGCAGAGTCACCAATTATATGACAATCATCATGAAATTTTTCTGCATCCCCTAAGTAGCCATGGACTTCAGACAGACGAAAGACACGTTGATCATGAACAGAGCCCACATGGCCTGCGTAGCAATGAAGGAAGCGACCAGAATGGTCACAAACGGCCTACAAAGTAGAACATAATGTTACAAGGATACAAGTCAATTACCTATGGCAAGGGTTCTACTACCTGAAGAATTACTGAGTGACATCCTTTCCGATTAACATATGATTCTGGATTTTCTGATGGGGCAGGGATATTTATATGGGTTCCATCGATTGCTCCTACGACTTTAGGAAAGGAACTCACCGCTTCAAATCCAGCCCATATTTGTTGAACCTTATCTCCCGTCGGCCATCTGATAAAAATTGGTGACAACTCAGTTAGTGCTCTTGTGACACGTCTTGTTACATACATTGCAGTACTTCTTCCAACGTTGAACCTTTCACATAATGATCTGTAACACAATTAAACATAAGCAGAGGATATGCACACATGATGGCACGAAAGATTAAAGGGATAAGAGAAAAATACACTCACCTTAATGAATCAGGTGTGGCCAGTCTCCAGATGGCAATAAGAAACTGCTTCTCTGGTGAAATCATTGCAGTTCCTGGAATCTGCCTTTGAAGCCTTGGCGCAATAATAGGAAGCACATAATCAAAAGTTTCTCTACACATTCTGAAATGATTAGATAAAATTGTCAGGTACTAAGAATTTAATAAGTAAATAATAAAACGATTGCCTTTAATACGTGTTATTATTATTATTATTATTAAATAAATAAAATACCTAAAATGTGACTTAAATTCCAGGTCACTTAATGCCGGCAACACTTGTTCCACATAATTCTCAATCCTTCGGACCACCATTCTTCTATGAACTCCATCAAGGCGTTCCAATGCTTGTAATTCTTCGTCTTCACTACTTTCTGATGATGAAGACGAATCAATCAACTGGTTCATTATTTGCAAACCCGCCGCCACCACATTCAAAACATTGCGTCTATCGTCGGCCATCTTTAATTTTACAATAATAATAACAAAGGACTACGACTGTTCACGGAGCTCGATAGCGCCAACGCTCTAAAACCTCCGCGGACGGCCAGAATAGCATTAGCGTTACGTAGCGCGGTAGCGTGCTCCGCGAACACACCCATAGATGTAAATAGGCTGCATTTCAATCTTGTTCGCTAAACAATTCAAACGAAACACCTAATCCATACTTTCCGTAACGCCTCGATAACGGCCAAGAATTTGTGTACTCTTTGTATGCCGCATACTTTTATTTCTTGTTTTTATTCATCCGTGCGGGGTACAGTAACTGAAAAATCCTTATCCACCATCTCTCTCGTAATAATTAATGGGTATCAATCGATTTCTTGTATATAACCTATCTAGCGATATGGCTTGATATTTGAATGGGATAAATAACCTAAAAATATGAAAACGGTCGAAAATAATGATCTGATAACGCTGGAAAATAATATCAAAATAGGAGGGTCGTGTTTTGAAAGCCCAACAATTTTCAAACAATCTAACAACAGTTGACAATTAGTTTATGGCAGATGTAAATTTCAGTGTGTAAACAGCGGGTGGAGTTCGCCATTTTATCACACGACATGCTTGCCATCATAACATTTATTGAGATACCAATCTATAGATTGTGGTCGTTGTTTACGCTTTTAATAGAATGAAGCCTTTGATATTTTTTTTTATAATTTGTTTTCTGTTTGCTTTGGACTGTATTTTTGTCGTTTGTCAATTTTATTATTTTAATTTTTCCATATTATTCTTCGTTTACGTGCTAGGGATTTTTAGTGTGCTAGGGTTTTTCGTCATACTTACTTTTTGAAATATTTTTATTAGTTTTTAAATTATCCTTGCTGTTTTATAAGAATTGTTCTTATTTTTTTGTCCTTAATATATATTTTGGATAATATAGCAGATTATACTTGTAAACATAATTTTAATGTTTTGATATTTTTTTTTCTACATATTGTTATTAATCTAACTGCTAGCCTAACATAATGATTTGCAGACTTTGTTATAAGTCACGGGGTCGTGAGTTTAGTTTTCCTCAGAATTAACTATGATATTTGTTTCGCTTGGGAATTGGAATATTAATTAGGAATGTTTTGACCCTGTGGGGATGTCTTATAAGCATCCATCGTTTGGATATATTGAATTGAGTGAATTAGGTTGATGTTTTTTATTAAACGGTACTATTTATATTTAATCTGTAATATTTTAAATCTTTTTGTTTAATTTATTTCAAGTTGGAGCCATATTAATTTTCTATATTGCGTTGAAATGAAAAATTCCTTTCTTATACTGTCGCCATTAGTTGACGGTAATTATTTTAATAAATGCTATCCTTAAATGTAAAGTATTATCAATAAAATAGTAATAAAAACATGTGTTTTTGCAATATTTTTTTATTAACCTTCGAGCGGGCGCGCTGTCGTAAATTTTACGACACATTTCGTTATCTATTTCTAATTTTTTGTTTCGTTTTTAAGGCTCAGAATGGGTCAATTGTATTCGTAAAACGATGTTTCTATAACAGTTTAGTGCAGTTCGTGTTGCGATTCACTTGCTTGTTCTTTGTAAAAATTGTATAAGAGATCCGCGTGACCAAAGTTATTACACGTGCTGCTATTATAGGTATGTTATATCATATTTATACAGGTATTATATATATCTGCCTTTTTCACGTTTTTATTTTTTCTGTCTATGCAATGTTACAATGTAGTTTCCCTTTATTTTTCGTAGATACACAGAATAATGTCCCAAAAGTGCCTTTCTGAAGAAGAAATTCAAAGCATATTTCAACGTATTGCTGTGGTCTGGCACCCGGGTTTTTGTAAATTCAGTTGTTTTTCATTTCTTAAAGTTTTGTCAATGTTACGAGAAATTTCAAATTGTTTTATTTTTATTGAAGAGTGTTATTGTTTTGGATTGTAAAATTCATTTATTTTTTGTTCAGTTGTATGTATTTTAATTTCATGCAGTTGTACATTTTCTTTTCACTAGTATTGTATATATTGTTTTGTTTTTGCGAGTTCGTCTGTTTGCGGAGAGATCTTATAGCGTGGTGTCGCACGCATCAAGTTTTTGTTACATGTACGATTTGTTTAACCGTGTGAGTTAGTTCCTTGAAAGACTCGAAAGTAAGTAGATATTAAAAATTGTATTTCTCTGCAGACATTTTGTAATTTTGTGATTATTGAATTTTCATATTTGATTTTAATTAAGTCCATCAGGGAACTCAATTAATAATAATTGGTATTGTATTTTTGTGTACACATTGTTGATATAAGATCTGTTATTATTTTTACGTGCAGGAAGATATTTTAAGTTTATAGAGTTAATTTTTTTGTTCGTTTTTAATTTTTCTGTTTTGTCATTTATTTAGTAATCACCCCGGGTTGGGTGAACAAAAGCTTTGTAATTGCTTTTATTTTCATTTATTTAATTTACTAGAATTTTCCATTTTTAAAAATTAGTTATTTTAAGATTGAGACCATGTGGAGTAAATTGAAGTAAGAGTTTTATCTTCCTGAACGTTTTTTTTTTATCTTTTGCCTTGTGATAGGATTTTGTTTTGTCCTTTTGTACTTTAAAACTTCGCAGTTATTTTTAGACCAGGATCTTAAATCCAAGGTTTTTTTTCTGCACTTTGTAATAAAATTTTTTTTTCCTTTTTTTTTTTTAATAAAATTATTGTATAAACGTCAATCTAAATTTCTGTTTCTTTTATTTATAAAAACAATCCTTTTAAATTTGTTGAAGAATTTTAATGAAAGTCAGTTTTTTTTGTCGCCCACATTTTTCTTTGCTTTGCAATCAAAACCCTGATATTAATTGTTCTTTTGCGAAATTATTACTAAAGCTAGCCGATTTAATTTTTCATTTTAAAAAATTTCATTTTTACTTTTTTGTTGGTACTTTCAGTACACAGCATATTTATTTGGCGCCCAATGTGGGGCGAAAGTACCAACAAAAAAGCTAGCCGATTTAATTTTTCATTTAAAAATTTCATTTTTACTTTTTTGTTGGTACTTTCAGTACACAGCAGTATGTTAGATGAAGAGCAAAGTGACGACGAAAGTAATTCAAGTAGTGATAGTGATCTTAGTGACGAACATATTGACACTGATAATGATAATAGTATCTCAGAGCAAAGTCTTTCGGATGAGGAATCAGATGACGATAACGGTAATAACAACTTTTACGTCGGACGGGACAAAATATCTAAATGGAGAAAGACGGAATATACTAGATCTTCTAAGACTAAAAAAATTAACATTGTAAGTGAAGTCACCGGTTTACAAGAGTGTGCTAAAGACATAACAAATGAACTAGAGGCATTTCTAAAAATTATTGACTTTGATATGATAGATGAAATGGTAGCATTTACAAACATATACATTGATCAACTACGAGCAAATCATAATTACAGCAGAGAGCGTGATTGTCAGAATACAAACAGGAGCGAATTTATGGCTTATTTAGGCCTATTGTATCTGATAGGAATCAAGAAAGCTCATCACGCAAATGTAAAAGAAATTTGGTCCAGTGACGGTACTGGAGTCCAAATTTGTAGGGCAGTTATGGGGTATAAACGCTTTTTGTTTCTTACACGTTGCCTAAGATTTGATGACCGGACAACGAGAGCAGAAAGACGTAATATTGATAAATTGGCAGCAATTCGTACATTCTTAGATGCATTTGTACGTAATTGTAAATTATGTTTCAAACCAAGTGCATATGTAACAATTGACGAGATGCTACATCCTTTTAGAGGTCGGTGCAATTGGATCCAATACATACCTAGCAAGCCAGCGAAGTATGGCATCAAAATGTATGCCTTGTGCGATGCTCGCTCATTTTATACATCAAATATAGAAATTTACTGCGGGAAACAGCCGGAAGGGCAATATGCAGTATCCAATTCACCTCTGGATGTCGTGAAAAGACTTGTTTCTAATATTGAAAATTCCAATAGAAATTTGACGACTGATAATTATTACACAAGTATTGCTCTTGCGAATTACTTACTAGAAAAGAAAATTACACTGATCGGAACTATGAAGAAAAACAAAAAGGAAATTCCACTAGAATTTCTGCCGCATAAAAATAGAGAAGTTCATTCAAGTTTATTTGCATATCAAGAAGACTCGAAAAAACAAGGGGGTCATACTTCTTTCTACAATGCATCATACAGGCGATATAGATCCTAGAACCAACAAACCGGAAATAATAATGGCTTACAATGATACAAAAGGCGGCGTTGATACAGTAGACAAACTATGTGCCTCTTATTCTGTTTCTCGAATAACTAGAAGATGTCCTTGCAAAGTATTTTACAGCCTTATGAACATTGCTGGAATAAATGCTATGGTACTACTAACTTTTGCTAAACCATCTAAGAATTCCAGAAGAGCGTTCCTAAAAAAAATTAGCCTTTTCCCTTATGAAGGAACACCTAGCCAACAGAACAAAACTAAAAAATCTGCCTTCTGATATAAGATTATTTTTGGCTCAAAATTACGGACAACCTTCAACAGACGTAAATATGGAACAACCACCTCCAAAACGAGGCCTATGTCGTTTATGTGTATTGGAGAAAAAGAAAACGTCAGCGTCTATGAAATGCTGTAACTGTGACTCATTTACGTGTAAACGTCACTCGCAAACTAAAATTATATGTGTTAACTGTCATGAAGGCGAGTCCTCATTGAGTACCTATGCTATTTTCTATTTTCACCTATTTATTATTTATTTTCAATCTATTTATTATGTATACATACAATTAGAATTTATGGTTCATTTTTTATATTAAAACACTTGAAAACGTAAACTTTGATTGATTTACCCTGTAAAAAACGTTTTTTTTTCTGGAACTTTTTAAACATTATATAAATATAAATTAACCCTTTCGCTCACTGTCCTCAAATGAGGACATAAACTCCTATAATTTCCCATATTAAATAAAATTTATCAAAAGATGTAAAAAATTGTTCTATTACCATATTTCAAAAAAGTATTTTTTTTTACTAATCAGATAATAAATCGTGAGCGAAATGGTTAATAATACATTAATGAAATGTGCGATATATTGGTAGACGTAAAAAATACTACACGCGCCCGCTCGTGGTAAGATATAAAGCGCGCCCGCTCGAAGGTTAAAGTACTAATTACAATCGATTTAATAATAAGAAATTAATATAAGAGAGATATAAGTAATAAGATTTTTTATTTCACTAATAAAATTAGTTATGATTGTAAGTTGTAAGATAGAATTACATATGAAATTATAAAGGGCAATGTTAACATTATACTAATAGTTATTGAAAATTGACAATTGTATGTTAAATTTTAATGTTATTACTAAACAGTATTATATACATTTGGTAATTCGAAAGAATTAATGCGATGAAAGTAATGTTTAAATGAATATATATATTGATTGAAGTAAGTATCATAGTTTATACAATATTTTTTTTTAAATCGTCATTAAAAGTACAATTTATAAAGGAGTTCTTAGATTAGTTTAGTTTAAAAATATACGTCACAAACATATAGAATGTAAATTGTTATGAATGAGAAAAATTTTTGAAATTTAGATTATTTAGAAATTATACTTTTCTAATGTATTACATAATTATGGTAATGTTGATATTTTTTAGATTTAACAGTGTCAACAGAGATGATCGATAAAATAGTTAATCATTATATATTATTATAGTTTGAAAGAAAGCGAACTACTATTTTAGGGAATATTATTTGTTAGTTACTACACATCATGTATTGTGTTTGTTATATAACATTTACAATAAACAAACTTGCATTACCACGCTGACTGCCGTATAACTTGTATAAAGGAAATAAACTTTTTTTCTTAAGTTTAAAGTTTCTTATTTATTTCAAAAACATTTATATACATATACGATTTAAATGTCCCAGTTTCTTTAATATATTCATTTTTCGTTAAAACACGATTTTTGTTGTATCTACTACATATTTCTTTTCAGCGGTCACCCCTCCTGAACGGACATCTTCAGTTGGTCCCGTTGGTCTCAAAATGTTTTGTGCACTTAACTCAGCATTTTTGTCTGATGTAGACAATATAAACCAGCTACTTCATAATAATATAGCGGCTTCAAGTTCTTTCAGCCAGAATGTTGGAAATAATCCTGATTTAGGTATAGGTATATACCTTTTTTTTTAAAAGTTGTTTTATAGATTCTCTTGCAACACAACCATGGTCAAGAACTAAAGAAGAAATTTCTCACAGTGCAGAAAATAATATAGAAAATGGATCTGATAGTCCTATAGATGATTCCGATGTAGATTCTCACTACGTTACGTCCGGCAGTTTGTGGCATCGTGCGTCACAAACAACGAAGTACAGAGAAGACGTAAGAGAACAGGACAGAAACGGAGAAACACAACATATTACATACCTTTCTTTAAGGATCACAAACGTGTTAGGATGTGTAAATCGTATTTCCTAAATACACTGAGTATTTCTCAGACCTTTGTTGAAACAAGTCCTTCAAAAAGACTGTTAATTAACGGTGGAACAATTCTTGAGGATTTAAGAGGAAAAAAGACACCAGGTAATAAATTTGGCGAACATATTCTGAAGCATATTTTAAAATTCCCAGTTCAAGAATCGCACTGCAGAAGGAAAAAATCAACTAAAGAAACATCTGGACAGCAACTTAAGTATTAAAAAGATGTATGAATTGTATGTCGAGGATTGTCGTGAACATAATGTGCCGCTTGAGGAAATAGCCAAGCTATAGCTTTATGCAGATATATTTAAATCGGAATTTCTTTCAGAAATCCCGTTAATGACACATGTGATTCATGTGATCATTTTCAAGCAAAACTTCGTGATCTGTTGTCTATGCTATACTATACTATACTATACTATTTATTGACAATATTACAAGCCAGCAATGTACATTGTGAAAAGGACTGCATCACCTATGGGTGGTCTTCCTGTAGCCCTGGTGTTTCGACTGGTCTTCACTCTGCGTGGTCATTATAAGGTCTTAGAGGCTTGAGTCGTTACCATTTTACAATTTAGATTTCAAACGAAATTACATAATATTTATTACTAACGATTTTGATGACACATGAGTGACAGTTAATTTCAATTTTTTTTTTCTGATGAGGAAAAGCATGAGATCCGGGATCAGTATAAAGCAACGTTAAATGTTCTAATGAAAATAAAGTTTTTTTTTTTCTGTAGTTTTGTTTATTTATTCACATTTTAAACATTTTTTCAATTGAAATAACTATGTCGATTAAAATCAAACCTGTCAAATGGTAGAAATTTTTTTAATTTTATTTTTGTTATTCACTTTTTCAGCGTGTCTTTTCAACCTACTTGTGAACTACGATTCCTAATGTATACTGTATTTGTTATTTTCCATTTACATCACTTCTTCACAAATTGTATTACAAAACCAAATTAGCGTATTTTGAATTCCCGCCATAGAACTGTTAACGCACCCTTAAAATACCTTTAGGCCGTGGTAGTTTTTATGCCGTTAGTTTATCTGGCCAAAGAGGATCAGAATTACGCTGTGCTGTTACTAAGAATACAGGGCATGCAACTGTTTGGTTACAGTCCAAAAACAATTCCGTACGTGCGCACGTAAAATTAATAATAAAAAATCGGGTGATAACGTTAACATGGTGATGGAGTGCGATCCTGAGACAGTTAAACTTATTATGAATCGCCAAAAGTTATATATCGGTTGGAAAAGATGCGGATTCGTCGAGTCCTTCCATATACTGAGATGCTACAAATGGTGTCGTTATGGTGATATCGCGACGGATTGTCGTTCTCCCACCCCCTGTCCGAAATGATCCGAAAACCATGCGTCGGAAGACACAGCTACGTCACACAAGTGTATCAACAGCGTACGCAACAACGATAAATACAATAGTAACTTCCCCATTGATCATTGTGCTTTTAGCAATAGTTGTAATGTTTACAAAAATAAGGTTCAACATTTACGGAATATTACGGAATAAGAAAAAATATAACAACCACTGCCATCTTATGTTGCCACCATAAATTTCATATTGCTCTTAAATATTCAAAGTTTAAACAATGAAATTAATCAACTTGAACAACTTCTGAATACTGATCGGTCATACATCGTATGTATAAACAAAACCTGGATGAATAACAATCAAATAGCCTTAGTTAATATGTTAAACTATAAGCTAGCAAGTAGTTATTGTCGTATTAATTGCAGGGGCGGTGGAACTTGTATATTTACTCTTAATCATCTAAATACCAAACCAATTACCGTAAACCAATTTATAGTCGAAAAAGTTTTCGAAGTCTCTGCAATAGTGTTCTCATGAACAAAATAAGTATATTATTTTTAATCTTTACAGAGCACCTTCTTCTGACTACGATTTATTTTATTCTAGATTACATGATTGCTTGTATCACATTTTCAACACGCATTGTGTTTTTTTTCATATGTGGGGATTTCAATATTGATTTTAATAGATTCACAAACGAAAGCGTGCAAATTGTTAACTTATTTCTCAGCTTTGGTTTGCAGGGGATATTTCATGATGATACAGGTGTTACTGCGACCACCAACTCCCAAATTGACATTTTCACAAATTGTTCATCCTGTCTCGGTGCCATAGCGTCTGATACCTACCTATCTGATCATAGATCGATAACAGTAGCCATAAAGAGTGAACCAATTTGACATGCATCACATATAGAAAAGCGATCGTTCCCTAATTACAGAAAGGAAATGTTTAAATATCTCTGCATGAGGACTGGTATAAAATGTATGCTTCAGTAAGCTTTGATGAGAAGGTTAACATCTTTAAGGCTTAATTACATCATATGATTTAAACCATTGACAATTCTCGTCCCGGTTCCCAGATATTATTACTCTGCATAAAATTTAAATCAAACAGCAATTAATAGTACTCCGTACGATTTCGACGAGTCATGCGCTCTGTTAATTAATTTGTGATAGCAAAATATCACCGCTTTATTCTATTGGTTGGCCCCTAAGCTATCAATAACGGGTAAATAACAGTAAAACTAGCATTACATCGATATCCGGAAGAAGAAATTTAAATAAATATTGAGTGGCAAGATAATAGTTATCATCAACAATTACTAAATGCAAACTATACTACTCATTTAATATCACTTGCACCTTATTTTAGATAATAAGCCGTAGACCTGCGTTAATTTTTATAAACAAAAGCTTACAAGTTTTACTCATGTAAAACTCTCATTTTTTTAGATGATTTATATTTAGATGATGATAGCCTAAAACACTTTAAATTGTTAAAAAAATAACTACACATTCAAGGAAACAGTACACCCTTTTTAAATCCATCCAAAGGACTGGTGATCATAAAATAACACCAAGAGAAAAGGTGCTATTCACTGTTATAAAGAAAAAAAAATAGGATCAATTAAGAAAGTTAAGCGGACTAAAACATGAAAGAATTGTATAATATTGATGATTCCAATGTAACTCTAAGATGTTAGAAGGAATCCCCTTTGAAGCTGGTTATTGACCAGATATTCAAGCAGATTAACAATTGCTTAAAGACTAAAAGGGAAGAAAATAGAATTTGCCAAATATCCTTTGATGAGATGGATATTAAAGCCCACCTTACTTATGACTTAACCGCAGACCGTATAAGGGGATTTGAGGACTTTGGACAACAGAAAACCGACAAAATTGCTACCAAAGTATTGGTATTTATGGTCCAAGGTTTACGCCGCAAATGGAAGCAACCGCTTGCTTTTTATTTTGTAAATGATAGCTGTTCAGCGGATTTGTTACAGAAATATCTTTTCGAAGTATTAGACGCTGCGAAAAGTATCGCAAATTTAAATGTTATCGCTACCATTTGTAATATGGGCACGAACAATGTAAAAGCATTAAAATACATGCATTCATTGGTTTCCAAACCATATATAGAATTTCATGGGCAATATTTGATCCGCCACATTTATTGAAATGTGCCCACGTCTCACTTCCGAAAACATCATATCCACCTACCAGTTGCAATTGGATCAGACACAAATATTATGGAAGCGGAGTTTTCAGATATTGTAGATGCATACAAAATCGATCAAGAATCACCTTATGTTTTCCGGAGCATGCAGAAATTGAAGGATGTCCATTTACCCCCAAAAATGCGTAGTGCAATGAAAGAAAAAGTTGACTACTTACTCTCACTCAAACTTAACATTTACAAAAATAATGGAACGTTTCCTCAATTTTTTAGTTTGTCTAGCTAGAGGACATCTCAATACACATTATAGGTGACAAATACGTTAAATACTTGGACAAATTTAAAGAAAAAAAAAATTAAAACATAATCATCGATCATTTACCTATCCTTCTCGAATGAAGTCGGCTACTATCACCTATTCTTTGCCTGGGGGTCGAGTAGTGGGGGGAGGAGATTGAATAGGCCTCTCTTACCTACTACTACGGATACACAGACCTGATAGACTGCCAATGAACCGTATGCGCATCGCTACGGCGCACCATCAAAAGACTAAAGGACATCTTGGAACACAGATATCATTATATGCGTCATGTTTCATGTAGCGTCATGCTTACGTTAGTTTTCTTTAGGAAGTATTTGCGTTAAGTCACGTTAAGTTTTTTGCAAGTTGACAAGTGTTACTGATGTTACCTAACCTTGCAGTTTCATTGTTTTATTTACTTTCTTTGCTTTATTCTTTCACGGACTGTTTCGAATATTATATTTTATTCACGCGATAATTTTGTTTTACGTGTAAGGCTGTGGTGTAAGTATGCATATTATAGCATTAACAATTGGGCTTCTTCCTAACGACTTTTTATTTACTATCAAGTCATGTTCCCCAAAACATTTTTTCTAATTTATCCCATCATTTGTTAGATATATCACCTCTGGAAGAAACTCATGTTTCAATTTGAAGTAAAACCATAATATCGTCTTATAGTAAAATTAGATTTCATAATTTAGCGAAGAAGTTTACAGAAAAAGTACAAGGAAAATCAATAAGGAATGAATTAAGTAAACTAATATTATTTAATCATCAATAAATTATACAACAACTACTGCAGTAACAGGGTTAGTCAAAAGTATGGAATAGGCAATTTATCTCCGTAAATATGAACTTTATGACAAAATGTCATTAATAGAAGTTTTTTACTAATTATTCTTTATCTCTAAGCCTGCTAGTTGTTTTTTTATGTCAACGCATTTCCATGGAAACGTAATTTTTTTTTGTTTTTTAAATGGCAACCTAGCAATTTTTTTGCTGATTTTTGTTCCTCTTCTTTTCCTTGAAATGATCCGGTATTTTTTTTGTGTAGTTTGATAACAAAATTTTAGAGAAAATGGCCATTATTTTATTTATTTACTAATTATTCTTTATCTCTTAGCCTGCTAGTTGTTTTTTTTTATGTCAACGCATTTCCATGGAAACGTAACTCTGTTCCCTTTTTTCATGACATTGTGACGTACCTTTCAATAAGTTAACAAATTAATTTTATTACAGATAGTTTTATTAATTTGTAAACATGGTGAAACTCTGTGAAACTGAAAGAATTGAAATCCTCATGATGGTTGGTTATGGAGATCGACAACGTTCACACCAAGCTGTTTGTCATTTATTTAACAATGTTCATCCTGGAAGAGATCCTATTGTACAATCCACGGTGTCTAAATTGGTTAGGAAATTTAGAGAAACTGGAAATGTAAATGATATGCCAAAGTCTGGACGTCCGAAATCAGCCACAAATAATGATCAAGCTCTTGATGTATTACTAAGTGTTATGGATAATCCAGTTACGTCAACCACGCAACTTGCTTTGAATAATGATATTAGTCAATCGTCGGTTGTTCGAATATTGAAAAAGAACAAACTCAAACCCTACAAGATACACCTTCTCCATGAGCTAAACGAAGATGACCCAGACAGAAGAATGCAGTTTTGTGCAACAATGATGGAAATGATTGATAATAATCCAAATTGTCTAAACAACATTTTATTTTCTGATGAAGCCACGTTTTGTCTAAATGGATTTGTGAACAGACACAACTGTCGATACTGGTCTAGTGAGAATCCGCATTGGATGATGGAACACCATACACAGCACCGTCAAAAACTTAATGTATGGGCTGGTATTATTGGGCAGCACATAATAGGCCCATATTTTATTGATGGGAATTTAACTGCAGATAGATAACCTACTCCTATTGCGTGATCACATTGTACCCGATATTGTACAATTATTTCCGGATGCAGATCGACAAGGAATGCCAAACCGAGATATTTGGTTTCAGCAAGACGGCGCTCCATCCCATTATGGGGTAATGTTCGCCAATTTCTGAATAACATTTTTCCCCGTCGTTGGATAGGACGTCGGGGTTCTATTGAATGGCCTGCTAGGTCCCCCGACTTAAGCCCCTTAGATTTTTTCCTTTGGGGTCATTTAAAAACTACAATTTACAAAGAAAGACCCCAAAATTTGGAAGATCTGGAAGCCAGAATAAGGCATGAAATCGCCCAAATACCATCTCATTGGCTGCAAAATTCATTACGCAATTTTTATGACAGATTAGGTTACTGTCAAGCTGCAGAGGGTCTTCAATTTGAACATTTAATTTAAGTTAAAGATTATTTGATTGAATAAAATAATGGCCATTTTCTCTAAAATTTTGTTATCAAACTACACAAAAAAATACCGGATCATTTCAAGGAAAAAAAAGGAACAAAAATCAGCAAAAAAATTGCTAGGTTGCCATTTAAAAAACAAAAAAAAATTACGTTTCCATGGAAATGCGGTGACATAAAAAAAAACAATTAGTAAAAAAACTTATATTAATGACATTTTGTCATAAAGTTCATATTTACGGAGATAAATTGCCTATTCCATACTTATGACTAATACTGTATTATTTACTCCTAAAGACAACATACAATGTTAGATTGTTATGACAAGTCGTGAAGATCTCATGAAATTTGTATTAGATTTTTCCTACGTATTTTTATATGGCGTTGAAAGAATTTTTTTCTTTTCTCTCTTATTAAACCTGAGAACGAATGAAGTATATGTTACCAGTTCATCGTAAGTTTAGAAACTGTCTATAGTCCTGAGTTGTCCACGACTTTAATAATAAAAAAAAAAAAACAATGCCGTATAAAATACATAGGATAAAATCTAACATATGCTACTAATTATCATTACAAATTCCAAATGCTATTAAAATTTATTGATATCCTTAACTTTATTTATTTGAATATCCGCCATGGTATCGACGTCATTGATGACGTTTGTGTTCCAATATGGCGCATTTCAATTGATGGCAGTTTTAAGTTGAATGTCAGCACTCTATCATCTCTATGTACAGACACCGTTTCTTAATGTTACTTGGAAAACCATAGCAAGCGTGTGCTTTTAAATTGTGTGTGCTTTTATCATATTAATTCTTCTGTGCTGCTTCATGAAAAATATCTAGTCATTGAAGATGCCATCGCGCTTTACAAACGCTGAGTACGCGGCTATTTTGTTTATCCACGATATTTGTAATGGAAATGCACGTGAAGCGAGGCGAGAATATCAACGTCGCGTCGGTGTCTCAATAGACGTGTTCCGAATAAATCTGTGTTTAGTGCAACATATCAACGTCTGGCTGAACGTGGTACCGTAAACAGAGTTCAGGGCGCTTGACTTGTTGAAGTTAACCCTGAATTTACAGAATAAATTCTGGAGAGGTTTGAAGCAGATCCAACAGTGAGTACAAGGTGGGTAGGAATTGATCTAGGTATATCGCAATGGAAGGTGAAGCGCCATCTCGCGGACCACACCTGTCATCTGTCACCCTACCGATCCTACATTGTACCCCAACGGAGTCGGGACCCAACGGAAAACGGCCGCCCCCGGGCTCCTGCGGACAAAGGCGCGCCGCCGACCCCCAGTTCACATCCCTACACGTATACTACGCCACCCCAACGACGAATCCGATTTTTTCGACCGCCCCATCCTTGCGAATAAGCGAAAACGTCACCCCCGACACGGGCTTTCCTCTATAGCGAGGTCACACTCGCATCTAGACGCGCGCCAAATTTCTCTCGCACCCGGTATCAATTGTCGAATCGGTTCCACCCCCACCAGACACCCGAAGGCAACTAATTGTCGGAGTGGAATAATTAAATAATGGCTACCTACCTATCGATCTATTGGTACTCTTTGTTTTAGCTCATTTATTTGTCAAGATGTAAAAGACAACATGGTTCTGGTTGTATAGATTTTATTTACAACACAATATCAAAGTAGTTGTATGTAGTATCGGTACAATAACGTTATTATACATGGGTACAGTACAAAAGAATCGCCTTCTTGTAATTACCTTACAATATTAATCATACTTCACTGTGTTACATCAAACTCAAACTCATGTTGTCGTAACACACATGTAAATGAACAATTTAACAAATACATACATAACAAAAGAAAGGTCAATAGGGACATGCAACACATTAAATTTTAAACAAAAAGGTCAATAGGGACATGCAACGTAACAAATCAACAGTTAACAATTAACATATAGGTATATACGATATTGCAACAAATGATATTTTAAACAAATAGGTCAATAGGGACATGCAACACATTAAATGTTTAAAAAACAGGTCAATAGGGACATGCAACGTAACAAATCAACAATTAACAATTAACATATAGGTATATGCGATCTTACAACAAATGAAATTTTAAACAAAAAGGTCAATAGGGACACGCAACAAATGAAATTTTAAACAAAAAGGTCATTCGAGACATGCAACACATTAAATGTTTAAAAAAAAAGGTCAATAGGGACATGCAACACATTAAATGTTTAAAAAAAAAGGTCAATAGAGACATGCAATGAATTAAATGTAAAATAAAACGAGGTCAATAGGGACCTGTAACGAATTAGATTGAAAATAAATCTAGTCAACAGCAGCGTAACAACAAACCGGTCCAAAGGGACATGCAACAAATTAACGTCAACAACGTGTGAATACGCCCCTCTAGCCGGTGGACGGGCCGGCGTCGTCCCACCTCTCGTGAGGCCTACTACCACCCGCCTCGCTACCCAAGCGTCTGCCGCGCTCAATCACTCGTCGTCGCACGCACGCTCCGTAAAACCCATCGCTATCCACATTCATTCGCTCCCACTCATCGCTGTCGTAGTCCCCCCGGTCGTAATACAAGTCGTCGCGGTCACTGTCCATCGCGCCACCGTTCTGCGGTACGGCGACTTCCGCGGACGCCTCCGCGACGAGGTCGGCCAGCGACGGCGGACTCGGGATCCGCCACGGTCGGTCGACCTCGGCCGCGACGACGGCCTCGGCGGTTGCCGGCGGCAGCTCGACTGGCTCCGCCGACCGATCTGCTGCCGCTGCTGCGGCGGCTCTCGGTTCGGCGGCGCACAGTGGGACGAATGGTCTAAAACTCCGGACATGGAGAAAAAATTAGAACTTTTTCTTTAGGTATCTTGCTTTCAGCATTATCTTTACAGGCTTTTGGAGAAAAGAAAATGTCAAAATATTTCAGCTATATGGATTGATGACGCTGTTCTTGCAGGAAACATACATGAGAATCAACAATAACGGGCATGAAATCATTTGTTCCTCTATAGTTATTCCTAAAATATTCGCTCTTTTGACAATCTTATTTACTTGTTTTTTACTAGTAATGAGGTCTATTTTAACTGAAAAATAGTCTATTACAAACAAAAAATTGTTGTATTAAATAAAATTAAATATAAAGTGTCATAATTGGTGACGTGATGACTACTTTGCACAATTTTCGCGCGCCACAAAAAAGTTCCGAGTTGTTCCGAAAATCGACCTTCACAAGTATTTACCTTATCTATCGAGTAAGAGATCTGCGAAAAAAATATATCCGATTGCGTCCGATTACGCCTACAAATCATGTTTGAACAAATAGCTTATAGGGTCAAAATCCAATAAAACACAGTATCTGACCGTAACAGATTCAAATATAAAGTATGCCAGAAACAAAAGATATTCGATGCTGTCAGAAAGGCTTTCTATGCTGTCAGTCAATTCCGAATTGACAGTCTCTGCGTGTCTCAAGTTTCAATCAATGAATGTGTAATCTTGTTTTTATTGTTAATTAATTTTTACAATGTTCGCGACAAACCGTGAGTTGTTCAACTTGTTAAAACATCCTACTGATCCACAAAATTATATAATTTTAAGAGAAGAAGTCTTGCGCACTATTTCTCCCATGAATGTTTCTCAAAGCAACATTTCACAGATTGAAAATAAATTTAAATCATTTTGTGGTCATTTGAAGAAGAAATGGGTGGAATGTAATTATAGAAAAGATTCTTTTCTTAAAAAGAACGAAGGTTGGCTCAACAGAGCTTTTCAGTATCCTGATGAATTTCTTGAGCATCGAGCAGAAACCAACCGCAACGTTACGTTCAAGCCCTTCAGCGAACTATCGGAGAGGCACAAAAGGCGCAGAGTTGAAGAGTTAAGGGCAAGCTATTCCGGAGAGGAACTACTTTTCGCTGCAAAAATGAATTTGTGGCAAGAAGGCCACACTGTTAAGGCCAAAATTGTTGGCAAAGTACTGGACTATTCAGATGATTCAGCGGAACTGAAAGAAATGTATGATGCTGGTGGAAAATCGGACGTGATTTCTTTCTCAAGTGAGGATACGGTTGCTCTAAGTACTTCACTCAATCTGTCCAAGTCGCAGTACTCCATTTTACGAGATGCCACGGTGAAAAAAGGATTAAAAATTTTTCCATCCTATTACCAACTCAGCAAAGTTAAGAAGGAATGTTATCCGGAAGATCGTGAGGTAACTGAGTTGGGAGCAAGCATTCCCCTTCAAGCTCTCCTAGATCATACAACCTCCAGAATTTTGTCTGTTGCTCCTATACATGAGAGCCTAACAGATGGAAAAAACCTGAAACTTATTTCAAAATGGGGATGTGATGGGTCATCTAGTCATAGTGTTTACAAACAACGATTCTTATCAAACACAGCCACTACAACGGACGATTCAGCTTTATATTTAACTACTTTAGTACCGATTAGATTAATTGATACTGACAACTTATCAGTTGTTTGGGAAAACCTAAGACCCTCGTCCATACATTTTTGCAGACCTGTAAAATTTATATTTTGTAAAGAAACTCCAGAAATAGTTAAATTAGAAAACAAACGTATGGAATCAGAAATTATATCACTAATCCCTACTCAGATTAATCAAATTAAAATATCTCATGAACTATACATGACGATGATAGACGGCAAAACAATAAATGCTGTGACTGACACCAGTTCATCTATGCGCTGCTATGTGTGTGGTGCAACACCAGCAATGATGAACGATTTGGAGAAAGTAAATTCAAGAATTCCAAATGAAAACCACTACAGGTTTGGTATTTCTCCTCTTCATGCAAAAATTCGCTTCTTTGAGTGCCTGTTGCATATTTCTTACAAGTTAGACTTCAAAAAGTGGTCAGCCAACACAGAAATCCATAAAAATCTACAGCGTGAAAGAAAAATGCAAATTCAAAAAAAATTTAAAGATGAGATGGGTCTTCATGTTGATCGAGTGAAGCAAGGTGCTGGGACTTATAATGATGGCAATATGGCACGAATGTTTTTCGACGATCCCAAGGTTACAGCAAGAATCACGGGAATTAATGAGGAGGTAGGTTATCAGAAGGTTTGCGATTATTTTACAAGCGATATCTTCAGGTAAACCTGTTTGTCCCAAAAAATTTGGGTTATTTGCTCGAGAAACTGCTGAAATATATGTTGAGCACTATGGTTGGTATTACATGCCACCAACTGTCCACAAAGTGTTGATCCACGGGGAGAAGATTATCGAGAGTTTCATTCTTCCAATTGGAACATTCTCAGAAGAGGCTCAAGAAGCTTTAAATAAGGTTTTCCGTCAGCGCAGAGAATTCAGAGCCAGAAAAATGTTACGACATCAAACGAATGAGGATATTTTAAATAATCTCCTGGTCAACTCCGATCCTAGGATTTCAACATTAAGACAACGTTATGGTATGCAAAATTCGGGCTGTAAAAAGTTATTCCCAGAAACTGAAACGTTGCTTCTTGTTACCCCTGCCGATGATGCCCCTAAAAAAGAGAGGTTTGGTTCAGGTTTCTTCGACGTTTCGGAAAGAGTTGATGCGGTAAGTCAGCAGGATCCCTTGATGGAGTGGACTGAATGCGCGGACTTCTTAGAAGAAACCAATATGATGGAACTTAATTAAAGATAGTTTATTTTATATGTTTCGATTGTTGAGAGTTTTTCTTTGTTTTCTCCATATCTATTTACACATTTGCTTCATATTTTAGTTTTATCTTTACACTCAAACAAATAAATTTTATTAAATATTACGAATTTTTTTCATTCATTCAACTAGTTTTGGTTTAAATCAACACATTTAAATTTTATTCGAAAACAGTAACCTGGTTGGAAGAAAATGCATTTCAGTTGAATTATATATGTTTATTCAAACAATTATTTGCTTTAAATGTCAGTGAAACTATAAAATTAGTTAACTGAATGCGAAAGAACATTTATTTTCATATTCGTATTAGCATTTTGATTCACACAAAACTAAAAATACGGAAAGAAATATACTGATTATTAACGCAAACAGTAGTAGTATTTAGAATGAAGTTGACTAGTCAAAACGTGCTATTGTAATTGGTTAAATCTATACTTTAAATTTTGAACCAACATGGTTTAACCAACGTTCAGATTATTGCATGAACCATTACTGTAGGTTGTTTCAACAACGTTAGTGCAACTAATTTTGGGTAATTGATTTAAACATTCCAGTCGTTTGAGCATATTTAAATACAAAAAATTGTCGAGTGAACCAATTATTAGTAGAATCAACACATTTCTTTTTCTTGGTGTAGAAGTAAATAAAACCGAAGATGATTTATTCGACGCAGAATTCATTTCTGCATCGAATGCTATATTTAGAAAAATAACGTTACATTTAAAAGAAATAATTTTTTAAAAGGTGTCAAAATTAACAACCGACTTATGAACAACCTGTATAAAATGTAGTGGTTTCTTTGACAGTATTTGGTAAGCACGACTATTTTGCTTGTGTCGTAACATAATGACATCATCATCTTTAATGCCTAATAAAATACAGAGAATTATAGAAAGAGATGCCAATATCAAAATTTTGACAAAATTGTGAATATCTGAAAAACGTTTAAATTTAGAGATAGTAAACTTTAGTAAAACTTATATTCAAATAATTTAGAATTTTGAGATAAAAAAAAAATTTCAATTAAAATAAGAAAGTTGCTATCGGTATAATGGAACATTTCCGGTTGTTGAACACTTTATTTTCACAAGATTGTTCAGATAAGGTTTTATTGTTAAATTTTTGTCGTGTGAGTCTAGCTGCAATGGATATCGAGAAAAAGAGAGTGGACGAGTCGTCTGAAACACCGTGTGCAAATCTTTAGCCCTTTGGGGTATACAGGGTGTTGACAAATTTTTTTCTGTTTTGATTGATATAGTATATTTTTTATTATTTAATCTAATGAATCTCTCGCATTATAAACGACAATTTGCATAACAATTACTTATGGAACACCCTGTATAGTGTAAGGAATTTAGTAATGCATGCTTCGTTAAGTGCTAATTTAATACCTGTGAACGTGTATTTGCAGTAACATTAATATAACATCTTAATATTTATGAAATATTTAATGTTACCAGAAATAATGCAAATGGTAAAAATTCAAGACGACTTATACAAATATCTTATACGGTTGCCCTTAACGAACAGAACCTTTAATGTATGTTTACACCATATGATTTGACAAGTGATTAATTAATTTTAGTGCGATAAAAATTATACTATACGGCCGCTTCCTTATGAGACACCCTGTATATGGTTTAGCTTCTTATAAACTTCGCCAATAGACTCAGCGCAAAAAAATAAATAGGGTATGGCCTGTATTGAAATTGTTGTAAGGAAATAACAGAATGAAAAAAGGATGTCCGGTGAATAGTGCATTTCGTCCCACTGTGCGGCGTCGGCGATCGGCGCCGCTACCGCAGGCGGCAGCGCAATCATTCCGTTGTCGTCGTTCAAGTACTCCCAATAAGGGTGAGCCGCGTGGACTGCGTGTACGCGGGAGCGCAACCCCTCGCTCAACTGCGCGTCGCTCCGGTTCGATATCAAGATTATTGGGCCCTTGAACTCGAGCCGCAATAACGCTTCATATTTGACGGGATACGCGTACGGTGCCCCCTCCATCAGCCTGCGTAGCATGCTGCCGTTGTGTTTACTTTCGTCAAACTCCTCAAAGAGGATGACTCTGTGGGTGAGGGCGGCAAAGGAGGTCATGAGAAATTCACCCACGCCCGGGAGGTACACGTACGGCATCATTCTGGTGCCGCCGATCAGGTGCGTGACCCACGTGGTCTTGCCGACATTGGGCGGGCCCCACAAGTACAGGCAGGGTCGCCGCGGCCTGAAAGTCGCATGCCACCGGTTCCACCAGCGCGCGCACTCGCCCGTCCAGGAGTCCGCGGGCGGATAGTACGCGGTCACCGGCCGTAGGCCGGGAAACGCGCGCGCTAGCCGCTCGCCCCTCCTGCACGCGTGGTACCCCTGCAGGAACCTGGCATTCTGCCGATAATACGTCACGAATGCGTCGCCTTGCGAGAATTCGCGTGTTCTATTGGCCCAATGCCAGGCCTTCTGCAGGAAGCCCCGCTGCGACAGGCGCACGTTGGTGTACGCGGTGGCATCCTCCTTCCAGATGTAGGCAAGCCACTTGTCGCGGCACTGGCAGAATTGCACGTCGTACCGGAGGCCGTCGGCCCATGCGGCTACGCGCGCCCTTACCTCGTCCAAGTACACTGGTCGCAGAAACTTGAGATAGCAATGCAGGTGGTATCGCGGCATCGCCGTGCCCTCCGCTCGCGCCGTCTCGCCGGCGCACTCGCGCACCACCGGCACCATCCGCTCCTGTCGCGTCGCTAGGTCCGCCGGCGTGCCCAGATGCGGCGCCTGCGGCTGTGGGGGGAGTCCGTTGCGATTGGGATCGTATCCGCGGGCGAGGAGGCGGCGGCGCACAGTGGTCTCGAAGACGACAAAACCTTAATCTTTTCAACTTACCTCAATGGAAAATGGCTTTTATTTTCAGTATATAGGATAGTTAGCCACTACATTTCAGTTGCCTTAGACATCGAATTTTTTTTTTTTATTTCACTATTCTGTTTTGAAGTATACGATTAGAAATGATAACTTTTATGATAATTTTTGTTTGTTTGATTTTTTTTTAATAATAACTGTATCTATGTAATAAATTAATAATTATATGTATATAATAAATGAATATACATATTTTTATATATTTGTGGCATATTATTAAATGACAAATAATTTATTAATAATAATTTATAATTTTTAAAATATGTGCTGAAATAAATATAATTTTAAAAAAGCGTAGTTTTTAAGCGCGGGCGCGCGCAGCCTTATAACCTCGTAAAATACGTAGTATAAACTCCAAAGAGAAGATACTGATGAGTGTCAGCTGCGATAATCTGCGATTTTGGAATAGATGTGCGTGCAAGTACAGATGTCCCAGTAAAGACTGGACCTTTGATCATAGCCTTATTCGTCATTTTAGAAAAAAATATTTTCTATAATAGTTTTATAGAAATTAATGTTGCATAACTTAAAAATATTTCTGACTATACAGACTGTCCCAAAAGTAGGTAACAGTATACCTACCTCACTATTTTAAATAAAACACCCTGTATATTATTCCATTTTTGAATTCTACGATGAAAACTAATAAGACTTTATGCAAGCTACTATATGTCTATCTTTAATAATAACGCTGTTATTTACCTTAAAAGAATGACCCCGATCTGAACCTTCGTCTAAGGAGGCGTAGTTGGCGTTTGTATTTAACATCCATATTTTAAATGCTACAAATGCTCACTTGCAATTAGTCTCATGCGACAACGAACATTTTTATCGATGTAATTGTATACAGCTGTCCCTGATCTTCATCTCCGATTTGCCTTACTTTAACGTAGGGTGAGTGGTAGGTTTTAAATACCTCTTCCCACCTCCTTCCTCTTCCACACGTCTATATTTTTGTTTATGAGAGATTATTCCTCATCCAAAACTCTTTTAACCCATATGAAATATGGTCTCATATAGAATTTTATTTAATTATTCTATATAAATTGCATACATTTTCTAAGTAGACGAAAAAGTATATAAATTAAAACAAATTCAAAGTTAGACTTTTGGGATATTCTGTATAGCGAAAAGCATTTCTGGATTGGCTAACATTAACACAAAATACATTCTACAAAACTTTTATGAAAACGATTTTTTTTTTAAAGTGAAAAATATAGCTATAATCAAAGACTTAAGTCCTCGGTGGAGCACTTGTGTACCACCTATTAATTTAAAGTCGGGTATCGTTTCACTCAGTTGCAGTGCACGTAGTTTTGGACGAAATTTCCGATACCATCTATCGGAATTTACCGGGAACATAAGTGTCAAAATATGATATATGTACGTCAATACATTTGAAATATCTATCTAAATGCATAAAATGCGTTCCAACAAACACCTGGATGCTGTTTGCATTGGTATTTATAGGTCTATTGTTTTCTATAATATGCCATACAAATAAAAATACCTGTAGTTCACTTGCTTTAGGTGTTAAGAGCTATCGAGATTTTCTAAGAAATCTATACCTTTCTTGTTAAGGCATGACTCGAGTCGGGAATTCCCGATACTACCCGATCCGATTTGACAGGTATAGACATATGTCAGTAAATGCGAAACATTAACTAGTTTTCTTTGTCATTTATTGTCAGTGCAAAAATGAAAGAATTTAAAATAAAGCACGACCGTCTGGTTGAATTAGTTTTATTATACAATCATGACATTGATAAGTGTATTAATCACATGAAACTCCACCACCATTTGACGCCACCATATTTGGCAAAACTACGGGGGTATTTAACGAAGACTTTCCTACCGCGTAGAAATAAAAGGAACTTTTTGTCAAAACATTCATTGTGGCTAGAAAATGAATGTTCAATTACGGTTGATTCGTTAGATGTGGATGTTAATGTGCCTACTACCTCTACATTTGGTCGACCATTAAAACCATTCGAAGAATGTTCTCTACGAAGCCAACAGAGAAAAATTAAGCGATTACGAGAGGAATACCCAGAAAGCCTTATTACGTCTACTGCCAGTAAAATTCAACGCGTTGATCAGAAAAGGAAAATACATGGGTTCAGCACAGAAAAGGCATTGGCTCTGATACTTGATGCATCCTTATCTAAATATCAATATGGTGTATTAAGAAAGTCTGCAAAGGAGCTAGGCTATGATATATTCCCATCATATAAGCGGGTATTAAATGTCAAGAAGAAATGTTATCCTCAAAATATAGAAGTAACTGAAAGTTGTGCCACGACAAGCCTGCAAGGATTGCTCGACCATACTTCTGAAAGAATTATTTTAGCCGAAGCTGAAAAAAAAATAGAGGATATCGAGACAGACCTAACACTGATATCCAAATGGGGGTGTGATGGGTCTTCTGGTCATAGTCAATATAAACAAACTTTTATTGATCAAAATGTGACAGACGCAAATATGTTTCTGACGTCAATTGTTCCCCTCCAATTAGTAAACCCCAATAACCGGAACCTAATATATTGGCAAAATCCAAGACCGGCTTCTACGAGATTTTGCAGACCTCTAAAGTTTGAATTTGAAAAAGAGACACCAGAATCAATACGAAAAGAGGTTGATAGAGTAGAAAGGGAAATTGCAGCTTTAAAGATGTCAAAGGTGATTGTCAATAAAAAAACTATAAATATTCAACACCAACTACTCCTTACAATGATAGACGGAAAAGTGGCACAGGCTGTCACAAATACATCATCCATGGCAGTCTGTTGCATATGCAAAGGAAAACCATCGGAAATGAATAATCTGGAACTTCTTAAAACTAAAGTTGAGTCCGATGAAGCAATGAAATTGGGAATGTCTCCGTTGCATGCACGCATTAAATTTATGGAGTGCATTTTGCACATTGCTTATAATCAGTCATTTGAAGCATGGAGGGTGAATGAAAATACGAAAAAGGAAAAGGAAGAGAAAAAGAAAGATATTCAGGAAAAATTTAAAAGAACTTTGGGTCTCCACATCGATATCGTAAAGCAAGGCCACGGAACCACGAACGACGGAAATACTTCGCGTAGATTTTTTCAAGATCCTAAACTTACGGCTAAAATTACTGGAGTCGATTTTGGATTAATCTATAGATTTGGGGTCATCTTGGATACGATCAATAGCGGAGCTGACATTGATCCAACAAAGTTTGACAACTACTGCCGTGATACAGCCCACTTATTTGTACAACTTTATCAATGGTACAATATGCCTAATACCGTACATAAAATTCTCTGGCATGGAGGCAAAATCATTTCGGCTGCTGTTTTGCCAATAGGGATGTTGTCGGAAGAGGCCCAAGAAGCCCGGAATAAGGACTACAGACGTTATCGATTAGCCCATTCTCGTAAAAATAATCGAATAGCTACTAACGAGGATGTATGCCACATGCTTCTTGCTAGTTCCGACCCCTATATCAACAAATTTAGAAGTGCACCTAAAACTGAATTAAAAACCAGCTTCAACGATGATGTAAAAAAACTGTTGTTCTCTATTTCTTAATGTTCCTTTACAAATTTTGAAGTTATTTTGGATTCTTTTATATTAATTCTTATACAAAATATTTACATTAAAGTTGTTTTGCGTCATTTTTAGTTTTTGTTTTGAACAATTTTGTACAATTGGGGTATTGTCGCATTTGGGTCGGTTTGAAACTGGACCTGATCTTTGAACATAGCCTTATTCTTCATTTTAGAAAAAATATTTGATATAATAATTTTATAGAAATCAATGTTGCATAACTTAAAAATATTTTTGACTATACGGACTGTCCCAAAAGTAGGTAAAAGCATACCTACTCCACTATTTTAAATAAAACACCTGTATATTATTCCATTTTTGAATTCTACGATAAAAACCAATAAGACTTTATACAAACTACTATATGTCTATCTTTAATAATAACGCTGTTATTTACCTTACAAAAATGACCCCGATCTGAACCTTCGTCTAAGGAGGCGTAGTTAGCGTTTGTTTTAAACATCCATTTTTTAAATGCTATAAATGCACACTTGCAATTAGTCTCATGCGACAACGAACATTTTTATCGATGTAATTGTATACAGCTGTCCCTGATCTTCATCCCCGATTTGCCTTCCTTTAACGTAGGGTGAGTGGTAGGTTTTAAATACCTCTTCCCACCCCCCTCTTCCTCACTTTTATATTAATGTTTTTTTTAAATTATAATATTTACATTAAAGTTGTTTTGCGTCATTTTTAGTTTTTCTACTGAAAAATTTAGTACAATTGGGGTTTTGTCGCGTTTGGGTCGATTTGAAACCACTGTGCGGCGGGTGTCCAGGAGGTATGTGTCTGCCTCATACCCCAACTCGTCGTACAGGCCTTCGGGGTCTTCGGGCACCTGGGCGGTCTCCGAACGCTCCCTGGCGCAGGCGTACTCCAGTACCCCCAGGAAAATGGCGACGAACTCGCTCCTGATGCGGGACCGGAGCGCCCGCGCCA
This sequence comes from Cetonia aurata, assembly GCA_949128085.1. Classification (NCBI taxonomy): domain Eukaryota; kingdom Metazoa; phylum Arthropoda; class Insecta; order Coleoptera; family Scarabaeidae; genus Cetonia; species Cetonia aurata. The sequence continues at coordinate 14,784,449 of OX421889.1, forward strand.
TGTCCAGGTCGACGGTGATCGCGAACTGCTGCCCAGGTGTCCGGCGCCGTCGTGGGGCTGGCTGGCCGTCTCCATCCCCTGGCTGCTCCGCCGCCGGCGGCCGTCTCCGGCCCGACAGCCGCGCGCTGCTCCTGCCGCTGCTGCCGGCACCACTGCTCCTCGGCGTCGTATCTATCGTACTCATCGTCTCTATTGTATACAAAAAAAAAAAAATTAAATTAATCTTCTTCATCATCATCATCATCATCATTACTAATAATGATAATAATAATAAATATATATGTATTTATACGACGACGTTACCTGGTGGTATCAAGTCTGCTATTTGACGTACTGTATATTATCGTGGCGTTCACACTGGATGCTAGAACAATAATGGCTACCGCTTCGTTTTTTACGATTGTTTTAGGACGCTGCTGTTTGACAGCGGCCATGGCTGCCCTATTTCGGACGCATACGGCACCTATCAATCTCGGGTGCCCCGTTGTCATGCTGATTGGTATCGTGTGTCAGTTGGATGACAGTAGTCAGCTAGGCAACTATCACTGCGCTTAATTATATTCGTTCGCTCGCTGTTTACAGAGATATGGCATTCGCTTTAGGTGGCGACTCGTCCGACGACGACGCCCTATTGATGGCGGCCGCCGAGGCCGCAGAGTGGCGGGATTTGGCGCGTGAGGAGCTGGCGTGGGTCGCGCAGGCCGATCCCGAGACGGTATGTTGCATCTCTGAATATTATTTCCGTCGTATTTAGCTCGAGTGTTGTGATTGTTGTAGTTGTTCGGAGTCGTGGACAGCTGGGGCGCCGACGCTGCCGCTGCTGTATGTATATCTCACGTCGACGCGCGTCGCTCACGCTGTTTCTCCGTTTGCTTTTGTGTCGTAGGGTTCTGGCCGCCTGGTGACATCACCATCGTCGTCTTCGACGACGTCGTCCTCGAGCCGGACGTCGTCCTCGAGGCGGACGTCGTCGTCCAGGCGGACGTCATCATCCAGCCGGACGTCGTCATCCAGCCGGACGTCGTCATCAAGGCGCTCGTCATCTTCGGGCCCGTGCCGCTGTCGGCAGTGCCTGGATCGCGTATGTATTTGACAGTTGATGTGACACTTGTCGCCGCCACTGACAGATCGGCGTTTTTTCGTGTTGTAGGGGTCGGAGGCGAGCGGGGCCGGCTCGCCTACTCGGCGCGAGATGTTATCGCCGTCGCCGGAGTCGTCAAGGGTGGGTCTACCTCCTGATATCCTTACTACTAGTACTAATACTTCTTACTTGTACTGATATTCATACCCATGGTGTTGGCTGTTGTATAGGTGGACAAGTCGTCGCGGGCCTCGTCGGCTTCGGCCCGACGGTCTTCATCGACGTCTCCCAGACGGTCGGCCGCGCTAGACAGTTGTGTACGTATTTGTTGTGTTGGGATGCGGCAGATGTTTCTGTCGGTTTGTTATTATGATTATATTGGTATATATTAATATGTTATGTGTGTATAGGAGGATGACCAGGTGGAACAAGTCAGGGACGTGGCGTCGCTCGAGGTAAGTGCGCGGCCGGCCGACCGCGTTGCCGTTACTATTGTCGGATGTTTTAGGCCCCTCCAGTCGCAGCGTCCGCCAGTCCTCCCGCCGCAGCTCCAGCCGCAGCGCCTGCCGTGATGGTGAGTATACCGGCCCTTACTACTACTACTAATACTTCTTACTTGTACTGATATTCATACCCATGTTGTTGGCTGTTGTATAGGTCGCGATGTCTTCGCAGCGGTCTGCGTCGGCGTCCTCCAGCCAGTCGGCCGCGCGGTGGCCGTCGCTGGCGTCGGACGCCTCGGCGGGATGCTATTCCGTACCGGACAGTTTTGTACGTACAATTTAGTGTCAAGTTGTTTTATTATTAATATATATATATTATATTATTAATATATATTTTATTGTCGGTATATAATAATATGGTATGTGTGTATAGGAGGATGAACAGGTGGAACAAGTCAAGGACGTGGCGTCGCTCGAGGTAAGTGCGCGGCCGGCCGACCGCGTTGCCGTTACTATTGTCGGATGTTTTATGCCCCTCCAGTCGCAGCGCCCGCCAGTCCTCCCGCCGCAGCTCCAGCCGTCGCTCCGACCGCAGCTCCAGCCGTCGCTCCGGCCGCAGCTCCAGCCGTCGCTCCGGCCGCAGCTCCGCCCGCCGCTACAGCCGCCGCCCCGCCTGTCGCCGGGCCGTCGCGCGTCGCGATGGTGAGTATACCGCCGCGTATTTTCGGCTTTATATTAACATTAACGTATGTTGCGATAGGCACGTCGTTGGCGTCGCCTGGCGGCCGACGTGGAGGCGGTGTGGAGGCGGTACGAAGATTTACCGCTGCCCCTCTTTCAATGCTCCCCATTGGTGAGTGGATTGTTGTAATTTTTCCAACCTCGGTTACCTGTCCGTTTACCGTCTGTTTAGGATTCGTCGTCGTCGCCGCCGCCGAAAAAGAAGGCGCGCGGAGGCCGATATTCTCTAATCAAGTTGGGCCCGGCGTGGCTGGAGGCGGTGTCTGAGTAGTTTTGTTGTTTGTTTTTGTGTTTTTATATACCTATACATTGAGTTGTGCGTTCCTTATTTGTTGTTTTTTTGTTTTATATTTATATACACCGGTTTTTTGTTGTTTTGTTAACGATATATTTTATTTATTATATTTTTTTTACATGATTCTGTTGTTTGATGTTGGTGTGCGGTTTGTTATGCAGCGGGTTTGTTTTGCATTGGTTTTTTTTTTGTTTTTGGTGTTGTATTGTTGTAAGTTTTTGTTTTTTTATTGATTTTGGGTTAGTATGTGGTGGTTTTGTTTTGTTTTTGAATTCGTTGTTGTATTGTAGTGGTTTTTTTTTATTTTGTTTTATAATGTGATGGGGATATTTTTTGTTGTTGTTTTTGGTGTTGTATGGTTGTAAGTTTTTGTTTTTTTATTGATTTTGGGTTAGTATGTGGTGGGTTTTTTTTTTGTTTTTGAATTGTTTGTTGTAATGTAGTGGTTTTTTTTTTAATTGGTTTTATAATGTGATGGGGATATTTTTTTTTTTTTGTTTTTGGTGTTGTATTGTATTGTAAGTTTTTGTTTTTTTTATTGATTTTGGTTTAGGATGTGTTTTTTTTTTTGTTTTGTTTTTGAATTCGTTGTTGTAATGTAGTGGTTTTTGCAAAATGTTCCCCTGGTCCATCCGCATCGTCTGGAACAAACCGCGACCCAGTAGCTCTAGTCGTTCTCGAGTTATGGTAAGAAAACTAAAAAAGATGGTGATTTTTCGTCATTTCTCCTTATTTTTTCTCTATCTACGATCGCTACCCCGATGTATCATACACCGTCGGACGTACTTTTCGACGGCGATTCCGAATCCGAAGTCGGCGTTCGGCTATCGCTTACGGTTCGGAAGATATCGTCGAATTTCCTTAAATTTCGTCCAAAATTTTGGGAAAATTCAAAAGAAATCGTCTCAAAATTGAAAAAATCCCGACGCATTATACATCAGAAGAAGCGCCTTTTCGCGGCGAATCGAACGGCACCACGCCCGTCCTCCTAGCACCAACCGTTCCGGATATATGGGCGTTTAAAGTTTCGAAAATTAAATCCACGCTCGGTCACCTCCTGGAGGTCCTTTAGACGCGCATTCCAACGGGGAATCGAATGACGTCAATATGATGGTCATTGTAATTTGATATTCTGTGTGTATAAATATAGGTACATGCACTGATTCAAGCACTGTTTTTTTTCTTTTGTAGGTGAGTACACCCGAACATACTTGCAATGGTCCGACATTGTACGATTGTAATTTTCCAAAATTTGATTTAGAAACATGACTGCGCACTTCTCCTTTAGTATTTTAAATTTTTATAACACAAACAAGCCAGGCACGTCAAGCATATTTTCAAGTATATACACCAATCTTGTCTGAAAAACTTAGTAAATGTCTTAAAAATTATAATATTAATTTATTTATTTATTTATTTATTTATTTACCTATGACCGACAGGATATACCTACAAGGGTCACATATACATAATTACATAAACAGCATAATGTAACAGATAAACCTGATAACAACGACAAAAGATTATTTTCTAAATTAAAACAGAAGGTTGATATAAAAGCAATCAAAAGCGCTTCTTGAATAAGTAACTGAAAAATGGAGCATTGGCTATTCAGATAATGGCTGGATGAAAGCTTCATTTTTCTAGGAATATATACTAATGTATTTACTTTATATCAAGAAAAAAAAAAAATAAAATGCCAGTTATATTGTTTGTAGGTGAGCATAACATCCATTGCAGATAAGTCAGTTCTGTAACAAACTAGGAATAATTTGATTGCGTTGTATCCCAATGCAAGAGGTTCATTCAAATCTTTAGAGATTGGTTAGCAAAGGGGATTTTGGAAATTTTATTCTTCAGGTAGTTATTCTGACGTACCCGCCATTTTGAAGAACATAATGTACGAAATATTGAAATGAGATAATCGTATATCACTTGATGATTAGTATGATAAGGACGCAATCAGTTGACATTCGTCAACATTCTCAAGCGTGTTTTCTGTAACCTAACTTTTCTTCGTTGGTGTTTTCTTTTAGTGCTTGCGCCCTCAAATCTTTCATCTTAAACGTGACTAATTCTACAAGACAAAGACGTACGAATATTTCGCAACAGGAAATACGTTTACTTGCGGACTTAATCATAAAGTATAAATCTACACTCAAAAATAAGAAAACAGATGCTGTCACTTGGCGTCAAAAAGAAAAAGCATAAAATAAACTCTGTGAAGAACAGAACAGCCAAGCAGGAGAGACACCGACAAATATTAAAAAATGCAGAACTATGCAAAACAGGAAACGATGGTGGAACCGTTTTCGTATATACTGATTATGAAAAAAAAAACTTTTATCAATCCTTGGTTTACAAATTTATGGACTTGCGGAAGTAGACGATTGCAATAGTTTTTCACCAGGTCAGTTATGTGCAAACAATTCGAGCGATATAACAAGAGCTAGCGGGATATTGAAGGTGCGGTTCTAGTTTTATAACGGTTAGTAAGCTTTGATCGCGATTAGTAATTTTACAAAAAATTGAATACTATACGCCCGTGAACACAATTTTGGTGGCAATTCAGCGGAAGTTACACGCGATTTATAAGCCCGAAAGATCAATTCCTACCGCAACTACTATTCGTAATACGCTCCGAAGTTTTGAAACAACGTTTACATTAATAAATCACAAAAATAAAAATATCCCAGCGAAAAATGGCAGTGATATCGAAATTCAAGTTTGTGTATTAGCAGAATTAAATCCTACTATGACCTCTAACCAAATTGCTAGTGAATGTAATACGAGTAGTGCAACAACATTTTACATAAAATATAAATATTTTGCGTTCATGTGCATCATAATCACGCAAATGTTCGTTATTGATCGCGAAAAAACCTACATTATAATACACGAACGCGAATGCAGTTTGGAATTGTACAAACATTATCGTTCACTTGTCTGGTGATCTGCAAACGCTAATAGAAAAAAGAATGGCGAAACTAAACAATTTAGGAATGTCAATTTGCATTGTGTGGAAACGAAGTTCCCGTGAAAGATTGTTAAGGAAGAGTGCACGAGGAAGACACGTTTATTCTACGTGATAGCTGTAGTTGTCTAGTTAGATTGATGGCCGAAAAGTCGGTAGAAAAGTAGGTAAATAGAAAAGAAGTTTATTTGTAAATTTAGATTAGGTGTTCTTTTTAAATTTACTTTAATTTTTTAAATGTTATCAAAATTATTTTGTGATAGTGTCTTCATGTTAGTTATATAACTAAAGTATTTTTCTTTTCATTATTATTGCCGCTCTGTATCTGTTTCATGACCAAAAATTAAACAACGAATAAACATGTCGAGACGAAGCGAACGCTTGGACAGCATGAGTACCAAACATTGGGCCAATTACCATCCCAGGGTTAGTCCATTATGAATGGAAGACCATGATGTCACAGCCTAGAAATATATAGCCCACCTCAAGTTATCAGAAGGTATAAAGTGCAAAAAGGCGAAAGTACAAGGCGATAATTAACCAGCCAAAAATTATCAACCAACATCAACCATCTTCGGTATAAAAATCCGTCGTCACAATTCTCCGCTGTGAACTAGAAATCGCTATATAAATCTGGAGCAATAAATCAACTCATGAATGAAAAACATTTTGAAGCGACCTATCCAACAATTCGGTTACTCCAAACCAAAGCAATTAGGCGTTGCACTGCATCATGCCGTTCATTTACCCATACAACAAATCTAAGGGAAAAGCAGACTGCCACTTTTCAAAGCAATCCACCGTTTCGCGCAATGCCTTCAGGTTTTTGTTCATTAATTTGTTAAATTAAAACATTTGGCCCTAAGACGGTCATATTTACGTCCCGTCACGGGCTATAAAAATAAGCTTAGGGTAATTCGCTTAACTGCTTCTAGATTAATTAAACTCAAATAAACCCTAATGCGTTGTTCGGAAACACTAATTAACAACTGCTCTTTCTTCTGAAAACTTTGCTGAGTGGACATATATCGGCGAGCTTATACATTTACTTAAAAGAACACTTAAAATATTAAAAATAATAGTTTCGTGGCATTATATAGAAATTGTTGACATTCGAGAAATATTAACCAAAATTTTGGAAATACAGAGTACTCCCGATTTTTTCAGGGCTGATTATCCGGTTTGTGCCTTAACCGTACTAACATCTCAAAAGTGGACTAACCGTGCCCGGACATTGCTACTTATCACGTAATCCAAAAAAATGGAAACGAAATATCAAAAAACAATGTATAGATTCCGAGAAAGAATACATTTCAAGACTGGGTAAAAGACCAAAGCTGAAGGTAAAGCTGGTAAAAAGCTTACATAACACCCATACATGTCGTTGTACTGCACATGAACTTTTACCAGTTACATGACATAATAAGATAACAAGACTATATTGCTAAATGCATGGAAAAACTATCACCAAGAAGCAAAAAGAGCGATAGCAAACGAGACGTTAATTATGGCTATTAAATAACAAAGGAAAATAAAAAGATTGTAGTCTGTAAATTGTTTTTTAAATCCACATCAGGTTTGTCCAACAACGGTATCTCTGCCATAATTACCAAAACCCATAAAGCAGGCTCAGTTGAAAATGAAAAACGAGGGAGCATGACCATCATAGAAAAACGTCGGGAGTCACTAAATCATTCAATCGGTAGAAGCGACGGGTGGTGTGTACAAAGGGCAGGGACGTAATATGAAACTTAAAGGAATTGACGGAAGGGCACCACCAGGAATGAAACCTGCAGATTCAAGTTGGACACCTGGGAAAATAAAAGAAAAAGTAAATTCTAGAACATACGACGTAGAGCATAATGGTACTAAGTATCGAAGAAGTTTGGTACACATTAAAGAAGGTACACAAAACGCACAGCATCAAGACGATGTCCAACATAGAGATTCAATTCAAGAAGAACACACTGAGAGAAGAAGATGCGTTGAATTAACAAAAATCGCATTGTTACGGTCACGCTTATTGAATTTACCGAAAATTTTGTTATACCAACAAAAATAGAGCATTACAAGACTAAAAATTTTTGTTAACATTTTTTTGTTGAATTAACAAGTTGAAAACGTTAAACAAGAAATTAAACAAATGAGATGCGCCCTGTTACAAAATGTATATGCCATTATTTTAACAAAACACAAATTCAATATAAACAAGAAGAATAGTCTATTTCACAAAGTACTTATGTTTACATTAACTCGGTAGATTTATTATATCTACCACTAACATATCCTTGAATTACTCGAATTCTATTGGCTATACTACCCACGTACTGAACACCTGCCATGCAGCACGTGCAAATGCATCTAAAAATACACATTTTGGTTTTATTCGCTTCTCAATAGATTAGATGTTTCAGCGTGCACCGTGTAGTGAGTTGTTAGCAAATTAAATACTACATCTCAGTAATGACAGCTGAAACTATCGCGAAGCTATTAAAAGAGTGGCAGTTTGATGATATTATTCCTGTGTTCATAGGGCTCATTTTAAAAAAAAGTAAGGAAGTTAGTGTTATGTATTGAACAACTTATATTGCCTAGAGATAGATATTGACAGTCTACATGATTATTGATGTAGGCGTGGTATGTTTTCATGCACGAATTAGGTTTATAAATAGTGATACCTTTTTGCTTTCTTCTACTTCGTTGCATATAAATAGCAAATTTATCCTTTCTATGTGGCTTTCGTAGTCTGTTTCAGTTGTTAGCTGTTGAATATCCCGTATTAGATCCATTTTCATCCATTTTTCATTCTTGTCGCCAATTCTTTCGTGCTCTTGAGTGAAAACAACACACACTACATTGCACATTGCTTTTATTATTAACTTACAGAATTCAAAATAAATTCATACATGCAAACATACAACGTCTACTTCATTAATCATGTAAACCGTTAATATATATCTCTGGGCAACGTAAGTTGTTCAATACATAACAGTTAGCGTATTACCGGTGAAAAGCCTTACATACGATATCTTTCATACAAAATTTAACATTGGTTTCCGTAGGTCGAAAACGGATTAGTGTTCTCTATGCCACAGTATTAAAGTGAACAATGATGGACAGCAACCAAAGGAGGTTCTAGAGGAGTATCGAGGTAGCCTTTTCTATAAAAGTGCGCAGGTAAAGCTTACTGTCAATTTAGAAAAGAATTTTTAATCCTCATTTAATTTTCAAGCTGTTATTTCCTCACCAATGTATCAAAATTTTTTGATAAGCCCAGGCTCATCGTATATGAATTTAATTTTAACGAAAGGGCAGTGTTATCTCAGGCATGAAGGTCTAGCGGAAAGGGGTGCTAATGAAATAACCACGCGTATTTACAATTATATTTGACAAAATTTCCATAAAGCTTAATATTGTATTTCGATAATTGCTCCTCTCAAAATAAAAATAAATTTTTGGCGAGCAAGTAGCCTTGCTGTCTAGAAAATATCTCTAACCTTCAGAGTATAACCCACAAATTTGTAATAGTGGCTCGCACTTAGAATGGGGAGGATTCAATGCATAATTGCATTGTGAGGCAGAAAAACTTGTCCACAATACTGGTCGGGGTTTGATACCAGCAACTGTGAAAAATTGAATATTTACGATACGCAGTTTCATACACCATATTGGTTATAATTATACAAAACTAGAAAATCCGGTCGGTTCACCCAGCCAACTAATTAGTCGTTTGATGTCCGCCTACCGCCCCAACTCGGCAGAAAGTAGGATGCCCGCGCTCCACCTGCAACGCACCGCTTACGCACCAACTCGGCAGACCAGCCGTAACAACGAAGACGGAATGATTGAGCCCGATTACTCCAGCGGGGATGATAACGGAGAAGACCCTGGGCCTATTGATTCGAGAGAGCAAACCCCTACAGATTATACGCAAGCAGACTTAAATCTAATTAATTCCTCATCAACACCGTCTTCTTAGATAAGATCCTCACAAAAAAGGAAACCTCCAGTGGATGAAATGGAGAATGCTATTATTGCTTATCTTTCTGAAAAAAATGAGCGAAAACCTGAAAATCCGGACCTGAATTTTTTTAAGAGCATTCTTCCTGATGTTGCTGCTCTAAGCGGAACACAGAAGCGAAGATTTAAAGTAGTGGTGCTACAGACATTAGATAGTATGTTGCAAGAAACCAATACACCAGTCAGTACTTTTCCTATGGTTGACGATAGGCCGGCCAGTAATTCTTCTTCGACCTATTCTTCTGCTATTGCAACATCAAATATAGCGCCTTTACATAACAATCATTTGGGTAACTTTATTACTAATCTATCCACTGGAATGTTTATTAATGAAAGTAACTATCGACCTAATTATTAGTCTCGACTCAAAAGGATTCCCTTTTAACGCAGTATAATACGCAGTTATTTTGAAATAAAAGTTTTTGACATAAATAACTATGTTTTTGTCTTTTATTTTATTGCTTTTCACTAACTTACCTTAGAAATGTCTTTTCTCCATCTTATAGAAGTTCTGAAATTTCTGTGAATGCATTTGCAGCTGTCGGAAAACAATATACTCACTATGTGTATCAGCATTGTCTCGTAAATACGGATAAACCCATAATCTCCCTCTTCTTTTCCTTTTGCTCCTTAATATAACCGCTACAATTAAGGCAATGGTATCGTCTTCTCCAGACGACATTACGAAATCAACTAAACTCCACACATCGAGAGAAATTTGCATGTAGCATCTAGCAGACTGTGCGACTTTGGTATGAAAGCGAATTTAGATGACGTACGATGCGACGTGCTTTCTGCTTCCAGACAGCAAGTCGCAAGTAGCATGCCACTTTGGTGTGAAAGCCGCCTAAATAGAAACTGTCATTCGCGTGGTAAAACCTCTCACTTGCGAAAGGATTGCCCTGTCAGACACAAAATATGTAGATTATGTAACAAGCCAGGTCACATACAAATTGTATGTTCTCGTAATCAAAATTTCAAAAATCCAATTTCCAAAAACGAAAATAGAAATAAAGAAAACAAAAATGTTAACTTAATAAGTCATGCAAATAGCGCAAAATTTTGCAAACAAGTTTTAATTAACAATCAAAACTGCACAGCATCAATAGACCTAGATAGTGATTGTTCTATTATACACAAAAATATTGCCAGAAGATTAAACTTGCGTGTATTATCTCAAGACTTTCTTTCATGGTTTCTATTGTTTGTATTTGCAAGTATTTTGAGGTACTGCTATTTTCTTGAACACAGCTGTACATTATATTTTATTTAGCATTGTTTTTTTGCTTCTACTTCTATTATTTTAGTTGGCTTTACTTCAAACTTATTAAGTTATTTAAGTTGTGTCTATTAACCAAATAAATTATTCCATTCTATTTTATTGTATTGTATATTATATTTATAATTTATTATTTACTGCTAAAATGAAAAAAAAAAAAGAAAATGGATGTAGAAAAATTAATAGAGGAAGTGCGGCGATATCCTGTACTATACGACCTAAGTCATGAAAAATATAAGAATACAGAATATAGGGAGAGGATATGGAGAAAAATTGCAGAAGATCTACAAGCAGATGGTAAGGGGATATTACAAATAAACTATTTACATATCCAATAGCTATGTATTGCGAAACATCGTATTACTAAGTATATATTAAAAATGAAACGTTTTTTTACTGAACGGACTGTAAAAACAGTGAGTGAACATTAATTTATTAACAATTAAAATTATTCACTCATAAATATACTCTCATATAAATATACTCTCATATACATTTTGTATTAAAGCTCTGTGGCAAGATCTTGCCATTCTACCCGACCTGCTGGAGAAACAAAATACGACTTTAGTAAATCTCTAACTCTGAATGCTGCATCTGTTGCTCTTCCTCTAGTAGGTCGTAATCTTTGCAAATTTTCTGATGCCTTGTGTCTTGTACTAGCATCTGCTTCTGGTGCAATATGCGGGTATCCTTCATGTTGTCGTATAAAATTATACAGTACACATGTAGTTAATATAATAACGGAAAGGTTTTCAGGTGTGCCTTGCAATCGCCGTACATATATGCGAAACTTTTGTTGTAGAATTCCAAACGCATTTTCTGAAACTCTTCCTGCACGACACAAACGATAGTTATAGATTGTTTTCTCATAATCTAAGTTTGATCCTGAATACGGTATCATTACATAAGTTTGAAGAGGAAAGCCTTCATCACCAATAATTAATAGCGGCAGATTAATATCAGAACCAGGTAGCTTCCTAGAATTGGGTATATTTATTGATCCATTTTCCAGAGACTGTCCAAGGTTTGAGATAGAAAGTATGCCTGCATCAGAGTTTTTTTCGTAAGCCCCTACATCAACGGCAACAAAATTGCACTGGGCGTCCACTAAGGCGAGAAGAACTAAAGAAAACGTCTTTTTGTAATTCAAGTAGAGACTTCCACTTTTCTTAGGGACTTGTATTACACAATGCTTCCCGTCTAATGCTCCGATGCAGTTAGGAAATTGCCACATTTTCCAAAAGTTATCTGCAATTGCATTCCATTCATGTTCTACAGGGACAGGCATAACTTTTTCTAAAAGAGTGTTAACAATTGTTCGGCATGTATGATGACTAATGGATTGAACAGTTGATCGACCCAATCTAAAGCTGAAGGAAATTGTTTTAAATCTCCAGTGGCAAGAAACCTGTAACCAAAGAAATATATTTGTTTCATAAAATTTGGCAATCGTGAGTTCCATTAATTTCACGAAAGGATGTACATGCATTCTTCTTCCATATCCACACTTACTCGAAAACATACACACACACACACACACTATTATATATATATATATATATATAGCACCATAAAATGTCATCTTTATATCTACATATATATATTTCATATGTATATAATCTGGCTCATGTGTTGCTAATAAATTCCTTTATTATTATTATATATTGAGCTTAAGGTACCTATTTTACTAACAAACATTCCGATTACAGATGAACCAACTGCTTGTAAAACAAAATGGATCCACATACGCGATCAATTTCGCAGAACATTAAAGAAGAGGAAAACTACAACGGGTATGGCTGCTGGTACCGTGAGGAAATACAAATATGAAGATATGTTAGAGTTCATACTACCTCAAATGTCGGAACGTGAGACGCTGTCAAATATACCTCAGTCGCAAGAAGATCATACTGAAGATGATGATGCTGGAAGTACTTTGGAAGATACCCAAGTTGATACATTTAATGAAAACGGTGAAGAGAACAAAGATACTTCAAGTAATGAAAGAAACACGCCTAGCATTAGTAACACTAAAAAGGATTCATTCGTTAAGCCCACGCACCCAAAGAAGAATAGGATTTGCACATTCGATAATAGTCCCACATCTCGGCTTATGTCTTACATATTAGAGGAAAGAAAAAATGAAAATCCGAACAAATCTTCCTCTGTGCAACTTCACCCAGTTGATTCATTTTTAAATGGCATCTCACATACTTTGAAAGCTTTGAATCCTCTACTTCTAAACGAAGGAAAAACAAAAATTTTTGGTATTGTTCAAGAGCTTGAAAGAAAGCAATTAATAGAAAATCAATCAACAGTCATGGTGCTACCTCACGCGTCATCAGTAGATCGTCAATTTTCTCAAATATCTCCCACTTATTCTTCACCAAGTCCTTGTTGGAACAAGGGAACAATTGTAATGAGGGGATGGTGTCCACACCACTTCCCTCCCCTCATTACAATTTACAATCACCTCCTCCAGAATGCCTTACTTACTCCGCTGAGTCAATAATGTCACAGCCAACAGACCAAAACACTCCACGCTGGTATACTAAATAAAATATTTTATACTTTTAAAATAAATATTTCTAAACAATTTCGGTGTACTTTCTATTAATTTAAGAGATATGCAAGGATTGTGGTATAGTAAACAGTCACAAAAGAAATCGGATCACTTCATCCTATTTTTAGCTGAAAGCCGAATCATTCGGTCTTCGGAAATCCACGTTCTGCTATCACAAATAAATCAGTATCAGCACAAGCCAAGAGGAAGAAGATTTTCAGCAGATGACAAAATTTTGCCGTTGTCTATATATAAAACGAGTCCTCGAGGATATCGTTTGTTGGAAAAATTATTTGCATTACCATCGAGAAGAACTTTGGCAAATGTATTGAAAGATATTCCTTTTAATCCAGGGATGAATGAACGCATCTTTAATCATCTACAATCTGTAGCTGAAACACTTCCTGAGAAAGAAAGATATTGCAGTATCAACTTCGACGAAATGTCTTTGCAACCATCATTATATTACTCCCAAAGTCGAGATATAATTGAGGGTTTTGAAACCTTCGGTGAAGTACGACATATTAAAATAGCTGATCACGCATTGGTGTTTATGACACAGGGGGTATATAAAAATTGAAAACAGCCACTTGCTTTTATGTTTTGCCAAAGTGGTACAAGTTCAAGCCAGTTATCAGTGCTTATTAAAAAGATAATTAGCGCAATACAAACTGGCTTGATTCCTGTGGCAACTATTTGTGACCAAGCTGCACAAAATCAAGCTGCAATCAATTATTTCATGCAGGAAACAAGACAACAGTATGCAAGGGAGCATAAGGAGTTTGTAAAATTTGGTTTTGAAGTATATGGAGTGGAAATCGTCCCTTTATATGATTATCCTCATTTGGTTAAATGTGTGAGAAACCACTTTTTAACAAAGGACATTTTATTTAAAAATAATGGAAATGAGCGGAGAGCATCTTGGAAACATTTGATACAATTATATGAGATGGACATAGGAAGAATGGCTCTAGAGTTTGCCCAAGATTAACTGATTTTCACGTTTATCCAAACAAAATCAAGAAAATGAAAGTAAAATGTTGTACTCAAGTGTTTAGTAGATCAGTAGGAGTTTTGATGAGTTTCCTTAGCGAAAATCGTAAGTTACTACTCGTAATATCTTAAAAAGTTTTTTAACAACTTACAATCTTAGATATGACATCTTTCCAAGATGCCATAGGTACCTCAGAAATTATAATGTCTTTTAATGATCTCTTCGATAGTTGTAATGGTGCTTCAAGGTATTCACCAACAGTTAATCATATCAATTGTAGGATATCTACAACTTCTCCACATATACAATTTTGGAAATCCGCCAAGACATTATTAAATACAATGCGATTTCAATGCATTACGTCAAAAAAGGTTTCACGACCTCCAACAATTAAAAATTTGTACCACACCATCAGCGGTTTGGAGTATTTATGGAATACATTTCATCGACGTGGTTATGGTTATTTGATACCAAAATATCTTAATCAGGATGGTATTGAAATTTTTTTTAGTCTAATTCGTAGTCATGGTTTTTGAAACATTAATCCTACATCAACATCATTTACATATTAGTTTAAAACTTTGATACTAAATGATTTTATGTCATCTAAATCAATAGCCACCAATTGCGAAGATAATTTAAGTAATTCAGGTTTCGACAATTTACACTCATTTATTTCATTGGAAACTGTAGAGAAAATTCCATTCACAACATGTACTTAATGTTAGTATACCTGCATATAGTTACGAACGTATTTATATACTTAAAAACAAATGTAAATTAATGAATTCCGACAAAGGACCAATACCCGAGTCCAGCTTATACGAATTATTGTTAACTTAATTGCTAGTTCGTCACGTTCCATTAGATTTAGATAGTATATAAAGCCATGTTGTTTGTAAAGGATGTCAGTGTTATTCCACTAGTGATTTGGTGAAGAGCATATCTTCCGAGGTTTACCTTAGCCGAAAACACTACGTTTAGCACTGCTCTTCACTTGTTTTCTACTGAAGATAGCAACTTAGTTGCCGAAATACGTAGATATATAGATTTGTATCTTTTAATTTTTGTGGTAAGGGATTTTTTCACTTGTTCTTTTGGATTTTTGTTATACCTGCAGAGCCAGCTGTGCTACACAATTTGCAACATATGCAAGGGCATATGTCAGTGGGTATGTTGCTAAAAAGATTATCAAATACACAAACGGATGTCCCACATGTGATAATTTTACGAGTGCAGATAACTTGCCTGAGCACGAACTCATTTTACAAAAACAAAATGCCAATAAACAACTGCTTTTGCCAGGCACTAATTTTATGGAAATATTTAATAAGTGCTGCAATATTATATCTACATCTCTACCAAAAATATGTTTAAGTGATAATGTCTCCACGAACTTAAAGGTTCTCTTAAATGATGTAGATTTTTCAAAATGAAAATGTAAAAATCATATAAATATAAAAGATTATTATATAGACAAAGTCATGCGTTTTGCGTTATTTGCTTGGACGAACGAGGTAACAAAAATTCTGAAAGGTTCAGATTCAAGGTTTTCGCCAGATAATTCAAGAGACATTGTAAAAATAATGGCATACAATTGGCGATTGAAACACAAATAACGTAGAAAACATATTTTTTTAATTATTTTGTGTTAATGTGTATATCAATTTAAAATAAGTACTGCGCTTTCATTTCCTTATTTGTATACAGGGTGAGTCGTGAGGATCGGGCCAAACTTCAGGAACGGATTGTACACGTCAAATAAATGTAAAAAAACACAAATGTTGTTTTCCGATTTTTATTAGTTTACGAGATATAAGGAAAACTATTTTTTCTTACAAAAATATGAAGTCTCTCGATTTTAGTTTAAGGTTCTTTCAAGATACAACCAAACACAAAAATTTTGTTATTACTGACACTGACATTGATTAATTGACATATTGATTGATTAAACGTTTTCATTTTCCATTTCAGGTATTAAAGTGTTTCAAAATGCCAAACATTTATTCAAGTTTAGAATATGCAAATATGGTATTTGTTTATGGTTTCTGCAATGGAAATGCTAGAGCTGCTGTCGAGGAATATCGTCGACGATTTCCACATGGAAGACATCCTAATAAAGATGTGTTTATTAGAGTTTTCAATAAATTATGTGAAACCGGGAAACTTCCCAGTGCAAACATCACATCTGAAAGAGCTATTCAGCAAGGCTTAGAGGAAATAGAAAATATTCTGGATTTAGTAGAGGAGGACGCAACGACCAGTTCACGAAGAGTTGCTACTCAGTTGGCAATCCCGCAAAAAAGAGTAATAAAAACATTCCACGAGCAAGGCTTGTACCCATATCATGTACAGAAAGTACAGCACCTATTTCCAGAAGATTATGCTAAACGTATGGAATTTTGTCATTGGATAAATAATAACCATGGTGTCATATCGCACATCCTTTTCACGGATGAAGCAACGTTCACCCGAGATGGCATTAATAACACACGTAACTATCATGTATGGTCAGACGAAAATCCCCACGCAACAATCTAAAGTAATTTTCAACACAAGTTTTCCGTAAACGTGTGGTGTGGTATGATAGACAGATACTTGATTGGCCCTTTTATTTTGGAAAATCACCTCACAGATGCCCATTATTTAAATTTTCTTCAGAATGAGTTACAGGCACTTTTAGAAGATATTCCATTAAATGTGAGGATCCAGATGTACTATTTGCACGATGGAGCACCTGCTCATTTCGCTCGACAGGTTAGACAATATTTGGATGAGATGTTTCCGCAGCGTTGGATTGGACGCAGTGGTCCTGTAAATTGGCCTCCAAGGTCCCCAGACCTGACACCTTTAGACTATTGTTTGTGGGGCTGGTTGAAAAATGATGTCTACAAGGTTAAAGTTAATAATAGGGATGCGCTATTTAATCGAATAAGAAATGCTGCCAATGACATTAGAGAAAACCATGAAGCAATCAGAAGTGCAACAGGCGCTGTTCAGAGAAGGAGTGAAAAGTGTTTAGAAGTCAATGGTGGAATTTTTGAACACTTATTAAATGAACGTTAAGATTACAAATTGTAAATAAATTATGAAATCTGTTTTGTTTTTTTGTTAATTTTCGTTATATCTCGTAAACTAATAAAAATCGGAAAACAACATTTGTGTTTTTTTACATTTATTTGACGTGTACAATCCGCTCCTGAAGTTTGGCCCGATCCTCACGACTCACCCTGTATATGAGTTGTGTTTTATTTGCCTCGCGGATCACTTGTGATCAGATCAGCTCGATGAAAACGTCATCCGTGACGTCACGCAAGTGATCCGGAAGTGATCAAATCCACCAATGGTAACACAGGATTTTTAAATCTTAAAAAGCGGGATGTCGATTCAAATTGGCGCCACACAAGACCCACAAGGACCCATGTAGATAACCAGTCCGCATAACCTGTCTTATTTGCTCTGTTGTACACGTTTTCTGTTGTTTGCAAATTTTTATTTAGGTTAATTACAAACCATTAGATCAATATAATATTATTTTATTTAAAATGGCAAACTCTATGAAACAAAAGGTGGTAAGTAATTTTGTTTTTTTTTAACCATTCCACTTCATTTGATTGTGGTAGGTTGAGTTATTAGGCGAAGTATCAACAACTTCGGACGATGCGACTTCGTCCAGTAATTCATCGCACGAGGAACTCTACTTACGAAGGCATCATCAGCGTTCACAAGGGTTTGTAGAGAAAGTGGTTAAAAATTTCGACGACCTTCAATTCAGAGAGCATTTCCGAATTTCTCGAGACACATTCAATTATCTACTAACAAACCTAAATACCGCTAACGTGATTCCAGTATACAAACCTGGACGATTAAACGTTACTGCAGAGAAAGCATTGCTGCTCACCATATGGTACTTGGCGAACAGTGAATCTTTTAGACAGGTGGCAGACCGTTTTAATGTTACTCGTAGCACTGCATGGCGATGGCGTTGCGTTCCAAAGATAATTGATTATCTGGAACAGCAGGCTGCAACATACATTTATTGGCCAAATAATGCAGAATCAGCTGACATAGCTGAGGGTTTTAGAGGAAAGTAGGGATTCTCCGGTGTAATTGGTGCTATCGATGGATGCCACATTGCTATTAAGAAACCCAAAGATCAGGCAACTTACTGCAATAGGAAAGGAGTGACTAGCATTATTTTGCAGGGTGTGTGTGATGATAAGAAGAGGTTTCGAGATATTTACTGTGGAGAGCCCGGTTCAATGCATGATGCACGTGTATTAAGACGGTCTCAGCTGTATGCAAATGCAAATACAGAAAACCTTCCAGGTGGGAAGTATTTGTTGGGTGATAGTGCCTACCCAAATACAACTTGGCTTGTGACCCCTTTTAAGGATACAGGAAACCTATCTCCAAATCAAAGACAGTTTAACTTTAAGCATTCCTCCACACGGATTGCAATCGAACATGCCTTTGGTCTATTGAAGGGTCGATTTAGACGCCTGAGATATTTTGAAAATTCAGACATAGGTTTTATTGTAAAAGCAGTTATTGCAGCCTGTGTATTGCATAACATATGTTTGAATTTTGATGATTTGGAGGTAGATTTTCAAGAAGTTGAAGAAGTACTATGTGAAGCAGCTCAGGAGGGTCACGTCGGTGAAGAAAATGTAAACAAACGACAACAATTATTTAACGAAATGTTTGGACTTTAATTTTTTTTTAATTTTGATGTATATGATTTTATGTAAGTGATATACGTATATTTTGTTAATATTATTTAGTTTTATTAGTGATCACAAAAATTAGTAAATATGTTTAACCCTTTGTCTACCAACTGTCAAATACGAGTATGTTAGTACATTACCGACGGTACTTTTAAGTACCACCCCGAAAAATAGCATATAACTATTTGTAATTTGCGTTTTAGCGCGAAATATTTCAATTACGCATTCAAATATAATGTTGTCAGTAAACGTGCGTTTCCTTAGGTTGGTTACACTGAACGTTGTGACACATTGCAACGGTTTCAAACGGTTACGCAACTGCCAAGAACCTGCGCGTTAGTTTTTTCTTTTGTGAGCGCCTTTTTTAAAGTTTTTAGAATATTTCATTGTCTTCATTGTTTGCGATTTATACAGGTAAGATAATATACGCATTGTTTTTATTATTATATTACCAAATAGATTCCCAAAATGTGAATATTATTGGCGGTACTTATAAGCAGTGATTCTCAACCTGTGATCCGCGGACCACTTGTGGTCCGCAGGCAATTTTCATGTGGTCCGCGAAGCAAAACATCTAATGAATTTTAATATTGAATCTGGACAAAAATTAATGCATCTACCGAAATTGGTTTACTCAACATGCAACTGCAATTTTTTTAGCGGTGAGTTTCACTCATCCTGAAGTGTGTGTTTGCAGAATCGTGTTGACGGCAGTAGCGCTGGTATCACGTATCACCGGCACTGCTCAGTGCTGACTCAACTATCAAATGTATCGGATGATGTTCCACGTGTGTTTTCTAACGCGAACATCGAGAAAAGGAATTCCGCCGGACTGTCTGGAAATAGATGGAATCATCGCGAGATTTCACCGCCTGTTGTCGCTTCGCGGTCTACTTAAAGGGAGCCGACGCTCCGAGTCACCACCAGATCGACTGGAAAATAGTGGAGTATTCTCGAAACGACCTTCCAGATGTACGAGAATCGAAATCGGCGAATATAAAAGCAAGCGACTGATTTGGCCGTGAAGATTAGTCAGAGAGTTGGAAGCGCCGAGATAATTTACAAGTGCTACGACAGCAGAAATAAATAGTCAGCGTGCAAATAAATGTAAATAGGACTTGTTTTATTGTTTAGTGTTGTGCGATTTTTTCGTTTTTAAATAAGTAACTTTTTCACGCCGAACCCAAATACCTTATAGTTTTATTCTTTGGTGATTGTATCTGACTAATATGAGCAAACAGATGAAACTGTCGGGAGTTCTACTAGTAATAGTGCCAGTGATAACACAAAATTAACTCAAAGCTGCCAACCGTAAGTACAGCCCTGACTACTTAGCGCTTGGATTTACATTCATTGAAGAATTTGGGATCCAGTTGCCTCAATGTGTAATTTGTGCTGAGGCTTTAAGTAATGAAGCAATGAAGCCGGCAAAATTAAATAGACACTTTGAAACAAAGCATAAAGATTTTGCCGCAAAACATGTAGATTTTTTTAAGCGGAAGGAAGCTGAGCTGAAAACGTCAAAAAATATCCTTAAATCGTACTCAACTCATGATAAAGCTACTTTGAAAGCATCATATCAACTTTCTCTCAGAATCGCTAAAACCAAAAAACCCTTTACTGTGGGAGAGGAGTTGGTTTTACCATGTATTGTAGATGCAACTAAAGTAATTTTAGGTGATAAATACGCCCAAAAAATGCTGAATATTCCTCTTTCCAATGATACCGTTAGAAGGAGAATTGAAGATATGGCTTCAGATGTTGAAACCCAACTTATAAGAAAAATTCATACCTCGAAACATTTTGCTATACAGCTTGATGAATCTACAGATAACACCAATAAAGCTATTCTACTTGTTTATGTAAGATACATAGACAAAGACAACAAAAAGTTATCTGAGGAGTTCCTGACTTCAACTGCGTTGCAATGTCACACAACAGGCAAAGACATTTTTAAAGCCATTGACGAATATTTCAAACTCAGAAACCTTTCCTGGAAAAACTGTGTTGGACTTTGCACCGATGGTGCCGCGGCAATGACAGGACACAAAACAGGTTTGCCAAGTTTAGTCAGGAAAGAAGCAAACAGTGATATTGTTTTAACACACTGCATTATTCATAGAGAGATGCTTGCTGCCAAAGGTTTGAGTCCTGAACTAAATGTGGTTTAACTACTGTGGTAAAGGCTGTGAACTTTATAAAAAGTGACGCTCGCAACTCGAGACTGTTTGCATTGTTATGCGAGGACATGGGATCTCTTCATTCGAATCTCCTTCTGCATACTGAAGTTGGGTGGCTGTCCAGAGGCCGGATCCTAGCCAGATTTTATGAACTTAGAGAAGAACTATGTATGTCCTTTGATGAAAAAAAAAACCTGATTTAGCCAAAACACTACGTGACGGTGAATTCATCGCTAGGTTAGCTTTTTTGGCCGATATTTTCGAACAACTCAACATTATGAATCTTGGCCTCCAAGGACCATCTAAAAGTGCATTTGACCTATGGAACAAAATTGAATCATTCAAGAAAAAATTATTGTTATTGAGGTCTGAAACTGGAAAAGGATCGTTTGAAATCTTCAACTTGTTTTCAGATTTTATTTCTGAAAAAGAAGGCTTAAATAAAGAAAATTTACATACAGTGGTTAAGTCCTACATTGAATCACTTGAAAGTTATTTCGAGAAGTACTTCCCGGTTGATACGGATGTAAGGAAGAACAATCTGTGGGTACTTGATCCCTTTTTAGCTTGCAGTGATAATAATCTATCTATTCGAAAACAGGAGCAACTTATTGAAATATCATCTGATGCCCATTTAAAAGTGATCAAATCTCACTGTGAAAACGTTGCAGACTTTTGGGTTGGATTGATTGAAGTCCACTACTCAGTGAAAAGGCACTGAAACTTCTTCTTTCTTTTCATTCCACTTATCTCTGTGAAACAGCATTTTCAACTTTAAATGTTATCAAGAATAAACATAGAAATTGTTTATTACATTTGAATGCTCCAATGAGACTGGCATTGACCTCTTTCAAGCCGAATATTGAGAAACTTTCAGGTGAAATGCAAGATCAAGGAAGTCATTAGAATGAAAATTTTGCCATACTATGAATGAAATTTTTATGCCCACAATATGTCTTTATCAATATGTTTTTTACTTTGTAATTAATAAAATACATTGATAAAACTTTAGGATTCATTTCATTTTACCTAGTGACATGTATGAATGTATGAAAGTAGCGCTTATTTATTACGTTCTATGAGCATCACATTCGAGCCTACAGACTTTAATTTAACATCATATTACAATATGAGCAAATAGTAATAAATTCAAACAAATGTTAAAAAGTAAGTTCGAATATTTTCTTGATAAATATAGAAAAGAAACAATTGAATTACTAAGAGTTTTCATACTTTTGGAGGGATGGCCGATTAATTTTATGTTGATATCCAATTTCTGTTACATATATGAACTGTGAGTGGCTGCCAAAAAAAAAAAAAAAACAATATTCTCATGAATCATTTAAAACCTCATTTAAAACCAACCTTTGTCCTATGTAACTGTTGTTGAACTCTTAATTCTATCGTATGTGGTCCGCCTCAGATTCTGAAGGGTACGAACTGGTCCTCAATAGTGAAAAGGTTGAGAACCACTGCTTATAAGTACCGTTGGTAGTAAAGCGTCGATTATTCATAGCTTTCTTTTAAGTTATTACAATGGCAAAAAGAGAATATGAGTATCGACGCGCTCTAACCGACCGCGAGTTATTGGAGATAATAGAGGACGACAAATTTTTTGACGAATTGCCGATGGATAATTCCCCCGATACGGATATGGAGTCGACAGATGAAAGCGATAATGATGAGGAAATAACAGGTAGCTCAGTTTTTAATTTTTGTTGACGGATAAGAACTCAAAACTGTGGCATATACTACACATTTTCAAACACCTTACCACAAACTTCAATACACTGGACGCACGTTTCAATAGCGAAGCTATCATCATCAGCAATAAAACTAAACTTTTTTTAAATGTTTGTTTAGTAGCTGCAAGGGGTATGGATATGGATTGTGATTATGATTCTGGCGAGGGCGATAATGACGATGGCAGAGGTAACCATTTATTATTTATATTAACAACGGCAACTATACATTGATATTCAGTAGATGCAAATGATGATGGTAAGGATGATGGTGCTTGCAATGATCATGACGAAGACGAGTATAATGGCGATATAGATGCTGAGGATATAAGAATATGTAAGGTGCTAACAAAGAAAAAATCCTTGGGCGTAAAGATGCCGATCGAATTTGGAAGAAGGAAGAGAAGCGGATTGATGATACAGATTATAATGAAGAAGGAATTTGCTACAGTGCCTTTGCTTCTTGCAACACAGGCACGAAAGTATTCCAGAAGTTAATAGAAAAGTCTGTGGAGAATATTACTTTCCAGACAAATCTTTACGCTGTGCAAAAGGGTAAAACAATAAATATTAGTGCCGAAGAACTCCAGATTTTTATAGGAATAAATTTCCTAATGGGGTACCATAAACTTCCGAGTGTGGCCGACTATTGGTCAACTGCTCCTGATTTAGGTGTGCCACTAATTCAAAAATGTATGGGGAAAAACAGATTTCAACAAATTTTGTCATTGCTACACGTAAACGATAACAGCAGCAATACGGACAAATTATATTCAGTTAGGCCATTTATTGATAACTTGAACCAGGCATCTTCTTCATTTTATTATGGAACTCGTCAATTAAGTGTTGATGAATCAATCATTAGGTTTAAAGGGCGGTCATGTCTAAAACAGTACAACCCCATTAAACCCATAAAGATAGGGTATAAGCTATGGTGTTTAGCCGATCAACATGGCTTTGTGAAAAAGTTTGATGTGTACCAAGGCAAGAATATAAACAGTCATGAAGATTACAATTTGGGGAAAAGAGTTGTCTTTAATCTTCTAGAAGAGGAATACGGCAAAAATAAAGTGGTTTCGATAATTTCTTTTCATCGTTATGATTATTAGAAATACTAAGAGCTCAAAATGTACTAGCTTGTGGAACAATTAGATCAAATAGACTAGGCTCTTTGAAGCAGTTTTCAAACAATAAAAAAATGAAAAAGGCGGAATTTGATTTTAGGGTATTGAACACGGGCATCACCGTTTTCAAATGGAAGGACAATAAATGCGTAACATTGTGCTCTAACTTTCACAGAAGTGAAGTGACACAAGCTGCAAGAAAAAAGAAAGACGGAAACAAGATCATGGTAACTGCTCCAACTGTGGTTGCTGATTATAATAAATATATGGGAGGGGTAGATCACCATGATCAATTACGTGCTACGTATGGCATTAATAGACGTTAAAAAAGATGGTGGCATAGGCTCTTTTGGGGGTTTATTGAAATCGCTTTCGTGAATTCCTATATAATTTCAACACAATTCCTTGATATGGATGACTGCAAGAACCTGAAAGAATTCAGGAGGATGGTCACAAATGGGCTGCTTACAAGGACCACTAATACACAGCGCAAACGTTTATCCGGTGCACTTGGAGCCAAAAGAAGATATAATTATAGTGTGAGCGATGACACAAGGCTGGGAAATCTTGGAGCGCATTGGGTTCGGTTTGTGGAAAGGAGAGTAAGGTGCAAATTCTGCAGCGCTCAAGGAGTGCAGTCGAAACCTCACTCGTGTTGCTCCACATGCGGAGTATTTTTATGCGTTAATGAGAAAAAGTTGAAAAATGTGTAATGTTATATCACACTATATTACGCTACTATACTATTGTTGAGTGAAGGAATTGTAAAGAGACGCAATCGTACACATTTTGCAAGAACCGACATGTAAATGGCGCATCAAGTCTTGAGATGAGATTCCTATGGGACTTGATGCCCCATCTACATGTCGGTTTCTGCAAAATGTGTACGGTTGCGCCTCTTTATATTTCCTTCACTTAACCATATTATGTTAGTTAACTTCGAAATAATGGATGCAAATATTGATATGGACTTCATGGAAAGTAGGATAGGATCAGGACAGCCTTTTTCAATCAAGTCATATTTATTATTATATTTGTGTCGCGCCTTACTTATTGTTTGCTATATTATTATGTTAATATTTTTTATGTTTCCTAATATTCAAAACATATATTTTGTTCTGATAGATAATACATCTGAATGCGAGTAGGGGAAAGGGAGGTACATTCAGCCAAGGGGCACAATCAGCCACCCCTTTTAAATTTTAAGAAACTCGAATTTGGCGCGTTAGACAGTTGACAATAGCAATAACATAGCTTTCTCCCTCTGCGCAGAAGTTTACGTCTGAATCAGTTAGGTAGTGCGTTTACAAAAAGAAATTAACTGTTTTTGGATCTGCAAGGTAAGTTTTTGCCAAGTTATATTTTTGGTTGTAAAAACTATATTTTTGCTGATCTTCTAAAACTGTTTGCTGCAGCATAATTGTAATACATTATTTGTAATTGTCCTTAAACATTCCTAACCTAAAAATATGTTCTATTAGAGTAGCGAATGATGTTTTGATTCAGGTGCAGATGGGGCACATTCAGCCGCATTGTGTGGGGCAGATTCAGCCTGGCTAAATGTGCCTCAGAAAACCATAAGCCAATGTTTTTTAAATAATTTCTATGTGTTACTTTGAGAAACTGTGACCTAAAGGGTAGTAAAAAATATGTCTTTTACCTGTAAATGGTAAGAACTTATAAGAAGAAAACAAATAGAACTAACATCAACGAAGGCGATATGAAGAGCGCTATACAAGCTGTTCTTAGTGGCCAGTTATCCGAGCGTAGGGCGTCAGTATCGTATAACATTAAAAGAGGAACTCTACAAACTAGAATTAGAAAGATAAGGACTAAGTATAGTCCCGACGAAGTGAAAAGAATGTTTGCTGACGACTCAGGTCACGAAGGTGATTATAACACTGTTACTTATTCAAGTAAATATACTGTTAGCCAAGTGTTCACTACACAACAGGAGGATGAACTTGTTAAATATATAAAAACCTGTTCTTTGATGAATTATGGATTGACCTATAAGAATATTCGTGTACTGGCATACGATTACGCCACACTCTTAAAAGTAAAAATACCTGTTCAGTGGGAAACCAATAAAGTAGCCGGTATTGAGTGGCTTAAAGGTTTTATGAAAAGAAGGCAGCATGAAATCAGACTTAGAAAGCCTGAGAACACAAGTCTTGCTCGTTCTACTGGTTTTAATAAAAGAAGTGTGGCTACCTTTTTTGAAAATTACATGAACGTTTTAGAAAAGTACAAATTTAAACCGGAGAGAATTTTCAACATTGACGAAACCGGCGTCACAACAGTTTTAAAGCCTGTTAAGATAGTAGCAGAAAAGGGCAGAAAACAAGTCAATGTGATTGCATCAGCTGAAAGGGGTGAACTTACCACATTTGTAGGCATAATTAATGCAGCTGGAGCAGCTCTTCCGCCGGCCTACGTATTTCCACGAATACGTAAGCCCGATGATTATTTAAATGGCGCCCCATCATCTAGCCTTGCCTTGGGCAGTCACAACGGTTGGATGACTGGGGAACTGTTTATTTCTGTGTTAGATCACATTAAATCTCATACACATTGCACCACAGATAAGAAAATTCTTTTATTATTAGACAATCACGAGGCCCATGTAACAGTCAAGGCTGTAAATTTTTGTCGAGAGAACGGGATAATTATGGTCTCATTCCCACCCCATACCTCGCATAAACTGCAGCCCTTAGATGTGGGTGTTTATGGGCCCTTTAAAAGCTATTGTGCTACGGCTTTTAGTGACTGGTTAACAAGTAATCCTGGAAAAACTATAACCATAAAGCAAATAGCAGCCTTGACCAAGATAGCATTTCAAGAGGCGTTTACCCAGAAAAATATTACGAAGTCTTTTGAGGCGCCAGGATTGTGGCCGTTGAACAGACTAGCCTTTTCCGAAGAGGAATATTTACCAAGCTTTGCAGAACACATAGACCCAGAAGAAACAGAGAATGCAGATAATACCTCCCAAGATATGCCAGAAGAATCTCAAGGTCGGTAATTTACGTTTAATTCCTTACTAGATTAAAGTTTTGTTAATTGTTATTTTATTTGCAGATCCAGCTACTATCGTAGCTATGCCATCAACAAGCATATTGACACCTGAAGCTGCTAGACCATTTCCCAAAATAGTCATACAGAAAAAGAAAAGAGCTGGAAATCGCAAGGGTCAATCGCGAATTTACACCGATACACCCGAAAAGGACCGTCTAGAGGAAATAGAACGTATTAAAGAAGATCGAAGAAAGAAGAAAGAGGGAAGAGCATTTAAGAAAGCAACGAGAAATATTTATGCAACTAAAAAGCAGAACAAGGGAAAGAGATCCAAGCAGTGTGCACTTTCGGATTCCTCAGATTCAGAAATTTCGGTTAAACTTGCCTCAGATGATGATGTTAGTGAAGAATTCTCTGATGAAGACATAGGAAATCAATTTCTTCTAACTGATGAAGTAGTAATAACTACAGACGACTTTCTTTTGATAAAATTTCCAACAAAAACTGTTGTAAACTTTTATGTAGGCAAAGTTGTAAATGTGTTTAATCAACAAGAATTTGAAGTCAGTTTCCTTCGGTGTACAGGCGCCAGTCATAAATTCTCCTATCCCATTGTCAGGGACATATCGATAGTTAATCGAAGTGAGGTGACGGCAAAATTACCAGCGCCAATGTCTTCGAAAACAGCTAGGACATCTTCACTATTGAGTTTCAATTTCAATTTTGCCACATTCAACATTCAGTAAAAATGAAATATGTAAATTCTTTTTATACGAAATATATTTTTATTATGGTATTTCTTTAAATAACAAATTAAATATAGGTACTTTACCCACAGCTTTATTATGATTTATTTTATTTATTGACCCCGGCTGATACTACCCCATCACTGGGGTACATTCATCCAATTTACAAGTTGTAACAAACTTAAAAAATAACATACCATAAAAAATAAATATGCATTTTCAAGAGTATTACAAAGTTCATAACACTTCACATTTTAAGTGTCATACGTATGAAATGCGAAATAATTTTTTATGCCGCTCATGCTTTAAAAAAATCATAAACTGACTGAATGTGCCTCCCTTTCCCCTAAACATATTCAGAAATATTGTTGTAAAAGTTAATTTTCAATCCCTCGCTCCCAGATGTACTTTAAAGTACCACTAAAATAAACTACTAAAGAAATTATAAAATGCACTATTAAGTAAATAATCGTCTTAATTACCCCAAACGTAACAAAAGTTAATAACATTGAAGCGTCATGTAGAAGAAATATGGTACTGGTATTCTAGGTACCAAACTTTGCCGGTACTTTATAGTACCGTTGGTAGACAAAGGGTTAAGAACAGTGTTGCATGACAGGTAAAACACATTAGGCAAGTTCGTATATTCAGCGCTGGTGGCATCTGTTGCCGTCCATCAAAACGTTCGGTTTTCCACCAGTGATAATAAACAAAACGTTCGTAAATTATTGGTGTATTCTTTGATGCAACAATTGTTGTCAATCTATTACACCTGCTAGGCGGTATGGTGAATGGTGAATTTTATTATAAGGTTATGTATTGTTTGTTTACTTTTGTGAAGCAGAAAAATTAGCGAATATAACAACGTAACGTTTAAAATTAATAACGTTGAAATGACGTTGTCTGTGGAAGCTGGGAGTGATACGCATTTTAAATTAATAAGTGAGCACCATTAATCTATAAACATACGAGAATATTAAATACGATTTTTCTAGATGATATGTTATGCGGTATATTCAAGAACTAATAAATAATGGTGATATAGAATTAGATAGGGGTGGAGAGTTAGAAAGTGTCTATAGAAAAGACAATAAATGGCATGTACATTGTCACTTGCACCTGCTTATTTTTAAAATTCTTGATCTTGTAGGTATACTCTGTTATATGATGCTAATGAAAATTTAAATCAAAGTACAGAAGTGGTACAAGAGACCAATAAATGTAAATTAAATTACATATTCTTGTAGTATATTCTTTTCAAATTGTAGTGAAATGCACAAAACAAACGCCGTGAAATTGTTAATAACACAGAGATTAGAAAAAGATCATATATTTATGCATCTTACTTGCAAGAAAAGTAAGATGCCATTGCTAAAACACCGAAAAAACTGGTATTAGTATTACTGGGATTAAATGCAACAATAAATAAAGAAGTTTTACTTTTGAGGATAATAGAAACCGCCGCGAAACCGGCCATACTCGAAAATTATACAAATGGTATTCTATCAAAACACCTCAAATACACAATTGCACAAATACGTTACGTTATATCGTACGGGCTTACTTTGATAAACACAAGTCGGAACAGTATACGAATAACGAGTTTTGAGTGCTCCGTGAAATACAGCTAAGCTTTAGGTGGCTGCTTTATTAATTCTTATTCATCATCAAATACAAGAGTTTTTTTGCTGTGTTACTATATTGGCTGGAATTTAAATAAATCAGATAAAATCGCTTATATTTATCAACAGAGAAACAATAAACTCCTGTCTACCAACACAGGAAAATATTCAAACGCTAAGAAATACTTGCGTATTGTTTTTACTATACTAATTCTTTTTCCGCCATATAAATACATGGATATAAATAAATGCGGAAATCCTTTGGAGAATGCTACACAGAATAAAATAATAAAAACATTAAGTGATATTACAAATCAACAAACACAAACATTAAAATCTGAAATTAATGATATTAGAAATATATTAAACAGAGACAAAGCTCATACTCAGAAAGACCTACTTCGGTTGAGAGACAAATGTTTGCATCTTGAAAGGACTATTAAGAGAAGTAATATAATAATTTTTGGATTGGATACTACCAATAAAGATACTTTAGAAACTGTTGTTGATGATCTGAAAACTGATTTGCAACTGGATATAAGTATTAGCGATATTGATGACATATAAAGTATTGGTAAGAAGAATGATAAGCCAATAGTAGTGAAATTCTTATCATATTTGAGGAAGAGGGAAGTGCTGAAGAGGGTTAAACTGTTAAAGGGGAGTAATATTGCTATTGCCGAGGACCTTCCATACGAGGATCGTCAAAGAAATAAAATACTTAGAAGTCATTTGCAAAAAGCCCGCTCCAACAATTTAAACGCATACATTAAAGGTGGCAAACTCTATGTAAACGGTGAAGCTTTCAGCTCTGATCAACTGATAAAGATGATGAAGAGAGATTCTTTGAGTGTTAGTTTGGAGCAACGATCCAGCAGCGCCCCGGCGACACCCACTGCGAGGGATACGAGTCTGGTAGGTCTTACTACTGTGGCTTCGGTGGGCGACACCATTCTGCAGGCTGAGGGCGTTCCTCCCTCTACACCTACTACGACTCAAAATACCGAAAACCTGGTGGCTGTCGACGTTGTTCCAAGAAAACTTAGGTCCGGTTCAGTATCTGATGCTCAACCCAACAAAACACCGAAGGATGCCAGTGGGGGGAAGGCTGGAGGACCAAACTTAAAAAAGCAGACGAGTAGCAGTAAACCAGGAAAAGACAAGAAATAGAGTGCATTGTAAACTTACGCTGCTGTTGGTTACCTTCTCATTTAATTATGTAGTTTCGTTTCTTCATTTGCATTTGTTTGTCAATTGATAATGATTTCTGTCCTCCTCTTGTGTAAGTGGCATTTTAGTAATAATTCTCCTGCACCGGAAAATGCGTTTATAGTTTGAATATACCTACATGTATATATACATTTATTACTGTACCTATTAGTGTCTGAAAATGTCACTGAATGTGGCGCATATTAATATCCGATCCTTACCAGCTCATTATGCAAACTTAAAAAATACAATTAACTCTAAGAATTATGTCATCCTTGCCCTATCTGAGACGTGACTACACAATGATCTACCTTCATCCATGTTTCCCATCCTAGGATATAATCTGTATAGAAATGATAGAGCGAGTAGAGGAGGAGGAGTTGCTTTTTACTGTAAATCTCACATACGGGTAGGTATTTCTAAATCGTTCTCCAGCGACTACATTGAGTATATGTGGATACAGCTTATGAGCTGTGCCAAGGAGAGTCGCTTCGCTGTTTTTTACCGGACATCTAGCAGCAACTTCAGTGCATTCCTTGATGAATTTGAGGATACTCTGTCGGAATATTCTGCGTTATCGGACGTTACGGTGTGTTTGGGAGATTCTAATGTGAATTTGCTTCACTTGCAAGATGGCACTGCAGTAAAAATGGTTGACTTGCTTAATTTTCTTGATATGGATCAGTTGATCGACAGCCCTACTCGTATCACGGCTACATCTTCAACTTTACTTGATCTTATAATTACTGGGAAAGACACTCCGCTGCAAAAATCAGGAACCTTGAGCATGGACTATTCGGATCATAAGGGCATATTCTGTAAAATAAATTATAGAATGAAAAAAAAATCTAAGAGAATCTTCTACACCCGATCTTTTAAAAATTTTAACTATGACCACTTCAAAGAGGATTTATATACAATTTCTTGGTACCTGCTGTATGATCTTCCGACTGTAGTCGGTTTTTTAAATGCCAACATAATACACGTTTTTAATAAACATGCTCCTATGGTGCGTGTATCAACATCTAAACCACCGTCACCATGGCTGACTCATAATTTACAACTTATGATCAAAGCACGGAATGCGGCGCTAAGGCGATATAAAAAACCCAATCATCCCTCCCATTACAGCTACTATAAAACACTGCGGAACGAAGGCAATCGTGCCATTAAGCGAGAAAAGCAAGCCTATTTTGCACATCGGTGCAAGAGTTTACGTGGAAATCGTAAAAGCCTGTGGAATTTAATAAAATCAGCGCTGATACAGATAATTATGAAGGTATACCTGAGCATTTACGGGACGCGGATACCTTGAATATTCACTTTGCAAACTCGGTGGCGTCCACGATGGTGCTAGCTGATGACCTTGAACCATGTTCCCCAAATTATCCGTCATTTGGCTTTGAGACTGTATCGGAAATCGACATACTATATTCACTAAATAAATTGAAAACAAATGCTTGTGGTGTAGATAACATCACGTATGCTTAAAATCTGCGTACCTTTACTAATGGAGTATGTCTTACATATTTTTAATTATTGCATAGAAAAATCAGTTTATCCAACTCTTTGGAAATCGTCTCTGATTAAACCTATTCCTAAAGCGAAAAATGTAGAGGATGTAAAGGATCTGCGACCAATAAGCTTGTTGTCTGCTATCTCGAGAGGTTTCGAGAGGTGCCTTGAGAGGCAACTACGTCGGTTTGTTATTGACAGTAATGCCTTGCCTGAATTTCAATCGGGTTTTAGATCTGGATACAGTTGTGTTACTGCACTTACTCATGTTACCGATGACATTCTGCGAGAGGTTGACAGGGGCAGGGTCACAGTTTTGGTGTTGTTAGACTTCAGCAAAGCCTTCGACGCTGTACATCATGAAATATTACTTGAAACCTTAAATGGAATAGGGGTGTCAAAATCAGCTTTGCAATTGCTACGATCTTTGCCTTGAAGAGAGAACCCAGCAAGTTAAACGCCACAATTTCGTCTCTGATAGCATCATCATTAAAAATGGTGTTCCACAAGGTGCTGTTTTGAGCCCGTTGCTATTCAGCCTATACACGTCGTCCTTACCCACGGTGATCCAACACAGTAAATACCATTTATACGCAGACGACACCCAGCTGTATCTATCGTTTGATCCTCTCCAATATCAGTCGGCGCAAGAGCAAATTAATGCCGACTTGAAGGGCATATGCGAGTACCGTGAGCAGCGGCAGCTGCTTATTAATCCAGACAAAACACAGGCAGTTATATTCGGGCCGAGACGTGCTCGCCTTCAGCTTCAGTCAATCTTAGATATCTCGATCAAATCTACTAAAATTGTATTCTCGGAATGTCAAAAAAAAACACATAGACCGCCTTTTATTAATAACATTCTTCTAAACTACCAAACACTGACCACTTACTACTGACCACTGTAAAAGAGCTAAATTATTAACTAATTTAAAATTGCTCTATCCTGTGGTTTTTTTACCATCTAGTACAATGGCTGACCTGAACAACCCAACAGCTGTCACTGACCTGATTAAATCCACCATCACCAAGGACCATGTGTCCAATATAAAATTTATTGGTTTCAGCCCAGAAGAAACTAAAAAGAAGATTATGGATGTTTCTGACTTTAAGACAGAAGATGTAACCATGATGTGTTACATTTACTTAACTCGTGGAACAAACCTAACTTCCATGAAGAAGAAGATGTCCGAAAGTGGCAAAACAACAATTGCCACTTTAGAAAGAAAATACTCATTGTTTTTCAGGGTTAGAGACAATAAAGATCTCATTAATTTAGCTAGAGTTGCTGCTTGTTTCCCAGTAGTAGCTGCAGGTATTTTAAAAACCATAGATGATGCAGATCTAGTTAGACCTGTTTCTAAGGAAATTATCTGCAGCATTAGGGCACAATTTCCCTAAAGTCTTGATGTCAACAGTGTCAGCATCTGTAGTACCAAGATCTAGTGCTATAGATGAAGATAGTAGGAAAGAAGTTTTAATAATCATTACTTTTTATGCAGCATATGAGTCCATGCGTCTGACACCAAATGCAGGGACTGATGTAAAAAAAACTAATGATTATGAATGGCGATTATGTTAGAGCAGCATATGCCTCTAATGTCTTAACGGCGGAAGAAAGAAAGGAAGCCTCCAAAAGATTCTTGAGTGATGTGCTAGAATACAACAGATCTGGCACTTTTACTATTAAAGAAGAAATGTCAGATATGGCTCAAACTATATCTAGTAAATATGTTGATTAGATTTCTAATCGATTAGTTAATTTAGTTAAATTTAGTTTAATTTTGTATATATTAAGTTATTAGGTATTTAGTTTAATTTGGGTTTGTAGTTATGTAGTTTGGTTTTGGTTTGTATATAGTAGGTAACTCTGAAATGCAGGTACTTGAGGAACTTGCGCTGAACTCGCTCAAGTGTCGTCTTATGTGTCTCATACACAGGATACCAAATTAAGGATGCGTATTCCAATTTAGAAAGCACATAAGAGCAATACAACATCCTGATGGCAGACACGTTACTAAACGGTATATTACGGATCACAAATCCTAGCATCTTCAATGCAGATGAGACAGTTCAATTTATATGCTCTACAAAAGTAAATCTACTATCAAATGATGATATTTTATAATGCCAGAGAACTGAAGAAAGAAAAAAAAGTAAAGTATCTCAGGAGGATCTTATAAAATGGAAAGATTAAAGGATAAATCATTATGTCAATTAACTAATACCAACAAAAAAAAATTAATAAATAAAATAAAAATGTATACCATCTACATGCAAAATATAAGAACCATCAAAAATAAATTTACCGAAGTAGAAACAATACCTGCAATGGAAAATTATCCCGAAATCATAGCATTTACAGAAACATGGTTATCACCTTTAGACCAGCATCTATATCAATTGGAGAACTACAATGCAGAGTACAACTCCAGAATAAGGAGGGGGAATAGCTTTGTATGTGAAAAAGGAAATACAATATAAGACTATATTTAAGAGAACCATAAACAATATAGAAATACTATCTATCTTAATAAGTACTGATAATATAACAATAACTTTGATTTATAAACCGCCACAAGTACTACACAGCACTCTTGAAAATGTACTCAGAAATAATATATTATGCAAACGAAGGAAACACCTAATAATAGGAGACATGAATATAAACATAATGGAAAAAAAACAACACTGTAAAAGCTTATGAAAACATGTTCAAGGAACATAACTACAAAATACTAAATAAAAGAATAAAAAAAATTATACCCGAAAAAATATTACAAATAACCATAGTATTCTAGATCACGCTATCACAAATATTAAAGATGAAATTAAGATAAGAATATTACCAACAGAAATATCAGATCACTACGCAGTGAAAACAGAAATAACAAAAAGACTACAGAAGCTACAATACAAATATTACGAAAAAACAGACAAATTACAAAAATATAACAAATGAAATATCGGATATCGAACAGAGAGATGTGAATACCTTTCAGCAATTATCAGTCATATTCCAAACAATAATGGAAAGAAACCAAACAACAACAAAAATTAAAAGGAGAGAGGAATGTCCATGGGTAAATGAAAATCTACTTGGACAAATAAAGAAACGAGACAAATTATATAGAAAATACACAAAACACCCTCAAAATGAAAACCTTAAGAACGTATACTCTGAGACAAAAAAACACACACTGAATATGATAAAGAATGCAAAAACGGAATACTACAGAAAAAAATTCGAAAGGTATCGAACCGAACCATCAAAAACATGGAACTTAATAACTAAAGACATTAACAAAAAAAATGCAAGAAACCCACAAATTCAAGCCATAGAAAGGCAAGACACCACAATAACAACAGACTCAGATGAAATAGTTCGAGAAATAAATAAATACTTTGCGACCATAGGGAAAAAATTGGCGGATGGACAGATTGCAACATTAGGAAGAATACCATTACCGATAAACACCCCGAAATTAAAAACGCAATTCAAAATCAAAGAAGCAACCGAGGAAGTACAAAAAATCATAGAATTAAAAAACAACAAAGCACCAGGATTGGACAAAATAACACCAAACATAATTAAACAAAACAGGAACTATTTAGCACCAATTTTGAAAGAGTTAATCAATAACGTAATAAAGACTGGGACATTTCCGGAGTATTTAAAAAGATCACAAATTGTGCCTATATATAAGAAAGGAAGTGCACTATATCCTGAAAACTACAGACCGATATGCCTATTATCTATATTATCAAAAATCTTAGAAAAGACTATACAAAAGCAATTAAGTGAATATCTTCTACAGAATAAAATAATAAATAAAAACCAATATGCTTTTCAAAAAAATTCAGGGACTACGTCGACAGTAATTGATCTGTTAAATAATATAAAAAATAAAGTAGATAAAAAGGATATAATGGTGGTAATCTTCATAGACATGAAAAAAGCGTTGGATGCCGTATCAAAAACAAAACTGATTGAAAAACTAAACAGACTATGAATCAATGGCGCCGAAAGCAATTTAATAAAAACATATCTATTACATAGAACGCAAACAACAATAATGAATAATACTGAAAGCAAACCTCTAACTGCAGAATACGGCATACCCCAAGGCGGAAATTTACCTCCAATCCTAAATATAGCATACACCCCAGTAAACACCAAACATTGCTGAGACGTTTCGTTTTAACGCTTGTATGTAATTTCTGAAGCGTTGCGATGATATGTTCCATATAAGCATTCGAAACATGTATCCAAACATGTTACTCTGTTTACGTTTCAGAAACAAACAATAATGTTCATTTTGTAACGTTTTTAAATTGAAATGTGGGGGAGAGCTGTTCGGTGTTGCCTCGTCCACATTCGGTCGTTTCCGTCTGATGTTTGTGGTAACGAGGCGCATGAGAGTGGCGTCGTTCTCGTTGAAACACGCGAAACACGTTGAAAGTTTGCAAGTTGTGGAAGTAGTAAGTGGATATTTGTTATTTCGTAGTTGAAAATTGTTGTAGGTGTTGTTATATTGTCATTATGTCAAAAGACGAACTTCTACAACCTCAGGTAAGTAAACAATCATCTCTTTATAATCAATAACAACTTTTTTCTAGTATATAACATAACCTATATTTATATCATTATAAACCGGGTATAACTAAACAAAAATCAAATACGTGTAGTCGGTGCACTAATAAGCAATGGAAAGGAGGAAATCTAAAACAATTTTAACAAAACGACATCTACGTCGCTTAATACAGAAAGATATATGTGCAAACGCAACTAAACAAAACGAAATTAAGAGTCATATTGAGGGAGTTTATCGTGATGGTAATATTAGTAATGGTGGCAATGATTATGTTGTTAAAAATAGTGCGAAACTCTGCGCACCCTTTGAGAATTTACTCGAAAATTGCAATAACGCTGTAACTGTTGACAAAACTGAAAATATTAAATTATATTGTAATAATTATGGCTTGTCCCAAACTAATATAAATTATAACAGTTTCATGCAAGATTCTTATCACAATCAGATAAATGCTACTGATGATTTTGTTTTAAACATCAAATCGTGGATTTTAAAATATAGAACTCTTTTGTCCCAAAGTGCAATAAACGAACTGTTGGCGATTTTACAAAAGCAAAGGTTCAGTTTGCCAAATGACGTTAGATCATTGTTAGGTACCCCACGATTATGTAGTGGCATTACCAATATAGCAGGTGGACAGTACTATCATTTTGGAGTTGCTAACCGTTTAAAATTTATAATAGAAAATAATTATAACCCAATTTTGGATTCATTTATTGGCATAAGCATAAATATAGATGGTCTACCAATTTCAAAATCTTCTACCAGTCAATTTTGGCCAATTTTGTTATCATTAGACTTAAAGGACTTAAATTTATGGAAACCTTTTATAGTAGGGCTATACCATGGTTATAAAAAACCAAACGATGTTCACGAATTTTTGAACGCATTTGTTGAAGAATTTAGTTTCTTGGAGAGAAATGGTCTTATAATTAATAACAACAAGGTTTTTCCCAAAATTAGTAAAATAATTTGTGATGCACCAGCCAAATCTTACATTTTATGTGTAAAAGGGCATACAGGATACTCTGCATGCACGAAGTGTACTGAAGAAGGAGAATATATTAACGGTCGAATAACTTATCCTGGTGTAAATTCGCGTATACGAACAGATGATTCATTTAGAAATAAAACCGATGAAGAGTACCACCAATCTATCAGCCCATTTGAGAGATTGAATGTTGGTCTTGTCAGTCAAGTACCTTTGGACTATATGCACCTTGTGTGCTTAGGCGTAATGAAACGCCTTGTGATATTTTGGAGTAAAGGTACTAAAAATATCAGAATGGGTAACAATAAACTAGTAGAATTTGCAAACCGCATAAAAATTATTTCAAAGAGCATACCACAGGAATTCGCCAGAATTCCCCGTGATTTCGGGGAAGTAGATAGATTTAAAGCGACAGAATTTCGACAGTTACTATTATATACAGGTCCCGTCGTTTTAAAAAATATCATTACGTGTGATCAGTATAAGCACTTTTTAGCACTGCATATTGCAATACGTATTCTTTGTTCATCCGATTTATATTTAACTTACAATCAAGCAGCCACAGCACTCTTACAATATTTTGTGAAAAACTATGGTGCTCTATACGGCGACGAATACATATCCTAGAATGTGCATGGTTTAATACACTTACCTGCAGATTGTAAATTACATGGTCCATTGGATGAATTTAGTGCATTTAAATATGAAAATTTTCTATACAATATAAAAAAAATGATAAAACTATCTCCGTATCCTCTTCAACAAATTATAAATAGACTGCAAGAGAGGCAGACACTGTTAAGTACAAATTATGTAGAAGTATTTCCTAAAGTAGAAAAAGAAATAGAAAATAATACAGGATTTGAAAATGTTATTTGTTTTAAAAAACTGGTTTTGAAACACTTTACAATTATAATTGGAGGGAAAGATAATTGTGTTCTTTTAAATGACGGGAACTTTTTCCTAGTTGAATGTATTTTTAAGGATATTAATGATGCTATTTATATCTTTGGGAAAAAATATTTAAATATTCTACCGTTCTTTGAAAACCCTTGTGATTCGCGAAAGTTGTTTAATATTGGGACAGTAAAAGATTTATCACAAAATGCAAAATGTAACTTATACGCTCATAAAACAAAAATGTCTTAAACTTCACCTAACTAATGAAACTGTTATTATACCATTGCTACATAATGAAATAATGGATACTGATGTGTGCCACAATTAATTATGGAAATACGTGATGGTTTCTAGTGGATTGTAGTAGAATTTATTAAAGACGATGGTAATAAAGAAATATCGACAGTACCCATGAAATGGATATTTGATAAAGCTGGTAGACAGTTTTGCTACTGGCCAAAGAGTAGCATAAGAAAACACATTCGAAAAAGAAGCGCGCATGATGAAAATTGGGAGACATGGCCGGTAAACATCTTGTTGGATACAGGTATACTATATACTGCTTTTTTAATAGTTCTATAATATGCATGATATGAAGCTGTTTCATATCATGAAGCCCTGACATATGAAAAAAATAAAGAAGAGGAAACGGAATCAGATAATATTGGATATACTCCTAGTTCGAAGAGGAAACGAAAGCAGAAGAAACATGATGATTACATTACTGGTTCTACTGATGAAGAACTCTTGCCTTCTATTCCCAATATAAGTTTGACGGGTACGTCGACAAACGGGTCAGAGAAGAGCATTGCATCAACAAGTCAGTATCATAATATGAATTAGGATTTGTTATGTATATTATGTATGTATACATATGTGTATCTGTTACAGTTACTGTTACATCTACAGATATGATGCCACCGCCACCGTTACCCCATTTAGAGAAAATCATACATAATAAAAGACAGCCAGGTAATTATTTTCATACAAACATATAATAGTGCTGATAGGTATATTACTAGCATTGGAACAGCAGCAGCATGAGCGTCCAGAAAATACAGAAACGCAACAAATGGAAAGTGAATGTATGTGTATATAATCAAAATACATGTATCCATTACAATTTTATTTTTACTTTTTTATTTTAGCAGTTCCAGTTCTAAATTTGAACAATGCTGGTATATTAATGAAAAAATCTAAATGAAAGAGATATTTATTAAGTATTTTTTTTCCAGATATTATTTATGTAGATATGCCACAACAAATTTTAGGACAGCAAACAAATGTATTAAATCCCCCAGGTAATTTTAGCACCTATATTTGTTCTGTTTCTCACTTAATAATTGCAAGTTGTTTTAGATAATCAAGTTCACGAAATATTAAATTCTATTTTAAAAAATACCACATACACTAAAATAATGATTGACAGAATTTTACAACATTTACAAACGGTGGAACGACCAGCCGAAATATCATCATTAGTAGCATTGCCAAAGAAACCGTTTGAAAAATTTAAGCGTTTGATGATATTTGACAAAAAATTACAGGAGTCTACAGAACACCAAAAACAACTGGTAACAAAATGAAATACATTAGTGCATTAATAAACTATAAGATTATTTGTAGGGGACTGCATATCGCCTATGTGGTGGCAGCAACGAGAAAGAAAATATTAAAATAGGATTAGGAAAAATATTTTCAAATAAATTAGCTACGAAATGCTCTTGGCTGGGCAGAAAGGATAATTATCAAGTATCTAATTTGAAAGTCGTAGAATTGCTTAAAAGTAAGTATTTTTAGTTGAAATGTATGTATTCTTTAATATTAATATTTGTATTTAGTTGCAGTGAGGCAAAATTTCCCAAATCTAAAAGAAAAAAATTTTGAAAGTTATTGTTCGAATTGGTTTAGACAATCTATGTTACGTCATCTAC
Source organism: Cetonia aurata (assembly GCA_949128085.1). Classification (NCBI taxonomy): domain Eukaryota; kingdom Metazoa; phylum Arthropoda; class Insecta; order Coleoptera; family Scarabaeidae; genus Cetonia; species Cetonia aurata. The sequence goes on from OX421889.1 coordinate 14,825,142, forward strand.
GCGACCAAGCTAGGACTGAAAAGGAAGAAAAAACTTAGAAACACAATTTATGAATATTCAGAAATAATTTATTGTTTTAAATTCACACATTTTAAAAATTTATATAGTTTTATAATATTCAATAAAATAACATTTAGTTCTTTAATTAATTAGTAATTCAGTTAATAAACTATTTCTCCTCCTCAAATAGCATTTATCGAATTCGTCTGAGATTTAATTTAACCAAGAAAGATATATAAAACCTATATGAGCTTCCGTTATAATTTAAAACGCATGCAGTCACACACATAATAGTGGCTAAATTACATTAATTATCAAAGTGGCATCATTTAAATTTACGGCGTTTTAATTATAGAATGATGAATCGGACGATATTAAAAGAACATTCATCTAATACATATATAAAGAAAGCCCAACAAATACTTTTCTGTTTAATTTGAGATGGTTCAGTCTAGAGTGAAGAGCTGCAACATTTGTAGGATCGTAGCAAACACGGAATATCAGTACACACTACAATACACTCAATCAATTTTTCGGGACACGTATTTTGAAGACTTTTGGGTTTTCATTGTTAGCCATAAAACCTAATCATTCTGTACTATGGTCGACAATGAAAACTCATGAATTTTCGAAGTATATGTAGTGAAAAATGGATGATGTAGTGTACGCTACGCTGTGTTTGTCTAAGACCCCACGTAATACTTTGCAGTTCTTGCACTCTGGACTGAAACTATCTCAACTTAAACAGAAAAACATTTGTTGCCAATATATTATCTCAGACACGTTTCAAATGAAACGTTAACACTCCAAATAAAACGTTGCAGAGACCTATAAAACAAAACGTATCTAGATGGTTTCTAATGATACGTCAAATACGAAACGTATTTTAGGGCGGACATTAGCAGTCTATAAAACGCCTCGGGAACGTAACTGGGACTTAAAGTGCAATGTTTCATGCTTTTTATTTGCTGTGTCTGAAACGTGTTTGGGATGTAACTGTGTTTACTGGGACAAATGATATTTTTAATGTTAACATGGAAGGAGAGATAGATGCATATGCCGACGACATGTGTATAGTCTATTCTGGAAAAAATGAAAAACTGCAGCAACAGATCAACACTGATGTAACAAAAATGCTAAAATGGTGCCATGAAAATTTGTTAACAATCAATGAGAAAAAAACAGAATATATGATTTTCCAAAGAAAGAAACCCTATTAATTTTAACCCTTTCGGTCACCATTTTTCCCCACTCGAGCAAAAATTTTGCTTCTTGCACCATTACTTAATTGATTTTTTAAAAATTGTTTGGTGGTAATTGTTATGCCCTGTCTACGACCCCTCGCACGTTAAGTTATGTAGTCAAATGACTACGCTGTGACTGAACGGTAAAATCGTAACTTAATAATTTTAAAGAAATGGTGGGGAAATAGGAAAACGAAGACAGGAAAAATAATAAAATCTTGATACTATAACATTATAATACTATTATTACCTACATTACTTTGAATGAAAGTCTAAAAAACAATTTTTTCTTTTCGAAAGGCATAGGTGAACTTTACACTTGTTGCACATAATCCGTGAAAAACCTTTACAATCAGTATTTTTGCATCGAGAGGCAAAACTTTTGTCGTCGTGGAGAGGCCAATGCCCAATATTATCGTATCGAATGTCACTGATGGGTCGAACCTCATCGAACACTCGTCTGCGTTTTGAAATTATAGGCGACGAGCGAGAGGGTGGAGTTTCAGATGCTGGTCGTCCTCTTCTTTTTGAAATTGCGTTGCCGCTCAATATTAAAGCTTCAGATATATGCGCACGAAAATGAAGTAAATCTAAAATGTCCTTTTTTTGATGTCCTAAATGTTCAGCTTGTTCCTTATATTCTAACCAGGCATTGACACAAGCGATGTCTATTGCATGGGTGAACATGCGAAGGGTCCATTTTTTTGATCTAATAAATGTCCTGTAAATCGTGATTAGAAAATCAAGCTTATCAACACCTCCCATGCACGCGTTATATTTCTTTACAACTTCGGGACGGGGTACAAATACATATTCTTTCGCAACTTTATTCCAACGCCGGCAACGGTCCGGCTCTCCCATTCCCATGAAATTTGATGCCATGACCAAAGGTTTGTTATCATACCATTTAGTCATGATAACATCCCCATCAGCGCTAATCACTTCTTCCATGGTGCCACGACCTTCTCTTTTCATGTCCTTATCTGCAGAAAACGGTGGTTTCTTGAAGCGATCGACGCGTGCTGTGCATATTGCATATTGAAATTTATTGCGTAAATGTTGCAACACATTGTAGTTTGAAAAAAAATTATCAAAATAAACTTGAATGTTATTTTCTGTTATTCTTTGGCTCAACTTCGTGACTACTGCACCAGCTAAACCGTAAACTTCTTTTTCCACACGATCCAGCTCTGTCGTAGCACCCTGGTATAAGATAAAGTCATAAAGTAGGCCACTTCTACCACAAAGTGCATACAATTTTATTCCCCATGGAGTAGGTTTATTTTTAACGTACTGCTTTACGTTCAAATTACCCTTGAAAGGTATCATCTGTTCATCTATACACACTTCTTTTTCCAAGGGAAGAGACAAACAACGATTGCGTATTTTTTGAAACAAGGGACGAACCTTCCAAAAACGATCATTTGCGGTTGTAGGATCACGATCTTCGTTGTCAACAAAATGTACATGTTGTCGGAGACGAAAGAAGCGATTTAGAGGCATATTGTCAGCTATCAGTGGTATTCGAAGTTTGGTATCCCAATAACATCGCACTCGGGGGTAGCGCATATTACCCATTGCAATGTGAATTCCGACAAAAGCCTTCATTTCCTCTTGTGTCGTTGGAGTGAACCTACTGTGTTGTTTCACGGCATAAATATTTGTATATTTAGCCATATCTTGAAACACATCTGGCGTAAAATATTTCCCAAAGTATTTGACTGGAGTTTCCAGTTCATCATTAGGACCCATTTCTTTCTGATGCCATAAAAAAGTTGGAGTTATATATTGCAGTCTTTTTCTCCATCCAATTTTATCTTTTGGTGTCAAGTCCTGTTCCCTTATATAGTCTTTGACAGCTTGTTTATTTGGAACCGCTGGTCCTGCGCGGCTTGTGCCATGCTGTGGTTGGGTATTCGTGTCGCAAAAATCGTCAGTTTCAAACTCTTCTCCTTGCTCTAAGTCGTCCTCGTCTTGGTCATTTGATTTCACTATTACATAATAATAAATACTACTAGAGAAAAAGCGAATTGAAAAGTGACATGTACCTCTAAAAACGCCTTCCTCAGGCGTGTCATCTTCGTCTTCGTCGGTGAGGCCCTCGATGTCCGATAAATTTTCCGCCAAACTTACGAGTTCTTCGTAAGTCAATGAAGGATTACGACTCATATTTTTTTAAATAAATAAATAATATTGGTTTTTATTTCTGCGCGGTTATGTTTTTCTTACTTGTTGTAACTGTTGAGTCACAAAGTAGCCAAATAAATACACCAATGTTTTAAAATTAGAAACGGGGTGATAAACTCACCTTTAAGTTTTTTTTATTATCGCACACGCACTATTATACCTTTCTCTTTATATTTCGGACAATTCCAAACTAGTTTCACATCAGTGACATTTATTATGTATTTTCTTACAGTGTCCTGTATTGCAATATAGCTAGTCATGCAGATACCTTTGTAGAAATTATTTTATAGCGTTAATTTCTAAACACTAGGTGTCACCGTTATAACTAATCACGTAAAAACAATATGTAAACTATCGATAACAGTGTGAACCAACTGATGCTAATGTCTAGATTTCTTGCAAAAAAATATTAGTTCTGATGTAGCCAATTGATTACATGGTGACCGAAAGGGTTAAAATAACGTTTAACAACCAACACATACAAAAGGTAACCCACATAAAATATTTGGGAATAACAATACAAGACACCTTAAAATGGGACAAACACATAAATACCCTGATTAGTAAAAATGCAGTGGCTATAGCATCTATACACAAAATAAGAAGCATCATCCCGGAACATATGAAGAAATCAATATACCATGAGATTTATTCATCACACCTAAATTACTTAATAAATGTGTGGAGCGACACCTCAAAAAAGAACCTAATAAAAATACAAAGACAACAAAACAGAATACTGAAGCTCATATATGGATTACACAAAAGAACTCCCACAACAGAAATCTATGAGAAAACTCACGAGTTAAATATTCAACAAACAATACAACAACAAAACCTAATACTAATATACAATATCAAAAAAAAAAACTAGTAAAAACAAATATACAATTGACTAAGACCCGACAAATACATAACTACACCACAAGAAGACAATCTTGCATTAGAACGGAAAGACACTTATGCAACAGATATAGAAAAATACCTACGGCAGAAACCATAAGACATTACAACACTTTATCAAAACAAATAAAAAATTTAAACTATATACAATACAAAAAAAAATTTAAACAAATGATACAAGTATTATAATAAAAATAAAACAAACTCAGAAACAAGAGCATGACCATTTCGCCCTCGATACCGGCAATCCGAGACGAGACGGAATTCTCATCATCTCGAGACGAAGACAGAGGACGGGAAGCACTAGCAACACTAGCCAGCACGTGTGAAACAGCATTGTGTTTTCTATATGTGTGTGTGCATATATACCGGGTGTCCAGCCAAAGATGCAACGGTCCCTAGCCGATTTATTATTGTCTTTTTGAAAAAATATTTCAAATAAATGTTGCCTCGAATCATATTCTACGTATGTTAAAATTAGTTTCAGTAATGGCGGACTTCCGGTTGTACCGGAAGTAGATACTAACTTTCTTATTTTAAATGGAACACCCTGTATATTATTGCACTTTTGGATTCCTTGTTAAATTTAAATAACAATATGTTAGGGATACATTGGGGCTAAGTTGTACCGTTTCCGAATTACATGACGTTTTTCGAAAAAAATGACATTTGCAGTGTCTTCGGTGTTTGGAAATACCTCAGGAAATACGAAAGTTAGAAAGATGCGGTTTTCGGTTTTCGCTTAACCATGAAACAGCGCACGTCTTTTATTTTAAAATTGTTGCGTTTAAATTACAGCGTTATTAAATAGGGATCTGTAATTTTCGAACTCTCAAATCATGGATAACTTGATATTTTTAAATTGAACGGTATAGCAATTTTTACATAAATGGATGTAAAATTTAATTTTCTTTCGATTTTATACGGGTATCATTGTGTCTATCTCCAACGGTTTTGGAGATATTCGCGATTTTTCAGTTTCTCACGATAGATACGTATTGCGAAGCGCCGCCGTCGGCCACATTCCCTTCGCATTTCACCAGGCTTGGGACTGGCAGCAATATAGTACTGGAAAGCTTAGAAAATGGCCAACAGAACACAATAGGACCATTTGAATCAAACAAAATTGTCTAAAAGATACTTGAGATGTCTAAAGCGGCATCTTTAAAGACAACGTAAGCTTGAAAAACAAACTAGGTATCTAACCGTTATTAGTGTTCCGAGTGTCAGAACTGACATTCAGAGTACTGTTTGGAAACATGATAATTAAAGATGTTGCTTACTCAAGAAGAATTAGTAGATATGGTTTTCGTTCTCGGTGAATGTTACAGAAACGCTTTGTTAGCGTCAAGAGTTCACGCACAATATTACCCATGTAGAAAGCATCCAGATAGGAGGGCATTTCTGCCGCTACTGGGTAGATTTGTAAGTACTGGATCCGTAGCACATACACAACGGAACCGCAATAACTCCGTACTTACGGATGAAAATCAGTTACAAGGTGCGATTTCTTCTCATGGGGTTTCATTAAAAATAACCTTTATGAGACGCCACCAACAACCCCTGATGATATGCGCCATCGTATTTTAAGAGCGTTTCAAGAAGTCACACCAAAAATACTCAGATATGCTCAAAAGTGTTTGCAAAAGAGATTTCGATTATGTAGTGCCCAAAACGGACAGCATTTTGAACATTTAATATAATAGTGTTGTACAAATTCTCTGTACAATGACAACATTAGCGTTTAAAGTGTAGCCGTCGAAGTGTACGTACGCCATACATTGGGTAGAGTAATGTAGTTTGAAAAATGTGCTGATTTATTGATATTTCAGTAATGTTATGTTATCTTTTATCTTTGCTATGTTTGCTTGTTTCTAGTGGTCCTATTGTGTTCTGTTGGCCACTTTCTAAGCATGCCAGTATTATTGCTGCCATTCCCAAGCCTGGTGAAATGCGAGGGGAAGGTGGCCAGCGGCGGCGCTTCGCAATACGTATCTATCGTGAAAAACTGAAAAATCGCGAATATCTCCAAAACCGTTGGAGATAGACACAATGATACCCGTATAAAATCGAAAGAAAATTAAATTTTACATCCATTTATGTAAAAATTGCTATACCGTTCAATTTAAAAAAATCAAGTTATCCATGATTTGAGAGTTCGAAAATTACAGATCCCTATTTAATAACGCTGTAATTTAAACGCAACAATTTTAAAATAAAAGACGTGCGCTGTTTCATGGTTAAGCGAAAACCGAAAACCGCATCTTTCTAACTTTCGTATTTCCTGAGGTATTTCCAAACACCGAAGACACTGCAAATGTCATTTTTTTCGAAAAACGTCATGTAATTCGGAAACGGTACAACTTAGCCCCAATGTATCCCTAACATATTGTTATTTAAATTTAACAAGGAATCCAAAAGTGCAATAATATACAGGGTGTTCCATTTAAAATAAGAAAGTTAGTATCTACTTCCGGTACAACCGGAAGTCCGCCATTACTGAAACTAATTTTAACATACGTAGAATATGATTCGAGGCAACATTTATTTGAAATATTTTTTCAAAAAGACAATAATAAATCGGCTAGGGACCGTTGCATCTTTGGCTGGACACCCGGTATGTATATGTATGTGATGTACACCGTGATCAATCTCAAGTGTCTGAAGTTGGTAGTAAAAAATCCCTTTGTTATTAACTAGTTCATTTTTACTTGCGTGCATTGGCTACACCTCTACCTGTATGACTTGACATCTTTCGTCGCGTCATTTACTGTCATTCTTGCCCTTATTATTTTTGCCTCGTTATTGTACCTAGTTATTTTCTTCGTGTTTATTATAAATAAAATTTGTCTTTTTAAAGACACACAATGCCATTTACGGTGCAACAAGACGCGTTTATCGTGATGGCTCACTTTCGTAGCGGAACGCTGAATATTGATGGAACCTGGGTATATTCTGCACAGATGTGCCTGCAACAATTTGTTGCCGAGTACCCAGATGTGGAAATTGCCCTAGATACATTCCAGCGGCATCGAGATAGGTTGGTTCAGCGCTTTAGGGAAACTGGTAGTGTTACCAAGCGAAAACGTGAAACTACTCCCACAGTATTGACAGGTGATGTTTTAGAAGACATCAGACAACGAATGGATGTTAGTCCAAATAAATCCATACGAAAATTGTCTGCTCAAGCAGGTGAATTTTTTAATTATATTAAAATGCTGTATTTTTATTATTGCTTATTTGTAGGTATTTCCTATGGAAGTGCTCATACAGCACTAAAAAAGAAATTGCATATGCATCCCTACAAAGTTTCAATCTGTCAACACCTGCGTCTCCAAGATTTTGAGGCAAGAAGGAATTATTGTCAATGGTTTAATGAAAATTTACACGACGAGGACTTTGATTTAACTTTTTATTCTGACGAAGCTTGGTTTCATTTATCCGGTTATGTTAATGCACAAAATTTTCGTACATGGTCTACAGAAAATCCACATGTTTTTATTGAAAGTGACCTTCATCCTATAAAGGTTGGTATTTGGGTTGCGATGTCGAGAAGACGGATAATAGGACCAATTTTTTTCCACGGCATTATAAATGCAGAGAGTTATCGGGAACAAATTCTAACACCATTTTTGAATAGCTTGCATGATGATGAAATTGCTCGCGGATATTTTCAACAGGACGGTGCTCCGCCACATACTGCACGAATTACAATTGATTATTTACAGCAGTTTTACGATGACAGGTTAATTAGTGTAAATCGATGGCCAGCAAATTCACCCGACTTGACACCTCTAGATTTTTTCCTTTTTGGTTATTTAAAAAACAAAGTATTCCGCAACAGACTTCAAAATTTGGATGAATTGCAAGCAGCGATTTCTGAAGAAATAAATAATATACCACGTGAAATGCTGCAAAATGTATTTGAAAATATGAGAAGACGGGCAAACCTTTGCCTTGAAAACGATGGTGGACATTTTGAACATGTATTGTAAAATTTGTATTATTTATTATTAATTAAACTCCATTGAGTGCATTGTACTGTGATTTTAATAAATAATATTACAATTATGTTTATTTTTATTTCCATAGATAGTGTAAATTATAAATTTGAGATGATTTTCTGCCTGATGCATGTGTAAACCATTGAACTGTATACTAATGTAACTGGAACGGGATCGCTCGTAAACAGTTGTTACTTAGGGCACAGAATATCGTAACAACCAGAATATCAACTCGGCTTGGCGGGAAGGGTTCGCGCATTCTTAACGCGCAGGTAGGTCCGCCATTGATTCGGGCGAAAACTTGCCATTCGCTGTTGTATGGAAACAGTAATAAGTTTCTTTATTCTCTGTTGATGTTAACTAACGATGAGTTTATTTATTGTTAGTACCTAAAAATGTATGCCGTTGTATGTTTTTTTTTCTTTTTCTTAATACCTTCTTATTTTTATTATTTTCACCTAATTAAGTCAAATATGTTCGGACTGCTACCTACCAATAATTATTTTAGACAAAGGAATGCTTTGTTTTAGTATTTATACATGGTGTGTGTATTATATTTTCATTGTATTATTATTTAAACCATGTAAAGATCTGCTACATAATGATACCATAATATATACGGTTTGTATTTGAACAAATACTTTTAATGAGGAAATAAAGAAAATCTGTACAGACATATAGTTTATTTTGTTATAATAATATGCTAAAGTACAAAATACCTTTAGTTTTATTTTTTTTTCATAATAAATTATGTATTATTTTGCATGTGTACTTTTGTTTAATAATAAACTTTTTTCATGTTTTTGTCTACCTCTTTTTATTATCACAATTTCTAAAGTTATTTTAATTTTCACACGTTTCTTAAAAACTGCATTTTCAAGCTATACTTTTTATTTCTCTAATAATGGTATAAATATAATAGTGTACAACAGCTTAACATCTAAAATGAAGTTTTTTTTTATATTAATCTGTGGAATCATAGCGATTTAAAACGCAGTAAGTTGTATGTAGCAATAGACGAAACTCTATGTAAATCATAATGTATAATTATATACCATTGCGCTTGAAAACGCTAAATTTAACATAGATAAGTACCATATCCCCGAAAATCACCTCAGTTAGGTCCTGTCAGGCACGGAATTTTATCGAAGCCGACTCTGACTTCTCGCCCGAGACACTGACATCAAGGTCACGAAATTTTGCCCACTCAGATCAAAAGAGCCGACAAAGAGTTTGCATTCTGGTTGTTACGATATTCTGTGCTTAGGGGCCGTGGCAAATTTTTGTATGAGTGGGACGGGTAGAGGTAGGGATACCGCTCCTTGTCTGTTTCACGTGCTTTTACTGTGTTTTTGGTTTTATGCATACTACGTTAGATATATTATTTTTATTTTTGTTTAAAATACACTGTTTATCCGTTTAGAAATATGGTTATGAGTTGTGTGGCATATAAGTGCAATAATTTGCATAATAAGAATAGTAATATTCAATTTCATGGGTAAGTTTTGATAACATTTGTTAACCTAACCTTTACTGTGAAGTTTTTGACTTATTAATTTGAAATTATTTTAGTTTTCCGTTTAAACGGCCTGAAATCTTAAAACTTTGGATCAATGCTACAAAGAGGGCTGACTGGACACCAACAAAAGTAGCAAATTATGCAGTGTACATTTTTTGGACACCGATTATCAAGTACGGCCTGGGGCCAGTATTAAAATATTAAACCCTCATGCAGTGTCCAGTATTTTCAATTTCCCAGCACATATGTTAAAAGAAAACACTAAGCGAAGGGTTTTAAAACGTTGTTTGGACTCGCATGATAATACTGAACCTCCACTGGTATGTATATTTTAAAATTTTATTTAATGAAAAAAACAAACTTTACACAAATCCTAATACATACCATTCATTTATGTTTAGAAAATTCCAAATATGGATATACAAGACACTACAACAACAGAAATTAAATCTACAAATGATGTTGGAACACAAACATCTAGGTTTAATTCAGATAAGGGACTAAAGAAGAAAATAAAATCTTTGAGGGAAAAAGTAAGAAGAAGAAATGACAAAATTTCAATCAATGTCTCAATTATTAAATCGAATAAATAATTCAGGCCTTTGTTCAGAGAATTTAAGATCAATTCTAGAATTAAACTTTGCTGGTATGCCACTTGAGCTGGTCGTTAATCAAAAAAATAATGAGGGGCTTGATCCAAGGCAAAGAAGGTACACGGAAATAATGAAGCAATTTAGTCAAACATTGTACTTTTATTCTCCAAAGGCATATAATTTTGTCCGGAAATACTTTTCTATGCCAAACCCACGGTCAATAAGAAATTGGCTCTTTAAATATGAATGTAATCCTGGTTTATTAAAGGAAGTCTTTCTGTATTTGAAATCAGAATGCATTAAAAAGCCTTTTATAAAAGATTGTGCCATCATAATTGATGCCATGTCTATCAGAAAACAAATTATTTGGAGTGAAACTGCTGCAAAGTATGTTGGATATTGTGATTATGGCGGTATTATTGATGTAGAATCGCAGATTGCAGCATCAGAGGCTTTGGTTTTTCTAATCGTTAGCTATAAAATGAATTTTAAATGTCCCATTGGGTATTTTCTTACAAATAAAAGTGATGCGGCTGTCCAAGCACAACTTTTATTATGTTGTATAAATAATTTATTTGATGTCGGAATCACAATTCATTCTGTAACATGTGATGGAACGACCACTAATATTCAGACGTTAAGTAAAATGGGATGTTCATTGGCAATTGATAACATAACTCCAAACTTTAGTCACCCCTGTGCTCCGAGTAAAGTGCATTGTTTATTATATAATTGCCATATGATGAAATTAGCACGCAATACATTTGCTGAAAAGAATTTAGTTTCAGAGAAAGGTCCGATAAGATGGAGTTTTGTAGCCAAATTAAACGATCTTCAGGAAAAAGAAGAGATGAAGTTTGGCAACAATTTATCCTCTGGGCATATTTTGTACAAAAACAAAATAATGAATGTACGTTTAGCAGCACAGGCATTGAGCAGCTCCGTGGCAGATGCTATAGAGTATTTAAGGAAAACAGGACATTCAGACTTTCAAAACTCAGAATCAACTGTAGAGTTCATAAGAAATATTGACAGAATGTTTGACATGCTCAATTCTAGAAATCCTTTTGGGAAAGGATTTAAGGCACCCATAAGACCAAAAACAATTAACTATTTTCGAGAGATATTTACTTCATCAATAGATTACTTAAACAAATTAAAAATAGATGATATTCCAATACTACAGCATCCGAGAAAAACTTTTGCTTTGGGGTTTATTACAGCAATGGAAAGTACATTAAATCTTGCAGAAGATTTATTTCAATCAACAAATCAGTCACTTGAGTATTTTCTTACATACAAGTGCTCACAAGATCATTTGGAGTTATTCTTCAGTAGCATAAGAGCTCGAGGAGGTTGGAACAATAACCCCAATAGTTTGCAATTTAAATGGTCCTTGCGTCAACTCCTGTTTAGAAATAAAGTAACTCCAAGTGTAAATGGAAACTGCATAGACTTAGGTTTAGGAGGTGATTATGGTTCTGTTTTTGAATTTCGGACAAGTAAAAGAACCATAAACGACTATTCTGAAAATGAAGAAAGTTGTAATAACGTCGAACGCATTTTACTTACTGATAATCAAGAAAATATTATATATTACATTACAGGCTATATAGTCAGGAAAATGTTATCCAAACTAAATTGTAAATTTTGTACAGATATTCTGTTATTTTCTAAGAAAGATGAACATAGTTATTGTAATACAAATGATAGCTATAGGTTTTTAAATTTTGTAAATAGGGGTGGCTTAATTTGCGCTTCTGAAATAGTAAATAAAATTGTTTGCTATTCTGAAAGGCAATTTAAATTAACATTCCAACACGGTTTAAATTGCTACAAAAAACCCAAACAGATTATTTTAAATAATGTAATTCGACATTTTTGGGAAAAATTATATCTTTTTAAACCCAATCATCCAATTGTTGAAGAATTTGGTTTCGAAGATTTGCATGAAATTCAATTAATAAAAGAAATTGTTAATTCTTACTTAACATGTAGATTACATTATTATGGTAGAAACGAAACTGAAAAGTTTATAGGGAAAGGTTCAAGCATAAGACACAAATTCAATAAACTAATTCTGTTTAATAATGTTTAATCTGTATATATTAATGTATTGTTTTTTATATTTAATTGTAAATATAAGAGATTTTGAATACATATTTTTACATTTTCTGTGTGTTTTGTTACTATTTTTCATGATGCGGCGAAATTTAGTTCTTTATTATAAAAACTGCTGTAAGCCTGAAGTAAATCACGAATTTTATTGATTATATAAAAATAACCAATAAAACAAGAAATTCAGATGAGCCAACTGCACCGTGGCGCCAACGTAAATTTTGTATAGCCAACCTCAGACACTTGACTTTGATCACCCGGTATGTGTATGATTGTACACTTTGTTGGCCTACACTGGCGAATTAAAACACTGTTTATGTATATTTATATATATTATTACACGCGTTACAAACATAAAGAAATTGAAATTGAGGGTAAGTTTATTTATTTATTACATTCAGCACATTTCGGTATTCATAAGATGAAAGGGTTAGCCAGAAGTTGCTGTTGGTGGGCCGGTATCGAAAACATTTCCAAGAAACAAAAATCTTACAGCTTTAAAAAAACATGAAATAACACAAAATCATACATTTGATTTTAACAATGTATCAATCCTAAACCAAGAACAAAACTATAAAGCACGAACTATACTTGAAATAATCCAAATTTATAAACATAATAATTCTATAAATGATAAAACCGACACACAATTTTTCACTAAACTTTATAACTTAATTCTATAAATAAAATTTTAATAAAAATTTAGTAATGTTTTTCATATTTAACCAAAACTTTCCATAACTAATACAACTGACACATTTCACAAAACAATCTTTATATAAAACATTTCAAAACTCTTTCAAAACAAAAAACTAACTGATTTTATCAACAAAACAAAAATGTTATATATCTTTATACAACAAAAATTTTATTTCTACATTATTAATTTGTGAAATGTAAATGAATAAGGTTTAGTATTAAACCGAAACGTTTTACTCTAATGGTTTTTTAATTATATGACTTTAAAATACCAAGAAGATCTATACATATATATATTAAAGAAATGTCAAGAAAATTTGGAAGAATTTCCAAGAATTGTTTTCATTTCAACAAAATAAGAAACAACCCCACGGTAGTACCTACACATTCTTGGGAGGAAATCAGCAGACTATTTTTACGGTAACTATTTGTTAGTATAAGCATATTGCCATTGTAGTGCAATAAAATTACTAGTATTTTAAGGTTGGTAGTAGTAAGTGTAACGGCGTGTATGTAACAAGTAATGAATCAGTAGTGTTGTCAAAAGTTCTATTTTTAATATAGTTTTGGTTAATTAATAAATTCATATTCCGTGTTATTCAGTGTTATAAATATTCCCTAAATACCTTAACAACAAGTTATGGGCCCAGACTCGCGAGTTTGTTAAAAAAAAAAAGGTGAATAAAAAGTCGTGGTTAGGAAATAACAGTTAGGGAAGCGTCGAAAACGTGGGAAAGAAAGCGTGAAAAAAAAAGCGCGGGAATACGAATTGTTTTGAACATACCCGGTGTTGGGGATTGTAGATCGCGGATCGTTGATCGTTGTTCGGTGATTGTTGAACGAAGAAAGAAATTAACCAAAAAACGAAAATGGCGGAGCAAATAGTACCAGTAACGAAATTTAACGGAGAAAATTGGACAACCTGGAAGTTTCAAACCCAGATCGTGTTGAAAGCAAAAGGCTGTTACGAGATAGTAATGGGAAACGTACCTAAACCAAAAACAGAGAGTAATGCAATAGCTGAGTGGGAGCGAAAGGATGCAAAAGCACAAGAGCAATTGGTATGTAGGATAGAAGATAAATATTTGACACATATTTTAGCGTGCTATACATCGGAGGAAATGTGGAAAAAATTGGCAGCAATATACGAGAATAAATCTCAGATAAGTGTGCATTTATTGCAGCAAAGATTTTTCAATATAGAATACAAAGAAGAAGGAGGTATTGCTGAAATTATTTCGCAAATCGAGGAAATTCAAGGTAACCTTAAACAACAGGGCGAAGAAATAAGTGATAAAATGGCTATAACGAAGATTTTAATGTCTCTACCAGAAGGTTTAAAGCATTTTATATCTGCATGGGAGTCAACACCAACCGACAAACAAACATTATCCGAATTAATGTCTCGGCTACTGATAGAGGAAGAAAGAAACAAGAAACAGAACGACACAGTGTCAGCTCTAGCTAGTAGAGTAATAAATAAAGGGTTAAAACATCAAGGAGAAATGAAATGTTTTAAGTGTAATAAAACAGGGCATCTAAAGAGGAATTGTCCGGAGTTCAAGTCAAAAGAAGTCAAGAAAACGTGCAATTACTGTAAAAAGCAGGGACATTTGATCAAAGATTGTTGGTTTAGAAAAAGCAAAGAGAACAATGAAGAAAAATACAGCAAGTCGACAGCAAATGATACAAGAACACAGGCTCTAATGGGAATATCAAGTATTTTAGATTGTCAAGATATGTTTGCATTATTGACTGAAGAATCAAGTAAGAAAAATGACTGGTGGTTAGATAGTGGAGCAACCGAGCACATGTGTTACACAAGGGAAAATTTCAAGGAGTTGAAGAAACCAGAAGAACAAACGCAAGTAAAGGTAGGAAATGGCTCAATTTTAGAAGTACAAGGTATAGGAAAGGTTGAGGTTCAAGCGTGGAACGGCAAAGAATGGTTACGAACTGATTTATGCAATGTTTTGCTAGTGCCTGAGCTTAATGTAAATTTATTTTCTTTGAGTACTGCATTGGACAAAGGTTTAATGATGCAAGCAAACAAGAACAAGTGTGAATTGTTAGACAAAGATGGAGAAATAAGAGCAGTAGCGCATAGAGAGGGAAGATTGTATAGAATGAATTTTACCGCTGCAGTCAATGCAATATCATCACAGTGTTCCATGGTAGAAAGTTTAGTAAGTTGGCATCGTAAGTTGGCACACATTAACTTTGAACAAGTCAAGAAAATTCTAAAGGTAAATGGCATAAACTATGAGAATGATGCAAATCCAATTTGCAAAGAATGTTTAATTGGAAAGCAACACAGATTGTCTTTTCCAAGAAGTGAATCAAGGGCCAAGAAAATAGGCGAATTAATTCATGGAGATCTAGAAGGTCCCATGGAAGTACCATCATTGGGTGAGTCAAGATATTTTTTATTGCTAAAAGATGATTTCTCAAATTATCGCTTTGTATATTTTCTCAAAAATAAGTCAGAGGCAACGCAAAATATTGAAAAGTTTTTAAAACTGATAGAAACTCAGACGGGAAATAAAGTGAAAAAGTTAAGAACAGATAATGGATTGGAATTCATGAACAATGCATTGAAGGAATTACTGGAAAATAGAGGGATAGTACATCAAAGGTCTTGCGCATATTCACCACAACAAAATGGGAGAGCAGAAAGAGAAATGCGCACAATCATGGAAGCAGCCAGAACTTTACTTCATAGCAGAAATATGAACAAAAATTTATGGGCAGAAGCAGTGAATACAGCAGTATTTGTTTTAAATAGGGCTAGCTGCAGTTCTATTGAGAACGAGACTCCATTTAAGCTATGGTTTGGCAAAAGTTTCGATGTGAAAATATTTAAAGAATTTGGTTCAATTGTTTCTATACATATTCCAAAAGAGAAACGAAGAAAATTAGATGCTAAAAGTGAAGAGGGCGTATTTGTTGGATATGGAGACTCAGTGAAGGGATATAGAATATTTTTTCCTAAAAGGAATAGAGTTGAGCTTCACCGAGATATAGTCGTTTTACCAAGCAGTGGTGGTGAAAGCAATCTAACACCTGATGAGAACCCTAAAATCAATGAGGAAGTAACAGTGTTGGAGTTGGATGAAAGTGGTGATGATCAAAATAATTCAAATATAGACGACCAGGAGAGTGAAGAGGAAATGGAAGAAGGCAATGGACGAATTGGAAAAGAAAGACGAGAATTACGAAGACCAGTTTGGACGGAAGACTATGAAATGAGTTTTTATACTGAAACAGAGGATCCAACAACTTTTCAAGAAGCTATAACTAGCAAAAATAGTGAAAAGTGGAAAGAAGCTATGCAAAAAGAACTAAAAGTGTTGTGTGAGAATAATACATGGACTGAAGTGCCGTGGCCTGTGAACAAGAAGGTAATAGAGTCTAAGTGGGTTTTCAAAAAGAAAAGTGAAGGTGATTTTAAAGCAAGATTAGTAGCTCGCGGCTTCCAACAAGAGGATGAAGCAGCGATGTACGACATCTACGCACCTGTGGCAAAATTAACAACTTTTCGCATTTTGTTGGTAGTTAGCAACATGCTAAAAATGCCGATACACCAAATGGATGTACGCAGTGCTTTTCTGTATGGTGATATACAAGAAGAAGTATATATGTCATTACCGGATACGAATAAACAAAATAATCATGTTGTATGTAAACTTAATAAGTCTATATATGGATTGAAAAGATCTCCAAAGTGTTGGAATCTTAAATTTGATTCCTTAATGTTAAGTCAAGGTTTTGTCAGATCACAAAACGATTATTGTTTGTATTGTAAAAGTACTGAAAGGGATAAGCTCTATATACTATTGTACGTTGATGATTTGTTAATTTTAGGAACTGATCAGAATGACATAAATAATCTAAAGATTGTGTTAAATGAAAATTTTCAGATGAAAGATCTAGGAGTTATTTCTGAATATTTAGGAATCAAAATTAAACAAAATTTAAAAGAAGGTTTTACAGAATTATGTCAAAAAGGTTATTTAGAAAATGTTTTAAAAAGATTTAAGATGCAAGATTGTAATAGCATAAGTACACCGTTAGATTGCAATATAGATTTGAAATTATTAAAAAGCGAAGAAAGTTACCCTAAAATGCAGAAAATTTGTAGGCAAATTATAGGAAGTTTAATGTATGCGGCTTTAGGTTCTAGGCCAGATTTGTGTGAAAGTATTAGCCTCTTAAGTCGTTTTCAAGATAAAGCCAACGAAAATTTATATAAAGCATTAAAAAGGGTACTTAGGTATATTAAGGGTACATTAAATTTAACGTTAATATTTAAACCAGATAATAATGAATATATTTTGAGTGGGTTTGTCGACTCGGATTGGGCAGGAGATACGACAGATAGGAAGTCCACTACAGGTTTTGTTTTTAAAATGTTCAATTGCACCATTTCATGGATGAGTAAGAAACAACAAAATGTCTCTATCTCCTCAACAGAGTCAGAGTATGTCGCTTTAGGTTTAGCTATTACAGAGGCTTGTTGGCTACGAAAGTTAATTACCGATTTTAATTTTTTGATAAATAGGCTGGTTGTTTTATATGAAGATAATAGATCAGCCATTTGCATAGCTAACAACCCCGAAAATAATAAACGTTTAAAACATATCGATGTTAAACATTTCTTTATAAAAGAAAAGATAGAAAGAGAAATTGTAAAAGTAGTTCACATTAAAACGGAAGACCAGGTAGCAGATATGTTTACAAAACCGTTGAGTAATGTTAAATTTGCAAAGCATAGATTATGTTTAGGATCAGTAAATAAAGAATAATTTTATTGAGGGGGCGTGTTAGTATAAGCATATTGCCATTGTAGTGCAATAAAATTACTAGTATTTTAAGGTTGGTAGTAGTAAGTGTAACGGCGTGTATGTAACAAGTAATGAATCAGTAGTGTTGTCGAAAGTTCTATTTTTAATATAGTTTTGGTTAATTAATAAATTCATATTCCGTGTTATTCAGTGTTATAAATATTCCCTAAATACCTTAACAACAACACTATTACCTCATTCTTGTAGATTCTTATACACGGTGGCCAGAGATATTCATTACTAAAGATATGACGGCGGATACAACAATTAAGTTGTGTCGCGAAACATTTAGTAGATTCGGAATTCCAAAAATATTAGTTAGTAATAACGGTAGGAATCTTGTCTCTACGGCATTTGAAACTTTTCTTAGGCAAAATGGTGTTAAGCATATATTAACTGCACCGTACCATCCTGCATTAAACGGGTTAGCAGACCGGTATGTGCAAACTTTAAAACAATCAATAAGATCTATGAAAGGTGGTTCTTCAGATATACAGAAACAAGTATGCAAACTGTTATTGCAATACCGTCAAATGCCACACGCAACTACAAAAAAGTCACCTTCAATGTTGATGTTTGGAAGGGCAATCTGTTCCAGACTAGATCTTATCGTTCTGGAATGCCCAATCGAACATAAACAAACAGTGAATAATCCGATACAAATACGAAGTTTCAATATCAATCAAAGAGTCGCCGTGCGCGATTACATAGATAGTAAGAAATGGAAATTTCAGTATGTAGTTAAAAAACTAGGTAAATTACACTACACGGTAAATCTCGATGATGGTAGATGTTGGAAACGGCACGTGGACCAAATTCGGGAAATAGGGGAGTTCACACCTATTGGCCGCGCCACTGATCAGTCCCTTGCAAATAATAATAATGATGAAAATGTAGGGGGTGATGTTATAAAACCAAATGATTTGGCTATCGATATGCCTGTCGTGGGTACCGATAGTATGTGTACTGATGATACGCCAGTTACATCAGACAGCTCCGAATCTAATGATACTAAAGTCACAAATTCAAAATGTATACCATTAAGATGTTCAGCGCGAACAAAGCGTCCTACACAACGTTTGAATTTGTAAGTGAGGGAGGAGTTGTTAGAGTAGTTAGTTTAGGGAGCAAGGGAGAGTCTGGCAACGAGCAGCCATGCAAGCGATCGATGTTGTTTTACTGCTGTATATTTTGTGAAAATTATAATAATATACGTGTAAGTAATTAATAAACAACTACAATATACTAGTGCGTTATTGATCACGTACGAACCCAACAACGAACCAAAAATAAATTGAAGTAGTTTTAAATAGCTAAATATCCAACAAACAATTAAGCAATAGTAAAAAAAATATTTTCTGGAAAATATTGAGTAGATAATTTGTTGCCATTCGTTCTGTAACCAATTTTCTGCACTCACACATTCATCACTTTTTTGCTTCCCACACATCAGCTTACATTCAATACCTTGACATTTCCTCCATCGTTATAACCGACCGTTTGTCACCTTAGAATTAGTCTTGCCCATTGTCCTAGCCAAATCTGCTGCGCTTTATCGAGTTACTCTACCGTTTATACGAACGTCATGATTTGTAGCTACCATTAGCCAACGTTTCAATGCCGATTCGACATGCTTGTCTTTGTCACTACGTCTTCTTCTGCACTCCATATTTTTGTTTCACAGATAACTTGCTTAATAGTTTCTCTACCTAAAATCATACATAGCAGCGGCTGCAATATATTTGGATATACGGCAGCTTTCCTTTGACTTACATTATCTAGTTTATCAGCTTTTTGCAAAGTGTTAATCCTCTTTCCAGATTTTAATATTCTTTAGCAATATAAAGAATCTAATGAATCTTTAAACAACACGGTCGGGAATGATAAACAATGCCATTACCAGCCACAAGACTCAGCACAGCATACAAAACAATAAATTTGTGATTTATTGCCTGTTTTAACTGACAACCAGATTTTCACACAAAACAAACTATAATAACCATAGAGAATAATCTATGGTAATCTGTCACAGATCTGCCACTTTGCGGTGTGCTTCATACTCGTACATGTGCTGCCATCTGAACGCCCTGTTTGTATTCTTTCCGAATCTGAGGTCCAAAGAAAAAAATACATTTAGAGCTATTGAAACCTTTGCATAAGTTTGAATCGTGCATCTAGATTCAAATTTAGGCTGCATATATTGTATTAATAGTCAATTTTGTTATAAAAATATTAAAAAAAAAAAAACTTGCTGAAAAAAGTATCCCTGAGCGCCATCAATATTGTGTTAAGCAGAATTATTCACATAATGAAATTGGAAACAGTAAGTTTGTAAAAAAATATTAAGAAAGAAAAATCAAATAGAAGAATTAAATTATTTCAAAAAATATGCATATAGTATATAATAGAAAAAAAAATTTTAATATATGACATAAAAAGATATATAATTAATATAGGAATGAAAATTTGTGCTAAAAATATTTAATTATTGCATGAGAAAATATATGCCATAGTAAATTTTGAAAATGAAGCGGCCTTACTATTTCACATTCGATATACAATAATTTTAATATCTTAAAAAAAAAAGATATGTGAAAGATTTATTGACAAAAGTTTAAAAACAAATCCTTTTGATTGTTACTGTTTTTCTTTATGCAGATGGTGATATGTTGAACGTTGAATATGAAATGTATCTAGTTAATAATTTATATTAAGAAAAAGAATAGACTTAGCTGGTAGTGTACATCCGGTTTGGCTACCGCGTGGAGTCCCCAGAAATAGGTTGCGCCCTCGGGATAAGTTTTCGATAATTTGGTCGGAGGGTTATGGTAATCTGGACACGGCGTTGCATCCCCTTTTTAATCGACGTTGACGGTTTCCAAATGTACCCTGCGGCCACGTGGTCGGTTGAAAAAATACATACAAAACAAAACTGAACTGACGGGAAGAATTTCCTTTTAGAGGGCGAGGTTTCCAGGGATGACGTCGATCAGGGCCGGAGAAAAAAGAAATAATTCAACGTGGAGATCCGTATTCAAATACGTTTTTCTTCCATCAGAACTTCAAAATCACCACAACAAAACACAACGATGGATGAAACCCTCTTTCTACGCTCCCAAAATCAGCCCAGGGCTTATGCAATATCAACGGTAGGCGTAGAAAAAAATTGTTTTCTTCTCTATCGATGATCAACGTCGACCTGCCGCTGGGGATGATAAAACTTTTTCGCGGGAGAACTGCATGTTCCTTATATAACCTCGGTGCGTCAACAAGCCCCCCTTAAATAACGTGACGTCGAACGCCCAATCAGAGGGAGCGTGGCAACTGAATGCAAGCGAGTCATTGGTTGACGAATGAGAGACTAATATGCGGAAGAATGCGCAGATGCTATTTTTAGAATCGGAAATAATACCATATGACAACTATACACGGGGATAAAAAAAGAATGGGTACAAATATAAAATTGCGTTTTTCAAATTAAAACAAGAAAAAACACTGATTTTCTTAATAAAACAAAACAAAGTTATCAAACATTTTTAAAGTTTTATATGTCAGCTATTTAATTTTTATATTTTATCAATTACCCACATATTATATGTAACTGATTATTAAGGTTTAAAATAAACCGGAACGTTTTACACACTTATATTATTATTATTATATCATTATTATACAAAGAGAAATAATTTTCAAAATGTGGTTCAATAAGTAGAAAAGAAATACCTAATAATTTATTCACCCCTATTTGTACATACATGTAATGTACGTATGTGAATCTGTTATAATTCAATTAATACCTTTTCGATGAAGAAAATGAATAAAAAAATATTAAAAATATTAAATACATCAGAAATCCCCAATATACTTAGATATATTGTATAATGTTAAAACCCATCAAGAAAATAAAATATACATGTAGACATACAGTCAGCGACAGAATTGTGGGGACACTAAGCGATTTTTAATTGAACTATAAATTTGGACTATACATAAACGAGGAGAAGACAAAATATATGGAATGGTCTGAAAAGGAATTTAGAAAAGGAGGGTACTTAAGAATAGACACGGAGAATGGAAGGGTATACCAGTTCGAGGAGGTGGAAAAATGTACATACCTAGGAACGATAATTACTAGAAAGCTGGGTTGTGAAATGGAAATTCAGGCAAGATTAATGGCAGGAAATAGATGTATTGCATCGCTCAATGGAATGTTAAGGAAGAAGGATGTATCAAGAAAATTGAAGGTGAAGATATATAAAACGGTAGTAAGACCAGTAGTTTTGTATGCTAGTGAAACTTGGACTCTAAACAGGGTGGAGCAAGCAAGGCTGGGGGTATGGGAGCGGAAAGTTTTGAGAAAAATATTTGGAGGGAAGAGGGAGGGAGAGATATGGGTGAGAAGAACAAACCAAGAGCTGAATGAACTTTATGGAGAAGCAAATATTGTGGGAGTGGTGAAGGCACAGAGGCTGAGATGGATGGGTCATATGGAAAGGATGGTGGACTCAAGAATACCAAAAATGATAATGGCAAGGACAGTTGAGGGAAAGAGGAGAAGAGGAAGGCCAAGGGGAAGGTGGAGGACAGAAGTGGACAAGGATATAAACACATTAAGGATAGCAGGATGGAAAGAACTAGCGAAGGATAGAAACCGATGGAAGAAAATTACCAGTGAAGCCATGAGCCTCCTAGGCTCGCAGTGCTAATATATATATATGCCCAAATATATATATATATGTATATAAATTTTACTCATACTTATTTAATAAATTAATAAAACAAATATTTGTGTTTTTAATTAAAATAGATTTACATCAAGTAAACGCCGAATCTATTAAAATCTTATTTAATGATATACAAAATCATATGATATTCTAGCAGATCAAATAGTTAAGCATAAATAATATCCAAAAACATTAATAATAAAATATAATACTATGTCCACCCAATTCTGTCGCAACGAAATTATATAAAAGATATGTATTGTATATAGTCGCGTGGGTGAATGACTAATACATCTAAGAATTAAATGTGAGAGAGAGCATATGTGATTGTTTATTAAATGTAAAAATAAATAAATGAAATTAAATGTAACAGATGTATTAATTAATAATTAAATATGAATGGTAATCAGTTATGTTTTTTTAATATATAATTGAATTTGAAATGAAAATTTCACACGTTAGATTTCTTTTTTTAGAACAATTAAATTTATACGGTGGTTTCTAGATTATCTAATGTAATTCACTACCCGGTAGATGGCGCTGTTCGAAATTGAATTTTTTATTCTTCAGGCACTTGTTAACTTTTAATTGAAAGGTTTAAATGATTTTTTGAAACAATTAATAATAAATGTATTTCTAAACTCAAAAAAAGGTTTGTTAAAATAAAAAAAAATGCATCCATAAATTTACAAATGAAAATAACGTCTACGTTACCGACCTGAATCTCGATGCTTACATTACATTGACGGATCAATATAATCAACATCGTATAATAAGACACGTATGGCCAAATCGGGGAACAAAAATGAATCTTGGTACGCACACGCAGTGACGTCACAATCCTTTTCATAAATCTTCATCGCCCATCCTTGTTTTTAATGTAGGCCTAGAGCACATCCTAGGGTTTTAAGTTTTAACACCGTTTTACGATTTCTGCGTGTTTAGTGTTGGCTACATGGCTACCTAACATATACCTACATAACCTAAATGATTAACCAGTCAAACATCATTACTTTTAAACAGTTAAATATATACAATTGCACAAAATAGAAAATGCCTTCATGTTTTATCAAATGTTGTAAAAAACAACACAAAACAGCGGATACGAAGTATTTTAGATTGCCAAAAGAAGAAGTTTTTTTGCAACAGTGGTTAAATATTCTTCAGATTAATTTTAATAAAATTAAGCCTCACAATGGTAAGTGTATTTCTTTAAATAAAATTAAAACAATAATAAATAAATGCTAAGCTACTCTTGTTTTAGTTTATATTTGTTCAAGACATTTTGAAACTCGTTATTTGAAAAGAGATTTACAAAGGGAATTATTACACTTGACAAAGCCTAGAAATGTGAGGACCCTAACGGAAGACGCAATTCCCACATTATTTTTAGATGCAAGTGAAGAAAATATTAATCCTGTAATAAACAACAAAAAAAAGGTATGTTCTATTAATATCTGTTTTTAGAGAGATGAGTTAAAAAAAATGTTTATTCCAGGAAACAGAAATAGAAAATCATGAAAAAAACCTGAGTGTTTTGAAAGAAAGCAATAGAAATGGAAATTCTCAATTGTAATACTTATAATCGTGTTTGAATAATATATAAATATTAATTTTGTTCTATAATTTTAGATCTGCTTTAGAAGATAGAATAAAATTATTAGAGGAAACAGTGGAAAAAACCAAATATTTAGAGAAAAAGTTAGAAGAAACTCAAAGTGAATTGAACAAAAAAGATCAACAATTGGAAGACGCGACTAAAAAAACAATACCAATCAATATTTTAAAACAAACATTGACTGAAGGACAAATTAGAGCATACATGAATCCAAACAAGAGAGTGAAATGGGCTGAAAATGACATTGCTATGGCCATATCATTGAAAACAGTAAGCCCAAAAGCATACAATTATTTAAGAAAAAAAAGAAATTTACCATTGCCGGCAACATCTACATTGCGACGATGGGTTTCATCTTTAAATATAAAACCAGGGTTAATCTACAGCAGCACGAGAACCTACCAAAGACGAGTGGGAATTATTACAGGATTTGGAAAAAAAAGGAGCAATGGACCTTATAAGTGAAAACGCGATGGTTTATGTTGCAGGTTATGTAGCATATAGATATAAATTACAATATCCTTACCTGGTAGACAATAAAATTCAAAATTTTAATAATGAACAATTAGGAGAATGGATTGATTTGATCGGTAATGGCAAGTTCTGTAATCCCAATACAAAACTTATTACAGCAGCTGAACAACTTGAAGTAATATTCCATGAATTCCATGGATCTTCGTTGTCTAACAATAAAAGAATTTTTGATAAAGTAACGCAGAAAATTAATTCTGATTTACCCTATGAAGTTTTGCATTGTTTAGTACGTACTCGTACATATATCCGTTTGCGAATTTTAAATAAAAACATTTCTAATAATAAAAGACAATATAAAAAAAAAATTAACAAATTTACAACTTAAGCAAAATGTGTTTTTTTTATGTAAATTCTATTTTTATTACTATTATAGAATAAAATTTTGATTTTATATATTATATGAATTATATATTCATGAAGTATATTTATATATTTATAAATAAATATATCCAAAAAATGTGCAGGTTTTATTTTTATATTAAATAGACTATTTGATTACCATGTCTTAATTAATACAGATCCTTATAAATGATTCTTACATCAAAAGTGCCTTGAAATTCAATTTTATAATAATGACAATATTATATTTGAAAGCACTTTTGAAATAAGAATTATTATTTATAACGACTCGTTTTATATACGATGAACCAGTCTTACAAATTCGAATTTAAAAATTGCGCTGTCGTGACGTAATTGAGTGATGTTTACTAGGCATGCGCTGCGCATTGCCATACGTGTCTTATTATACGATGATAATCAATATCGGTCGGCGATCCAATAAAATATCGGTGCAATTTATCGATATCAAAATGATGTTCTGTCGCGCTAAGTTATCTATGGAACGGACTAACCTTTTCGCCCTGGGTCCGGTTTCTGGACAGGCTGGAAATGGGATCGTGTCGGTTGTTGAAGTAGATTTCAGGAATTCTTCCGGATTGTTTTATTTAAGGTAAGGATTCTTTCTTTAATCCGCGTTAGTGAAAACCCGCCTGAACGGTTTCCTTAATTTCAGGATAAAATTGTAGGAAAGATTCAAACAGAAGTAAGTGAGGTTAGAAGTGACTCAAACTGGCGGTAAACATACGTCTTATCTGCTTCACGACCAAAAACTGATTGAATTCCTCGTTGCTATGGTAATTGGCTTCGATTTCGTAATATGCTACGCTGTGATTGGTTGAAATTTCCGCGTCTTTCCAAAATAAAAGAGCAGCGTTTTGAATTTGGAAATTAGGAGAAATATCTTGGAAATTTATTTTTGAATAAGGTTTTCATTATGAAATTCGTTTTCTACAAGTAAAATTATGTATGTGTGCCAAATTTTGTAAATTAATAATCTCTTTTTAGATACCTGTCAGTGATGTTTTTAAAATGAAAAATTCTAACTTAAAAGGAATTATATGGATAAAATAGTATTTCAAACCTTCTTTTGATCACCTGAGGATCTGTTAATTGTATCTCGATCATTCTGAAAATTGTTTTCTGTAAAGTTATCACGTATGTGCCCTTTCGATGATGCTTGACAAGAAATGTGAAATTTTCACTTTTTACAGAGGTTTTATACAATAATGAATTTACAATACTTGATTGGTAATTTGTGAGCTTCGAGATTCTGGTATTGCTAAACGTTAAACATGTTCAAGAAGAAAAATTCCTTTTTCATGCTTCCGAAAGAAATGACATAAACTTAGCCAAAATGGCTAATAAAAAGTATTTTATTAATTATCAAAGTGAGTAATTTGTGATTTTCTATAATATTAGTGCCTGTTTTGACTGAAGGTCTTAAAAAGTGAATAATCGATTACTGGATGCTCGGTATGTTAAAATTGATGATGTCGCAAGAATGTGTGTGTTTAAGGATGTCTTAGATCTCTTGTTCGGTTTCAGGCGTTCATACGACCCTGTGGCTGGTGAAATCCGACAGTCCTTGTCGAATACAAGAGTACATATGACTGGCCGTTCACACAATACAATCGATCGGTGTGTGTGATTGATTTCTAAATTAGAGCTGTGTTTGCCTCATTACCGTATATTACAATGTGTACGTGTAATGTAGAAATGGCAGCAAAGAACCCAAGTAATGCAACACAATTTGCGTTAGCAAAATGTTCTAGAATACAACACAGGACTACAACCACAGATTATCCAGATAGTTCACTTGTATTTCTTGGTCAGAATTTATTTTTTTTTAAACCCAGTTTGTGATAATGTGGTATTGTGTGCCTAGTTGTCGCAGTATTTATTTATCCATACATTATTTTTTTATATATAATGTCTTAATTAATAATTAATGTAAATCCATTACAATAATACATTTGTTGTAAAATAAAAACTTGAATTAAAGAAAAAAAGAAACTATCATTTTAAATTGAACATTTTTATATGCAAATATAAGAAATGATGAAATAAATTACGTAAATTGTAAAACAAAAATAATATAAATAAATTGTATATACAGAATATTAGTTTGTATGTATGAACTGGTTAAAAAAGATATGTAATATGTGGAAGCGACTTATGGTGTTCGTCTCTCAGCATTTGCCAAGGAATAAGGAAAACCACGAAAACTTTACTCTGAGAGCAGGCTTCAAGATTCCAATCCCGAAATCTAAGAATCATATTGCCTGAAGTCCATTTTTAACAACTCTGATGCTTTTGCTTTATCGAAAGTAATAAATCTGTTTTTGATTGATTGTAATACTGAGACCACAATTAATGAAATTAAGAAAATAACGAAAATAATCTAGTTTTTTGTACTGCTGTTAAAATGTTAGACTTTGGACAGTATACTTCCCATCTACGTAAATATAAAATTTGAAGCATTAAGCAACAGTTTAGTAGTCGGTTCTAATATTAATAGATAAGAGTGAATTTTTTTCAGATTTCGGCTTAGTTTGTTTTGATATAACCTGGAAATCGAATCTTTTTTGTGAAAAAAGTGATGGATACGTGCCCGTCTCATGAAAAAACGCGAATGTTCGTGATTTTGGAGTCATTCTACACCAGATGGACCCAAAAATTATGCCAAACAGAAGGCCGGGCTGCTTTTATATATATCGGAACTTTTAAGAAAGAAACCGTTTTTACGATTTGTAACGTAAATTTTATCACTTCTGTGAATGTTCCTACTATTGAAATAGGTGTAAGAGCAACACCGTCTTTATCTGATGACAGACAAGGATACCAAAGATGTAACTGCACTCAAAAATGTTCCACTAATAGATGTGTCATAGATGTGTGTATAGATTATATCTAATAGTAAACTACGTAATTGAAAATACCATGGCAGCTTATCATATACAAATAAAGTTTTTAGACCGGGAATTTCACATAACTCGCAAAACAAGATTGTCATGTTACATTTTATCAGTAAATTCTAAACTATAAGATAAGAAAGATCTACTCTATAATTAGTATTTATTTTGTTATCACTAATAGCATTATATCGTCGTATATAATTTTATGAGTCCACAGTAATGCTAAATAAACGATTGCTGTAGAAGTTATTACATTATTCTATCTACACACTTGGTGTTAGTTGCAAACGCATTTTAGGGCATTTTCCAATGATTTAACACTTACTATTTTTTAATCCGTGGCCGTGGTTTTATAGTAAATAAGCAAAATATCAATATATTTTCGTAATTATTCTGTAATTTAAAATAATATTTTAACTGTAATAATAACTTTATCCAAGGACGTCATTAGTTCGCGCATAATTTCAAATCAAAGAAGGTGGGACGGGAGCAGTAAATTATATAATATTATATAATAAATAATAGTCTTTTTTGGGGATAGCGTGTTTGATTTAGGGGAATTTGTATCTAGGGGAAAGTATGTGCTATCCGTTGGCATGGCCGGTATTATGGTTCCTTTAAGTCATTGACAGATGGCGAACAACGTAAATGGAATTTTACATTAGCGCTGCCTGCCATCTACCAATCACCCAATTGTACATGGAACTATTAACGAATTATGTTTAAATCCCTGATATATCGATTTTATTTTGAGAATATTGAACTTGAAGCGTGTGCGTGTGTTGGTGCTATTTCATTCGAGTAGTGATTCGAGTGGCGTGTAGGCGTATAGAATAATTCTAGAATTCCTAATGTGCCACATAGTTATAAAGTTTAAGCAAGTTTAAGTACGGGTATTTCAGTTATAACATACATATAAGCAGTGCAAGTAAGTTAATTTTTTTGATTCGATTCATTTGTTTTATTCAATGAATATTTTTTTATTTATAGTAAAATGGTTGCAACATATTATGCAGTCGAAGAGTGTTGGGGCAGCACCTTAAATAAATATTCACTAAACCACAAAAAAATATGGTGCAATTTGAATAATGGATGAAGATAGGTGTGAGGGCATATCAAGAAAAAGCATGATATTACAGAAGATATATTGTAACTGCTCGTTTGCATTAAGATTTTATCGGCAATCAATTGAAACAGAGAGCATTTCTCCATGCACATATATTATGATACACAAATCCCACATATACTGTATTTGTATCGAGTCATGCTTTTGGGTCCATTGTGTGGAAGACCAATCAGAGATGTTTCTTACACTGCACAGATTTATAAGACGGGTACTAGACACTGTTTTTTCTTGGTTAATTTTCTTTATTATTTTTTTGTTGTTTAGAACTTATCGATAGAAGATGATTATGATTATGGGATAATTACTTGAATACTATCAACACATTTATGATCATTTGAAGTTTATGCACTAAAGTATGTCTGCTCAAGAAAGCTGGAAGCACATGGAAAAATGTAACCCACATTTTAAAGAAGTGGATCCCAACAGCAGGTGATTAATTTTTATCTCTAAAGAAACATAGCAGCAGTAGTTTGAAATATATCACAGATTTTTCTGTCACAGATCATTAGAGCATAATATGTATTGCGATATTATCTACCAAAGCGGTATATATTTAGAAATATTTACGTTATTAAATTAATTTTGCAAGCTGTTAACACAATAATAAATTAAAAGCTATATTGCAAAGACTTCTTAAAACACTTGGCAATGACTATACCGGGTGTCTGAGTAAGAGTGGCGACCGGCAATATCTTGGAAACTATAGTGATGGGGAAAAAAAATTTTATAACTAAAGAGGCAAAGGGAAATTTAATTAAAATAATTTTAAATTCCAAACGTGTTCGCTAGGGGCCGCAGTTGGCATAGTTAACAGTAAATCTTAAATTTTGGTATTTCTTCTTGGTTTTTAGGTCATTCAAATTCAAAATTTAAATGTAACAAAATGCCTTTCTTTTGTTTTGATTGAAGAGATTTGACGAACCAAAATAGTGGCGCAAATGCGCACGTTGTGATATCTTTTATGATTTCTAGATAATGAAACAGCCCATTATTAGTAATAATTTTCTTATCAGTTACAAATACCTACTTAATAATATCGAAACCTATCTCATTTGGCCATGAAACAAGGCATAAAATTCGCATAAAATTTTGTCGGTACTAGCTTAATGCAGTGACCGGTATAAATGTTGCAACATATGGGGATTTTTATTATTAAAATATGGCAAACTATTTTTTTGGGGAATAGGTTCTGCATGTCTAAGAACTCCGAAATTTATTTTGACGCCCGTCACGTGACCAGCAGTATGGCGAAAATTTAAAAAGTGTGCGATGAATAGACAAATTGTGAGGTTAGATAACGCGATATTTAACGAAAACAATCTTTATTATAAATTATACATGCATAACTTGTAATTTACAACATATACAATGAAATGGATTCGGTCCTCCATCTTTCCCTCAGGTGGTGTGGAACTGCTGTAATCCCAGCCCGGAGCACTGGTTTTGAGGACACCTATGTTATTTCTTGTTCCTTTTTTTTGTTGGTGTGTTCCTTCAGATATCTCCTTTAATTTTTATTTTATTTTCTCTCGGTATAGTATATAATTTAGGTTTTTTATTGTATTTGGTATGTAAGTTGTTATATATATTTATTGCATCTGCTTCTGGAATTTTTTCATATTTTTTTGTTTTACTCTATTTATTCGTATGTATGATATTCTTCTGGTTCCGTATCAGTGCACGTCTCTGGTAGTTCTTAACTTTGTATAGGTATGTTATTGAGTTTCTTTTTGATTTGTATATCAGTAGTAGGTTTTTGAATTTTATTATTTGTTGCATGTTCATTCCTTCCATCTTTCTATATACTTCTGTCGTTGGTGTCATTCTCTCCATTTTATATATTAGTTTTAATATTTTATTTTGCGGTCTTTGTAATTTGTTTATATTTTGCTTTTTGCTTTGTTGTATCTCCCCACACATTTATTAAATAATTTATGTGTGAAGAGAACATCGCATTGTATACCGACTTTCTAGCAAATTCTGGTATTATTTGTTTTATTTTGTATATCTTTGCTATTGCAATTGAATCCTTCTTAGTTAATTGATTGATATGGCTGTCCTATTTCATTGTTGTTTATTTTTATGTATTTGTTTTACTTTAGAACACCATGTACTCTGTTTTCTGTTCGTTTATTTTAAACTAATTTCGTGGCACCATTTTCCCAGTGTGCTAACCTCTTTGTTTATGGTTTGCTGCAGATCTACATAATTCTTTTCCCATATAACAATGCAGGTATCATCGGCATGTGTATATATTTTCCCAGTGATTTTTGTATTGACTATGTCATTCGTATACATTATGTATCCAAAAAATTTACTTGAAAAAGTTGCTTAGAATTCAATTCTGAGGCCGTATGCATATTTTTGTAAACATACATATTTAAAAAAATTTCACAAAATCACAATTTTGTTGGTTGTATATACTTTCTATTTATTTATTACACACAATAATCACATACACTGTTACTTTAATAGTTTTATTTATTTTTGTCTTTTACACATGCTACAACTGCTACAACCGTCTTACTACTACTCATAGACAACAGATTCTATAGATGGGCAACTAATTTTATATTTATGAAAACAAATCAGCGCCACTGCAGGTGTAGTCTGGAAACATGTAAAAGCGGTTTTTTTTTTTTTAATAAAAATATTAATAGGATTGTATACATATTTGTAGCACCTGCCAAATTATCTGCAAATTTGTATTATCATAGATGGTGACAGATTTACAGATAATTTAACATTATGCTACAAATATGTATAATAATGGAGGACTATCATTAAGCTTTTTAAGGAAAGAATAACAACTAGTATGTTGGTTTATAGCAATAATAATTCCTTTATCAGGCTCAAAATTATTTTAATATACTAGTCAATGATTAAAATGAATTTAAAAATATTTTCATTAAATTTTTCTTTGCCACTTTAGTTAAGAAAATATTTTTTTTGTTTTTCATTACTACAGCTATTTCAATATTTAAACACACAGCTATTGCAGTTTCCAAAATATCACCGGTCCCCAGTCTTACTAGAACAGCTGTATAAAATAACTCAATAAGGTGCTAAGTGGGCAAGATAAATGCTGTACTCGAAAAATTGCCTCAATATATTTTAAAATTTGTAAGCATAAATTTAACAAATCAATAAAAAAATAAAAACTTTCTGAACGATATAGGTACAGTTCTTTTAATTGTAATTCGGATATATTTGCTGACGCGAACACATTTTTCATTCCTGCTAAAGAATGTATTTGTTTTATCTAGAATTAATTTAAACATTTTTTATTGTTAAAAAGACAAATGGCTTGTTCAGCAATTATTTATTTCTTCACTATGTATCAATCTTTTACTTTTTGAGACGGTTTGTCAACATTTGCCTTCCTCAAGCTTTAGTGAAAATTGAAGTGAATGTCAAGAAATTAAAACCATATTTATACTTCACATAATTCACTTTTTACTAAAGTTTGACAAAGAAAGACAAATGTTGCCAAAACGTCGCAAGAAAGTAAATGGCAATTTAACTGTATTTTTTTTTATAAAGAATGCGTAGGTATTTAAAATAAAACATTTATTACTTCACTAATGGTGATATATTTCATACAAAAGTTACATATGTATAGAACAAATTATGTTAACATTATATGTATAGATATTACGTTAATATTATATTTATTTTTTAGATAGAAGTCAACTTACAAGTTTATGGTATTTTTTCGGGAAACGAAGATTTTTCTCTAATCGTTGCACCGATCCAAACAACCGAGGGTTGACAAACCTTGGAATGTTCGACTATAGCCGATAAAATCTATTTGCTGATTAGTGAAATCAGTTTGGGTGCCAAATCTGTCAAAAGTAAATACTAACGTACTAATCTTAACCTGATCTTAACGTTTGCTATCACATGAGTGAAAGTGAAGTTACATCGCATCACGTTATATGTTTCATTAACCCATTTATGCCTGATTTTTTGTTTTGGATTAAGATTATCGTTTTTATACACAAAGGCATTCACTTTAACTATATATAACGTTTTTATTTAAACATCTCAAACTGATAATACATTTCAAGGCCGTCCTTAAAAAAGGACGTTCAAACATAAAAATAAAATAGTTTCTCGTGATTTAATTACTATAAATGCAGTTACTGTTTACGGTGATAAAATGCAAAACATTCCATGTGCAATGCGACATCGCACCGAACACATTTTTTTTTGCACCTTTTTGTGGCAATGACGACAACGCGTTTGTTTTTCCTGTCGAATTAGATAATGGTCTCAACATCTTCGATTGTTATATTGAGTTGGTGTTTGTTCGATTTCTAATTTTTTAACTTGTTTGACAAATTTAATCTAATGTTCAGTGTTTTATTTTATTTAATAATGACAAATTAACCTATCGACGTTTGATCTGAAGATGGCATCATAGCCGAAACTAGTCATCGATATATAATAATTTGAACGTAAGAACGTAGTTTTTACTACTTAAACCTTACCTATTTACTATATTGTTGTCATTCCATTTGACAATCAAAACTTTATTTTCAGTCGATCTATAGTCATATGTACCTCGTGGCATCTTTTTCATATCATTTTTGGATGGGAGGGTACATTTTCATAATCTGTTTTCCCGCATGGTGCCAGAGGCTCTGATTTTTCGCTTTATAAGTTCTTCTAAAAGCGGAACTGTTGTAAAAAAATTATCGGAAAATATGTGGTACGGCAAAGGTTGGATGTTGGACAAAATATCGGCATATCGCAACACAACGGAAGGTCCTAATCCAAACGGTCTGTAAATATTTGGAATTTTAGTCTGTGATCCCTGATAGGGTTCTAGCCAAACGCAATAGCCATTGCAATATGCGGCAGATATAGCGCCCATCCAAAATTTGAAACCATAGCGTATGGGCTTGCCTCTGATAAACTGCTTGCACCCGTGTCTACCAAAGTAAGGCACAATCGATTCGCCGCACTGTGTGTTTCATTTATTGGACAATAATTTTGAAAATTTTTATTTATTTTTTGAATAAGTGGGCGCACTTTAGCAAATCGATCCTGTTGTGGAAGATCGTCATTGTCACAGCAATGTAGGTTTGACATAATGAATTCAAATCTGTCTCTCGCCATGGCGTTCGAAACCAATTCATTGTGACTGTTTCTACAATTTTCCCAGAGCATACGCCGGCGTGGAAGTTGCACGTATCCACTCAACAGCAAAATACCGAAAAATGCTTTCATTTCTGATAGAGTTAAGTTTGTTCTTTTTCGCGGCGTACATGTTGCTATATGTAACAAACATGTCAAACAGATTCATCAAAAAATTGAGAGAACAATTCCATGGGAGAAAAGTTCGGTTTTACATCATGCGATGTAGGCCAGTGAAATTCCTGTGGTTGGATATCATTTTCTTCCCATACATAGTTCTTCTTTATAGCCACTTGCAATGCATCCAGTGACAGATCATCTTCATCCAGCTCTTCTTCTGCACCATCTGGAATACCAATTTCGGCCTCTGCTCGCAGTTGTGAACCTGGTAAATTACTTACATCCATAATATCTTCTTCACCCGAGTCTTCATCCGTCAAATCTTGACAAGAATTTATAGGAGGCTGTAAAACTATTTGTATTTCATTTCTATCTGAAAAGTCATCCTCTCCTTCTTCAATAGATGCAAGCAAATCATGCAACGTCAAACCGCTAAAAAAAAAAAATAGGATTGCTGTAATGCCGAGTGTCCTTTTTTCAGAACAGTCAAGTTTTGATAGGTTTAGCAACAACAATTTAAAAAATATATACAATAGCTTTGCAGGTACATAAATTATAGCATTCGAATTATACACTTCATCCAAAATAAGAAGTTAAAAATTACAAAAAACGTAACAAAACTAACCCAAGGAGCGCGCATAACCCACATCCAGATGCGACATGTTCGAAGAAAGTAGTGTATTTGCTTTACGGCAGCCACAATTGCGCGGAAATGTATTACTATCAACTGAAAACAGTTACTGCTTGATACTAACGTAGGGATATCTAGGTTCAACGACAAATTTTAGCAGAACGCACATTTTACAGCGCTCTGTTTTTTGTCCTTTTTTTTTAAGAACGGTAGGCATAAATGGGTTAAAAAAATATGAATCTGAACTTGAGTTCATCTTCATCATCTGAAGAAGAACATATTCTGGAATTACTTCCAAATCTTCGGAATGTGCGACCGCGAACAGATTTGTTTAATTACTTCAACGATGAAGAATTTAAAGCACGCTTTCGTTTATCGAAACTGTCTGTAATAAGGTTATTAAATCATTTTGAGAATGAGCTATTGAAAGAAAGCAACAAGAACCACCCAATTACACCGATGAATCAGTTATTGTGCACTTTACGCTTTTACGCAACAGGATCGTTTCAACAGGTAATAGGCGACCGGTATTAACATCCATAAAACGTACGGTTTGGCTCATGGCTCCACATTATATTGAAATGCCAGTAACAGCAAATGAGATTGCTAGTGTAAAGAGAGAATTTTATAAATAATGTCGAGATATATAAATGTCGTAAATGGCTATAGATTGTACTCATGTTCCTATTAAGTCACCTGGAGGTGAAAATGCATGAGTTATACCGTAACCGAAGGGATGGTTTTCTATAAATGTCCAGATAGTGTGTGATGCAAATTTGAAAATTATGGATATTGTTGCAAGGTGGCCAGGCTCTGTTCACGACAGTAGAATATTTTCAAATAGTTTGCTTAGAGCACGGTTTGAGGCAAATGAATTTGAAAATTCATACATGTTAGGGGATAATGGTTACATGTGTACAAATTATATTATTTATTGATATTGATACCACTTGCCAACCCTCATACAGAAGCAGAAACCAGATATCAAAATGCTCATGTAAGAACGAGAAATGTAATAGAAAGCTTGAATGGTGTTTGGAAACAAGGTTTCCTGCACTGAGATCTGGAATGCAATTAAAGAATGAAAATATTCTAAGAATAATTGTAGCTACAACTGTATTACATAATATAGCTAATGAAAGCCGACAGGAAAATGGGGTTTCAGAGGATAATGTATTTGGTATTCCCGAATGCGAAGCTGTGCAAGTAGAAAATAATATGCATGCACGAAGAAATTATATAATTAACAACTTTTTTAATTGAACTTTTATTCATTATAAATATAAATATGTCCATACATTATTTCCTTTTTTTCTACTTGCGACTGCAATAGTTTTAATTTTAGTGTTCTTCTAACACTTCTTCGTCTTCAGCAATCCTTAATTTTTTTTTAACAAGTTCCACCTCTAATTCTTGTTTTAGCAATTCAATCTTTTATTGATTTTGTTTTATTTCTTTCTCTAAGGAAAGTACCTCCAATTCCTTATTATCTTGTTACTCGTTCTCGATTGACGTTTTTGGACTCCACCCTGATGCGGATCCCACAAATGTCTCTGATTTGGAAGATTTTCTTCGCGTCCTCTGTTTTGGGGAATTGGGCGTAAACCAAGGGAATTGGAAACTTATCCTGACCCTTGGGCATCCTCATGACTGAAGAGGCCTGGAAGCCCTATTTTAGCAGGTCCTCCTTGATGTCTGCTGCTGTCAAGTGTTCAGCAACACCCCGGAACACAATCTTGAGCGGCTTCTCGGAAGTCAGCTCAAAGGTGTGCCAAGATGCTTCGATACTCTTCATGTAGTTGACGAGGTCCCTGTAGTCTTTCTCGGTTTCAGGCTCAATGCGGATACCCACGTTCCCGTTGGTAACTTTCTTTGCCTTGATGTTACGCCATTTCGGCACGAACTGAATTCCACCTAGCTTTATCCCGGAGAACGGCCGGTGGGATTCGTTGTCTGGTTGATGGACGGGACCGGTATTGGGGCCAGCCTCGCCAGTCGACGCTAGCTTGGTATCCGGTCGCGCTTTCTACCGCTTGTGCCGTTTACGCAAGTTTACTGGTTGGAAAGATTCTTCTCTTTCTGTAGACGATTCTTCGGTGGAGCCAGCTATGGTGGACTCGTACTCCATCGAGTTTATCGTCTCGCTGTCGCTCGACATGCTGGCGGCTATGTCCTGGAGACGTTGGACGTTGTCCAGTAGCATGGCGCCAATTGATTGGTTTGATGACCTGGTCACAACCGGCGATTCTACCTCGGAATCCACCGATGTCGCTCGCCGTCTGTTCCTATTGGAATTCCTACTGGCTGTCCTGTTGGAATTCTCATAGGGTTTCCGGGTCTTATTGGAATTCGGTTTCGGGACTGCTCCGGTAGAGGTGGCCCCCTTGGGTGCAATCGCCGGCACTTCGTTGGCGGTTTGTCGTGCTGGTATTGGTGTCGGTGGTCGGATTGCTGTCCCTCCAGTTGGGGTGTTGGGCCTGCCCGATGGGGCAACGCCGTCCCCACTATCTTCTCATGTAGTCTTCCTTGTTACGTATATTTTTCCTTTTTGCATCCCTAAAGCAAGATAGCTCTTCATACACATCACCAAGTGTACGTTTTCGGCTTGGTGTACCTATTTGCACTATAATTAAACACAAAAATAAAACCACGATAATACCAATGCTAATTCCATGTTACCTTTTGGTGATTGACTAAATTCTTTTGAGGGTGCTGCTAATGCCACTATCATTGGAAATATAATTATGATCTGTATATAATAACTCCTCGGTGTTTGCCTCATATGCGGGTGTCTCTGTTATACAAATAAATAGTTAAAGATATAGATATATAGGGTATACACTACTGTAAAATCACTACCTTCAAAATATGATGCACTTGAGTCGTAAACATCCACCATTGGATCAAAATTTTGCTTCAATGAATCAAGTAACTTATCTTCTGCAGGTACAAGAAGAGGCACTTTCATCATACCACCATCTGTTTTATAAAGTTCTACCTAAAAACACCATGTTTGAATTATATAAGACTATTATTGAAAAGCAACTTACTTTTTCATCAGCACATTGACGTTTCAACTTCTTTTTAAGGTTGTCGTAGAAAGTTCGCAGCTGTTTCGTGGTTCGAATTACATTGATGTCCAGGCCATTAAATTCTTTTGCAATATCCCACGCGAATATTTTTTTGTTTATTGGATATGCCATCCGTCCTTTTAGTTTCTACAATATTCTTGTACTTGACGGAAATATTTATTAGGCCATTCTTTTCGGCTTCAGTATAATGAATACTTTTAACAAAATCCATTTTCTCTCTTATGTCTGAATTACACAAAGCACAACTAGAAACGGAAGTAAATACTCTGCATTGGAAATCTCAAAAACAGTTGTACCATTCATAATAATGAAGGGGCTCAATTAAAAACAGATGTTTTCTTAAATCTCACCTAAAATCACAAAAGGATTGACCTGGATACTTGGATTATACCTGCGTTTCTGCTCACTGGCAAAATATATTTATGCATAATCACGAAAATAGATTTCTATCCCTATGCGAAAGGTTCGAACTTATCTTGCAATTTAGACAATATGGGAATATACATTTATGTAAAGGGTTTTCCAATAAGAGGTGTTATTTTGATATTCAAAGAAAAATGCCGTTTTTTAATATAAATGTTCGGATGTTTATTTCATTATAAAGAGGAACGTATGCCGTTAATAGTGGAAAATAACATCAGACAAATGACCACCACGACCACGCCTACAGGACCATATCCTTTTCATGAAATTTTCCATAACCAAATCGCAAAGTGGCTGCCCTATGTTCTCGATAGCCTCACGAATTCCATCTTTGAGGTCTTGAATCGACGCTGGGCTGTTGGCGTAGACCTTCTCTTTCACGTGGCCCCAAAGGAAGAAGTCGCAAGGTGTTAAATCACAAGATCTCGGTGGCCAATTGTGATCACCTCTTCGAGAGATAACACGGTCCGGAAACTTTTCCCGTAAAAGATCAATGGTTTCGTTGCTTGTGTGGCACGTAGCGCCGTCTTGTTGAAAGTAAACGTTGTCCAGATCAATACCATCCAATTCCGGCCATAAAAAATCATTAATCATCTCTCGATAGCGCAATCCAGTCACCGTAACTGTTGCTCCAGCCTCATTTTCGAAAAAGTAAGGTCCAATGACTCCGCCGGACCATAAACCGCACCAAACAGTCACACGTTGAGGATAGAGAGGTTTTTCAACAATAACTCTTGGGTTTTCCGAGCCCCAGATGCGACAATTTTGCTTGTTGACGAAGCCACCGAGGTGGAAATGGGCCTCATCACTAAAGATGATTTTTCGACGGAATTCCGGATCATTTTCATGCATTTCAACGACCCAATCAGCAAAGACACGACGTTGTTGATGATCGGCCGGCTTGAGTTCTTGTGTTAACTGAACTTTATAAGCCTTAAGACCCAAATCTTTTTGCAAAATACGGTGTAATGACGTTTGTGGAATGCGTAATTCCAAAGAACGACGAGGAATGGACAAACCTGGGTTTTCTTCAACACTTTCGGCTACAGCAGCAATATTCTCGGCTGTTCTTGAGCGACGTGCACGGGTTTTATTCTTCACATCACTAAGTTGTCCCGACAGCTCGAATTTTTCCACCAATTTCTGTATTGCGGTCCGACAAGGTGCTTCACGACGACCCAAAAATGTTCGAGTTTTACGAACCGTCTGCCAAATTTTCACCATTTGTATAGTGAATTTTAATAATTTCAATGCGTTGTTGAAGCGTGTAACGCAGCATCTATTAATTCTCTCACATCATTCACAAACATCTTAACCTTAAACTCTAAAAAAGCGTGCATATGCCAACTTACTTGCTTATCTTCACTACGTTCAATTGCAACACAAAAAGAAATAAGCTGCTCGGGGAACAGCTCCACTAGGTCTTGACGTGTTAACTCGTCGATATCAGTCAAGCTAATGCGTATCATGAATAACGCACCGGGTTTTATACGCCTAACCGATGGGGCCACCGCCCGCGCATGCGCAGACATACTTAAAAAGAACTTAGAAACTAAAATAAAATCCTTATCCCGTACGCGCTGGGTAGGTGTTCTAGACCCAGCGCGCGAAAGCTGACGCAATAGTACAAAGTTCAGAACATATCACTATCACTCCAATTCATTATCTCATCAGGGTCAGGAATGGCAACTAATATCTCATCTGGTAAATCCGTCTCATCAAGTTCTAACATTAGCTGATCATACATTAAATTATTATCAAAAAAACTATTACGCAACCGCGCAGCTCTGCCGATAGCTTCACGTTCCCAATCAGGTAAATCAACTACTTCAACATCAGGTGTATCACGTCCAGGTGAGTTGGGCGGGGTCGGTGAAAATGCACGTGGGGGGTCGCCAATGCGAATCCACTCATACTCCTCATGCGAACTGACACTAGAGGTGTCGTCTGAAACATAACCAAAAGAACTCTCACTACCAATACCTATAGAATCCATACTTTCTACATCACAATCAGCCTCATTCACCAACCTGTTATACGCCTCCACATACTGCCGACATGGATCTCGGCCAAAAAAAGGGCGATTGACAACAGCCTCCGCATAGTCATGACGTTCATGCCCATTAAGATCCAAAACATGCATACGATCGCATAAATAAGCAAAAAAAGTACATAATTCGGGCCTATTATTCCTTGCCAGTTCATATAAATAACCAACTTTCGCAACAACCAAACCCCACTTTTCGAGAGTATATCTCCTATTAATAAACGACAGACATATCCGAAACTGCTCCAAAGTAAACTTAGTACGATTTTGATAAAATAAACACGCAAAAAACAAAACATCTCTGTTAGCAAAGTCACTATTGTAAATTTTACACCAAACTAAATCAGGCAACCCAACCATCCGCCTAAAGAACGGCCTATCTCTATCCCCTCCAGCGTCCACCTCGGTTAACAGCCGGAAAGACCCGATCGGCATCATCGGATTAAACTCCCACGGCATAGCAACAAACTTCCAGGGTTCATCACCTTGCTCCCATTCCCATTCTCCATTATCATTATATCTCAGACCACGCCTACCATCAAATAATATGAATCTATTACCCCCCTCTTCAACAACAGGCTGCTCTTCCCAATTAAGCTCGGGCATATTGATAACCTGGTCAATATCGGCTATAGCGCCAATATCATTTGGTCCCCCAATTATAGACACTGAAACAATTCATGTATCCCTTAGATTTCCACTGCATTTGAGGAGCGAATAGAAAGACAAGTAATATTAGTACATCATTTATTGTCCACAGTATACATCATTATTTACAGAAAATGTTTGATTAGATTTCAACCCCACAAAAGTCATCTTAGTATAAATCCTTATTCTAAAATTCAAATCATATATTAACTGGTTCGGTGATGATTGCTTATGCAAAGTATCATATGGTCGTATGGCGTAGTTTCTACTTGTCAAATGTCAAAAAATGACAGCTTCAAAAGTGACATCTACCGAAATAGCGGGCTATTCAAAATAACACCTCTTATTGGAGAACCCTTTATAAGTACGAAAAATACATTCCCATAGGGAAAAGGTTAAATTGATTCCAATTTGGTTATATATATATACCGTAAAATGGGGTGAATAGGATCAAATTTATACTTTAAGTCCCTGTAACAACCAAACTGGCTATTAAAATAAAACAACTTTTTGTATATCATATGAGCCCCTACTTGTACTGTTGAACCAAACAGTTAGATTGGCAATACCCTATATTTTAAAGACTGTTGACCCTATTGACCCCAATGTCAGTGTCGTAGGATCACTCCTTGTGCTGCTTTTTCGTCGAATATGGACGTACCGATATCTTTGTACTTTTCTTTTTCTTTAACTATTTTTCATACAGAGGATTCATTCATGCCTTTATCTTTGGCTATTTGTGCAAATGTGGCACCATCTTCAACTGTAAGCCACTAAGGCCGCACTACTACGGGACATGGTTGTATTTACCCTGCATTCCCGACTGCTTTACATTGAGTCATTGAGGGAATTAAATAAACTATTACCAACATGTAATTGATAACTCTCATGTCCCAGAAATGATATGTTATTTTTCTGCTTCTAATAACATGAGGAGTAAGTGCATTAATTAAGTAACGGGCGGCTTCTTTATTTAGCCGAAAATTACTCGTTGCTTAACGTTGGATTCCCCGTGTCCCTGAGAATTTGCCTTTCAATTCTCATATTTCTAGCGTTGTTTCTTTCATCGCCCCTTTGAGCTAATTCAACCGCTAGAAATTCCACATACAAAAGTGCCATTATACAATCTAACCAAACTTAATATATAATACAGGGTGGCCCAAAATTAACGAAGGGGTTTGAATTCGTTTTTATTTAAGACATAATTATTAAATTTTTTTTTTTTAATACAGTATATAAATGGGGAATATGTTTAGTTTAGTTATGAAAAATAATATCTCGCAAGTGGTGGCCATTTTCTGCTTCGCATATTCGTGCTCTTTCCAACACATTTTCCATAACCTTTCGCAAAACTTCAGGTGTTATGTTGTTTATTTCGTAGCGTATATTGCATTTTAATTGCTGGATGGTTCTAGGCTTATTAATGTAAACTTTTCCTTTCAAATAACCCCAAAGGAAACAGTCTGGAGAGGTTAAATCCTGTGAACGCGGAGGCCAATTAAAATCACTTGTACCCGAAATAATTCGTTCACCAAAGATGTCCCGTAAAAGAGCCATTGTGTCCCTTGCAGTGTGCGCTGTGGCTCCATCTTATTGGAACCATACTTGCGAATGGTTTTCCACGGCTGGCCTTAAAGAATTTTCCAATATTGTCCGATATCTGACACCATTGACGGAAACGGCGACCCCGTGTTCATTAAAAAAAAAAAGGACTAATTATCCTTTCCGATGAAACACCGCACCAAACCGTACACTTAGGTGGGTGTAATTCTCGCTGTTGAACTATTCTCGGATTTTCCGTAGCCCATATCCTGCAGTTTTGCTTATTAACGAACCCACTTAATTGGAAATGGGCTTCGTCGCTCATAATTAAATTATGAATAAAATTATGATTTTCTTCTGCTTTTTGCCGGAAAAAAACTGCATAATCAAGTCGTTGCTGGTAATCTGTCGGTTTCAATTCTTGGACAAGCTGAATCTTGTATGGAAACATTCCTATTGTATGCAAAATTCTCTGCAGCGACGTTCGTGAGAGGCCAAGTTGTGTCGAACGTCTCCTGGTTGATGTTTCTCCATCTTCTCGAACACATCGTTAGACAAAAATAAGTACCAAAATAGTAAATAACTTTTCTAGATTCTTACTTGCCAAAATCAACATAGTAACTCATTAAAATTAAATAACATGCAGCAGAAACAAAGCTTAAATTAAATGTTCGAAATATTCCCCTTCTTGTTCAACACAAACTTGCAATCGTGTTAAAAACGATTCATTAACATTCAGTAACATGTTGCGGTTTACTGTGTGGAATGGTTCATAAATACGATGTATCATGTCTGCTTTTGTAGTTGGTGGTTCTTGATAAACTAAATTTTTCACATATCCCCATAGGAAAAAATCTAGTTTTGTTAATTCTGGAGACCGTGGTAGCCACCTTACTGGACCTTCTCTGCCTATCCATCTATTCCCAAAATGTCTATCTAAATGTCTCCTAACTATTCTGCTATAATGGGCTGGAGCACCATCGTGTTGAAACCACATTCTTTGCCTTACATTGAGTGGAACATCTAATAAAATCGGTAACTGATTTTCCAAAAGATTCAAATAGGCCTCTCCGTCAACATTCCTTTCAAAGAAATATGGTCCAATCAAGTGAGTACCCACTATTCCTGCCCAAACATTTACAGACCATCGATGTTGGTGATCTCATGGTCTTATAAAATGGGGATTTGCTGTATCATAATAATGAAAGTTATGGCGGTTTACATGGCCGTTTTTGTGAAAAGTTGCCTCATCAGTAAATAAAATGTAGTTGAAAAAAGTATTTTTTTGGCGAAATCTGTCTAAAGCCCATTCTGCAAATTCCAACCGTTTCTGAAAAATATTGTGGTCAATTCGATCGAATGTTTTCCGCATATCCAATAACACGACGTCAACCTGGCCGCCGTCATCAATCACGTCAGAAATAAAGTCGGTAAAGTAACAAATTCGAAACGCCCGATCTACCACTAATAAACCCGTGCTGCGACTCGGAGAAATGAACTCTCATAGCACCGTATAGATGGTTGTATATTATCGATTTCAAAACTTTGATAAAATTGCATAGTATTGATATTGGCCTATAGTCGGAGACAAATGCCGTGTCGCCGCTCTTTGTCGGACTTCGATTTAAATTGTATTTTTGACATGTAATTAGATGCTCTTTCTAAAATAAGTTTTAGATTTTTATCGTGCTCGATTTCA
Organism: Cetonia aurata; assembly: GCA_949128085.1. NCBI lineage: Eukaryota > Metazoa > Arthropoda > Insecta > Coleoptera > Scarabaeidae > Cetonia > Cetonia aurata. The sequence continues at coordinate 14,869,853 of OX421889.1, forward strand.
TTTCATCCTGCAATAATCAAATCGTTAAAGTAAGTACCAACGCCATCGAGGTCTCTAAAAATTTCATAAATCTGTTTTTGAAATACCTCAGGGCTGAGAAGATACCAAAAGGTAAGCGGCAAAACAGATAAAGACCAAACGGCGTGCCAAACGTGCAAAAATCTGGACTGAGGTTTCGGATTCTCTTTTATTTCTTTACGATACCTACTAATTTCGTGGGGTCGACAATGTACGCTAATATTACTTCCAACTTTGCCATATTATCAATATTCTATTTCGCACAAGAAGACGTGTCTTCTATTTAAAATATTATATTATTGTCGTCATCTAGACACTATGTTTTTCTACTATTCGTAATATAAAGTATGTGGGAACACGATAATGACTCACAATCAGTCAATGTTGTAAATACAACTAGCTTGTTTGTAAGATAAGGACAGGTATATTGATATTCGATAGGGACAGGTTTACATGGAACGCTATAATTTTATGCCCGAGCAGAGCATTAGTTTGTAATTTCAAAGGAAAGCAAAGCGATATGAGCTGTATAGAGTCCCACTGCAGGACACTCTCTTTTCTCTTAAAAAAATCAATCTCTTTACCTACAATTCCATTATAAACTTTCTCGAAATGTTCTTTTAGTTTGCTCGGTTTCATGCTCTATTTTATTCTCCGTTGGCATCGTAGCCATATTGATTATTGCTTTAACATACTCTGAATTTATTGGAGTATCCTGTTTTGAGATTACTTCACCCAAGAATTTGACAGACTTTGAGGTAAATTGTATTTTTGACTTGTAATTGAATGCTCTTTCTAAAACAAGTTTTAGATTATTATCGTACTCGATTTCATTTGATCCTGTGATAATCAAATCGTCAAAGGAAATACTAACGCCCTCGAGGTCTTCAAAAATATATAATTCTGTTTTTGAAATACTTCAGGGGCTGAGGAGATACCAAAAGGTAAGCGGCAAAACTGATAAAGGCAAAACGGTGTGCCAAACGTGCAAAAATCTGAACTGAAGTTTAGGATTCTCCTCTATTTCCCTCCGATACCTACTAATTTCGTTGGATCGACAATATTACCTCCAACTTTGCCAATATTATCAAGATTGTATTTTGCACAACAAGACGGGTCTTCCATAAAAAATATCATATTATTGTCGCCATCTACGCATGTTGTACTCAAATGCGCTTCTCCACTATTCATAAAATGAAGTATGTAGGAAGCTATGATTTTAAATATCGGAAATACGTTCGGGTCACGATGATGCCCGAGCAGAGTTACAGAGCACCAGGTTGTAATACCAAAGGAAAGCAAAGCGATAACATCTGTACAGAATCCCACTGCAGAACACTCTCTTTTCTCTTAAAAAAAAATCAATCTCTTTACCTGCGAACTCGTTATGGAACTGGTTATGAACTTTCTCGAAATGTTCTTTTAGTTTGTTCGGTTTCATGCTCTATTATATTCTCCGTCGACATCGTAAGCATATTGAGTATTGCTTTAACATACTCTGAATTTATTTCAGTATCTTGTTTTGAGAATATTTGACCCAAGAATTTGACACACTTTGAATTAAATTGTATATTTGACTTGTAATTAGATGCTCTTTCTAAAACGCGTTTTAGATTATTATCGGGCTTGATTTCATTTGATCCTGTAATAATCAAATCGTCAAAGTAAATACCAACGAGCTCGAGGTCTCCTAAAATATCATGATTCTGTTTTTAAAATACCTGTGGCTGGCGATTATTACTTCCTTTGAAAAATACTTTAGCCAGCTCATAATTTGCTACTTATTCGTTGTTTGATAGAATGGCAGCTACCAACGTAGCAACTGCTACTTGCATTTAAATCTAAGATCAGGTTGTGCGGTCTGAGTGGGATGTGGTTCCCTCTGGATCGATTTTTCTGTCTTTGACATCTCCTAGACCCCTTCTCCTCTTTGACCTAGTGACAGAGAATTTATTGTTTAAAAATGGGCTATTCTATTAATAGTATTTTTGAAATACTTCTGGGGCTGAGGAGATACCAAAAGGTAAGCGGCAAAACTGATAAGGGCCAAACGGTGTGCCAAACGTGCAAAAATCTGAACTGAAGTTTAGGATTCTCCTCTATTTCCCTACGATACCTACTAATTTCGTTGGATCGACACTGTATGGTAATATTACTTTCAACTTTGCCAATATTATCAATACTGTATTTCGTACAAGAAGACAGGCCTTCTATCTAAAATATCATATTATTGTCGCCATCTAGGCACTATGTTTTTCTACTATTCATAAAATTAAGTATGTGGGAACACGATAACGACTCACAATCAGTAAATTCCCCTTGATGCTTTACAATGTTGTAAATACAACTAGCTTGTTTGTAAGATAAGGATAGGTGTATTGATATTTGATGGCGACAGGTTTACATGGGACGCTATGATTTTAAACATCGGAAATACGTTCGGCTCACGATGATTGTTGAGCAGACCTAAGAATTTGACGGACTTTGATTTAAATTACATGTTTGACATGTTATAATATCGTTGTAATAACTTGTGTGTTACGCGTAAAGTAGGGACACATAAACACCGGGAAACAATTAACAAACTACATTTATTTTACTCTCCTTTCGATACATTGTTTACTACGGCTCATTAACAGTTCTCAACTCTACTCTGATTTGCTGCAGACGCTTTATATACGCTGGTTTTTGCAAATGCAGCAACTCACGACCTGTATTACTTAATTATTTGTTCTTAACCTACTTACTTAATTACAAAACAAACCTACATTAATGCTATCATTAAACAATTAAAAATTAGGTGAGATTGTGCCATCACAATGTAATTAGATGCTCTTTCTAAAATAAATTTTAGATTTTTATCGTTCTCGATTTCATTTGATCCTGGAATAATCAAATCGTCAAAGTAAATACCAACGCCCTCGAGGTCTCCAAAAATATCTTGATTCTGTTTTTGAAATACTTCTGGCTGGCGATTATTATAGTCAAACCAAGCTACCGTGTCACTTCAAGCAGCACCGTCGCTTTGCGGAGTACACTCGAGAGAAATTTTTAGCGCGCTAGATTTAAATGCATTGTAAACTATGAAGCATGTATTTCGAATTTGAATAAGAGTTAAAATAATCTATAACAAAGATAAAATAATTAAAAAATATTTTTTAAAAATGTTTATAATGATTGAGAAAAAACAAAAAGAACTGCAATGGTTCTTTCTTTACATATTAATATTACATAATACATGTGTACATATTGCTGTGGAAAAAGGGGATGAAAAACTGTGCGTGAGTGCGTTGACCCCTTCGTCCAAGTCAGCTGTTTCGAGAAGATTTTTAAAAGACACTAAATTTTTCGTAAAAGTTAAGTTAGTATTAAGTTACTTTGAAACATGTTGAAAAATTCTTATTAATATCATTTTTAGTTTTGTTTTACAGCAATGTAATTTTCATTAAGCTCAGTTTGCTTGGTTTAAGTCATGTTACCGTGTAAGTTCGCCGCTGTTTGCGTGCGCTTCTTTTGTACCGGCGTTTGCTCGCTTGCGGGAAAGAGAAGAGATCAGTGTACAATTAGACTCTGCGAAGGTAAGATCATTTTTCCTGAGCGCTGTAAATGTATGTCGTTTGAAGACATTTTGGTTTCCGCGTGTCATTTGATTTTTACAAATCTAACCTTAGTAGAGGCATCTTACACTCAATTCAGTTAATTTTCTTTGTATAATATTTGGAATTCCAAATAGTTTGTTATAGCTGATTTAATTTTACTTTTTGAGAGTTCATTTTTTTTTTATTTGATATTTATTTAATTTTTGATTCATTCTTTTTCCTTTTCGATTAGATTTGATTGTAGTTCACTGTTTTGAAGGTATTTTTACCTTGCTTTGTAATTGCTGACTACATTTGAGCAGTTTTAAGTATTTAAAGTTAAAGACGTTCACCCGAGAACGCCATTTTGCGATTTACACGTGGTGTATAAAATTTTATATTTCTAAATTTTCTTAATCTTGTTATTTTCACGTTAAATATAGGGAGTTTTCTTTTAAGCCTGGATTTTAATTAATCTAAGGTTTTAAATTTCTTCCTATTTGTTTTTTTTAATTATTAAAGTTCTAATTAATTTCAAAATTCAAATTTTGTTGTTTTAATTTGTTTCCCCACATCGTGGTCAATTTACACCCACTTTCAGTTTCTTAAGGTTTACCTTCAGAAGGTGACCACTGGGATTTTGAATCCCATGCTCTTCAAGCAATTTTTACTCTATTTTAGAGTTGGCGCTCAACTTAATAATTAATTTCAGACATTTGGTCACAAGCATTAATTTAATTTTAAATAATTCACATTTTCATAATTATCACAGCAATATGTACATGAAATGTGCTCTACTTTTTCAAATATGTATGTTAGATTATATAAACTGTAGGTACATATTATAATTATAAATTATAATTCCTCATCAGAATCCAGCCAATCCACTTCGGAATCTGAACCATTTAAGGAGAGCTTGTCCTGGATTCGGCCGAAAATCAAGCAAAGTTTGAGAATTTTTTATGGAAAAATGAAAAGACATGAAGTTCTGCTTTTGATCTTTCATTCGTTATTCATTGACAATAACAGAATGATTTTTATTTTCGGCGGCTCGAAAATGGCGGATCTCGTCGGCCTCTGCGCGCGAAACATTGTCCTGCATTGTCAAGTGTAGGGCCGCTTGTAGTGAACTGAAATGAGAAATGGATAAAATTTATTAAAATTGATAAAATTTCCTATGGCTTATAGCTAATTTCAATAAATTTTGATGAAAAATTTTTTTTTTAAGGACGTTAAAGAAAATAAGTGAAATTTTTCTCTTTTTTTACCTGTAATTTCGTTTAAAAATTATAAATAAAGAATTTTTCATGTCAATGTTAGGTATAAGCCAGACAAAAAAGTATATACTTTCAAAAAATTTTTGAATCAAGGGAATCAGATCAATAGAACAAGACCTGTTTGTTGTTGACGTTAGAAGAGAAAATATGGTTTCGAGAAAAACGCGTTTAAAGTTTATAGAAAGTTTGCCTTGAGATTACTTTCTTGTTTCATGAGTTATGACGACCATCATCAGTTTTTATAGGTTCTTGGGGTCGCTGATTACGAATCTGAGGTCAAATTTACAAAATTCAAAATGGCGGATTAAAAAAATGTTGCATTTGCCAATTTCTAGTGGAATGTCTACTGAAAGGTTTTTGCGGTCACAGAATTTATCATTACTTTTTCCATATAAAAAAATACAACATGTAGTAATCTTTGGAACAAAATAACTTTTTGTTGTAAATTCTAAAGAAAATTTCAAATTATAGGTTTTTGCAATCGCGGAACGTGAATTTCTTGTCAATTTGTTGTCAAAACATCATACTCACATCAGTCGCTTATCCCGGGGCCATATAAAATTCCTTCTTCGATCTCGAAGTTCTGCTGGTTGGCCTGCTGGTGACCCTCTCGGCGTCGGCTGTGGCGGAGTATCGACAGGCCTCGGTGCCAACGCTCATTTCCATCGCGTCCATAATCCGCAGTAAAGTTGCTCTCCCCTCGTTGAACAGGCACGCAGCAATGAATGCAGATATTTCGATAACTTGCATTCCGCAGTGCAAGTGTTTTGGCGCCAATCTCCACACTGTTGCGTTGAAAGACTCGTTGGTGTTTTGCGTATTCGCTTCAACGCAACGTTTCGGCAGCTCCGGGGTAGAAAGGGCCTCGTAGATGGGCTTGATGGCTCCGGCAACATTATCGGCGAAAGGAGGGGGTGTTTGAAGTTCGCCAGTCTTCCTTCTCTCTCCGCAACTCGCCACTTGCACCAGCTGTCACTTCCTTCCGGGCATAAATGGTGTTTCGGATTTTTATCCGTTGAGCATTTGTGGAAATAAGTTGCCCAGATAGCATTGTTCATATCTTCAACGGAATTTGGGTTACGTCTAATCGCCAAGCCGTAATACAGGGTCAAGTCCGCTATAACTTTGTCTGTCAATTTACCAGACCCCTTTCCACCAAGCCCCTTTGTGTCCTTCTTTAACTTTCTAAGTCGACTTCCCATTCGTTTCTGGACGTGGCCCACGCATTCCTTCTTCGATACCGGGCAGTCTGCATATGGATTCAAGTCAACGAGAGCCTTGAAGGTTTTTGGGTCCCCGTCTCCGATGTAATTTTTGTACTTGACCCCGAGAAGATTTTCTGATCTCAGAAACATTTCCATGGAAACGTAATTTTTTTTTTTGTTTTTTAAATGGCAACCTAGCAATTTTTTTCCGGATTTTTGTTCCTCTTTTTTTCCTTGAAATGATCCGGTATTTTTTTTGTGTAGTTTGATAACAAAATTTTAGAGAAAATGGCCATTATTTTATTCAATCAAATAATCTTTAACTTAAATTAAATGTTCAAACTGAAGACCCTCTGCAGCTTGACAGTAACCTAATCTGTCATAAAAATTGCGTAATGAATTTTGCAGCCAATTAGGTGGTATTTGTGCGATTTCATGCCTTATTCTGGCTTCCAGATCTTCCAAATTTTGGGGTCTTTCTTTGTAAATTGTAGTTTTTAAATGACCCAAAAGGAAAAAATCTAAGGGGCTTAAATCGGGGGACCTAGTAGGCCATTCAATAGAACCCCGACGTCCTATCCAACGACGGGGAAAAATGTTATTCAGAAATTGGCGAACATCTACCCCATAATGGGGTGGAGCGCCGTCTTGTTGAAACCAAAATATCTCGGTTTGGCATTCCTTGTCGATCTGCATCCGGAAATAATTGTACAATATCGGGTATAATGTGATCACGCAATAGGAGTAGGTATCTATCTGCAGTTAAATTCCCATCAATAAAATATGGGCCTATTATGTGCTGCTCAATAATACCAGCCCATACATCAAGTTTTTGACGGTGCTGTGTATGGTGTTCCATCATCCAATGCGGATTCTCACTAGACCAGTATCGACAGTTGTGTCTGTTCACAAATCCATTTAGACAAAACGTGGCTTCATCAGAAAATAAAATGTTGTTTAGACAATTTGGATTATTATCAATCATTTCCATCATTGTTGCACAAAACTGCATTCTTCTGTCTGGGTCATCTTCGTTTAGCTCATGGAGAAGGTGTATCTTGTAGGGTTTGAGTTTGTTCTTTTTCAATATTCGAACAACCGACGATTGACTAATATCATTATTCAAAGCAAGTTGCGTGGTTGACGTAACTGGATTATCCATAACATTTAGTAATACATCAAGACCTTGATCATTATTTGTGGCTGATTTCGGACGTCCAGACTTTGGCATATCTTTTACATTTCCAGTTTCTCTAAATTTCCTAACCAATTTAGACACCGTGGATTGTACAATAGGATCTCTTCCAGGATGAATGTTGTTAAATAAATTACAAACAGCTTGGTGTGAACTTTGTCGATCTCCATAACCAACCATCATGAGGATTTCAATTCTTTCAGTTTCACAGAGTTTCACCATGTTTACAAATTAATAAAACTATCTGTAATAAAATTAATTTGTTAACTTATTGAAAGGTACGTCACAATGACATGAAAAAAGGGAACAGAGTCACGTTTCCATGGAAATGCGTTGACATAAAAAAAACAACTAGCAGGCTAAGAGATAAAGAATAATTAGTAAATAAATAAAATAATGGCCATTTTCTCCAAAATTTTGTTATCAAACTACACAAAAAAAATACCGGATCATTTCAAGAAAAAAAAGAGGAACAAAAATCAGCAAAAAATTGCTAGGTTGCCATTTAAAAAACAAAAAAAATTACGTTTCCATGGAAATGCGTTAACATAAAAAAACAACTAGTAGGCTAAGAGATAAAGAATAATTAGTACATACATGTTTTCACATTCACTTTACCTGTCGGAGGGGAAACTGTTGATGATGTACTTCCTATATCACTTGTAGGAAGCATGAGTGAAGTATGAGATATCGATGGAATGGGCACTGCACTATTATTATCTAAATGAGAAACATGTGTTCACAAAACTACATTAACAATATAAAATCTTCATTCATAAATAACTCATTGGTAAAAACAGAATTAAATAGTTGTTATTGTCTATAAAGACATCGAAAATATGATCTAATAATACCTGACGGTAAATGTCTACTGGGTATTGCTGTTCTAAGGATGGCGATCTATGCATTATTTCCTTTCTTCCGCAGGCTACTAGCCACCTTTGGAAGAGTTGTGGATATTTAGTAGGATTAGGATAATATTTTAGAAGTAAACGCTTCCCCCACTGCCTATCTTCCTGTAAAATTCTACAATACCACAATGAATAATTCCAGATACTATCAATTTTAGTGTAAACAGATATACAATGAATGGGGTCTGGTATTTCCGAACCAAGATTACCGTCAGATATCGGTTACTAGTTTGAGTTTATGACCTTATATAAAATGCGCTATACAGTTGAATTTGGTATTTCCAAAACTCAGGGGTAGCTTATTATATTTGATATTGACAAAAAAGATATGGAAAATCCCTTATAATATTATGAATATTCGAAATTTACTAAAATAAGAATACTTAAATGCTACGACATGCATGTATACTGTACATTAGCCACCTCATAATTTGCTACTTGTTCGTTCTTTGATAGAATGGCAGCTACCAACGTAGCAACTGCTACTTGCATTTAAATCTAGGATCAGGTTGTGCGGTCTGAGTGGGATGTGGTTCCCTCAGGATCGATTTTTCTGTCTGACATCTCCTAGACCTCTTCTCCTCTTTGACCTAGTGACAGAGAATTTATTGTTTAAAAACGGGCTACTCTATTAATAGTATTTTTTAAATACTTCTGGGGCTGAGGAGATACCAAAAGGTAAGCGGCAAAACTGATAAGGGCCAAACGGTGTGCCAAACGTGCAAAAATCTGAACTGAAGTTTAGAATTCTCCTCTATTTCCCTACGATACCTACTTATTTCGTTGAATCGACAATATTACTTCCAACTTTTCCAATATTATTAAGATTGTATTTTGCACAACAAGACGGGTCTTCCATAAAAAATATCATATTATTGTCGCCATCTACGCATGTTGTACTCAAATACGCTTCTCCACTATTCATAAAATGAAGTATGTAGAAAGCTATGATTTTAAATATCGGAAATACGTTCGGATCACGATGACGCCCGAGTAGAGTTACAGAGCACCAGGTTGTAATACCAAAGGAGAGCAAAGCGATAACATCTGTACAGAGTCCCACTGCAGAACATTCTCTTTTCTCTTACAAAAATCAATCTCTTTACCTGCGAACTCGTTATGGAACTGGTTATGAACTTTCTCGAAATGTTCTTTTAGTTTGTTCGGTTTCATGCTCTATTATATTCTCCGTCGACATCGTAAGCATATTGAGTATTGCTTTAACATATTCTGAATTTATTTCAGTATCTTGTTTTGAGAATATTTGACCTAAGAATTTGACACACTTTGAATTAAATTGTATATTTGACTTGTAATTAGATGCTCTTTCTAAAACGCGTTTTAGATTATTATCGGGCTTGATTTCATTTGATCCTGTAATAATCAAATCGTCAAAGTAAATACCAACGAGCTCCAGGTCTCCAAAAATATCTTGATTCTGTTTTTGAAATACCTCTGGCTGGCGATTATTACTTCCTTTGAAAAATACTTTAGCCAGCTCATAATTTGCTACTTGTTCGTTGTTTGATAGAATGGCAGCTACCAACGTAGCAACTGCTACTTGCATTTAAACCTAAGATTAGGTTGTGCGGTCTGAGTTGGATGTGGTTCCCTCTAGAAAGATTTTTCTGTCTTTTACATCTCCGGTACCACCTAGTGACAGAGAATTTCTTGTTAAAAAATGGGCTATCTTAGTAATAGTATTTTTTATTAATATAATAATAAAGAAAATAATATTTCAATGATTTTGTTCGGTTCATTCTCTAGTTCCCACAAATTACGTCAAAGTCTTGATGCAAGGAATGGTCCATTTAAAATCTGGCATGTTATAACAAACACGCTGTATAAAATATTTAGTAAAACCGGGTAGACATAAAAAACATTTATTGAACTTTTGAATATACTTATACCCTACAGCAAACTCCAGTAATTTAAAGAAATAATTCAAGAGCTATAAAATAATCGCACTTTTCTGTTAATTCCCATCAGCTTTTGTAAATGCATTTCGCTCATACTTCCGGATGCTTGTCTCCACTTTCTTCCAAATTGTTGGATGTCTGATACGTTAAATTGTGTGTTTTTCAATTTTCTTTTGATTTGTGCTCAATATCTTTCCACATGCCGCAACTCCGGGCAATTGGGGGGATTCATTTCCCTAGGGACAACTTGAATGTCCTTCTTTTCATAAAATTCTTTCATACCACGGCTGTAATGGCATGAAGCCAAGTCAGGCCAGAAGAAAGTAGAAATGGTATGGATTCTGGATTTTAGGTTGGGGAAGGTGGTTAACACGTGCACTTAGGCCACTCTTATCGGGCCCATTGTGCTACCTCCCCTAGGTGGCATCGCTCGCCCACAGCCTACTCGAGCCAGCCTACTCGAGCCAGCCCAAACTGAGCGTGAGCTCAAGCAGAGCAGCAGGCAAGGCGCCACCAAAATCGGCCATACTGGGCCAGTACTCCCCCAGTATGGAACCTCTAAGTTGGACAAGCGCTGGGCAATCACATAAAATGTGTTGCGGCGTCTCGTCTTCTTGGTAGCATGCCCGACACAGTGGGCTGGTAGCCAAACCCATGCGGTGCATGTGTTTGGTTAGCTTGCAGTGGCCGGTCAAAAAAAAGATTTTAAATTAGATTTTACCTGATGCATCTTCATAAATGCTGTCTTCCAAAAGGTTCCCTGTAAAAACATTAACGTTGTATAAATCCGCATGATATTAACGATCCGAGTTGATAAAACTTACTTTCATCATTCATTTTGAGTTTTATCAACCGCAGTTGGTGACTGCGTTTTATATATTTCCTTAATAAAATGTTATTCATTCTTAGAATACCATAATCCTTTAGTGCGTATATATGAACAAATTTGCTACACAGGACGAAGGATTAAATAATACGTACATATATATTTTTTAATTTATTTCAAGTTTTTCGTGCAATGTAACATTTCGGAAACAATAAAACAGAATTAGAAAAACATTATAATGCTTATAAATGTTTAAATATAATATGTATTGCAATAGCGAACAAGATTAATATACATACAGTAATTAAGCTATATAAGTACTACAGTAGTGATAGTCTGTGTAAAAGTGTTTAAAACACAGATTTTGTTTGCACCATGAACACCGCACAATAGCTGGTTTATTGCAAATACTACACAAGGGTGTACACTGCGCATCTTTGTTAAAACAAAACTCTACAGGATTTTTAAAGGGCCCAGGTCTTTCCTCAACGTATCCACTCTTATACCACGAGTACTTGAATACGTCGAAAAATCTTGGGGAAGAAAACTGATTATGGGTTAGGGATTGCAACTTAATAATATTATTTCTCTGATGTAAATCTATGTCGTAGTTCATAAGAATCACTATATCCGAAAAAGTTCTAACAAAATTATTCCACAGTCTAAAACCATATACATCTAGAGGTTGTACCATCGCTGTCGTTTTTTTTTTTTGTATATTTAATATGTTCAAAGTTTTGTCTTTTGGCACTAATTGCTGAAGTTCGGCAACACAATGCCCACTCCAAGAATCAATCAAAAGGACACTCTTTGGCCCGGTATTCGAGAGAAAAACATCCGTTAGCCAGGTTTTGAAATGATTTGAAGTGTGCTTACCAGATACCGAAGAAGAAATATACACATTTACAGGTCGAAACAATGACTGCGCAACTCGAGGCCCAAACGTATTCGTAGACTCCTTTAATACTAAAAATAGTGGTGAAAGTAAGCGTCCGTCTGCAGAAATGGCTGGCAAAATTGTGTAACTATGTGTTGTAGAGTGCAAGGATTGCACAATACCTTCAACGGTTTTCTCACCCTTCACAGCTAAAGTACGACCGGAATGTACTTCTAGATTAAATCCGCTCTCATCAGCGTTGTATACGTTGCTTCTGCCAATGTCAGTGATATAAGGTTTGACTTCATTAATAAAAGTATCGCTTACTAACCTTAGGTTTTCCATATCAGTACGCGTAGAACGAGTAATAAATTTTGTTATCTTACGTGATACTATTTTATGCACCTTCTTGAAGTGCCATATCCACCAATGTCCTGCTTTAAATGATTCGTGTCCAATTTCTTCTTTAGCTTCTAAAGCCCACCGTCGAAGATCCATGTCGTGAATTATTTTTCCATCCAAAATCCTATTTTCAAATTTTGTAAGAACGTATTCAGTAATAAACCGTAATTTATCCGTGTGGGTGCCGCCTCTATTAACACTTTCTTCCCATCTGCGCAACTGTCGTAGCGATTTTACTTTTTTGAATTTTTGGATGACACCTGCCAAAGTACGTGGCTTGGACTTACCACTTTTCCAGTAGTCGACAGCTCTAGTTTTGTAATCTAGGTCTATAACGCTACCCCCTTCTTCAGGAACACATGCAATATCTTCATAATTGTCTTCTTCGTCTTCTATTGTTTCTTCCACAAATTGCGCTTCGTGTGGTTCTGCTAATTCTTCAAACTCTAATCCCGTTACATCTTGAAAGGAGAACATGGCGTCTTGTTGAGCAGATACAATTATATTTTTCAGGGCATCATGCAACTCACTTTCTTGCGGTGTCAAAGGAATTGTTGCGATGTTAGTAACTTGAAACGTTGCAAGTAACATGTTTAACACATTTGCTATATCTACGACCGCCATTGTGCCAAACTATAGGTACTGACCTACACTGCACGAAAAACGACTTCTAATGTTCTCATTTGGAATACTCGTCTTATATACCTATTTCCTAAATGCAGACGTGACCACTTAAACGTTCGTGGTTAATTACTATGCATTCGGGGATTTATTTTAAGTATATAATAATATGATTAATCACCAGATCCCTTATCGCGTTAAATTTATAATGCAAATTACCAATTATATCTGAAGTGACTGAATAATTAATTAAAGTCACGTATGCGTAGATAAGTGCATATCAAATTTATCACAATAGACACGTACATATATTTATTTTGAGTTATTATTACTATTATTAATTTTCTAAACATACATCACCGTTTTCTATGTAAAAGCGATCTTTTTTTGATGAATAATGAATAAACTTATTATTAAAAAAATGCGGGGGTATGGAGTACTCCGTCCCCCGTTATTACCTTGAGACCATGTATTTTGCTGGAAATTATGTTAAGGATAAAAACTTATTTCTATTATACATAGTTCATTTGATTTATATCAATAGACGTTTATTAATTTTGAAGCTTTATTATTATTTTACTATTTTTACAATTATTAATTTTCTAAACTTGTTATACATCATCGTATTCTATGTAAAATCGGCCTTTTTTTGATGAATAAGAAAATAATACGTGTCTCTTATTTTAAGGTACTCTTTCGATCTGCTAAGTTTCATCGAAATCGGAGGGGGACACCCGCCGGTGTTCCCTTGTAAGTAAATACTAACGCCATTGAGGTATCCAAAAATTTCATAATTCTGTTTATGAAATACCACAGGGGCTGATGAGATACCAAAAGGTAAGCGGCAAAGCTGATAAAGGCCAAAAAAGCAATGTCTCTACCTGAGACTCATTACGAACATTCCCGAAATGTTCTTTTAGTTTGTTTGGTTTCATGCTCTATTATATTCTCCGTCGGCATCGCAAGCATATTGACTATTGCTTTAACATATTCTGAATGTATTTCAGTATCTTGTTTTGAGAATATTTGACCTAAGAATTTGACAAACTTTGACTTAAATTGTATTTTTGACTTGAAATTAGATGCTCTTTCTAAAACTAGTTTTAGATTATTCTCGTGCCCGATTTCATTTGAGCCTGCAATAATCAAATCGTCAAAGTAAATCTCAACGCCATCGAATTTCCAAAAATTTCGTAATTCTGTTTTTGAAATACCTTAGGGGCTGAGGATATACCAAAAAGTAAGCCGCAAAACTGATAGGGGCCAAATGTGCGAAAATCTGAGCTGAAATTTTGGATTTTCCTCTATTTTATTAGGATATCTACTAATTTCGTTGGATCGACAATGTATGGTAATGTTACTTCCAACTTTACAAATATTATCAATACTGTATTTCGCACAAGAAAACGGGTCTTCTCTTTAAAATATCATATTGTTGTCGCCATCTATCATTCTACTATTTATAAAATGTAGTATGTGGGAATACGATAACCACTCAGTCAATTCTTCTTAATGCTTTACAATGTTAAACAGCGAGCTCAGCTTTCTCCGTGAAAACGATATCGAGAGGGTTGCTACGTACCTCAGGGCGTGAGCAAAAATTTCATAAAACGTAGCTATTCCCGAGCATGAGACTATTAATGAAATCAAAAGAAAAAGGTAAAGTGACTGTTACTTTTAAAATTTTTAATTAATCAAAGCAAACAAAATATATAGGGTAAGATGGGGTAATTGGAAGGGTAAAATTAAAATTTTGTTATATTTTTTACAAATTTTTGTAAATATAAAAATTAGCCTAGGGTGTTGGTAGGTAACATAACTTTCAAAGTTAATACAAAGTTTAAGCGTAAAATAGTTGCTTGGAACACATTTAAAAAAAAAAATAATATTTAACACCCAATTCCCCCACATGGGGTAATTTAGAGGTATCGTTGTAAACCACTGTTCAGGCAATTTATTTTTATGAGGACAATTGGCAGGTATAGAATAAAACCAAAAATAAAGTTTCACGTAAACGAAATTTTATTTGGTAGGTATTAAAAAACAGCCGAAAATAAATATTTATTCTTAAAAATAGGTAACTTTCGCCATTTTGAAAATGTAGAAGTTTAAAATTCTCTTTACAAAATAAAATAACCCTGACTAATCAGTCTTATTCGTTACACAACGGGGAACGTAAGAATAAAATAAAAAGCTATTTGGACCAACCTAAACCTTTTTTTCAGTTTTTTAAAACTTTCATGTTATTAA
Organism: Cetonia aurata; assembly: GCA_949128085.1. Classification (NCBI taxonomy): domain Eukaryota; kingdom Metazoa; phylum Arthropoda; class Insecta; order Coleoptera; family Scarabaeidae; genus Cetonia; species Cetonia aurata. The sequence continues at coordinate 14,884,932 of OX421889.1, forward strand.
CACTATTTACGCCGTAAAGCCCATAGTTTTTGCACTTTCTGGTAGTCCTCAGTGGTTAAACCCAGGAACCTTTTACTAACAGAGACAGGGGTTCTGACCGTCGTTAAAATATCTGATATTGGGGTGTCAAATATGTCATTTTTACTGGGCCACACAAAATTATTGGGACCCTTGGGCTCCATGTATTTTAATTTTAAAATCTTGTTCTTATTTTTAATATCCAAAATATTTGCAACGTACCACCGATTTTCATACTCTGCCACAACATACCCTCCCAGCTCCAAATCACCCAAGTTTGTATTTTCTTCTCGAGTTTCTTCTTGATCTTCGTCAGAGAAGAGACTTATGTCATCAGAGGAATCGTGTAACGAAATTTCTTCACTTTCACTTGAGGATTCAACCTTTTTCATTGTTTTTTTGGCTCGTTTATTGATTACACTTAAATCATTAGTACTATTCTGAGGTTTCTTTATTCTTTTATTTTTTTTTGCCAAAATTTCATTTTCTTTTTCTTTCATCTGATCTAACACATCAGCTTCTGTTAAAACTTTATTATTAAAAGTCATTCTAACTTTTTTGTTATTCATAGAACGAGATTTTGGCGTAACAGTTTTTAATAGAACATCTCTAAATGTCGAAATGCAGTGTTCACCGAGCTTACCTTGTGTTGTTGCAGTCGTTAGCGTTGATGTGTCTAAAGAGCTATTTTCGTTATGTTCTACGTTTAATGTTGTAGAGGTAGTCGGCCTAATTTGGAGTTCAGTGTCTATTCGAGAAGTAGTTGGCTTATTTTGGAGTTCGTTGTCTGTTTGATCAGTAGTCGGCTTATTTCGGGGCTCATTGTCTATCATATTGTTATTAATTGGTTGATTACTGGGCTCGTCTGCTGTTACGTGTAAATCTATTAGTACATCTTGCTCTTGCATAGAGTCTAAAACTTTTCTTGGATTTAGTGGCCATATCCCAGCGGCTCTGAAACCAGCAATGATATTTTCCTTAGGAAAGCCACCTTCATCTCTTAATTCTTTCATTAAGGATGGAAATACCTCCTTTGTGATATTAGTGTTAGATTTCTTAAAATAATTCCTTTTGATCTTCATCCACACTTTTTTTGCTGGTCCAAAAACGGCAACATCAAGAGGTTGAAGGGTTTGGGATGAATGCGCTGGTAAAGTTAATATATGAATGTCGTTCTGCAAAGCCAAACTGCTTACAGCATATTGTATATGGCTTCCATGACCATCAAACAAAAGCAAAATAGGTTTCTTCCAATCGGTTGTCCATTTAATAAATTCTTCAAAATATTTTAAAAACGTTGATTTATCTTGCCATCCATTTTTGGACACCAAATACCCAGTGCCTTCAGGGCCTCCCAGGCACCACGAATTGTACAAATTTTTCTTGTTGTAAATTATTACTGGTGGAAAAATGAGACCATTTGCTGTTACTGTTTCTACAACTGTAAATGTGTCTTTTCCACTGCCTGGCTGCTTTTGAGATACACATTTCGTTCCCTTTCTGGCTATTACTGTTGTAGCAAGTGATGTATCATAGCCAGTTTCATCTAAGTTAATTATTTGTTCTGGAGAACTAATGTTAAGCTCTTTAATCTTTCTTTCTAGTAGTCCAAAGAATATGGAATAGTTCTCTTTCGTAGAGCAATTGCCTCGAGCTGCTTGTAACGCTTCTGCTTTTCGACTGACAAGATTGGGATGTCTCTTAAAAAATCCTCTTAGGAATTCTTCACCGGGTAAGGCGTCAGCCTTTTTTGAAAATGGATTTGTGATTTTCTTTAGCTTGCAGTACTCATGGACAGTATTTAAAATTTCTCCACGTGTAAGTGGATTATGAACGGAAGACAGCAATATTACGTTATCTGCCAAATCTTTTTCTATATCACTGGGAAGAAAACTACTTCTACCAGCTCCAACACGAGTTACAGGAGTCTTTCGTTTTATTCTGTTTCGAATAGTGGACTCTGGTACACCAAATTGTCTTGAAGCAGCATAAATACTTGTTCCGGTGCTTACTGCTTCCATAGCAGCAATTAAAACGTCTCTAGCATATTTCGGATTGGTTTTCTTAACATATTTTCGTGGCATATCGATCTGAAATAAAATATAAAGCATAAGTTAAATTCCGCCCATTTCCCCGATTCGGTACCTTCCAATTTCCCGGACGGGGGAATTGGGAGGTACTTTTTTATCTCTGTATTATTTCTTAAAACAATAAAAATTCAACAAAACTTTATAGACAGGCCCTTTATATAGGGTTTATGTATCACTAGAGCGTTTTAAAATAATTAACTTCCTTATATACTTACCGTTTTCACAAAAAAAACTGCCGCCCTTTAAACCTAATAACACACTTTATTGGAGGTTATAAACCATAGAAAAGATATACTATAGAAGATTCACTTAATACACAAACCTGATTTCATAAAAGACGACACCTATCGGATCTTTCGCAAAGCACGACTGCACCGGTACATTTAAAATTAAAAAAATAAATTAATAAAATTGATTTTAAGTTGAAGTTATTTCTATATTCAACCAAATTATTTAATAATCTACTTTATTATAAGAGTTTTGTGTCAAAATGATTGTTAACACAAAACTTAAATAACATGTTAGATTATTAAATAATTAGATTGAATATAGAAATAACTCCTATTACTAAAAAATGTGAGATATTCTATCACTTCAAATGCGTATTCATGTTTCATGGATTAATTTATCTTGCCATTTATAACTTGTTTTGAAAAATTAGTGATAAGGAATACCAAACTTATTAGTTAAATTAACTTTGTATAAAAAATATTCAATTCGTGTATCACCAATTTTACAAAACACATATAAGTACAAATAATAATAAAATGCAAAATCATGGTTACTGTAAATTTTGTTTATTTCTTTTTAATACTCTTTTGCAATACAAATCATGCGCTTGTTTATAATTGTTATCAACATAATTATTAATATTTAATTTTCCTTTTAAAACATTATTTAAGCAGTTGATGTAATTGAAACAGCATAGCATGGTAAACTTTTCGATGGTCGTTTGGCGTACATTTGAATTATGTCCACAATAAGTTTTGAAATTAAAATAAACATTATCGTCAACTATTCTAAGTAATTTTTGGTAACTATATTTCTGATAACATATAGTTGGATAATGTTTCTTAACTAAATCGTAGATATTAATTAACGAATCTAAATATTCGGGGGTACAATATTTTAATTTACTAGGAACATTTCTTCCATATTCTTTTTGAGATACTAAAGAGTGCCATTCACTTGAAACATTAGAGGCAATAATATTTCCCTTGCAAATGTCACATAGTTCTAATTGCTTAACATATTTGGTTATATATCCACCAACATAGCCAATCACAATTTTATCAAGACAACGAAGTTGTTTATTATGAGGTTGCACTTGTAGTGTTGGGCTTTCCTCATGAGGTGAAACATGAGGGATGGCTGGGGTAGAAATAAATACTCTTATGTTGCTGATAGCGTTACTACAGTTATCCTTCTGACAATTTGCCGATATAGAGTGAACACTCGCGATATTATTTAAAAGTAGTGTCCTAAATGAGTATTTAAAGTTTGTGGGTGTTGGGTTAATATTTCGATGCCCATGTTGTCGGACCTGTCCAAAGAAATTCTCCACAGCATCTTGATTCACGTCCCGGGGCTTAAAGAAAGAAGAATTGGACGCCTCTACTATTTTCAAAAGTTCCTCAAATCCGGTGATTGTGGTTATCCAATTATTTAAAGATGGAGGGACGACTTTCTCATTAGTACCTTCTTTTTGAAAATACATGCTTCTCAATTTTCTTTTTGCCTCAACCCAAAACTTCAGGTGATCTGAAGATGAGCTCACTGCGCACCGTAATTCTTTACCTCTTTGGGGATAAAGGGTACTTCCATTTACGGAATCAAATAAATCATCGAAAAATTTGCACATAATAGACGTGCTTTTGGCCTCAACCTGAAGATGTTGTCCTTCATCTCCTACAATACCTGTCAATACAAATTCCATATTAGTACATTTTCTGTTGATTATACCCAGTATAGTAAACTGACAATTGTCCAAGGTTAATTACTGAGAAACAGTGCAACTAAAAGTAGGAATTAGAAAAAAAAAACGTTATTAAATTTTGTGTAAATTATGAATGAATATTAAAAATAAACAACAAAACACAAGAAAATGAAACATCTCTAAGTTTTTCATCATCATTGCACATTAATTCTGAAGTATTTGTTGAAATTGTCATTAAATCTAAACTGTTTTGTAGTGTTATTGATGATAAGTGGTTTTGAGCTGTTTGCACTGTTAAGCTGCATATTAATTAATCAGGCCATGAATAACTGAGTGTCTACTGTACTTACACGGATGCGATTGCTTACCTGAACGAGCAAATAGACTGATAACCGCAGCTACTGAATGACTTAACACTTGTGCAGCATACGATACTTTCATTTTTTTTATTTTATTTTTTTCAACGTGAAATGTGGTGAGCTTCGGCATACTCCGAAGTTGGCCTGGAGAACTATCAATATTAAATGCGACTTCAATATCACTCCACCTAGCTATATGTTTTTCATTTCCTTCTTCCCAAACCAAATTTTTTGTCAATAAATTATTTCGTATTCCTTTGAGTAAATGAGGAGGATCATATATGTGGATTACATTTCTTCCGTTGACTTTGTAAAAACGATTATCTGCTTCAATGCCTTGGCGTCTGTTGTTCTCAGCTGTTATTCTTTTTAAATAACACTGGGGAACAGCTGTTTTGGTGCCGAGGGTTTTTGAACTGATTCTATATCAGTTTGATGTCCTGAATTCAAATATCGTATTAATTTTTCCCTATCAGCTCCAGTTTTTAAGATATACAATTTGAGAGAAATATGAGTTCTATGATTTCAACTTAAATCTCAAGTGTAATAAACATAAGTGGATTCGAATATTTTATTTTATTTATACCAAATACAATCTTAAGTCAAACTTACAAACAAAAAAAACATTAAAGAAATCAAATATAGTCACTCGACACTTCTAAAACTTCTTTTCCGCGACACTCTTGAATGTTTTTTCAAACAGTCCCTCTTTAAACTCCAGCAGTAATCTGCCATCATGTGGATGTCCCATCTTCCTTGGTAGCGGTCCTCCATAATTTTTATATCTTGGTGAAATCTTTCACCTTGTTCCTCACTCATGTTTCCTAAATTTTCTGGAAACCGGTCCAAGTGGCTGTCTAAATAGTGTACTTTTATACTCATATTGCACCCTAATGATTTAAAGCTGTTCAGCATCTTATTAACAATTTCAACATAGTTTTCAGCTTTATGTTTGCCTAGAAACTTTTCTACAACTGCAACAAATGATGTCCAAGCTTCTCGTTCAACTTCATTCATTGAATTTATGAAGGCAGGATCTTTAATTAATTGTCTTATTTGTGGGCCATCAAATATCCCTGCTTTGAGTTTTTCTTTGCTCAACTGAGGCATTTTTACCCCTATATATTTAAAACAAGGCCCATCCTTATCAAGAGCTTTTACAAATTGCTTCATTAAGCCCAACTTTATGTGTAACGGAGGAAGAATGATTTTTTCTATTTCAACCAAAGCGTCGTTAATGACATTCTTTTCCCCAACGTTCATGTTTTCTCTCAGAGGCCAATCTTTTGTAACCCAGTGGTGTGTTTTGTCCCTACTGTCCCAAAGGCACAAGAAACACGGATATTTTGTGTAACCACTTTGCTGCCCGAGAAGAAAGTTCACCATTTTTAAGTCTACACATATCAACCATTGATGTTCGTGATACTTTATCTTCTGCAAGACTAAAGCTATTGTGTTATATTCTTCTTTCAGTTTCGTTGAGTGAGCTATCGGTATTGAACCATATTTATTCCCATTATGTAGAAGGACACATTTTAAACTTCGCTTTGAACTGTCAATAAATAGGCGCCAATCATCTTCAATATACTCAGAAAGTCCCATTTCTTTCATGAGTCCCCTAATTTCGTGACAAAATACAAGATTGTCTTCTTGAGAAAAGAATGGTAGCAGATCTTTTTCTCTTGTACGGTAAAAGGTAATTTTGGTTCCTTGTTCCAGTAAATGTTTGTCGTTTAACCTAGAAGCCAGTACTTCAGCAGCTTTTTTCGATAAATAGAGATCCCTGGTGAGATCATTTAATTCGTTTTGATTGAAGCGTTGAGGAACTGAAGACGTCCACTCATCGTCACTGTTACTTTCATTAGCATCGGAAGAGCGATCAGAGGGACAATGTTCGTTATCAGAGATATCTGGTAGCTCATGAAATGTTGGAATCGGTATTTCATCTGAGTGCGGGATAGGGCGTATTGCCGAGTCTAAATTGGGATAGGTCCATTTATGGCGGTTATTTCGATTGATTCCATTAATATTTGCTAAACAGAAATAGCAATCATCGAAGTGGTTTTTTGGTTCTCTCCACACCATTGCTACGCCGAATTTCAAACATTTTCTTTTGCCGGTAGTCCACTGCCGTAATTGCTCTGTGCAAGTTTTACATACGAGATGCGGGGCCCACGTTTTGTCCTGATCACCAACCTTAACTCCAAAGTATGCCAAATATGCTTGCTTCACAAACTCAGTAATAGCTTGTCTGTTTTGTTGGAACATGTATTCTCCGCATATATAACAAAACACATCAGGTTGATTGACACAACTTCTTCTTGAACTGGACGCTGAACTCATTTTAATTCTGTTCAACACTATTTTCTTAACAGAAAATAACACGCCGAATTCGATCTACTCTCTTTAGCAAGACGGCACAAACTGACGAGACTTACCTGAGTTAGGGGTATAAAAGGGTCAGCTCAGGTACCTGGGCGGCAATGGTTCCACTATTTATAGATTTACCTGGAATTTACTCATTTACAGACTGACAATAACACAATTGCACCTACATTAATGATTATAAAATAATTTTAGAACTGTCAGAAACCAATAAACTGCATAGAAACCAGATGTGTAGATAAATTTATGTATCTAAAAAAGTAGAGCTGATAGAGAAAAACGGATTGCACCTATAGATTTAGCTTCCCAAATATAGTTAAAATCAAGTCTAAAATCTTAGGCACCAAAAAAAATTTTTTTTTTGTTCCCCTGTGTAATTTATAGCTGCCACATTGGTGGATCCTTGGTCAGAAACAGTGGCAACTACTTGAAGGCCACAATCTTCACACTTGCTTATTAACTGTTTTAATAATCGTACTAAATCCATTGATTTTATGGTACTTCTGCTAAATGTGTAACATAACGGCTGCTTGTATTTTCCAACAATCCCTTTAATAATAAATACTTCGGCATGGTCCGCAATAGCATTGCTTGTTCTGTGCCCCAAGTTTTCAAAACCACAAACTTCATTTGTACCCCTCTCTAATTGCAAATGTGGCTGGATACTCATTTCGTCGAACAACAGGGAACACAATCTCTCTTTCTGTGGCAAATGGTCCACACTCTTCTTGAAATTTTGAAAAATTAAATCATTAAGCCCTGGATTGATGGGTACCTTTTGAAGTAGTCTGTTTATGGTGCTGACTGAAGGCGTAGCAAAGATTTTGGAAAATAGACGATATCCACGGGGACTCTGTTTATGTAGGATTAAACCCAAAATCCCATCATTCAGTGAATATCGTCTTCCTGCAGGTTTTGAGTCTCCTAATTTAATTTGCCTCTTAATAAATTCCCTAACGGTGTTACGGAGTGGGGCAGTCAATTTATCAACCAATTCATCATTAGTCATGTTTTTTAATGTCTGGTATTTCTTTTTATAATGTGTTGACTTTCTTCGGTACATTGATGCAGTTGCTTTTAGTCGTTTGGCATGAGTATACAATTTCCTAGCTTTTCGGCCAAGCTCTCTAACTCTTGTTACTCCAGCAACACTTAACAACGCACCTTAAAACGAATACAAATACTACATGAGAGCTTCGTCTTTTTAAAGGGATTGTTCAAGTTGATTAGTATGTGAATGTATGTATATTTTTCTATTTTGAAATTTCTAGAAAAAGTACAATCAACCACTGTTCATTAAACAAAATACACTTACTAGAAGTAGAAGTACTGGGCTGCTCAACAGTGTGACCAGTTGGTGTAATGTTGCCTTTCTTAAGCAAAGACTCCTCACTGCTACCAGTTGGTGTTGTAACTAAAACAATAATATGCGATTTAAAATAGGAACATTAACACAATTTAAAACAAATTTACTAATTACCATGAACTTCTTGGGGCTCAGGATCAGTAGAAATCAATGTAGATATCTGCGATGATACTGGCAAATCTAAAATGTAATCAATGATAATAATAAAATTTCTAATCTAAAGTTAAATGTCACAGTTAGATATCGTTATTATTTGATTTCCATATGCTATATTCTATACATTATTCTTTCAAAAAATAATTATACATACCAACATGAGATTGTGGCTTTACAGCTGGTAAAAATAAGGTAGGAATTGCTGTCTGTTTCAGTCTATTGTATGATGCTACATCTTCTGCCTTGAAGTGAATATGACATACTCGGTATGAACGATATACTAAGCCGGGGTCTGATGATGTTATGTTGCTGTTTTTGCAAGCTATTGCCCAAGTATTGTAAAGGCCCATATTCTTCACTGGATTGGGAAAAGAATGCCTTGGTGCATCCTTATTGTCGCAACCCCTTACAGCACAATTTCTGTAGCGCACCATAGTGTACTAGTGGATGTAGTACAACTGCAATTATGTATGCATGATATTAGTATTGCCAAAACATTTTTGATAGTGTACTTACCTGTAACGCAATGAATGTACTGTCCTAGTAAATGTCTTTAAAACTATATGTACAACGTAAACTAATACAATAAAATCCAAACACCAAAATAAAATAGAATAAAACAAAATTCCAAAATCCAAATAAAAACTATAAAAATAAAAACACAAAAAAAAGAAAAATTCGCGAAACTGACAATGGAAAACGGGCTATAAACAACGATTCAGATGCTATCCACGTGTTGACAACCTGCACAGTAAACAACGTCAGTTGAAAATGGCGACACGGCGACACTTCAACGGAAACGTTTTCGCATGTGAAAACTTTATCGGTACAACAGTTATCTATAAATGACTGTATTTGCCATCTATTATATTTGTCGCAAAATACCATTATACCCGTCTTTGTCTAACAATTTATTACTGGTAGTTCACATATAAGTGAAATATACCCCTGTTATAAACCCAATATGACACTTAAGAATTGCCGTAAATTTAAATGTCAAAATTAAAAACGTGGCGACATCTATTACCGAAAGTAAATACAAAACCAATAAAATTTACAGAAAACCGTTCCAAAATAAGACATATTTTCACAAACATTTTTTTTTTTTAAGTTGACCGCCCAAATACCCCATACGCCCATTTCCCTCACCTTACCCTAACAGAAAGCAATGTACCAGGAGAGGTGGGGGAAGGGTTAAATAAAACACTAAATTTTATTTATTGGTCGGTGAAATCCACTGGATAGGGTGTTGCTGAGCTCGGGTTATACCTCCGCTGCCGATCTTATTTGGGGCGCCACTGGATTCGTTAAGGGCTTCCTACCTGTAGATATCGCCTGGGCGTGCTACAATCCAGAATAACAAATTGGGGAAAGAAGGGATGGTACTTGCTGTTACTTTTACTGACTGACGTTAGAAATTAAAAAGAAAACAATAGAAATATGTGTATATAATTTAGAGAAATTTATTAAATGTTAAATTTGAGATAATTACGGTATATTAACACAAGAACTGAGCAAGTTGTCTAAAAGTAAATATTTAAGTGAAAACTATATTAAAACAACAAGGTAACATTTTTTAAATTGGCGCACTTCTTAGTGTACTATAAAAAACGAACAAAATAACTACATACTCGATCTAGCATGCATTAATTTCACGAACTCCAATTTATCTGGTTTTCTAATAAAATATTACTTGAAACGCGATACAAATTTGCCACCGATGGCCTTGAATTAAACGATAAAAAGAGAAAGTGAAACAACAAAAAAACTAAATTAGAGTTCGTTACAAATATCTACATACAGAAAAGACAAATCTTAAATTAACTTACATATACATTAACACAAGACTGATCGGATGTGAAGAATTTTCTTGTGGAGGAGGAGGTTCTCGGGGTGGTTGACGTCAATCAGGGCCGGCGAAAAGAAATAAGCAACGTGATATCCGGGTTCAAACCCGCTTTTCTTCCATCGGAACTTCCAACAACACACAACAGCAAAACAGTGGAAGAAACTTTACTTTCCACGTTCCCAAATCAGCGTAAAGCTTGAGTAGAACTGAACGGGAGACGTAGAGAAAAATCGTTGATTTCTTAACTAATGGCGATCGACGTCTATCGATCTGATGTTAACTGAATGACGATCGGTGAATGATCAATGATTCCGCGCCAGAATTGCCGGTCCCTTAAATAACCTCGGTCGGTCACATGCACGTTCGGAATAACGTGATATCGAACGCCCAATCAGAGGGTGCATGGCATCTGAGTGCAAGCGAGCCATTGGTTGACGAAGACCACATGGTCGGCGTAGGAATATTCGACAGCAATTCTAGGAATCCGACATAAAACCTAATAACAATTATACACAGGGATCCAAAATAGCGGGTACAAATGAATAAGGTGTTTTTGAAGTGTAACAGGGTCTTCAAATGTTCTCTCATATCATGACATTTAATGTCGTTTATATGCGTAAAAACTCTTAGCTTGCGACGTAGTTGTTATTATTGAAATGCTGTTGCAGCAATTATAGTTCGCCTCACTTTCATAATTCTATAAATAATGATTTCAGTGTGATGGACAGAAAGTCACTATAATATAATTTTTATTTAAATGTCTAAAATCTTTCAGGACAGAAAGATCATGATGGCTCTTGACGATAAGAGATAATTCGCCTCATTTTCATAATTCTATAAATAATGATTTCAGTGTGATGGACAGAAAGTCACTATAATATAATTTTTATTTAAATGACTAAAATCTTTCAGGACAGAAAGATCATGATGGGCTCTTGATGATAAGAGGTAGTTCGCCTCATTTGCATAATTCTATAAATAATGATTTCAGTGTGATGGACAGAAAGTCACTATAATATAATTTTTATTTAAATGACTAAAATCTTTCAGGACAGAAAGATCATGATGGCTCTTGACGATAAGAGATAGTTCGCCTCATTTTCATAATTCTATAAATAATGATTTCAGTGTGATGGACAGAAAGTCACTATAATATAATTTTTATTTAAATGTCTAAAATCTTTCAGGACAGAAAGATCATGATGGCTCTTGACGATAAGAGATAGTTCGCCTCATTTTCATAATTCTATAAATAATGATTTCAGTGTGATGGACAGAAAGTCACTATAATATAATTTTTATTTAAATGACTGAAATCTTTCAGGACAGAAAGATCATGATGGGCTCTTGACGATAAGAGATAGTTCGCCTCATTTTCATAATTCTATAAATAATGATTTCAGTGTGATGGGCGCATCATTCCAGTGTCTAACTCTCCTTGATTCGTTCGATGTAATGATTTTGAAATTCTCCAATGACGTTAGAATCTAAAGTTTGGTTTTAAAGGTGTTCCAATAAACGGTGTTGTTGACTAGACTAGACCATGCAACATTTGTGCTAAGCATCCATACAATTATTTTTAAATATGAAACTTCTGCTTTTACGATTGTAACATTATGCTGTAAAGTTTACCCTTCTTGATATTACAGCTTGTGAATCCGTATGATGTCTTCAGGTGGTACGGAATAATCTAAGAGGCGAATCTTTAACAATTCTGTTTCGAATACTTCTTTGCACAATCCTTTTCGCGACAATACCCGATTCTCAAAAGATCCGTCAGCACACTTGGAAAAATCGATCGCTTCATTTATTTTACACAGCACCTTCATCATTCCCTTGATTTTATTAGGGGTGGTAGTAATGTAGATAGAACTTGCTCAAGAAGTCTAACAGTCTTTTATCCATTTTAAACCCTCCGTGGTTGAATATCTTATTATATCCTTCTAGATCATTTCCACCTCAAGCGTTTCGCCTTTGCTGGCAAATACGTTGCGAGTATTACTTCCTTTGAAAAATACTTTAGCCATCTCATAATTTGCTACTTGTTCGTTGTTTGATAGAATGGCAGCTACCAACGTAGCAATTGCGACTTGCATTTAAACCTAAGATTAGGTTGTGCGGTCTGAGTTGGATGTGGTTCCCTCTAGAAAGATTTTTCTGTCTTTTACATCTCCGGTACCACCTAGTGACAGAGAATTTCTTGTTAAAGAATGGGCTATCGTAGTAATAGTATTTTTTATTAATATAATAATAAAGAAAATAATATTTCAATGATTTTGTTCGGTTCATTCTCTAGTTCCCACAAATTACGTCAAAGTCTTGATGCAAGGAATGGTCCATTTAAAATCTGGCATGTTATAACAAACACGCTGTATAAAATATTTAGTAAAACCGGGTGGACATAAAAAACATTCATTGAACTTTTGAATATACTTATACCCTACAGCAAACTCCAGTAATTTAAAGAAATAATTCAAGAGCTATAAAATAATCGCACTTTTCTGTTAATTCCCATCAGCTTTTGTAAATGCATTTCGCTCATACTTCCGGATGCTTGTCTCCAATTTCTTCCAAATTGTTGGATGTCTGATACGTTAAATTGTGTGTTTTTCAATTTTCTTTTGATTTGTGCTCAATATCTTTCCACATGTCGCAACTCCGGGCAATTGGGGGGATTCATTTCCCTAGAGACAACTTGAATGTCCTTCTTTTCATAAAATTCTTTCATACCACGGCTGTAATGGCATGAAGCCAAGTCAGGCCAGAAGAAAGTAGAAATGGTATGGATTCTGGATTTTAGGTTGGGGAAGGTGGTTAACACGTGCACTTAGGCCACTCTTATTGGCCAATTAGCTTGTCGAAACGTATACACTTCATCAGAACCATAAATCTTCGCTGAGATAAGCTAGGAGGAAATAATTGGCACCCTAACCCGGACGAAAATTCGCTTAATTTTCTTCGCCTCCCATGCTGAGAACCGGCCAACTACAGCAAACCGATAAACGCCTTCATTTCCACTTTATTAGTAAGTACAACGTCGTATTTATTCTTGTATCTTGCTGCTATTTTTTGTATATACAAATTGGTATTTTCGACAACTGTGTCGAAAGTTTCTTCAAAAAAGAGCATCCAACACTGAATTGGCGTGTTTGCGTTTCTTGCATTGCACGAACACCAGGCATTTGGGTAACGATATGTTGCTGCCTTGTTTGAACTCGTTGGCCTGGGGCATACTATTTCCACATCGTAAAGTCTCGGTAGTCTAATTTCCCTTTTATAATCATCCACCCCGCCAAACAAAAGTAATAAAGTCACAAGTGGAAAACGTTACAAATGGAAAACACGGCTAACTTTCAGTTGCACTTTCAGTTGCACAAACGATAAACTATTTAGAGTAAGAAAGGTAAATTCCCTAAACTCGAGATAAAAGTTTGCTAACATGAACACGCAAAAACGATAAACAATTGAAATTTAGGGACTTACCCGTATGCAAAAGATACTGCGTGAATACTTAGAAAGCAGGGGAAGGCCCTAAGAATGTTTTATGCCTAAAAACGACATAAAATTAGTCCATATACGAAATACGAAAAAATAAATTGTAGGAAAAAAACTTACACGAATACACGGGTTGGGTCTGACAGGTCCAAAGTCCTTCTGGCAGCCAAACGACAGATTATAAAATTTCTTTATTAAAGTTAGGAAAGTTCCAAAGAGCTAAAGAAATTAAAAAAACTATTTTAAAAAATACAAAAAAAAAAAGATTTGCTTGGGCCTCACAGACCCAGCCCGTCAACCGGAGGGTTAGGGGTAAGGCGTTATTTATCACGTTGGTTGTGATGTACCGTCACGGGGAGTCGATCTTCGGTTTGTTCTAGAACCTTCTCAACTAGTGCGCAATTCGTGGTTCGAGTTTTGCGAAGATTTAATTTTTTGATACCCAAATTAGTTGTAACCAAATTGGTTCGTCCCGAAATAAGTTCGTTCCCGAATCAGTGGCTGAAAGGAAAAAAAAAAACAAATAGGATATCGAAAAAGTGATTTAAGCGAAATAGAAAAAAAAAGAACGATAATTACAATGATATAGAGGTATGAAAGATATTAAAATAATAAAAGATAGTAAAAGTACCTTAGATGGAATTAGGCAACGTGCGTGTTGCAAGTTTTGCGATGCGCTTTTATATCCGGAGACATCCGTAATAACAAAACGTTATTATATATTCGTAAACAACATCATCCCGAACATTTACTGAGCACAAAAAAAAAAAAATGAAAACGATCAAGACTTCAAGAGGAAAGATGAGTTATTTTTTAATTTCTGTACTAGAAAACAAATATTACTTCATTTAAAGAAATACTTACCAATTCTGTTTTCCTATTTTTAGACGCAACTTTCCATATCTCAAATTCACTAACAATCTTATATAAATTGCTACTTCCACTACGGAAAATAATCATATAAATTTATTTTTTGTTTTTAAGAAAATATGTGTATATATATATTTTTAAAGTTGTATATGTCCATAATTAGGTATGTAGGTAAATAAAAATCTTGGTTTGGCAGTGAGTACTTCCTAATTTATTTTCTATATGTACTGTGGAGCTACCGGTTTCGACTTATGTCTTCATCAGGCTATTGATGTTAAACAATTTATATATTAGAAGAGTTAAGTACATGAAAAGTGAAATCATTCAATTGAGGTTATGTAGACAGTTTAAGAAGCAATTTAAAGTTTAATGTATGATAATATGTTTATATTTACCTATACTGCCACAATAGTCAAAATTTTGAATATTTGTAAAACTACAATTGTTAGTGATGTAGAGGAAAATTATGATATATTCGGGTGCTGCAGGCGAACTTTCTCCGGCATCCCGACTTCACCACGATGTATTATACACTAGTTAAATAAATTCAATTCAATGACCATTGCGACAGCATAGGCAACTTATCTAGCGTAATTCTATTTTTAATTCTAATTTATTAAGTAAATTTGTGATATGTATATAATATGTAGCAATTAATTTTATGTATAGTTGTAATAGATAGAAGAAAGATATTATGTTGTTATGGTTTTAATATGTATATGGAGATAGCCCAGTGGTTTGTGCACTTGGTTATCAGTCGTAAGGTCCAGGGTTCAAATCTCACTCTGGTCAATTACGATAACCAGTATTCTCCGGGGTCGTAATGATGATTAGGAGGGAGATTTGGCTCTGCAGGGGTGCCTGATAAGCACAAGATGCTTAGGCAATCACAACCCCCCCCCCCTTCCCTTAAATAAATAAATAAATTATAAATGGAGATTTTATGTAGAGTGTGTATGTAAAAGCTATTGATTAGTATAAATAAAGAGTATGAATGATTATTATAATTATATTGATTGTATACGTTTATTAAGTTAGTTAGTGTTGAAAATTATTGTAAGTGGTTGTATTGTGAATGTTTATAGTAAGTATGTATATATGGGTTTGAATTTTAATTGTACTTGGTCGTTTAAACAATGAGTATTTTGTTTTTTGTGTTTGTGAATTTCATAAGCTTCTAATAATGTAAGTTTAAGACTTTTCTTTTGTTCGTGAAGGAGTTCTATTTTATTTGTATTAATTTGATGACCTGTGTTATGCATGTGCTTACCTACGTACGAGTTGATTTTATCTCTTTTATGTTCTTGAATACGTTGTTTAATTTTTCTACTAGTTTCTCCTATGTATACTGCATCACAGTCTTGACAGTGTACTTTATATACTCCACTTTTTTCTAAAGTGTCAATTTTGTCTTTGCCGTTCTGCAGTGCACTCAGGAGATTATTTGGTTGCGTAGGTATTAGTTGTATATCGTATTGTTTCAGAAGTTTAGCAACTTTATAGGTGATTGGTCCTTGAAAATTAATTATCCTATATGTATTTTGGTTGTGTTCTATTGATATATTAGATTGTATTTGTGTGTGTGGTTTGTTATTAATTTTTGAATAAATTTGTTCTATTTGTTCTGGATTAAAATCGTTGTTAATTGCTAATTGTTTTATTTTATTTAATTCTAATATTTTATCTTCTGGTGATAATGGAATGTTTATTAATCTATTAATGAAGTAGTTAAATGCTGACATTTTATATTTATGTGGATGATATGAATTTTGTGGAATAATGATATC
Organism: Cetonia aurata; assembly: GCA_949128085.1. Classification (NCBI taxonomy): domain Eukaryota; kingdom Metazoa; phylum Arthropoda; class Insecta; order Coleoptera; family Scarabaeidae; genus Cetonia; species Cetonia aurata. The sequence continues at coordinate 14,901,243 of OX421889.1, forward strand.
TGGTTGTGTAGGTTTCCTGTATATGTTGAATTGAAATGTGTTATTTATTTTTGTGATGTTCAGATCTAAAAAGTTTAAAGATTCATTATTTTCTATTTCTATAGTGAATTTAATGTTAGGATGAAATGAATTTATGTAGTTATGAAACTGATTTAAGGATTCTTTAGTTCCTCTCCATATACAGATTATGTCGTCAACATATCGTTTCCAGAGTTTTACATGTTTTGTTAATTCTATGTTGTTATTGAATATTTTATTTTCTAAGTGATCCATATAGATATTAGCCAGCAAACATGCGCTTGGTGCTCCCATGGGCAAGCCATCGGTCATTTTATATAATTGTCCATTGAATTTACATATATTTTGTGTCATGGTAAGTTGAAAGAGTTCTATTATATTGTCTAAGTAATTTTTTTTATATATTTTTCATCGTAAAATATTAAACTATTTCAATTGTAATCCTGTGTGTGTATACCGGGTTTTTAAAGAAACAATCAAAAATTCAATCAGTTCAATCTTACTTATATTTCAATTTTTATTGACAACGATTTTAAAAATTTCGACTTAAGTAACTTCAGGGACAGTTCTGGAAACTTTCAGTAATTTTCCAATTACTGTCACGCTCAAGAAACTGTAAGAAACATAACTGTTCTCTAAAACACTTAGTGTATACACCAGGTCTCAAAAAATATATAAAGTGGATTAATAACAGCAAGTGTATTGTAATTATTACATTATAATCGTATTAATATCTGTTAATAAGAATTTTGCACTTTTAAAAAATTATATTACTGTTTATTATATTAGTTATCACTGCAAACTTTATGTCAACATTCTACTTCACATTATCAAATGTATAAATTATCACTATCGCATAAAAGATGTAATATAATTGAAAAGTATAATTTCTAAAGTTAACAAAACAAACAAACAATACTTCAAAAAGGAAAATATCTTACTTTACTCTCATTCTATTTTAAATTGTATAAAATACATGACGCACATTTTTCAATTAAACTTACTAAATAATAACTTTCAAAAATATACTGTTCAATTATAAAAACAAGAAAAAAAATATGTGCTACAATATATGTATTCAACACACATTAATATATTGATATTGATATAACTCTCGAATTAAAATTTATATTTTATACTATGTAGTACAGTAATAGAATTAGAATTAAATTATTTAAATAATAAATTACATATTTCTGTTCACTATTATTACCTTTTTTTTTATTATTTATTGTTAATACGATATTTAACTATTTAATGAATAAATATTATACCAAATACTATGTCTCATTTAAAATATCTTTTCTTAAATATATATATCTCCATAAATATTATTAATTTATCGTTGTAGCATCCAATGAATCAAATATATGTTTTCATTATTTACAATGCATAATTTTTAAATTTCGGTGATTAATAATTACAAATAATACTCATTCAATATGTTAATACATTGAATGTCCGACCTTAAGGCCGGGAGGAAAATTCCCACCTCCAGCAGAAGGCACTGGGACTGGGACCGGGTTAGCCGACCCGCCGGAGGATCCCTTTAGACGTAGGGAATCGATACAAAGAACTCCACCAAGGGGTAGGTCCTTCTCGTGGACGGGAAGTATGGAAGAAAGCTCGACAACGCCGGGAGGAGCAGTCAAAAGGAGCAGAGAAGGCGACTCACCAGAGGAGCAAGGGAGGAAGAAGGAGATGCTAGACACGTCGTTCTTCAGTGAAGTAAACACGGCAGATATGAAGGCAGTCAGGAGTATGTTGGCCAAGGTAATAAGAAGGACCAGGGAGCTTAAAAAACTAGTCAATGAAAGCTCAAAGACCAAAGTTGAAATAAAACAGGTTGCCAGGGAAGTCGCCCACCTTACGGAACAACTTGACACTAAGGTCAAACAATATGAGAACACCCATACATGCGCACATAGGGAGAAGACTCCAAAAGACGTAAAGATCGCCGCCCCACATGACACTCCTCGTCACTCAATCAGTACACAGACTGATTGGGATGACGTAGAGAAAGAGAGAGAAAAAACTATAGAAGAGACCACAAAAGAAATTAAAGATGCTTTAAAAGCTGAAAAGAGTTTCCAAGGCATAGCTGGTATTCTGGATAGAGCATGGCCCGCGGCCCTATACAAGAAAACTGAAATAGAAGCAGCCGGTAAAGCAAAAAGGAATGCCGAAGATCTCGCTTTCCTGCTGGACCCAAAAGATTCTGATCCAAATACGGCCTTGGATTTATTAATGTCGACGCACCCAGATTTGGAGGAAATGGTCAAGAAAAATGAGGGTCAGCTGGATTATGCAATCAAAACTGTTGCTACAAGGACAAGAAATAGGGCAACAAACGAGACAACAACTGCGATCTACATCCTACCACTGACAATAGATCGAAATGAGGTAAATAGGGTGGAAGACATCTACAACATCCTAAATGAATTAAAGGACACTCTACATGTACACTGTACACACTCGATAAACCTAATACTAAGTGAGGGCCTTAATCCAGTATATGTGAGAAAGATCTGTGAATACATTTTCTCCGACACAGAGATTAGGATTGCCTTGACAATTCCCAAGGCTAAACAGAAGACATCAACTCCTAAGACAGAGAGGAACCAAAAAGAGAAGGTAATAGTGAAGCGAGGCAAGATGGAATATGCGGACCTACTAAAAACAGTAAAGGAGAACGTGGATATTGAAAAGGTTGGAGTCAGAATTAAGACTATCAAGAAATCCACGGCTGGTGACCTAATACTGGAAGTGGATGGAGATAGGCAGAAAGCAGGAGCTCTTAAGGAGGCAATCAGTAAGAAAACTCAACAAGAAGTGAGACTCATGAACAACTTGGTAACACTACATATCCTAGATATTGACGCAGCAACAACAAAGGATGAAGTTGAAAAAGCAGTGAAGAAGCTAGTTGACCTTCAGGAACCACAGTCCTTCACCGTTAAATCAATTAGACCCACTCGGGACGGTAACCAAATAGCCACCCTTCAAGTAAGTAAAATAAATGCCAGGAAGTTGATAAAGGTGGGAAGGATTAAAATTGGGTGGGTAAACTGCAGGGTTCGAGAGAGAATAACCATTCCCAGGTGTTTTAAATGCCTAGAGTTCGGACACAGGACCGATGGGTGTAAAGGAGAGGACAGGTCTAGGTTATGCCTGAACTGTAATAAACCTGGACACAAAGCCAAAGAGTGTAAGGATAACCAGCACTGTATGACCTGCGGGATAGAAGGCCACCGAGCAGACACAACAAAATGTCCCCGCTTTAGAGAGCTGTTGAGAGAACAGAGTAAGGGAAGAGGTCTTGGTGGAAAAAGGGAACCCAACAAAACCAATTAATAATGAATATCAAGGTCCTACAAGTAAACCTCGGTAGAGCCAAAATTGCACACGACATTCTCTACGCTAGCATGTGTGAAAAGATGATCGACATCGCTATTATTAGCGAACCTAATATAAGAATCTCGCAAGAAAAAGGTTTGTTAATAGACAAAAAGAAAAATATTGCAATCTACCTTAGAAACAAAGATATGGGTATACGAGGACACTCCGCAGGGGACGGATACCTGTGCATCCGGTGGGACAGCTGGTGCATATACGGATGCTATCTTTCTCCCAACATACCGTTGGAGGAATTTAAAAGATCTGTGAACACTCTAATGCAAGAGATTAAAAACACAAATCTCCATACAATCCTTGCCGGTGATTTCAACTCCAAGTCACCGATGTGGGCGTCACCTATCACAGACACTCGAGGGGAATATCTCATGGAATGGGCTGCAGAATTAAATCTAAACGTAATAAACGTAGGAGACACCCCCACATTTGAAAGAGGACACAGCAAATCCTTTATTGATATAACATGGGCATCGCATAATATGACGAAAAGGATACAGAACTGGATGGTCCTCCAGGAGGAAGTGCATACATACCACAATTATATCTACTTTGAAATTGCCCCAACGCAAAAGCTAAAACACAGGTTGGCAGGTGTGCGCCATATATTAAACAAAAAAAGATTCACCCAAAGGCTGAGACATTTCTTCCCAGACGGCATTACCGAATTATCACCAGCAAACTTCATTGACGCCATCACAAAGATAAATAGGGAGTGTACAATATCAGCCCCACAAGGAGCTAAAACCATGCCGTACTGGTGGAACGAAGAAATAAACGCCACGAGAAGAAACTGTCATCGCTTGCGCCGAAAATGGACCAGAAAAAATAAGTCCCAAGCAGACAGGAATACTCCCTCAGTTGAGAATATGGAGTACAAGAACGAGAGGAAAAAACTAAAAAACCTTATCCTGAACGCAAAATGTGAGCACTGGAAAGAACTTTTACTAGAGCTGGAAAGTAACATATGGGGAGACGGATTCCGGATAGCAATGCGGTATTTGGGTGCCTTACCCACTCCGTATAACCCGCCATTAGATCAGAAGGCAAGCATCATCAGGGCACTCTTCCCAATGAAATGCGACACGTTCGAGAGGCACTCTAGCAAGGAGAAATTAATTACACCTTTTAGAGAGGAAGAACTACTTGCAGCCATACAAAAGATGAAAGGAGGTAGAGCTCCAGGCCCAGATCATATTACGGCGGAAGCCATGAAAATCATATTCGAAGTGATTCCGGGTACCCTCCTAAGTGTTCTAAACCAACTACTAAGACAACAAGAGTTCCCTCTAAAATGGAAAGAATCTGCTGTGGTACTAATATGGAAAGGGAGATCTACAGGCTTACCTTCAGATTATCGACCGATCTGCCTATTAAGTATCATAGGAAAAATATATGAACGCATGCTTAAGAATAGACTGGAGGAGGAACTTGAACACAATGGTGGTCTCTCAGAAAAACAATTCGGGTTTAGAAAAGGGAAATCAACAGTGCATGCGATCCAAACAATTGTAGAAATAGCCAAAAAATCAAAAGAGAAATGGGTAGCGCTTATCACGTTGGACATTAGGAACGCGTTTAACTCGGCCTCATGGAGAATAACTCTTGAAGAACTGAAAAGAAGGAGGATTTCGCAGTATCGAATTAACGTCATCGAAGATTATTTTAGCGAAAGAAACATCATCATGAGTGGCAATGACAGGATGAAGGTGATGGCCGGAGTTCCGCAAGGCTCGGTATTGGGGCCGACACTTTGGAATGTCCTATACGATGGAATACTACACCTCAAACTAATCCGAGGCGCAACAGCAATAGCCTACGCGGATGATCTCGCTCTGGTAGTTGAAGCGGATAGCCCTAGAGACATCATCTTTAAAGTCGAGGACTCAATGGATAAGATAGAAGAATGGATGGTAGCAAAAGACCTGCAAATCGAACCAACAAAAACAGAGGCTATTATCTTGAAGGGGAGCTCTAAAGTGGAGTTAATTACCGTCTCCGTCTTGGGGTATCAGATACAACTAAAAGATCACCTAACTTACCTGGGGGTGATTTTAAATAGAAAGCTAACTTTCGCTCCACACGTGAAGCATGTAATCAGGAAGGCAGAAAATACTCTGACAGCTTTGCTAAAAATAATGCCGAATGTCGGCGGACCCAGCGGCAGAAAGCGGAATATCTTATACGGAGTTATCCAGAGCCAGATCTTGTATGCGGTGCCAGCCTGGTCAATAGCCCTAGAAACGAGAAAGAACAGAGATGCGTTAGACAAACTCCAGAGAAGGGTCCTCTTAAGGGTGATCTGCGGTTACAAAACGATTTCCGCAAGCGCGGCCCAAGCTATCGCGGGCATACCACCGATATCTCTCCTTGCGGAGGAACAGCGAAGGATTTTCTCGTCCACGGGTGCAGGCCCGACACAAAGATCGCAAGCAAGGGAAGAGACACTAAAAAGTTGGCAAAACATGTGGCTAGAGCGAGGACAAACAGCAGAGTGGACGAGGACTGTAATACCAGATATCAGAGATTGGGCAAAAAGTAAACATAGGACGACAAACTACTACCTAACACAATTCCTGTCGGGTCACGGACACTTTGGGACGTACAGAAAGAGATTCGGACTGGCACAGAGAGAAACGTGTTGGCACTGTGGGATCCTTGACTCACCGGAGCATGCTTTGCTGGAGTGTGACAAATGGGCAGAAGCAAGAATGGGACTAGAAAGCGGGATTGGTCAGAAGATCACCTCAGGCAATATAGTCAAGCTGATGTTAGCAAATGTAAAGAATTGGAATGAAGTATGCAAGTACATTACAATGGTAATGAAAGCTAGGGAGAGAGAGGAAAGAGCTAGGCAAATCCCAACCTAAATAGGAAGGCACTGTGACCCCATGCAGACGAACTGTTGAAAGAGTCTCCCTGTGTTCCTCTGACGGTACGCTGATCAGGCAGTTCCAGAGACATAGAGGTGAAGAACGGGGGGTTTTTAGTGGGTAGGACGGGCGAGAGTCCGAGGAGTCCCACACTACCACGGAACAGAGACGGCAGACGTGGTGTTCATGAAGAATTTTCCCCTCACAACAAAAAAAAAAAAAAATATGTTAATACATTAGGACAATAGTTATAGCTACTTATCTGTTTTAACACCACAATCCTTAGAACTTCCATAGCGAAAACATACTCAATAATTTATTCTTTCACTTATTTATAAATTAGTTAAATATGCTTACAAAAAAAAAACTATCAACAACTGAAAAAGATAAATAAAAAATTACAAAATGAAACAACCCTAAATGAACAAAATAACAAGCCAATAATATTGCAATATTCCAGCTGACAATAGACGCAAATTTACTTTCGAAAATTTGTTATTCATCCATATTGTAATTAAATAAAATTATAATTTATTGGTATACATGCAACAAATTTTTATGATTTTTCTTTAGTAATATTTGCTCAACTTTAATTTAGCGCAATTGGTTACATTTAGAAAGATCCGTAAATATAAGTTAATATGATAGAAAAAATATTTATTTATTTTAATAGAACTCGATTTTTTAATACACTTTCTTGAAACTCTTAACGCCTATTGACATAGACATTTTGAAGTTTTTGGTGCACATATCTGTTTACTTTACTTACGTATTACAATTAAAAAAAAAATTTATAAAACCAAATAATAATATCAACAATTTTAATCTGAAAATATAAAATAACAATTTCGATTAGAAAAAAAAAAACCAAAAACTACGTACATTTAACTTACAAACAAAAACATCCTGAGGCGGGATGCGACGCAATCTATTGTTTCAGATTAACGACGCACCCCGCCTTAAATACGTTGATTACCCGTTTTTTAACATTCGTTCTTCAGTGAATAAAAAAATAAATAAATATAAAAACCTGTTTTTAATTTAAATTAATGTCCAACTTACTTTATATTTCTTTTTTTTTTGAATGACTTCTTTCCTCCGGAGGTTCAACCTCCGGAGGTGCAACTTCCGGAGGTTGAACCTCCGGACCCTTCTCGGGTTCACTACTCAGCATTTCCACATCGTTCTAAAAATTTAAAATAAAAAATAACACATTTTTTTTGTATATATATATATATATTGCTATGGTATCGAATACCATACCTAACCTCAACAGTATACATCATACGTTTGTTATAAAATTATGGATCTATAATTGTATTTTTAATTTATGTATTTAACTACTTTGTAAACAAATTGTAAAAATTCAAACTAAACACTCACTATATCGTATATAATTTTAAAAGGGCACGTTTCCATGGATTTTTAGGTATAAAGTTCCTTCGCTGATCGTACGAACGTAGGTTCATTTAAGCTTTCGTATCGTTGGAAACGATTTTCTTTCATCGTTGCTGGGATTTATAATGCCAAGGAGATATGGACGAAGTGTTGTGTGTGTGTTGTGCAAAAATGATGGTATTCCATTAATTTCCAAGAATTGGGGGGCGTATTTTCTATTCCTGGAGCCAAAATCGAGGGACTTCGATTCGAGTCTTAGTAGCTGAGACATCGATAACGCAGATTTGGAGCTGAAAAGATTGTTGCAGAACTGGAATCAGTTTTTGGAATATAAGAAAGCAGTTTGTCGTACTCAAGTAAGCGTTTATATCATCTTTCGAACTATAACCGGTGTTCAGAACGTAAATAAATTCTGAGGTTAGAATGTTTGGATAACAGTGATTATTAGGGAGTTTTGATGTACAACAAACGTATGCTGTTGAAAAAGGTTACTGGCAATGCTTGAATTTATGACGGGAGTTTAGCGGCAGATTTGAATTCAATTTTGATATTTAAACAAGATATATTGAGTTTAGTTTGGATTAAGATTCAAGGAATCTTATTTTTGTATAATTTAAATAGTATTTGAACTTACTTATTTACCCTGAGAGAGAGAATATTCATCTTAATTGTTCATCACTTTTTATTAACTCGAAATAAACAGTTATGTATTAAAAATTGTTTTTATTTACTATAACATAATAACATCACAACTAAATAACTAGTATAGCACTTATTAAAGAAACAGAGAGTATAACACGTCAATTAAGTAATAATATACTTCTTTGTTTGGTGAACTACAGTCCGTCACGTCCCAAGTGTTACTGAAGATAATACACCCGATTGGTATGCTGTATACTCAAAACAGGTAGAGGGGAAGGTTTTCATTCACTTGTGTGCTATAGTGGCATCTATTTATTGAGGCACAGCTTATCTGTGAAGTAAATTTATCTTTAATAGAGGCCGCTACTTGTATGAATGTTAATAAAACAGTTTTGAATTAATTTAAAATCAATTTAATAAATTAAAATAAAATATCTACAAGTTTCGTAGCAATATATATATATATATATATATGTATATAGATATACGAATGAAAGTTGGAAAAAGTAAAAACTTCCTATTTACGACGATTTTGCTTCTATATATATACATATATGTTAAACAGGCGTCGACAACATCAGATAATGTATTACTTATAGTGAAACAAAAAAAAAATTTACGATTAGCGACGTTTCAATCAATCAACGTGATCTTTTTCAAGCTAGAAAAATACATACATCTCTTAAAAATAAGACAAACAAGAAACAAAGCAATTTATGTACTTTTCCAGCTTAAAAAAGATCAAATATATTGATCAAATCTCACTCCAAATATCGTCTTAATAATCGTAGCCCATCTGCCACATTAATTAGATACCTAACACTGTAAAACTAAATGTACAATTAATTTATAAAATGTCTTAAATCATGATATTACATTCATTTATAAAACCCATAAGTGATCTGTATAATTCCGTATTATTAGTTCTAAGAAGCAGAACTACGGATGTTGGTAACGGTACCTTGAGTGTTACTAGCTTCTCAAACAACCTTTTCCTTTCCCATTCGTAGTTACAACACGCCAAAACAAGGTGATCTAAATCAGCTACCTCATAACCACATGAGCAAGCTGGAGAATCAATTATGCCTAACTTATGTAAATGGCCCGGGAAATTACCATGTCCGAATTTCATTCTAGCGATAGTCGAATAGAAATATCGAGAGACCCCCACGTTATTGTGCCAACGAGAGTGATAAATCGTTGAATGAATTTTAGCGTACTGCGTAATTTGCTGATTGTATGACGATTGCCATCTGCGTTCCCATGTTTCTTCCAGAAAATATCTTTTAAGGTTGGATGTGATTTCTGTTTCATAGATGATTTCATCTATAATTTTATCGGAAGTTACTGACGTCTTAGCTAGTGCATCTACCTTCTCGTTGGGCAGGATCCCCGCATGACTTTTCACCCAAAACAATTTTAGGTGAACGTTCCGAGTTTTTAAATTAGCACATCTGGAGATTATGTCCAGCACAAGGGGGTGAATTTGTGTAAACCATTTCCGGTTTTTCAATGCATTAAGGACACTCTGGGAGTCTGACATAATCGCCACTTTGGAAAGGCCCATTTGTTTGGCATACTTAAGTGCTTCGACAATCGCCCTTGCCTCTGCTGAGAAGATGTTTAGCTTGTTACCTAACCTCCACGAATTTTCGACACTATTAGTTTCGTCAAAAATCGCACAGCCACAACACTTACAATCTCAAAAACTTTATCCGCCATTTTGTATATGTAAACAAATTTTGTTTTTCTAATAACTATTAATTTAAAAAAAAAACTACAAAACGACAAAATACCGGAGATCCTAAATTAAAAACGAAAAACGCCGAAAAGACAAAAAAAAAGCCGAAATAACAATCAATACTAATTTCAAATCAATAAAAAATTTGATATATACATAAGACTATTTAAATATTAAATATTATCATATACTCCACACACCATATACAATTTTGCCAAATCAAATCTCATTCCAAATATCGTTTTAATAATGATTATCAGTTCCAAACATTCAACATTATGACCCGCGATAAAGTAAAGTTAACGCAATTAGTTAGAGTAAGATTTGAATCCAAAACCACATAGATATCAGTAAAACAAATAATTTACATTTTGCGTTTATCGAAAATTAAAAATATTAAATTCAAAGATAATTTTATAATACTTACAAAATCTACATCTTTTTCCGCCATTACGCACAATAAAAAGAAAATTATATTTAAACAAATTTTGTTTTTTCTAATAACTATTGATTTAAAAACAAAAAAAAACTATAAAACACAAAAAACCCTACCCACTTGGCAAAATAACATGACTAAAACGCAGTGGCGTGACGTGGGTCCGACACTAGGGTAGGCGACGTTATACAGACATTTTGAAAAAAAACAGATTTTATTTTTAAAATTCATGCAACTGGTATTGTCGCGATTAAGGAAAGTAGCTTTTTTTTTTTTTTTTTTTTTTTTGCTTTCATGGGCAGGTTTAACCCCGTAAGGCAACTCGGCCTTGAGACCTATTGTGCCCCCATGATGTCTTAACCCTCTCGACCCGGTTGTAAACGAACAAACAAGTCCGCGAGTTGGTCGAGAGTTAATTTACTTATACTGGGTTCGTCCAAACGAGCGACCCCTAGACAGCTCCGTCTCTCCCTGTCCACTGCCGGGCAGTCGGCAAGGAGGTGCACAGGAGTTTCTTCTGCTCTCCCACAGTTTCTACACAGGGGAGAGTCCACTCGCCCCATTCGGTGCAAATGCTTATTTAATGAGCAGTGGCCGGTTAGGACTCCCGTAAGAAGTCTCAGTCTGGTCCTGCTCATAGAGACTGCCTTGCGGAGTCTTTCATCGCCCGGATAAAAACCGAGGATTTTACAGTGTCTCACGCCGACTAGTCCATTCCAATAGGAGCGGTGACTAGCAGCGAGTTGAGATCTGACAAAGGCTTTGATACCGCCATAGGAACTACCGCACGACGGTTCTGGACCAGTGAACGGTAGACCACTGGCGCCTCTAGCTAGTTTGTCAGCAATTTCGTTACCTCTAATCCCAGAGTGACTAGGCACCCATCTCAGCGTAATGCTATGATGCTCCGCCAATTCTTCAAGCTTCCTATGGCACTTCAGTACCACTTCGGAAGCAAATTTGACAGCCTGTAGTGCCCTGAGGGCAGCTTGGCTGTCGGAGAAAATTTCGACCGATCCATTCCCATGCGGGCAGTTTAAGATGCTCTCTGCACAGGTCTGGATGGCTATAACTTCAGCATGGAAGATGGAAGTGGAGCCCCCTAAGCTGATGGCTTCGCCATTCGGTTCTCCATCTCTCCAGATCCCAATGCCTGTGCCATTCGGCGTCTTCGAGGCATCCACAAACCAGCGATGCAAACATCGCCTCGGTCTGTGAATGTATGCTTTGGAGACTTCACTGTTGGAAATATCTACGGAGTATTTCCTAGTGAAGCTGAAGACAGGCGGAATCTTGTCCGCCCTAGTGGACAGAGGTACTGTCTGTTCGATGTAGTTGAAAATGCTAGTATGGTCTCCAGTTTTGCCAGAGAAGCCTTTACGCCCGCTACATTTTACTCTGTAAGCTGCAAGGGTAGCTTCTGACCGCAACACCAACTGAAGCGGAGGAAGCCCAAGAATGGTCTCCATGGCCGCAGTCGGCGTCGAGGACATGGCTCCCGTGATGCCTAAACAGGCAGTCCTTTGGACCTTGCTGAGCGCGTTTACCGCGCAGCCCAGACTAGCCTTATGCCACCAGACTAACGAGGCATAGGTTATGGAGGGTACAATGACCTTCGTGTACAGCCAGTGCACCATTGCCGGTTTTAGCCCCCACGTTTTACCAAACATTCCTCTACAGGCCCAAAAGGCCTTTGTGGCTTTGTTCGACACTTGTTCAAGGTGAGATTTGTACGTCAGTTTTGCGTCCAAAATAACACCTAGGTATTTAACCTCACTAGAGACCACTATCTTCGAGCCGAAGATGGCTGGGCACTGTAGTTTTGGAAGTTTCCTCCTCCAAGTAAACGGAACCATAGTCGTTTTCCGAGAGTTTACATTTAACCCTTCTTGTTGACACCATCTCTCTACCAGTTTGAGTGCGACTTGCATCCTCTCGGATACCACGCCCTCAAACTTTCCGCAGACCATGATGGTGATATCGTCTGCGTAGCCCTGCGCGTGGAAACCCGCCATCCGTAGGTCAGAAAGCAAGCCATCCACCACAAGGCACCATAGCAAGGGCGACAGCACTCCGCCCTGCGGGCAGCCAGCTGCCACAGTTGCCTTTACATTACAAAGGTTCTGCGAAACATTAACCATTCTTTCTCTTAGCATGGAGCCGATCCACCTCCTCACAGTTGGCTCGACTTTCCATTTTTGAAGCGCCCTTTCCATCGACCGAAAGGACGCCCTGTCGAAGGCGCCCTCGATGTCCAGAAAGGTAGCCAATGCAATTTCTTTGTTTCTAAAGGCTATTTCTGCTCGTCGAGCTAGCTCATGAATGGCCTGCTCACACGATCTTCCTGTTTGGTAGGCATACTGGTACTCGTGCAGAGGCAAACTTGCCAGAGCCGAATCCCTAAGATGTCTATCAATTATCTTCTCCAGGGTTTTGAGAAGAAATGAGGTGAGGCTGATGGGCCGGTACGACTTCGCTTCCGTGTAGGACAGTTTGCCCTGCTTCGGAATGAAGACCACCCTGGCCTCTCTCCAGCTGCTAGGTGTGTATCCCAGAGCTAAGGTTGCTCTTAGCAGGGTACATATAACTGGGGAAAGCGGTTCCAGGCCCTGTTGCAACAGGGCCGGGAAGATGCCATCACTACCGGCCGATTTAAAGGGTTTAAAGGATTCGATTGCCCATCGAATTTTGGGTACTTGAATAATTTTCCGCGCAAGAATCCAGTCCTCCCTCCGTGCTCTTAGGGCAGGTATCTGAGCTGACCTCAGTCCCGTACATTCCCCCCCGAACTGGGTTTGAACGACCCTGGAGCCCGGAAAGTGCACCTCCAAGAGATGCTTGAGGACTTGCTCTTCAGTCTCGGCTTTATCGCCATTGGGCTTACTGAGAGACCCAATCTTACAGGGCCCTTCCTTTGCAAGGACTTTTCGAATTCTGGAACATTCAGGGACACCCTCCAGTTCCTGGCAGAACTTTTTCCATGACTCTCTTTTTGCCTTTCTCAAGGCACAGTTGTACCTGGTCAGGGACGCTCTGTATTCATCCCATCGGCCAGATCTTTTAGCTTTGTTGTAAAGTTTTCTGGTGGCAGCCCTTAAGTCAGACAACTCCCTGGTCCACCAAGGTGTTGCCCGATTAGTTGTCTTAACCTTAATAGGGCAGCTTGCTTCGTAGGAAGTTTTGATGGCAGACTGTACTCCATCGGCTAACAACTCGATATCGACAGCAGTTTTGATTGTTTTGGGACAGTGTTCTAGTTCCGCAATCAGGCGCTCTCGGTAAGCGTCCCAATTGCAGTTCCTAGGGTTTCTATACGATATCTGACTTACCTGCGGTATATCAAAGTCGAATCTTACATACCTGTGGTCGGAGAGAGACGGCTCATCCGACACATGCCACTGTTTCACCCACTCTGCACAGCGCGGCGTGCAAAAGGTGATATCAATCACCTCCGCCCGGTTGGCCGTTACAAAAGTTGGCTTATTTCCGCGGTTAATGGTAACTAACCTATTTTCTGCGAAGTAGTTTAAGAGTGACTCACCTCGTTTGTTCAGTCCACTGCTGCCCCACACAAAATGGTGCGCGTTGGCATCGCATCCGATAAGGAGCTCCAGCTTTTTCGTTCCCGCGTAGGCCACCAGTGCTCTCACTTCCTGGGTTGGAGGTGGACCCTCTTGGTCGTACGGGAGGTAGGCTGATCCTAATAATAGGTCTCTAGCCCCCTTTACGTCCATCCATTGGATTTTTACGGTGGTCAGGTCCCTAGAACAGTGGTCGCTGATCAACAAGCAGTTTATGCTGTTTTTAACAAGCAGGCAGGCTCTGGGACCGGGGCCGGCACCGTGGGTCAGTGTCCACCCCCTGATCCCCAAGCCCCCCACTCTGCCCTTAGTGATCCAGGGCTCTTGTATAAGAACAATGTCAATGTTTTTACTTACCACAAAAGCTTGCAGGACGGCGGAAGCCGCTTTACAATGATGAAGATTAATCTGCAACAGTGTCAGGAATGTTAAGATTCCTGTCCTGCTGAGTCTTCATCATCCCTTGGTGGAGTACGCAGGAGGTCCACCAGGGTCGCGTCCAGGAGATCCGTAATGGTGCTAGCGGTTCCGGACGACTGCGGCGAACCCACAGCCAGCCCGGCCCCCCCGCCCCCACCCGGTCTCAGATTTGGCTGTTGAGATGGTCCCGCCTGGGCGGTATCCATCTCTTCAGCCTCTGTCTTCTCCTTTTTTCCCAGTAGACGAAACGCTACCGAGGAAAATTGGAGATGCAGTCTACAATTAAATGTATCCTGCAGTATTTTCCATGAACTCTCATCCATGGCGATGACCACCTGCTGGCCCTTAGGGTCAACCTTGGTGTTCACCACCCTCCAAGAGCCCATTTGGATTTTTTGATTCTGCACCTGAAGTCGGTGCAGAATCTTTGCTGGTTCCACAGGGGGGCCTGGGATCCATGTTAAGGCCCTGACCGGCTTAGGCAGGTCAGCTTCCTTAACCATTTTTAGCTTGGCGCCGTCCCAGGGAGTGCAGCCTTGGATGACCTCCGTGAGCCACGAGCAAGTGCCCGCGTCCACACAGCCAACCCTCAGCACACCCCCACGGTGTCGGACCTCGCTAAACTGAGGTTGCGGTCCTCCGATTGTCAGCTTGTCCATCTCCTGCAGTATGCAATTACGGATTAAATCCGCTTGCTCCTGGGAGATGGACCTCTCAGGATAATCATCAGGCACTATGGCCATCCGAATGTCCGAGAGTGCCTCCTTGAAGGACTTTTTGGTTGCAGGCTTCTCCGTTTTCTTACGTTTCGCGTCTTCTTTGGGGGTGCTCCCCTCAGAGAGGTTCCGCTTCACCCCTGAAGTCGCGACGTGGCTGGTGCCCGGTTGAGCAGACATTGCTTCCCCGGCAGCAGCCTTTACATTAATCGGTGTTGAGCCTCCAGGTTGAGCCAAAGCGGCTTCCCTTACGGCCCTACGCCTACGCCTTTCGGCGCCAGAAGGTTTGGACCTACGACGCGGATTCTCCTGTTTGGAGCCTCCGACGTTGTCGTCCGTAGTTGTACCTGGGTGTCTCTTTTCAGAGTCCCCAGGTTTTGGGTTTGGATTTTTTTTGTTTTCTTCTGGTCTCAACATGTTGATCCCACGAGTAAGGGGAAGAAAAGGTCGACCCAGCGCAGTGCCCCGGTGCGCGGGCAAGGCATTTATACAATGGGGTGCGCCCGGTGCCCCAAGGGTTGGCCGATAAGGACTGATCTTCTATTCAGCCACGCATCCTTTCGGCTCGGCCACAACCTTAGGATTTAGGTTTTTATTGAGGTTGTCTCCTCTCGGCCCGTGCAGTTAAGCCAAGGCCCCCATACCCCAAAGGACATGGTGTGACGGTCGCATGTTGTAAGCAAGGCAGACTCAGCGACCGGCGCCGTTTTTCCTGGTGCAGACCGTTTGCCACGACACGACAGCTCGGTCAGGAGATTGTTTTTCGACCTTTACTGGTCTAGACCGCAGTGTTCTGCTTGCACAGTGGTACCTCGAGTAGGGTGAGGTAAATTATACCCCGCACTGCGATCTACAGCAGGAAGAGGCTTTGCCTAAAAGGACTGAGTTGCGCTTAGCCTGCTGCTGGGTTCGCCCATATGATACCATACGGACTGGTCCCTCACCAGTAGCTTAAAACATTCAGAAAAAATTTCAGAGTAGTCATTTTCGACAAAAGCTTTCAATATTTGATCAATTTTCGAATTTCTGAATTGTGTATCGCTGTATATTACGCTCAACTCATTTATTAGCTTTTGTTTTTCAAAGACAATGCCAAATTTCCGTATTAATTTATTTATCAGATCATATGGAAAACTGATTGAATATTGCTCAAAGTTTGACGAATTTAGTACCGAGAAGAAGTCTAACTCTTTGAGATCTTGAAACCGAACATCCATTTGCATTACTATATTGTCAATAATTTCGAAGTATAGCACTTTATGAGAAACATTTTCCGGAACATCCATCATTCTAGCCCTTTTTGGTGGATGTATGCTTGGTTCAAAGCAAGACAATTTATCATGCGCAATTCTATATATATAGTTAAAGTGTTCTTCAGAACGTAACTTTTTTACCCGTTCTATTGCCATATCAATTTGATTGCGACAATAGTTAACATCTAAATATTTATGTTGTAAAATATTAAAAAGAATGTCAGTTATATTGAAAAGTTCATCAGGCAGTGGTTAAAAATGCGAATTCCAAATTATTAAAATTATTTAGATATCCTTGTGCGCCATTGACAGATTCGGAACTTGAAGATCTATCATTTACGATTTGAGAAAATACCTTTATTAAACCTTCCCACTGAGAATTTACTGCATGAATTACTTTAGATCGTGACCCCCAACGAACGTCACTGTGTTTTGGCATTCTTTTTCCTACTACAACATCTAAAATATGCGTTCGCTTAGCAGAATGCTTAAAAAATGCAGGAATAGATGTTATTGTGCTAAAAAATATTCGGCATTTGGTAATACATTTAGAACCGTTTTGCAATACTAAATTGAGACGATGTGCGCAACAATGCGTAAAAAGAGCGTTAGGTGCATCTGACTTAATTTTCATTTGTAGGCCATTTACAGCGCCAGCCATAACGCTAGCTCCATCATAGCACTGTGCTATCAACTTATTTTTATAATCAAATTGTTGAAGTGCGGTTGATACTACGCCATACAAAGCCTCTGCGGTTCTATCCTCACTTACATCAAAAAAACCCAGGAATCTCTCTTTTATATTACCATTTTTGTCCACAAACCTTATAGACAGAGTACATTGAGACTTCTCAGTGATATCGGTAGTATCATCTACTTGAATAGCAAAAAAATGACTATTTGTAATTTCTTCTCTAATATGATCTTGGACATAATCAGCAATACAATTTATTAAGTCATTTTGAATTAAGTTCGACAATCCGGAAAAAACACTTTCAATTTTTTTTAAATGAGCTTGTATTTCGCTGTCCCGTTGGATTAGAAGTTTAAAAAATTCACGAAAGTTACCTGTATTCGGGGAATATTTAGATTCATCGCGGCCTCTGAACGAGAGTTCTTGCTTTGCTAATAAAACCGTAACGTCGATTAAATAGGACAGTAAAACGCGATTTTTTCTAACATCTTCGTTATATAATTTAACTGACAAAGCCGCATGAGTACTTAGAGCATCTTCTATTGTTGTCGCATTTTTCTCAAGACGTTTTAAACACAAAAAATTGTTTAAATGTTCCTTTGAGGCATCATGTTTTTTAAGACTGGCCAATAGGTTCTTTAAGTCACAATAACCTTGGGTAATCCAAACGTTTTGCCTCTGACAAGTAGACATTAATAAACAAGGCCAACAAAATAATGATTTTTTAAAAATACTACCGCACAACCAAATATGTGTATGATACCAATGGATTTTAAACGAGCGACTAAATGACTGCCCTTGCTTTTTGTCGGTTGACATTAAATGAATATTTGGCATCGGTCGACCAGTTAATAAAATATCTGTTCGATCAGATTGATCCCGCCGTGAAAACGGTGTTTCTTGCAAACTACATACAATATCATGAGGTACATCCATCATTAAATTGCATAAAAAAGTATCGAACTAAAATAGGTTATAGGTTATATTTAATAGTAAGTAGCACTGTATTAACGCTGGAAAACAAATCGTAAAATACACCTACGAATGCTCCAAACAAACTGAATAGAAATAATAGATTTGCCTTCTTATATTCCGTTACATCCCCACCAAATTATTAGTGCCAGCGGCAAATGCCGAATCATCACGACTGCGTGAGGCGACCATCATCGTCGCCTATCGCATAGATATATGCATCAATTTAATCTTTACGCATGTGCTACTCGGCTAATAAATCAGAAAGAGATAGCTCTATAAAACGTAAGTATATTTTCTATGAATTTAAGGCGGTTGAAGTTATCGCCTATTCGATGGTATTAGAATGGTATTAGTGGTATTACGCTAGCGCTATAGCTATAGCGGTATGTATGTATATATATGATGTGTAATTAAGCACTCAAAGCAATATATGTTGTCTAAAGTAACTAAATTGTTGAGCTTTTTTGAAATGCAAGTTTTATAAAATCTATATGTGTTTATTATGTGAATATATGTCTATTAACTTAATATGTAGAAATTGCAGGGTAGGCGGCGCCTACCTTGCCTACCCTGAAAAACCGCCCCTGCTAAAACGTCGTCTAAATATTATTCTGTAACACGAAATGTTTCAAAAACATGTAGAATATATCGTTTAATGTCCGCCTCGGGGATATTACGAAATAACATATCTTGGTGATGTTAATGTGAGGTCTTGGAATAACATTACTTTAACATGACGATTAATGTTGCAAAATAGCTCGTCCGTAATATTTCTTATATATTAACAAAAAATGTTGATGCAATGTGGCAATGAAATGTTTCTATCAATATATCTACAGCAATATTTCTAGTATTTTTATTTTTAGGAATTCTTTACTCGCGAATTTATTCCTGTATTATTCAAGAAGCATGTTGTTGAGGTAATTTCATTTGCAGTTCATATTAATTAACATACAGCCGAATCTCTGTCCGGACCCTTGCTAAAATTTGATATTAATATAATTTCACGATAAGCTCAATAGATGCAATTATCGGGCTTATATGTTTATATGAACCTTTCTTCAAATTACCTCAAAAACATGCTCCTAACCCCAGACGAATATAGCGAGTAACAAACTTTTATAAATATTGAAAATAAAGACATTAGAAGTGTTATCTAAAGATACATTTACAAACACATTTAAATGTTCAGTTATATATTATATAGCTCCATTTAGAAACTTTAAATATTAATACTATAAAGAATACTAATTAAGTAATTTGAATATATTAAGTAAGTTAAATATATAAATAAACACGTTAAAAAGTAGTCTAACTATTGAATAATTTACCAATAAAAGACAATTTACAGAAGATACAAAAAAGAACATTTATTGATTTAAAATAAATAATATACATTATTTAACAAGTTTCAATTTAAATAAACTACATCATTACATTGAAACCAGAAGAACATAAATAAAGACTAAAATATTAAATAACTTGCAACACTAAGATAAACATCCCGAATGCATTTTATTCCCTTGGACACATCGCTGCTTTTCTATCAAACCTTAATTTTGCGTAGCGAAACCACTCCATTACAATTATTTCATATTCAGTATCCGTTAATACAATATTTCTTCTAATTCCCTCTAAAATTCACAAACCACACTTAACGTTTATCAAGAATAGAGATTAGGAGAACTATATATATTTTATTTATATGAAAATTGAGGAAGAGCTGCATATTTTAGATAGGTATGATACTGTTTATAATTTTAGGGCATATAATTATTGTAGATTTGGCATTAGATCAAATAACTAGAATGATGGAAACAATTTGCCTGCTTCAACCTACTTAATACAGAATAATAAAAATACCTTTGATACATTGCATTATTTTCAGTTCCTTCAACTTTAAATTATTTTTTTGTCCAGTCCATGAGCACTTCATAGCCAACATATCAGTAAAAATTTTCTCAAGTGATCTCCTAATACATAGTTTTTTATCCGTACCTCCAATTCGGGCGATAAAATAAGTAAATTCCATATAAAATTTTTCATCTTCTAGTTTCTTTTCAAATTCTGTTAAGTCAGTCTCAGTTTTAAGAGGTATATTTGCCTCAACCATACCAGTACTTGCTAAGGGGAGTCCAATATGGCGAGTAATAAAATTTTCTATTACTGTAAATCTATCATTTAGAATCTTAAGTTGTTGTAAAACGCCTAACATGTCTTTTGACCGCGGGTTGTCGGTAGCTATTTCTACAATAGAGGATAAGTAAGTATATATAACCTCAGTATATTAAAAATGAAGATTATTACTAGAATTATCAGGAGCTTCTATTTCACAATTTAAACTGCTTGCTTCCGCGGTGTTTTCGCCAACTTCAAGTTCACACGCTTCTATGGAATCATTCAAAATTCTTTGAGCATCCGTATTGCTATCACACACTAACGATTTTGTAGAGTCATCTTTACTCATAAATTCTGTAACAAACGATAATTTATTGCAAAAAGAGGATATAAATATGTAATTTTACTCTTACGTTGCATTAATTTTTTACGATTGCTGGTTGCCACATTTTCCATGTTTATTTTAAATTTTTTTGATATATTACGGCCATTTTGTGTGCCTTTTACAATATCTATTTGGTCACTTTCTGAACTGGTATTCGTATAAGTGGAATCCGATGAACTCTCATCGACAGAAGAAGGAAATAATACTGGTGGTGGAGTTATTGACTTATCATTACTAAATTTAATGGTTTTTCGTTTTCTTTTCCCTCTGCCTAATGCGGTTACCTCAGAATCGGATGTTTCTGCATACTGGATTTCTTTGTGTCTAGCAGCAGCCAGTGTTTCTAAGTGTTTAACTATCATTTTCACTATTCATGTACAACAAACAAATCGCTTACCATAACTTGATATTACTTCAGCGGCATAAGTTTTCCACATTAAGCTGGGTAATTTCTTCTTTTCCACATAACTGTTGTGAAATTTTGGGGGCCATTTACAAACAGTATCATCTCCCTCTTTGCATATCCATGAATTCGGAACAGTGGCAATGCTATATACACCAAATTTATCTGGTTCGGTAAATTTTATAACAACGTAATCCTGAAAACAAAATATTTTATTTACATATAGAAACCTTACCTTTCTTACAAGTACATATTTTTGACTTACAAATTTAACTCCCGTAGCTAGTTTTCAATTAATGATATTACATGATTTCTATACTTCATACATTTGAAGCGCAAGTTATCAATGGATATTCTTTCTAAGATATCCGAAGTAGAATCTGCCAGCATCCAATGAAATAACATGGAATTGCAAGGTCGGAAGAAGAAGGGTTTCATATTTAATAATTGCCTACATTCAATAATAAGCTTGTCGTCCATAGTAAATATGGTCTCTACCATAACATATCGATCATCGGTCAAAACGAAGTATCTATTTTTCTCTGATATACCAACTTTAAATTGTTGAAGTGCAACAGCAGTATAAAAAAATTTACCATTCTCGGCCTTTATATGTCCTATGAAACGTGGAAAGGTAGGTACGTCATTTACTTGGTAATTCTGTTTGCTTGTTATACGATTAACAAGTTGTTGCAATGGATTTTGAGAGGTTTTGAGCATTAGTTTTATAACATGGTTATAATTTTCGTATTTAAAAGCACTAAAACGATCTAATTCGCCGAATTTTAAAACGTCTTCATTTAAATGAATTAAATTATGGACGTTATGATTTACGTATTCATCACCATAAATGTAACCATACTTCTCAATAAAATATATTAAACATTGTCTGGCGAAATCGTTATACTCTCTACAAAGTTTGGGGGATATTAAAATCCTTATAGCGCAATATAAAGCCATAAAATGTCTATACATGTGTTTTGATAAAACCTTCTTTAAAACTACAGGAGTAAAAATTGTCTGAATTCAGTTGCCTTCCACCTATCGACATCTTCTAAACTACGAGGTAGACGAGAAAACTCACATGGTATTACGCTTCTAAATTCATTTAAAACAAGTGAAACTCGTTGCATATTACGATCTGAAAGCCTTACTGTCTTTTTCCCTTTTGACCAAAATTGCAGCATACGTTTCATAACACCAAGACACACCAGATGCATATAATCTAACGGTATCTGCGTAACAATGTTAAAATTTATCTCTGTTAAGGGTGTTGCATTTTTGTAGTAGTCATGTTCCTCATACTGTCTGCTTCTAAAAGCAGCATCTGTTCGTAGAGGTGAACTATGATTTAAATAACACATTCTATTATTAATGAAATCACCCTCCACGGTGCCTTTTGTACATCCAAAGTAGGAATTATGAGATTTCACACCCAAAAGAAATGCCTTAGCTGGGGCATCGCAAATTATTTTATCCAGAGAAAGAAATATCGTTTTATTATTAATTTCGATTCCGTTTATTTGAATAGCATGGTATTCATCGACAAACGGTCTTAAAAAAATATTTGGCCCTTTGGGTTTTGACGTACCGTGAAAAGCACCAATTATAAATGGTTTACTAAAATAATCACTTAATTCTATACAGCCTAATATTAACCAAAACTGACTTTTAGAGCATTTCGTTAATGGTAGACCATCACTATTAATCTCTAATTTAAAAACACCATTATTAATATTTTGGTTATGTAACACATTCTGCACTCCATTTGCTAATCCAAAGTGAACGTAATATCCGGCACCCATTACTTCAACCGAGAGATTATGTTTACTTCTCATTAATGTTCTGGAGTCCTTCGGCAATGAATTGAAACCCTCTTCTTTCAACAACAACAGCAATTCATCAATGCAGTTTCTAGTTACGTTATGTTTACACACCCATCTAGCTAGTTTAGTTCCAATATGCACAGAAGTACTATTTTTAGGAGGGTAGGTACAAACTGTGTTGACGGAATTAGGCATCTGAACTTTATGTGGTAGAAACATATCTGGCAAGCGAGTTTGTATGGTTTCTTCGTGAGATGGTAAACTCATTTGGTTGGGGTTGGGGAGTTTATATGGTGGAGATAATTCGCATGCAACAAGCCTTCTCATGTGTCGTCGACATATTTTACTGATGGACTTGCGTTTTCGATGTGTGTTCTTAAAAAGTAGGTGTCATTAGCATACTTATAAAACTTTTCTAATTACCTTATTTATGTAAATAACAAATTGCAGCTGCTATAAATTTAAGACATATGCTTGTATAGTAGAATAAGCAAAATAAACCCTGTTACACCCTGTGATGATGAATATAGAAAAATACCCTAGTATGAATTAGCTCGTACGACACGATGAATTTTAACGTACTTTTTTTTTTAAATTGAAATGTAGGTACATGAAGAACCTTATGGTTGCATACAAAATTTTCACCATAAATTTTAACGTACATTAAAATTTAGAACCTGTTCTATTTTTCTCATTAATTTTCGGCGCAATAGCCGTGTGCGAATACCTAAACATAAGTTCGAATTCTTGGTATACACACAGAAAAATGTTTTCTCAATGTAAGTGAGACTTACTTAATCTAAATAAACCGCACGTTTATATATACGCAAGAAAATATTTACTTCATAGCAGAAAATTATTTCCTTGATTTTTTTCTTTCATTCAAGAGGATGTGCGTTTATTTTAAGTGAATGCAGTTATTTTGTTGGAATGTTGGAATTGTTTCTTTCAAGTATGTATTTTTTTTTAAGTGGAGCTGCTGCGACACTTGGTACAATGTATTAACACTACTTGAAATAAATATTTATGTCCTTGAAGCCAGTAATTATATTCTTACATTAAGTAAGTGTATGTTTCTACATAAGTAGCATGTGATTTGAAATAAGCAATTGTTTACTATATTCAATAATTTCTTTACTTAGCTGAATATGTATGGATACTTACAGAAAGAAGACGAAATTCTTAGTATATATTACCGTAAAACGAGATTTACTTTGCACCATGATGGGTATCTTTGCACCACGGCTGTAAAAGTATTTTTTTTTATTTTACACTGACCTCTAGTTGACTTATTTGGGACTTCAAATTTTTCTGAGCATCAGAAGTATCAATTAAATCAACTAGCAGTTACTGTAAAATAAAGATATACATTTACAGCCGTAACGCAAAGTTACCCATTATGGTACAAAGTAACACCGTTTTACGGTATCGGCATTTGTTTCAAATAGAAGTGGTATGAAACAAAGTTTCATAACACTTCATACCACACAGTAGGTAGCTGATGGTAGTTAAAAAATTACTCACCTCATGCTTTCACATTCACATCTCAGTATATGTGGTTTTTCGACAGAGCATAAGTTCATTTGAAGTAAGGTTACGCTATTATACTAAAAGTATTTACACACTCATTTACTCCTTTTGTTTCTTATAAATGTTCACAAATTATTCTGGAACATTTACGTTGATGTTATATTTTACCTTGGCCGCGTAATAAGAAAAACTTTTTGCAAATAGAAAACATTTATTTAAACATTGAGCAACTAATTTAACACTAAACTTATTATTTAAACATTGAGCAACTAACTTAACACTAAACTTAGTACATTTAAGATAATAAACATACAACTAACGTACAGATCGTTCTAAGTTAAGTGCGCCCCCTTGCTGACTTCGTTATTATTGGAGCTACAAAGTCGGTTAAATTAGCAAACTAGTAGTATTTTCCTACTGATTAAAATGGTAACAACAGAAAATTAATTGAATGTCAACTTCTTTAGATATTCAAGAAAACAATGTTTTTTAATGAAACTCCTGTATATTTTACTGTGTTTCATTAAAAA
The DNA here is from genome assembly GCA_949128085.1 of Cetonia aurata. Taxonomy (NCBI): domain Eukaryota; kingdom Metazoa; phylum Arthropoda; class Insecta; order Coleoptera; family Scarabaeidae; genus Cetonia; species Cetonia aurata. Next base: position 14,926,193 of record OX421889.1, read on the forward strand.
TTTAATTGTAAAAAAAACGGTTTAATAAAACATTAAAAATAAAGAAGTTATTATGACATTTTATAGGTATTACTTCAGCACCTTAATTTAAGTAAAAATAAATCAACCTGGCTATGAAATAAAAATTCGGTTTGTTTATGTATCACCTGTCAGTAGTATCAATAAATGTTCTGAAATTGTGGCACTGCGTAAGCGTTAATTAAATTTTACTTAAACTAAGGTACTGAGTTAATATAAAATGTCATAATTTCTTTATTTTTAATTTTTTTGTAATGTTGTATTAACACTTTTGTTGTTCACAATTAAATTTTTAATCAAACTGCAGTAACATTTACAGGGTGTTCGATTAGAAAAATATTGTTTTCTTGAATATCTAATAAGTAGGAAAACTACTACTACATAATTTAACCGACTTCGTAGCTCCAATAATAACAAAGTTAGCAATGGTGCGCACTAACACCTGTATACATGCTTATAAGAGCCTGGATGGTGACACATATATGCCTGTACGTAATATGTGTTCTACAGTGGGTATTTGAACAGGTAAACTATCAAATGTTAAGTATCTTTTAGTATTAGATGATTGTATCAAGAATGCCCTACTAACTAACTGAATTGTATTTAATAAAGTACACAAAAAAATACAATTTTTAGTATCATCTGAATTTAAAAATATTGTATTAATTTTGTAAAACTGTAACATACCATTTAATACACCATCAGTAACTATTAGAGCTGTTATCCGGATCCGGATAATTTTGGATCCGGATAATTTACTATCCGGATATCCGGATCTAAGTGCTATCCGGATCCACTATCCGGATCTGCTATCCGAAACTTCGGATCCAGATCCGCTATCCAATACCTCAGATCCGGATCCGCTATGCGAAACCTCGGATCCGGATTCGCTATCCGATACCTCAGATCTGGATCCGCTATCCGAAGCCTCAGATCCGGATCCGCTATCCGAAACCTCGGATCCGGATCCGCTATCCGATACCTCAGAGCCGGATCCGCTATCCCAAGCCTCAGATCTGGATCCACTATCCGAAATCTCGGATCCGGATCCGCTATACAAATTATTATCGAACAACTGAATGGTAATTACTAATTACTTTAATAGTAATTAATTTAATGGTAATTACTTTATAGTAATTAATTTAATTGTAATTCCTACTTACCATTCAGTTGTTCGATAATAATTTGTATAGCGGATCCGGATCCGAGGTTTCGGATAGCGGATCCGGATCTGAGGCTTCGGATAGCGGATCCGGATCCGAGGTCTCGGATAGCGGATCCGGATTTGAGGCTTCGGATAGCGGATCCGGATCCGAGGTTTCGGATAGCAGATCCGGATCTGAGGTATCGGATAGCGGATCCGGATCCGAAGTTTCGGATAGCGGATCCGGATCCAAGGATTCGGATATCCGGATAGTTTTGGATCCGGATATCCGGATCTCAATTTTGTCGGATATCTGCAGCACTAGTAACTATACTATTAACATCAAAACGCACACCGTTTTTTTCATACCATTCAACAGTACAATAATTCTCTAGTAAATCTTTATTGTCAATGCTATTATGCAGTTTCTCATTAATCTTATATAATTCTCCATGATTTATGATATCCAATAAACCAGTGTTCGCAAAATACCTATAACAACATTTCAGTTGAATTTGAGTAGCGAGTGTTAGGGGTATGTTTCTACGACTTCTAGTGTTGTTAGCTATGTTTTTGAGTTCTTTATGCTTCCCTTCGAAACGCATATTAGATAAAACACCTAATGGCCCGATTAGTTCAATTACTCGAGGGTAGTGAACCATAAAATGGTGCTTCGGTTTTAAACTTTCACTGAAAAGATTAATATAATTAGAATTATGGGCTTCTACTAACTGCTGAAGTCGATTTATTTTACAAAGAGATATTTCTGATGCAAAAAGTATATCAACAACTTCCAACAGTATTAAATAAAGCTTCCAATAGTCATCATCTTCTGGTACTAAGTCACCTACAATAAAGTTAAGATTTCTAATAAAGGTTAACATTTCGCTTGCTGAACAGACAAGCATCTCATTATTCAGATTAGATTGTTTAATCATTGGTATAACGTTTTTTTGGTTATATTGATACGTATTATATTTTATCCTATGATTTAAATTTTCTAAAGAAAAGTACCCCCTTTCTAAAAGTTTCGACAAAATTTTAGCTAGATCATATCGAAGGACACCTTCTAGTAAATCATGCATTATATCAGAATATAAATTATCATAAACATGATAATAAGATAATGAATTAAAAACACACTTTTCCTTGATTCCAAAAAATTGCTGTTCTGCATGTACATCATATTCAATTCGTTTTCTCAATAAAGATTCATTCTCTTTGCACTGAGTGTTAAGATCCTCTTTTTTACCCATACAAAATCTACAACAATAATGTGATGAAAAGTTTTCTATTAAACCCAAAATAGAGTGTAATCCGAGATTATCACCTGTAACTAAAACTGTAGCAAAGTACACAGTACATATTCCTAAATCAGATGTATTAAGAGTGATACCGTTTTGTTCTAGTCTCTCCAATTCATTTATTAACGCACTAAAAGTAACTTTGTTACCGAATGTGTTTCTATCAACTGAATAAAAAATTTCTGCTACAAATATATTCTCTAAACGGCTACTAAATTCTGGGGGAATAATAGGGATCGAATAGTAAACTGCACCGATTTTTGTAAATGGGGCATGACATCCAATAGCGTTTCCGACTTGCAAGTCATCGAAATATATTATTAGTGGTAAAGTATTTTTGCTGTGAAATTTTGACTTCATTGATTTCCATAATTTACCCTGAATTATATTTTTTTTAATCTCACTATTATCATTATCTAAGGCAGTTTGATAACGAAGTATTTGTGCCAAGACGTTTGGTAATTCTAAAAATAATTTTAAATTTTTGCTAATAGGAATTAATGTTGCAGAGAGAGGTTTTAAAATAAGACTTTTACTTATACCTTTGTGGGATATATCATTACTTATCCCAAGTGTACATTGAACGGGACGTACAAACTTTTCGGATTTTTCAAAATGCATTAATCTTTTAAATTCTGTTTCGAACTGAGTGAAACAACCTTCAAAGGAATTCAATACGGTTTTTAGTAAATTTACCAATTCTTGGTTTTTAAATTTTTCTAATATTTCAAGCAATATCTGGAATATACCAGAAGAAAGAAACGCTTGCAGAAAACTAACAATTGACTGCACACAGGATATAGGGATTAACATATTACCATAAAGTTTAGTGATAAATGTCGTAACTGATAAATTTAAAATTTTATTAAATGTAACAATGTATTCATTTTTGTCAGCACAGAATTCAGCATTCGCGCATGAAATATTTGCACTTTCAGCACTGTCTTTAGTTGATAATGTATTTATTACATTTTTAACAGATTTCTTTTTAATATAATTTTCATTTAATAAACTATGCTGTGTATTTAAATGCTTTTTAAAGACCGAACGTTTATGAAAACGCCTGTGACAATTCAGAGGACATTCAAAGGTAACAGACTTGTGTACGTATTCTAAATGAAAGATTAGCTTCTCAGGGGTATTAAATGGTACATTACAACATTTGTACACCATTTTAAATACAAGAAAAAAGAACGATTTCAACAATTTTAAATTAAGTAAATAAATTATGGACGTGCATTACATAGGGATATGTCGTATCGGACTTTAAATTTGTTTTATATAAACAGTTTTGAAGCAGTGTCCAAATGTGTGCTGATTCAGAAGGGTAATTTATATGCAGTACATGAAAACATTTAAAACAAATGTCTAAGGCAATTTTCACAGACTTATAATGATATCTTACATTATCAATAATTACGTATACATTATTTATGGATGTGATACCTGGACCTTCATAAACTATGTAGGGTTGAACACTTTGTTGACGTATTTTTGCCTTATTTATTGTTTTTGCAATTATCTTCTATTTCACCAGGATTCTGAAAAAAGGCAATGGAAAGAATAATTTATGTTTATACATCAATAAAATTGTAGTGCTCTGAACAACTTTATTATTATTTTTAGAACACTTACCAGTGCATGCTGAATAAGTGAATCTATAGATTCTTGTACTGAAAATTTCCAGTGGCCTGACGATAAACGTTTCCGACCTCGACATGCAACTAAATGGGTCAAAATACTTAACTGGACTGCTACAGTGGTGTCTAGAAACAAAAACGTGCTCCCTAGAATTTGTACAAGTTATGTATTATGCTGGTCCTACTTTCGTCAATATTTTCATCTCCTAAGTAAGAACTGAGCTTATTTACAACTTCATTCTTTGGTACAGATGAGTATATTTTGTTAAAGAAGGATTCCCATCCACCAATTAAATTCAAGTTTTTTCCAGGAAATAAAACATCGAAATCAGAATTAATCTGGAAATTAATATGAATACACATCCTTTTTATATGCAAGTATGCGTAATATTCTTACAAGACTATTAGCTCTTTTGTCACGTAATGACGGCCAATTTCTTAAAAATTCCTCTACACGATGAGATGCGTCGTTTCTACGTAACGGAAATGTTAACTTCCACTTCTCGACCACATCTTCCCATGGTTCACACCATGTTTGTAGCCATGTTCGGGCAGTAATAAGTTCTGTATCTAAAATTTAGAAAATATATGGTAAAAGAGCAAAGATTTTTATATAATTTCTTCAAAAATAGTTACTGTATTCTACTAAACTAATAGTAGTTTATGTGACTAGTATATAAAGACCTTTTATGTACGAGTTACATACATTATTTTATATTAGGCAGCTTTTTTGTAATTAATAAATAAATAATTACGGCGATTACTATCTGACAGACAGTAGATCACTACATTGACAGACAGTAGTTATGTTGACAGTTGTTTAAGCAATTTATATATGACACTCACATTAGAGTCAATTTTTCAGTTTTTGAAGTACTAGTCCGATAAAATGCTACTTTATGGACGCTAATCTAGTTCATAAAACAAGCAACTATGATGTAGTCGAACATAAAACTATTTAAATAAATAGATATTATATTTGAAATACAATATAGTATATTAAATTACAAGTGAATAATAGCGTCTTTAAAACACGCGTGAGTTTCATCTTGAAATAGAACAAGTGTTTTAAAAACGTGTTATTCACGAGTAATTTACGACATTCTTTTCTATTGGTGCACTTTAAAATCATATTGTTTGCAAATTTGTAAATAATTGGATACTGACATTAAAGATTGTTCTGTAAGATCAATTCTAAAAAAGCTGATATTCCTATTTGGATTGGCTGTTGCCTTAGCAACTTTAAAAAACGCGTGTTTTAAAGGCCTTATTACGCACGCTGGGACGTGTTTTAAAGAAGCACTATGATGCACCAATAAATAAAATATCATAAAGTACTCGTGAATAACACGTCTTTAAAACACCCGTTCTATTTCAAGCACTCCGGCTGCGCCGTCGCGCTTGAAAACTCACTCGTGTTTTAAAGACGCAATTATTCACTTGTACTTTAATATACTATTTTTTACCACCATAAAATAAATCGTACCTTCGTAAGTCGTTTCTTCTAAAACTGCGATGTCTTTTGTATGATTTTTAGGTGTCCTCCCTAAATATAATAAGTTTTTTATTTTGTCAACTAGCTTGCCGCGCGCAAGAATGTGTTTTCCTGTTGGACTTTCGCGCTTCCTAACTGCAGGAACGTAATAGGTTAAACTATTTTCTGTAGGAAACAGACCTATTATTTTGGAAGTCAAAATGTTATAATCTTCGTGCCTTATGGAACTACAAAAAACGTAACTTTTCAGTGTAATATACATATACACACGATAGAAATATATAACTAACCCGCTCACTATCTTACAGTAAATGTGTTTACATATTACGTCTGCTAATCTGTTTCTTCTTGTATTATCTAATATGTTAAATGATTGGTAATAATTTAAAACACTTTTCCCAGTGGGACTTGTTTCGAGTAGGGTTTTTAAGTCGAATTCGAAATGCTGAACACTTTGAGTCGCAGCGACAATATCTTTTAAAGGGGGTCCCTAAAACGTAAATAAAAATAATTCTCAATGAACACGTTTGTACTAAACATAAAAAGTAATTAAAAATTGTAACCATTCTTATGCTGAATGTAGCATATTGCAATAAAGCCTTGAATAGAAAAGCCATATTAAAGTTTCAAAATGGCCATGTCAGAAAAAGGACAATTCTAAGCTTTAATGCACGATAATAGATTTACGTACTTCAAAATGCTTCTCATTACTTGAATTATCTCCAATTGTCAGGGTTGAATTATCTGAGGCTCTATCTACATCAATTTCATCCAAGCTCTCAACCAATACTTGTAAAATTACACCATTTCCATTTATTTTGATGTATTCTATTAAAAAATCATTAAAAATTACTGCACCATCCGTATCAGTAAAAGTAATATCTTTTTCTGCCGTTATGTTCAATTGACTTCGAACTGTAAATAGAAATATTTTGAATTAAATATCTTTTTTATTAAATATTTTAGAAAGTATGCAAGTTATAACATACTAGCATAACAATTAGTTAGTAATCTTGAAGACAGGTTTTATCTTCGATATAACAGCTAGTGATTTGCAAAGTGTGAGGCCTTCAGCCGCAATGGTTTTAGAAATACAGAATTTTTAACATGACACTGCAGTTGGCCATAAATTTTAAAAAAATTGAATAACTCAAAAACGGTTGATTTTTGGTATAGAGTATCTTAATAAGTTTTGATGTAGAATTGTGTGTCTTATTCAAAAAACTCATAAAAAGTATATCATGAAGAGCGCTAATAATTTCGCAAAGGAGACCAAGTGACACTATCCTTAACTACAAGGTTTCAGAACTGCTAGTTTTCGGGATCTTTGAAAAGTTATAACGAACCAGTTCCGTGAATGACCCTGTATATATAACGGTATTTACATTGTTTTTTTTCGGAAAAATGTACTTTTACGGGAAGTACGTAAATTCAAAATATTGGTTGTTGTAACGTGCAAATAAAAATGATTTAATGTGAAAAATATTTTTTTGGGGGCGCACTGTTTTTTAAAATGAAAACATTAATGCAAAAGAAAATTTAAAAACAACCTCAAAAACCAGCGATCCATTGTTGGAAATCCCATTTATTTATACTGACTTACAAATGGCGCGCCATATTGTTGTCACATGTCACACGACAAAAATCGCGTGCATAAAAGGGCTCAAAAATGGTTTCATCAAATACATAAACGCGTATGAATACATATATGTATTATTAAAAGTATAAAAATATACTAATCTAATAATTACATTTCTTAAGGGAACATTTTTACAATACCTTTTGGAATAGCTAGCTCTACACTTGGCGGGAAACATATCCACTGGTAATGGCCTTTATGTTTTATTCTAACGTGCATTTTTTCTTCTTCCGACATTTTCTTTACATAATAATTAACATACGTAAGTTCATGCATACATACATCCAAAAATACAAATATGTATATTATATTAATTTGTGCTTACCAGTAAATTCACATCTAACACTCGAACTAACAACGTAACGTAAGATTGATAACTGATACAAGTACAAGACTGAACGCGTTGTCACAGGCGTTGTTTACATCACTTTCCCACCTTTGACGGTTTTTGTATTTAGTTGTGCGCAATAGCGCAATTCTACAGTACTGTAAAGATTAGAGTTGGGTAAATCGGTTGGTTTCAATGATTCGATTCCGTAGATTTATTTAATGAAAATAAATCGATTCCTTACAGTTAATTTATATATGGATCGTTGTTCTTAGGTTTTTTTTTATTTAATTTAATTTTATTAAATAATAACAATTTTTAATTGTATTTATGTAGTAGTTCTAATGGTTTTTTGTATAATACCTCACACAAATTATTTACTTTTAATAACAATTTTAACGTTTTCATTTTTATTCAATTCTTGTTTTGTGTAATTTTAAGTTAATCTAAATATATTGTAACTGCCGATCATCTTTTTAGGACTCGTTCAAAAGAATGACTCATTCATTCGACGCCCAACTCTAATACAGGTGTTCACAAGTAAGTCATGGACTTACAGTTGTCTTGATTAAAGAAAATATTACTTGAATGAATAAAAATGCAACTACTTCCTTAAAATACGTAACACATTTGATTTCAAAAGATAATTTACTTCAGATAAGAAAGTCCTACTTGTTAGGAGTATATTTTCAAGAAAAATATATACTTGACTGTAATAAAGTTGTTTTCTTCCTGCAAATATTATTTCTGGTTTTAATAAAATATTTTCTTAACTCAATCAAATTTTGTCAAGAAAATACACTTACTTAGATGTAGAAATCTTTTCTCTCTGTGTATCTGCGGGGCAGTACGTTCGTGCAGACGGCACTAATGCGTTGCGACTACGCAATGATAGTTACCTTTCGTATTGTACAAAACGTATGCACAAAAGCGGCCTTCCACTTACATAATAACACGTACACGTACATATTGTATTTGTATGACATATGTATGTCGTATAGGATCTATACGCTAAGCACACTAAACGTAAGGTGGTGAAGTGATCCAAAAGAAACTTAAATATGCTAATATAAATTTATTTGGGAAATATCTTTACTAATTACTAATAGAGGAGAGGAGGGTATTATGGAATACCATTTACATTTCTAAAAATAAGTTTACTGTTTTTGATTAACCTTTCTCGTACCAAGCTTTCTGTACGACGTGTCAACCCAAGCGGGGTACAAATCGTACCCCTACTTTTTTTTATATTTTATTTCACCAAATGTTACAGTCGCTTTTAAAACAATAATTTAAGATTAGCTCAGCAACATTTTATTTTTTAAATATATTTTATACAATGTTTTAACAAAAAAACGATACATTTTTCTAAACTTAAAAAAATTCTATTTTCTTAATTATCACTGCAGTTGAAGCAATATCCAACTTTTTTTATTTGTCCATGGATCTTGCAAAACAACTTATTACATTGTACACAACGATTGCGACATTTTTTATCATGTTTTCGAGGGCAGAAACTGCATCGTCCAAATGTTTGTTCCTCGTTGTTTGTTGGAAACATCATCTCGTTTTGAGGGACAAGTTGTGCCATTGCATCGATAATTCTCTTTGAAAAACCTTGCACATTTTGCATTCTGTTTTCGACATGAGGCGTTATCAATTCTCTTCCTAGTTGCAATAAAAATATCCTTCTTCTGTCAGCTTGTTTTATTTTCCATTCCGGATATTTGGTTTTCCAAAGTGCAAAAGCATTTACACCAGAAATGTCAATCATGTTTTGAAAAAGAACTAGAGGCCATCTTTTTGTACCTCTTTTCACGCTGTATTCATTCACTAGTTTATCCATAGTGTCCACGGCCCCTTTTGTTTTATTGTAGTGAAGTAACATATCAGGTTTGCGGCCAGTGCTTTCGTCGCTTGTTGATCGATCGTGATGTTCAGTACTCAATAAAATGACAGCTTTATTTTTTTTTGGCACATATGATGTTAGAGTTATATAGTTGTTGAATGCAAAAAGAGAACTTTTCTCTTCTCTCATGCGGTCAGGCAGAAGAGCAGGAGGTATATCTGCTTTATTTTTTCTGATTGTTCCACAAAGTGTAAGACCACGGTCATATAAATTTTTAGCAAGCTGGACACTTGTAAAAAAATTGTCTGTAGTTATGCCACAACCTTTTTGAATATCTTTCACCATGTCTAACACAACTCTTTTTCCTTGTTCTTTCTCCGGAACGTTACCTTCTTTACCTAGGTATACCTGAAGGTTAGAGGCATATATGTTTTCGCAGTCGACAAGTGCCCATAACTTGATGCCATATTTGGCAGGTTTAGATTTCATATATACTCTAAAGGGGCACTTACCACGAAAAGCTACAAGTTGTTCATCAACTGTAAGATGAAAACCAGGAGTATAATTATCTTTACAATGACTGACAAATATATCAAAAATCTCCCTTATGGCCGCGAGTTTGTCATTTTCTCGACGAACTGTTCTTGTCGTTAGGTCGTCAAATCTCAAAAATGCAAGCAGTTCGCTGAATCTATTCCGGGACATTGCTGCAGGAAAAATGGGTCTGGAATACAACACATTTTTGGACCAAAGAAATTTAACTGATTCTCTATTAGCCTTTAGGGCCCCTGCTGTTATAAGAATACCGATTACAGCATATAACTCAACACTGTTTGTATCCTTCCAAGTTTTAGTTTTGTCTGGAAATTTCTGATTCCAGTTTTCATAGACACTTTTGGCTTTTTGATTTGTGTATTCAACTATTTTATTCACAATATTGTCATCAATAAAAAGTTTGAAGCATTCAGAAATACTAGAGATATTCTTGGAAGCATCTGTTAGTCCACTGGCGACTCTAACAATATTATGTCTAGATTGACGACGAGGGCAAGGTTTCTGATTCCAAACAGTTTTATTTTTTGAAATGTAACCGGGATTGTGTAAAAGTGCCTGGCGAACGTTTGCTAAAGGCTCCTCATCGCTGGCACTATTATCCGATAAATCGTCGTCCTAAAACACATTATGCAGAGTCAATTCTAAATCGTGTACCTATTATAAAACTACATACGGCAAGTGGTTCGTTGCAATCAAGATAATCATCAACTTCATTTACATGTTCGACACAGTCATTCTCTTCAGATGCTTCAGACAAGTTATCTTCACCATTTTCCGCGAATTCGTCACTGTCTACTTCATCAAACCACTCCAGAGCTATTTCTCTGTCGGCGTCACAACATAAATCTAGTTTGCGTTTAGCCATTATCAACAAAATAAAACAACAAAACGCTTAACAAGAACATATAGGTTAGGTTTTTACCAATAATGAGCGCAGTCGCATCAGACTCGTAGCTTGACGGCCGTGTACGTCAAATCCCGAGCGGGGTACAATTTGTTCCCCACACCAAAAGAGCGATAAAAAAATTAAATTAAAACATATACACAAATGGAAATGTTTTCATTGTAAGAAGAAAGAATATTTGCCCGTAAATTCGAGAACATAATTATTTAAAAAAATTATAATACAAGTTACAAGAAAATATGCAATCTTGGGGTACAAAAATTCCCCTCTTGGTACGAGAAAGGTTAAAAATCTTCAAAATTATCATGAGTACATACTATAAATAATTGTAATGAACTGGCACTTAAAAAAAAAGAAGCTATTTATTTTATTGTTATAAAAAAAAAATTATTAAAAAAAAGTTACAAATGGAGGTTAATATGAAACAGTCGGGTAATATGGAATAGGTGGTTTAAATAATTGAAAAACTAATTAAATTTCATAAAACATATTATTTTATACTGTAGAAAACCATATTTTTAGGATTATGTCTATTTACAAAAGTCACAGATATAATCTTCTTTCTCTGCCCCGGTACAGTCTAGGTGAGACCATAGAGAACAGCTGAGGCATTGGATCCAAATTTCTCCTCGTTGATCTTCGGAGAATTTTCCGTTACAGAAAATACATTCAGCGTCCTTGTTTCCCGGTTCTTTAGTTGATGGCATGAAATCCATTACGGATGATATATCAGAATGAAACGATTCACCGCTGCTAACACTCGAGTCATCTCTAGTAGGTTCAGATGTAGAAGGTCGATCTAAATTTAATTTCCTAACAGGAGGCCTTGGAATGTTCGGTTTCTTTTGTTGTTTTGAAGCTCGTGGTTTCTTCTTTTTGTCCTTTTCTTTCAGTTCATCCTCTAACTCTTTTTTATATGGGGAGTAGGTTATTATAGAAGAAGATCCAGCTTTCCTGCCTCTATTTGACTTCTGCTTTTTTGGAGGTGGTGGTGATATCTCTACGGGTAGGACTAAATTTGTTGACTTTGACGTATCAAGGACAACCACATCAGGACTCTTGGAAGAACAGGGTTGAGGTGAATCACAGCTTGTAGACGAACATGGAAGAGACTCATTTGTTGGTCTCACAGGCTGAGGCCTATGAACAGTGAGTGTAGAAGCAATAAAATCTTCACTGCTAAAAACATTTCTATTGACCGGATAAATACCAGTCACTTTAAAGCCGTTTACTGCTATGTCACCACGTTGTACTTTAAGATAGGCCCTGCCAAATAGTTCCATCATATCGAAAATACTCAAGGGCCTTGAGCTATGCCTTAAAAAAGATCTCACTTCCTCACTATAGTGAGACTTTAATGGACCCATAAAGGTTTTATCTAAGGGTTGGATTTTATGCGAACAGTGGGGGGGTAGACATAAAATCGTAACATGGCTTTCTCTTGCTAAATTGATTACCTCAATGTTACGTTTGTGGGTTGTGTGGCCGTCAAGGATAAGCAGAACCGGTGACTCAGCTGAGGGTTTTGTTACAGCAATGAAATGTTTAAACCATTTAGTAAAAGTGTTTGTCTGTACCCAACCAGACGGATGGCACGACGCGATGGTCCCTGGTGGAGCACCTTTAAGAAGTTGTTCATTCATGTTCTTCCTCGGAAATATCACAAGGGGAGGGACAAAGTCACCTCCTGCACTCATACAGAGAATGATGGTAACGAGAGAACCCCTTTCAGCTGAAGTAAGGGACCCAATTTGTTTCTTTCCTTTTAGGCCTACTACATGAGGAACTTTACTTTGAACCACAGACAAACCAGTTTCGTCTACATTAAATATCCGGTTAGGAGGATAGTTGTGTTTTTTGAAAACAACATCGATCAGGTCAAAAAACTTGTCTACTTCTTCTTTATTAAATCCCCTGGCTCTGGCAAAAGATGTACCCATGGGTTTACGGACTGAAAGTTTTGGGTTCCTTTTTATAAAAGCGTAGAACCAGTCTTTGCCAGCACTTTTGTCTTTAAATGGGTGGGGTATGTTATTACGAACCGCAAGCTGGTAGGCAAGATTGCAGACATCCATTTTTGTGAGCCCATAGAACATGGCCTCCATCTCAACTAAATATTTCTGTAATTCATCTTCCAGTTCTTTAGGAAAAACTGGCTTACGGCCAAGAGTAGTTAAGGCTGCTACGTTTGCGTTTTTTTCCTTACTTTTGACAAGACGGTAAAGAGACGCTCTTGGAACATGAAATTCCTTGGACGCCTTGAGGTACCCCATCTTTCTGTCACGAACAGCTTCTATAGCTTTAGCCATCTGCGTCTGACACCAAAGCTTTCGCTTCTTTCCTTCATCTTCCTTCTTTCTAGGCATATCTGAAAAAAAAGGAGGGGGGGGGGGGGTAACGGTTAAATAGACAAAACAAATGATTTGTAAATCTAGACTATAAACTAATTTTCAAATAACAAAAAAATTATGTTTTGTTTCGATTTCAGTGAATTTAGGTTTAAAATTAGGATATATTACTTACTATTTATATAATATATAATTAATAATTATTGTTTAGCTATCAATATTATACTCAAAACTCATTTTTTTAACTAATATTTATTCAGTATATTTTGTCGGGTTATATGAAATACTATACTTCTACGTCGGGTATTATGAAATATCTAGTATCTCATATTACCCGACACGCCATCTTGGAAAAGAAACCTTTAAAATGATGAACAAAACATTGTCATTTAAAAAACGATCATAGTATAACAAACTACAATCCTTTTAGTGCATATTATGCTTAATATCGACGTTCAAGTCACATGTGTACTAGGAGGTAAACATATTTAAAAACTTACCTGCAAAAACTCTTCAAAATCACAAAACAAACCTTGTTCTTTAGCGAGTGATATGACAATAACAAACGGTAAACTGTCATTGCACTTGCATTATGGGAGTCTTTTTTGAGTAGTTCATGATATTCCCACGTGATAGCAGCACTAAACAAAGCCGAATCCTCGGTATTCCATATTTCCCGACTATTTCATAATACCCTCCTCTCCTCTAATAATTAAGGCTAAATAAACAAGTTATGCAATAAAAGAAACACCATTGTGCAGCACGGCAATATTATAGTACAGTTGATATTAACAAAAATATATATAAATTTTAAATTTCAAACTTCCCGCCACGAGTTAGGTTAAGGAAAATGGACCACCTGAATGTAGGGACTAAACAGGGAATTACATTCTACACGTGAGGAGTATAGATGTAAAACGCGACACGACCATTATATCGAAAATCAAGAAAAACATTTGATATATTCTGTTTGCCTTCTAAAATATTTCGTCCCGGACGACATATTTATTTATATGAATTTTTTAATTTAAGGAACAAAGACAAACACTTACCTAGAGAATTTGATGTAGAGTACGTATGTGTATAAAACTGATTTTTAAAAAAAATATGTCGCGTTTTGCATCTATACCCCTCATAGTCAGAAGAACTGACAAATATATTACGAAAAAGTCTTTCTACTTTTTATTACACGCACAAATTAATTTTCAAATATCAATCAAACAAGTAACTGAACGTGTTATAAACCTTATCACCATCATCATAATGCAGTTCATAATGTAGATGCATAATTATGTACCTACCTATATATATATAGATATCCATAGTTTTTTATCTTATTACACACACAGATATTAGATAAAAATTATAAAATTCCCATTATGCAATATGTGTTTTGTTCCTTGTTCCCCATTAATTGTTACAAACGTACATACATACCATAATTGTATATCTCGGATTGATTTTTATCAACTCTCCTCAAGTTTGATTTGTGTTTTAGACTTGTTGCATGTTTTAATAAATCTCCTTTGTGAGATCTAAGAGGACAACTACATAATTTACAGTAGCTAGAAATACTAGAATTAGAAGTACCTGCACCACTTGTATTTTGTGTTAACCAGCCTGTTAAAACAATTACAAATTACCATCACCCCAATAACCAACATCCACTAGAGATACAAAATACAAAGCCTCCAAACCTCAAAATACACTTTAATTTATGTTAATAAATATGAAATATCCTACCTTGAAATGCTGGTTCCTTTTCCCATTCCTTTTTGTGCACTTTTGTGTATTTACCCCACTTGCTCATTATACCAAATTTTTTGTAAACTATCGTAACCGTAACGTAAACGCCAAAGCACGTGGTTAGGTTAGCACGTTAACAGGCTAAAGGGTAGAGGGGATGGAGTACACTGATATGACTGGTGCACGCACTCACAGTGACTCACTCTGTCACTATCACAAGTCATAACTCACTGAAGAGAACACTTATATCACGGTAACTAAAAATGATTATAAATAACGGATTCTCTAGATAACATGTGATACAGTACATACGTAACAACTATAAAATTCACAAAAATCACAAGCGTAATTTTTAAAATTCACCAACTTTGTGATTTGTGAATTGTTGAAAAAAATTGTCACAATAAAGTTCAAAAAACCACCAAATTTGCGATTAATCACCAAGTCTGGCAACACTGCTACCAACTATTGTTCATATGCCGACGGGATAGGCGTGTCATTAATACTCAGCCATTTAACCACACTTTTGCATTTAATTTTTATCAACATCATGGTTGCAACAACTAAAAATCAGAGGCACAGGATTCAAGTTTCAACACGAATTCCACCACGTGTCAATTGTCGGTTAGTAGTTTTGAAAGTTTATCTCTCTTTATTACATGTATCTGATAGAAATTGTTCATGCGCAGGCGTACATACGTCATTTCGAAGTCAACTTTTTACAATATACAAATATTTCAAATATTGGGCAAAGATGTCTTTACCTAATTGATTTTGGTAACAAAATGCGACTTTAACCAAATTAGGTGTTAATTTTAACACGGAAACTTTTTACCACTTACTTTTTGAGCTTTACACGCAGAAATTTTTTACTGTGTATGGTGTTTTCTCACTATAACTAGCTTTAATTAGTTTTTCATCTTCCGTCTTGTTTAATAACTTTTTGACAACCTAAAGACAAAATACAAAGTCAAAATTAGAGGCAAAGTTTTGAAATTAAATATATTCGGGTGATTTGAAAAATGGAGGTTGTGCATTATAGATTTGTAGAGATTTAGAGTCACTTTTCGTTATAAATTTAAGTAATTCCCAATTTTTAAATAATTCATTATTGTGTTTTTGAAAGCTATTACTTGGGTCACTTTTAATTTCTTTATAAGAATAAGAATAATTTATTAAGTTGCCCAACAGATACAAATGCAATTACAGGACAACAAACTATCATTATATAACGTACATGTAAGTGACTAATACAAAAAGAAATATAGAAAAAAAAAAACTATAAACTAAACTACAACTATAACTACAATTAAACTAGACCAACTACGGTGCGTAATTCTTAAAAGTAAAGCAAAAAATATAAAACAAAAATACTAAAGTAAACTAGAAATAAGTAACGCTACTACTACATGTATCCATAATAGATTTCAGTGTTTGATTGTCGCCATTAGGGATAGCGTTAAATATATGACACATACGATATATAGGGGATTTAAGAAGTAAATTAGTTCTGGGTGTAGGGTAGTAGAAGGTGTCAGAGCTCCTAGCAGATAGCCTAGGAACATTAAAATCAATTTGACTAAGTAAATATTAAGAATCAGTAAAATTATTCAGTACGTTGAAGAGAAATTTAATACTAGCTTTGTTGCGTCGGACATCGAGGGAATCGATGTTAAACGTACTTAAAAGAAGAGCATGACTAAAATTACATATTCCTACGTCATCCTTATATTCCGTGGGCTTCGTGTGTTCCAATACGCCTTGGCAACCCTTATTCCCTAGATTTTTACTCCTTACCGAAAATTCCTAACCTAGAAAGAATACGTATACACGTGGTAGGTATACCACGTGTATACGTACATTTGTTACAATGGAAGCAGTAATGGCAAATTTAGTTACAGTCTTAAAAGGCATTCAATCTACACAGGAGGAACAATTACGTTTACTTCAACAGGAGCACTAGTGCTACACCAGTAAGAGGTCTCGATTTACATGGAGTTAACCTATTACCGTATGATGAAAATAATGAATCATTTAATACATATATTGAGAGATTAGAGAACCATCTAAGTTTACGAAATATTACCGAGGACACATTGGAAAATGACAGGAAAAGGTACAGATTTTCTTAAATTATTTAGGTCCGAAGATGTATCAAACCTTAGGCGATCTTACCGCACCTGATTTACCAAATTCGAAGAGCTATACTGAGTTAGTGAAAATGCTAAAAGCACACATTTGTCCACCACCCAGTGAGGTGGCAGAGCAACATAGATTTTCAATTAGAATACAGCACGAAGGTGAGCCAATTTCAAACTATGTCGCAGATTTAAAAAGATTAACAACAAATTGTAATTTTAAATGTCCGGAATGCAGTAAATCCACTGTAAACATACACTTACGATCACAGTTTATAAAAGGTATACGGGACGACGATATTCGTGAACGATTGTTACAGCAGAATGCACATACATTCACTTTTGAAAAAGCTGTAGAATTAGCGTTGTCTATAGAAATGTCAAAAAGTGAAAGCAAACAGCTACGTGGAAACAGCATTACATGTGAATTATGTCAATCGGCTGAAAAATTCTAAAAAGGCACAAGTGAAAGCAGTAACGGAAACATCAAAATCTTCAAAAATATCCTCATTATGGGGTAAGTGTTTTCGATGTGGTAGTATACGACATAAAGCAAATGAGTGTTTTAAACTGTGATAAGAAAGGCCATTTGGCAGCAGTATGCTTGAAAGGTACCAAAAATGTAAAACAAAAGCAATTGGAGATTACAGAGCAACAAACAGAAAATTCAAATGATCATGTCATCAACTTAGTAGAAATCAACAGTGAAAATTCAAATTCAAACGATAAAATTTGGATAGAAGTAAAAATTGATGGTATGAAAACAAAAATGGAGTTGGACACTGGTGCAGCAATTTCATCAATGTCATGGACGAACATCAAAACTATTTGTCCTAATAAGACCTACCAGGATACAAATATAAGGTTGAAAACATACACTGGAGAAATTATATGTCCGGTTGGAGTTACGGAAGTACAAGTGGAATATGGAGACCAGAAGAAGAAGCAGAAGGTATATATATGCAAAGGGAATGTTGACACTGTTTTTGGAAGAGAATGGTTAAAAGATTTTTGCATAGACGCTTATCTAACATCGTATGAATACGAAAGCAAAATAAGATCTTACGCGTCTTCGAGCATTTATATGAAAAACTAAGTAAGACGTGGAATGGGGCCCCTAACCAGTTTAATTAATACTTAATATACTTAGGGCCAGTTTTACAATGCAAGTATAAAGCAGGTATAAGGCTATTCCGGGAATACGCTACATATTTCTGTTTTACAAGAGTAGAATAGAGCGAGTATTAGATAAACCAGGAATAAACGATGGTATAAGTAATTCCTTTCTCAACGTCAGAGATAAGCCTGGAATAAAGTTATACTTGATTGTGATTGGTTGGCCATAGACATTCAGCGCCACCATTACAATTCGGCAGTAACTAAGTTTGTTTCTGTCAGTTTCTGTTTACATTTATCAGTATTTAGGTCTAACGGTTATTAATTTTTTATAAATGAATTTGAACGATATTCCGGTATTTGATTCGGACGAAGAAAATGAAATGCTATATATTCCACGGCGCCCAAAACGATTTTATGAGAGGTATGTTAAATAAAACGTAAATAAAGAATTTGTTAGAATTATTGTGCCATTTTAGGAGGAATTACTTTGAAATGTATACTGAAGAAGAATTTTATGATCATTTTCGTTTACGAAAAGACACTTGCAGACATTTACTGCAACAAATAGAGGATGATATCAAGAGTGCAACAGATCGAAACAATGCATTGACTCCTACAACCAAATTGTTGTTAACATTAAGATTTTATGCAACGGGGTCAATGTTAATTGTTGCTGGTGACTTTGTTGGTGTCAGCAAAAGTGCCGCGTGTGTCGCAGTAAAGGTTGTTACTGAAACTATTGCTCGATTAAAAGATATATACATTAAATTCCCCACAAATCGACAGGCCAGGGAAGAAATGGTACGCAATTTTTATGCAATTGCGAGGTTTCCTAATGTAATAGGAGCTATTGACTGTACCCACGTACGTATTCAATCACCAGGTGGCAATGATGCTGAAGAATATCGTAACAGAAAGGGCTATTTCTCGTGGAATGTGCAAGTGATTTGTGATGACAAGCTACGCATACAAGGTATCGTAGCAAGGTGGCCAGGAAGAGCGCACGATCAAGTTATATTTGACAACAGCAGAGTAAAAGCAAGAATTGAGAATGGAGAGTTTGAAGACAATGTAGTATTAGGTGATAGTGGATATGCCATAAAAAATTATTTGATAACACCTCTACTTAATCCAGTAACCCCTGCGGAGGTATTGTTCAATGAGTCGCAAATAAGGACAAGAAATGTTGTTGAGCGAGCATTCGGAATGTGGAAAAGAAGATTTCCTATATTATCAACTGGTATGAAAGTCTCATTACAGCGTTCAAAAGCAATTATTGTAGCCACAGCCGTACTACACAATATTGCTATTGGTGAGAACGAAGACCTAGAAGGAGATGAGAATGTAGACCACGAAGACAATGTAATTGTTGCAAATGAAGATAACAATCGTATATTAATTATAAATAACCACTTTCAGAACTTATTGTAAATCAGTGACAACATATTGTAACTTGAGTATTCGGTTCTGTATTT
Source organism: Cetonia aurata (assembly GCA_949128085.1). Classification (NCBI taxonomy): domain Eukaryota; kingdom Metazoa; phylum Arthropoda; class Insecta; order Coleoptera; family Scarabaeidae; genus Cetonia; species Cetonia aurata. The sequence continues at coordinate 14,945,895 of OX421889.1, forward strand.
TGCTTGTTTTGAAACATTGATAATAATATTATACTTGCACGTTAGTTATATTACTTATTTTTAATTCGATACAGCATTTATCTCGGGCCTTAAAGCATAATAAAAATAACAGATATTTGTTGAATTATTTTAGTTTGTTTTATTAATCACTACAACTACAACTAAACAAATTATACCTACAATAACATTTTTTAATTAAGAGAATTAAAAACTAAAATTTATCAAAATTCCCCAGTTTATTTAATTCTGCTTCTCTAATGTTCATTTTAATTTCATGTTCTTCTCTTGCGTGTTCCATTTTTAAATCATGCTCTTCTTGCATCAGTTTCATTTGCAGATCAAGTAAACCCATCTTCTTTTTAATTAATTTTTCATGCATATTAAAATTACTATTTTTTACATTTTTGACAGATCTCTTCCTTTTAAGAGATTCTTGCTCATTCCCTGTAATTATAAACAATATATACATATAATACGGATTAAAGCAAAGAAAATGTAACATTTACCATGTGCTTTTTGGTTTGATGACCCTGCTGTCGGATTTTTGTCAACAGTATTTTCTGAAAATAGATGGTCATTTTAATATGTACATATGTGCTTTCGTTTTACAATTACAGTACATATAATTATGATTAAAAAAATTGAAATGAATTAAATTTACCATGTGTTTTTTGAGTCAACGGTAAAGTAATGACATCTATCTGAACAGTAGTTTCTGAAAGTAAATGTTAATGTTAATATGTACATAGCTATGCATGCTTTCAGTTTCATACCTTCTTGTGTATCTTCTTGTATAATCGAAGAAGTACCAGTTTCTTCTGTATTTATAGAGTCTATCGTACAATCTACAAAAATAAATACATATGTATATTAATATTCCTATATAATCAATAATTATACAAAAATAAATACCAGTTCTATTGTGGGATTCTGATATTTTCAGCATTTTGTTTACTGTAGTACGTAATAGTTTGGGATTCCATTTATTCCATTGCTAGAATAAATTTTTAATTTATAAGTGAAATATACAATAAAAAAGTGCACGTTATACCTCATTATATACGTCTTCCACAGTTGAACCATCACTATCAGATACTTGAGATATATTCGCTGAAAATTACAAGAAATTCACCAAATATTGACAATACTTATCAATGGTAAATACAAACAAAACCTCATACCTATATTGTCAGAATCAAAACTATTCTGTGTACCTACAGCTCCTACACCAACAATTCCTAAAATCTTTTCTAAAATATCTGACATCTTAGATACACAAGGCCCACCACCTGTTTTGTAAATACTGTTTTTTTGTTTTGCGTATTCTTGTCTACACTTTTTTTTCATAGAGTCCCACTTACTGCGTAGCATTTTTGTTGTACGTCCTGTGCAAGCTATAGCGTTAAATTCCACCGCAATTTTGTCCCAACATTTGCCCTTCTCATTATTTGACACTACATCTGTGGCTTTGCACTCTAAAATGTAAATCGTTAATTGTTATAGGTTAATTTAATGTATGTAACACATACCTACTACATTTTTGTATTTCTGCACTAACTCCAATAAAATTTCTGATTCACCAAGAGAAAAATTTGAACAACGATTACGTTTAACTTGGCTCTCCATGTTTAAATGTTTATTTTATTACACACAATAATACACAATGAAACCGAGCGAAATTTCAGGCAAGGATGAAACTAACAAACGCATCAACCAATTTGGCGGCTAAATGGTGCACATGCGCAATACGTTCGTTAAGTACCAACATAATTTTTTTCTTCGTTGTCCCAGGGATAACTATTCGACAATCCGAAGTACATTGTAAAACGCAATTTCATTTATACCCGGTATAGAACTGGAATAATATTATCTGACGAATAGCTATTCCGGGTTTTATACCTGCATTGTAAAACTGGCCCTTAGACTATATAAGTATAGCATACATATGTGGTTCACATACAACAGTTTACACAAATTGGCAATTGGCACCTAAACTTTCTATGAAGATGCGGCGGCTATTTCTACGGCGAGGTTACTCATCGTGTCGGGTCTTGTCCGCGGTTTTGTACGTTGTTCTTCGGACTCAGGAACTCTTACGTGTCGCTGCACAGGTCACTTTCTTTAGCACTAATTGATACCCTTTTTTAACGGTAGGGTAATTAATGTTCACTGTAGAACAACTTCTTTACGTTATCCACACTTTAACCCTCTGGCAGATGGACGAGTGGTTAAACTTCTTCCGCCGTCACCTTTTACCTTCTTTTTAGGTCCGCAAACCAATCATTCCTTCCCAAACACATTTTTAGTTCTAATTGCGCTTTGCTTTTTTCACCGTCCTCTCATCGAGCGTGTGACCGGATGTACAGCGCTCGGTGTTGTTTACTTAGCGCACGTGTTTCTTTTTTCCGTAAAACGATTTCTTAGAAACAAACAGAGGTGGTCGTACATAACATAGCAATTCTGAATATAGATAAAATAATAAAGAAAATATAAAATAAAATTACGATTCTACAAAATGCGGGTAAATATATATATATAGTATGTCCCATTACAAAGTCATATGAAACATTATCCAAGAATGAAGTGGGGAAGGTTCCTAATTACAAATGCAATATCAAGTTACGTAGTAATAACGTAGTACCGAAATTTTACCATCCTAGATTAGTACCTTACGCACTCAAGGATAGGGTAGAAGAAGAAATAAAAAGACTGGAATCGTTAGGTATTATAACTAAGGTAATACATAGAGATTGGGGTACACCAATTGTTCCCGTCATGAAGAAAAACGGCGACATCAGACTTTGTGCGGACTATAAGTCAACAATAAATCCAATGATCGAGAGCGACAATTACCCTATACCCAAGATTGAAGATATTTTCGCAAAGAGACAGCCATTACATTTAGGGTAAAGCGACTTATGTTTGGCGTTAAAGTTGCACCGAACTGCTGGCAGAGGTTCATGGACAAATTGTTGGGCGGCATGGACGGAGTATCCTGTTTTTTCGATGACATTAAAGTTCAGGGAGCAACGTACGACGAAACACTTCAGCGATTGAAGGAAGTATTTTCAAGACTTCAAGAAAATGGATTACACTTGAATAAAACTAAATGTAAATTTTTCAAAAGCTCTGTTGAATATTTAGGACATGTCATTGACAAAAACGGGCTACATACTTCACCAGACAAGATAAAGGCAATCCTTGCAGTTAAGAGACCGCAGGATATACAACAGCTACGAACATTTTTGGGGTTGGTAAATTACTAAAACCGTTTTTACCAGCACTTGCTGCAAAATTAGCACCGCTAAATGGATTATTAAGGAAAGATACCCCATTTGTATGGTCTAAACAATGCGATAGAAGTTTTAATCAACTGAAAGAAGAATTGACCAGTACAAGAGTTTTAGTACATTTTGACGTCCACATGCCTTTACAATTAGCTACAGATGCAGGACCCAAGGGATTAGGAGCAGTGTTGTCGCATAGATTCCCTGACGGCACCGACCGACCTATCGCGTTCGCCTCAAGGTCATTGTCGAAGGCAGAAAGGAACTACAGCTACATTGATAAAGAAGCTACAGCAATAGTGTGGGGATTGAAACACCAATATTGTTTCGGAAGGGAATTTATGTTGATCACGGATAACAAGCCTTTATCAGCCATTTTTCATCCTCATAAAGACTTACCAGCGACATCGGCGACACGAATGGTACACTACGCAAGCTTTTTATCTGGGTTAAACTACAACATTCCATTGCGAAGGACAGAGGATCACACAAATGTGGATTACTTATCCAGGTTTCCAATGAAGACAACTGAAGTGGATACAGAAGAGATTACCGCCGAATCAGTTCTTCAAGTACATCAGTTGGAAGTTTTACCGATCACGACGAAGGAAATACAGAAAGAAACGAAACGAGACCCAGAATTGAACAAATTGTACATTGCATTACAGTCAGGCACCAAATTACCTGAAGGTTATTCACCTGAAGGGATGGAGATAGTCAACGGCTGTATTTTTAAAGGAATCCGAACGATAATACCTCGCTCTCTGCAAAAGCAAATACTTGACGAATTACATACTGCTCATGTGGGTATCGTCAAAATGAAAGCTTTGGCACGCAGCTCTGTATGGTGGAGAGGGATCGATAAGGATATTGAGGAACTAGTAAGGAAATGTTCAAGCTGTTCCCAAGTCATGAACTTTATGCCGAAGGTATACCACCCCTGGGAATATCCAAACCGACCATGGGAAAGAATACACGTTGACTACCTAGGGCCTTTTCATGGTACAAACTTTTTAATTGTAGTTGGTGCACACAGCAAATAGGTAGAAGCGATACCTACGGATAGTACGACTACGAGTGTTACAATACGATTATTAAGGACCATATCTCACGTTTCGGATTACCGATGACAGTCGTTACCGATAATGGTCGACAATTTAAATCATACGAATTTGAGCAATTCTTAAAAAACGGAATTCACCATAAGTGCACGGCACCATACCATCCGGCAACGAATGGCCAAGCAGAAAGATACGTCCAAGTGGTAAAAACAGGGATTACGCAGTATGATGCACGAACCGGGAGATTTGGAGTATAAGTTATGCAAGTTATTATTACAATATCACCGATTGCCGAATGCTACCACAGGAGTAGGTCCAGCAAAATTGATGTTCCGACGACCTATACGCACACGAATTGACTTAGTAAAGAGAGGAAATGACATGAATTTAAATATCGAAACTAAAGAGCCTAGAACCTTCAACCCTGGCGATTTAGTTCAAGTACGATGTTATACCAACAAAGATTGCAAATGGAAGTATGGGTCAGTGACGTCAAGGAATGGCACTCTACACTACAACGTTCTCGTTGACGGGATAGAACGAAATCATCACGTAGACCAAATGCGATCGACCGAGGTTCAATCGTCTAAAGATGTACAAATGGTACCGGAACGGATAGAAACCGGAAATGACCGGGATACTACTGAAGAAAATAAGAATCCTATTTGCGAAAGTGAAACATACCCAGTACCACCTACAGCAGTAATGGAGGTTCCGCGTACTCAAGTCTGGAACGAACAAAAGCATAATACAGGATCATAACACAATCGGTACAAGAAAAACGTATGGAAGTTCTAATAATAAACTCAAGCATTTTAAGTGCGTCATGGTAATGCCAAGAATGTGATCAGCAAATGAAAGTTTATGATCAAAAACCACCCCAAGATCCTTAGTAGTGATATTTCTCTCTAAAACAGTGTTGTCATGGTAATAAATATGCGTGATAGGTTTAAGCTTGCGGGAAAAACTCATTACACTACACTTGTCAACATTCATGTTAAGCTTATTATTAACGCACCATCTCCATACATTATCAAACTGATTCTAAAGATAAATACAGTCATTCGGACATTGAATAGTAGTAAATATTTTAATAAGGCAAAGAGTTATTAGATATAGGCTGATATACGGATTTGAAATAATCACAGAAACCATTAACAATATTTTGATATTGAAATAATAACAGAAGTGTTCGTATTCCAATCCTTTTTATTATATCCATTAACAATAGTTTCAGCTTTGTCCAGCGAATCCCCATTAACACTAGTCATGACATTAGGAATTCCTTTATCTTTGTTTATTGTATGTACAAAGTCTCACAATTTGTTCGGGTTACTTTTGATTGAATTCTGAATATTAGTTATGTAATTGGTGTATAAAATTTTACAATAATTTTTAATTTCTTTACGTAATTGTTTAAATTTATAGTAATCATCCGTAATCATAAGTTGTGTGATCACTTAATAATTCATTTATTTTGATGTCATAATATATTCTGTTCATTATTACTGTGGTATTGCGTTGGTATTGTAATTTGTGGATTGTTATTAATGAATTTTGTTGTTTCTTTAATTTTTTAGTTTCTTTCTTTGTAAAATTAATAACGTTTTTCATATTTAACCATAACATATAAAATTGACACAACTTACAAAACAATCTTTATATAAACCATACTAAAAAAATTTCAAATTAAAACAGAAGAAAAACACTGATTTCATTAATAAAACAGAACAAAAATTGCAAGTGCAATTTTTACAGTATGAAATCATTAAATAAATGCTTCCTGCTATTAACTGTAATTTTTAATATGAGGAAATTTTGTACAAAATTTTACCTCGTCGGATTTGAACCAGGCTGCCGGACGAGGCTCTTACCAATTGAGCTAGCGAGGCACTGGTTATAATTCGATTTGAAAATGTCTCAAATACAGATCTTATGTGAAGCCGGCAGTACGGCGTATATATGCAAGTGCAATTTTTACAGTATGAAATCATTAAATAAATGCTTCCTGCTATTAACTGTAATTTTTAATATGAGGAAATTTTGTACAAAATTTTACCTCGTGTCGGATTTGAACCAGGCATCAGCTACCTGTGGTACTTCCATATGATCTAAGTCAATATATTCCTTCATAAAATTGTTGTGCGACTGCCGTAATTCTAAATTTTTACTTAATTTTTGTTCTAAACTTCCAAATCGTTTTATGGCTGCCTGCTTAGAGTCACCTAATTCATCGCGCGATATTTTTAACGGAATCCGTACTACGAAACGACCATCACTAGCTTTCGAATAGTTTTCAATAAAATGTGATTCGCATATTTGATATTCAGAAGAGTCAGACCTTTCAAGACTGTTAACATTCTCAATTTCAAAAAATCTAGCAAGTGAATTATCTAGTTCATTGTTTGTCATCGTTAGAAAATTACAATATGACTTAATCATCCTTTGATTCACTGTACCCGACACAATCCACCCAAATACTGTGTTTTGAAGTACAGGTAATCCCTTTCCTAAATTAACATTTTCATACTTTAATAGATCCCAAAATAGTTGAGCCCCTATTAATAAATCTATTTCCCCAGTAACATTAAATTCAGTATCTGCAAGGTTTATATATTTTGGAATTTTCCATGAAGAAATATCAGTGTTACGAACTGGTAACTTATCTGTAATTTTCTCTGGTACAACTACGCAGGCAATTTTTCTTTCAAATTCAGATAGTCTCGATTTTATTGTTAGATTACATGGGTATTTCTTTTAAAATTTAAATAAACAATAAGAAATAACTGTTTAAGATTAAGAAGCTATCGTCAACGTTTAAAGAAAAGTGTTAAAAAATCTGAGTTTCAGTTTCGATTTTGCTGATTTCAAATTTTTTGATCCCTTTTTCGGCAGGTATATCTTTAAGAAGTATCTTTGAAAAATCTCAAATGTATTGGACGCTGGCGTTGGATATTCCAAATTTAAATTAAAATATAGAGCAAACATTTGTTCTACACTTGATTTAAAAGATGTCCACTGGAGTGTTTCTCTTTCTAGAGAAAGACTAAACAGTTTTTCGTTGCCTAAAACAATTATTAATAAATATCAATAGTAGAAGTTAATATCACAGTTTACCTTCTTTAACAGATATTATATGGGGAGTAATAACGTCGATATTACCGATTTCCTCTCTTTCCAACAAATTAAATTTTGTGAAATAGTAGTATAAATGTCAAAATACGGCTTCGCTGCAATTGGCAATAAATGCGATTAACGTCTTCGCCAAAACATTGGCATAAGGTAAAGTTGGGTAACTGGGCCCACGAGGTATCTGGGCCATAGGTTTATTGTATGCAAATTACTGTATTAAAATAAGTTTAATGTGCACAGAAAAAAAAAATCTTGGAAAATTTAAAACAATTATAAACATCTGCACAACAATTTGTGTAACGTATAGGGACAAAGACAATATATTTAAAAAAAATCACACAAAATTGTAGTTATTAATTTAGCAGATTATATCAAACAAATTGTGTGATTTCTTTACAGAATTTTATGTGACTATACTACACAATTTCTGGTGATAGCATACATATTTTTTTTGAGTATGGTCATCTATTTGCGTAAATTTTCACAACTAAAATTTTGATAATGTGTGGAGTATTGTGTATATTATTACAACGAACAGTGTAATAAAAGATGTTAACGTATGATACCTGGTACTACAAAATACTGCAAATAATTAGAAGTAAAATGTTACACATGAAATGTGAGTTTATCACACATATAGAGTAGGTTTAGTACATAATATTGGATACCTTTTGAAGGGATGTTTAATAAAAAAAAGGCTTATTATTACTAAACAAATTTTATTTTAAAATATATGACATACAAAACCTATTCAGAAACATTTTAAAGAACATATCTGTGACTTATAAAAGTATTAGTGTTGGCTTTTACCATAAAGCAAGGCTGGTGGTCATGTAGAGTGTTGTAGGAAATAACCTGAATTTCGTCAGCTTGTTCTACCTCAAATGCATGTTTATGTCTATTAAAACTTATAGTTCGTAGTATATTACAGATGAAATAGATATTGTTTTCATGTACTACCATGGTATGAATAATTCCGAAAATTGGTTCGTTAGTATATGTTATTGCTAAAACCAATCCCACTTTATAAATAGTACCACAAAATTCAACCCATTTTGCCTCTAATATATTATTTGGATTCGTATGAGGAAAATGCGTCTTCGTAAAATCTGTTGTAACTGTAAGCTCATAACGCAAATTTTGTTCTGTTCCGCACAAGAGACTATGACATACCTTCAATTGGGCTTTTATTGCTAATGTTTTAGTAATATTCTTAAAATTACCACTCACGTTGGATGTCATTTTTAATTGTCTGTGTTTCTGCTCTCCACGCATGCTCCATAACCGAACCAATGGTCCAGAATTAAATAATATGCTAGGATAATGTATCATATGATGGTGTTTTGGTTTTAACTCGCCAAAATACTGTATGTAAAGATTATGATGATTTTGTATTGTGATTGCTAGTCTATTATATTCTGACTTTGCTAAAGAAGGCGCAGTAGCTATATCAATGATTTCTCTTAGATATATCCATATATTCCAAATGTCTAAATTTACTGGTATCAAATCGCCCACTATTAAACCAAGATATCTTGTTAAACATAGCATTTCACTTGCTGAAAAATTTTTTTAATTTTTCTTCAGTTATAAGCACAGGCTTGTTACGTTGCTCTAGATAACCATAATTGAAACATTGGATTCTATTATTTAATTCGTTTACAGTAAAAAGTTTGTGTTCAAATATTAATTTACGCAATAAGAATGTAATGTCATATACACAGACCCCTTCAAAAAGATCATGCATTATATCTACAGTCAAGTTTTCGGTAACATGAAAATAAGGCAATGCATGCCACACGCATTCTTCTTTAATTCCTATGTGAACTATCATCATCTAAATCTAAATTGTAATTAATTTTATCACGTAACAAATTAACATCTTCAATGCATGCTGTTTTGGTATCAGATTTACTCATTTTACAAAATCTGCACCTATAAGTTGCAGAAAAGCTTTCAAACATGCCTAGGCACGAATGCATGCCAAGGTTATCTCCTAATATTAATCCAAGTACGAAATATATTGTTTTTAATTCACCTTCTACATTTATTACAACACCATCAGTTTGCAAATATTCTAGTTCTTTTATAACAGCTGAAAAAGTTGCTTTATTTCCATGTATTTTTCTTTGATTTGAATGAAACAAGCAAACTAAAAATATATTTTCTAAAGTGGACAAGAATTTTGTAGGCATAGAAGGTAAAGTTGCATAAACGGCACCCAATTTGTTACGCCCAGCTTTAGAGCCTAATGGGCAACCAACTTCAAAGTCATCGTAAAACAGAAAGATTGGAAATACCAATTCGCTATTATGAAAATATCGAAGCTTACTTTCCCACAGCGGACCTTGGACGAAATTATGAAGAACAGAATCATTTGAAGAATGCAGGGATGTTAAATTTGTTGTCATAGCTTTAAAAAAATTCGGCCTTTCAAAAAGTTTTTTAAAAACGTCATGGAGTGGAATAATTATTCCTTCTGAAGATCTCGGTTCTAAAGTGACAGTATTGTCGCAAGTGTTTTGAATCATTTCTTGCCCAATAATATAATTTCTTGGTTTAACATAATAGCCAGCATTCGCGTAAAAATTTAAACATTTGTATTCAGAATGAAAATTTTCAAATATTTTATCAAAACTGTTTAAAAGATCTAAAAACTCTTTATAAACGTTCTTATCCAACATTTCACTAAGTAACAGCCAGACAGTTTTTATGTTATCGATAATATTTTTGCATATAATATTTTCCAATGTATTAATTACGTAAAATACAAAATTTCGTGGAACTAAACTATTGTTTAACATATGTATTACATGCTTTGCAATATTTTCATATACTTGTTCTTTCATGGTGTTAATTATGTGGGTGATTGCAGCAAAGTGTGCTTCGGCTGCTGTTTTAATGACAGAAACATTTGTGGGCTCAATTGGAACATTACATTCTTGGTGAGATACAGTATGTAGAGTAGATGTGGAAACCGAATTATTAACTGCAAAATTTGAGTGAATTTTAATATGTTTTCGGAAGGAATTAATATTGGGAAATTCTCTGTAACAATTCGAAAATGTGCATTTGTAAGGCTTGTTTTCGTATTCGTGGAGTTGCCGTAAATGAAAAATGTATGCCTTGCCAGATGGTAAAAGTTGATTGCAGAAATTACAAGGAAACATCTTATGTGAAATCTTAATGCTACAATAATTATAGTAATATATATAATATAAAAATATGTAATATAATAATGTAATATTAATTTAGTCTGTGCATAACTGATTCAATTCAGATACAAGTGTGTTTACACATATATAGGTGTTATCCCGTGCTGTGAAAATTTTGTATATATAATTTTGAAAGAAAGTCCAACACGGGGTTGTCTCGATTGGATACGAAGCATCCAGAGCTTGAAATATTTTAAAGCATACGTCAACACAACGTAGAGGCTTTTCAAATTTATATCTTACGTCATTGAAACACACATAGCAAGACGAAATATTATCTATGGTGCCTACTATAACGGGAATGGGTTGTGCCGTGTACTTATATTTCCCATAAACGTCCTTCCGTTGTTGTAATCGATTTTCTAAGTCACCAATATCCTGTAGGTACAAGAAAGTCAGGCAACAATTTATAAAGGTAACACTCTAAATGTTATACCTCGATATGTAGTATAAAACCATTCTTAATTTCTATTTTTAATGGACGCCATCGATGCTGGCCTTTGGATTTCAAGTTAAGGGGTGTGAAAAGTAAGGGTACCAACGTGAAACTTAATAATTGTAACGTTTCTGAAAAACAATGGTACAAGTTTGAATCAGATTTGTAGAAGTTTATATGTATCTTACCTGGTGTGGGATTATCATGCTTGTTGTCGAAGTCTTCTAACAGTTCTTTCAAATATGTGTCTTTTCTCTTTCGGCATATAGTTAAAATGTGTTCATATAGTAAAGGCCATTTCATATATAAACTATTTTCTTTGTCCTTATATAAATACTTAAAATCGTCTTCTAGCTAAAATTTACACATTATTTAATTTCCAAGAAAGGTTACCAACTGGAAATACATATTTTTCATTTTTGGATTTCCATTTAGTTACGCTGAACGGTGGAGGTAGCTACATAACTTTTAAAGCCTGTGCTTCATATGAATTAACAACTAGTTGTTAGTTCGTCTAGTATAGCAATATTTTTGACATGACTATTCTTTTTTAAGGTGTAGATAAAATTTGAGCAGTTAATATACAAATACTCCCTTGAGACAAATATTGCTCCTAATCATGAGTGTGGCCCGGGAAGTATTGCCATAATTGACTGATGCGTAATTTGGACCCACGACTTCAAGTAAATGACCACAACTTAATCTTATTTAACAATAAATAGAAAAGAATTAGTTGTGTCGATTATTTTTTGTTGTACAATCATTACGGGAGTTAAATATATGTTTTGGTCAAAATTTAAAGACACTACATAGTGTCAACACTCACTAGTAAATATCCCAGCGGTTGTTTAAGAATGGGGTACTGTTGGTAATAATCTGTTATAGTTGAATCAGAAATTTTGCCTATTCTCAGTGATGCTGTATTTTGCCAGTATTCTTGGCAAACAGTAAATGGCTCGATATTATTTTGTAACCATCTCATCTGCTGATATTTCTGTCCGTCATCTTCGTTATCCACATTACTACTACTTGGTTGATTTTTTTGTGTCTTGGGTTGCAAAATATCATATTTTTTGTAACATCTTCTTAGATATATATAACTATTCCATAGGTTTCCTCTTGCAGATTGAGGTTTTCCAGTTTTTTTATTCACATATGGAACGTAGTAAATTTCAGGTAATTCATGCGGAAATATTTCTGCAATCTGTGTGGTGAGATTTATAAATCGTTCAGTTTTAATCCTAAAAAAAAAAAAATAGCCAATAAAAAACAATATTGCAGTTTTATTGTCCCTACTTTTTATCTGAGCTAGTTTTTAGTTCGTTTTTAATTATTAAATCGCATAGCATTCGTCTTAAGAATAATTTATCTTTTCCATAACTCTTGTATATTATTTTTCCTTCTTCAGTATTATCTAATAATTTCTTAACATCACCTGTTTGTCCTAGATGCGGAAATGGAGATGCGATATACGAAAGACCGACGCTTGGAAAATGCGAATAATGATGTGCGCCTACCGCATCTGAATTGAAAAAAAAAATATTTAGATACTAGAGGTTCACTGAAACGAAAATAATCTGCATATCGTTAATATTATGGGTAAACTTAAGTGCGAATTGATCACTACGCCACGTTCAGGTAGATATATCAGGGTATATATCACTAAATTTGCAACTCTTTTCGATAAACAAGTTAAAAGACCTACAGCAAATAAGTTTCAATGTTGTGAAACTAGGTCCCAGTTACCCAACTTTACCTTATAATTTTAATTAATTAACAAAACAATTTATGCTACTAGATTAGACAAAATCCACATGCTTGCCCAGTCGGGTAAGCTGAACCCCTTCGCACTCTTCATGCACGACAAATTCTTGGACACATTCTATGCAAAACATGTACTAACCGGTAATATATAAGGACTTATTATAATATATAGTTAAAGTGTATATGTATATGTGTACCTATGCTTTTCTTTGAAAACTGTAAGTACCCTGCAATCCAGTTAAATTAATGCAATTTTTAGTATAAACCATTCCGAATGCACAGAAGACGTACGTTAGGATTTATTTAAATAATAACATAGTGTACTTTTAGGTTAGACACGATAATATGGAGATATGTTGATATAATGATGTTCCATTATTTTACTTAAGGCTACTTTACACGGTACTAGAGCATAATAGAACTATACTATTTCTATAATAGAAGCTATCCTAGGAGTTTCTAAACGAGAATGTTTGGTAAGGGTTCAACAAATGAATACGTGGTGGCGTTACTAGCAGTTACCAACTTCTGCCAACTTGAAAAGATGTGTTGACAGTTTCCGATTGTTTTTCAAATTTTGAGGTTATTGATATATGTCAAATATGAGCGCTTCAAAAAGAAAAAATAAGTTAAAAAAATTGATCAAAATTAAAAAACTGTATGCTATGTATAAAAGTATAATAAAACAACAAAAAGTTCGAAGAGGTAGACGTTTTTGGTGTAGACCTTGGTTATTAAGAAGAAGTAAACAGCAGCTAGGAGCAAGCCACTTTTTGGATCAAGAACTAAGACTGGAAGACCCAACATTCTTTAAAAATTTTGTCAGAATGGATAAAGATCAATTTGATAAATTACATAACATAATAAAACCTAAAATTTTGAAAACAGATACTGTAATGCGAAACTGTATATCATCAAAACATCGACTAATACTAACGTTACGATATTTGGCCACTGGTGAATCCTACAAAAGTTTGTCATATAGTATGCGTATATCATTAAGTGCTATTTCACAAATAATACCAAGTGTATGCGTTGCAATATATGAAGGTTTGCAAGAAATGTACTTAAAGGTAAATATGTAGATACAACATATACAAAAAGCTGGATACTTATTTTAATAAAATTTATAGGTACCTTGTTCAGAAAAGGAATGGAAAGATATTTCAGGGGCATTCAAAGAATTATGGAATATACCAAATACATTGGGAGCCTTAGATGGAAAACATATTGTATTTAGAGCTCCCAAATGTGCAGGTTCACATTATTACAACTATAAAGGAAACCATAGCATCGTATTACTTGCTATTGCAGATGCAACTACAACTTTTTATATATAGATGTAGGCACGAATGGAAAAGTTAGTGATGGAGGTATGTTTATATATTAATATGAACTTTTTGTGTAACATATACTATTTTAGGAGTTTTTAACGACAGTGATTTAGCCTGTGCCATAAAAAATAATACATTAAATATACCTGCTGATGAATCTTTGCCAACTATGAATGTGCCTGTTCCATATGTATTTCTGGCAGATGCTGCTTTTCCTTTGCAGAAACACATCATGAAGCCATTTCCATTTAAAAATATGACCAAAGAGGAAAGAATTTTTAATTATAGATTAAGCAGAGGAAGACGAGTGATCGAAAATACATTTGGTATATTGGCAAATCGTTTTAGAATATTATTGACACCCATTTTATTGTGTAGGGATAAAGTTGTCATTATTACGCAAGCATGTTGTGCATTACACAATTATCTAAACAATAATTCAACGAGCACCAGCATTGAAAACAACAATAACATGCAGTTGCACAGTATTACTTTAACATCAGGAAGAGCAAATTGTGAAGTTTTACATTTTCGAGATATTTTTAAAAAATATTTTAACAATGTTGATGTATTAGAGTGGCAAAAAGACATGGCTTAAAATAAAATGAATTTGTACAAAGATATTGTTTTATTATCTCCTTTCACATGTTTAACACAGAAAACTTACATCTTAAAATACATTGCACATATGTCATAAATAATATTGTTTAATTATTAAACCTCACTCTCATCTATAGTATTTTGAATTATCTGTATAATTTCTCGTTTACATTTTTTATATGATGCTTTGTTATTGTACACATCCATTAATTCGTGGCCAATAAAATCAATAAATGATCTTAAATCACCGGGAAGATATTTTACATCAGAATTATCTTTATTTATTTCATTCAAAGCTTTGACAAATGCAGCTTCTACCACCTCAGGTTGTGAAGAATCTCTCTTTCCTTTCTTCTTTTTCTTTGAAGTAGTATGAGAATTATTGTCGCTATTGGTACTTAAATATGTTGTGTCTAAAGATGCACTTTCTGCGACAAATGGAACCGGAGACTCAGAATCTCTTTCTTCCACAATTAGTTCAGTGACATTTTCATTTTGGTTATTATCGATAGAAACCGTTTCCTAAAGTATATTACCTTAAATAACTTCATATTAAATTAATTAAAATAAAATTCATGTCAATTTTCATATCTTGAGTGTTTGCAAATGGCAATGATTTTTGACTTGCAGAAATATTTAAATTAGATTCTCCTTTGTCCTTTTTTGTATATGGTAATAAAAATACTAAAGAATCGTATAACCACCAATTAGGTTTTACACAATCTTCTGTTCCCGATCCACTAGGAAGAAGCACTTTTTTTTTCTTTAGTACTTCTAGAAATTGACTTCTTAGATTATTAATTTTTTTCAATATATCTTCTATTGAGAATTCTTCCTTAAAGGTACGTTGTAGATCTTCTTTGATTGCTTCAAGAGCTTTGTGTCTTAATAATTGATTGTGATAACTTGGCATATCCTGCTGTTAGAAATAATATCATAGTATTTTATTTATAAATATTTTGTTTTTACTAACCTTATAAAGCACCGGTTGTAATTCATAAAGAGACACCAGTCTTTTCGTAATTTCTGCTTCCCACTTTTTAGGCATATTTATCTATTATTAAAACAATAAAGATAAATTAACCCTGATGCTTATGCTTTATCATTCATTTGTACTCACCTAAATTGCAAACAGCACAAGTGAAACAAACAAATTTTCGCTAACGACAGTTACAATGACTAGACGACTAGACCGTGCATAACCTCATCGTTTTCAAATATTTGTATTAATTTTCCGATGTTGATTAACCTGCCAAAAGTACTTTTGCGCATGTTCTGGAATTAATTTAGAAACAAAAATAAGACAAGATCTAGTTTTTAATATAGTTTAGCATGTGGTATAGTTTCAAAACTTGAAAGCATTTTTGTGATTTATACGATACTTTTTCTATTCTAGTTTGCTAGTATCTAGATAATAGTATAGAAAAAGTATGATTCTAGTACCGTGTAAAGTAGCCTTTACATACACAGAGATTCAAAAAGATTGTCAAATCCGCTCCTATAGATAGTAGCAGGGTGTAGGTATATGCCGCGTGTTTGTAATGAAGGTTTGAACTAAGTCAGTGTGGGAACATAAGAAAGTAAACGGATCTGTCATAAATAAGGAAAACGTAGCCTATATTTGAACTCGCATTATATAAACGACTATGGATTGGTGTTTCTGCTTGTAAAAATGAAATGTAATTAATTTAACTCCTTAGGAAATTATGATATTACAAATCAGTACTAACTGGTGTTCAACTAAATTTATTTATTACTTTAAATTATAACATACAATTAGTATAATTATTAAGTGACAAAACTTAAAAATTGTTTAAAGAGCGTGTTCAAAATGTCCACCATGAGCATTAATGCAAGTGTCAACTCTTCGTTTCATGCTTTCGAAGACATTGATTAGTTGTTGTGCAGTTATACTCTGTACTGCATCTTTTAGTTCTTCTATGGTATACATGCGGTTTCTATAGATCCTATTTTTTAGATAGCCAAATTACTTCATGAATCTAATGGGGTTAGATCAGGCGATCTTGGTGGCCATCTTTGTACTCCAACGACCCTGTCAGCAAAAAACTGTTGAAGATATTGGCAGGTTTGTCGAGCAGTATGCGCTGGAGCATTATCGTGCTGAAAATAACCTGCTTCCAGCTCATTTTCTTGCAACTCTGCAATAAACAATTCCAACATCTGTTGGTAACGTTGGGCTGTTACAGTTTCCTCGAAGAAAATTGGCCCTATTATTCGTTGCCTGGACATAGCTAACCAAACTCCAACTTTTACGGGATGCAATTGCGTTTCTCGAAATTCGTGTGGATTTTCTGCAGAGCAGATACGATAGTTTTGTGAATTAATATAGCCCGTTAGATGAAACCAGGCTTCATCTGAGAGAAATGATTTGTTTAGCAAGTCATCGTCCCTTAAATTGTTATTAAACCAATGACAATATTCCAATCGCCTATCGTGGTCTAATGGTAATAATTCCTGTATCGTAGAAACTTATAGGGATGAAAATGTAACTTTCTTTTGACAGCTCGTTGCGCTGAAGTGTATGATAAGCCTGTAAAATTATAAAATGTAATAAACTATTTCACTTAATGTTAATATTGATTTTTTACCTGTTTGTTGAGCTAATTGACGCAATGGTTTAGTGGGACTCTGATCTAGACGAGTTCGTACATCCTCAATTTTGTTTTCTGTAAGAACTGTCTGACGACCAGATGACTTGCCTTTACGAACGCTTCCTGTTTCTCGAAAGCGGTGCACAAGTCTATAAATATGTTTGCTTAAAATCAAATCATCGAATTCTTCATCCGGAAACTGTACACAGAACTCTTGAATATATAAATCTACAGAGTATATCCATGTCCCTTCATGATTCCGCTGTCCATTTCGGAAATAAGCTTCCAAAATGAATGTTTCGTGCTCTGGTGTGTAGGGCATTGTACACTTTAGGCCTATGTTATGAAATAATTTGCTGCCTTACCACAGATAAATTCCCTTATTTTCTTACAGTATTCAAAAATACTATTGTTGGTGATATTAGATGTAAATACATATAAACGGTTTGAAATAATTATAAGATAAATAAACGAAGGATACTACAACACGTACACCAATGTCGCTAAATGTCAAGAAAATTGATTTAATGTATGAAATTTGTATGTAGCTTACTTCACTCATTAAATTGGTAATAAGTATAGATAAATTTTTCCGGAAAACAGTTTTTTTTCTTACGACAATCATTTTGAATCACATAGTACATATACATATTGCTGTGGAAAAAGGGGATGAAAAACTGTGCGTGAGTGCGTTGACCTCTTCGTCCAAGTCAGCTGTTTCAAGAAGATTTTAAAAGACACTAAATTTTTCGTAAAAGTTAAGTTAGTATTAAGTTACTTTGAAACATGTTGAGAAATTCTTATTAATATCATTTTTAGTTTTGTTTTACCGCTATGTTTTCAATTAGCTCAGTTTTTTGTTTTTCATGTTTGTTTGCCTTGGGTTAAGTCATTTTACCGTGTAAGTTCGCCGCGTTTGCGTGCGCTTCTCTTGGGCCGGCGTTTGCTCGCTTGCGGGAGAGAGAAGGTAGTGTACAATTAGACTCTGCGAAGGTAAGATCATTTTTCTGAGCGCTGTAAATTTATGTCGTTTGAAGACATTTTTGTTTCCGCGTGTCATTTGATTTTTACAAATCTAACCTTAGTAGAGGCATCTTACACTCAATTCAGTTAATTTTCTTTGTATAATATTTGGAATTCCAAATAGTTTGTTATAGCTGATTTAATTTTACTTTTTGGGAGTTCATTTTTTTTTTATTTGATATTTAATTAATTTTTGATTCATTCTTTTTCCTTTTCAATTAGATTTGATTGTAGTTCACTGTTTTGAAGGTATTTTTACCTTGCTTTGTAATTGCTGACTACATTTGAGCAGTTTTAAGTATTTAAAGTTAAAGACGTTCACCTGAGAACGCCATTTTGCGATTTACACGTGGTGTATAAAAATTTTATATTTCTAAATTTTCTTAATCTTGTTAGTTTCACGTTAAATATAGGGAGTTTTCTTTTAAGCCTGGATTTTAATTAATCTAAGGTTTTAAATTTCTTCCTATTTGTTTTTTTTATTTATTAAAGTTCTAATTAATTTCAAAATTCAAATTTTGTTGTTTTAATTTGTTTCCCCACATCGTGGTCAGTTTACACCCACTTTCAGTTTCTTAAGGTTTACCTTCAGAAGGTGACCACTGGGATTTTGAATCCCATGCTCTTCAAGCAATTTTTACTCTATTTTAGAGTTGGCGCTCAACTTAATAATTAATTTCAGACTTTTGGTCACAAGCATTAATTTGATTTTAAATAATTCACATTTTCATAATTATCACAGCAATATGTTAAGGTGCAGATACACTAGGAAGTTACTTGCGACAAAACTTGCGCAAGCTGCTTCCCTCTAAGGTTACACTTGAAGCAAAAAATCGTGCGATTTTACTATCCAGCGATTCCTGCGAGTGTCTATAGTGCAAGTTCTCGCAAGTCCATATACATTGTTGGCAATTAAAACTTGCGTAAGCAGCGTTTTAGTGAGGCAAAATAATCGACGCAGTGGGTACGGAAACCAGTTCTCTCTATGTTTATCGAATAGTTGTGAATATGGCACCTGGTCAGTTGCGACGTATTCGTTCTGCAGCAGCATTAATTGTGTTGTGGAATAATTACAATAAGAAAAAGAAAAAAAATAGGACATGCTGGGTCCGGGAATGGATATTAAGAAGGGAAAAATATGGAGCATACTCAACTCTGCTGCAGGAACTCCAAATGGAAGATGCACAACAATTTAAAAACTTCATCCGTATGACTGCAGTAGATTTTGAAGAACTTTTAGTATATGTGGGCAAAGACATTCAAAAGCAAGATACACATTTACGAACTTCAATTACACCTAGTGAACGACTTATGGTTACACTACGCTTTCTTGCAACAGGTAAGTCTTTCCGTGAATAGAGAATATAGTTTGGGTTATGTTTTACTGGAACTGATATTTTACAGGTGACTCTTACCACGCATTAATGTATCTCTTTAGAATACCCGTGTGTACCATAAGTGGATTTATCCCAGAAGTATGTTGGAAACCGTATGAAACATTGAAAGAAGAATTTTTAAAGGTAAAAATATTTTTTTCTATTTCTGTGTCTTACGATCACTTTTAACGTACTGTTCTTGCTCAAAAAAACAGAAACTATTACAAAAGCATTATTATTATGGTATTACATAGGTATCAGTGGTAATAAGTTACAAATTGGTGTAATCATACAAAGGACTCAACATCTGAGGTGAATAACAACTTGATGTAGATGGTGTTGCAGAGGGTGGCGATGGCGTTGCAAATTCTGCTGCAGCAGAATTTGATACGCCACCTTCTGCAACTGCCATTATGCGCATTTCAGACATAGATGCATCTATGTCTGAAATACGCATAATGGCTTCATTAATCAAGCGTTTTAGTTTTCTTTTATTTTCTGTGTGTTTTAGTTGCCTTAGTTCAGATGCCACATAGTCCCCAAAAACTTGTGCATCATCTGTGGGTTGATTAAGTATCTGAACCGCTTTTTGTATTTCATCGGCAGATATGTCTGTATTATTTTTTTTTAACTTCTTTCTTGAAGCAGGTGATTTGGGTACTGATGCATGATGCACTTCAGATGATGTTTCACTGTCTGATGCGGTTGTAGCCTGCAACAAAACAATTCAGTTCTCATAATTCAGCCACATTCTGTTTTAAAATTAACAATCTTGCTCGCTAACCATGTTGATTTTTTATGGAAACAACCAACCAAAAACTTTCTTTCTTGGCAACAGCAATATTGATTGATAACAATATTACTACGTCTTGAAACAGAATCGCACCAATTACGTGTAAAGACATTTTAGAAGATATTTTTAAATTACAGGTTCCGGACACTGAAGCGGAATGGATGCATCATGCAAAAAAATTTGAAAAGAAATGGCAATTTCCACACTGCATTGGAACATTGGATGGAAAACATGTAGTAATCCAAGCGCAACGTAATAGCGGAAGTTACTACTATAACTATAAAAATACCTACAGCATTGTACTGATGGCATTAGCTGATGCTTCGTATACTTTCACCTACGTCGATGTAGGATGTAATGGACGCATTTCGGACGGTGGTGTCTTCAATAACAGTACTCTTAGTTCAGCTTTACAGAACAACACATTAAATTTACCAGAACCGAGCCCTTTACCAGGTCGAGAGAAAGCAATACCATATTTAGTTGTAGCAGATGACGCTTTTGCAATGAAACCCTACTTGATCAAGCCATTTCCTTACAAAGACCAACCTGGACCTAATCGGGTATTTAACTACCGTCTATCTCGAGCTCGACGAATAGTGGAAAACGTATTTGGCATTATTGCTAACCGTTTTAGAATCTTGCGTCAGCCAATATTATTAGAACCGGATAAAGTAAAAAAAGTAGTACTGGCTATATGCACACTACATAATTTCCTGATGAAAAGAAACACCTCGGCACAGAGGTACGCTCCACCAGGCTCTTTGGATAGTGAAACGGAAGATACACACGTCGTAATTAATGGAGCCTGGCGACAAGAAGGTGGAATGCCCGCGGACAATCTGTTACCACTTCGTGGTGGTGTGCATCAGAATTACTCTGCCGAAGCTAAAAGTGTTCGTGAGGAACTGAAAGAATTTTTCATATCACCCATGGGAGAAGTTACTTGGCAATATAAATATATATAGTAAATACTTCACACTTACCATGTTGTCTGTTGTGTCGGTGGCATCTACAGATTGCTGAATAAATTTTAATGCTGAAAAATATGGCCAATTTGAGATATACACTTCATCAGCACCTTCACCCGTCCTTTTTTTCTTAATTTTTTTCACTTCCTGCATAAACTGACTGCGTAAATTATGTAGTTTTCTCGTAATTTCGGTAACGTTGGTGCTAAATTTTGTAGCAATGCCTTGTAATATGGTTTGTTTTTTATTTCTATTTCTATAATCTTTAGAATGTACATCCCATAAATGGGGGTTTTCTTCGTAGATTGCGATTAAAAGTTTTATCTCGCTGTCGTTCCACGTCTTTTTACTTGCGGCCATGTTGAACTCGCACGGGCAACTTGCCGTTGTTTCGAACCGATTTGGAAATATTTCGAGAAGTGGCGCAATTTAACTTATGCCTGTTTAGACTTGCAAGCAGCATTGTCGCGCAAGTACTTCTGCAAGTTCTAGAAACTTACTCATGGGAGCTGTTTACATTGGCTGTAGCGCTGTCGGACAGCAACTCGCGCGAGTTTTATCGCCAGTGTATATGCACCTTTAGGCACGTGATTTTCACTTACCTTTTTATCATTACACCAATCAATATTCAATTTTGATGCACGTGTATTAGATGCCACCACAATTACTTCTCCAAACTGTAACTCGTTAAATGTTCGTAAACTCATAAACTAACATAAATCTGCATAAACCGTCATAACCGGAATCAACGTACGGAGCCCCAAACGCACTCTGTCCACAATTCGAAACAACACGGGGAATAACGGAAAAAGACACTGGCAGTTCTAGATATTCTAAAAAATAGATGACTATACATAAAAAGAAGGGCCTTAACAATGTTTCTTCCCTACATAATATTAATTAGAAATGAAGAAATATTAGAAATATTTAATTTAAAAGATCTAGGAAATCCGAGCGCCATCTTGAATATAAAGCGTCAGAAATGTTACCTAATCTAAATTATGAGTTGCATTTTGTACCCATGATCTTCTTGTAGTTGAAGTGCTGCCAGATTGATATCCTCCTTACAGTCTAGTTTGATTGGTCTTACGAATAGGTTTTCGTTGAATTTTTGCCAGTCCGTGATGGTGATGGTTTTGGTTTGTCGCTCTGGTTTTAAGTTTAGTTTTGGACGGATGGGTAGGTGGTCTGAGGTGAGGTCGTCTATTGTCCTTAGGCTGTAGTTGACAGCGACGGTTTTAAGTATCGCCATGTACGTCGGTGGTGGCGGTCTAAGCGTGGATGTGTGTCGATTCGATGGGAGCTGTGTCTATTAGCATTTCTTTTTCTAGGAATTTCTTGAGCTGGTCGCCCCTGTGGTTGTTTGTTTTGGGGTTCCAGTTTGAATGTTTGGCGTCTAGGTTTGCATGTTAGGCGCCCAGGTTTGAATGTTAGGCGCCCATGAGTATCGTTGTGGTGTTTGTCTCGAAGATCAGGTAGGAATTGTTTCTTGGGCCTAGCTACCGGCTGAATGCATGTTGATTGATCCTCTTGTGGTATTCAGTTGGATGCCAGTTGTCTCTAGGTTTGTGAGGTCACTGTTTTCCAGCAGATGGTGTTTTGTTCCATGCCGAACCAGCACTGCGGTTCCTCCTCCTTTCTTTGTCTTTCTGTCGTTTCTGTATACTGAATAGTTTTCTATTTTTAGCGGCTTAAGGTGAGTTTCGCCTAGTAGAAGGACTTCCGTTTTGTTGTTCGCAGGAACTCTCGTAGCTCGTCCTTCTTGTGTAGGATGCCCTGCGCGTTCCAGTAGTTGGGTAGAGGGTAGCATCCATGTTTATTTTGTTGTCGATTGGTTGAACAGTTGAATGATTTGTTCCGTTTGCTGGAGGAACTGCAGTTTCTGCTCTGTGGTGGCGTTGGTGGAGCTTAGTACTAACAGCATTTTGCCTAGTGTGCTGGCTAGGTCGTCATTGGTGGTGGTGGTGGTCTCGGCTCTCCTGTTTTCTTTGCGTTCCTCAGTCTTGGTATCCCGTTTCTTGAACCATGGGTTTTCTTTGGGAGTTGGGGCTTCGGTGGTTTTTTGTTTTGGGATGTTGCTGGGGTTTTATGGATTCTTAGGACATTTGATGTATGTAGAAAGGTGTTCGCCTTTGCAGTTGGCGCACCTAGGAGGTGTGGTTGGAGGTTTAGTGCAGAGGTGCGTTGAATGCTCTTCTCCGCATTTCATACATTTAAATTCTATGTGACAATTTTTCTGTGCATGTCCGAACATTTGACACTCGTGGCATTGGATTACTCCGGTGCGTATTTTCATTGGCTTAACCGTGACTGCCAGGTCGCAGCATTCCTTGAGGTCGTAAATAGATTTGTATTCACGTTTGAGTTCGATTAGAACGAGCGGCGAAGGTCTTCCGTCCTTCCCCTTCATCCTGACGATTTTTTCGGTGGGATACCCTCTTTTGTTGTGGTCGTTGGTAACGTCTTCTTCAATGGTGTCTTGCGGGATGCCTCTGATTACAATTTTTTTCGCTTCGCAGTTGGTATGTGTAGAATTGCTGTTTCTCGCGTTCGAATAATTTGTTCAATTTCCTGTAGTCTTCCTCAGTTGCGAGGTCAATTTGGATACCGGTTGCTACCAATTTGCTTTTGGTAGTCTTGATTTTTTCGGTTTTATTGAGATTGGATACCCGACACTTGTCTTTATCCTTGAGAAAGATAGGCGCGATGCGGTTTGGGGTTTGGTTCATATTCACCTCGGTTGTCTGTTATGGTTCGTTGATGGGAGTTCGGTGTCTTGTTCGTTGGTTTCCTTAGTGGAGTTGGCTGTGTCCTCGTTCATATCCTCGTCTTCGATGACGAGTGGGGTGAATTGGTTCCGTAGCGGTATTGTTGATGCTAATTCTTTTCCTTGGCATTTGGGTTTTTTCCCACGCGGTTTCTGGAATTCTTGATCCGTGTGCTGTGCAGCTAGTAGCTGACCGATTATTTCCTGGAGAGCCTGAAGCTCCTCCTTGTTTAGTTCTTCTAGGGTTTTCGACATGTTGTTGGATCTTCGTGGAATAAGTAGGCGTTCTAGGAACGCGCTCCTAGTCCCAAAAGGGACTGATTTGTTGAGAAGTTTCCAGTAACAGGGAAGACCCGTGCCACTTTCAACATACGTACACTTTTACTGGTAAAGCACAGGCAGTAGGTATTCTCACAATGTGAACTCGTTCAAGCGTTAACTGTACCTAACAACAACATCGCTTGCTACCCTCGCCTACCTAGTATAGACGTCTACAATAAGTGTTGCCAGATTTTGTCACGCAAATGTCGCCAACTTTATAACAAAATATCGCCCAAAAACGCCGGGATCCTATAGGCACCTATAGGTGTTTAGGTTTTGGTGTTGCACTATTTGCCCCGAACAGAACAAGTTTAACGTCACAGCAAATAATCGTGATTCTAAATCATTGCACGAACGAATGTAACAACCACGTTTTAAGACAGAAATTTTGTGTTGTGGTTAGGTTGTCAGTAAACTACATTGAACCGTTGAACTCTATCCTAGGAAACTGGAACGATAATTTAACGCCAAGCTTCAGATAGGCCATTATGATTACTTATATCTATTTCTTTCTAACACATGTTAACCGCTAGAAAATGTCAAGAAAACTCTTCAAATTATTATAAATCTACAGTTGAAATACATATGGAAACATGAGAAGTGAAACAGATATGCGTTGGTCAAAGTGACATACACATTAGAAGTAAACAGATCAATCATTCTTTACTCCACTTAAATGATTTGCAACAAATATTATTAGAATAGCAATACAGTTTTATTCTGAGAATCGCATCGAGAGTATTTAAATTTAAACGATTTCTAATTCTAGTTTTCAGAATATTCATGATTGAGAATACGCGTTCCACTACAGCGTTACTTATTGGAAACGTCAACAATTTTATTACAAATTATGCTAAAATATGGAAAGGTTTTTCACCAATAGCATTAGTATAATTCTTTTCTTTCTTCTAGCTCGCATTTACATGATCATGTAACAAGAAATCATAGTAATTTACATGGAATAGGTGTCAGATGCGTACGTCCCATTTGCGTACAAGTGATTTTTAGTGCTATTTGCGTACAAACAACCGCAGGCCGTAAACAAGTAATTATACACAGTGCCATTTGCGTACGAAGGATACATATATATTTACATTCAATAAAAATTTAATTTATACAAGTAAATTGGATGTAGAAGTAAATTTGAAACAATTTCTAGAAACTTTCCTTCACACTTTTTCAGGCTTAGGACTGACAGCAAGATGCTGGCGTGTTTAAAAGTTTTCTTGAGAAAGCAAATGTTTCTCGTGTCATTTTAATTTTAGATGTGTTTATAGGAAAACCAGTAGTTATTTCCCGTGTCATTTTATGAATTCCTATAAGAATGATTTTTCATGTAATTTCTTATTCTAGCTTGGTAACGTGAGCCAAGGATTTTAAACAGGATTTAACATCTTTAGTTAAGGTGTATTGATGGTGAATGTTTTTTATACGTTCATCTATTTTGATATATACTTTCTTTCTCTTTCTTCCTTCTAAAAAATTATTTAATTGTAAATATAGCATTATAAATTAAATTTTTATTGAATGTAAATATATATGTATCCTTCGTACGCAAATGGCACTGTGTATAATTACTTGTTTACGGCCTGCGGTTGTTTGTACGCAAACGGCACTAAAAATCCCTTGTACGCAAATGGGACGATTCCATTTACATGTACCCTACCATAGAGTAAATACAACTCAGCAGACTAGTACATACCAAGCTATTAAATTTTATAACATTTTACCCGCGCACTATAAAGGGTTACAAGTCAAAACGTGCCTGAAAGACTTGTACGCTCGAACTCATTATCTTGCACGAACTTGTCTACGCTTACTGACTTGCCATATTCTTCATCTTGTACGAACTTGTGCACGCTTATCGACGTGTTGAGTTTTTTTAAAAGTACAACAATGATACTTCCTATTAAAATATTAGTAATTCTTATAACAAGTTGGTACACGTAACATTACTTATACAGTATCTTGAAAGTTTCAAATAAGAACTTGTGTTAATTAATAGGGGTCGAATTTTAGACCTCGTCGACTCCCAAAATCAGTTTTCGTTTATGTCGACCCATTAGCCATGCTGAAGAAGGTACCCCTGAATTTAATTACACACAAAGGCAAATGCAAGCAAGGAATTGCATTGAACGTTGTTTTGGTATACTCAAAGGAAGGTTTCTCTGTCTTTTGAAGGAAAGGATTTTGCGATACGAACCACAGAAAGCAGGACTAATTACAAATGCATGTTGTATTCTGTATAACATTTGTATAGAAGGTGCCCTAGAGAATAATTTTGAAATACCTCCAAATGAAGATCATGATTTCGCAATTCCGGATTGTGAGAACATATCTAATGAGGGTCATGTAGCTCTCTCTGCCACACACAGCGTTCAAAAGAGCGAATATTGTCGTATTCCTACGCACAGTTGGGGAGTTTTTAAAAAACACAATTTTTCTGACACCAGGGCAGCTTTTAGTATATGGTGAGCTCCGTAACACAATGGTATAATCACTTAAACTTCTAAGATAGCGACGTATGCCTGACGGTATGTCTTACGGCTGAAAAGTGACTAACCCGTAGGCATTCGCGCTTAACGCTTTTATATAATATAATATGCTGACACAGCAATACAGCTTACTTATGTATATAGGTTCTAATAAAATAAGGGTGACAACACCTTCCCCCTAAAAAAGATTTTTGATATAATTTTAAATTGAAACGACAAAAATCATACAGAAATAATAAAATACAATAACACAATAAATGAATACAAATATGATTAGAATATAATGCATAATAAAATTCTTAAAATATAATGTGAAATATATAATGTGGTATGTTATACTATGTTTGGCTAACATATTTATTTTGTAGTCTTTTTGATCTTCTAATAGATCTTATTTCAATATTATCCTCTTCATTTCCAGAAGTACTGCGTAACTCACAATCATACCGCACTCTTATGGGTTCCATCGATTCGTTGCAGCACTGATTAAATATTTGTACACACGGATTGCATGATTTTCTCGCACTATCTCTTTTACTACAACAATATTTTCTTAAAAAGTTTATAAATTTACAATATTATTCCGTATAAACATGACAGAATAGTTGTGTACCATGGAGTATTTTTTATAATAAAAGGTTTATTTAATTGTTCTTTTAGTTCCTCATCTAATTTATGTAACTTTTGTTGCGCATATCTTAATTCATTCAAATTTAGATTTCTAAATTTCATAGGTTCTAATACAATACCATTTAGTATGATATTATCTTTTAGTTCTTTACAACAGTCAGCTTCGTTTATATTTGCGACTGGTATTTCATTGGAATAGTTTACTGAATTTAATATAGTATGTGATTCTAATATAATGTTTTTTGTATAAGCTTTACATTTATTCTCTAATTCTATGATACCTATTTTTTCAATTGTTTTTTCTACTAAATCTTTTTCTTGGCAGAGTACGTTTAACGCTGTTGGTTTAGAAACAATAAAAATCCATTGGTTATTAATAGTTGGATGCCAAACTTCTAATTCTTCTACTACGTTCTTTATTACACAACTTTTGGGTATTTGCTTGTTTGGTTTTACTAGTAATTTAATTTCACATGTTGAGGAATCTACTTTTCTCATAATATTAATATCTTTACATAAATAGTTTTTAGTATCACATTCTGTACATTGGTCCAATTTATTAAGCATGCTGTAATATGTCCTACTTGTGGATACAATAATAAAATGATTACTAGGTTCAATATAAGAAAATAATGTATGGTCATGAGTATGTGGCATTGGTAATGGAAATAATTCAAAAATATCATATGTATACATATTTGCTATAGGAATTTTAAATGAAATGATAAGTAAATTATCTTTGATGAAAGATTGTAAGGTAATTATTTTATAATCACTATAAATATTATCAAAGTTTAGAGAAATTGGTAAATTATATTTAAGAGATATTTTCGTTAATTCTTTGTATAATTGTTCAGGTTGTAGTACTTGATAAATTATTATACCATTTTGTATCAATGATATATCGTTTACATAGTTTCCTAAAGTAATTAAAATTTCATCTGTCATTTCTATTAATAAAATTAAATGGTTAGAAAGATCTATGTCAAATTCTAATTGTCTGGTAAGATTAGACAATTTCCTAGAATATTTAGTAAAATCTTTAAAGTTTTTATTTAATATATAAATGTTATCATTCATTCTGGTTAATGAATTGTTAAAATTAATAATTGTTTCGGAAATTACAGAAATTTGCTGTTGCATTAAGTTTTCTACTTGGTTTTGATTCGTTGTTAATGAATTTATACTATCTGTGTAAAATTGCGCATCATCTGCGTCAGGTACACCAAAAAGCCACTTTAATCCATCTCCGATACCATTAAATAATCCTCGTTTCTTCCTATTTGAGGTGACTATCAGCTGATGCGATACTGTTCTATATAATTGTCTCATGATAGATAGTTTTGTTTGAATATAACGTAATTGACTTCTACAGTCATATGAATAGTGTTCCGTAACTGCTAAATTACAAATATGAAATGGGTCAATTCTGTGCACATCTGTAAGATCTGTAACGTAATCTGTAACACCTGTAAAAAGTTTCGGTGACAAAAAGAGTGTCTTTAACTGCTATACAACGACGTAAAAAAAAAGAAAGTGCGAAAAAATTATGAATAACGCCGGTATTAGATTGTTTATTGGTGTGTTGTTGGAAGAAGAGGAAAACAGGTACTTAAAAATCTATAATAAGCAAGACAATTAAAAAAAAAAATAAACATAACCTATACATTTCAGGAATTATATGCGAGTATTTCGGAGAAATATTAGGGATACCGTAAATCCCTTTGAGATTCCTGATACTCATTTTAAACAATTATTTAGACTGGATAAAGCCAGCACTTTTGATTTAATTAATACGATCGAAGAAAATATACACTCGTTGGGAAGTATTCCTTTGCACATAAAGGTAGCAAGTAACCATGTTCATAATTCGTATACATAATTATCAAGTTTCTTGATAGGTACTTGCTACATTGCACTTTGTAGCAACTGGATCTTACCAAAATCCAGTAGGCTCCAATTCCCTAATCGCCTTAAGCCAAACAACTACCAGTAGGGTGTTAAACGAAGTATGTACTTACATGACCACACATTTACTGCCTACCTGGATAAAATTTCCTACACTGATAGAAATAAAGACATTGGCCAAACAAGGGTAAGAAAATATATCATAATGCTACTTTTATTTGAAAATTAGTTATGATTTTTGGAGGTTTTATGAAAAATGGGGTTGTCGTGGTGTAATCGGTGTAATTGATGGTACACATGTAGACATAATCGCTCTTCCAGTAACTGATGCGGAACATCCTCCTTTTGTGTACATAAATAGAAAAGGAAAACATTCTATTAATGTCATGCTTGTAAGTTTACATTCACCTGCATTCAAACTGGTTTAAAGAAAAATACTAATTTTATATTAGTGACTGCAATAATAAAATTTTGGCATGTTCAACAAGATTTCCTGGGTCGGTACACGATGCTGCTATTTGGCAGCAATCAAGAATACGTCACTATTTGAAAGAGCAATATGAAAATGGAGACAGAAATACTCATTTAATTGGTGAAGTTCAGAAATACTTTTGTATTTACGTAGTTATCAATTATATATATTGTAGGAGACAGTGGATATCCACTAGAGCCCTGGCTTATCACGCCATTTCATAATCAAATAGATGACACTCCTGAAGCAAGGTTTAATAGAGAACTGAGCAGTGCGAGAAATGTTGTTGAAAGAACGAATGGAATTTTAAAAGGAAGATTCAGGTGTCTATCACGACATCGAGCTCTTAATTACCACCCAATTAAAGCAGCAAATATTATATATACTTGCTGCATACTCCACAACATTGCTATTGAAAGAAGATTACCTCTACCGGAAAATGATATAGAGTATCGGGAAAATGGATATGCTTTAAACGATAGTAAGTTAGAATTTACTTGGCAAAATTTGTTAAAGCCTCGTGATGTAGGATCTTATGAGAAATATAAATTTGTATTACATTACAGAACCGGTTCTGGAATATGATGTATTCCATCAAGGGAGGCACGAGAGAGCAGAATATATAAGGAATAATATAATTTAAAATATAACAATTTAAAAAACATGTAAATGCTCCTGTTACTATACAGGTGAATAAAAAGTATTTTAATTGACTCTTGTTTTTATGGTGTTAACGAAACTTATATAAAAACACAAACATATTTTTTAGAAATTATTTATATCAAGAAAAAGAAAATGATATATCAACATTAAAATAAAAATTAACTATAACTCTAAAGTACGTAAAATTATTAATAAAAATTACTGATCATTAAATTGAAAATTTGGATGTTCATACTTATACTTTTCAATACCAAATTGCAACTTTCTTTTATTAATTTCGTTTTCTTCAATTTTTACATCTACATACTTTTGGCAGAAGCCGTTGAGAAGATCGACAATTTGAGCATTTTATCGACTTTGACTCTCAGTCACTTCTATAAATTTTTCTGCAAGTGTCGATAGAGGCTTTTGCCGCTTCCTCTTGTGTACCTTCTCTTTGAAAACCTCCCTCCGTTCCTCACTCACTTCCGCAACAGATTCGATTTCAACAGCATTATAGTTGACTTCATCGTCTGATTCAATGTGTCATTTAAATTTCTATTGTCCTCTATATCCTCTACCTCAGGTAGAGAAACCTGAAGTGCAGATTGTAATTCTACACCTTCGTATTCCGTGCACTTCATTCCCGTTACTACTACTTTGCCCCACACAGCCAATCCCCTTTCTTCTAAATCAGACATTTTAATATCACTAGCTGCACCAGATCCGGTCTGCAGCCTATGCTGTGATAACTTCCGATACTTTGCCCTTGTTGCATATTTCCAATCATTAAACCTCTACAAAGTTAAAAGTGTATTATTTATGTGTACGTACTTCTTTACTACTTTCACTTCTTATATTACCTTTTTCCATTCCTCCACTTCTAATGTTGGTCCATCTCCAATTTTATTTAGGCTATTGCATAATTTTGTCCACACCGAAGGTAATTTTCTCCAAGAGTTGGATTAATCGTTCCACTTCGAAAATTGTAATCATTCTCCATATATTGTAAATACAATTCCAGTTGTTCCTTACTACTATTTTTTGTTCGTTTACGGTTTTGACTACAATAATATGTGAATTATTATTTATAATTTGAATGTGTAATATAGTTTCTTACCTCATACTTGTTAGTGTATACACCACACAGTAGGTAATCGTTTTGTTTATACCGGTTATAACCTGGAACTAATATTCATTATTGTTAAAATATGGTTCTTATACATTTTGTTGCAACCTCTTACAATATATAATATTTATTCAAACAATTCACAGTTGTAATACAGTCTCTAATTATAATACAATTTGTAAAAATATAAGAAATATTTAAACGTTACTAGTCTATTAAATTGTTATACTAAGCACTACAAAAGAAAAAAGAACTTACCTCTACGAAATACCAAATATAAATGGTAGTTTAGGGATTTAGGTTAAGGTACATGTACCAAATAAGGCCACCTTAAGGGTTTGATATTTTTATTCTTACTCATTTTTCAAAATAGGGAATCGACACTTGGTTTATTTTAGAGCTTTACCGTTTAGGATATGTGTAATTTTTTTATCTTAGCCCTACGGACATGCAATATTATTTTCAGACAAAAAAATCAATATAGTGTTCACTGGCTTTATTAGGCACAGGGTGTTCATAATTAGGCCACAGCTGTAAAATTAAAAATCTGCCGTATAAATAGCAGTAAACAAATATATATTCTTTAAAACAAGTTACAATAAGATAAATTCTGGTACAATAAACAAAAATAAATTCTGGCAATTGAAAACAACCACAACGAAAAAACTCTTGTATTAAGAAAAGTAATATCAGTTATGGTGAGCACTTCGGGCACAGAAATGGCTGCTTATCGGTTTTTGTAAGGCCAACACATTCTTCGTGGACATAAATCGCACATGCCGCACATTTCCGCATATCTAACACTGTATCTGTGTTGCAGACAAAACAGTACCAAGATTCCGTCTCCGTCCTGCTTTTGCCATCTGCGCTTGCTTCACTTTTTCTAGGTTTGCTGCTCCTCTTCTTGAGTACTGGTGATGAATTACACTTCGTCCTTCGTTCAAACAGGTCTTTAGTTACAATTTGGGCAGATAAATTTATTGCTTTGTATCTTGGTTTAGATGACGTCTTGATTTTCGGTGTATGAAGTAATTCTGTGAAGCTAGCGTACATTGGTTCCTGTTTCTCTGGTGAAGAATTTTGCACATGCTCAGGCAAATTCTGTGTTTCGTATGAACATGATGGTTGAGGTGAACTTTGTTGACGTTCTGGGAGAGAAGGTAAGATTGGCGAAATTGTCGCCAAGTTCTTCCGCAAGGATGTGAGCGGCAATGTGTTAGAATCTGACCAATTAGAGTCTGAATCACTTCCACGGTTTTGTTTGCTATCAACAGAACTTGTTATTTTAGTCAAAATTCTTTCTGTCAGGCTGCTGGGTGCATAAGAAACGTCGGGGATCACATCCATTCTGGTTTTTGCCTTTGGCCCTTAAATAAGATCATAGGCGGGATGCACTGGCCCAAAGCATTTCCACAGGCCACTACAGTAGCACTTTCAGCGTGCTCTGGTGCTATCAGATGTACCCTTTTTGCTCCTTTTCGACTAAGAACGTGCTGTTGGTGATGGAGCGTCAGCAGGCAGCCTTTCTCGTCCATGTTATAGATCAGTTGAGGTTGATTCGTTAAATTCAAATCTATTAAAATTTCTTTGAGTTTTCCGAAGTATTCATTTACAATGTGCCTCTTTAATTTTTGTGCTCTTGCAGGATTTAACATTCCTTCTTGCTACTTCAGGATGTCGCCTATAAAATAATACCATCCATTTCCTTCCTGCCAGCCTGGTGTGTGAAGAAAAGGGATGTTTTAAACCATTTTACTCGACAAACGTGAATACACTTCTTCTCAAAACTTTAGGAGTTAGAGGCATTCATCCTCTGCTAATCGGAATATCCTTCTGCACAACTCGTTTTCCTGGGCAACAGTTAAAAGACAGTGGTTTCCTAATTTTCTCAGTGAACTGCCAGTTGTAATATGGTTCCTTAGGGTACGCCAAGGAATGCCATACCTTTTCGATACTGCAAGGACAGGTTGTCCGTTGCCAACTTCTTCTAGAGCTTTTCGCATATCGTCTTCAGTCCACTGAGCTCGTTTTGCCATAATTAATTTAGAAATTTTCTGCAAGATATGCGGAACCTATTAGAAAAAATATACGGACTCGTAATAAGGCCACAAACAAAATTATCGTGTGGCCTTATTCGGAATAGAGCACCTTCGCTCAAAATATTTTTAACATCAAAAAGAAGCAAAATAGAACCAATTTCACTTACCTGGTTAATTCTGCGGTTGATAGGGGTATTTCAACAGAATACCTGGCCAAAAGTCGAATTCCTGGAATCGGTTATAATCGACAAAGCAATTATGTATCAGGTACATAAGGAGAGGTACAAAACAGAATAGTACTAGTTTTGTCATTTCGCATTACGAGTGAGCCTCGCAGGTAGTTCAAAGTGTATAGTCTTTTGTAGTGTGCGCCTAGTTATTCTTAGCGTTATTTAAAGAGCAGTAGTTCGTAAGTGTTTTCTGCTTAAATATATAAAACTCTAAAGTGCTGAGATATGGATTCATCTATAGCAGGTATGTATACTATAACGTGTAGCATTAAATATTAGCCAATGATTAATTTTACGAAGAAAGTAGCTTGTTAAGGAACAGTTGTAAATCTCTTACTTTTTAACACAACCCTTACAAAATGCTAGGGTTTTAGTACACTTCCCGGCGCGTCCCGGGTACGTGCTATTTTTTATCTGATAGAGGAAAGATTCTTGTATGTAATGGTACAGGAGATACTTCCGACTTCATCCGAATAACACCGTATTAATTCTTTTAGTTAAATTCAACTCGCAAAAATCGGAAATACATAATTATTAATGACTTCCTTTTATTTCATGTTAGGACCATCGGGAGTGAAACTCATGACTCGGAGCCAGTTCTATGACATTATGAAATGTCAACAGCATAGTGATATTAACGGAAAATTGGAGCATGCCGAACAATTCCTCCTAAATTCACATAATTACTCCGTAGAAGAAGTTAAAAGCTTGAAGCATAAACTTTCCAAATTGAAGTCGGAAATTAAACGAAGATGGACTGAGTCGTCCTACAAGGAGGATCTTTTCTTAAAAAGAAATACCAGCTGGCTTCAAGGAACGATTGAAATCCCACTACCAGTTGTCCATTCGGGCCGACCAACAAAATCATTTAGTGACTCCAGTGAACGAAGCAAGAGACGAAAAACGGAAACTGCTCGTAAAGAAATGAGTTCGGAAGAATTAACTTTTGCCAGTCACATGAAGTTGCGAGAGGAAGGCAAGACAGATGCTGCAAATGTTATTAAAGATATAACACAGTCACCTAAACGAGCAGGTAAATATCGAAAAGCATTTTCTCATGTGCAGAAAGACACGGGAACCGAACAATTAGCCCCAATAAACGCATTGTCTATGTTCGTCGAAGCTGGCCTTTCTCGTAAACAGTACGAAGTAATTAGAAGTTTTAACAAAAAGTTTTATCCGTGCTACTCTATTATACAAAACGAGAAAAAGAAGTGCTACCCTAAACAAGAATCCTACCAAGTGACCGCATCTTGTGCTGAAGTAAATCTACAACACCTATTAGATCACACAGTTACACGTCTTCTGAAGTATTTAGAAGAAGTTATTCGCACATTGAATCAAGACGATAGAAAAAAATTAATTCTGATTTCTAAGTGGGGGTGCGACGGGTCTCAGCAAGTACAATTTAAGCAGAAATATGACAATGAAGGTGAATCTGATGCAAATATTTTCCAGTGCTCATTTGTCCCTTTGCAATTAGTTTGTGGTCCTGATAATAAAAAAGTTATTTGGCAAAATCCAGTGCCTTCTTCAGCGCGATATTGTCGACCGATACGAATACGGTTTGTAAAAGAAACTGCAGATGTTACAAATGAAGAGATCAGCTACATAGAGAACCAAATAGCAACATTGAAAGTAACTGAGGGTATTCAAGAAAATTACTCTTTTTCGGTAGAGCACAAGATGATATTGACAATGGTAGACGGTAAAGTATGTAATGCTGCTACTAGCACCAAATCAACTATGAAATGTTACATTTGTGGGGCGACATCAAAAGATTTTAATAATTTACAATTAAATAAAGAAATTAATCCTCATTCTTTGACGTTTGGGTTATCGATATTACACGCTAGAATTCGATTATTTGAGAGTTTACTGCACCTAGCGTATAAATTGCCAGTAAAGAAATGGCAACTTAGAACTGAATCGGACAAACAAATTGTAAAGGAGAGGAAACTAGCAATACAAGAGGAATTTAAAAGAAAAATCGGTTTGATAGTAGATATGCCAAAAGCTGGCTTTGGAAACAGCAACGATGGAAATAGTAGCAGAAGATTTTTTATGGATCCCGATTTGTCAGCTCAGATTACAGGTCTTGATCCCCGCCTTGTATATCGTCTGAAAGTCATTTTAGAAGCAATATCTAGTGGCTACAATTTAAACACATACAAATTGGATTCGTATTGCTCGGAAACTGCGAAATTGTATGTAGAATTGTATCCATGGCATCCTATGACACCCACTCTACATAAAATTCTTATTCATGGTCATATTGTTATTGAAAAGGCATTATTACCAATAGGAATGTTGTCCGAAGAGGCGGCTGAGGCGAGGAACAAGCACTTTCGCTCATATCGCATGAATTATGCTAGAAAATTTTCTAGAGAGTCTTGCAATCTGGATGTTATAAACAGACTACTGCTGACATCCGATCCATTGATAACTGGGATGAGACCGATTCCAAGAAAAAAATCGAAACCGTTTCTAAGAGAAACTGTGGATATGTTCCTTGCTGCAGATCTCGAAAGAGATCCCAGTCAAGATAGTCCTTCTGACGATAGCGATAGGTCTGATGATTCTGGAGATGAAAGCGAAGATTCGTTTGATGAAGAAACACTAACACCCGCCAATGCCGATATAAAATAACAATCTTTTGTGTACATATATATAAATACATATATACTAATTACAATAATTTGTATACAATTCTACTAACTTCTAATCTTAATATACGTATTCTCTATTTGTCTATTATTTTAGTTGTTTACTTTTGCCTCACTTTCATTGTAACATATTTCAAGTTGAAAATTACTAATTATACGTCCTAAATTTCCAAGAAATACATGAATTCATGTAGGTACCTAATTACCTGCACATACCTAATGGTTTCATATAAAGTAAAGGCTAAATTCTGAGGAATTATTATTCTTCTGATTAAATGCCAATGTTAAAGATTGCATTATATTATAATTTAGTAATTAAGGACTTCATTTCTCATGTCTTACTGCGTAATTGTCTAATTGCCATCTACATATTTACTTTTTAACGAGATTATTAAGTGCTCGTTAGTTTCTAGGGTAGTTTATGAAATTCATTAATTTCTTTAGTACAGTATATTAATGTAATTCGGTTATAAACATACCCCATTTATTGGAATATGTTGTCGCCAATTATATCTACATGTATTATACGGTTAGGATAATGGAATAACCCGGTTATTGGAATAATTTTCTTGCTAAATTTCGGTATTTCAAAAAGCGAGATACACTGTAATTACTTTATTTTAGACATACATATATTACCTTTTGACATAAAATTAATTTTAAAACAGTTTTAAGCTATTTTATTGATAAAATAATTTTGGCCAACTTTTTAGTACGAATACCCCTATGTGCGGTTGT
Source organism: Cetonia aurata (assembly GCA_949128085.1). Taxonomy (NCBI): domain Eukaryota; kingdom Metazoa; phylum Arthropoda; class Insecta; order Coleoptera; family Scarabaeidae; genus Cetonia; species Cetonia aurata. The sequence goes on from OX421889.1 coordinate 14,983,536, forward strand.
TAAGGAGCAGTTTAATAACTGGAGCGGCTCATGAAATATAGATCAACTGCCATTACACCGGCACTTTTGTAAGGTTATATTTATAACACCCAATGAACGAAACACTCCCTCCTTGATGTATCGTTTGCGCAATCTAGTGGTTGAGAATGGAAGTTCATAGAACTATTGTTGCAGGTGTCTTTTCGACTGAGATAGTCAAATTAAAGATTGGGTTTGCACATTGGCCAAAAAAAAACGGCATTGGTCCTATTAGGAACGTGGCCTTATTTGGTACATGTACCTTATATATTTTGACACGACACAACGTAAATAATATACGTGAACATAGCTACTATTCATGTATTTACAGGACCTTGGCCAGAATTGCAAGTTTCGTAAATCTGTAAGTAAGCATTTACAGATATCTATAACTTTACAGATCTGTAACACATACAGATCTGTACGAAAATACACAGCATTGACCCAGAAGAGATGCGATATAAAACTTATTTATTACACTCAATTGATTATTAATATGAGTTAAATTATAGTATGTCTGTAAACTAAATTCTTGAGTTGACATTCTTGCTTGTCCGAGATTTTCATATAGAATTCCGAAAACCACTTACGAGCTTATTAAAGAAAGATAAAATATTTATATGGGATAATAAATGCGAACAAGCATTTCAAACATTAAAAAATATTTTAACCACGGAACCGCTATTGCAGTATCCAGATTTTAATAAAACTTTTATTCTTACGACCGACGCTAGTAATGATGCGATCGGATCTGTACTTTCACAAGGTGTAGTAGGTCAAGATCTACCCATTGCATTTTATTCCCGAACTCTAAATAAGGCGGAAAGAAATTACTCCACAACAGAGAAAGAACTTCTAGCTGTAGTAGATTCATGCAAATATTTTAGACCATATTTGTACGGTCAAACTTTTAAAATAATTACTGATCATAAACCTTTACTATGGTTACAAAATTGTAAAGATCCTTCTATAGTCGTTTATTACGATGGAGACTTAAATTAATGGATTACGAATATGAAATTCAATATAAAAAAGGTACTCAAAATTCAAATGCCGATGGATTATCACGCATACAAATTAATCATGTTAATGAAGAAGATTTAACTTTCGAATACTTTAAATGATTTTATCAAAGGGACTACAAATTCCTAACCCAGCAAAAACAAATCAACCACTAAATACTTGTAAAAATTTAGTTATTCCTTTATCAAGCGATTTATCTAAAAATAATGAATATTTTGAATACTTACAAGAAAATTTAAGAGAATTTCCCTCTCAACCTAAGTTACATGAAGTAAATTTAAAGAGAAGCACAAATAACGAACAAACTATAGTGTTAACTTTCATTAAACAATTTCAAAGAGATTCCGCATCATACGAAGATGTTTTTGAATCTTATTATAACTTAAGAACCATATTAAAATATAACAATATAAAAAAGTTTACAATTACAGACATTTCAAAGAAAAATAATGTCATTAGACAAGATACTTATTATACGTTATTATACCTTTTATTTAGTGATATGTAAATAAAGACGCTAATAACTGGGACGAATTTTTAAATTTTGCAATTTATAGTTACAATACAGGAATTCATACAGCCAAGTCCTTATGAACTAGTATTCGGACAAAAAGCAAGGATTCCAAATCACATTAACAAGCCCAGAACGAATCAAAATTATTCTAATTTCTAAATGATATTACAAATAAATTACGAATTATTAGAGAGACAGCATATGAGAATCAATTAAAAGCCAAATCTAAATCGAAAGAACATTACGATAAAACTCACAATCGAGAATATAGTTTCAATGTCAATGATTTAGTTTTAGTATACGATCAACAGGCAAAAGCAAAAAACAAGAAATTGGCCCCAAATTACAAAGGACCTTATAAAATTATTCAATTTTCACAATAATAACACGGCAACGTTAGAAATAATGAGCTTAACCATCATACTGATGATCCTACACCTAGCACGAGCAGGGCAGGACATAAAAATAACACCGATTAATTCGACATCTATTTTTGAATAATTATTAATAAATTTCCAATAATATCCTGATAGTCCTAAAAATGACTTTTTTTTTTTTTGACTTTCATGGGCAGGTTTACCCCGTGAAGCAACTCGGCCTTGAGACCTATTGTGCCCCGATGATGTCTTAACCCTCTCGACCTGGTTGTACTCGAACAAACAGGTCCGCAAGTCGGTCGAGAGTTAATTTGCTTAAAATGCCTTAATATCCTTTTGATTTTTCGGATTTGCTATTTTATTACTAACATCTACTTTTTTTGGACAAGGTTTAACGCCTTTGTCAGAAATAATATGACCTAAGTATGATATTTCATTATAAAAAAATTCACATTTATCTGGTTGTAATTTCAAGTTATGCTTTTGTAATTCTTTAAATACTGAAATTATTTTTTTATTATGATCCTCTAAGGATGAACCATGGACAACAATGTCGTCAAGATAACAAAAACATTTGCTTCCTTGTAATCCTGATAATACAACATTCATTAGTCGCGCAAAAGTACACAGACTATTTTTTAATCCAAACGGCATTCGATTGAATTCGTAATGACCGGAAGGGGTTGTAAATGCTGTTTTCTCTATCCTTTTCCTTCATTTCAATCTCATGTAAACCTGAAGCTAGGTCTAATGTTGAAAAATATAAAGAATTTCCTAGTTGATTTAAAATATTTTCTATGTTAGGAAGGGGAAATACATCTCCAATGGTAACATCGTTTGATTTTCGATAATGAATTACCATTCGCCATTTTTGTTGATCGGAAGAATCTAATTTCTTTGGAACAATCCAAACTGGACTTGAATAGGGTGATTTTGAATTTCGTATAATATTATCATTTAACATTTGATTTATTTGTTTATTAACTTCGTATTCATGTATTTTTGGATATCGATAAATTTTTGTTGAAATAGGAACATCATTTTTTGTATGAATTAAAGGCTGGTAGGTTTGAATAGAACTTAATTTATCACCTGGTAAATGGAATATATCTTTAAAATTATAACATATATTTAATAACGATTGTTTTTCTTCCTTATTTAAATGATTAGTTCTTATATTCGCCTTTAATAACTCTATGCGTTTTGACTCCTTAGAATTGAATGAAAGACCATTCGTAAAATAATTATCATTATACGACTGATTGTTATTTATGAAGTGAACGTTTTCAACTTCATTTAATTCTATACAAGGTTTTTCTATTATACAGGGGTGGGCATAAGTCACCTGGCAAATTTGCACAAATTTAAAAAATTTAAGTAATTTTAAAAAACGATAACACAAGTTTAAAAAACGTTGGTTTTATTTCATTATACCGCAAAAATATTTACAATAGGTGTTCAAAATGTTCACCGTTCATGTCGATACACTTCAAATAACGTTTTTCGATTGAATCAACAATACGGGCGAGCATCGCGATGATGATATCGAACTCGATTGTTATCCAATGTTAGAGATCTTCGACGTTTGTGATCGGATGCGCGAAAACCCGGTTCTTCATCAGGCCCCAAATTGAAAAATCCACCCCTACCGATCCATCCTGGGAAGTGCTGGTTGAGGAAAGCGGGAACCTCCAAGTTGAAATGCGCCGGGGCGCCCTCCTGCTGCAAAATGATGTCCCGTCCGTTGAATCTATTATCCTCAGCCAAAGTGAAGCGTAATTCTTGTAAAAGCTGCAAGTACATTTCCGAATTGACGGACCCGTAGAAGAAATAGGGGCCAACAATGCCTCGATAATTCATTCCGGCCCAAACCATAACTCCGGGAGAATTCACTTCTTTTTGAGGATCTCATGAGGATGAGCCATTGGCCCAATAAACGCTGTTGTGCCTATTTACCCTGCCATTAACCTTGAATTGTGCCTCGTCACTCCACAAAATTTTTCTCTCGAAAAAAAGATCGGCTGTTTTCATAACTAGGTACCACTCGCAGAATTCGATGCGCGGCAGATGGTCTTGCGGTTTCAGCTCCTGCAGCAAATGAGGACGATAACAGTGCAAACCGATATCTTTCATGATTCTACGAAGTGTACGAGATGGTATTTCAAGCTCCAACGATGTCCTTTTGGCAGAGCGGTGAGGATTTTCGACGAAATTTTGCGCGACGAACGTGGACGCCCGGTACCCGGTACGCTTTGCATCTTGAACACTACCGGTCTCTTCAAACTTTTTGGCTAATTCAACCATGTAATTGCGGTTTGGGAATTGTGTATCAGGCCACCTTTCTCTAAAACCCTCTTCAATAGCTCCATAATCGCGATCAAGACAATAATACTGTTTTAACAAAAACACACGCTGTTGTAACGAAAACTTGACTCGAACATTTTGTGCCATTTCACTCGACAAAAAACTATCTAACCACGCAACAATACCGACATGGATCTGTCTCGAGGTCGACAAGCATACTAACGATACTAACTTACTAACTGACGCATGCCCTATTTTCAAGGCTGCCAGGTGACTTATGCCCACCCCGATATATTGTTTTACATTTGTATTTAAAATGGGTATTACTGCTTTTTGATTGATATTATCAACTATAGTTCGTCTCAACCTTAAGATGCAGTATACGTCTTATGGGAATTCGATTCGCGATTGCCAAATCGTCGCAGCAGCTGCACATTGCTACTTCCGGTTGCATTATTTGAGGTTATGACAATTAAAATGCATACATCAGTATATGTTACTATCTTCTCTATGATATATGTTTATGTGGTCTCAGATACGAAAAGGGAGCTATAAAGCAGCAATTGCTTATATGCTGAAGAAAGAAGCTGAATTGAAGCAATTATAATCGTTATCCCGCAAACTTTTTTCGGTTTCTTTTTAAACGGAATCTGTGGAAAACAGTAAAATATAAGAAACCATATACTGTTTTTATTTAAGAATCGGCTCTTTGAATTAGTTCCTCCATGTCTTTTACCTTAAATGTGGTATTGTTCATTTTTATGCAGTTTTTTACTTGTGCCCATACCATTTCAATGGGATTTAACTCGCAATGGTAAGGTGGTAATCGCAGAACATAATGACCGTTTTCTTTAGCAAGTTCATCAATCCTGCTTTTATCATACTGCGGTTTAATTTGTGACACGCAAAACAGCAAGTCCATTTTTAACATATCGTCAGCTGTTGGAATTTGTTTCTCACGGAGCCAATCTATGATATCAGTTTTTCTCCATGCTGCCGTTGGAATTTTTTCTAATTTTCTGCAGTGATACGAAGCATTGTCAAGAACAATAATTGACATCTGCGGTATGTTTGGAAGTAATTTCTTAATAAACCAATCCTCGTATGTTTCTGAGTCCATCTCATGATGAACATCAGCAGTGTTTTTCTTGCAGAGAAATGTATATTCAGCACCAGGAACAAATCCATTATCATCACCAGCATGAACTAATGCAAAACGAGGTCCGAGCCCAGTGGGTGATTTCAAGCCCGTATTTAATCCTTGTATAAAAGCTTGCCGACTATTTTGAATAGTGGTATCTGTCCAAGTTTTAGTTACTGCATGCCCTGTATTTACCCATGATTCATCGGTAAGTATATATTATGGTTCGACCTAAAATAATATAAAGTTATATGCATGTCAAATAGCAAAAACTACACTGTACCTTCTTCTCTAAATTTCTTGATCTCTCGTAAGTATTTATGTCTCCACCGAATAATGTCATCTCGTTCGATGAGTATACTTTTTCGTCCTACTTTTTTAAATTCAAAACCCATATCATGTAATAACCTATGTAAGGTTGCTCGACTGAAGTTAGGAAGATCATCATCAGCATTGACAGCAGCAAGAATTGCATTTGCAGGTGACATATTCTGTATAAAAAATCCATGCACTTTACGTCGTATAGATGCTTGCGTGTTCTCGTCATATGTTTGTAATCGGTCGTTTACTTGTATGCCTTTCCTTTTTTTGGGTATTTTTGGAGTTGATAACGAACCAGTGTGTTGCTCCTTCTTTATACTATATACACCAGAGTCCCGGTAATCCGAACCCCGGTAATCTGAACGTCCGGCTAATCCGAACAAGGCTAAAAAAAAAACCAACTATTTGATGGGGAAAAAAAGGTCACTGAGTTAAAATAAAAACAAAGCAATGTAATCTGAAATACAAAACTTTAATTTACAGCACGGTATTGGGTACTTAAATACAATATATACTACGTACACAATGTTAATTAAACACACTAGTAACTATTTTTTGGAACCCAAGAAGTCAGTAATCGTCTTTTGACGTAATGAAGATAGCCTGTTGACCGATGCAAAGTTGCGCCATCGCCGCATGAACATCAAGTCTGCGGCTGTAGCAGTAGACTGTTGCTCGAGATAGCGTAGGGCGACGTCTAGGGCAGCTGCAGCGTCTGCATGTGGCACCAATTCACACACGGGCTCGTCGTCACTTCCGTCCGAACAGTTCATTTCCGCTTGTTCCTGTGTGACCGCTGCGACTATTTCCTCGTCAGTAAGGTTTTCAACGGGAGCACCATCTGCCTCCATCCATTCAGCAACGTCCTCTTCTGCAGCTTCTTCACAGCCAGGAATCGCCTGCACCAGTTCCAGTAAATGACCTTCATTGTCTTGTCCTGCTGGTGTGTCTATAAACTGAAGGCTTGGCCACAGTTTTTTCCAGGATTTTCTTATAACCTGGTCGGAAACGTTTTCCCACGCTTCAGCAGTCCTATAAACAACATCCTTTATATTGGTTTGTTTGATTTTTTGGACCAAAGGAATGTTGTCGTCTTGAATCAGTGTCCTCAAAAACTTTTTCCTGTAGATAAGCTTTAAGGTTTGCAGTATGCCTTGGTCCATCGGCTGTAAGACTGCTGTAACGTTCGGGGGTAAAAACTCCGCCCGAATGTCACCAACTGATAGCTCTTCTGTGTTTGGGTGAGAAGGAGCGTTGTCTATCAAAAGAATTGCTCGTGGTTCCAAGTCATTTTCCTCGCTAAAACGCTTAACAGCAGGCACAAACTGGTGGTGAAACCATTCTTTAAACAACTTGCCATCCATCCACGCTTTCTTTTGGCTTTTGTAGTAGACTGGCAGAGAGCTTATGTTGACGTTTTTAAAACAACGAGGCTTTGCAGAATTGCCAATCAGCATAAGTGGGAGCTTGTGGTTACCAGCAGCATTGCTGCAGGCTAGTAATGTTACCCGATCTTTGATCTTCTTAAAACCACGAGCATGGTCTTCTGCTTTTGAGGCTAAAGTTTTTGTTGGTAGAGCCCGGAAGTTTAAACCGGTTTCGTCGGCGTTATAAATTTGTTGGGGAGAATAACTTCCCTCAGTACTCAAAGTTTCAAACTTAGTCAGATATTCTTGGGCTGCATTGTGGTCAGACGATAGTTTCTCTCCAGTAATGGTTAGTTGGCGAATTCCGTGACGTTTCTTAAACCTGTCAAACCAACCCGTACTTGCGCTAAATGACGGGTCACCATTCATGAATGTATTGAACTGAACAGCCTTTTCCTGAACAATTGGGCCACTTAGAGGAGTTCCCTTTTCCCTTTCCTGAGTAAACCAAAGAAAAAGGGCTTCGTCAACTTGTTTATAAACCGACTGCTTCATGGTTTGCCGATTTTCAAGCGATTTAGCTGAGGAAGTCGCACAGTTCTGTTCTAGTTTTGCGCGATTTTTCTTCCAGTCTGAAATTGTGGCTTTGCCAACACACAATTCGGTTGCTAATTTAGTCAAAGTCTCGCCATTATCTAAACGTTTCAATGCGTCTAGTTTATGTTTAAGAGATAACGTTTTATGTTTACGTTTTACGCTTGCCATAGCGACACTGTAATGCACAGTCACTGGTCACGAAACTATGGTAGACACTTGTTTACTGTTCAATCACTTACAACCGACTGAGCGAGCTAAGTTAACGCCGGGTCCGGGTGCCTTCGTGCGTATCCGGATGATCCGAAGAACTTGGTAATCCGAACAGGGTCCGGTCCCAATTCGTTCGGATTACCGGGACTCTGGTGTATTGTACGTTCTGAACAACCCAAAGCTTTGCTTGCTTCTTGAACAGCAGCACTCACATTCATAGATTTATTAAAATAATTAAAAACATTTGCAATCATACACTTCTCCTTCAGGCTAAATTGTTCTCCCTTACATCGTTTTCTCCCTACACCTTCCATTAATGCAGTGAAAACTGTAATTAAATGTATAGGTTATATAATTTATAAAAATCACGAAAAATACCCATATTACCTTGTGCGCGCTTGAAAAGGAGAGAAGCGTTCTGAAAAGAACGATTTGTGCTATATATAAACTAATTAACGTGGAACTTAACTGTTTTAAAACTACGATGATGACGATTGACAACAGTTGATGCTAATAGACAGACATAAGTGGCAACATATAAATCGGAAGTGAAGATAGCGTTAGTGACAGCAACTAGAGATAGTAAGAGATGCACAGTGGCTATTATATCCCATACTGCATCTTAAGGTTGAGACGAACTATAATACATTTGGAATAAACAGTTTCGATCGATTTCTTGCCTTTTTATGTAACCTGTTTTAAAACATATCTATCTCGATTATTTTTTCACAACGGGGTGGAATAATGATTTTATCCTTTATTTTATTATTAAATTCAATTGCAACATCATCAATAATGATCTTTTTATTTGTATATTCGATTAAAATTTTATGATTCACTAAGAAATCATTTCCTAAAATTCATAACCTTCTGTATAAATTTTATCTGCATGAACTATATGTACTTTATGTTTTATATTTAGAGACTTTACATTTAAGTCTAAATCTGCAGTACCTAACGTAACAATGTGATTATTAGGGTTAATGCCATTTATTATCACCTTTTCTGATCTTGTAATAAATAGGTCTTTTATAGCAGTATGTTTAATCAAGGCTGTTGTTGCTCCACTATCAATTAAAAATGTTACTTTGTGATTTAATAAGTTTAAGTTTCCTACGCAAAATACTATTCAAGCTTTGTATAGTGTTACACCTTATATTATGCCTGGGTAACACTTGATCCATTTTAAAACTTACTTTCTTATCTAACAACAGTTTATTATTTAATCTAGGAACGCCTCTTATTTGATCCACCTGCGAAGAGACTTTTGTCGACGCAAGTCTTTCGTAGTTTAAAGGTTCATGGTCGTTATTTTGAAACGGCTTGTTATCTGAGAGATTAATCCTATCATTTTTCTCTTTAAAATTACTCACATTATTTCCTGGATTATTATTTATTCTATTTCTTTTGTAACAGTCATTTATAGTATGCCTGTTTTTCTTACAGAAATTACAAAATTTACTTGTACTAGGCATGTTTGAAAAACTTTGAGAATTATTACTTCTGTTTCTAGTGTAATTTGTTAATTTTTCCTCCTGTAAAGCGATTGTGTACGCTTCATTTAATGTTTTAATATCTCTAGCCCGAAGCATTTGCGAGATTTCTGATTTACAGTGAATAATAAACCTACTTAAAGCTGTTTCTTGAATTGGGCGTTTTTTACCTGACAATTCGTCTATATTACTACAATTAGCGATTTCTGCTTGTGTACATTCATTTTTTGCTTTTTCAACTCTTAAACAAATCGGTAACGGTTTCGTTTGGATATTGACGGATTGTTTCTAACTCTTCGTGAGCCTGAGCAAGATGCTTTGTATGTGCATAATACAATTTTAATCTATCTTTTAATGTTGTCCACGAGGTTGTCCGTTAATGCTAATTCATTTACCACGTTTGTTGATAACTGAGAAACAACGTATAATAATAAAGATGGTGCTTGAGATGGGGTTGCTAATGGAAATGCAGAATTAGTATTTTGTATAAAAGTTACAACTTCTGCTCGATCTCCGTTAAAAGGTTTAATAAATTTAAATAAAACTGTTAGCGGTAATTCATCTGGAATTGATTCATCATTATCACTTATATGCCTTCTACTTTGATTTGCCTCATTCATGATTACTTTATTTGTATTTAATTTTCTTAATAAGGACAATAATCACAGGATGTATAATAAAATTAGAATTACTTTTAAATGATGTGTGAATACGGATTATCGATCTGTCGATGCTCTCTTGGCACTCGATGTGGTTGTTGCGGCGAATCCTCTTGGGAATCGGCACGACGTCTAGTTGTATGCTGTCGAGGAAGTTGGATGCTAATCACTCTGGCACTTTTGACACTGGCGATGCAACACTTAATTTTTCTTCGAAGCAATTTGGAAATTCGAACACTGGGTAATCACTGGTCACTGCATGTGAATTCCACTGGTAACTTTGTCCTTAGGTACAGGATGTGGTTTAGCACATGATTTTCGATGTCACAAGATTCTCCTTCACGAAGTTGAGATTTTAAATCTACTAATTTCCGGTATTTGGCAGAATCACACTTCTGACACCAGTTTTTCTGTCGTATTTCTACGCACAATTGGGGAGTTTTTAAAAAACACAATTTTTCTGACACCAGGGCAGCTTTTAGTATATTATGGTGAGCTCCGTAACATAATGGTATAATCACTTAAACTTCTAAGATAGCGACGTATGCCTGACGGTATGTCTTACGGCTGAAAAGTGACTAACCCGGATGGAGGCATTCGCACTTAACGTTTTTATATAATATAATATGCTGACACAGCAATACAGCTTACTTATATAGGTTCTAATAAAATAAGGGTGACAACAATATACATGAAGATAAATGAATATTTTATAATGATGTAAAAAGCTAATTTGAATGTTACGCTACTTAAATTAACGTTGAGCGGTAATTCACCTCGCATATTTGGTTTACGTCTCTTTAATGCGTTACCATTTAACCTTAAATCAATTCCAAAGAAAACACGTTTTAAATCAGAAATTAAGTCCTTTCTCATACAAAACTGCATTTATTCAACTGAAAAGTATTTTGACGGTATTGCACGAATGGCAGCAACTAGTGACGGCTAACGGATTTGTAATTTTATTTTTTTCTGCTTTATTTGTGTTTATTGTATTATATGACGTTTCATATACACCTTTTTGTGTGTCAAATGAATAAAGATTATTATTATTAAAAAAAAATAAAATGAAATTTGAAATATCTTTAAAAAATAAATTAGAAGCACATATTAATACTATATACAGTGTAGTAATGGTAAAAATTCTATGACCGTTACAGTCTTTATATTCCTCAATTATATTCTGGCCAAACAGATACCGTGCTGCAGTGATAATAGAAGAGTTTAGAGAAGTCAATCGATTTCCAGGTATGTATATTCTTAAATATAATTATATGCTTCGTAAAAATATTTATTACAGGAATTCTTGGAGCCATCGATGGATGTCATACATTAACAGAAAAAACCATTACTCTGTTTTATTACAAGGGTTATGTGACCACCGGAAACTGTTCTTGGATGTGTATGCTGGTGAATCAGCTTGGGTACACGATATGAGATTGTACCGCAAATCTGATCGATACAAAAGAATAACTACTGGCAACAGTTTCCTAATGATAATCACCTAATAGGGGATTTAGCATACCAATTGTCATCTACGCTGTTAGTGGGTTTTTAAAAGCACATACAGCTTAACACCTTTACAAAGTCGTGTTGAAATGAAATTGACTTGAGATCCGCTGTCAAGTAATGCGCGAGCTGACCTTGTATTACCTGATGAATTGCTTGTATTTATCATTGCGGTTGATAACAATACAAGTTTATTGACACCGAGGGCGGGGAATGATACTTGAGAGGTCGATACTTGTGGTTTTTCTTCTTGTTTTGTTTCAACTTGTTTTTCAAAATGTAACAATGTATTATGCCTAAGCTTGCATTTTTTACATGTACCAGATCGACATGTTTTGGCATCATGACCGCGACATAAACAGTTCTTGCATAGTTTTAATTCATAACCTTGTTTAAACGATCATTGACTGGTAATTTCAAAAATGCCGCGCAATGGTAAATAGTGTGGGCATCCTTACAGTAATTACACGATAAACTTGTCGAAGCTACCATAGAAACTTTTTTGTGAGTGAAAATTTTGTCTTTCTGTTCTTTACCTTTCGCTTTGCTCTCAAAACTTTCCAATGCATCTGCGCGGCCAATCAGAAATTCGACAAATTCTTGAAAAGTAGACAGATCTGTTTTAAAATGATCCCATTCTCTGAGTGTCACCCTGTCTAATTTAGTACTAATAACATATATTAATATCTGATCCCAATATTCTGTAGATTGTTTGAGACTTTTTAATGCATAAATGTGTTCCGAAACTGTATCAACAATTCCCCTTAAACTCGTAGCATTTTCTTTGGTTATGGTTTCCAACTCAAATATGGCTTTAATGTGACTATGAATTAGTAATTGTGATTTATTGTACCGTTTGTGTAATAATTCCCATGCCTTTTCATAATTTGTGTCGCAAAATTCTAACGATTGTATGATTTTTAAAACTTCTTTGCCTAAAGATGCACGTAAATAGTGAAATTTTTGAATATTACTTATTTGGGAATTTTCGTGAATGAGAGATGTGAACGTGTCTTTGAATTCTAACCATTTTGTGTAGTCACCATTAAATTTGGGTAATTCGATTGTAGGTAATTTTATTTGACCTGTACTGGTATTAAAAGGTGTGATACTAGACAATGCTATATTAGGTAGAGATGTATTAGTAGAATTAATGCTATTATCAACGAATGTGTCACGTGTTGTTTTTGGCGGGTTTACAATTATAACTGCTAACGCTTGAGCTAAAAATGTGTCTGTTATCTCATCTCTGTATTTTGCGTGTTCCGCTGGTTCTTCATCTGAGCACAGCGTCTCGATGATTTGCTGAATGCTTTCAAACTCATCCAATATGTGACTGACATTACCTAACCTAATTTCCAATTCTTTAAGTTGAGCAACGCTTCTATCTGTTAATTGTGAGATAGATTCAACATACTTGACAAAATTCGTTACGCGTTGTTTTATTACACCACGCTTGCGCACATTAATTTTGATATCTTCCATTGCAATCGGTAAATGGCAAATGTATAAGGTATATCGGAAAAATCGTATTCAAATTGAACCACTTAAACATGCATGAAGACACAATAGAAAATGAAAAAACAACAAATTCTTGCAAAAATTGAACGTAAATGAATGGTATGAATGTGGAATAGAACATGGATTGACTTACAGGTTATCGTAGGTTCCGCGTTTTCCTTTTCCTTCTTCTTGTCGAAGGATCCGACAGTCGTCGTTGGGATTGTTTGTCTAACCAAATTTTCATTAAATTGTTGCAAAATAAAAAGTGATGTAGCTTTTTACTATAACGTTTTATGAGTGTTCTTTTGTTAGGTTATCTTTTTTAATAAGTGACATTGAAACATCATAGAAATGTATATGTCAGAGTAAGATAGATATACAACGTCCTCTAGAAAACCAAACTATTTTAAATTTTTTTTCATACTTTATTGAAACATGTTTGTTCATGCACTTTTTAATTATTTGGTCTATAAAATATTTTATGTATGTTTACAAAATATTCGTATTTATATGTACATGCTAAATTTAATTGCCGGTCAATATTATAACCACCCGGTTACGCACCGCAATGGAGAGAGGGAGGACGGACGCAACCAGTGTTGCCAGATTGAGCGATTAATCGTCAATTGGGCTATCTTTTTTTAGTAAATGCGACTTTAAATTTGTTAAATTCGCCTTGTCGCCAATTGGGCTATTTATTAATTATGGAGGTAAATACAAAAAAAATATATAAAAACTTTCAAATTAGACCGAAAAAACAATATTGCCTTGTAATAGTTTCCAGAGGTTACAAACGAAAAATTAAAACCGTTGTCCGCCGATAATGTAGGAAACTTCAAAGTGGGCATATGATAGTGGGTTACCGGGTGATGGTAACAGAGATAAAAGATACTAATGGCTGCTAATGGTAAGCACGTGAGCACACTGAGCACATGGTGAGTCATAATGGGGAAGTTCGCCAAATATACGAAAAAATTTAACAAAGAATGGGAAAAAGAACCTTCATTCAAAGGTAATTAGTTTGAAAATCTTATTAAGAGTTTTGATTTTTGATGTTTTTTAGGATGGCTTCAAGAGAGCCAAACAGGGAGTGGTGCGCTTTGTAAACTCTGCAAAAGAGAATTACGAGCCCACAAGACATACCTATTAAAACATAAATCTACCAAGTTACACATGAAAAATTTGAAAAAGTTTAATTGAGTTCCTTCAGATTCTAAAAAAATAATGAACAATTTAGGTAGGTATGTAAAAAAATTTTCACTGCATTAGATATATTTTTTTAGGAATATTCATAACTAGGGATGGCAACGATATATCGATATATTTAATATATCGATATTTTTTCAAATATATCGATAAATAAATATCGATATAATAGTTTCGATATATCATAAAATATATCGATATTTTTGTTTAAATATATCGAAAAATTAATGAAGTTTGTTTTACAGCCAACATTTATTAAATTTAATAATAATAGTACCATCTAGCTTCGAGCAACGGAAGTAACTTAGTTAAGGGATCCCTTTCCATTGCTTCAACAAAATCAAGTTCTTTCCCGAAAATTTTTCTCGGAGAATTACCGTACAAAGTTTACAAATAGAGCTCGACAATAATATTTCTGCAATTTCCAAAGTGCAGAAGCAATTTTCAAAAGTGTTCACTGTGAATAAGTGTAGTGTGATTTTTCGGTTGATACAGTTTTTCTTCTTCTATAATATAATACATAATATGCCTATTGCTTGCGTTCGAAAATATTTCTGTTCTTCTCTTTCTTTCGCATAAGCTGTTATAATTACATCAGTTTCTTAAATGTTTTGCCTTGTCGGCTAAGACCAGACCTATGCAGATGCATAAGTATCTGATTTCTTTATTATTTGTTTACATTGAGAAAAGGGAATGCGAAGGGAGATAACCATCCGATGTCGCAACAGTCAGACACATTACGGTCTTGACTAGCGCGCTTGTGGTAGTGGTAGAGCGATTTATAAGATTATAAGTGGTGTGTTTAAAAAGGGTTTGTGCATTTTCAATAAAGGAGTTTAAAGTTTGTGCATTGTGAATAATTTTTTTTGCGTGACTTGTTTCTAACACTATAATACCTATAATATTCAATATATATTTCACATATATTAGACATATTTGGTCCTTCCACCATCTTCGCCTTTAAGTGACTAATTGTTGGTTTTGAAAATATGGCTCCTCCGAGAAGTAACATTTGGAAATATTTTAACAAAGTTACTCCAAATACTGCTAAATGCAGTCTGTGTGCCAAGGTATTGAAAACTTCAGGCAATACAACAAATTTGAAAACACACTTCAAACAAAAACACTCCTCCATCCTACAACATTTAACTGAGGAGCAAAAGGAGGCTGATAAACCAAAGAAAAAAAAACTTCTACCGCAACCCGAAAGCCGAATGGATGTAGAAACAACTGGAACTAGTAGTTCACTACCTCAAGTTGAGGTAAGACCAATAAACCCCTAGTTGTTAATAAACTATTCATAAATATTTATAGGAAATTCTGATTGCTTCACAAGAAAGTGATGATCATTCATCAACTTCAACAATTACGGTTTCTGAATATGACGCTGAACCAAGCACAAGTGCAGAAATAACAAGCTCGTTATTCAAGCAAGCTACAATTGTGTCTGCTTTCAAAACAATTTCATCTTTCAGAGGTACAGCTGACATTTATAATTACTTACATGAATTTCATCATTTTTTTCTATTTCTAGATGGTGGCTCTAAAAATCAGAAACTAACGGAAGCATTAGTAAAATTTGTTGTTCAGGATAATTTGCCATTTAATATTGTAGAAGGTAAGGGTTTTCTGTCTTTGATGAAAAAAGTGGCACCTTTATACAAAGTACCAACAAGAAACACCATCAAAAATGATATTGATAGAAAATACGAGGTGGTTTCAACTGCTTTTAAAAATATATTGAAAAAATCGAAGTATTTCACAATTACAACGGATATATGGACTGCCGATATGCAGACCAAAAGTTTTATGGGCCTTACTGCCCACTTTGTACATGACACGAAGTTAACATCAGCAACAATAGGTATTGTTGAATTAACAGAGTCTCACACAGCGGACTATATTGCTTTAGAATTGGGCAAAGCTCTTGATATTTGGGGAATTGATCATAACGATGTTGTTGCTGTAGTGACGGACAATGCCGCCAATATAGTCAAAGCTATGCATGACAAATTTGGGAAAAACCGACACATCCCATGCTTCGCACATACTCTCAATTTGGTATGTGGAAAGTCACTAACAAACACAGAGGGTTTGAATATTATTATTGACAAGGTACGATCTATAGTAGTATGGTTCAAAAGAAGCGTTAAGGCTAGTGATCAATTAAGAAGAGTACAAATCGATGCAGGATATTGCGCATGTGTTGCGAGTAGTAGTTCATCGTGCGGGTTGTCCGTTAATATCTTTAAATTCTAGTGGCAATAGTGTGTGTAAAATACTTTTAATCTGCTCAACACCTTTCATATCGGAATGCCACTCACGCGAGATATGATAGTTGAAATTAGAGATGTTTTAAAAACGAGTTTAGATGAATTATTAAATAGTGAAAATTTTATTAAGCGAGTCGCACAAGAAATAGAAAAACTCGTCGACAAAAAACTCGAACATATGTTGGCGCTACATACAACGAGGTGCGATTCGTTGCAGTTAGAAAATAAAATGCTCGCTAATAATATTGATAACATGGAACAGTATTCTAGACGAAATAATATTAGATTGATTGGAATAATGGAGGAAGATAATGAGAATATAGAAGCGACTGTAATTGACTTTTGTAAGCAGAAGTTGAAATTGGAAATTACTCCTGGTAATATAGATAGATGTCACCGTATTGGTAGGCAAGGTGTGAAGAATTGTGGAATTATTGTCAGGTTTACAAACTATAGTATGAAATATTCCTGTTTCAAAAATCGTTCAAAGCTGAAAGGTACGGCAGTCTATATTGCTGAGGATCTAACAAAAACAAGATATAATATATACAGGGCAGCGCAGGAAAAATTTAGTAAGAAGAATACATGGACCAACAACGGTGTAATTAATGTAAAAATTGGACACATAACTCACAAAGTAAAAACCATGGAGGAACTAGTTGCTCTTTATTCACTATTACCATCAGAATGAAGATGATGCTTTTAAGGGAAGTTCTTTTATTTATTCTGTGTTTTTAATATAAGGTTGGACAATTTTTAGTTTATTAAAATGTAGGATAATTTGGTTTTGAGTACGAATTGGTTTGTCTTAATTGCAATAAAGTGTTTTAATAACTATTTAAGCTTGGATTTGCTTATAATTTTACAATGAAATAAATTGATTTATTATTTTTTGGTTAACTATATTCCACTAGAATAGTAATATGTAGTTCGATAATTATCAGTTTGTCACAATTATACTTGCGTTAGTTTCTACTTTTTGCGTTGTGATGGATTAACCTGTCACTGACGTGATATATAATTTGCGTTAAAGCATATCTAAACGTTACACACAACTTCTCATTAATTACATTTACATATATATTTTTATTATTATTATTATTGTTACTAACTTATTTTTCTGTTTATAGAATATGAAGTTCTGCCACCTTAATGCACGATCACTGATTGCCCACTTTGACTTAATTAAGGACTTGGTTTATGAACAGGAATGTGATGTTTTGGCTATATCCGAAACTTGGTTGGATCCAGAGTTTGATCTGAATTTATTGAAAATATCAAATTATACCTTTATACAACTTGCCCGTGAAGGAAGGGGTGGAGGAGTGGGTATTTATATACGTGAAAATTATACCTTTCATTTTGTTGTGGGTGAGATATCTGATTCTTTAGAACATTTGTGGATTCTTATTAAATACAGAAACAATAATATAGCCGTGGGGGTAGTTTACAGACCTACTGCGACTAATTTTCATCAATTTTTGTTAGAATTTGAAGAAGTACTGTCAATTGTCGATCCTATTAGTACTACACTAATCTGTATGGGAGATTTTAACTTAAATGCTTTAGATATTTTAAATACCAAAGTAAATTCTTTTATGAACTCTATTGGTAGTCATAGTCTTAAACAAATTATTAATGAACCCACAAGGGTGACCGAAACAACACAAACACTTTTAGATTATATAATTGTAGATGAAAATACAAAAGTTAAACACTCAGGGGCAAATGATGTAGGGATTTCTGATCATCACATGGTTTGCTGTATATTAGACATAGAGGGAATAAAACCTCAACGGATTGAAAAGTTGCTTAGGAATTTTAAACATTTTAACTTTGAAAATTTCTATTCTGATTTGCTTAGTATACCTTGGTATCTAATGTATGATATTCATGATGTTGATGTAAAACTCAATTTTTTTAATAGTAACTTACTTGATTTAATTACTGTTCATGCACCTTTAACACTTCATACTTTTACAAAACAAAGTTCGCCATGGATTACCGATAATATTAAACTTTTAATATCCCTGAGGGAGCAGGCTTTACAAAAATTTAGAAGGTCTAATTGTACTAGCGACTGGGATTATTACAAATCGTTACGTAACTATACAACTTTTGCTATTAGATCAGAGAAAAGAGTATATTATCAACACCATTTATCTGTTAAATCAAAATCTGAAAAATGGAAATTTCTGAAATGAACGAACTTTATGAATAGAAAAAATGATACTATACCTGTAGAACTTCATAAGTGTGATGATCTGAACATTTTTTTTGTTACTTCTGCTCAACATAATTTTCAATCAAATGTTAATCTAGTGAATTACTACAGTTCTCGTGTAATACTGGGCATTAAGAGTATATTGACGTTTGAGGAGATTGGTGAATGCCATATAAGTAAGATTATATCTGGTTTAAAGTCTGCTGCTTGCGGTGCAGATGGTATTGATC
The DNA here is from genome assembly GCA_949128085.1 of Cetonia aurata. Classification (NCBI taxonomy): domain Eukaryota; kingdom Metazoa; phylum Arthropoda; class Insecta; order Coleoptera; family Scarabaeidae; genus Cetonia; species Cetonia aurata. The sequence goes on from OX421889.1 coordinate 15,002,505, forward strand.
TCAGACTATTGAAGTTGTGTTGTCCATTTATTATTCATGAAATTAGGCATATAATTAATTTTTGCATAACCGAATGTGTGGTTCCAAGTTGCTGGAAACAGTCAATAGTAGTGCCACTTCCTAAAGTGCACAATCCTAAAGAATTTAATGATTTGCGTCCGATAAGCATTCTACCAACCTTGTCAAAGATCTTTGAAAAGGTAATTGCAGAACAATTACGGAATCACTTGGTCAGTGAAAATATTTTGCCTAAGTATCAGTCTGGATTTAGGAAGGGTTACAGTTGTGAGACGGCACTTGGTTGTGTTACTGATGACATCCACAGAGCAACTGATAAGGGGTATGTTACGTTGGTAATTACATTGGATTATTCAAAGGCATTTGACACTATAAATCATGATATATTACTGTCTATTTTACACTACATTGGGTTGGATGTGTCTTCAGTTGCTCTTCTACGCAATTATTTATCACATAGAACACAACAGGTGAGGATTGGGACTGATGTCTCTGCACCGCGCACAGTGTTAAATGGTGTACCGCAAGGTTCTGTGTTGGGTCCTTTACTTTTTTCAGTATACACATCCATGTTTCCACAAGTATTAAAAACGTGTAAGTATCACTTTTATGCGGATGATTCGCAGATCTATCACTCATTTCTATTGTCTGACTTGGATGGGGCTGTTGATCTGATTAATCGAGATTTGGATAGTTTGGCAAGAGTTTCTAAGGAACACTTTTTAAAACTTAATCCTTCAAAGTGTTCAGTGATGGTCTTTGGTAGGAGACGTACTGCATTGGATTTGGGGAGAATTCAAATAAAAATAGCTAATGATATTTTGCCTATTGTTACTAAAAATAAGGCGCTTGGTTTGACAATTGACAGTGACATGCGATTCTCTAATTATGTAACAGAATTAATTCAACATTCTTATCGTAATCTGCAACTGTTATATGCAAACAGGAAATTATTAACTCGGGAAACGAAGTTGCTTTTGTGCGATTCGCTCATCTTGTCACGGTTTAATTACTGTGATTTTGTATACGGTCCATGCTTGAGAAGAATTGATATTGAACGAATCCAAAGAGTACAGAAATCGTGTTTGCGTCTAATATATGGTATTAAACGTACAGCTAGGATATCTCACACATTAGACTGGGCGGGATGGTTGAGTATGGCGGGTCGCCGTATGTTGCGTTCTGCTTGTCGTTATAGACAAATATTGTTGACATATACTCCACCTTACCTTTATGAAAAAATTACTTTTAGAACGGATGTTCATAACTTGAATTTGCGACATAAAAATGTAATAACTATACCTAAACATTTAACTGAAGCCTACAAGCGTTCATTTTCGTATAATATTGCAACTGTTATGAACACAATTCCGTTTGATTTCAAAAATTGTAGTACTAATGTATTTAAAGCCAAGTATAAGAGGTTCATGTTGTCTTGCTGTGGGGGTTAGTGATCGTGTGGCGGTGACATTTGCTATAGTTATTGGGCGCGTTTAACGAAGGCAGCTGCTGACTGTAAGCGTTAATTTGCGCTAACTTCGCTTATAGTCAGCGCTTGCCTATTCGCTAAACGGTGTGCTAATCTGGTGCCAGTGTTTAGATGGTGTTTAGGTTACATCAATTACGGTTTTATGTTATAAGTATCGAAGATGGTTTATGGTAGGTAAGTGGAATAAGTGGTTACGAGCGACTATCATAGTACATGCATTGAAACAATGGATGAGTTTTTATTAATAGAAGGTTTCTTGGAAGATGATGATTTTAATAGAAATCATGCACTTTATGGCATTATAAGAGAAGTTGGTGATCATCATAATTTAATAGGTGCAGCTAGAAGTATACCAGTCTACAACAAAAATTATTTTGAAGAGATAGTACCTCGTTATAGCATAAATGACTTTAAAAGCCATTTTCGTATGAGTAGAGTTGCATTTCAGAAATTATGTGAATCTATAGCTCCATTACAAAGAAGACGACATTTATTTATTAGTTTAGAAAAAAAAGTATCTTTTTTTATATGGATAATTGCAAAACAGGAGAGTTTTTTTAGCAACGAGTGACAGATTTGGATTTGGAAAAGGTACAGGATATTACATCTTTAAAACTATATTACAGTCTGTGACCCAGCTTAAAGAGGACTTTATAAAATGGCCAACTGCTACAGAACGAAGTGATATAGCAACACGAATTGAAATTAAATGCGGTAAGAAAGATTGACAAATGTTTATATTATTCATATTTTCTTTAGGATTTCCAGGAGTAGTGGGTGCAATTGATGGAACCCATATTTTAATAAAACAACCTACGGACAATGGTGTAGACTTCTATAATAGAAAAGAACAACACAGCATTGTTCTTCAGGCAGTATGCGATGACAAAAAAAAATTTTCTGATGTGTTTATTGGGATGCCAGGAAGATTACATGATGCCCGAGTATTCCGTAACAGCCCTCTGTATCAAAAGTTAGTAAATATTCCACCACTGTTGCCACCATTTCAACATTTGCTAGGAGATGCTGCATATCCGCTTATGCAGAACCTACTCACACCCTACAGAGATAATGGACAATTGACACCAATGCAGCTACGGTATAACACTACTTTGAGTGGACAAAGATCTGTCATTGAAAGGGCGTATGCTTTGTTAAAAGGTTATAGACTAAATTTTGAAATGACATTTTTCATAAAGTCATTGCCTTAGCCTATATTTTAGAAAATAATTTGAAATAATCTTGGTTTTAGGAAAGTGGAGAAGGTTAAAATTTTTAGATATGTCCCTGGTACACTTAATTCCTGAGGTAGTGCTGGCTGCATGTGTGTTACATAATTTTGTATTAAAAACTGATATAGAAGATTGCTGTGAAGATGAAAATGACATTTTGCAAGAGCATGATGTAGAGCTTGAAGCTGAAGACAATGCTCCTGGTGGAATTGACAAGAGATATTACATAACTTCTTTACTATAACATAAAGTAATAATGCTGGTGTTTTTATTTTTACAAATAAAGGTTTTTTAGGCATCTTTATTTCTTTAATTTATATCAATAAAGTTTTTCCAACTTTCATAAAAAGAGTTAAAAATGTGATAAACTAAAACAATTTATTACTGTGTATCAAAATTTATTTAACCATAAGATGCTAAAAGGCACGTGTACTTGGAATATGCAACATTAAACATCATTCAACACATTTTAGTACTTTACTGAAATCTCACATTTAATAAATCTTATTTGTGAGAAGTTAAATGCTCTACATAGAGCTTAAATAACTCTACTTTTGCTTCATTTATACTATTGCTTTTCTCCATTTCCAGTCTTATTTTTTTTAGTTCTTGCAGACGATCTTCTTCAATTTCAAGCTGTTTTCTACGATACATATCTAATTTTTTTTGCTTTTCAGCACAATTCGATGGATTAGATGATTGTGTACTTGATGCAGGTGAAGGAAGCGGTGTTTCTTCATTTGCACTCGCTTGTATATCTACATTTATTTCTTCTGTTAATGGTATTGAACTAACACAATTAGTAACATTCACAGTCTTATCATCTGCAAAAATTTCTTCAAAACTTGTATAAAATTCCCAATGAATTCTGCCTTTTCCTGTCTTTCCTTTTCTATTGTTATCTTTTATTTTGCAAAAAGTACTTTTCATGTTTCGCATTTTACGGTCTAATGTATTTGCATCAACATCATAATTATTTCTATTCATGACATCTGCAATTTCTCGCCACAAAACCTTTTTTTTAAATTTGGGATTGCGAAATTTTGATTTTCTCTTTCTATACTCATCTAACATTAGTAATATTGCTTTTCTACCCCATGCGAATGTATCAGTATATTCTGCTTCTGCTAGCAAAGGGTTTTCCTCATTACATTCCTCTTCCAAAGTATTTTTTGTACAGTCTACGAATATAAGAAAAGTTATTGTATATTTTATTGTATTATTGTGTGTCAGTTTCTCACCAGATGTTCCTTGTAACAAATCAATTGGTGCCACTTCTTCATTGTTACGACAATTGCTATTTAAACTTACTTCATAATTTGGTGATTCTGAAAAACACAAGTATTTTAATAAGGCTGTATAATTGCAAGCATTTCATTTTTTCTTTTCCTTAAAATTATAAGAAGTAATGCAGCTAATAAAATAATTTAAAATATTACAAACTTACCTGTATATGCATCGTTCTTCCGTACCAATTTATTGTTTACGACAATAAAATCTTTTAAAACAACAACTTTTTGTTTGTTATCTACCGCCATATTTATTTTGTTAGGTTAGAAAACTATAGTTATCAAATAAATGATGGAACTAAGCGGTACTTTTATATGCTGCCAAATTTAGTCAGCAGCTTACTTCGCTGAATTGGTAGCGATTGCCGTTTAGCGAACGCAGCAGACTCAGCAACACTCAGCAACTCAACATGTTTGCTTCGCTAAACGCACCCATTGTTATACTACTGATTCTTTTTTTTTTTTTTATTGTATTATATATTCATTTTCTTATTTCTCATAAGTTGTATAATGCGCAACACAAATTCATAGTTAGTTATTTAATAATGATGGAATACATTAATAACAGATACATATCTGATGTATTCCTTTTGATATACATTGTACTGTACTACTTGTTTTCTTTTGTAGATATGTTTATTGTATATGTATATCAATAAATCGCATTATTATTATTATTATTAAAAGAAGCGTTAAGGCTAGTGATCAATTAAGAAGAGTACAAATCGATGCAGGAACGTCAGAAGGAAACATTAAAAAAATGATTTTGGATGTCAAAACCCGCTGGAACTCCACATATTACATGTTAGAGCGATTTCTACAAATGATACCAATGTTCAGCAATATTTTGTTTTCCGATATTAATTCTCCCAACATTTATCATGCGGCCGAAGTTGAGCATTTGCGAGAGATATGCAAACTTTTAAAGCCACTAGAAAGGATGACACTAGAAATAAGTGGTGAAAATTATCCAACAATAGGCAAAGTAATACCTATGATTGGTTGTCTGATAGACCAGTACAACAATTATTTGCCCCTGTATGAAGTAGGTAAACAATTGAAAACGAAATTATTAAAAGAAATTGAAAAGAGGTTTGGTGCTATTGAAAAATCTTATATACCAGCCCTTTCCACCATATTAGATCCTCGATTCAAACAAATACATTTCAGAGATCCTCAAGCCCTGGATACTGTGATGGGACACATCCAAAATGAGATTACGACGTTACAAAACACCTCTTCTTCATCAGAATCTTCTGACTCGTCTGCGGGAGACTCTGAATTTGATTTATGGGCGCATCATAAAAAATTAGCTCACACAAAAAAAGTGGACAAGGCAAATCAAATAAGGATAGTGAGCTTAACCAATATTTAAGTGTGCCAGTTAGAAACTTGAAAGATGATCTCTTGGATACCTGGAATGAGATGAAAGTGGTATATCCTAACTTATTTAAATTAGCGTCAAAATATTTTTGTGTTGTGGCAACGTCGGTCCCCAGTGAGAGGTTATTTTCAAAAGCCGGAGCAACCGCTACGAAAAGTCGCAACCGTCTCACGGGAAGTAGGCTTTCCAAATTGTTATTTCTGAGCTCTTTGCCTGATAACTTGCATTTATGGAACTGATGTATCCACAAATGCAAGCAAACAGCCTACTTCTTGTCCTGTGAGACAATTACTTGTAGCTTGTAAACAAAAAATACATTTTCTTTTTTTCATAAAAAAAAATAATTTTGTTGAATTGGACATTACTTGTAATTTATACTCAATAAATAAATATTTCCTTATATAGGTGTAAGGTTGTGTATTAATAATTTTTACTAAATCTTTCCTTACGTTATTAGCATCTTTGTTGTTCAGATTTACTCCTTCTATGATGATGTTGTGTCTCTTCTTTTCGTACGATTCAGATAACTTGAAATTTGCATATAATAAAAAAATATATCGATATTCGACTTTTTTCATATATCGATATATTTGTTCCGATATATCGCGTGTATCGATATATAGCTTTCGATATATCATATGATGATTATATCGATATATTTATATTTTTTGCCATCCCTATTCATAACTACTGTGTCGGATGAAAAGAAAATTAGAGAAATCAAGTATTCTGTATACATAGCAATGCATTCAGCTATAATGTCGATAAATCATTTGTCAGAGTTGGTGAATGAAACTAGTTCTGAACAGAACCTTCGATTACACAAAACTAAATGCACTGCAATTATCAAGAATGTAATCTCACCAGCTTTACTTGAAGATTTGATTGCAGATTTAGGAACATCACCCTATTCATTGATTCTTGATGAATCAACTGACATTTCAGTTGTAAAATACCTTGCAATGTGTATTCGATATTTTAGCGTAAAAAAGGAAACAATTAAGACTGAATATTTAGCAATGATTGAAGTTGGTCGTACTCGAGCTTCAGATTTGTATGAGAATGTTAAGACTTGTTTGAACCAAAATTTGACATAAGAAATTTAGTTGGAATAGGTACCGATGGAGCTTCTAATTTATGTGGAGTTAATAATTCGTTGTACACACTGTTACAAACTGATGTGCCAAAACTAGTGTTGATTAAATGTGTTTGTCATAGCATTCATAACTGTACAAGTAAAGCAATAGGAGAGCTACCATCATCCTTGGATTTTCTTGTTCGTGAAAATCACAAATGGTTTTCACATAGTCCCCTTAGACGAATCAATTATGAATCACTGTATGTATTGATTAATGAAGGAACTAAACCAAGAAAATTAATTACACCGTCTGAAACAAGATGGTTATCTCGGTATCAATGTGTAAAACGTATTCTTGAACAATGGATAGAATTGACAAAACACTTCAAGATCGCTCATCCTCAAGAAAAGTGTTACACTGCAAGGATACTATCAGATATGTATAAAGACAATCTAAATTAAATAAAAATCTTGGTTTGGCAGTGAGTACTTCCTAATTTATTTTCTATATGTACTGTGGAGCTACCGGTTTCGACTTATGTCTTCATCAGGCTATTGATGTTAAACAATTTATATATTAGAAGAGTTAAGTACATGAAAAGTGAAATCATTCAATTGAGGTTATGTAGACAGTTTAAGAAGCAATTTAAAGTTTAATGTATGATAATATGTTTATATTTATCTATACTGCCACAATAGTCAAAATTTTGAATATTTGTAAAACTACAATTGTTAGTGATGTAGAGGAAAATTATGATATATTCGGGTGCCGCAGGTGAACCTTCTCCGGCATCCCGACTTCACCGCGATGTATTACACACTAGCGAAATAAATCCAATCCAATGACTATTGTGACAGCATAGGCAACCTATCTATCGTAATTCTATTTTTAATTCTATCTTATTAAGTAAATTTGTGATATGTATATAATCTGTAGCAATTAATTTTATGTATAGTTGTAATAGATAGAAGAAAGATATTATGTTGTTATGGTTTTAATATGTATATGGAGATGGATAATGTTGAAATTCTATGTAAATTATAAATGGAGATTTTATGTAGAGTGTGTATGTAAAAGCTATTGATTAGTATAAATAAAGAGTATAAATGATTATTATAAGTAATTATATTGATTGTATACATTTATTAAGTTAGTTAGTGTTGAAAATTATTGTAAGTGGTTGTATTGTGAATGTTTATAGTAAGTATGTATATATGGGTTTGAATTTTAATTGTACTTGGTCGTTTAAACAATGAGTATTTTGTTTTTTGTGTTTGTGAATTTCATAAGCTTCTAATAATGTAAGTTTAAGACTTTTCTTTTGTTCGTGAAGGAGTTCTATTTTATTTGTATTAATTTGATGACCTGTGTTATGCATGTGCTTACCTACGTTCGAGTTGATTTTATCTCTTTTATGTTCTTGAATACGTTGTTTAATTTTTCTACTAGTTTCTCCTATGTATACTGCATCACAGTCTTGACAGTGTACTTTATATACTCCACTTTTTTCTAAAGTGTCAATTTTGTCGTTGCCGTTCTGCAGTGCACTCAGGAGATTATTTGGTTGCGTAGGTATTAGTTGTATATCGTATTGTTTCAGAAGTTTAGCAACTTTATAGGTGATTGGTCCTTGAAAATTAATTATCCTATATGTATTTTGATTGTGTTCTATTGATATATTAGATTGTAATTGTGTGTGTGGTTTGTTATTAATTTTTGAATAAATTTGTTCTATTTGTTCTGGATTAAAATCGTTGTTAATAGCTAATTGTTTTATTTTATTTAATTCTAATATTTTATCTTCTGGTGATAATGGAATGTTTATTAATCTATTAATGAAGTAGTTAAATGCTGACATTTTATATTTATGTGGATGATATGAATTTTGTGGAATAATGATATCTGGTTGTGTTGGTTTCCTGTATATGTTGAATTGAAATGTGTTATTTATTTTTGTGATGTTCAGATCTAAAAAGTTTAAAGATTCATTATTTTCTATTTCTATAGTGAATTTAATGTTAGGATGAAATGAATTTATGTAGTTATGAAACTGATTTAAGGATTCTTTAGTTCCTCTCCATATACAGATTATGTCGTCAACATATCGTTTCCAGAGTTTTACATGTTTTGTTAATTCTATGTTGTTATTGAATATTTTATTTTCTAAGTGATCCATATAGATATTAGCCAGCAAACATGCGTTTGGTGCTCCCATGGGCAAGCCGTCGGTCATTTTATACAATTGTCCATTGAATTTACATATATTTTGTGTCATGGTAAGTTGAAAAATATATAAATTGTTTAACATCAATAGCCTGATGAAGACATAAGTCGAAACCGGTAGCTCCACAGTACATATAGAAAATAAATTAGGAAGTACTCACTGCCAAACCAAGATTTTTATTTACCTACATACCTAATTATGGACATATACAACAATCTAAATTATCTATATCTCTATTTTTAAAGCCATTATTATCAGAATTAAATGAGTGTAATATATTCTTTCAAAGTGAAAAAGTTGATATATTTGTAGCTTATAATAATTTAAAATTGCTACTAATTTCATTCTGTAAGAGAGTGCTAAAAGTTACTTTCATTAATTATTTAGATTCCAAAAAATCGGATATTGATGAATTAAAAAAATGTTGGTATATTGTATCAATTGCACCCATTATTTCCCACACCCATTTCGTGTTCTTCTTCTAATGAGGAATTGCACTTTTTTTTAATTCTTGTTAAAATAATGTTATTTTGTGCATGACCTACATATATATATACACTGAAATTTTGACGGTTTTCTGTAAAGTAGTTTTTGAAATATAATTTTTTTAAGATCTTTATACGTCACAGGTACGTAGTAAAATTTTATGAATGAACGAGAATATATGGCAACATGGAAATTACTCCCCCCTAATAATCACAGATTGCAGTCATTTACCGGCTGCGAAATACGATATTGTTATGGTGCTATGCAGGTTATGGTCACAAAGGAATTTGGGATTCGGCATTATTTCTGCATCTTGTTTTAGTTTGCGTTTAAAGTTCACCAATTTATCGTAAAAGAACGAATTCTGAAAGATTATAACCTCCAAACCGGGTAAAATAAACACAGAATATCGTAATAATACGTTTACGCCATCTGTACGCGCAAAGCATGCGAACAGCGAACTTAATATTACTTATCTGCGATGATGATGCGAACTACGATGACTATCGCACCATTGCCAAATCATGCCGACTAAGAATTTATGAATGAAAGAACTTGTGACGTCAGAGCAATTTAAAAAAATTAATTATGCCTTAATGAGAAACAATTTAAAAGACGGTTTAATGAAGGGCTATATATTACAACATTCTCTATCATTCTATGACATAAAAAGAAAGTTGTGCAATTCCTCATTGTGGATTGGTCAAAGTGACATACATATTAGAAGACAGATCAATCATTCTTTACTCCACTTAAATGATTTGCAACAAATATTATTAGAATAGCAATACAGTTTTATTCTGAGAATCGCATCGAGAGTATTTAAATTTAAACGATTTCTAATTCTAGTTTTCACAATATTCATGATTGAGAATACGCGTTCCACTATGTTTGTTATGTCCGTTTTGACATAATTTTTTTTATGTTTGTTACTGTATGTGAAATAATAAAATCAATATTTCTTGTAAATAAGTTTTTATTTATTAAGCTGATCACATGCGATAACATGTGGTAACTATCGATATATGGTCTGGGGTCTGGGGATCATCTAAACAGAAAGTGCAGATGTTCAGGCGTTCAACGCAACAAAGATAGTAAACGCAACGCATATCTGTTTCACTTCTCATGTTTGTAGGTGTATTTCAATTTCGGCTGTAGATTTATATCAATTTGAAGAGTTTTTTTGGCATTTTCTAGTGGGTAACAGGTGTTGGAAAGAAATAGATATACGTCTGTGATCATGTTGGTCTATCTGAAGAGTTACATTCGTTCGTGCAATGATTTAGAATCACGATTATTTGCTGTCACGTTAAACTTGGTCTGTTCGCGGAAAATAGTGCAACACCTAACACGTCTATAGGGCCTATAGGATCCCGGCGATTTTGGGCGATATTTTGTTATAAAGTTGGCGACATTTGCGTGAAAAAATCTGGCAACACTGGACGCAACGAGCAGGGGCATTCGGTACTCAGTAGTGATCAAGAGAGGAAGATTATATTTTGTTTTGGTTATTTTTGTGTATTACTTTCAGTTTAGTTGTGAACAATAAAGAGTGTTATTATTTTGCATAAGCCTTTTATGTTAAAGTCGTGTTAACAAAGCAGCGGAGGGATAAAGAACCACGATGAGGTATGAATAGATTGTTTGCTTAGTTACCTTGTTCGGAATTATCAAAATGGCCGCATATTTGCTTATATCATATATCATATCATATGATATGATATGATATTTGCTTATGACTCTCAAAACACATATTATGCATCCAAAATCAATGTTTATTTATTTATTTGTACGTAATTTGTTGTACAGGTGTATGACAAATGATCAGATTGATCAAAATTAATGTTAATTTATTTATTTTACGCAATTTGTTATACAGGGTGTATGACAACTGCTCAGATTGACCAAAAATCAATGTTTATCTATTCATTTTTTACGTAATTTGTTATACAGGTGTAAGACAAAAAGACCAGATCGATTGTGAAATATATTCTATTTAGTTAGCTTACGCAAGTGGAGGTGTAGGGCATACATCTATTTGCGTACAGCGTTATGCGTACTTCGGTTTATCGTTAGCAAAGTATATAACAAGGTTTATGTTTCCCTGCTGCAGCAGGCGCAACCGAAGGGATAGATCCGCTTCCAGAGATACACCTCCAGTGATGCCACGACACCAATATCGTTCAAGACCGCGCTCGCGGTCTCGCTGAGAACGAAGCCCCAGGTCGGAATCCGAAAGAGGAGACGGTCCGTAATCTTGTGGGAAGTAGTGAAAAGCGCGACTCTGCCAGTGTACGGAGTGGGCCGTCCACCAGCCAACGGTACCAAATTAAACCGGACTGCATACCTACATTCGAACCAGGATCAGATGATCTAACGGCCGAAAAGTGGATAAGGAAGATAAAACAATTGGCGCAAATAAATGAATGGGACGAGAAGATGACCATTTATGCGATGCAAAGTCGACTGACTGGATTGGCAAGGGATTGGTATCACAGCCTAGACAATTACAATTTAAACTGGTCTGCGTGGAGGGATCTGATAATTAAGTCTTTTCCATCAAAACAGGACTACGCATCCAAATTAAAAGCCGTTCTAATGAGAAAAAAGCTTCACTTTGAAACGTGGGACCAGTACTATTTCCGAAAAATGGAAATGATACGAGGCTCTGACATCTCCGGTGCAAACGCTGTCTCATGTCTCATCGATGGTATAGACGATACCTCAACGCAAACCGGCGCAATTGCTGGTAGATACGTTAATCCGGAGACCCTTTTATTCAGAGTATCTCTCGACCGGTTCTTCCAACACCGGATACTCACATCGCAACACCCAAAGACCTGGCGGGAAAGCGATTAAGGTAAATAATTACCGACAAGAAATCTACCGACCATATGTAAAGAAGACACGAGCGCATGAGGAACCAAAACACAAGAGAACACGAGTAAGATGCTATAATTGCAACGAGGAAGGACACTACGTTGGGCAGTGCAAGAAACCAAAGAAGAAATGTGACAAATGCAGGAGATACGGTCACGAAGTAGTGGACTGCAAAGGTAAGATAGATTGTTCTATCGCTTACTCCACACAGCAGAGGCAAGGGTGTTATTACTTAAATTGTGGGCTGAATGGGCATGAAATAAATAACTGGCCTTCTTGATACTGGTTGTTCTGCGGAGGCGCAAGTGAAAATTATCGTGGTGCCCAGCGATGCACAACGGGATCCACTGCTGGTGGATCAAAGTTTTCTTAACCTTGACGGCGTAAGTATGAATATGCAAGACAGTAAGGTTAAGGTAACCCGAGGACTATTTGAAGGTTTGACATTAGGGTCAGAAACACCAATATCTGTTCACTGAAGCAGAACCGACACCGAAATTGGGAGCCACCAGGTTCGCTTCGTCGAGGTTGAGTGCGATGGCTATAACGGAGACGTTTATGTCGAACGCAGTGACAGGAGTGTACCCGGTCACGAACATTACGTTGAGAGAGGCGTCACTTGCACAATGAACGGACTAGTTCAGGTTGTGAACACCTCGGGTAACCCAATCACTTACAGAAAATCTGAAATTGTAGCACGGGGCATACCATGCCTACCGGAAGAGAGCATCACAAACGAACCAAGCATTGAAGCCTTGAGATTGGATGTATTCGCACCTTTCGTCGAAGCAGATCTTGAGGATCTGGTGGAACAAGATACACTCCGCCAAAAAAGTATCGCATAAACTAAAAAAGGGCATTTATGAACCAAGATATTTTTATACGTTCACAAAAAGTTTGCCTCGTGTATGTGAACTATAAAAACACTAACAAAATAATGGAACTTAGCGTTTTTACTTTATTTTTTTCCTAAAAGAACACATTTAGAAAAATGCATATGTGTAAGGTTTGCTCAGTTGTTTATTGAAAGTCTTCCTATACGGACAAATTTTAAAGTGCGAAGTCAGAGTTCTGTACCAACGCTTTTAAAACTAAAATGAGCAATTTAACTTCAGAACAAGTGGCTGCTATAGTTGCTTTAATCGAAGATGGACGATCTCAAGCATACGTTGATAATTTGATGAACATCAATCAGTCAAGTGTTTCTAGAGCCGTAGCCAGATATAGGGAAACAGGCATTTACAATAGAAGACCTGTACCAGGTCGTCCAAGATGTTCTACTCGCCAAGATGACCGCTATTTACTACTACAAGCATTACGTCGAAGACATGTAACTGCGAGACAATTGCAGAACGACTTGGCTAGAGTCAGAAATACTCGTGTGAGTACTCAAACTATTCGGAATAGGTTACGACAGAGTGGATTAAGAGCTAGAGTAGCTGTAACAGCCTCTCGTCTCACTAGGAACCACCGAGTGACTCGCTTAAGGTTTGCCAGAGAACATGTAAATTGGAAGATTAATGACTGGGCCAATATACTCTTCACTGATGAGTCAAGATTTGGTCTTTACACCTCAGATAGGCGTATCTCAGTGTACAGACGAGACGGTGAGCGCTATTCGCAGTGTAATATCAGACCTAGACCTAATTTCGCTGGTGGCTCTATTATGGTTTGGGGAGGCATCTGTTTAACAGGTCGTACAGAGTTAGTACCAGTAGACAGAGGTACACTGACTGCCCACAGGTATATAACGGACATTTTAGAAGAACATGTAGTACCATATGCGCCAATTATAGGAAAGAAATTCATGTTAATGCACGACCGCATGTTGCAATAATCGTCCAGGAATACCTTAACGATGTTGGTATTCCAGTTTTAGATTGGCCTGCGGTAAGTCCGGACATGAACCCTATCGAGCACGTGTGGGACCTCCTTCACAGACGGATACGAACCCAAAATGTTGCCCCAGCGGACCTGCATGGACTAGCAAATGCTCTCCGTGACGAGTGGGAGAATTTGGATCAGGCTTATATACGGAGGTTAATCGAATCTCTGCCAAACCGTATGCGAGCGGTCATAAGAGCCAGAGGTGGCAATACTCAGTATTAAAAGCTACTGTTATGACATTTTTCTTTCCAAAATTATAATTTCTTGTTTTAATAAAAATCTCAAGTATGAGTTCTTGTTTTTATTTGGCCTGTATTTTATTTAAACAATCATAGAAATTATATCTTAGAGCGCATTAAAGTATATTTACAACTTTATGCTACAAACAAAGATTATGCGATACTTTTATGATTCAAAACTAAATTATGCGATACTTTTTTGGCGGAGTGTATTTCAACCGAACACAAGCGGAAGTTGCTCAGTCTAGTTAACGAGTATCGGCAGTGTTTTGCCACGCATATGGCAGAACTGGGGAAGTGTGAACAGACGAAGATGAACATTGTGCTTATGGACTATAAAAAAGGAAAGGGAAGAAGTGCGGAAACTCATATCCGAAATGTTAGAGCATTGCATAATTCGGAACTCTAACTCGCCATTTGCAAGTCCAATTCTGCTGGTCAAGAAGAAAACAGGGGATCTAAGACTATGCGTGGATTACAGGGCACTTAATCTTAAAACCGTAAGGGACCGATATCCAATGCCGAGGATGGATGAACACTTGGACAGGCTTAAAGATGGCAAATACTTGACTACCTTGGATCTGGCAGCCGGGTACCATCAAATCGAATTATCTGAAGATTCCAGAGCTAAAACTGCTTTTATTACCCCCGACGGCCATTATGAATATACCCGAATGCCATTCGGTCTTGTGAATGCACCGGCCGTGTTTCAGAGACTAATTAATCAAGTGTTAGGCAACTTAAGATTTACCAAAGCCATGGCTTAGTTGGACGACATTCTCGTACCCTCATCCGACGTGGAGCAAGGTCTTCAAACGCTTAGGGAAATACTAGAGATTCTGAAAGAGGCTAGACTAACCCTTAGATTGTCGAAATGCCGATTTTTCAGAAAGAGCATAGAATACCTAGGCCACGAAATTAGCCGCCACGGTGTACGACCGGGACTCGGGAAAGCAGAAGCCGGCCGGGATTCCCCGAGGCCTCAAAATGTGCATCAAGTGCGACAATTTATTGGTCTCGCTAGTTATTTTCGTAAGTACGTGAAACACTTTTCTACGATAGCGCGCCCACTAACCGCACTTACGAAGAAAGGGCAGAATTTCAGTTGGAATGAAGAGACTGAAAATTCATTTATTACCATTAAAGAAAAGTTAGCGTCTAGGCCGGTACTGGCCATTTATAATGCCTCAGCGGAAACGGAAGTACAGACTGATGCCTCCAAATTTGGAGTGGGCGGAGTACTTTTCCAAAGGCAAGAAGATGGCGCGTTGCGCCCTATAATGTATTTTAGTCGACAGACATCAAAAGAGGAACTAGAGGCTTTGGCGGTTGTCAGTAGCTTGAAACAATTTAGAGTCTACCTTATAGGAATCAAATTTAGAGTCATTACTGATTGTAACGCCCTAAGAACCACTCTAACTAAAAGGGACTTGATTCCAAGAATGGGAAGATGGTGGTTACTGACGCAGGAATTTGATTTCACGGTCGAATATAGACCGGGAAGTAAAATGGCGCATGTCGACGCGTTGAGTAGAAACCCCGTGGACGAAGTACAGGACCTAGACATAATTGATGCGCTTGTGGTGAATGTCGAGGATGACGATTGCACAGCAGCAGGATAGTCGGTGCAGGTATCTCCTGGAGATACTAGGAAAAGCTCCATCTGACGCGGACGAGAAAAGAATTCACGTTGAATACAAGACGAAAGATAACCGATTCTACAGGAAAACGACCAGTGGCTTATACCCAAATACGCGAGACGTCAGATTGTCATGTTTCATCACGACGGTAAGGGCCATTTGGGTTTAGATAAGACGTTGAATTCAATAGCAGCTAGTTATTGGTTCCCATCCATGCGACGATATATTTTGAAATATATTAGGGGTTGCCTTGGTTGCCAATATAATAAGGCACCGTCGGGGAAAAAGCAGAGTCTGTTGCACCCCATAGAAAAAGTACCTGTTCCAATGCATACCTTCCACATAGACCACTTGGGCCCATTCGTGAAGACTAAAAGAAATAATACTTATGTGGTGGTAATAGTGGATGCGTTTACCAAATTCGTTTTCCTGAAAGCAGTGCCATCAACTAGAACAACACCTTTAATTAATTCGCTGCGGGTGTTAGTTTTGGCGTAACACGTAGTCGGTGCTACAGACAGACGTTAGCTTCAGTGTAACAAAAAAATACGGAAAATAGGGTAAGTTCAAAATCCATTCATAAACATATTTACCTATGTATTTATGTATTCCTTTACTTATTTATCTTTAATTAGATTTGATTGAAGAAAATGGCTTCATGGAATTATGAAAAAGAACAGGAAAGACTTCAGCGTCTTTGGGATGAAGCTGAATCTGATGGAATTGAAGAAGAAACGTATGACAGCGACAGCAGTCTTGAAGATCATGTGGAAATTCAAGACGAAAATTCGGACACAGAACAAGAATTGTCTGACGGGGAGACAGAAGTTGTTGAACGCGTCCTAGGAAGAGAACTAGAACCTTGTTTTATATCAAAAGATGGGGGACTAAATGGAAGAAACATTGTGGAAACTACAAAAACGTCAGAACTCGTGCTGAGAACATTATAAAGCAACCGCCGGGAGTGAAAGCAGAAGGCAAGAAAGAAACAGTAGCAGCTGAAATATGGTCTTTGTTTATCACAGATGATATGGTAGGAAATATTGTTATATACACTAATATGGAAATTGAAAGAAAGCAATATTCAGTAACGAACAGAACTGCGAGACCAACGGACAAAGATGAGATAAAGGCTCTGCTTGGACTGCTTTATATTGCAGGTAAACTGAAAAATCATCAAAATATTATCGATCTCTTTCGAACAGATGGCATGGGATGCGAAATATTCAGACTGACAATGTCATTACAAAGATTTAAATTCTTACTCCAGAATTTTCGCCTAGACGACAAAGCAACAAGGCTAGAACGGCAAAAAATTGACAAACTAGCGCCAGTGAGGGTATTCTTTGATGAATTTAACCCGTAACTGGTGACGTCCGATTTTTATCACATAAAGAGTGACTTGGAGTCTGAGAGACTCATCTTATTTAAACCGTTGTTTTAAGCCCAATGTGTTTTTGTAACGTAAACAAAAATATTAAAGTTTTTTGTATTCATTTATAAAGATGTTTCAGCATATTTGTGTCCAAAATACTAAAAGTTGTCGTTACGACACCTTATATTGAGAGATAACTACATTTAGAATATAAACAAAATGTATTCGTACAAATATAATTTTATTTAAAAACTATTCAAATTGCACTATATTTTTTGGTTACAGCAACAAATAAACATCGTATTCCTAAAAAAAACAAACCAGTACCTCAAATATAAAAAAAAAACTGCAACGCATAAAAATTGTATAGGAAAATCAGAGAAAAAATGAAATAAAATTTTAATTTTTTCTCGTACCGCACTCTTTACATATTTTGTGACTACAAGCTAGGCAAATGGGTTTTTTACATTCATAGCACACATAAGACGTCTTCCTGTGTAAATTGGATGGACACAAATAACAATATTTGCGCACCTCAAGCCGTTCTCCTGTAGGAGTAGGAGGTGTATCTTCTATACGGATAATACGCTTTATTACTTCTCTGATTTCTTTTGGAGTCCTAGGGTTGTCATATCTTCGTCTCATGTGTGGACTTGTCAAACTTTGGGCTAATTGCTTCATGAAATCCTTCCTTCCTAAATTTTGGTTGTCTCTGTAACACCTGTACATAATGTATGCGTTGACGGTACTCATGTCTAATAGTTTATGGAAAATAGCCATGGGCCAACGTCGTGTTCTTCGAGACGAACTGTAAACGGTACATTTTTCGTCGAGGGCATCTACACCCCCTTTTGTCGAATTATAGAAGGTGATGATTTCAGGTTTTTGAGTTTCTGGATCAGTATTACTGGTATGATGCATTGACGAAACCAATATAACCGCTTTATTTTTCTTCGGAACAAATGAGACTAGCGTGATATTCTTTGTAAAACCAAATATGGACGAGCCCACTGCTCTGCCATTTTGGGGAAGAAATTCAGGTGGAATGTGCCGTTTCACTTTTCTCAATGTTCCAACGTAAGTTATACCGTTTGACTTTAGTAACTCCACTAATTCCACAGACGAGAACCAGTTGTCGGCAGTCAAGTTTCTGTTAGTCCCGAATAGTGGTCTGGTGAGACGAATCACTGACTGAGTAGGCTTAGGTAGTCTATTTTGATCCGCAGAAAGTCCTAGTCCATCGGAATCTTTTCCCGTGTATACATATGCGTTATAAACATAGTTGGTTCTGGCATCTACCAGCAGCATAATTTTTATTCCGTATTTTCGTGGTTTGCTTGGTATATACATCCTGAAACTACATCTTCCTCTGAAACCAACCAACATTTCATCGACGCATATATATTCACCAACAGAAAATTCATTCTGGCAATTTTTAATAAATAAATCGAAAACTTCTGCCACAGGTGCTAGTGCGTTTATACTTTTTCGCTGTGCTCTTGTGGCAGGATCATCAAAACGTAGACACACTTGTAAAATAGCAAATCTTTTTCCACTCATTACCGCTCTAAAAATGTCTCTGCCCGTACCATCTGTGGCAAACAAACACTCAATATCTTCGTCATTCGACTTGAATACGGCAGAATAAATCAGTAAACCTAAATATGCTCTAATTTCTATTGTGTCAGTGTTTTTCAGATCGGCTCTATTTTCATTTTTATATTTTGTTCTTACACTTGCAAGTTTTACATTTGTCCACGCGACTATAGTATCTATCAGTTCGTGTGTAAATAAACAGTTCCATATTGTTTCGGGGTCCGCTGAGTGTCCCATTGTACGAGATTTTCCTCGAAGTCCAGGTAAATGGATAATTATATTGTCCTTTTCAACGCGAACATTTCTGGTGGGCGCGTCAGCCGACCACTTATATCGGTTTTTTCCGTAGAAATTTTTTCTGCGCCGTGTAATGTGAGCTTCATTGTCAGGAGTGAAGTCTTCATGGGCCTCATCTTCTTCAATTTCATGTTGGTCACTAGGTTCATTTGAAATATCATCATCTTCAGACTGTTCAGATTCCGAATCATGATTGCTTACAATTTCAAAATCTGAGTCCACGTCTTCTATATCGCTATTGTCAAGTTCAAAGTTAGGATCAGTCGCACGAACAGTGTGTGACGAACTAGCGCGATTGTCCATCTGATATAACCAAAAATTGCAGTAAAATTCAACTTCACCGTAATGCAATTTACTTACGTTAACGGTGACGTGGAGTCTCGCAGACTCTGAAGACCTCTTTGCACACAAACGGCTGATTGAACACTGCCGCGTGCAGCATGCAAGTCGACCCCCTCCACTTTTAGGAAGGTACTGAGAACAGCATGATCAAACGTTATCCCGTTTAAAAGTTACACACAGAAAATGTTCCGTAGGAGTCTCTCAGACTCCACGTCACCGGTTACGGGTTAATGCCAATCTACCGAAATATTTCTCACTTTCACAGTATGCAACTGTTGACGAAATGCTGTGGGCATTTAGAGGGCGTTGTGGTTTTAGAGTATATATGCCGTCTAAACCAAATAAATACGGACTTAAAATATATTCTCTGGTCGATGCAAAAATGTTTTACACTGCCAAAATGGAGATGTATGTGGGCCAACAACCAGCAGGTCCGTACAAGCTTGACACATCAAATATCTCTTTAGTTCCCAGGCTGTGTGAACCAGTGTGGGGGTCCAGACGCAATATAACAATGGATAATTTTTTCACTAGCACTGCTTTAGCCTATACACTTCTGAAAGACCACAAATTAACACTCACCGGTACCTTGAGAAAGAATAAGCCACAGATTCCAGAAGAGATGAAATTAAAAAGACCTGTTCAAACTTCTATGTTTGCTTTTCAAGAGACATGTACTATGGTATCGTATATTCCTCGAAAAAATAAGAATGTATTCCTTCTCTCAACAATGCATGAAGATGATGCCATAGATATAGCCACGGGTAAACCTGACATGATTATCGATTATAATGGAACCAAAGGTGGTGTAGACACCGTAGATAAATTATGTGCGGCGTATAACTGTGCGCGAATTACGCGACGTTGGCCGATGGTTATTTTCTATGGTGCACTCAATATAGCAGGCATTAACTCCTATGTAATATATAAGCACAATAACGTACAGACAAATCTCCCAAGGAGAGTATTTTTGGAAAATCTGGGCAACCAGCTTGTTGAACCACATGTAAAGAAGCGCTGTTATGCCAAAAGTCTTCCGAGAACTATAAGGTTGAGAATTGAGGAAATTTACAACATTTCTAATACAGAAAATGAGCCTCCCAAAATTCTGTATATGGCCGATGTTATTATTGTTCGAGTAAGAAAAACAGGAAGACCAAATATAAGTGTTTCAAATGTACAAAATTCATATGTTTGGAACATGTGACTCCAGCGTGCAAAGAGTGCATTGAGATCATGGACTAACTTCAGACATAAAATTTCAAGTTAGAAAGTGGTATTTTCTGTTTTTCTCATGAAAAATTTAAGTTAAGGAATGCCTATTTTGTTTTACATTATATCAAGTATGAATCTGTTTTATTTTTTTTTAATTTGCGTTTCTTATCGTGAGTGCATTATTTTAGTTTTCTTAAAATTTAATTAATTGCGTTGTATTAATGTAATATTGTTTATAAGCGTTGAATAAGGAAATTATTGTCAAACAAAAGTCTTTTACTCTCCTGTATTCACATATATGTGATCAACTGTCCTATCTATGTGCCATTTTCTATCGTCGGTCTCAGAAACCGACGTTAGCTACTATGTCTCAAAACAACATGTTAGCTGCGGAAGGTTAGGGCTTTCTGTCATGCCATGGGAACGAGAGTGGTATATAATGCTACAGCCACCCCTCGGGCCAATGGACAGGTGGAAAGATATAATCGCACGATTCTGAATTGTTTAGCCGCAACGAGCGCCTCGGAGGAAGAGTGGGACTGTAGTATACCGTCCGTGCAATGGGGATTGAACTCAACGGTAAATGCGACGACGGGAAAGACACCTTACGAGGTGTTCTTGGGATACAAACCAAAGGGGATGGCTGACGGGTTCCTCAGCACTGAGGTGGTCCTCAGCACTGAGGTGGTCGCAGATATGGAGCGTGGTGACTTAACGCTTGTTCGACAAGAGGCTCGTAATAGGATTTTAGCGAAACAGACCGAGAGCAAGATCACGTACGATAAGAAACGTGCCAAAGCGATGCAGTATGAAGTCGGACATCAAGTCCTGGGCCGGGATTCACGATCCGTGAGAAACGCTTTCGCCTAACGCCTATCGTCAAATGCGATTCTGTTTAAGGGAGTCTTGTCACCCTCGCGTCTTCGCTCACGTGTTTGCCGTTAGGAAAAGTCACGGCAAAAATCTTCGTGAGAAGCAAGTGAGACGTCATCTATCTTTATTTGTATTGCATGCCTTCATTGTCTAGCACATGGGTGTAGCAGTTGTGTAGTTTGGCGCCGCGTTGTTAAATATCAGTAAATCGCAGTAAAGTATAGTAAATATAGTTATCCGATATCACGCAAAAAGTTTTTCTTTCTTTACGTTATTTTTAAAATATGATGCCAATAGTGTTAGCTTTAAGAAACAGAGAGAGAAATCGCAGACTGCAATTGTTTCGTCGACACTTAAGGGATACAAGTGATCCTTTTAATATTCCTGAGGAGCAATTTATCGATTTATATAGACTGAATCAAGATATGGTGCAATATATTTTGAGACACATACTTAATCATTTACCACCATTAAGGGACAATGGAATCCCTTATCAATTGCAAATGCTTGTAACATTTAGGTTTCTTGCAACAGGATGCTATCAAAGAAGTTGCGGACAAGATTTTTTTGTAAGCATGAGTCAGTCAAGTGTTTCACGCAGCATCCGTTTAATCACATTTGCAATAGAAGGGCATTTAGGAAATAACTGCATCAAGTTTCCTAGGACAGCTAGAGAAGAGACGCAAATTAAACTTGTATACATGAACCGAACCGGATTTCCTGGCATTATAGGAGCTGTTGATGGCACACATGTAGCTATTGTACCTCCAGCAGAAGAAGAATATGTGTACAGGAACAGAAGGGTTTTCATTCCATGAATGTGCTATTAATTTCTGATTTTAATTTAAAGATCTTAGCAGTAGATCCTAATTATCCTGGCTCCGTACATGATTCACATGTCTGGAGAAATTCAAACATCAAAATGTATTTACAAAATAAATACGAACATGGAGGTAGAGATTTCTGGTTACTTGGAGATTCTGGTTACCCCCTGCAGCCATGGCTTTTGACACCTGTACCAAATGCAGAACCAGGTAGTCCACAAGATCACTATAATCGTGGTCATATTTTAGCACGTAACTCAGTGGAAAGATGTATAGGTTTGCTAAAAGGAAGATTTCGATGCATATTGCAAGAAAGAGTGTTAAAATATTCTCCAGAGTTTGTAACAACTATAATAAATTGCTGTGTCATTTTACATAACTTGTGTATAGATGGAGGAATAAATATTGATGTAGACAATATTCGCAGTGATGATATTAACGACAATATCGTTATGAATATAGAAAACAACGTTTTAAACGAGGGACAGCAAATTAGGAATAATGTAATATACAGACATTTTGCAAATTAAATTTATTGTAACATAATGTGTACATTATTGTTTTTTCAGTATATCTATCATTTCTTTTAATAAATTGATAATAATTTCATTTTGCGCCTCTAATTTCTTTAATTGCCCTATCTGCTCCATGTGCATGTCTTCAACAGGGTCCCTTTTTCGCTTATGGCTTGGAGTCTAAAAATTATACATTATTGAATCAATGTTAGAGCAATTTAAACTTAAATTACCTTTAGTGTGTACTGATATAAGTTCAAAAACCAACTTATTGTAGACAAAAATAGGTTCCTCTGATTTAGTTTTACAATTAGCCCATAATGTATATACCTCTACAACATCTGATGCATCGGCAGAAGTTGCAATCACATTTGTTTGTGATACTTCAGTTTCCAGCTGCAAAAAAATAATATATTTGAGAAATGTAGATGCAGTATATTGTATATACCTTACCCCAAAAGAATTCTTTCCGAGACCCCAAATACTTCGGGTTGATATTAAGCCTAATATCCTTAGCTCAATTTCGCTTAATCCTTCCACTTCATCAAGTCCACCTCCAGTTTTATTTTGAGATCTTGCCAGTTTCGTTGATTTTCTTTGTACGGCTTTTTAGAGCTGACCATGCCTGCTCAAAATTATATTACAGTAAATCTAATGAAATAATTACTATTCGTAGTCTTTTTACCTTTTGCCACTGTTGTACGGTTTTCTTCGCACCTCCACTTGCGTTTAATACTTCCACCAACTGTTTCCATTTATTGTTAAGGTTCAGTTTCCCGGTGGCAGAGGTGAAAGTACCCTTACAAAACTCTGGATTCTCCTCCATGAAGTCAAGCAACAAGCTCCATTGATTATTAGTTGCTCGAGGCATTTCGAAATAACTAAAAAAGTCCAGCAATCATAAATCTGTTCAATTAAATTTATTTTGTATTCTGTTCAAAATAAATAAGCCAATATGAACAGTATTCGCTTATTTATTTTATTGTTTCACTTACTATATATTGTACTTACCTAACTTTTAAAAGCCCAAAACGTAAAAACGATAAAAATGTACGATAACAAATGATGACGAAAGAAAAGTTGAGGGATATGTCGCCAAAACAAGACAGAGGCATATTTATTATTACTTTTCCCTTATATACTCCTACAGCTATAATAATTTACAATTTCGCGGTAAATACGTGCCATTTTCATATTTTGCGCGTACCTACCAACAAACAAGGACGGAGGGCTTATAACATTTGTTAGAAAGAAATGCCACATTCAAAACGACAACGCCAGTGGAACATGTACCAACTACATGGGATTTTTAGGACCAATGCATTCGCTCTCCCGGAGATTACCGATGTTTCTCGCTGACGTTAGCGAGACGTGTATCAGAATCGCTTGAAGCCGTCCTCACGTTAACGTTCTCGTCTGGGAAACGTTAACGTGTTGTCACTTCTCACAGAAACAGAATCCCGGGGCTGTGCTGGGACTCCGTAGAATCGTTATGATAACTTCCCGCACCCCACCATCCCCAAACTGTAACGAATGCGAAAGGTTGGTACTCCGGTGAGCAAATAAAATTCGCTATGCCCAGATATCACACGCTATTGTAGCGTGCACAAATTTGTTGTCGTTACGATCTTCGGCTAACCTCGTATAAATCGAAAAGAACGATCCGACAAGCGAACAAGTACGGTGATAGAATTTATTTTATAATTCCTACTTATTTTTTATATTATAATTTATAGTAATATAATTTACTTTAACTGCAATTTGGTGCAAGAAGGTGAGTGTAGTGGATGTGCAAATAAGTAATAACACAGGAAAGGTGATGAAATACTAGATAATTTAAATAGGTTATAATTCATAATATATCTCAATTGTTTTCTAGTTAAAAAACAGAAAAAAGAACTAACAAGTTATCATTTTTGGTTTACCCTTTTTTTTAAATACTTATGTAATTATTTAATGTCTTTTATGCTAAACCTCAGGGAAATATGGAGCTCTCTAGCTTACTACATACGTTACATAAGAAAGATATATCTCTCAAAGGAGATTTTGATATTTTTAAATTTCTAGATGGATTTAGATCTAACCGAAGAGATTGGACATAAGCGAAGACGAAGCATAAGGATGAACTCTAAACACCAGAGTATAATAGTGCAGTTTTTAGAAGAGCATCCAGAAATGATCACAAATAAATTTAGTGGTTTCATGGGCCGCATAAAAATAAATGAATTATGGGAACATCTCACCATGAAATTAAATGCAGTTGGTGATGGGCAAAAAAACACAATACAATGGCAAAAGGTATGCTGATAATTGGAACAACATTAGTAACTTTTTTATATTATATTATTTTTCAGTCTGTTCAAGATTGGACATCTAAAGCAAAAACAAAATATTCAAAATTCCAACAAGAAAATAAGAAGACAGGAGGTGGAACGGCAGAAATTTTGATTACAGAAATGGAAATGAGGCTGTTGAGCATAAAAGGCATGTCTGCTGTGGAGGGAGACGGAATAACACTAGAAGCTGGCTTTGTTCCAAAAAAAGGTCAATGCGTTTCTATTGTATGTATTATTTTTACATGTACATGTTATAAATCTGTCTAATCATAATTGTTTTTATAGAACACGAAAACAATTTCATCAATAAATAAGGAAAGCAAACCAAGCAATAGGCAAATTACCATACCCAACGCCAGCCCTCGTAGTGGAGATATTTGCAGGGAAATGCAATCAAAGCGCACTTATAGTAAACTGGAACATTCGTATTCTTCAACAAGCAAGGCACCTACATGTAATATTTGGGAAACGACCCCCAAGAAATATAAAATTTCCAATGAAAATATAGAAGTGTCACAAGTACGCTCTGATGATCAATGGCAACATGGTGATATCAGCAATATTAATCTTAACACGAAAGCTTCCGACATCGAATTATACATTGATGAAGTACAAGAAATAGCTGAAGATGAAGCACCATCATTATTATCACCAATTGAAGTACCACAAACACAACCAAGAACAATTGCAGCAGAATTATCACCAAATACAGCAATATCACCCAAACAGTCAACCAAAAGACAAGACAAAAGCAGTGGAAATATTTCTTTTCAAGAAATGCACAATGCCACTCTACAAGAATTGCAAAGTGTCAACAAAAACCTTCAAGATATGAACTCAAATATTACAGAAACAAACAAAATTTTTTTAAAATTTGTTTCTTTATTTGAACAGTATGTGATGTCAAAGTAATTTTTATATTGAGGTACTTTTAGGATGTTTCTTTATTTTTTGAATATTTTTTATCCATTTTTATATACTTGTGATATTTTATTAGAATTAAGTTTTTGTTTGTGTTCTTTTTTTTTATATTTTGCATATTGTTTTTATTTATTGATTAGGATTTCTTTTTAATTTGTGATATTTGATTAGGATCTCTTTTTTGTTTCTTATTTGCCATATATTTTATTTATGTATATATATTATTTAAAATTTTTTAAATTTGTTTTTTTTTTTTATTCAGGAGTACTGTAAACATTTTCCTTAGATTATCTCTTGTTTATACGATAAAATAAAACACAGTATACTTTTCCCTTGGGCTGTTTAATGAAGTTCTAATTCTAAAGAAATAACATGTATTTTAAAATAAAAAAAAAACTAAGAAGTGATAAAAATAAATGAAAAATTATTGAAAGTAATTGTTAATTAGTGCTGTTCGAGCTCTCAAGCCTTCATCTTGGGCATCAACAATATTAACATATCCTTGCACTTGCACTACTACATTTTGTGCAGGTGGGTCTTCAATATGCAGTCTTTCTGCAACACACATATTGTGCAGAACTGCACAAGCATTTACTAAACTGCCCACTGCTACTGGATCATACCTTAAAGTTCTTTCACCAAGCAAGCATCGAAATCGTGTTTTTAGTACTCCATTACACCTTTCTATGCAGTTTCTGGCTCGTGCATGTGCTAGTGTATAACGTTCTTCGGCAGATCCAGGAGGTGCATGTAGAATTGGAGTCATTAGCCAAGGTAGTTGCGGGTAGCCAGAATCTCCAAGTAACCAATACCTTTCCCCACGCCTATATGACTCTTCTAGATGTTGATTCACTTGAGAATTTCTCCAAATAAAAGAGTCATGAGTTCCTCCAGCGTAACGTGCGCAAATGGATATTATTTTTAAATCTGGAGTACATACCTTAAAATATACATTCGTTTGATAATTGTTTTTGCATGCATATTACTGAAACTTACAATTTGGACATTTTTTGAATGCCTCTGTTTTCGGTTGAAATAATTGTGCTCTTCCTCTCGTGGTTTTAAAATCTCAATGTGAGTGCAGTCGACTGCACCTATTGTCCCTGGGAATCTATATCTATTCATAAATATTTCAGCCAAAGCCTGTTTTTCTCTAACTGTCAATGGAAATTTTATCCATTCAGCTAGTAAATGTCGATTAATTAACATTATCACCTACAACAATAATACTTTGCATTTCTTTATATTTAGGGCCGGTCTTTCAATCTCCTAATAAATGTATCTAATAACAATTCAGCTAATAAGTTATTAGGTGAATAAGAACAGACCGTCTTTCAACGAGTATTTTTACGTTAAGGACACGTATTTCAAACTTCTAATAAAGTTCCTAATAAAAGTTATTAGCTGAACTTGAAATAACTGTCTTTCCATCAACTAATAAAAATTATGTAGGTAATAAATTGGTTTATTCTCCTAATATCTTATTGAGTGCTTGAAGTAGCCAATAAAAATTATTAGACGCTTAAGGGGGCGCCGGACTACATCTTTTATCGAGAGTTTCTCCGCTATGCGATAACGAAATACTACCAAATTTGGTTAATTGCTTCATTGACGTATGGGGAAGCGATTAAGTTTTTTTGAATTAATATGGTGCACGGGTTTTTGAGAAACTCTCGCCAAAAGAAAACCCTATGTACTTAAATGGGAAAAATAGTTCCTTTGGTGTAAGATAGAGGGACCTGGGAGCGCGAACCTCTTGACAGTTTGTTTACAGTTGAATGAACACGCCCTTTTTCGTCCCTATCTCGCCTACCTAAAAGTATTGCTGGGTATTGCTTATATTCGTCACCCGATATGCCGTAGCAGAGAATAAAATACTAGAAATGTTAGTTAGCTTGCGTTACCAGTATTTGTAGGATATATGATACATACATGTACAAGTATGCATAGGTAGTAAAACAATGTTTCTTCTATCATTTTTCACAATAAAAATTACTATCTAGTAATTTTTATTGTGAAAGAATGATAAATATATATATAATCTGTATTTGTAAACTCTGCGAACAAAACATTCTAAGTGAAAAACAAAAAAAAATGTCAAGAAAAGAATAAGTGTTCTATGTTAGTTATGCACAAAGCAAAGTAACCGAAAATGTACACGGGTCTTTATAGGCATACTCTTTCATAAAACGGTACCAATTCTCTGTGACATGTTTTTTGTATTGTTATTTTTATTATGTAGTTGTGGGCGACTTTTCGAAAGTTCTTACACTTTCGCGTGCGGTCGGAGGTCTTTCCTCCTATATATGTTTCGTGTCGAGTCAAATAATAAAATTTTACCCCCTGGCCTGCTGGCACAATTTCGTACGCCCTATCGTTGTTCCATATATGAGAATGTACTTAGATGTTTTTGAAATTTGTCACACCCCTTCTCCTAATTTATCATACTTAAGTTTTTTTTGACATATTTCTTTTTTTATGTGTATACGACCCGGTAGTGTACTATTTGACTACCACGGGAATTTCCTGGTATCCTTACGGTCCAAGAGGAAAAGATCATAAATCATATAACTATCTATCAATGCAAAAAGGGCAAATGCCTGTTTCTAGTTCATGTGCAACAGTGTATAAGTTATAAGTATAAGCCTTTTACACAACAATCGTCAGCTGTACTTCACACACGGTGTTTAGTTCCTTAGAGATTCGTCCAGTAGCTACAGCAGTATACTCTGGTGACTGTGGTTTCAATTGAAAACTTAAAATATTTTGAAAAATAATCTTGTGTTGCTTTTGTGTTGGTGCTTTATTTTGGGTGTTCGTGTAAACTTTATAATAAGTGGCGGTGCAGTGTTTTTTATAATAAACCAACGTATTGTGAGATAACTTACAATTATGGGAAATAAGTATAAATATGGACTAAAAAAAAAGGAGTAAGCAGTCACGTGCTTTGAAAGCATTTTTTATAAAAGAAAGGTAAGTTTACCTTTGGAATGTGTTCACTTTTCTATCCTCTCTTCTTACACTTTTTAGACCAGATGTAGATAGTGTAACAAGTAGTGCAAATGTGAGCAGTGACATTTGCATGACCCCAAATGAATGTAAAACAGTTCCAAAAACTTTTCTTAATATAACCAAAGAGGAGAAAGAAACATCTCCTACAACTGATATTAAAGAAATAGAAAGTCATGAGCTTATGATAGAAAAAGTCCCTTCATTTTGTAGCTCTAAAATTTTAAGTGGCTACAGAGTTGTAGAATTAAGTTTTCTTTTAAATCAGCTATGTGATATGTTTTCTAAACATATTATTTATTGTAAAATAGGAAATCTCTTCCTTGAAAGTGAAAAACGCAAAGGATTGCACAGTATACTGCACTTTCGTTGCAATACCTGCACTTATTCTTGCAAAATTCATACCGAAAAGGAAAAGAAAATTGATAAAGCAATGGTCTGGGGTACCGTTTCTGCTGGATCAACGTATTCCCAGATTGATTGCGTCTTATCGAGTATGGATGTTCCGATGCCTACTGATAAAACGTTTACACGAATTGAACGTTTGATCGGAAAAACGTGGACGGAAATGCTTAGCGAAGACATTGCCGTTAGTGGCAAAAAAGAATATGAATTAGCTGTATCTCAAAATAAAACAGCTAATGATATTGGTTTAATAACAGTATATGTTGATGGAGGATGGTCTAAGAGATCGTACGGGCACAATTTTAATGCTAATTCTGGAGTGGTATGTTCGTAATATTATAAAATTGCACATTTACATCAATTTCATTTTAGGCTATTATTATTGGCAAAGAAACTAACAGAATTCTGTTCATGGGTATCCGAAATAAGTATTGCAGTGTATGCAGCATTGCTGAACACAAAGGAAAAAACGCAGGCACCCATGAATGCTATAAAAATTGGGGGAAATCTTCAACGGCAATGGAATCTGACATACTAGTTGAAGGATTCAACAACAGCATACAAATGCATAATCTGAAGTATGTCAGATTAATTGCGGATGGGGATTCATCCGTATACTCCAAAATAAAAGAAAATGTAACTTACGGAGACGAAGTTACTAAAATTGAATGTGTAAATCACATAATGAAAAATTATAAAAACGATTTATATAAGGTATTTATTATAAAATCTATTTAATGCTTTTTATGAAAGATGTAATTTTTTATTGTTTATCTAGATAATAAAGAACACAGACTTGTCCTTAGAGGGACGTAATTTAGTCAAGAGCAACATGCAGAAATTAACCTTGGCTGCGAAATCGGCCATAATTCATTCTTCGCAAAATAAATCTAGTACAGATTTACTTCAGCAGGACTTGAAAAATGGTCCGCATCATGTGTTTGGTAACCACATCAATTGCAGGACTTACTTTTGTAAAAAACAAAATATTAATAATCCCGTCATGATTGAGGCTTTGCACGAAGCTGGGATTATTCGGAAAATAGACGAAGCTTTATCAAAAATTATTAGAAAAGCAGATCGTTTGACTAATGACACCAATAACAGATCAGAGTTATATATGAGCCTTGTAGCAAAATATAATTGTGGAAAGCGATTAAATTTAACCCAAAGAGGCTCTTATAACAGAAGGTGTACATTGGCAGCACTAAATTATAATGCAAGAAAAGATTGGATTGCACCCGCTTGGCAAACAAAACTACGTATGTACCCAGGGAGATATTTTCTTAAATACACAAACAAACGTGCAACACATATTTCGAAAAAGAAACTACATAGAAAAACTGCTGTTGCTCCGGCTGACTTTGATTACGGCCCAGAAGCAGACGATCCTTACACCGATGCTGAAATCGAAACCTTAGTAGCTATCAAGATCAGCGAAATGAAGGTAAATTTATATACTTGACGATTCAAACCCTTGCATTTGGTAATAGTCTAAAGCTCCCACAAATCATTGTTTAGTGCAACTTATTCTGAATGATTACTACAAAATATTTCAAGTTTATTGTTCGTTTATCTCTCCTGTAGTTAACAAAAGAAGATATTGTTAAAATGGAAAAAGAATCAGTAGGACAGCACGGAAACAAAATATATGATGAAGCAAGAGCTAACCGATTAACTGCTTCCCATTTCGGAAAAGTCTGTAAGAAACGACCAGCTACATCGTGCCACAACATGGTGAAAGAAATTTTATATAAAAATACTTTGGAAGGAAATGTGTATGTGGCGTATGGTAAACTTCATGAAAAAGATGCGGTTTCAAAATTTGAAATAAAGTTTCAGAAGAAAGTTGTTGATAGCGGTTTATTTGTTTCTGAAAGAGTAGGTTACTTAGGTGCTTCGCCAGATGGTAAGTATGGTACATTTTAAGTAGTGTTATACATAGAATTTGTTCCATTTTCAGGTTTAGTATTAAATGAAAATGCTCTTGTCGAAATAAAATGCTTTCCGTCACTAGTCAAAAGTAAAAAATTGTTTATATATCAATGACGACAATAGATTGTCCCTAAAACGATCGCACAATTATTATTACCAGGTAGTTTTTTTTTGTTTCATTTCGATTTTATGTCACGGTACTCTGTTTCTGTAAAGTTATATTATGGTAGAATCTACGTTTTTAGGTTCAGGGACAACTAAATATATGCGAAAAAGATTATGCATACTTTGTAGCATACATTGATGAAGGAAGTGATATCTTTGTAGAGAAAATTCCAAAGGATCCACAATTTTGGGCAAATATGTTCATAAAATTACAAATTTTTTATGAAACATGTGTAGCGCCTGAAATAATTTTACGGCGGGTGCAGAGAGGTCTACGTTGCAGGGACAGTAAAACAATAAAGGAAGCGCAAAAGAAAAAACCAAATGTTGCCTAATAATAACACAAATCAGTGATAGCTTTGAATAGTTTTCTTGGATATTTCAGTAAGTCAAAATTACGGCAACCATATGGAACTAATTTAAAAATTTAGTACAATTTTTTAAGTGCTAACAAATTAAGAATTAGAAAATTACTTTCAGGTGAATAATTGAAAAAGATCCGGGCTAGTGTCAAGGAGTTGTTCTGATACAAATGTAAAATTTAAGTAAGTTAATGTAAATAATAAGACATACATTTCCCCGCTTTCTATATTATTTTCTGTAAAAAGATATTTTTAAACAGGTACCATCGATATACGCAAGTAGAAGTTTATTTGTGATTTATCTAAGCGTGGGCTCAGAAACCGACAGAGAATAATTAACACCCCCGTTCAACCGTAACCAATTCGGAAGAAAATAAGCCACGCCCTTGTCATAAATTATGTTACCGATCGTAGGGACATCTTTTGGTTTAGAAACACACTAGATTTTACTACGGCGTCCCCTTAATAGCGCATCGAAAATCTCTGAAAGTTGTTAAAACAACAAAGAAGGTTATGTTTTCAAGTTTGAAATTATTTATGAACCAGACATGTTTGAAGATTTCGAGAATTTTGGTTGAAAGGGGTTTGGTCAATCTAATTAAAATAGTTCATCGTGATTTATCAAGAGGTTTAGATTATCAAAGCACAGTGTATAGACAATAAATAATATTAACAACAAATAACATTAACAATAAACAATATTGACAATAGACAATATTAACTAT
Source organism: Cetonia aurata (assembly GCA_949128085.1). Classification (NCBI taxonomy): domain Eukaryota; kingdom Metazoa; phylum Arthropoda; class Insecta; order Coleoptera; family Scarabaeidae; genus Cetonia; species Cetonia aurata. The sequence continues at coordinate 15,035,247 of OX421889.1, forward strand.
AAACAATATTGACAATAAACAATATTGATACCAAACAATATTAACAATGAACAATGTTAACAATAAACAATATTGACAATAACCAATATTAACAATAAACAATATTGAAAATAAACAATATTAACAATGAACAATGTTAACAATAAACAATAAACAATATTGAGAATAAACAATTTTGACAATAAACAATATTAACAATAAACAATACTGATAACAAACAGTATTAACAATGAACAATCTTAACAATAAACAATATTGATAATAGACAATATTAACAATAAACAGTTTTGACAATAAACAATATTGATAATAAACAATATTAACAATGAACAATGTTAACAATAAACAATATTGACAATAGACAATATTAACAATAAACAATATTGACAATAAACAATATTAACAATAAACAATATTAACAATGAACAATGTTGACAATAAACAATATTGATAATAGACAATATTAATAATAAACAATTTTGACAATAAACAATATTAACAATAAACAATATTGATAATAAACAATATTGATAATAAACAATATTAACAATGAACAATGTTAACCATAAACAATATTGAAAATAAATAATCTTAACAATAAATTAACAATAAACCCTATAAATAATAGCTGTCGGCCTGCCTAATAAATGTGTCTAATAACAATTTAGCTAATAAGTTATAAGGAAGATATATTAGGTAAATAAAAACAGACCGTTTCTCAACGACTATTTATTAGGTGAATAGTTATTCGGCATTTTCATAACCCTAGTTTATGTTAGTAATATCCAATAAGATTTTACAACAAGCAATAAATGACAGCGCTATACAAATATGAATAGAAACGGAAGGGTATTTCTTTGATACATATCAAAAGGATATGAGTTTTTATATCCGCTACCTAAAATGGCGATCGCTTCCTAATATGTTATTCATGCAGCGTTAATCTGTTGAGGCGAATTGTCAACAGGTCCCAAACCGCTTGCTACGTGTATTGAACGCGGCCATTTTGTGTTGCGTCTGGTTGATTTCTCAGTTATAAAAGAACATTTATCTGTCATTAATAAATATCTTACATTGTATTTTAAAAGGTAAGTTGAAAATGTGTTATAATTTTTCATGAAAACTAGGATAGCTATTTTACTTGTAGATTGAACCAAGTGTTAGATATGTCGGTAGGAACAGAAAAGAAGAGAGATCGGGCTACAAACTTTAGTGAGTTAGAAACTCGCATACTTGTGGATGTTTCCATACGCCACATATGCGTAATTGAAAATAAGCAGACAGATGCAGTAAACTGGAAAGAAAAAAATGCAGCTTGGGAGCAAATAACCCAAGAATTTAATAGTTTCTGTGGTGTTACTAGAACTGCAAAAGTATTAAGGCTGAAATATGACTGCATCAAAAGAAACATAAAAAGAAAAGTTACTCACAATAAAAGTGAAATGTTTAAAACAGGCGGCGGCAGTTCTAATATTCTGACGCTGACTGATTATGAAGAAAAATTATCCAGTTACCTAACGTTGCCAATCGAAGGTTTACCAATGCACCACGATAGCGATGCCGATTTTCTTGGTATGCTATATGTTTATATAAATTCATTATTTTGCAATAATTTATTATACAGGCATTAGTCGCAAAACAGCACCGAATAGTCCCTTAATAACCGGTCCTGCGCCTATAGTTTTGGCGGAGGTGGCAGATAATAATGAAAATCCAACAATAATTGTTCACTCTCAGAATATACTTTCAGCCCTAATCGAGGAAGCTGATAGATCAAACAATGGACATATCCATACGCAAGTAGATCGTTTGAAGAAAACGAAGGAAGATGTTAATATCCAGGTTAATTTACAACCACAAAAAGTAATAAGTACCAATAGTATTTGAATTTGCAATAATTAATTATTGGTTTATAGGATAAAGAACAAATTGAAATATCAACACAGTTGCTTGGAGAACACTCAAATACCGGACACAAGGAAAACGATAATAAGGTAAAGTGTACATAGTCTATTTAAGTATTCTAATATATTTCTTGTACATTCTGTAGTGGAATAAATGGAATCCTAAGCAACTAAGGACATCCAAGTCTGATATTTTACAAACTCCGAAACACAAAAGAAATACTTTAAATCAAAAGATTGATTCCTTGACAGACACTAGGAAAGAATTGTTGGACCTTCAGTGTGTGGCTGATGGTCGAGTGACTAGCGCGCTTGGCTATCAGTCACGGGGTCCGGGGTTCGAATCCCAGGGCCTGCTCTCAGAGTGAGGTTTTCGTGGTTTTCCTCACTCCTTGGCAAATGCTGAGAGACAAACACCTTAAGTCGCTCCACGGGGCGCAGGTAACTCATGGCCGGCCGATGCCCCCTGTAATTGGCGAAAGCTGTTGGGGGATGTGAAGGCATGAATTATTATTATTATTATTATTATTATTATTATTATTATTATTATTGCTAAGAAAGAGGCGGCGGATAAAGAAGAGGAGCACCAGGAAAGACTAAAATATTTAAAATTGCAAAGACTCGTTTTGGAGAGAGAAGAAATTAATAAAAGTAGAGAGCAGCAGCTAAGAGAGGAATTATTATTGCTTCAAATAGAACATCAGAAATTACTTAATAAAAATGTATAGATGATTGAATGAATATTAGATTTTAAATCAATACCTGAGAGCCAAAGTGTATTAACTCCACTTGTTCACTAAAATGATATTAAGCCATTTATAATATAATATATGCTACACGCATTCAATGTTTAGAAACCAATTCAGCGCAAATTCTTCAGCGGGGTTTTCCTAAAACCAGGTTTTATGGGTCGCGTACAACGCAAATGCCTAGTGCGTCCATTCAATTCAAATGAAACAGTTGGCGCTAACTATTTTGTTTAAACTGATTGGCCAGCGAACTGCGCTAGCCGTTTTAGGTTGTACGTTGTATAAAATGTGCTCTTGGAAACACCCGGCTTAATAAGGTTTATAATATCATGTAAACTACATAGGTTATATCCTGCTAGGAGAGCTGATTTACAAAGTATTATCAGAAGCTGCATATTGAAACGTTAGTCTCTAGGCGCAACAAAATCAATTATGCTTACCTTTCATAAAAAATACCATTTAATGTGCCACGGTGCTGGTTCACTAAACTTTTTTCTACTTACTACTTGAAATTTATTGTTTTCATAGTTTATAAATCGTATTCATATATATTTATAAATGCTATCTAGTAAAATTGGCAGAATAGGAATTATTACAGTTTAGATTTGAGGTACTGAAGTTTACTGTAATTTTTTAATTTAAAAATTTATTATATTTTTTTATAAAAAATAAACTAAATCACACATTGTTGTTTAATAAGCGTTGAAAATAATCAACCATTGTTCTTCTAACAGCATCATCTCCGATACCAGGTAAAACTGCAGCATCATTAGGATCATTTTCAAGAAATTCGTTACCTATTTCATCATCACCTGGTAAATTGTCTCGATTGTTGCAGGCGATATTATGCAAGATTGCAGTTACAACAGTAACTTTTTGGGCTAGTGGTACGCTACATCTCATTCCACCAGAAAGGATTGGAAAACGTCTTTTCCAAATTCCAAAAGTACGCTCAATAACATTTCTAGTGCGAATTTGCGCTTCATTGTATAAGGTTTCTGCTCGATTTTGTGGGTTATCAATTGGTGTTAAAAGGTAAGGTTTAACTGGATAACCACCATCGCCAAGAAGTAATAAATTACCCATAAAGTTTCCTTCAAATCTCATCTTTGCAGCCGAGTTATTAAAGATGTAACTATCATGTGTTGCTCCTGGCCACCGTACTACTACATCTTCAAAGCAATTGTTCGCATCACAAATAGCCTGAACATTCAAAGAAAAAAAGCCTTTTCTGTTCCGAAAATGTTCAGCATTTGCGCCACTGGGTGATTGCAATCTAATATGCGTGCAATCTATTGCACCTATTACGCGAGGGAATCTTGCTATCTCTCCAAAACTAACAACTGTTTGTAATTTCTTTTCTTCGGTTTCCGGAAACTGAATAACATCTTGACGTAAATCAATAAGTGCATTTGTAACACGACGAATAACTTTGCAGGTTGTTGATTTGTGTACTCCACCAAAATCACCAATAGATATATAAAAGCTTCCGCTAGCATAAAATCTTAGCGCTATTAATAGTTGCTCTAGTGGTGACAGAGCATGATTTCTGTAAGGAAAGATGTTAGCAATCTATTAAAATTGACATATTTACTAGTAACCTTTCTGTGGTATATTTTAATCTATTTTTAATTCTTTCTAGTAGGTAACCACTGAACACTGCGTTTTGACAATCTAAATCTCTTAACAAACTCTTCATCGTTCCAAATATTTAAATAATTTATATGAGGCTCTCTAATACTATACTGTCTCTTACGATTAACTACTTCAACAAGCTTGGCCAAATCATTTTCCACAAACTCCTCGAAATCTTCAAAAATATCCATGTTCCTCCTTTACAAATAATCTCAAACAATTTCAAACTTTTTTTTTTTGTTATGTTGGCGACATTTAGATACTTTCGATGAGCTTATTAAGGTTCTAATAGTACTTATTGGCCACTTCAACCACCTAATAACATTTTAGGAGAATAAATCGGCTTATTAGCTACATAATTTTTATTAGTTGGTGGAAAAACAGTTATTTCTGTTATTCGGCTAATAACTTTTATTAGGAACTTTATTAGCAGATTGAAAGACCGGCCCTTACAAGAATAAAAATATTATAATACATACTTCTTTCATTGCTTTACTAACTGACTGCTGGCTCATTGCTAGTAAATATGATTGGCCAATCGGTCTTTGGTAAGTACCAGTTGCCATAAATGAGAGAGTCACAAATATTTTTAGTTCCGGCCTAATTCCATGGGTTCTTTGCGGCATATTCATGTGTGGTGCTAGAGAATTAATTAAATAATGCACTAAGTTTTTGTTCAATCGAAACAATTCAATAAATCTTGTATTTGGCAACGCAAATGGATCGCTTTGATCTCGCATTATCCGTCTATTGATATTTTCTCTTCTAGCATGTTCTCTTCCCATTTCTTGATACATTACCATATGTAGAGGCAACATTATCAATGGCACTTTAAATCAGTTCTAAATAAATAATTGATCTGTTTATAATAGATTTTTGATACTTCAAAGTAAAAACAACGTGAATATGCTAAATTACAAAGTCACATGTTCATCATTTAACAACCTTGAAACTACATTTATCACCATTAATTGCGTACTGTCGGCAAGTATAGAAATACAAAATCACTAGAATTTGTCTAATGTAGGTTGGTATAAGCCACATAGTTAACGATATAATGAAGCGAACCCCGATCTTTGCCGAACAAGATAACGAACGCTAACCGGAGTACTAATATCCGATAACGAACAATATCTTCGCTTCGCTATCATAGCGTTCGCTATAACTTAGCGATTCTACGGAGTCCCCACACTGCACAGTGGGTCAGATTGCTATATTAGCGCGACAATATTATTATAGAAAAAAATCGTTTCAGGATGGCTTTTAAATAAATTAAAAACTTGTTTTTATTAATTACTGACGATATACTCAAAGAAAGTAGTTTGTTCTCGCATTTATGAACATATTTTATTGTAATATAAGTGAGAAGTAAACTTATAAATAAAAATGAAGAAAATAATTAATACATGTACATATTGAATATTAATTGCTGTCAGAAAATGGACTATCTGTGTCACAATCATCATTACTGCCACTATCACCGTTACTGTCACTATCCGAATCACTAATAGGGGATACTGGAATTTCAGGAGATTTAAGTAAATTTAATACTTTGCGTCCTAACCTACTCTTAGATTTAGCAGGTAATTTTCTGAGTCCTGTAATATAAGGATCGGATGACACCAGTAATATATTAACTAAATCTCTATTGGTCGCTAATCGAGATATTTTTCTAGTGTTTGCCAATCTATAATTTTTAAAATCTTTAAATCTGCTTTCTTGTGCTTCTTCGGATAAATCTCCGATGGAAATCATAAGCGATTTAATTATATCAGATCCATGAAATAGAATTTTGTGTACTGATGCAGGCATATAATACCAAGAATAAACTGTTACTAACATTTTAGCTGTATTTTTTGCATAATTATCAAATTTCTCTGGATGCAAATCAAAACCACTAGAGATTGCTTGAAGAATTATATGCAGTCTGTCAATGATATCTTTATTGATTCCTGTATTCCTGTAATCTCTGATGATAATGCCGCGTTTTTAGAAAAACGACGAGCAGTATTACCGTCATTTGTTGTACCACTTCCTCCAGGTTTTGGAACATCCACCAGTAATCCCATTAATTTTCTAAAATCATTCTGAACTTTAGTCTTCCTTGTAGCAAACAGATTTTTGTCTGTTTGCCCTCGCACTTGCCATTTTTTAATATCTAGTCTGTAGGAAATGTGTAAAAGATACTCGAAACAACGAATCCAAGAGTGCAAAGGGGACAAACCGTATTGTAAGGTATTGAAGTTTATGGTCTTATTCTGTAGAACATCCAAACGATTCATCTCTTTTGGAGATGCTCCACAAACAAAACATAACTGGGCTGAATTAGTTGATGTCAAGGTATTACACATTTTCCCATCAATCATTGTAAAATGTAATTCATGGCTAACTGTTACAGCTACATTGTTTACTACGATAGCTGAAGCACACAGATTACTAATTTGAGTCTGGACACTATTTACAATTTTATTAACAAAGTCGTGTGTTTCTTTTTCAAAATAGAAACTTAGAGGTCTACAATATCGAACAGAGGAAGGTCTAGGATTTTTCCATATGACTAATGTGTTATCACGAGTTACTAGTTTTAAAGGAACAATTGATGTCATGAAAAGATTACTATCACTTGCATCAGTTTGAACATATTTTTGTTTAAATGTATTCTGTCCTGAGCTACCGTCACATCCCCACTTGGTAATAAGCACTAAGTCGTTTTGACATTTATCCTGAATATTTTGAATAACAGCATCCTGCAATAGACAAAGCCTTTGTACGATATGGTTCAACAACGATTGTAGTTTAATTTCAACGCCCAGTTCTGTTACACATATAGAGTCTTCATCAGGATAACATCTCTTTTTAGCGTTTCTTAAGTGATGATATGACGGAAACACATCCATATTTTTTTGTAACATCGCTCTCCGCAAAGAATTATATTGCGATTTTGTGTATTTAGCTTCCACGAATAAAGACAAAGCTTCATCTTCACTGAATTTGGAAATATTCTCAGACAGACTGCAATATTTCTTCCAATTTTTTTTTCCTCTGCTTGGCGTTGTTTGCGTTGCTTCTTTGATTACTCTTGCTGTTATTCTTTCTCCAGTGGCCCCTACAGAACTACTAGCAGCAAAAGTTAATTCAGCAGTTGAAAAATTTTCACGCAACGATTTTGTGCGTCTCTCTTTCGTGCGAACTGAAATATTATCAAATCCAGATATTTCAGGTCTTCCTGGATTAAATTTTCTTTTCTTTATAAGAGAAGTTGCTGCCTCGAAATCTTGGTTTAGCCATTCTCCGTACTTGTTGACAAAAACTTTTCTGTCTCTATTACATTTTTGCCATTTTTGTTTGAAGTTGAGGTAAAAAAGATTTAATTTCTTTTTTAAATCTTCTTGTTCCTCACTAAGATTGGTCCATTGAAGTTTTGATTTTGTATAATCAGCTAACTGCCTTATAACCAAGGAGACGTTTTTCTTGCCAGTTATAGGGATAGCATCCATCAGATCCGTATAAGTTAAACCTGAAGAAGGATACAATGTAAACATTAGATATTTGCTCTTACCTTACTAGTCAACTAAAACATTAATATTATCCAAATAGGCAAATTTGGGCAAATTATCTTCGTTACATTAAAAAGTACGATGGTAGAGATATGTCTTAAAAAAATATCCAGGATATAATATTTATACAAATTTATAAAAGTCTTCTCAAAATTCAAAATTATAAAGTAATGATAAATTTTATATGAGCTTTATTATTTACAAGAATTATGTTAAACTGTTTAACGGAAAATATTTACTTAAAACATACATACCTGTAGCCTTTTTTGCCATTGCACACTTTAAAAAAAAGGCGTACTTCACCGTTTAAATCACACAATAAAAACACCGATCGAATAGTGTAAAGTTTTATGTATGCATATGACGCGACGAGAGAGATCGCTAAACGGTACAATAATTATCTGTGAGTCATTAGACAAACATACAAAAGTGTTATAAACAATTTGAAGTTTGTATTTATGTCGCCCTAATCTACTCACTTGTCCCACTGTGCACTGGTGCGAAAACCAGCAGGGAGTAACGAAGGGAAAAATTTATGACAACGATAGATACGAGGTATCGAATTTACCGGGCTCTCATAGGTCGAAACGAAGATACATCGGCGTGTGTGCCGTGGATAAAATGAAACCCTTCTCGCCTGGGTTCGACAGTGATCCGGAGACTAGCGACGAGGGCTCGTAAACGAACCTGTGACGAATGGCGGTATCCTATCCTCTACTTCTCTTTACCGGGAAAAGAAAATGTATTAAATAAAAAAAAAAGCTAATTTATTATTATTTGTTTTTTTAGGGAGTTAAATACTCCTCGAGGACGAGGAGACTTATAGCGTGGCCGAGTATAACCACCCGGTTACGCACTGCAAGAGAGAGAAGGAGGACGGACGCTACGAGCAGGGGCATTCGGTACTCAGCAGTGATCGAGAGAGGAAGATTCTATTTTGTTTTGGTTATTTTTGTGTATTACTTTCAGTTTAGTTGTGAACAATAAAGAGTGTTATTATTTTGCATAAGCCTTTTATGTTAAAGTCGTGTTAACAATATAAATTTTTAAATTAATAAAATGTAATTTATAATATTTGGTCTAGGATTTGTATGGTTTTTATAATTTAGGTAAATAAACAAATTTAAAAACTTAATAATCATTGTATGGGAATAAAATTATAATTTTTATCAACAATAATTTTTATTGGAAAGAATTTCTCTTTTTTCATAATCTTATTATGTAATTAAACAATGTATTCATTTTATCTATATAGATCGTGTTTATTTTATATTTCTTATTTTTTACAAATACTATATAGTCAAATGAATTTGTTAGAATGTTTTCAAATTTTGATAAGTTTGTAATGAATAATATTTTATTCATTGGTAGCTTAGGTAATGTGTTATATGAATTTATGTACTTCATCGGATCATTATTAAGTGATTTAATTTCCTTCGTGTAACGTTTGTCAGCGCTTTGCTGCGAGATTGTAGATCGATTATAATCCATATCAATTTATTTATATTTAAAATAATTATGTAACTAATTTATTTTTTACTGTTGAATATTTTTATCAAAAAATTTGTTTATTAATATACACTTGTGGTTTTGTTGTTAGACTTTCTGAAAGAAGAACTTCTGAAATGCGTATGAAATGAGAGAGATTGTATTGTTGCGAATATTCTTCATCCTCCCACACTTGTTGTGACTCTTGATTCTCCGATGCATGTGCAGACGATTTTGAAGAATCTAATGGTGTAGTCAAGGGTGTATGACACATTTGGCTCGTAGAAGGTGATGCTCCATATTGTCTTACGTGACTTCGGAAGTTAGCGCTTACAATCAGTTGTTGTATGTCATATTTCAGTTTCATTTGAATGTCGGGTGTTTTGCTAAGCAGTCGGAGTTCATTGGCTACAAACTCGCCAAATACCGAAAAGTCATCCTTTTCCTTAGCTTTCGATAAAATTTCCATACAGTGATTTAATGCGGCCTGCTCTTGCAATTCAATTCCGCTAGAAGGAGCGTTTCGTTTTTTTGATGGTAGTCGCCGTGTAGGTGTGGATAAAGGTAATTCTTTCGAATCATTTTGAATCACTTGTTCACTTGATTGACATGGTTGATCAACTGCCGATTGTGTTTGATGTGTGAATTGTTGGAATGTTGGAAGTGTTTGCTCGTCACTGTTTAAATCAGCATCATCTTCTACATTCGCAGCAATACTAGTTTCACCAACCTAAACAAAAAGCGAAATATATGTGTGTTTATTTAATGTTTATGGATGTGTGCCTATTTTACTTTTAAAATTGAATTGTATAGTATATATTTCTTCCAAATGTACGTTGCAGATTCCGCATACTGAGGAAGAATGGATAAAAATATCAAATGAATTTACAGAAAATTGGAATTTCCCTAACTGTTTAGGGGCTATAGACGGCAAACATGTCGTCGTCAAAGCACCAGCAAATAGTGGCAGTCTATATTTTAATTACAAACATACCCACAGCATTGTTCTTATGGCACTAGCCGATGCCACTTACAAATTTACCTACATAAATGTTGGGGCACCGGGCCGTGATGCAGATGGTGGGGTTTATTTAAATAGTTCGCTTTCGCAAGCACTTGAATATAATACAATGAATATTCCACAACCAAAACCACTGCCTGGCCGAAGAACCCCAGTACCTTATGTTGTTGTTGCGGATGATGCATTTGCATTAAAATCATTTATGCTTAAGCCATTTGCAAATAAGAACCTAAGTGTCACCGAACGTATTTTTAATTATCGTTTGTCTCGTGCTAGGCGAATAATCGAAAATGTGTTTGGAATAGTTTCCGCACGATTTCGAGTGCTTAGGAAAACTATGGAGTTCTCTCCATCTAAAGTTAAGCATATCGTGTGTGCTGTATGTGTACTACACAATTTTTTAATCTCCCGAACGCGTTCAGCAGTAGTATATACTCCAAGAGGTACCTTTGATACAGAAAATGAAGATGGAACAATTAGTTATGGTAGTTGGCGTAATGAAGCTGCTACTCTGGAGCCACTGAGAAGAAACATGTCTAAAAATGCAACCATGATGGCCAAAAATGTTAGAGAAGAATTTAAAGAATATTTCTCTCGAGAAGGAGAAGTTCCTTGGCAACATAATTATATTTAAATCTATAAAATGTACTGATAAAAAGAGTTTCTGTAAACTTTTGTTTGAATATACATTACAAATATAATTTTGCTTACTATCGAATCTGTTGTTGTTGTTTTCTTGCTGTGCCGAAACATAAATATCATGACGTCATAAAACTCCCATTTTGTTTTATATAGATCTCGAGTACCACTACCAGATTTAACCACCCCCATTTTTGCAGTTTCTTTTGAATATTGTGCCCGGAGAGTATGTAATTTCCTTTTTATTTCCTCCGCCGGTATATTCAAAACTGAGGAAATTTCTTCAAGAGAAGTTCGCCGCTTGGTTTGGTTATGGTAATCTTGATGTTCGACGTTCCAAAGACAATCTCTTTCCTCTACCAGCTCGATCATCTTTCGAACGTCGTCACGATTCCATTTATAAGAAGGCATTATTATCTACAACATAAATAATAAACCCGTGATAATAGATCAGCAAAATAGTCTGAACACAAATTTAACCTACCTTTTCAGTATTGGTAGCGCGTGCAGCTGCAGCAAAAGTTTCACCCAATCAAATATTTTTGCTGCGACCTCAACCTTTGGTAAGATATCACTCACACTAAGCTACTTTTAAACTGCACGAATATTGCACGCAGCTATACTGCAGTCGCTACTTTGTAGGTTGCAGGTAGTTGCAGTTCACACGTCGTGCAACTTAAGTAGCGCAATTTTTTAATTTGCATCGCAGCAAAAGTTGCTGTGTGTGACCTTACCTTAAGTCTACTCCATGAATAAAAATCAATTACTGTGAGATCGAGGGACATCGGCGACCAAGAAAAAATGCTACCTCAGTCTATCCATTCATTTGGGAATCGGTTATTTAAAAATTCCTGGACACTTCGCGCATAATGCGCCGGGCAACCATCCTGCTGAATCCACATACCCATTCTTGTCTCCAGAGAACTATCGTCGAACTATAAAAGCAATACATTTTCCAAAAAATAGCCACACCATTTAAACGCTGTTCAAAAAAGTAAGGACCAAAAATTTTCCCCCAAAAATTCACACCAAACATTAACACGCCAACGATGAAATTGAACTTCGCGTAACCAGTAAGGATTGCTTTCTGACCAATAGCGCATGCAGCATGGTCAAAATTTTCTTTTTGCTGTTATTATTCTCGTTTTAATAATTTATTCCATTCAGTTTTGGCTATTTTTAGCTGATATAAGCAATCAACAATCTGATAGTTTCGTAGTTTCCATGGAAACCATCCCTCGCGTCGCTTACTTTCATGGCCGCAGTTGATTTTTGTTACAAATTTCATTCTTTTGGCGATAAATCGAGAACGGATAGAGATATTAAGATGCGGTTTTCACTGAAATTTCAACAATTTAATTTAGCTTGCGACACTGGTAATTATATAGCACGGTTACATTGAATTTTTTCTTGAAATTCACCAAAATATGTTATCACTACAGAAAACACCCTGTAGTTTACCTATTTCAAACTAAATGCTAGAACGACAATTTTTCTAGAAAAAACCCATGAAATGCTCAATCGAACGAGCCCAAAAATTTTCAGATTGGTTGAATAGTTCAGGAGATATTAAAATTTACATATTGAACAATTGATTGGCTTTCCCGCTCTTTATTATGGCAGATATGAAAAAAAGTCGTTAAACAAAATAATGGGGCATCAACTCAACTTTCGAACGGTCCATTCAAAACTATAACTCAACCTGCAATTTTCTGAGATAATACTGATTTTATGATTGAACATAGCAGATACGCCCCCTAGCGGTGAAATTTCGAACATTAAAATAATTTTCGGATATTTCTGGTGGCCACATTGGTTATGTATTTTTTTGTCCCGAAGCTCTAGGCATAGCAGTTTCCGAGATACAGCCGGTCGCCACCTTTACTGAATCACCCGGTACAATAGGTGCAGTCGACTGCACACATATTGATATTTTAAAACCGAGAGAACAAGAGCACAATTATTTCAACCGAAAACAGAGGAATTCCAAAAATGTCCAAATTGTAAGTTTCACTAACATGCATGCAAACAATTATGAAGGGAGTGCAATTTTTAAGGTATGTGCTCCAGATTTTAAAAATCATATCCATTTGTGCACGTTACGTTGGAGGAACTCATGACTCTTTTATTTGGAGAAAATCTAAAATGAATCAACATCTAGAAGTGTGATATAGGCGTGGGGAAAGGTATTGGTTACTTGGAGATTCTAGTTACCCGCCATTACCTTGGCTAATGACTCCAATTCTGTATGCACCTGCTGGATCTGCCGAAGAACGTTATACACTAGCGCATGCACGTGCTAGAAACTGTATAGAAAGGTGTAATGGAGTATTAAAAACACGATTTCGATGCTTGCTTGGTGAAAGAACTTTAAGGTATGATCGAGTAGCAATGGGCAGTTTAGTAAGTGCTTGCGCAGTTCTGCACAATATGCGTGTTGCAGAAAGACTACATATTGAAGACCCCTCGCACAAAATGTAGTAGTGCAAGGAAATGTTAATATTGTTGATGCCCAATGTTATGTTTTGATGTTTATTTGGATATAATGAATTAAAAACGTTTCTCTGTCATAGATATAATATATTGTGCATTAAAAATTATTTTAACAAATCAATGTAAACAATTGTGGTCGCGTCAACTCCCCAGTACGAACTGGCCATGCATTTTTCCTCCCACTGGACAGGCAGGCGCACTGTTCTCATATCTACTACCTTCCCCCTATAAATAAAATTTCTTACGTATAAACTAATCTATCTGGCGGTTATATTAAATCTCTAGGTCTGAATGATGTTAATCCTCTGTCACCCATAGAAGGATTTGACAACTCATTGACTAGTTCAGATCTAGGTATGAAGTCTTCTGCATACTGTTTACCATTATCTCCAGCTGATTCACATGTCGTTTAAATGTTTTATTACTTTTATCTTTAATCAAGTAATGTCTATTCCCAAGTTGTTTAACGATTACACCTTCTGACCAATATGACTTATCTGATAAATATACTCGATACCATACGCGATCTTCTGGATGAAACATTACTTGACGTTTTTCTCTAAAACTAGTACATTGTTTAACCTGCTTACTTAAAACTACGTTTGCTGATAATGGATTAATTAAATCTAATCTAGTACGTAAATTTCTACCTAATAACATTTTTGCAAGTGTTTCACCAGTAGTAGAATGAACAGCGTTTCTATAATATAACAGAAATCGCTCAATTACTAGATTTATATCATCATTCTTGTGAGAATGCATAGCTCTTAAAATTGCGTTTTTCATTATTTTTACCGCATTCTCGGCTTGACCATTACTTGCTGGATTATAAGGAGCGGTAGTAATGTGCTTAACACCATTCTGAATTAAAAATTGGTGAAATTCTGCCGATACAAATTGTCGACCATTATCCGACACAACTATCTTTGGAAAACCAAAACGACAAAAGATTTTTCGTAATTCATTAATAGTTTTACTTGACGTAATTACCTTCATAGGAATACATTCAATCCACTTGGTTGTGGAATCAATATCAACCAAATAGTAATTATTAAGCAACGGCCCCATAAAACCAATGTGTACACGTGTCCATGGTTCTGCATTCCATGGCCAAGGTGATAGTGGTGCTTTTTCTGGAACATCCCTGTATCTACAGCACATATTACAATTTTTAACTATTGTTTCAATATCTAAATTAATCGAGGGCCACCATAAATAAGAGTGTGCACGGAGAAAAATGACATTGCAAATCCAACAAAAAAAGTATTGTCCTTACGTTGCAATCGGTTCAAAAATAAATTGGTATTGCAGTAAAGTTTTGTAAGTATATTCCAAAACTTTTTTGTTCCACCAACAACACTTTTGTTGGTGTTAAAATATTTTACGGTACAAATAATCGCTTTGGCGATAACATTATAGTTGTAGTTATTTCAGATCTAAAATACAGAACAAGGTGTGCGATGAAGTGAAGTAGATGTAAACACAATTTTTCAAACCAGTACAGTCAAGAAATATTTACATTACACACAATTGTAGTTGACGCAACAGGGCGCCTACGTTGTCGATATTACAACTTGTGATGCGGGAAGTCCCGGCATGGACAGTAGTATCACGTGATTCTAACCGCGTGTTTCATTGGTCTTACATAGCCTTGAAGAAACAGACTCGTTACCAGGCGGGGTAGACGACGCCATTTATTTTTGGTTGTGAGGTTGTGTTAGCTTATTAGTTTTGTGTAAAAGAACGATAGTGTATTAAAATTGAAGAAAACTGGCTCACTTCTGACGTCTACTGACTCTTAGGGTACATACGCACCAAGCGGTTATCCGTAATGCGGCTAGCCGTCCGGTTAACCGCATACAATGAAATGAATGCATAGATAATACTACCTACGGATAGAATATAAACTCCCTAAGTAACAAGCGAAATCAGTACGTCAGAGCCATCTAACGGGTACGGAGAACTTTTAGCGCGAAAATTCAAAATGGTTTGAGTGGTTTTGAATTACTCGAAGTTGAAGGAGCAACTGTGGCTGTATTCTGAAATACGCATTCTATGGGATTTGCCCATAAAATGCCTTTTTCAGAATACTGCCACAGTTGCTCGATTAAGTAGCAGTTATAGTTTCTTCTCTTAGAATATATATCTGTAAATTGATCATTATGGTAACATACAACACCTATCACAATAAAAATAAATTATAAGTTAATGGAAAAAAGGCAACAGACATAATTATTAAATTTTGATGTACGGAATAACAAACACAGGAAGTTGAAAAATTCGTATTTCTTCAGAATTTGCAGGTGTCTTTTTATGTTTATTCTGCAAAAACCAATTATTACATATACACATCTGCTCTAAGATATAAAAAAAAAAACTTACTCTATTACGAGTGATAAATCTTTTCAAGTTAAGCAAAATATCACAACCATCTTCTTCACAGTTTGCCCCTATGGAGTGTTTACTAATACAGGTTCCTTCCTTATCACATGTTACTGCGCCATCTTACGACCATGGAGAACTCTGAAATCAGTCGCCATGACAGTTTCTATTGTCGTATTTCACTTTACATAGTATGAATGAATGTAATATTTATATAAAAAGCTATTATCTATTCACACTGCGATGCGGCTGCGTCTAAACCGGACCGGGTGGTTGGAGCGCTGCGGCCCCTCTCCCGGCCAACCGCCACAGTTGCTATGCGCACTGTGCGATCAGTTTACGGGTAGCCGTATGATGGTAGGTGTCGAGGTTGTGTCACTTTTCGTAGAGAAAGGAAGGATCACATGGATTTTGACACTGAAAAATTCATCATTGAAATCCAGAATCGACCGTCCATTTGGAATACCAAATGTTCAGAATATTCTGACAGAAATGTAAAACAAAGGGAATGGGAAGAAGTGGTAAATATTTATGGTGCTGAATTATCAACGGAAGAAAAGAAACAGCTAGGTATTATTTATTACTTTATTTAAATGTAATTGTCTTGCCAATCTAATCTGCCATCAGTCATAAAATATTCTGCAAATAAGTCCCGGTATTTTAATGCAGTTCTATTGTTCCTTCGCACACTGTCTGAAGCGATAGTTTCTGTTAGTGGATTATTTAATGTGTCATCAAAGGAATAACCATCTCTGTCTCTAACAAAATTATGTAAAACACAAGCAGACTTAATAATATCATTTACTAAGTCGATATTAACATTTATAGGTCGGTGAAAAATACGCCACTTATTAGCAAATATGCCAAAAGTGCATTCTACGTAACGTCTAGCCCTGCAATGCCTATAATTGAATGTCCTTTTTGTAACATTTAAATCATTTCTTGCATATGGGCGCATCAATGCGAATGCCTCGTCTCCTACGAAAACGTAGGGCAAACAAGTAGTATTGCTTTCTGAAATAGGTGTCGGTTCAGGAATATCTAAACTATTCTCCTGCATTTTTTTATAAAAAGTTGTATTTTGAAATATTGTTGAGTCTCCAAATTTTCCATATGCTCCAACGTCTATTAATACAAATTTGTATGTACTGTCACAAATCGCCAACAAAACTAGAGAGAAAAATCCTTTATAATTAAAGCACATTGATCCACTATTGGCGGGTGCGACAATTCGTATGTGTTTTCCATCTACTGCACCTAAACAGTGAGGGAAATTTGCTTTCTGGAAGAAATCACTTGCAATTTGAAGCCACTTGTCCTTTGTTGGCTCTGGTAGACAAATTTCTTTTAAGCAAACCCATATTGCAGCACATACCTCTCGAACTATTTCTGCGACAGTGCTAATTCCAATCCGAAATATATAATGTAATTCTGCGAATGAACATCCTGTGATATCTGAAACAAAATTTCTTTTAGGTCTAAATCTTCAGAAAAAATGGAGAAATATACGTGACTGTTTTGTGAAGACACATAAAGCAAAGGAGACAAAGAGTGGATCTGCAGCAAAAAAGAAAAATCCATATGTGTTTTACAATAACCTTTTGTTTTTAAAAGATACAGTATCTGTTAATACTACAACTTCTAATATTACTATCAGTAGTGAGGTAGACGGTGATGTAATCGAGGATGCTCAAAGCGACATCGCTACTAATTCATCATGGACGCCAAGAAGATATAAAAAAAATAAAAACGATGACAACATCGGTAAAGAGTTAAGAGTCTTGAATAAAAATTTAGAAAATAAAAAATGTGAAGAAGATGAGGATCGCCTTTTCTTCTTGTCCTTGGTAAAAGAGTTCAAGAAAGTACCAGAGATTTTACAAATTCAAACAAAATTAGACCTTTTAAAGACAATTAAAGACGCCCAGCGTTCTGGCTATCCATCCTCACCATGGGACTACGCAAGACCTAACAATCCATATGATGGATACCAAACAGCACAAGGATATTCAAGACGCCAACCGTACACTTTCTCTATGCAAGCGTCTGAAGTTGGAAAAGTGCCTGTTCCTGAGACTACTGTTAGTCCGGTGCACGTACAATCACCTCCACCGGTGGATTCAACGGCCATCCAAGAGTCTCAGGAGAGTCAAGTATCCTACATAGAACTTTTTAATTCTATTCAAGAAGATGAAATGTGAACAGAAAACCCTTTTAAATACAGATTTATAAAAATTGATAGTTTTTTACTCACCGCAGTACTATTACCAACTTCTCTTCAGGCTTGATACTATTTCGAAATCGTGTGTCTTTCTTCGTTATAGAGGTTTTTAAAATGCTCAGTAATTCTTCAAATGTTTTTAGTCTCATTCTAGTGTACCCAAAAAATTTATCTTCATATTTTTTAAACTCTCCAAAAAATATTTTAAAATGCCTGGCTTCTTCACGTGTTTGCAACAGAGGGTGTACCCAGTACTTCCTTTTTTTCTTTTTGTTCTTTATATAACGATTGTATATGTAATAGACGGCTACAGCTTCTTCTAACTCCATGTTTGAAATGATTCTTTCTGGCCGCATTTGATAACGGTTTCACAATCGGATACGACGCGGCGCCGGCGGTTGCGAATGCGGCTACTCGTTGCGACTGTACGCAGATTCAACCGTATATTACGGTTGACCGGACGATTGACCGCATTACGGGCGACCGCTTGGTGCGTATGTACCCTTAGCGCTCTTACGCACTAGCGGTTGACCGCGGAGGCGGTTAACCGCGCGGCTAGCCGCATTTTCTCTTAGCCGTTATTTTAATATGCAACCGCTTCTGATTGTACGCATTTAACCGCCATATAATTTCAACCGCGGCGGTGGAATGGAGGTCCGCGGCCCGCTTCGCGGCTGGCCGCCGTCTTGTTTATACGCACTGGCGGTTCATGGGCGGTTTAGTTTGCGGCGAGCAGTCGATGAGTTTGCACGTACTTATTAGTTGCGCGGCCATGAATTTTGGTACCGAAAAATTCATAGTTGAAATCCAACAACGTGAAGCAATATGGAATTCTGAAAGTGCCGCATATAAAAACAGACATTTAAAACTGAAACAGTGGGAAGAATTGGTAGGGATTTTAGGAAATGAGGAGATGACAACAGAGGAAAAGAAAATTTTTGGTAAGTATTTATTATTATTACATATATTTAAACGAAACTACACAAATCTTAAATATCTTACAACTTAATATCTTTTTTCAGTTAAATCATATTTCCTTGCCTTTCTAATTTCCCATCAGTAATAAAATATTCGGCAAACAATTCTCTGTATCTCAACGCACTTTTATCGTTCCTTCTTAACCCTTCCTGTGTTACATTTTCTGGCAAAGGGCAACTGAGTGAGTCGTCGAAACAATAACCATCTCGGTCTCTTACAAAATTGTGCAGGACACAAGTAGCTTTGATGATATCTTTTGCTAGAACGAATTGAACATTTAGAGGTCTATGAAATATACGCCACTTGTTTGCATAGATTCCAAAACTACATTCTACATATCGACGTGCCCAACGAAAACTGTAGTAACTCAATTTTTTGACGTTTTGAGTTACTGCTGGATTTGGCATAGTTTCTATGCATTTTTCCGTAGGATAAAATCGTATCTCATATTATGGATAAGATAAGCAACAAAACTAACAACCAAGTTTTACAGTAACTCAAAGAAACACTTTTGATCCAACGAATAATGCAGTATGTTGAGATACTACAGTCTTCGCAGTAAAAAAAAAACGGAAGAGGGCGCCGTAGTCAGAAGTTACTGCTTTCAAAGTGAGGTTATAGTTACGTCAAATTCTGTACTCTGGCCGTGTGTTGGTGTTGTTAATTTAAAAATTTGTGTCCGAAATGAATTCCAGAGGCCGCTTAATTGTCCAGAAGGCACTAGAAGTCATCAAACAAAATGAAGGTAAATTGGAAGTGATAAATTGATAGAATAATCAGTTTTAATAAGACGCGGTTTGTTAAATAGGTTCTCCTTTGAATAGTAAAACAAGCTGTTCAGGTTTAACTATAAAAAAAACCCAACATTCAACTGAGGTAGAGAATTGTATAACACAAGTTGAAGAAAATGAAGCAAGTTGTTCAACTTTGGCTAGCGAAAGACCGCAAAATGTAACTCAACTGAAAAATGGTTTGTTTGATTATGTGACTGTAGAATTAAACATTTATTTACGGGCATTTCAGTTCTTTCCTGTATGGAATCTGAGTCATCAGACGAATATCCTTTTGCTGATAACTCTGACGATGATCCAACTTTTACGCCATCGGAAGGCAATGACTTAAACCATCATCATAGTAAATCCAATTTGAAGCGTAAAATTAAAATTATAGAAAAAACAAGTAAGAAGAGAAAAAGAAACGTGAGCGAATGGGTGGATGTCAAGTCAAAAAAACTCTTAAATCTTGGATTAGAACACGAAAATAGAAAAGGAAAAACAATAGTTCAAAGAAAAATGGCCGAGGCGTGTAAAAGAGGTTGTAGACTAAAATGTTATGAAAATATTGCTGAAGACGCAAGAAAATCATGTTTTACTGAGTTCTGGAACTTAGGAGATCATACCAGGCAGTGGGACTATATTGTTAGATTTGTACGTGAAAAAGAAAAAAAGCAGGTGACTGTTTCTAACGCCAAAGAGTCAAGAAGACAGTACAGCAGGGAGTATTTTCTAAAAGCAAGGGATGTTGAGAGAAGAGTGTGTAAAGTGATGTTCTTAAATACCCTAGGAATATCAGAAACTTGGGTGACAACTGCCTTGTCAAAAGTTCTAAGTTCGGGAACAATACCTTCTGATTTGCGTGGAAGGCATAACAATCGCTCTAATGTGATAAGCGACAGTGTGAAAGATAGTGTGAGAAATCACATTAACCTCTTTCCAAAAGTCCCAGCGCATTACACTAGAAAAGATTCTCAAAAAATGTACTTAGAAGAAGGACTTAGCATTCAAAAAATGTTTCGGCTTTATAAGGAATTTTGTATTCAAAATAATAATCAGCAACATGCTACTTTGCGCCAGTATAGAGACATATTCAACGAAGAGTTTAATATTTCATTCTTTAAACCGAAAAAAGATCAGTGTGATGTATGCTCAGTATACAACTTAGCTGATGATTCAAAAAAGGTGGAATTACAGGAGTCTTATGAAAAGCATTTACGAAATAAAACAGTCGTTAGGAATCTAAAAGATATCGACAAAGAAAATGCAATAAAGGACAAAACGCTGTGTGTTTGCTGCTTTGACCTTCAAAAAGTGCTGCCATCTCCACAGTCCAATGTGAGTGACTTTTATTATAAAAGCAAATACTCTACATATAATTTTACTGTATACGACATTGGAAATAAAGATGGATATTGCTATGTATGGCATGAGCGGATTGCCAAGACAGGCGCAAACGAAGTGGCAAGTTGCTTATGGAAGTTTCTGAATGCTCAAAAAAGAAAAGGTGTTACAAAAGTAATACTGTATTCTGATAATTGCAGTGGCCAAAATCGCAACAAATTTATATTTTCGATGCTATCTTATGCATCTTCTTTTTTGAAAATGGAAATTGTACACAGATTTCTAGAGAGGGGCCATACCCAAAATGAGGGAGATTCAATGCACGCTGCCATTGAATGTGCCAAAAAGCGACAGCCAGTAATATACGTGCCTGAACAGTGGATTACCCTTATTAGAATGGCAAAAAAACAGGAAAAATCTATAACGTAATCGAAATGTCGCAAGTTGACTTTTTAAACTTCAAAAAGTTAGCGGAAGCCGAATCCTGGAAGACTCATACAGAAAATAAGCCTTTTAAAGTTAGTCAGATAAGAGACGTTAAATTTTTGCCAACTGAATCAGAAAAGGTGTATTTTAAATATGATTATGAGGATTCTGAATACAAGATGTTGCAAAAAATTGAGAAACGAAAAGGACGTCCTTCTAAGTCCCTAAATAGTCTAGAGCAGTTGTATAAAAGTTATCTAAATATAGATCAAAAAAAATTAAAAGGCATTTTGTGGCTTTGTCATACAGGGAAAGTACCTACTATGTATCACAATTTTTATGAATCTTTAAAGACCCAGAATACAGATTTGGAAGATGCAAGAAACGTAGAAACAGACACAGAGGATGAGGAGGACTAAGTTACTATTTATTGTTTAATCAAATTAAAGCTATTTTAGTTTCAATTTTTTTTTGTTACTTTACTTCCGTTACTTTACTTTTATTTTGTTAAACAAAAACGTTTTGATTTAATAAAAAGTTTATTACAATCTCTGTAACTCGCTTTTGTTTTATTTTATTCCAGCGAATACAACCGGAACTCAATCAAAGTACCCTTTTGGATGTGATAAAGTCGTTTTTCTTTATTAACCTTACTTGAGACAATAAAATCTACAAATGAATCAAATATTTTTGTAATATATCAATAATCTGAATTTTAGCACTAGTTCAAAGTTTAAACGCGTTTTTCTCAATACTATCAAATTTGACTTACTGCAGTTTTCGTTGGGCACGTCGATATCTTCTTGCTCTAGAAAGCCTATAATTGAACGTTCGTTTGGTTTCGTCTAAGTCTTTCTTTGCGTATGGGCGCATCAAATTCTTAGATAACGCAAATGCCTCAAAAACGTATGGGATACATGTCTCGCTGCCTTGTGAGGTTCGGGCTCTGGAATATCCAGTTGGTTTTTTTGCATAGCAGACCGAATTTGAAATATTGATGAGTCACTGATTTTACCAAAAGCTCCAATATCAACCATAACAAATTTGTAATTACTGTCGCATATTGCCAATAAAACCAAAGAGAAAAAACTTTTATAATTAAAGCACACTGTTATTAGGTGCAATACATCTTATGTGTTTTCCGTCAACAGCACCTAAGCAGTGAGGAAAATTTGCTCTTTGAAAAAAGTCATTAGCAATTTTCTTCCATGCCTCTTTGTTTGGTTCAGGCAAACAAATATCTTTCAGACAAAACCAAATTGCAAAACAAACTTTTCGTATTATTTCTGCTACAGTGCTTACTCCAATTTTGAATGTATAATGTAGTTCTCTGAATGTACAACCTGTTGCAAAATATCTGAAACAAACATTTTATTATTATTAAATGCTTCACGAATACAATGTATGTATATAGGTGTTCGGCGCCTGGACCGACAAAAAAACCGCAGTGGTTGGCTCAATTGCTACCTTTCGGTCTTGGTGCCTTGATTCAGGGTCATGGAGATATAACTTTTCTTTTTTCTTCAACAAAAAAGTCATGAGTCGTGAAAAGAAAAGTCGTAATTTGAGAAAAAAATTAAGAAACCATACCTCTATAACCGCGACCCTTAGAAGCCACGGACCAAGTCTGAAAGGTAGCAAATGAGCCCACCAGTGTCCATAAACATTTTTTTAGGTCACGTAAGCGAGCAAAGGCGTTCTTATCGCCGGAAGCAATCTCTTCCAGACAAGCTTTGATGCATGGATTTCTACACAAAAACTTGATTTTATGACTAAAATTAATATCTTGTTTGTTGTATTGTTCTCGGCAGAGAATTACAAAAGAAATGGAAGAACATTAGGGACAATTTCGTGAAAGCTCTAAAAGACAATGTTACTAGGAGTGGATCAGCGGCTAAGAAAAAGACTCAGTACATATTTTACAATAATTTAATGTTTTTGAAGGACACAGTATCTATCAATGAAACGGATTCAAGCATGCAAAGGCAAGGAAACGAGAGAAATGACACAGAAAATGTTAATGACCCCGTTGCAGCACACCACCAAAACGAAACAAGAAGAAAAATAAAGACGATGACATAGGAGTTGAACTAATTAACGTCCTAAATAAGAATGTAGAGCTAAAAAAGGCGGAAAAAGACGAAGATAGACTTTTCTTTTTGTCGTTGGTAAGTGAAATAAAAAAAGTGCCTGAACATATACGCCTACGTACAAAAGCTCAATTAATACAAGTTATTACTGAAGCCCAAACCTCTGGATACAACTACTGTTACTCTACTTGGGATTACATGCGATCATTTAACTACAGCCAAGAGCCGTTTCAAGGATATCAGACATCATCATTTACTAGAAATAATAACCCACCACCATTGCCCTCAGTTCCGCCTACACACCGTAGACAATCTCCAACATGGAATCAAGAATCTGTAGTCTCTCCTGAATCGACATGTTCACAGAATACACAGACATCTAACGAATCTGATTATGTAGATCTTTTCTATGATAATAATTCTCAGTAATAAATAATGTTTACTACTTTTTTTTCATTATGAACCCATATCGCGATTAAAATTAAGACATAATAGGCACAAAAACTTTTTTATTTAACATACCCTAGTGCTATTACTAATTTCTCTTCGGGTTGGATACAGTCACGAAATTTAGTATCTTGTCCGTTGATGGTGTCATATAAAACTTTGAGTAATTCTTCAAATGACGAAACACTCATTCTAACATAACCAAAAAATTTATCTTCGTGCTTCTTCAATTCTTGAAAACAACTTGCGAACTGACCAGATTCATTTCGTGTTTCCAGTAAAGGATGAATCCAGTATCTTTTTTTATTTTCCTTTCGTTGTTTTCGGGAGTAATAATAGATAACACAAGCTACCTCGACGGCATCCATTTCGTTTACACGTTCAACACGCTTTTACGCGGTCCAACCGCTTGACGCGGTTTCATCGCGGTTGGCCGCCATGGCGGTGAGCCGCGATTCCAACCGCATCAGGCGGCTGGGCCGCTCCAACAAACCGCCTAGGCGGTCAACCGCTAGTGCGTAAGAGCGCTTAGATATGGATAATTTTGTTACAGAGAAGCTAGCTGAATGGAATATGGAAGAATTAGTTGATACTTTCCTCGGTAAGCCACATATAGTCACTTTCACCCGTATTCGTACAGCAGTCTAAATTAACGTCTAAGAAACTAATTTCAATAAATACATTAATTTATAACTGCACAATTATTGCAGGAGTTTTATTTCTACATGTATACCTTCATTGATGATTCATTTTTTACTTCCCTTAGTATTCTGCGTTCATCATGATCAGTTAGTAGTTTTCTATTTAGATTTCGAGGCATTTTTTTTATTCTACGGTTGCTTTTATATCTCTTTATGATATACTGCACTGTCGAATGACTCTTTTTCACAGTTTCACTGATTTCCACATAGCTTTTACCAATTTCATAGTGTTTGATACAAATTTTCGTAATTCAATAGACGTATCTTGTGTTTTCCGTCCCATTTCGCCAAGTTAACTTTTTATATAATAAGTGCACATATGTACAGCTTCCGACATTATTATTTAGCACACTCGCTACGTTTAATAATTAGTTTAAGTGCTAAATAATAATGTCGGAAGCTGTACATACAATACGGCTTATACTAACTGTAAATGTTCAGGGTATTCCCTTTTTTACCGATGTTTGCGACCAGTATATGCGCTATTCGACGCCTACAATTGTACCAATTATCAGCACTTCATCATTTGCCTTACTATAATATGTTTAGTAAACTGAAATTATTGCTCGCAACAATTAATATATTATATTTGATTAGTGTGTAATGAAGGACGACATAGATATTATAGCAATTGATGTGATTACTGACTAATCGTCTAGGTGTTGTTTTTTTTTCAAATTTTAATTATGCATAAAAAGAATTTGTATCATTAAACCCATGCCGAGTGATTAATTTTCAGTCAGATTGCATACCTACTTGCTCTGAAAAATGTATGCATTGTGTAAGTGGAATTCGATTTATAAACAATTTTTGTGTTCAGCTACAGCTCGAACAATTGACCTGAGGGGCCATGCACACAAAAAAATAAATGTTCAAATTGAGAAAAGGTATTTATTTGAAAACATAATTTTCATTTGAGTAAGTAATTTTCGATTTAAACAAGTTAATCTTGTGTGAAATCAACGCAGTAGTTTGTTTTAAGACCAACGTATGTTTGAGATATATGCTCATATTGAAACAATAATATTTAAACTGAGAATCATTATGTTAAAATGAACATAGCAATGTATTAGCAATGAATAAAAGTGTGTATTTAGTTTGACGTTATTGTATGTTCAATACTAGTCTATTAGAAAAATTGTACTCTTAAACCAAATATTTCCATAATCTCTGTATCTTCAATTTCATGGCATTTGTTGAGAAATGGTTTCAATTGGTGTAGTATTTTAAATAAAATAATTATAATAATAACAACGTAATTTAAAAACATTTGTTTTATATGAAATATAAAAATTGATATTGAATCAAATGACCTATGTATGTCAAAATAGAAAATATCCCTACCACAATGACGTATTACTAATAGCGTGATTTTATTGGTTAATACCCTCTTTTGTGCAACTACGTATGAATCGTGTGCAAGTTGATGCCAGTCAGCCACAGTGATGTGCTTATTTCCTTATCTGTCATGGAGAAAGAAAGTAATGTAGCTGATTTGCTAACATCGTGGGGTTGTAATCAAGAAACAGTTACCATTTTTACCGGTAAGTATTACTATTGATGTATTTGATGTAGGTACCTACTGAATTAGTACACACGAACATTCTTATAATATGTAACAACGCTGCCTTTGTAGTTGTCGTTTTTTTTTTGAAACAATATGTCTACCATAAATGTTGCCTGATTTTGTAAATGTTTTTATTTTTCAGCAGGTTGCTATTATTTTAATATTTTAGTTCGGGGTATTATTTATTTTAGTTTTTCGTTCACTTAAAAAATAATTGCGGTAAAATTTAGTTTTGGTAATACTATTGTCCTAGGACGACGACGTGGAATTATGACAAATGCCTATAAATATCGTATAAGGGTAAATAGCGAGTATGATTCAGTGGAAGTATTATGTCATGTTTCTCCCTATATAAAACGCAATTATAAGTACGACTTGCTTACACACTTTTGTCTCAATGATTTGTTCGATGTGGTTTTGGATTCTCGAAGAAAACATAAGTTTCGTTCGTGTTGAAATCTCGAGCATGCTCAAATCCCAGGAGTATGCGCAATAACGATTTTATCGTGCGCGGTAGATGTATGGCATGTTTAGTGCATAATATCCACCGTTCCCGGAACACATTTAGTTTATGTTTATCCGGGATCTATCCATTATATGTCCGATATGCCCCCGCGCTAGAGCAAGAATATTTTGTCTGTGACATGCGCTATGCGTTTTAACTTCATTTTTGCTTAGAGTTCGATGTGATCGGAGAACAGGGTTATATTTATTTTGAATTTCGTACGTGGTCGTATTGTCGAGAGTTTTCGCGCAGAGCATTTTTTCTATTCATTGTAAATACTATTATAGTTCTTTTAGTATTCCGTTGTATATATGTTGCTATAATTTTATTAGTTTTTCACATTTATCTGTATTTATTGCGCCCTTTCTACCGAAGAAGTTACCATAAATACATGAATGTAAGAAAACATGTATACACATAGATACATCATTCGTAAAACTAAGTTCCATAAGTTAAATTGTTTCGAATTCGCGCTCCTTAACGCCTTAACCCCGACATATGACCGTTCGCGGAAGAAAAAAATTCGCATATGTTCAGAGGAGGACTTGCGCATTTGATATATCCAGGATATACTCCAAACATATCCCGGGTATGCCCAGGATTTCTACCGCGAACGAAACTATAATTTATAACTACAAATTAAATTTTTTTTAAGTCTCTAATTCTTGGGCAATAAACTTAATAACAGAAGCGTAATTTCAGTTTATTTGTATATGTAGACATTTTCAAAAATCCCTACTTGTTGATAAAAATAGTTCTTTTTTGAAGCTTTATTTTATTAAATGTTTTAAAATGTTAGGTAAGTAGCTAATAAATGAGTAAAGGCTGTAAAATATTATGACTTAATAGATAGGAGATGTACTGTACTCAGTCATATTCAAAGTGCCTGCATTCTTGTATGCAAGGGGACGAATGTGCATTTATATAAAATCATTTATCATAGTAATGCTAATAGTGATTATTAGATTATAGATGCATGCTTTCAAAATTTAAAATTAAAATTTAAAATAGATATTTCACTTTATAATTAAATATAACCTTTTTTTTAGAAAATGATATTTGCTATGAAGTGCTTAAGAATTTAACACCTAAAGATTTAGAGGAACTTATTCCGAAATCTTTTGGAATGAGAAAGCTCATTTTATTGAAAATAAAAGAATTACGAAAGGAGGTAAAATACTTTCATTGTTGTTGTAGTTAACAATAACAACTATCATATCTTATGTTATAGGACAATGACGAAAGTATAGTATCACTGTCCAGCACAATTACTAACCGATCAGACGACAGTTTTAATGACGATGTTGGGTTTAATACTGTCCAACCGTCATCAAGCGCTATAATTCTACCTCAAGAATATCCAGACTTTGATTTGAAAACTCTTTTACAAACAACACCCATGGGAAATAGCGTGTTAAATTTTTATGAAACGTACAATACTCTGGATAATATGCGACGTAATCGTTTGGTGGACATTATTATTAAGCATTTGTATACGTACATAATAAAGAAGTGAGTTTATTAATATATATTGTACAGGTAATATTGATCAAATTTCAGTCGCTTAAGGTCAGATGAATACAACAAATTAGCTGCGAAAATCATCAGTCTTTTTCCAAAAGAATGTATGGGCACATATTACACTCCTGCTATAAAAAAAATAAATTCTTTGATCGGGAGGTCGGTGTTGGCCAAGGGCAAGTTAGTTGATAAGGTCCGTAACTTAATGCATAGATGTGAAGAAGCTGTTCCGAAACGGATGCGCCTCACTACTGATAATGAAACATGCACCAGCCATAGCACCACAGCTCCTTTGAATATGGAAAATCCGGATGTTCTGTGGTTACAAATAAATATAGACCCTTGGAATGAAGTGCTTCAAAGGTGGGAACGTACGTATGATTTACGGCGCGGGGATAGAACGGGGAATGTAAAGGATTACCTAGACCATTGGCCGATATTTAAAAAAATTAGAAACGACACGTTGGTAAGTTGTCTCACAAAATGTTTACACATGCACTAAGAACTGTCATGTGCACTTCTTAATATCCCGTGTCTAATTCCGTTTGTTTATATACCAAGCCTAACCTTGACTGTCAAAGATGAGTAGTTACAAGCTTGCAATATGTAATTAAAGCATCACCATTTTAAATTGCACATAAGTTACAACACTTACTAAAATATTGTTGCAGATTCAGTACGATTTCAAGAAATTATATCCAGACCGGGAGCTGCGATTACATACCCATTGGAATATTTTTTTTAATACTTTATTGACATCGACAAAATCTATTAAAGATAAAACCTTAATAGATCTGTTGGAAACACGAAAACGAATTGATAACGACGGTAAGCAGAGTGAGAAATTCACTTGCTTTGTATTGTATACATATTTTTTTACAGCTACCAAATTTTTATTAGAATTAACGGCGCTACCGCATCTACTGCCTCCAAAAGGACGAGTAGTCACAAAATCAGGAACTAAAAAAGCTACGCATTGGAAGTTCTCTACACTGGAAACCATAGAAGCCATTATATTACAAGCTAAGGTAACTATTAGGACATTTAATCTAATAGTAAATTATATGTAGAACATTTTTCAGACTGCTGGTGATATTGAAAAAAAGATCAAAGAACAACGAGACCGGGCCTATTCACACAAACAAACAATTCAGCCGTATTTACTGTATGAAGGACTTACGGTAGAACCTAAAAATTTTTATATTGTAATAGATGATATATTTTTACAGATAGATAACCCTAGAAAAGCGTTTGATATCCTTTTCAAAATATTTCATGTTTTTAACGCAGATTACCCTATTCAAGCACAGTATATATACATATTAATACAAAATTGCGTGTATAATATACCTACAGCTAGCAGCTCAATTCCTCCTGCATTAGTTAATATTTTCTCATTACTTAGTGAAACAAAATCGTAACTATTTTGCGAACATTAAAAATAAAATATATCGAAAATGTTAAAATGTTTAGAATGTACTAAACACTTTTGTACTTTTGACAAATACGCGTTTCATATAGAATATGTGCATAACGTTACAGACAATTTTCTTTGTCCAGTATCACATTGCTGCAGACTTTATCATCGGAAAAATGATTTAAAAAAGCATATTCAAACTAAACATAATATCGTTAACACTGTTTCTAAAGGAAAAGAAATGAAAACGGAATGCAAATTAAAAACAAATGTCTCAGAATGTGCTACAGAACCATTAAAAACACCAAATATTCTTTACCAGGACGAAAATTATGTTTCTACTGACTTATCACCAAATTTTATAGAATTTCAGATTATGTTCAATAATGTTTTACAAAAGTTTATAGCCGAATTATATGATAATTTGTGCATACCAAGAAACGCTATTCAAACTGTAATTGAATCTGTACAGCATCTTCTATCGTCCGGAATTTCAAATTTTAAAAAATACTTTAAAAAAACTTGTGAACCCTTTATTCCTTCTGATCATTATAAAATCTTAAACGACATGTTAGGAGTAGTTGAAAACCCTTTCGTAACCCTTCAGACCGAATATAAAAGAATTTGTTTTTTTCAAAAAAGTAATTGCCTTATTAAACCTTCAGAACATAAAGTTGGAACAAGGTGTGACAGAAAACAAATGACAGGTCATGTTTCATTAACAGTCAAGAATCGATTAACTTACTTTGTGTCTATGGAAAGCACACTGAAAACTTTTCTAGAACTTCCAAATGTTTACGACACTATTTTAAAATATCAAAAGACTTTAATAAATAATTCAAATATCGATAGTCCGATGTTGAATATTATTAATGGCTCACTATGTCAAAATTTCACTCATAATAGAAACAAAATTATATTTCCGCTTATTCTTTACTTTGATGATTTAGAAACCGGCAATCCCCTTGGCAGTAAAGCAGGATCTTATAAAGTAGGTGTAATATACTATACAATAGCAACGCTACCCCCTCAGTATATAACTAGACTGGAAAACATATTTCTTGCACAAGTATTTTACAGCCACGACAGAGTTGACGTTGGCAATAAAAGAATGTTTGCAAAATTAATTTCGGAACTCATAACATTAGATACGTCTGGAGTAGATATAACAATAAATGGTGAAATAAAAACCGTTTATTTTCCATTGATTTTGATATTAGGTGATAACCTCGGTGTTCACTCTTTATTAGGTTGTTTTGAAAGCTTTTCTGCTACTTCCTTTTGTAGGTTTTGTACTTCTTCAAAAAATAATACAGAATATCAAGTGAACGAAAATTTCGAAGTAATAAGAAGTAAGGATAAGTACGAGGAGGATTTGTTAAATCGAATAGGTTTGAAAGAACGTTGTGTTTGGCATGCACTACCAAATTTTCATATGTATGATAACATCTGCTGTGACGTTATGCATGATCTGTATGAGGGCGTACACCGATATGATATGGCCTTAATAATACAAAAATTAATTAGTGAAAATTATTTTAGTTTAGAACATTTAAACCACAGATTACAATATCTAGCTTATGAGAGCCACGAAAAAAATATTCCGCCAACTATTACGAAGGATAACCTTAATAAAGGCAGCATAATATTTTCAGCTTCCGAGATGCTAGCATTAGTTAGAAATTTTAGATTTGCTGTTGGAGATTTAATTCCACGACAAAATAATACTTGGAATTTTTACTTGATTTTATTAGAAATTACTGAAATTTTAAGTAAACAAGAAATAAGCAAACCTACCATAGAACTTCTAAACTCTCTCATACAGGAACATCATTCTTTATATATATCCCTGTTTGACGCCAAATTAAAGCCAAAGCACCATTTCCTATTACATTATCCACGTATAATAGAAAAGGTTGGTCCACCAATTTTAGTTTCAAGTATCAGGTATGAGGCCAAACATAAAGATTTAAAAGCAACTGCTCATTATATAAGGTGCAGAAAAAATTTGCCTTATTCTTTAGCAATGCGGTTGCAATTAAAGTGTTGTTATAGATTTATGTCAAAGCGTGGCCTTTTTAACAATGTTACCTATAGCTCCCCATTTACCCTTACAGAGCATCTTGACAAGGTAAATTCAACTCTAAACTTAAATGAATATTTTTGCGTTCATTGGTATGAGGTAAATGGGGTAAGATACAGTTATAATAGTATATTATTATATGATGTTAGTGCTGATGTACCGATGTTCCTTAAAGTAAAATATATTTTAATCAATAGGAACGATATTAGTACCGTTTACTTTGTATCCCAAATTCTTGTAACTCAGGCTTATTCTGAACATTTTAAATCATATGAGGTGGTATTTGTCAAAAGTGCAGAGATAACACTGTTTAATATTGCTGATCTTATTTCTAAAATGCCTACCATATTGCATAAAGTAGATGGTAAAGTATATGTTTCTGTATCCGCATATTGATACACTTATATTTTAAGTTTCTATTTTGGTTGTTAATAAATATGTATACCTATCTACTTACTAGTTTTATTATTTAACCCTAGTACAATATGTAAAATAACCGTGATTTAAAATTAATGAAAGAAGAAATCATACTTTTGCAATTAATACAACTTATAATTGATTGAAACAAACTGCATTTTTTATACTACATTATAAATTCAACCCAAATATCTAAACTTTCCAACGAAAAAAGTCATACTTTCTATTCAAATAGATCATAAAAATATTTGATATTGTTGATTTTCAAACAAATAATAGCTATTTTCTTTTTAAATTTTCATTGTTTCCTTTTAAACAATATATTCTCAAATTAATTTTACCTATACTTAAACCTACTCCATCCTAATATCAATGCAAAATTATATTATATGTTTAAGAGTAATCATATATTTCAGTTGAAATTTGATTTATCTATTTGGAAAACACCATACTTTCAAAACGATATATCTCGATTATTCGATTTAAACGTGTGCCTTATTTGAGTTGAAAATTCAATTTGTTTGATTACAAGAAAACAATATTCTCAATTTGAATCGTTTATTAGTTTGCGTATATATAAACTAATCGTATATTCAAAATGATGCTGTTATATTTAATTCAAGCAATTATTTTTTTGTGTGTGCCATTAAATACAATACACCACCAAGTCCGCACATGTGCCGTCGTACAATGATGATTACGAACTTTCTAGTTTTATTGCCTGATCCTTTAGTCAATTTTTCGAACTGTATTAGTAGGTATGCTTCGTAAATAATTATATTGGTTTCCTACAGAGAACCAGATAGATTTTCAAGTGTTTAGGAGCTTAACACCTGACATGATTAAAGAGCTGATTCCCCAAGTAGGTTTACGGTTCAAATTTTCGAATAGACATAAAGACTTTATTCAAAACACAACAATTACTTCTAAGGAAGTGTTATGTTATTAAGTAGATAGACTAATATATTGAAACGCTTGCATAAATATAACAACTCTAGATTAAGTATTTGATAAGTTTCTTTTAATAATGACTCTTACAGGAAACTGACATATATATGCTAATTAATAAATCATGGATAACTATATACAATACTATAATACTACATTCCTCCCCCGTTATCTTTGTTATATATAATAAATACAATCTAGTAATTACCTAGGTACTCTACGAATTCTTGCACTTCTTCTTAATGGTGGTGTCGGTATACTCTCTAACGAACTTTGATTTGCTTCCCCGGTGTTGGTTGACATTGTGGGTAAGTTTACGTCCTCTGTATTCATAACTGTAGTCTCTGTCTCTGTTTGAGTATTCTTGGTCTCTGGTATAACCTGTTTAGGTGCTTGTGGTGTGCTACTAGTACTTGGAATTTGTTCTTGTTCTATTTGTTCATCATTTCTTCCACGAATATGATCGGCGTGTCGTCGTCTTTCTACACCATCACTAGTTTCCAATTTGTATGAATATTTACTGGTTCTATCAGTTATTACAGCAGTAAAGGTATGGAAACCAGCAGGTTTCCATACCTTTTCTAAATTTGTCTTAATATAAACATCTTCCCCGGTTTTAAATTGTCTGTTATGCTTAGAATCATTTTCAATTTCTTCTTTGATAATTTTGTATCTCAATGTTCCCTTTGTATTTGGCTTTAAATTATCTAAAAGTGTTCGTAATCGTCTACCAAACATGAACTCACTTGGACTCTTTTTAGTAGTGTTGTGTGGTGTGTTTCTATATGTAAATAAAAAATTGCGTAGTCTTTGAATTTGGGTTTGATTATCTGATCTACTAGATGACATACGTGCTTTAAACGTTCTTACAAATCGTTCAGCTAGACCATTAGTCTTTGGGTGGTATGGAGATGTACATATATGTTTAATTCCTCTCTTTATACAATATTGTTTGAATTCATCTGATGTCATTTGTGTACCATTATCAGATACTATTATCTCTGGTAATCCAAACTTAACAAAAATATCATCCAAAGCATTGCATAAAGTTCACGATGTAATTGTGTGTAACGGAACTACGTCTGCCCATTTTGATAAAGCATCCACTACTACGAGCCAGTATTTGTTTTCAAATGGACCTGCGAAATCAATATGTATGCGTTCCCATACATTCTCAGGAATAGACCACGAAAACTGGTACCTCCGGTTAAGTCTGTCTTCCAAGCGGAAGTAACTGCGATTGGAAGATGTGCTCAATTGAACCTTGATAGGAACTATCGGAAGCAGCACATTGTGATTTTCTCCGATAGCCAAGCAGCCATAATGGCACTGAGCTCTAACACCATCAGTTCGAAATTAGTCTGGGAATGTCTTGGCAGACTAAACGATCTAGGCAAAGAAAACAAAGTTGCGCTATGCTGGGTACCAGGACACACTGGAATCAGCGGCAACGAGGTAGCTAATCTACTAGCGAGAAGGGCCGCCACAACTTCGTTTGTGGGACCAGAACCGTTCTGCGGCATAGGGATGAGCACCTACAAAAAAGAACTCAAAGACAGGGAGGAGACGCTCAGAGCTTCCCTCTGGGAAAATCTCCCTGGTCTGAGACACTCCAAGATATTCCTTGGAAATTACAGTAAGGAAAGAGCAAAGACCCTGCTAGAACTAAGCAGAAACAGACTACGCACCCTTGCAGGTTTTCTGACAGGGCATTGTCATCTGGGGGAACACATGACAAGGATAGGTCTGAAACAGAATAGTGATTGCAGGTTTTGTGGAGCGGAAGGTGAAAGTCCGGAACACCTAATATCCGACTGCACTGCCATCACAGAAACTCGTACCAACTATTTTGGCAAGGACGTCATAGACGAGGGAGAAATACCCTCCTTGAAACCATCACAGCTACTGCAATTTATTAAAGTTCTTGGACTGGATGGGGAGCTGTAAGTGCGGGCAAACCCTAGCAGCTTACAGCTGATGTAAGGGGGCACAATAGATCGATAGGTCGCG
The DNA here is from genome assembly GCA_949128085.1 of Cetonia aurata. Lineage (NCBI taxonomy): Eukaryota > Metazoa > Arthropoda > Insecta > Coleoptera > Scarabaeidae > Cetonia > Cetonia aurata. The sequence continues at coordinate 15,070,563 of OX421889.1, forward strand.
GTGTAATGTTACCCTAATTAGATCTAATCTAATCTAATCTAATCTAAGTCTGTCTGTGAAGTTCACATTCTTTACAATGTACTAAATAATCATTGATGTCATTGTCGATGTTCGGCCACCAAACGTAATATCGTGCTCGCATTGCCACAACTCCTGGATGACCTTGATGTAATATCTTCAGTATACGGTGTCTTACGTTTGTGTGCTTACGTATGATTTGTTGTGTGATATGCATGTCATCAAATTTTTCTGCATGCAGGTCTTCGTATGTTTTATGTATTTGCATTTCTTCTTCAGAACTTTCTTCCTTTTCGTCAGGTAGTCTTGATAGAAAATCAGCTATTGTGTTTTCTTTTCTTCGTCGATAAATAATGTCGTAATCGTATGCTCCAATACATAATGCCCATCGAATTAATCTACTAAGTAGTTTAGGAGCATCGATGTTGTTATGCAGTAAGTGGTACCGTAAACCGGGGCTACTTGGGCATCCCGGGGCTACTTGAGCACCCCTGTATTTTTTTTATTTGTTTTTATTTTTTTTTGTTTTCCAGTTGTTTCTCATTTGTTGCAGGTAAACATTGACTGAAAATGGTGCGGACATACGAGAGGACCCCAGGGTCAAGAAATTATAAAAATTATACCGACGAAAACCTGCAAAATGCAGTAGAGGCCGTTAGGGCCGGTATGTCCCAGAAATTGGCCGCGGAAACCTTTAAGGTCCCCCGGGCAACTCTACAGCGGAAGCTTCTCGGAAGAAATTTGAACCCAATTGATCACCCAAGAGTTCTGTCGGACGAGGAAGAGGCCACCATTACGGACACTCTTGGAATTGTTGCCAATTGGGGATTCCCATTAACTAGATACGATGTAAGGATGCTAATAGGAAAATACATTGAAAAACAAGGAAAAACTGTTAAATTATTTAAAAATAACATCCCAGGAGACGATTTTCTCAATAGTTTTATTGTCAGGAACAATTTATCAATACGACGGGCATCCAATATCAAAAGATCTAGAGCGTCCGTTGATAAGGATGATATTATGACATTTTTTAACAATATTCAAGAGGCACTTGCTGATGTAGACGATTATAACATATATAACTACGATGAAACGAATATAACGGACGATCCCGGATCCAAGAAAGTTGTTGTTCCACGCAGCACAAAGAGGGTCGAAAGAGTACAGAGTCATTCCCGTACTGCTATTAGTATTATGGTTTGTGGTAATGCTAGGGGTGATCTGCTTCCGCCCATGGTCGTATATAAAGCCTCTAATATGTATGAAAATTGGACTGAAGGGGGTCCTCCAGCAACTAAATATGCCAACAGCCCCACCGGCTGGTTTGACATGAATTTGTTTGAAATGTGGTATTTCAAAATCCTGCTGCCACATATCAACTCAACTCGGGCACCAAGTTCAACAACTGTTGTCGTGGGAGACAACTTAGCAAGCCATTTTTCTCCCAAAGTAATCCAATCCTGCAGGGAAAATCATATATATATGACTCCTTTTCCGGCTAACGCTACCCACCTAATGCACCCGCTTGATGTCGCTGTATTCCGGCCGATGAAAGCCAAGTGGAGGCAAATTTTGGACACCTGGAGAAAGGAAAGTCGGTATCCCGGAAACCTTCCAAAAGAACAGTTCCCAATTTTGCTTTCAAAATTATGGAAAACAGTGTCTGCTAATATAGGACAAAACTTAATATCAGGTTTCAAAGCAACCGGTTTATACCCTTCCGATCCTACTCAAGTGCTTAAGAGAATTCCCGGTGGTCTTTCGAGAGACACCGAAGCTATTGGTAGAAGCCTAGATTCCTCTCTCATCGATCTTCTCAGAGAACACCGAGGGATAGGCTCCGATAGTCAAAAGAGAAAGAGAGGTAAAAGAATCCAACCGGGTAAAAATTTAGCCGTAGATACACCAGCTCCCGAACCCGAAGATTCACGAACTCCTAAACCAAGAGATTCCCCAACTTTTGAACCAAGAGATTCACCAACTCCTTTCAATCAAGACTCTGGTGACATCGACAAACATGTGTCGATGTCAGAGGTTGCATCTACTTCAGGCTTAAGTCTATCTGCTCTTAAGAAAGGCAAGAACCCAAAGAAAAAAATCGTGTTGCCAGTCAAAAAACGCACAAGACAAAAGAGATACAAATATAGCTCCAAATGCGGAATTTGTCGCATTAATTGGAAAGATTGGAAGAGTCCGATAGATTGGATAATGTGCACAAAATGTCGACAATGGATATGCGGTTTCTGTAATCACGACAGCAAAGATCCCTACTTTACGTGCGAGCGATGTGAAGATTCGGATAGTGATCAATATGAAGTGTTTGATGACTCTGATGCAGATAAAGACTTCGATCCGGATGATGTTTAGGTTTTTTTACAGTTTAGGCTTAGTTTGCTTTCTTCACTGTTTTAAAGAAATGTTCATTTAGTTTATAGAGTTAATATTGTTTTCCTTCTTTTACCTTATAGAGTTTTTTTTACCATTATAAATGAATATTTCACTGAATTTTGTGTTTTTTTGGCTGTACCAGGTCTAATTTTACTTATTTTATCTAAATCCGGGGTCACATGAGCATAGTACTGATTTAAATGGAATTTATAACGTATTTTATAAATGTGCCCAAGTAGCCCCAAACCGGGGATAACATGGGCACCCAATCAGTAATTTTTTTTCTTAAAAACTATTTATATTTTACTTTGTTTTTTTGTGTCAGACGATGCCCTTTAGTCATGTCGGTATAACTAATTATTTTCAGGATATTCTGCAAACCACTTTTTGACTTATTCGAAAAAATGCCTCGAAAAGGTGCCCAAGTAGCCCCGGTTTACGGTAAAGAAATGTGATGCTGGTTAATCTGCGGCGGTGTTCCAATGAATCAAAACCAAGTGACTGGAGTAAAATAGTATGATCATAGCCCTGACGTGGATATTCTCCATATTGCTTAAAATGTAAGTATTTTAAAAATCTACGACGTACTTTCTTGAGAGACTCAATATGAATTTTATACATAGGTGACCATACTAGTGAAGCGTACTCTAATTTTGATCTCACATAGCAATTGTACAGTTGGGTAATTGTATCAGTAGATGTAAAGCTTCTTGAGTTACGTATGACAAAACCCAACGCCTTTAGGGACGTGGACGTCACGTAAGATATATGTTCTGAAAAGGACAACTTCTAATCGAAAGGAACGCCCAAATCTTTCACAGTTGAGCATCGGTTAATACATGTGCCGTCTCACAAGTAGTCATACACTACTGGTTGAGATTGACGGGTGTAAGTAAGTATATTACATTTCTGTATATTCATCTCCAGTTTATTGTCATGACACCAGGCATAAGGTGGAAAACGAAGCGGATGGAGATTTTCGCCAACTTGCCTCGGAAACCGACAAGAAGAAATAATCGAAACAAACGTAATAACAACATCGAAACTTCCTTATATTATATCTGAAACTAATTCAAAATTTGTGATAGATACCGGCTCTACAAAATTACTAATTTCTACATATTTGACACATGCATTTATAATTTGACATATTATCCACCTCTTATTAGAGAAGATATTTTATAATTGAAACAGCTCATAATGTCAGTCAACATAATTCTAGTATTTTAAAAACAGTTTCGCAAATTTTTAAAGATAATATTCTTCATAAATTTCATTTTATTTTAATCCAAATTATGACGGATTAATAGGCTCAGATTTATTGAAAAAAATTGAATGCAAAAATTGATTTAGAAAATAATCACTTAGTTACTGCAAATACGCAAATTAATATTCATATAGATGGTGAAATACAAAATAGGAAAACATGGCCACAAAAAACAAGGGAAAAATTTACCAAACCGGCTAGAACGGAGAAAATTATAAAAATACTTATTAATGTCATGTCAGGAGATAAATATCTTCCGTGTAAAAAACTTAATTCAAATTTGGAAATACCCGCATGCATAGTCAATATAGAAAACGCCGAATGCTACAAAACAATTGTAAATTCAACCGATACCGAACAATCCTTTCAACTTGAAGAAGAACGCATTGAAGTAACGATTTCGATTATGTAAACGACACTGAAAATCACCTCGAAGATGAGTAATAACCTAATAATCCTAACAATGATAAAAATCTCTTTTTGCGTATTCGGTATAGGGAATCTTTTAATAACTTCTATCTTTTTCTGATTTGGTTTTATACCTTCTGGAGTTATAATATGACCTAAATATTCTCTTTCTTTCGCAGAAATTCACATTTATCTAACTGCAATTGTAAATTTGCATTTCGTAACCTATCAAAAACTAGCATTAAATGTTTCATGTGTTCCTCTAAAGAAGGTGAGAATATAATTATGTCATCTAAATATACTAAACAAAATGAATTTAATAAACCTTTTAATATATCGTCCATTACTCTCTGAAATGTTGCCGGACTATTTTTGAAGCCAAATGGCATTCTAAGAAATTCATAGTGTCCGTGTTCGGTATTAAAAGCAGTTTTCGCGATGGAATCCGAGTGCATTTGTATTTGATGGTAACCGGATGCTAAGTCGAGGGTTGTGAAATATTGACATCTACCAAGTTTATCTAAAATATCTTCGATATTAGGAATTGGGTATCGGTCATCTACTGTTTTATCATTAATAGCGCGATAGTCGATGACTAATCTGGTTTTCCTTATTCCGCTAGCATCTAATTTTTTACTTACTAAATTTACTGGTGATCCCCAGGGGCTTTGACTTGGACTGATTATATTTTCATCTAAAAGCTTATCTATGTGATTTTTAATTTCCTCTTTGATTGCGTGTGGAAATCGTCTAGCGCGTTGAAAGATTGGGGTATCATTTTTTAATTTAATTTCATGTCTAATATTACTGTTACAACTTAATTTATCTTCCGGCTTTTTGAAAATATCAACGTAACTTTTGCATAGACGCAAAATACGAGATTTTTCTTCCTCATTTAAATGCTCTATTCTTAACATATTACTTAAACGTTGCAAAGTCTCCGATTCATCAATTTGATAATGGAAAATATGAAAATTATCGAGAGGGACTGTTTTTAAAGGTTTTAATTTAATTTCTGTTTCTGTTTCTGACCAATTTTGAATCTCAACTAATGCTTCACCGTTTTTTACGTATGTTATACAATTAGGAACATGAGTATTATTCTGAATAACATTTTCAATTAATACTTCTCCTTCAATATAATTTACTGATACCTTTTTTAATATTTTTGATTTAGCAGGAATTGTGATAGTATCGTATTTCTTAAATTTCAGTGGAATTTCATAATTATCTCGATAGAGAGTGCCTTTATTTAAATTTATATTAAATTGCATAGATCTTAAATCTTCTAAGCCTAATATACCATCGTAAAATTTATGAAATTTAAACATTAACATTTTTATAAAACCGTTAGCTCTCAGTTCGTTTAAAACAAGGAATCATTGCGCATTTATTTATTAAGACAGTACCGTTAGCAGTTCTTATTTCTAATGTTTCATTGACAATATTATTAGGATAAAAATTTTGAACAATATCGGGATCTATCATTGATATGGTACTTCCTGTATCTATAAGTAGTTTTAATGGTGGGTTTTGAATTTGAATATAAGGTAGTTCATTGATCGCTAATCTGTTGAGTTCTCCTGTGAGGCAGGCAAACGAAAATCCTCCTCTTGTTCCCTTATTTGTTCTTCAGGGTTGTCGTTAGAAAATTCATGTTGTGGTGGTTCTATAAGCATATACCAGAGTGCATTTTCTTCGTTAAATATCGGTTGAGTTGATGGATAATTTTCTTCTACATCCGTGTTGTTTATTTCATTGTAATTGACCGGTTTGGATACTGCTGTTGAAATTCCGGACATCGGCGTCGGTTTTTGATAAGGATAGTTCGCTTTATTTTGTCCTGGTGCCCATACGTTACGTTGTGAACCAAATACTTGCTTGTTTGTAATTTGTTTCGATGTTGGATTATAGACTGGTCTAGGAAAATTTTGTATAGGTCCTCTTGGAAAAGAATTTTGGAATGGTGTAGATTGATGTTGCTGTAGAGGATTTTGGTAATGTTGTGCTGGGTAATAATTCTGTTGTGGGTAGTGTGGGATTGGTTTATATGTTTGGAATTGTTTCTTATAATCTGGTGGGTGATTAGTAGTTTTGGTCGCTTTTAAGGCGTTTGATCTTGTCTCGAAATTCTCCGCGTCTTGTACATAACCTATGGCTTCTTCTAATGATGTTGGTTTCAGGGGCTTGACATGAACTTGTATATCTTCCGGTAAATTTAATAAATATATCTCTAACGCAGTTTGTGCGTAAATAACCGCTCGCTCTGGTTTATGATCTACATTGGGCGTGTGCGCTAATTTAGTATTCAATTTTGATAATAAATCTTGTAATCTGTGGCCAAATGATACTGTGTTTTCTTTCGACTGAATTTTGGTGTTGGTGAATTCTTGTACTAACTGTCCAAAATCTCTTTTGTCCGCAAAATAACTATAAATAGCATCTTTTACACGTTCCCACGTATTTAATTCGTTTCTTGATAAAATTAAGGTTTTCGCTCTATCTCTCAATCTGCCTAAAATTGTTTGGAAAATGACGTTCTTTACTTCAGCCCGTGTAGCATACTTTGTACATATCTGATCGCATGAATTAATAAACAAATTTATCCCGCTTGGTTCTCCGCCAAAAGTTGGTATTGAATCTAATTCTATCTTAAATAGTTGGTAATTCAGTTCCATTTCTTTCGTTACGTTCTCTAAATCTAATGTTTGAAATTTTTCGACTAAATCGTCCGTTTTGCTTTCTCAGGGTTTACCAATTAAAAGGTAATGACAGGATTGTCACTTGCAAGGAAAAATGGGGATATCGACAATGGACATTTTTCAATTAATGAAATGACTTGAATAGTCACGGGTTGAGCCGTATGAGTAACAGAAATAGCACCTACCTTTCGTCTGAGAAGGCAAGTTGGCTTCTTGTTTCGGACGTTGGAATACTAGATTCAGCGAACACAGCGATCCACTTTGCTCAATAAAGTGCCGTGACCTGTCTGTGTTTTCTCTAATATTCGGTCCTCTTGCGTCTTCTTCAAACACTTCGGGTTGTTCTCAAAGCGTTGAAACACACCAAATTTTTCACAAAACTTGTAGAACAATCCTACTGACTGCGCCAAATAAATGATTCTTTTGTGTGTTAGAATTTTTAAAAACAAATGTTTTATTTAACGCAAATACAAGATGTACTGTGTGTACAGTATAACTGTTACAATATGACTAAATCTACTATTATAAAAATGTAACGTTGTCTCCTTCAGCTTATCTGTCGTACGTGATGATTATTCCTCTTCTCACGGTCATCGCTATGTGCGGCATATTACTTGCATTACAGGGGTGTAGCAACTATACAGTAAAAGGTAGACAGCTTTTATATAAATTGTGGAAGGTACAGGTACTCTACTATTTAACGAAGGCATAAAAAATAAACAAAATCATACAGGGTATCTCACAACCTAGGGTTGATTCAGCATAACTTCTTAGTACTAAAAGTACTTTTCTTCAAATGGAACAGCCTGTATATTTTTACACTATGCAATGTAGAATTTAATTGTCTATCGAAAAGCTATAAGTATTCTTATATCTCTATGGCTTCTTTTAGAATTAGTGATTTTCAGAAAATGTAGTTTTGAGTTAGTATTTTATTAGAAAATTGGCACGCAGTGGGCTGTGGGGACTACGGAGCGTTACTAAACAATATCAGTCTACACTGAAGTGATCTGTCAAATCAAAAGATCAACAGTTTTTACAAAAAATTATTTGGACGTATGAATCCAAATTCACCTGAGAGGGTATTGTTAAACTGGCACTACTGAACACCGCAAAATCCTCATTTCGTCCGTGAAGATAGCTACCAGACTGCATTTAGTTTTAATGTAGTTTGTTTAATAATCTAAGGAAGAATACATTTTCAAATTTATGATGGCATCTTAAACAGTGAGTGATATAAGGTAAGTGAAGACAATAACGCCATGCTAAGCTTTATGAATTTTTTTTTCTGAAAATTAAACTCTTGGAAAGAAAACAATTACGGCCGTCTCTTAAGTAGCCATCTGCAAATGCACAGAAAAAATAGCGTTGACAGTTATTGCATTTGAAGTTGTTGGGGCGTTGTTTCTTAAAAGATGCAAATTTGCGTTATTGACAACACATTATCAGCAATAACGCCAATCACAAATTAAACTTAGTACAATTTTTATATTCTAATACTTCACCTGAAAAGCGTACTAGAATATGACAAATGTTAAATGTTCCTATATGTTGAAAGTTACCTTTGTAGGACCTACTCTTTTTTTAAAACTAGAACCGCTGTCGTATTACTTCAGGGGGCCTTTGTAAGATCTAGTTAGCGTGTGGAGCACTATGGTAGTGAAAAAATATGGTAACATAAATAATAAGAGAAAAGAAATATTTTATTGAAACATTATGACAATAGAATGTTACATTAATTATTTATCATTTTCCAAAATATGGACAAATAAATAATTTAATTTTGTCTTTCTTTGCGACACCCACACAGTCTTCATGCAAATAAAGTTTGCAAATGTCACTAAGAATCATGGTGCTACCCTATCTTCTCCACAAGCTTTACAATATCAGCTTCCTTGTACGTTAGAAGTGGTTTTGTTGGAAGTGGTTACTTTGGATTGCCTACCACCCTTAGTCGAAGGTCTAATATTGAAAAGATCCTTCTGCACAACATGTGCCCTACTATTTAAAGCCTTTCTGGATTTTCGGGTATATGTAGCTGCCATGTCTGGTGTGGAAAGCATTTCCGTACAAGACATATTACGACCATCTAATGTATCATCCTCGTCTGTTTCATCGTTAGATATTGCTGATATTTCAAAATCATCATCTTCAGAGTTGCTGCTGTCACTTTGTGGGGGAATTGGTTTTCGGGAAACCATTTTTTTTTACAACATTTGTATAGGTACCGGGTCGTGGTGTAACTTGTCGATTATCTGGATCAGGTGAATGTGGTGGTGGTGGTTCTTGGTTGGTGACAGTACTGGGAGCAAGTGCTTCCACAGGTAGTACATCTGAATTAAAAAGGTAGATGTCTGATGCTGCAAACCCAGATTTTATATTTCCTGGAGTCATACACTTATCCCAAACTACAGAGAAGATGCTTCCAAAACGTTGTTTCGTTATTCAGCGTTCTCGATCAACCGTGCAACCCAGTATTTGAGGACTTCATCATCCCAGAAATGTTCAAATGAACGAAAAATTGACCGATCCATTGGTTGCAACTCGTGCGTAGTATTATTAGGCAAACAATAAAGAACAATATCATGCTGCTCAGTAGTCTCAACAATGCTGTAGTCAAGGTGAGATGCTGCTCCATCAAATATCAAAAGACAGGCACAAGCTGTTTTGAATTTGGCGAAGTGATGTAGCCTTTGGGGTCATCGAAGCACCACTACCTGGAGGCAAAGTATCTCCCCACTCTGGCTTCATTCTTTTTCCTTTAAAGAGAATTAAGGGAGGCACCGCTGTACCAATAGCATTCCCACAAGAAACTATCGTCACATTTTCACCATGTTCTTGTGCCACCAAGTGTACACGCTTTGCTCCTTTTTTTTTGCTAAAACTGACTGTTGGTGGTGGAGAGTTAGTCTACAGCCTTTTTCGTCCATATTATAGATTCGTTCCGGTTTATCCATAATGTCCATAGTAGTCAGTATTTCTCTCAGTTTTTGGAATTGATCGTTGACGATGAATCTGTTCAATTTTTGCGTTCTGGCCGGATTCATACTCTGGGCCTTTCTATTACGAATAACTGTATTTCACCCGATCAGTGTAATTTTAAATTACAAACTTTTTCTTTTCACACCCCGCGGCTTGATCGTGCCGCATTCTCAGAGATGAAAATTATTATTTATCTCTCGTATGGCCCTTGTCATGTTTTCTGCTCTCCATTTGCCTCTGATACCGCGATTTCGCTCTTTAGGCATTTTTTTTTTTTCTATTCCTCTAATTTCAGGAAAGGTACTTAATATTACTTCAAAAAGTTCATAAGGTAAGTTCATCAAGGTAATAATTAAAAATACCACTCAAAAGGTATGTGTAGAGCAATAACGCCAAGTGTTCAGCAATAACGCCAATGGCGTTATTGCTATTCCACCTACTTGGCGTTATTGCGCCGAAAGACACGAGATTTACTTTTTTCAACTTTTTCAGGTATAAGCTGAACGACAAAATCTAATTACACCATAGTGTTCTCTAGAAAAAGTAGAATGGGATAAGACATTTCAAAAAACAAATCACTTACCGATAACTTGTCGTTACGATTGAATTTAACACCGGTATTTTATAATGTAATCTCGCTTACCTCACTATGACAGGATTTGACAGATAAATATGGTTTCAAAAAGTAGGTATCTTAAAATTGGTGATTGTCGTAGAGTTCTCGAGATGTCTCTCACTAATCCCTATTGCCATCTATCGCTAAATTGTGGAACTTTAAAAAATATTACTAGCTGGCGTTATTGCCAACTTGGCATTATTACCTTCACTAATACTTTTTTTCATAAAAATCAAAATAACTGCAAAACGGTAACCGATAGTTAAGAAGATGTTTAATAAAATTGGCTTTGAAATATGCTATATAATCTAAAAATGCAACTAAAAATATAGGTATAATATCAAAGTTGGCCATGACTTTCGATGTAATTGGAAGTGCGAAATTAATTATGCCACTTTTTCTAGCTAGATCATACCCCACTATGCTTAACGCCGAAGTTTCAAAATCGAGATATCATTGCAAATTAAAGAACTTTTAATGAACAGGTTCCGTGAATCAACCTGTATATTAACGAATTTTATAATGGGCGTGTTTTTTAATTACTCAAACAACGATTCGAGCACTCTAACTCCAGAAAAATCGTTTTTAAATAGTTCGAGCACAAGCTCAGAGTTGTTTTTTAAGTGTTCAACTGTACTCGAGCATCCGCTCGAGCTCGCGTTTCATGCACCTAGTCGAGAAGGTAGTGCAGCGAACTTGAGCAAATAACATAACCTTAAAATACGAAAAGGGTTGTATGTTTGGCCACAGTTTGGCTGATATATTTAGTTTGATATGGCTGCATACGCAAACAAAGTAAAACTAATCTTGTAAAAAAAGTAAATGTATTGTTAAATTGTGATTATATATACTTCTAGAATGCATCCGAAGTGGAATGTACATTATATACATGCCTTTACTGTAGAATATCAACAGGTGACTGGGGAGTGTTAATAAGCCATGCCTGTTTTGCAAATGGGGAGGCTCTTGTAATTGATTCGAACAATTGTGTATATCTGCAACAAGGTAAGAAAAAATACAAATGTTTCTATAGAACAAAACTATAATTGTTAATTTGCAGATGAAGAAACTCGAGTAGAAGAAGCTCAAGTAGAACAAGCTCAAGTAGAAGCAAATGTGATGGATGATAAGGATGATACATCTTCAGAATGGAAAAAAGAAGCAGTATTATTACTACTTAGTAAATATGAAGCAAATAAATCCAAATTAGAAAAGAAAAATTCCATAAAAAAACACATATGGAAGCAGTATGTTCACTCATAATTTGCTATTTCTTGTAGGTATATGTACATATTTATTTTAGAATAGCAGAGGAGATGTGTGAGCATAAATACACATTTACATGGGACCAATTACAAAACAAATGGAAGGGGCTAGTCCGTACTTACAAAAGTATTCGTGATCATAATAATGAAAGTGGTCGAAATAGACAGTCCTGGATGTTCTATGCAGAAATTGACAGACTGCTATCAAAGAGTCCAGCTGTGGATCCACCAATTGCAGTGCATAATGGAAAAAGGATCATCTCAGGAACTTTATTACGACCCGATTCAGCATCACCAACAATATCTGAAGGATCTAGCATAACAAGTGACCGTTCAGAGGTTATAGACACTCCACATTCTGCTAAACGGTGTAAGAAAGATATCGACACAAATGAAATTTTATTAAGGGCAATTGAGGAAAGTACGCGCCAGCATGAAGAAGACCTTGAAGAGAAAAGAAAGTTTAATAGACTACTAGAGAATCTTGTTGATACTTTAAGCAAAAACAAATAATTGTTCAATGTTGTTTCAAGTTTCCCCAGCAACCTACATATAAGTCAATGTTTACTTTGCATTTTGTATTATGCATTATAGGTATATTGTGTTACATACATATAATAAAAAACAAAATGTTACAAATAGTTGTTTATTAAAAGAAAGTATACATAATAAAGAATGTTAATGGTACAACATGTCTGCAATATAGTTTCTTTTTTGTATAGCCTCCTTATCCTGTGTATGTGAAGAATATGTTAAAAATTGTTGACTAATATTATGTGAAACATCTTCAACTTCTACATTGAATTTATCATTGTGTTTAATGCAAAAATTATGTAAGACACAGGCTGCTATTATTGTACTGGGATATTTATCAGTACAGTGCAAATCTAAATACATTAATCGCCTCCAACGTCCATTTAATAAACCAAATGCTCCCTCAATTGTGACTCTAGTGGCAGCATGAATAATATTGTAGTTTACTTGCTTTCTTGTTAGTTGGCCATTATCTTTGTAAGGAGTCAATAAATGTAATCCGACTGGATATGCGGAATCTCCAAGTATGTGTGAATTATTTGGAAAATAAGCATCATTTTTACAGTGTTGTAACATCCCTGATTTTTGGAATACCCGTGCGTCATGGACTGATCCCAGAAATCCCACAAAACAATCTGTAAATATGTAGTTATGATCACACACAGCTTGTAACAACATCGAAGTTCTTCCTTTCCTATTTAAATACGATGCAGCATTTTCTTTAGGTGCTTTAATGTCAATATGGCACCCATCGATTGCTCCTATTACACCAGGGAAGGAATGTTTTGCCTGTAAACAAACATTATTAACCACCAATCTATATTTTTTACTATGCTTTACATAAAATCCATCGATGACTTGCAGCGCATTCAATCCTTCTGGCCATTTAATTATGGTAGTGCCTAGTTCATTTAAAACTTCACATATTCTGCTCAGACAGTGAAAAACAGTACTTTTTGAAATATTAAAGCGATCTGCAATTGATCTGCAACAATGAAAATATCATATTAATGTTAATTTATTGTTTGTATACTTACCTATAACTTTTTTGATTTGCAAGAACCCATATCGTAACTAAGCATTGTAGCTTTGAGCTTTCTTGTGGTCGTCCACGCTGTTGACCTTGCTTCGAATTAAATTTATTACTTACATCGTTAATTAACAAATCCGCTGTCGTACGAGACATCCTAAAGTGAGATTTAAAATCATCTAACAAATATCTGTCTGTTAAATCAATGTAATCACGTATACGTTCGTGATGACGGTATGGCCTTTTTTTTCTCCTAACAGCAACCTGCATTACATTATCAAGAAGGAGTTTTTTTCTTTTTTTTTCATTATAAAATAAATTATAGCCTTGTGTCAAAACAGGAAGTAAATTTTGCATGTTGTTAGAATTTTTAGTTTTGAGGTTATGTTCATCTACTAGCGTACTAGTTTCAAGTGTTTTTTTTTTAATATACCTCGAGTCTATCGCTCATGACTGTTCGAGCAAATTTTGTTCGAGCAGCGCGTGTAATTAAAAAACACACCCAATGTATAAAATTCGTTAATATACAAATATAAGGTGAAGTGGGGTAAGTGGGGACTATGAATTTATAAAGTTAACTTTGAAGCCACATAACTTTATGATAAATTTAGATATGGATGCCAGTTTTGAACAGGAAATAATACATTATATTTGCAATACACCCCTTAATTAATGCTGGTTAAATCAAACAAGTATTCTAGAAAAATAGAAAAAAACCTAAATTTATTCGTAGTATCCACTTGCCCCACCGATTGGGGCAAGTGGGTTAGAGGTCTCTACTTTTCATATGAATAGTTATATTTTCAAACGGGGCATGTGGATTAATCTACACAGTTTTACATAAAATATAGTTTTCTCATATTTTAAATATTCCAAAAAACACACCAGCTGCAAATTTGTTCAGGGAATGCTTTCTTTTTTTCGGATAAAGTAAAAATATTAAAAATGCATTTTATTGTAAAAGATACAAAATACATTTTAAACGACAGAGTAGTATTAGTATTTAAGAAAAATAACTTCTAATTCAAAATTTGTAACTATACAAAAAGGTAATATCAGCAATAAAAATTAATGAATGTTGAAAGAACTAAATGCCACAGAAAAGGTGAGTTCTCCTCTTCTCCCAAGGTTTGGCTCAGGCAGCAATCTGAGTATGGTATGTTCTGCGACGAGACATTCATCTTCAACCTCTGGCCAGTGAAAGGTTAGTTTTAAGCTATCCTCTTTCTTTCTAGTGAATTTTACCCTAAATTCGTTTGGGTCGTCCATAACTTCTACTATCTGACCAACAAAGTGTTTTTTAGTTCTCTTTGTAGAAAATTCAACCAAAACCCAATTTCCTACTGTGATGTTCTGGTCGATTTTCATGAGATGCTCCTCAACCTCCCTTTCCATTACTTCAAGTTTATATCTCTTGCGCAAATCGTCTAATGTCTCTTCATCACTATCACTTTCTGAACATAAAATGTCATCACATTCTTCAGAAGATTTTCGGCCTTTTGGTTTTTCTTTCAGTATTTTTCCTTTTACTGGTCGTTTCGCTGTCTTTGTAGTTAATCTATCTAGGACATCTTTTGAGGTAATAACTTCGGCCCCCGGAGCCACTCTTGTTTTCTTCTTCATCCCTTCTCGATTTTTTTGTTTTACAGATTGTAGAAATAAATCCTCGAACGATACAGAATGAAATTCTCCTTTATCTTGTACCCTGTCATCGTTATTTGGTGTGCCGATTGTAATATTAGAAGGACCCGCTGCAACGTCATTCTCAGTAATTTTATTTTCTGCCGTGTGAGCTTCTCTTTTATCACTCCCAACCTGGTGCTTTCCAGCAGCTTCCCATCGACGTAAGGCTTCAGGATCATATTTTTCGCGGGATATTATACTACGATTAAATGGATAAATGCCACCCTTTTTAAATCCATGTATAATATTGGCCTCGTTTGCCTCTTTCCATATTTCACCAATAAACTGTGCAAAAACCTTCTTTGATAATTTCTGACCCACATGATTTCGTTGCCAGGCCACTAATTTGGCGTCCCACGCATCCTTTAGCGGTTTGAAAACCGCTAGATCTAGAGGCTGCAATAAGTGGCTCGAGTGCGGTGGTAGTTTTAAAATAATTATTGCGTTGTCCATGGCCAACCGTACGGTTCTCTCGTCTATATGGGTTGAATGCCCATCGAATATTAGAAGCACGGGTCGTTCTTTTGGCACATTAGGAATGAATGTTTTTTCCATATACCGAAGGAAAACATCAGCCTCCATCCATCCATTTTTAGTGGCGGCATAAGCTGTCTTTGGAAATGCTTTATCTGCTGGTGCTAGCCACTCGTCCCATAAGTACTTTGCTTTAAATATTACCATTGGTGGTAACTTATGCCCTGCTGCACTGGCGGCCATTAGTACGGTGATGTTTTCCTTCCCTGGTCCGCTGGTTGTTCTAGAAGCTGGTACGTTTTTCTTGCCAACAATTTTCGATTTTGAGGGATCTAAACAAAAACTGGTTTCATCCAGGTTAAATATCAGCTCTGGTTTGTTCCCAAAGTTATTTTCTGTAATGATAAGATCCAACATGTTAAAATAATCATTTATCGTAAATGGATCAACTGCTTTTTTGCGGGCATATTCTACACCTTGAGGCTTTTTTAATGACAGTCCATGTCTTTTCTTAAAGTTAAGAAACCAGTCTTCTCCAGGTCGCCCATCTTTAAATACCGTTGGTAAATGGTTTCTTTTTATATATTGTTGGACCATATTCAGCACTTCATTCCTGGTGAGCCCAAATCCCCATTTTTCCATGCATTTTAAACATTCTGCCAGTTTCGCTTCATCAACTAATGGAATAGCGGTACTTCTTCCTTGACTTTGACTTTTTTGGCCCCTATATCCCTTCTTATGATTATTTATTGTGCTGGTAGGTATATTGAAGCGTTGAGATGCTACATATGCCGTTAATCTTCCAGCAGTAATTTCACGAAGGGCAGTTTTTAGATCTTCCTGGGTATACTTAGAAGCCCTATCAGTTTTACGTACATAGTTACGTACCATTTTAACACTAACTTTCGTTCACTAAAATTACACCAATTTTATAAGTTCTTCTCTCTTAGCACTGCTTCTCACACTTTTTCTAAAACACTTAGATTAATGTTTTCTAGTTTTTAACACTTTTCTCACGTCTATTTCTTTTCCTTCTTTAAACACTATTCTGCCAGTTCTTTCTAAACACTGCAATTTTTATCTGAAACAATAGATAACATTAAGCAACGGGGCAAGTGGGAGCTAGTTCCCACTTGCCCCTCACTTACAAGGTCCCACTTGCCCCGCAAACAAAAATTGCGGGGCAAGTGGGCATTACGAGACTAATTTTCACAAGCTGCTTCATAAAAATATAAAAAAAATACAAGTAGTAACATTAGTGTCTATAGGATCGACAATCCTCACATTTTGATCTTTGATGGTATATTAACATAAATACAATTTTTTCAACATTTTCGAGCGAACTTGATAATTTCGATAAAGTATTGACCCTTTTTAAACGTGTAATCTCATGTCTTCTAAATAACACAATAACTGTAAATAATATGTCACTGATGATTGAAGGGGCAAATAACATTTTCTTAGGGGCTAAAGTTTATAAATAACAATGTTCCCGCTTTTGTTAAGATAAATACCCTCTTGCCCCGGATCCCCACTTACCCCACTCCACCTTACTCGTTTGTGTAGTATTTGAAATGCCGGGCTCAGATCGTGTAACTAGATCGACGTTAGAAGAAGATGCGATGATACATGGAGTGTATATGTAAGAATATAGATGGCGTTAGCCATCGGTGTCAAATCTGTCAAATCGGTGTCAATCGCGTTACATAAACGTCATTGTGACACTTCTGTTTTAAAATACTATTATAGTAATTCTAAGTTTTGTATTGTTTGAAATAAAAAACATTTACAAACACAGTATATGGCGGCGAGGATATATACTGATACATACGATACCAGTACACAATATTGTAAAGAGTAAGTAGCGAAATAAATTGTAAATTGCGAAAAATGGCAAAACAAAAAAAAAATGGCGGACAACGAGGAATGCAAACTGTTAAGTAGTACAATAGGAGTGATAGCACAGTTTAACGAAAAAATATTGTACCGCAAATCGTATTACACAGGGACAAGATTCAAATTGCTATGTTGATCAGTTTGGTATCGACAGAAGTGTATAAAACGTTAAGAGATTGGTGTTTCCCAGACAATCCAAAAAACAAAACGTTGGAAAAAATAAAAAGGATACTAAAACAACAGTATAGTCCCGAAATAAATACATACAGAGAAAGGATTCAATTTTATCGAGCTACACAGGCATCATCTGAATCAGTAAT
Source organism: Cetonia aurata (assembly GCA_949128085.1). NCBI lineage: Eukaryota > Metazoa > Arthropoda > Insecta > Coleoptera > Scarabaeidae > Cetonia > Cetonia aurata. The sequence goes on from OX421889.1 coordinate 15,088,149, forward strand.
GGAATGGTTTACGAGGGTAAAGAGATTAGCTATCAACTGTAATTTAAGAACCTAGACCAGGTATTAAAACGCAAATTTATAAGTGGAATGAAGCCTGGCCCTGTATTAGATAGGCTAGTGGAAGAAAAAAATTGACAAAAAACCCCGAGAGATCGTGCAGATCGCTATAACAAAAGAAGGTGCAGTGCCTAGTGCAACAAGTGGTAAGATACATGGTGTATTTAGAAGCGAGGATACACGACATGCCAATCAACGACCATAGCCAAGGTGTGGAGAAAAGATTAAAACACCAAAGAAGAATGTCAAGGAAATCAACAAGCATCGGCAGGACAGAGGAGGTTGCCAAGAAAGTTGCTTTCGTTGTGGTAAGACACATAAGGGAGAGTGTCGTTATAAACGAATAGAGTTTCCGCAATGGCGGACGATGATGGTGACATTGATAGTGCTTCCAAAACAAAATCAAATAAGTGTGATTTCTGCGAAAACTCAATTCGCACTGGTCAAAAATGTTGTGCGTGTAACAATAACGTAATCCATTCAAAGTGCATTGACGCTCTGGTTAGAAGTGGTAAAGTGTTTGATCGTAAACAATAGAAGTGTAGATCTTGTTTGCCTGTCGAGCTGTCCGATTCCGATGAAAGTACGGTGACACATGAAAAGACGCAAATTATGAACCTTAAACACGAAATTACACTTTTAAACAAACTTATAAAAGAATTGGAAAACGTTAATAATCTTCAGACGCAACGAATTGAATATCTTGAAAGTATAAACAAACAGAATGAAGGGCCCGCTCCCGCTCAAGAGATGTCGCTCAAATACAGCACAGTTCTGAAGAAAACTGTCTCAAAGAAAAACAATGTTCTTATTGTGAAGCCAGCAAACAAAAGTCAATCCTCTCATGTAACATGCAGCGAAATAAAAAGTAAAATAAACCCGTGATGGGTGGAGACTGTGGCTTGAAAACTATAACAAAAATCCCAAAAGAAAGGTGAAAAAATCCCTTACCACAAAATAAAACTGTAAATAACTTTCGAGAATTGGATAGTTACGAAAGTATTTATATACTTAAGAACAAAGGTAAACTAATGAATGCCGACAAAGGACCTATACCCGAGTCCGGCTTATACGAATTATTGTAATTTATTTGCTAGTTCATTACATCCCACTAGATTTAGATAGTATATAAGCCTTGTTGTTTGTAAAAGATGTCAGTGTTATTCCACTAGTGATTTGGTGAAGAGCATATCTTCCAAGGTTTACCTTAGCCGAAAACACTATGTTTAACACTGCTTTTCACTTGTTTCTACTGAAGATGGCAACTTAGTTGCCGAAATACGTATTTAGATTTGTTATCTAATTTTGTGGTAAGGGATTTTTTCACCTTTCTTTTGGGATTTTTGTTATAAAATAAACCCATCAAATTTATCTGTTACAATAAATAAAGTGGTGCAAAAGAATAATAGTAGCGTTGTTATAAAATGCGACAAAGAAGAAAATATTAAATGTCTAGAGTCTAATTTAAAGTCACAGTTTGGGCCTAACTACAGCGTTATTGTGCCGATAAAACTTAATCCTAAGATTGTTATCTACAACGTTAATCAAGATGATTTGGCAGACAGAGAAATATTACCGGATAATATTTTAAAACAAAACAGTGTAACTAAAACGGAATCCACAATTTTTAAAATAATCCGATTAATAAATATGTTGTTATGGAGTGTGATCCCTTTACTTTCAAAGAAGTAATTGAGAGGAAATCACTTTACATCGGTTGGAATAGATGTGCAGTCACCGAATCATTTCATATAGTACGATGCTGCCTACAACTGTTGCCAATATGGTCATTTGGCCAAGGACTGTCGTTCACCAGCAGCTTGTCCACGTTGTACTGGCGATCACACATTCAAAGAATGTACATCTAAGGACCATAAATGTATAAACTGTGCACGTGCTAACGCTAGGTTTAAGTCAGAATATCCAACCGATCATTGTGTGTTTGACAAAGACTGTACTGTGTATAAAAATGCGCGTAAACATATAGAAAATATAACCAAATACGACACGACTAAAAAATAGCAACTACCGACTAAGTCACTTAACAATTCGACGAGTAATGATTTGCTTCCTCTTTTGTTTTTACTAAATATACGTAGCCTGAATAATAAGATTAATGATTTAGATATATTGTTGTCAGTCCATCAAAGTTATTTTGTATGTTTAACTGAAACATGGTTACGGCACAACGAAATAAATAGTCTTAACTTAGATAGTTACTGCTTACTCGATAAGTTTTGTAGATTAACTAGTAGGGGAGGAGGTAGCTGTATTTTCGCACGTAGTAACTTAGAAGTTACCAAACTCGACTTATCTCGTTTTGCGGAGGAAAATAATTTTGAGGTTTGTGAGGCGCAAGGTATTTTTAATGGTAAAACTGTTACAATTTTGAATATTTATAGACCGCCTCAATCGAATTTCAAGCGGTTTCTTGACTGCATTGAACAATTATTGTCTGCGTTTGGCACCTACAAAGTTAACCCTTATCTATACATCTGCGGTGTGATCTTAACCCATTTATGCCCATTGTTCCAATATTGGAACAAGAAATTAAATGGTGTTTTATATCGAATTATAGGTTGTAATGCGCATGACACAATTACCAATGTCAAAACACACCCCCCAAGAAAGCCATATTTGTATGTAGTGCGTCAGTTAAATACATTTGCATAACATAGTGGTTTTTTAAAGTTTCAAGTACAACTCAAGAAAAATGTACCGTGGAAAGTAAGTATTTATTTTGTATATTTTGTTTAGAAATTCCCTTAAAACGTTATAAATATATTATATTGATGTTAATTTATTCTTAGAAATGTTTTATACTAAAATTATTTTTTTCGTATTTACAATACAAGAGAAAATATTTGAATGTTCCGATATCGGAACATTGGACAGAAGTGGTATCGTAAACAAATTCTCATTTACAGATATTTAACAACCGCAGAGCTGATTCAAATAATAGAAGAAGATGAAAATTTTTGGGAGACAGATGTTTATATAACACCTCCAGATGATGGCGAAGATAGTGCTGAAGATAGTGGGGACGAAGATCACTGTTCCGACATCAATAAACTTAATGGAAAACAATTGCGTGCTGAGGCAATCGCAACGGTAAAAGATGCGACAGGCACCTTTACTATCGGCGCGGATGACACGGACAGTGATAGTGATGAAGAAATGAATGTGCCCTTAAATAAATTGAAAAAAGACGCTAACACCCCGTTAATTAGAAATTGGGCTAAACGTACTGATCTTGAGCCTGCTTTCCAACAATTTATCTCACCTAAAACATTGCCGGATATTCCCTTGGATCCGGTTAAATGTTTCGAATTATTTTTTGATGAAGACACATAGATTTTTAACCAATATGACTATTCAATACGCAATTTCGCAAAAGAAAGATCACAACTTTACCATGACTAGTGATGAGATGCGTTGTTTTGTTGCCATACTTTTATTGTCTGGGTATGTGACTGTTCCTAGATGGAGGATGTGGTGGGAAATAGGTACAGAAGCTTGCAATTTAACAGTGGTAAATGCAATGCGATGCAACCGCTTTGAGACCATAAAGAAATATCTACACTGTGCTGACAATAGCAATTTGGTCGAGAATGATAAATTTGGCAAACTGAGACCTCTGCTTGATAAAATTAACAAAAATTTTTTGAAATACGCTGAATGTCAAGAACAGTTGTGTATAGACGAAAGCATGGTACCTTATTTTGGACGCCATGGAGCTAAACAGTTTCTAAAGGGAAAACCAATAAGGTATGGCTATAAAATGTGGTGTCTCTGTGAGAGATTAGGCTATCTCATCAAAGTTGAACCTTATCAAGGTGCATCCCAAAAGAAGGATATATCAGGACTAGGTGTAGGGGGGTCAGTCGTGATAAATTTGTTAAGAGATCTACCGCCAAGTCCATATAAAATTTATGGCGATCGCTTCTTTTCATCTCTAAAACTCGCTTACAGGTTGAAAGAAATGGGAATTGGCTACACAGGGACTATAAAAATTAATCGTACGGAGAAATGTCCGATTACTGGAAATAAATCTATGGAAAAAGAAAAACGTGGATTTTACGATTACTGTACTGATACAAATAACAATGTCACTATAACGTCTTGGAATGATAATCGGATAGTTTTAACAGTTAGTACGTGTGATACAACATGCCCACATCAGTATGTAGAGAGGTGGGTATCGTCTGAGAAAAAGAAAATATCTGTAACACAACCTTGCGTTATTGCTCAATATAATAAATTCATGGGCGGTGTGGATCGAATGGACGAAAATATTGATCGTTACAGAATATCCATCCGATCTAAGAAATGGTGGTGGGCAGTTTTTGCTTTTTGTGTAGATGCTAGCATACACAATGGTTGGCAGCTATACAGAAAAGGAATAGGAAAGAAGCTCGATTTTCTTCATTTTCGGCGAGGAGTTGTCAGAGCCTACTTTCAAAAGTATGGTGATGCCCGCACAGGAGCAGGACGTCCTATAACACATAAAGCGTTAGTTTCAAGAGTTTCTAATGAGGCCCGCTACGATAAGACTAACCATTGGATTTCTCCAGCAAAAAAACAAAACAGGTGTGCTGTCTGTAAAAAGAATACCACAACAGCTTGTTCAAAATGTGACGTAAATTTGCATGAATCTTGCTTTACCAAGTTCCATAACAAAACAAACTAATGTATATTAATTAAGTTTACTATTTGGAGTATATGTTTTTAATTTTATAATAAATTATTTTAAGTTTTTCTTATTTTTATTAAAGAAGCTTTCACGGTATCATTAATGACCAATGTTCCATTATTGGAACATTATCTAATTTGCATATTGAGTATAAAATTTTTCATCTCATGCCAAGTATATGATGCTAATAATACACTCCGCCAAAAAAGTATCGCATAAACTAAAAAAGGGCATTTATGAACCAAGATATTTTTATACGTTCACAAAAAGTTTGCCTCGTGTATGTGAACTATAAAAACACTAACAAAATAATGGAACTTAGCGTTTTTACTTTATTTTTTTCCTAAAAGAACACATTTAGAAAAATGCATATGTGTAAGGTTTGCTCAGTTGTTTATTGAAAGTCTTCCTATATGGACAAATTTTAAAGTGCGAAGTCAGAGTTCTGTACCAACGCTTTTAAAACTAAAATGAGCAATTTAACTTCAGAACAAGTGGCTGCTATAGTTGCTTTAATCGAAGATGGACGATCTCAAGCATACGTTGCTAATTTGATGAACATCAATCAGTCAAGTGTTTCTAGAGCCGTAGCCAGATATAGGGAAACAGGCATTTACAGTAGAAGACCTGTACCAGGTCGTCCAAGATGTTCTACTCGCCAAGATGACCGCTATTTACTACTACAAGCATTACGTCGAAGACATGTAACTGCGAGACAATTGCAGAACGACTTGGCTAGAGTCAGAAATACTCGTGTGAGTACTCAAACTATTCGGAATAGGTTACGACAGAGTGGATTAAGAGCTAGGGTAGCTGTAACAGCCCCTCGTCTCACTAGAAACCACCGAGTGGCTCGCTTAAGGTTTGCCAGAGAACATGTAAATTGGAACATTAATGACTGGGCCAATATACTCTTCACAGATGAGTCAAGATTTGGTCTTTACACCTCAGATAGGCGTATCTCAGTGTACAGACGAGACGGTGAGCGCTATTCGCAGTGTAATATCAGACCTAGACCTAATTTCGCTGGTGGCTCTATTATGGTTTGGGGAGGCATCTGTTTAACAGGTCGTACAGAGTTAGTACCAGTAGACAGAGGTACACTGACTGCCCACAGGTATATAACGGACATTTTAGAAGAACATGTAGTACCATATGCGCCAATTATAGGAAACGAATTCATGTTAATGCACGATAATGCACGACCGCATGTTGCAATAATCGTCCAGGAATACCTTAACGATGTTGGTATTCCAGTTTTAGATTGGCCTGCGGTAAGTCCGGACATGAACCCTATCGAGCACGTGTGGGACCTCCTTCACAGACGGATACGAACCCAAAATGTTGCCCCAGCGGACCTGCATGGACTAGCAAATGCTCTCCGTGACGAGTGGGAGAATTTGGATCAGGCTTATATACGGAGGTTAATCGAATCTCTGCCAAACCGTATGCGAGCGGTCATAAGAGCCAGAGGTGGCAATACTCAGTATTAAAAGCTACTGTTATGACATTTTTCTTTCCAAAATTATAATTTCTTGTTTTAATAAAAATCTCAAGTATGAGTTCTTGTTTTTATTTGGCCTGTATTTTATTTAAACAATCATAGAAATTATATCTTAGAGCGCATTAAAGTATATTTACAACTTTATGCTACAAACAAAGATTATGCGATACTTTTATGATTCAAAACTAAATTATGCGATACTTTTTTGGCGGAGTGTATATAAATTCAAATTGTACAGCCACCATAAAGAAAAGTGCAAAAAATTAATTCGGGCATAAATGGGTTAATGTGAATGTTAACTCCATAGAACAGCAATCTTTGATCAATACTATGGCCATTTATGGCCTGCACTCAGTGGTTAAAGACTACACCAGGATAACAGCTCATTCTGCATCTACTATCGACAATATATTTACGAATAACGCCTTCGAGGTAGATACCACTGTTGGAGATACATATCTGTCTGACTTTAATCCAAGGTAACTTGATTTTTTTAAATAGCACCCTATATTTTTGTTTGTGTTAAATTAATTCTTGCCCAAAACCCTATCAATCCATACTAAACATTTATGATGCCTCATGCACGACTTCATAGTGAATTAATGATTTTAAATAAATCCAATAATTTTTCCGTTAATTTTCAGGTCACCTTGGTATATAAGCGCTAAACAAAGGGATAATAATAATATGTCAGATACTTTTAAGTTTATATTGTTTTTTCTTGTAGTTGAATATCATTCTCTATATTAGAGCAGCAATTATCATTTATTTATTATTTCGTTTTTCTGGATCTAAAATCTATTAAGAGCACTATTATTAGTTATTAATTTGGAATTGATTGTTGTAGTGATTCTTTAATTACAACTTTTCATCCTTGTGTGCCACTTATGTTTGTGTTGTATGCGCAACCAGTAATCCATGCATTGCCATAAATGTAAAATAGTTTATTTAGAATTTTGTTTTTCTTGTTTCTTTTTGTTAACGTTTAGTTCAAAATTATCCTGTAGTTGGTCTAGTGACTGTTGGACAAATAAAGTTTATTATTATTATTATTATTATTATTAAAATGGCGTGCGATTAGACGTCGCTCTTCTTCGAGGGGTTGGTTCTTAAATGTTTGAAACGAGAAATCCGCTTGGTCGCATTTTATGTTTCTCGCAAAATTTTCATATTCGAGAGGGAGTCCCATCACAGTATGGGCCGCCGCTTGCTGATCACTTAGGGCGATTCCTGCACCTTTGACCTTGTATAATAACTTACTTCTTTTCGAGAGATATTCCTCCATCTTTTCGTCGCTTGACTTCTTCAACGTCGCATACTCTTTTAACGCTAGCATTCCATGCCATAAATGGAATTTATTATAGTCTCTTTTAATCTATCCCAAATCTGCTTCGCTGTTTCACATCCTTCTATGTTATCCAAAGCGTCACCATTGATCCACACAAGTAGTGCTCCTACAGGCTTCTCATTTGCCGAGATTTACGCCTCAGTTGGATTTTCTCCATGCCCTGGATCAATGGCCTTCCAGCAGTGCTATCAGGTTACCTCGCATTCGCTGGCTCCAATATTTGTAATTTTCGTTATTCAGCTTTTCCATCTTTATCTCATCCGACGTAATTTTCGTTTCAGATAAGTTACGCGAATTTAGTAGATACAATCCTGACTCCAGACGATGGACCCTAACCGTTTACAATATTTAAAGTTTGCCTAAAACTTCGGCTTGAGTACAGTATAAAATGGTATAAAATATTCGGCATGCATAATCTTAAAGAATTTTTGTCGTTAATATAAAATAGGTGTTTTAAATACATTGACATAAGATAGTTTCATTCATTCATTCATAAAGTTAGGTGGACACCTTTAGTCCAGGCACTTGAGCTAGGTGCTCATTGTACCGTCCCTATTAAATCTCTTACTTCCACTCGAGCAGCTTGGTGTTCTCTATAAAGCCCAGTATCTTGCCCAGTGGGAACTTGAGAACCTTCGAGGGCTCCAATAGACCCTTCCCGAAATGTTTCTGCCGGAGTGTTTTCAACTCCTCACATGTGCAGATTACATGTAAACTCGTTTCCTCCTGTAGCTCACATCTCCTGCACCATGGTTCGCTTACTCGGCCTGTGTTGCAAAGATGCTTCTTCAGGGGACAGTGTCCAGTTACCAGCCCAGTAGTGGTTTTAACTTCTTTCTTGCTGCGTCTAAGTAGGTTATCAGAGAACTTGGCATCCCCATCCCCTATTAGCGCTTTAGCTTGGAGTTGACCTTCTGTCGTCCTCCATTTGTTTGTGCTTGCATTGTCCAGCCAGGTCCAGATCTCCCTTTTAGCAGAATCCCTTGTAATCCCACATACGGGCTCTGGACCTATGAAGTGACTTTTGGAGCCCTCCTTTGCTAGTTCGTCAGCTATTGTTGCCTTTTATATCCTCGTGTCCCGGCACCCAAATCAGCGACACCCTGTGATCCTGTGCCAGTGAATTGAGGGATTGTTTGCAGTCTCTAACTAGTTTTGACCTAGTTGCAGGGCTCGAGACTGCCCTGATAGCAGCCTGGCTATCAGTCAATATACTTATTTTCCTCCTCATGCAGCCCCCCTTTGCAATTATTTCTGCGCAGGCTGCAAGGGCGAATACCTCTGCCTGGAAGACCGTCGCATGCTTCCCCAGGCTTATGGATACCCTTTGATGAGGGCTCGGTCCACAAATACCGGCTCCTGTGCCCTGGCTGGATTTGGATCCGTCCGTAAACCAGTGATTGAGAACATTAGTAACCCTACGTGCCTGGTCTCTGCTCGGTATAGAGATTTTCACCTTTTCAGTGAAGATAATTTCGGGTGCCATACTGTCCGTTGGCATTTGAAGCAATGGTCCGTCCAGTATCGTACCCGTAGTATCAGTGTGCTCTCCAACCTTAATGTTGGGATGCCACAAATTGTTGGTTTTCAGTCTAAGAATCGCATTCATTGCCTCCGCCTTCACATATATAAGATAGTTTGTTCGGACAATTTTAGGAATACTCTACTATTTATTTTTACATGAGTTGTATACATACGTTTATTCTATGGTTACTTACTGCATGCCCTGTATTTACGCCGCACAACTGATGCTTTATTCTATGGTTGCACTTTACCTTCGGTCTGATGATTGCTCTAGCTCGCTGGTCAATTCATTCTCGCTGAGGTAATCGGTTGTCGCTCCTGGGTATTTTATATTTTATTCGTCCGCTCGCAGTTGGAAATCTTCGTAAATTTCATTCGTTTCTTCGCTGTTTTTACAAGACTATATCCCGTTATTTTTCACGCTTTGTTTTTGCACGTGGCCTGGGGCGCTATTCTCAACATCTTCGAATGTATTTCGTATGCGCATGTTTGCGTAGGGTTCATATTCGAGTGCGAACGGTATTTTGTATTCCTACCTACCCTTCGTAAACGAACCTTCGAGTTGGCCTGTCAACAGGTTATTCGCGTGTTTCGGCGCGTAAATATGATGGCCTGTACAATGAATTTGAATGGTGAAACATTTGAAAAACACATGTTTTATATGATTATTGTAACCGCAAAGTGTTTCGCCCAAAACCAGGTAATGGGGTATTGCTATATTACTTACTATAGGGGCAACATCGTTTCACTTTACCCAGCTGTTATATATTTTGTTTGGTTTTTCTACATAAAAAACAAAATGACTTCAGGACATGATGCTATACTCAGTTTTCTTGTAAGAGACTGTAGAGCGGTTCTGGGCCCTCCGTTAACTTTTATTTTCAATCTGGCATTGAGAACTTCTGTGTTTCCTGAAATATGGAAAATATCAAAGGTCTGTCCAGTACTCAAATGTGACCCGCCGTCGGATGTAACAAACTATAGACGTATCTCAATTCTATGCAATTTCGCTAAGGTATTTGAGGCAACTATTTATTCTAAAATTTACCCAACTATAAAGCATAAAATATCGCCTTATCAGCATGGTTTTATGGAGAAGCGATCAACTTTAACAAATCTGGCGTGCTTCTCACAATTTGTAGCTTCAGTCTTGGATGATCACGGACAGGTCGATGTACTATATACAGACATTTCAAAAGCTTTTGACCGTATCGATCATAGTATACTACTAAAAAAGTTGAGGGATTTCGATATCTGTGATACGATGATAAATTTTTTTAAATCCTATCTGAGTAAAAGACCGCAGTACGTTACTTATGGTGGATTTACATCGCGCGTGTACTATGCGTCATCGGGAGTGCCACAGGGATCAAATCTTGGACCAATGTTATTTTTACTTTTTTTTAACGATCTATTGGGGAGAGTGGACTGTCGTAGATGTGCATTTGCTGATGATCTGAAAATCTTTTCTTCCATCAAGACCGCGGATGACTGTGAGTACTTGCAGCAACAGATTACTAAAATTGAGCTTTGGTGTGCAGAGAACAATTTACAAATGAACATCAATAAATGTAAAATTATGACGTTCTCGAAAAAAATTAAAACCATTGAACATCTCTATGCTATGGAAACTCTATAATAAATCGGTGCTACACAATCAAGGATCTTGGAATATTCTTTGATTCTAAGTTTTCCTTCACCGAGCACATTAACTACATTACGTCCAGTTGTTTGAAAACCTTAGGCTTTATAATTAGAAGCACGTACTCCTTCAGACAGATCTTATTTATTAAAGCATTATGTTATTCCTACGTTTATTCTCGCTTAAATTATGCGTCTTTGATATGGTATCCTTATTATGAGATACGTAGAACCATGCTGGAAAAAGTTCAAAGAAACTTTTTTAAAATATCTATACTTCCGAGTTGAAGGTAATTATCCACAGCGAGGTTATGATAACAATGAACTTTTAAGTAAGTTCAATATGAAGTCGATAAATATGACATATACATTGGATAGCATAAATTTTTTATATAATCTTGTCCATAACAACGTTGACTGTCTTGAGCTGCATTCACAGTTGTCATATGTTGTTCCCCGTATGTCGGCAAGAGGCAGTACACCTTTATTTTCTCTTACAACGCCTAGAACGAACATTGCATTCACGTCTCCAATATCTAGAATGTGTCGTAATTTTAACAATATTGCAGATCCATCTGACATTAATTCTATGTCTATGAGTGAAATATTACGTATTGCTATGTCAAGATTATAATTTTTTTTCTTTTTGTGTTATGGGTAGTGCATTTTGTTTCAATACTGCATTGTAACTAGTTTTAGATTTTCCATATGTAAGTATATAGCTAGTAATCGTGTTTGTCAACTTTGTATTTGTCCTATTAATGGATTGTATCTGTTGACAGAATAAATAAATAAATAAAATTAACTTGGTTAGTTTTTTCTTTACTGCAAAACAAATATGTTGAATATAAAGGTATATTATTTTAGTAATGGAAATTCAAACAGAAAAAAGAAAAAGTAGGCATCCGTCTAGTAATCAAAAAAAAAATTATGATTGAATTTAAAAAAAAAAAAAGCTAGAGTTAGTAAGTGGAAAATTTTGTAATAATTTTATTTATAAAGACGCGGAAAATTTAGGGACCGAATTAGCAAACATAAATAGCATACCAGGGGCACAAAAAAACCTGGACGAACTGGGGAAAAGTATAGTCAGCACATAGTAACTGCAAATTATAATTAGCCACTATTGTTATTGTAGACGTGGCAGGACTTACGAAGCAGAACAAAGTCAAAATTAAGTCACAACAGGGAACGAATAGCAGGAACTGGAGGTGGACCTTTCGGAAATGAAATAATAGATCCTATAGATGAGGAGATACTAACATCATTAAACCTGTCTCTGTCGAAGGACACAATGAGGTTTCCGAATCTGCAGTGGAATTTGTAGTATTCAGCAACGATAAAAATTGTAAGTAGTAATTGTTGTAATGTAGTACGATTTTAATGAAATTAATGTTCGTAGCTCCCGAAAATGTAGAAATCGAGAAACATAGAGAGAGTGGCATGTAGCTCCAAGCAGGTACCTACTCCTTCAGTAGGAGCACGGACATTTTTAAAACGTGGCTCGGCACGTCTGCGTCATGCTTCTGCAGGTGCTGATAAATATGGAGATTATTTGGATAAAAAATTAGAAATCAAAAAAATACTACCATGAAAAATTACAAAAAATGCGGGCTTCTGTAGAAAGCCAGAATAAAGCTGCAGAAGCATTGACAAATTTGGCAAATATAGTACAGGAGTTAATATAACATAATGTAACATGTATATTTATTAGTGTGTACTTAATAAATCACTTAACTAATTCTTGGTTTAATACATTTGAAATGTTTCTAAATTTGAAGATGTTTTTAATTAATTCAATTATCTTATAAATATTAAATAAATTATAAATTCAATCTACTGTTTCGACCTTCTACTGATTTTTTAATGAATTTTTAGTAAAAGGAAACATTTTATTTGAAAGAATAAATAAAATTGCCAAAATAGGGCCAATAAAATGCTTCATTATATTTTTAAAATTATGAACATAGTCAAATTTATTAATTATATTAGGGACAACGAAACATGAATAAAATATTGTATAAAATTTTATTTAATTGAAAACATGTCTTATAAGTCTAGCTCGAGCTTTTCTGCCTGCAGCAAGCTCACGGTTTACTATTTGGACTCCTGCGGTTAATGACTCTGGGTCAGTGGCGTAAATAGGGGCCGCAAAACCCCGCAATGCGGGGGGGCCCCGGTGGCAGAGGGTAGCCAAGTCAAAGAAAGTGTCCCAGTATGACATTATTAAATTGACATTTTTAAAAGTCTCATGATAAGTGAAAAAACAGATAAAATATATAATACATATATGCCATTTAACGTTGTAGATACGTTACCATGTTAATGTTAACGCGTGCCCGTCGCGTCGAATGAGGATGAAATATGAGATGGTCGCTGAGCGCCTGGCCCCGACGTGTGTTTATTATGATTACGTGCCTATGGTAGATCGATAAGTTTTGTTAAAATATACAGAGTTGATTTCTAGAGGAGGATATATTGACAGTCTGTAAGTTAAAATTGTAAAGCCAGTTGGAATAAAGTCGTGAACAAAAGCTTTGTTCCTTCACACTAATTCTGATGCGTTCATGAACTGGTTCATGGATTGATTAATGCGCATGTCTGCTTCATGTACTGATACATGAACTTGTCCAAAATAATAATTTGTTGGAACGGAATTAGTTCGTTATTTAGTACCGTACGGTCCAGACAGGTGGCAGTACAGTTCCGTGATATGTCCACTATAAATGTCATATATTTTGGTTCAAGATTCAAATAATTATTATTCTTTTGTATAAAATATATTTAATTGTATTTTACGTAGTCATATCCTAAAATTCGTATTAATAGTTTTTTGGTAAGTAATAATTTATGCTTCTAGGGTAGGTGAAAAATATAAAAGTATAATTTGTAGGGAGCAAGTTTGGAATACCCATATTCTTCAAAACACGAAAAGCGATTTGGAAAGTGACGTGGAATCAGTATCATCTGATTCCTCCGATAATGAGGAGTACTTAATATTAGGAAACCCTCGAATCTGAAACACAAATTATTTAGGTAATGAAAATATTGATTTGCTAATTTGAATTTCTATTTTTTTGCTCGTACAGAAACCATAGACAGGTACGATGATTCGCAATTTCATGACCATTTTCGCGTTAATCGTGAGGTATTGGCGAATATTACGGAGGAATATAGAAACAGCAATTTTTATAATGATACATCCGGACACTATGGAAAACTTTCGGCTAAAGATCAGGTAGGAGACAGTTACTTTGAATTAATTTTACAATGTGTACTACAGGTATATTTACTTGTAGGTCTTGATTTCTTTATGGTATATGGCTCGCGAAACTGCCAGTTTTCGTGACGTTGCTGATAGATTCCCTATCCCCGCAAATCATCAAATGGCCGTCAGAAGAGCAAAAAGTAATCAGTGAACAGAGTTTCAGTGCTAAAGGATTTCCCAGAGTAATTGGTGCAATAGATGGCAGCCATGTAAGAATTGACAAGCCAACGAATGATGGTGATTCATACATTAACAGAAAAGGCTATTATTCTATTCAGGTCAGTTGTTACATTAAAATTGTCCAATTCATCTTAATACTACATATATATCATTATTTCAGATGCAAGTAGTGTGCGACCACAAGCGAAAAATTATTGATTTATTTGTGGGTTATCCAGGCTCTGTGCACGATAGTAGAGTTTTTAGAAACTCTACTTTGTACAGAAACTTGGAGGAAAAATATGGGAACTTTTTTCTGTTAGCAGACAGTGGATATCCCTTAATGCGAAACGTATTAACCCCTTTCAGGGATCGGGGCCAATTAAACGAGAGGCAAATAAACTATAACGTAAGACTATCCCAAAGTAGATATGTTGTAGAACATTGCTTTGGGATATTAAAACAGAAATTCCGGCAATTATACCACATAAAATTAAGAGATATACCTTTTATTGTGCACATAATCATAATCAGTGTGTTTTACATAATATGGCGTTGAACGATGAAGACCAAGATGATGTAAATGAAGTTGAGATGAACGATGTCCATATAAATGAAGATCAGTACGATAGAAATGCAGTAGAAATCAGAAATGTAGTGGTTCAAAATTTACCAATGTAAATATATTTAATTTTTAGTATTAATGAGATATTACACCTTAGTAAAGAATTTGTTGGTTTATTTGAATAAAAATAATGATAAAAAGAACCTTGTTTTTCTTGAAAATATATATTTATTTATAAGTAGTATACTAGAAACATCACATTTTCAGACTAGAATACATAACTAAAAAAAAACCTTATAAATTTAAAGAAAAAAAACTCTGTAATAACAAATGAAACATATCACATTCTAAATTAATATTACATTAACATTTATTGATGAAAATAAAAACTACATTCAATGTTATTTTTAAAACAATCTAAATAAAAACATGTAACTTGTACGTACTTCTCAATTTAAAACTTCTCTCGTAAAATTTGATTTCTTTCCCGAATTAAGTCATTTTTTATTTTCATTTGTTCCAATCTTTCTTTTTCAATTTTTACTTTTTCTGTGTAATAATTCTCTTTGGCCGTTGTTAATTTTTCCAATAGAGATGTTCTCTTTCTCTTAGCAGTTCGCCTTCCTTCTGCTACTTTCCTTTGCGAAGTGGGAATATCACAGTTTTCCTCCCTGCTTTCTGTTGTTTCCTTAGTTTCCTTCTCTTCAGGTACACTAATTGTTGAAGAGTCTAAGCAGATTTCGGGAAAAACATTCTTCTTCTTTTGAAAGATGTCATTCATTTCCTCTGCATATTCAAAATATTTCTTTCCATGTCCAGTTGAATTTTGATTGTCCACGTATTTTTTGTAGCCACCCACGCTCTAACACGCGCCAACGATTTTCACACTGCCCCGGTGTAACATTTTCTTTTGAAGTGTTTTTCAGTGCCGATGCAATTTGTCGCCACATACACTTCACTGTTCTTATTTCCAAACTTCCCACTTTCTCTCGTTTTTCTTTGTATAAATCCAAAAATAACTGTAGTGTTTTGTGTCCACTTTATTTGCGGCTCTGATTCTTCTGTCTCGCTGTTTCTTATTATAATAAATTCAGACATATCTACAATTAATATAAATATACAGATATCATTTCATCACGTATGCGAATATTTACCTACCCATTGTTATCGATAAAACAATTTATCAAAACTTTCAACGAGACGAACAGCGAATTTATTATATCCTATAGCAATAATAACAGCAAATAACAGTGTCCGATGTACATATGTACTTGATATTAAACGAGCGAGTACTTTCTTGTGAATGCAATGCTTTTTAAATACGCATGCGCTGAAAAATTGTCCATAGCGATACCTAGGAGTATGTATATATAGAGAGCCCACGAGATAGGGAAAAGTGGTTTTACGATTTAACGGCAAAAATCACCCGTAAATTGCTGCGATCTAGCGGCTACACGAAAAATTAGGTAGTAAATTACGAATTCCTATGATACGACATCTGGTGTAGAGAAAAAAACTTACGAACGCAAACACCCGGCTATTCCCCGGACGCTTACATGAAATACGTATCCAATAATAGGAAATTGAATGACTAGGAGAATTGTTTCTTTGTTTGTTTATGAATCGACTCACAAAATATGAAGGAGGATTATCAATTACCAAGATGTTTTTGCGTTAAATGATAAAAATCTAAACGAGTAATTTGGTTTTTAGAATAATATTTTTATTCGATTCGTTTGTATAGACATAGACATTGCAAGCCCTATCCTTTTTGTTTTTTATTTCGAATTATCTTTTTGTTTTGTTCTCTTTCGTAGTAAAATGATTTAAAATATGTAATGTATATCTCTACAAAACATTCTTTATGCACATATGTACGTTTGCAAAGTATTTGTACTGCGGATAGGGAATAATTTGGTAAAGAAGACATAAATAAAAGAGGTAATACCGTATTTTCGTTCATATATGTAACCCGCCATTATTTTTTTATTCCTAGAAGAGGTATCTTAACGAGGGTGCTGCTTCTTTGTAAATAAATTTGAAGCTTATGCAAGTGTATGCTATAAATAAAAGTAATCTGTTAATAAATCAAAATGAGGAAAAGATCGATGTGTAATAATTTATATTAGTAACGACTGGCATTAAGTAATTTTATTTATTTATATACATATATATTTACTACAATAGCTCACAGTTGTGTAAATTATTAATTAAATGAAAACTATATTTTTAGTGTTCTTTTTATTTAAAAAAGGAAGGCACGTTTGTATGTTTTTGCCTAATTCGCACAAACATCTGTTGCGGCTACGACCGTGGGTATAATAGTATAATAAAAAAAATGAATTCTTAATAAAATACATATATTATAATGGTACTATACATTTTATAGTTTTTATATGTAAAATTTATAATAATAATTTACTTCTCCAGTATACGCATATTAAAAAAAAATCTCATAGGAGTATTTCGTAACGAAAACATTTATAATTAAATTTTTAAATTTGAAAGCTACTTTTGTTTACAATATTATGCGGAGTATACAGGCTCTCGCAGTTACATGGCCAAACAAAAGATAGGTAAGGTCAAGTGAGGCAAGAGTATTCCATGCCTTTAAAAAAACCATAAATAAATATTAAAAATAAAAATATATGTCCTTTCCATTCAAGTTTTTAATTCAAAACGATTCTTACAACATGTTTCGGCTTATTGCCATCTTCAGGTTTGTAATTGTCAGAAGTTAAAATATGTAGATGAAACGGTCAAAAAAACACTCATAAAAACATTAAAGAAGAAGTTATATTATTATAATGTATTTTACTTCCACAATACACATTCTCTTCCATTTAATCCGCGTTTTCTACGTTAAAACTAAATTCATTTCAATTACAATAACTTCATCTTTAATGTTTGTATGTTATGGCAATAAGCCGAAACATGTTGTAAGAATCGTTTTGAATTAAAAACTTGAATGGAAAGGACATACATTTTTATTTTTAATTATACTATAGTACTATACCTACATCACCATTCAATAGGATATTTATCAATATATATTTCTACTAAAAATTCCAAATATATTTATTAAATATATAATTAAATAAATATACAATTTGTATTAAAAAAATACAAATATTTTTTTGTATTTTTTGACACACATATTTTTACATACAGGGTATATGTAAAAATATGTACATATCAGATAAGGAGATATAAAATAAAACGTTATACTGCGGGCTGTGTCCTAATAATTACTTATGACTTAGAATTCTTAACTTTGCAGTATATCCAGAATTATGGTGAATAGACCATTTACATTGTTTATGTAATTTGACGGTTATAAGAAATTCTAAGAAAAATTGTTTATGGTCTCTACAAGTATTATTTGTCCATTCAGGATATTTGATTTTAATAGCACGTGCAATTTTGTTATATATGCGTTGCCGAATATGCTTTTTGTGAAAATGAAGCATTTCTTTTTGGAAGGTCTGTAGTGCCAGGATTGCAACACTTTTGGTTAATTCGGAAGGACAACGCAGACCGCCCAACATTGTTTTTTCACGGGCATATTGTCTCATCATAATGAGCAGCTCATTTTCTTCCGTGAGAACATCGTTAGGTAATTTCACCAGCGTTTCAATGCACTTTTTGCATTTAAATTTATCTATGCATTTTTTTGCAATATACCCCGCAAAGTAAACAGACGCGCATTCTTCCATAGGCGTGGGTACAATATTTTGTGAAGAACTACATGAATCACTTGACGTACTTGAACCTTCTTCGTACACGAATTCAGATGGTGGTGGTTGACATATATTTTCGTTCTTTGATTGCAGAACATCTGATTCATGGTCGAGTAACATGTACGTTTCCATGTCCTCCTCACAGTTCGTATTTGAAGGCTTTAATAATTGATGCACAGCGTTTGTCCTAAATATTGTACGGAACTGCTTCAGGGAAGGGTTTCTATTAGATCCACCTCTTTGACGAACAATAGCAAAAAAATTTTCTAGCACGTCTTGATTTAATTTAGACGTGATCAAGTATTCCTTGCCTCGCGTCTCTTGGTCAACTTGTAGTTGTAGTATAGCGTTAATACTTAAAATCAGTCCGTCGAAGCAAGGTGGTCGACTTATTAGGCCTTTGGCATTAATTTTTTTTAACCGAGTCAGTAGATCTATTCCACCTTGCAACGTCTGCCGCACCTGACCATTCTTGTTAGATAGAGCGCATCGCAATGGATTGCTGTCATATAAACTGCGACTGTTTAATCCATCAAACAAGTTGTTCAAACTGGAAATAAATGTTGATGTTTCTGTTGCAGTATCACTTGTTAGTAGCCCTTTGTATATTGCTAAGTCCATTGAAGTACTAACGCTTCTACTGAAAACTTGCGTAGCGAGCTTGACCGACATTTTTTGAAATGCATTTGGATGCATATGTGCATCTGTTAGCTTCACTAAGGTTCGAGCTGTTGTTGATTCTTTATCTAGCAAGTATAGTTTGCGAATGTCATTAAAACTAATTCGTTTATCTTCTAAGATGTAATCGCCGTTTAGGAGGTTATTTCGAAGGCTCTTAAATAAATGTGGAACGTCATATAAACCAAATATTTTTTTGTTGTCCAAGTAAAAGAAAGGTTCGTAAGGTGTAATCCCTAGTTGTTGGAATACCGTCCGATTGCTACTACCTTGATCACATACTATTGCTTTAGGCACAAAACCTATCTTAGAAATTTCCCGTAATAGAGTTAAAATTAACTCTTTTAGGTCTTGATGTTTAACACCATTTTGAGATGCAAAATAGGCAATGGGGAGCTTCCAATTGGCATACAATCCTCTGGTCATAAATACTAACACTTCTCCAGCAATCTTCGTACTTCTATTTTCGTTGCCCAAATCTTCAAATCCTTCAACGAAGTCTAGTGAGGGAGAATAAGATAACTCTTTTTTGATTGCCATCTCATCGAAGGCAACGACACAAATTTTCTCATCGTCTGACATACTAGACAACTTGGTTTGAATATTTTCTAGGTAGAATTTGTTCATACCGGGAAGAAATTTTGAGGCACCTATCCACCTTTTGATTGTTGAAACGGATGGCAAGTTAATACGTTGCTTTCTTAAGTGTTTGTAGGCAGCAGGTGATTTAAAATATAGAGAGATGGAAAACTCTTTTTCGTCCTTCTTCCATGACTGCTTATTTTTATGCATTACTTGCATGTTTACCAGTGTTTGGGATTGGGCTGAGCTGTATTTGATAGAACTTAAAAGTGTTCTAATAGAAAATTTGTCTTTCAGTAAACGATTTTTTCTTCGCAACCTTATTACTTGCGATCGGGCGGCAACCAGCTTTGCATTAGTTTTTTTTCGACTTTTCAACAAAGCTTCGGATTTACATATTGGCAGGGATAATGGTAATTGCGTCAAGTCCATCAACCATTGTGAGGTAGAAGCAGCTGGTTCAATACTGCTCGTTGCAACTGGTGTTGTTCGTGCAGCTGATCCATATGGTATTTCAGGCGTTGACATTATATCATATTTGTCATCTTCATATGTGTGTGGCGTGGGCACTGCATCAAACGTCAAACGACGACTTCTGTGATTGACATAATGTTCAGGAAAATGATCTTGGCACATTTCCTTGCGCTTCAAGCTCTCCGGCGATAATTGCGCCAAGTGAGCGTTTCCTGCAAACATAATTTAAATAAAATTACAAAACGTATTTATCATAGTGCAATTGGGTTATCGTTAGTCGACGAGTATGCTGAGAGTTAACAATATAAGTCGCTCCACGGGCGCAAATTTCATAATAACGTCTGATAGCCAGCTATTTTTAAAAGTACTTTTTTGGAAATTTAATAAGTTTATTTTATTTGTTAAATAATTAGGTGGAATAATTAGTTAGAATAGGGAAATTTGAAATGTTATGGAAATAATTGAATACTTAGAACAGGTAACCCAGTGTAGTACCTTTTAGGTGGAGCACTGGGTTTTTAGGATGATTTGTAATATTTAACTTTTCTTAAATAAAGTAAAGTATGCTGAACATACAGATATTGTGATTTAGTAGCCCTGCACAGCCTCGTCATTTTGACGAAATTTTATTCACAAAAGTTTTCTATTTTCTTTATATTGTAATATTAATGAAAAGTCATCAGTGTTGTAAAGCATCGACAAACCAAGAATCTGGTATGCGTTTTAACCCTCCGGCAGGCGTGCTCTGTAAACATAAAAAGTTAATATTTTTTTTTCCTACAGTGAAAGTAATAATTTAGTGAGTGAAAAAAAAAGAAGTAGGTACTTATATATTTGTGAGTAAATAAATTCAAACAAACAACAAACTTCGCTAGTTTTTTATGCAACTAATTTATCACATCAATTAAAAAAAATTGCAATATATGCTGCCTTTGTTAAATATTGTTGTGTTGTAAAAACAACACTCAGAAAGAGAAATAAATATTCATGAGTATATTTACTATTAAAATTTATAAAATAGTGCGAATGCGGCACAGAGCACCGCTGCGCGCCCGCCGGAGGGTTAAATTAATCGTTAAAATATATAAACAAAAATCGGTTATTCATCAATACTATGGCGTGACTGTGTTTTCAAGCTCATTTTTGTAAAACGTATTAAATCAGACGAAGTACTTACCTGAATTCAAAATCCATTTCTTACATCTTTCCACGTCGCGAATTGGAAAACTGTACATTTTTAATCCAGGTGTATTATATCTGGATTTTCCACAATTTATATACACACATTTACTACCCGACATTGCATTAAATTAATAATGTATTATATTATATAATATATATATATATATATATTTATATTAATATCAATTACAAATTACAAGAGCCTCCGATCGCTTTATATATGTAACAATATAGCAACTAACGAAAATTGAAACGAAGCAAACCAGGGGTTTATGTAATTTTTTTTTAAATACTGTAAAAACAACATGCATCTTTTGTAAAATCTAAATGCCTCTATTGCACCCATAAAGAATTCTCTTAGAACGTTTTTTGTCTTATTTTTATTCTAGCACCTGTGGATGATTCATCAACGCTGGGCAATGCATTTTACTTTTTATTTGCAAACAACGGTTTTGTTTAGATATTTATGACAATAAAATCTACATTTTTAACAAATTTTTCACATTATAAGTACGAAAACCTATGATCTAGTAAAATTAAAGCAAAGACAATCGACAATTGATGAATTAATTAACAATTAGTTTATTCTATATAGGTACCTTATTTTATTTTCGTTTTTCGTATTTTTTATTATAAATTACTTATTAGTTTAAATAAATATTATTTGTTATTTCATTATGCTTGGTTAATTAATCCATTTACTACTATTAAAAACTTTTAGTTGAGCTAAAATTAAAAAAAAAAAATAAAAGCAAGCAACAAAGGCTTGGTTTATTGACAAGGTTGTTTATTTAGAATATTTTAAAATACAAAAAAAAATAGTTTTTTGTTAGAACTTTACAAACGTTCATTCGTTCATTGTATTGAAGCCGCTTTGGAATACATATAATTTCCATTCCAGTTGAAGCCGGTACTTCCCCGGCATATTCTCGTTTTTTGCGCTTAATATCCTCGGTTGTTAAAATACTTAGTATACGTTTAAAAAAAGCGTTATATTGCTTAAATTAATGTCTTCCATTTTAGTTTGACGCTTGCTACATTGAAACTCATTTTATTTCATGAAAAATATTCAACGATAAATATCAAAATAAATAATTTATTCAGAGACATCTACCTTGACGAGGAACAAACCTAGCGACACTAGCGCTCGAGCTTCTTGACGAGACCGCTCCGCTACTCTCGTCAAAATTTTATAGTCAATTTTTAACATTGCGTGGGCTCTCTATATATACATACTCCTAGGCGATACCTAGCATCGTTCGCTGGACGAATCTTACAGTCCGCCGACTCGTGCATGAACGCATCCATATTCTCGATGGAACAAATTACGGACATTCCGTAGCATCGTCCGGGTGTATGTTGGAACGCAATAAGTGTACTACGCATGCGGCTGACGTCCATCTGACAATCAGCGGACGTGAAGGAACAAAGCTAAAGTAAATTGTTTTAATTAATCATATTGAGTTAATATATAGTTACATATAGCGAGTAGAGCTTGTTAAATTAGGTGAAAAGTCAATGTGAATTTTAACACCTTATACCAGCTTACAACCTGTGCACCGTGAAGTAGCTTTGTTTTTTAGAAACAACCTCTTAAACCGTGAGTTATTTTTGATTCTTAAGTTAAATTAAGAATTGGCGTTATACACATACAAATTCAAAGAACTGTATTGTAGAATATTTAAATATTTTTATCTAATTAATCATTGCGTGCAATAACTGATAAACTAAGAAAGATAGGTAACTTAAATAATAAATACCTGATTGTTAGGGTAAGGGCCGGTCTTTCAATCTCCTAATAAAGTTCCTAATAAAAGTTATTAGCCGAATAACAGAAATAACTGTTTTTCCACCAACTAATAAAAATTATGTAGCTAATAAGCCGATTTATTCTCCTAAAATGTTATTAGGTGGTTGAAGTGGCCAATAAGTACTATTAGAACCTTAATAAGCTCATCGAAAGTATCTAAATGTCGCCAACATAACAAAAAAAAAAAGTTTGAAATTGTTTGAGATTATTTGTAAAGGAGGAACATGGATATTTGAAGATTTCGAGGAGTTTGTGGAAAATGATTTGGCCAAGCTTGTTGAAGTAGTTAATCGTAAGAGACAGTATAGTATTAGAGAACCTCATATAAATTATTTAAATATTTGGAACGATGAAGAGTTTGTTAAGAGATTTAGATTGTCAAAACGCAGTGTTCAGTGGTTACTAGAAAGAATTAAAAATAGATTAAAATATACCACAGAAAGGTTACTAGTAAATATGTCAATTTTAATAGATTGCTAACATCTTTCCTTACAGAAATCATGCTCTGTCACCACTAGAGCAACTATTAATAGCGCTAAGATTTTATGCTAGCGGAAGCTTTTATATATCTATTGGTGATTTTGGTGGAGTACACAAATCAACAACCTGCAAAGTTATTCGTCGTGTTACAAATGCACTTATTGATTTACGTCAAGATGTTATTCAGTTTCCGGAAACCGAAGAAAAGAAATTACAAACAGTTGTTAGTTTTGGAGAGATAGCAAGATTCCCTCGCGTAATAGGTGCAATAGATTGCACGCATATTAGATTGCAATCACCCGGTGGCGCAAATGCTGAACATTTTCGGAACAGAAAAGGCTTTTTTTCTTTGAATGTTCAGGCTATTTGTGATGCGAACAATTACTTTGAAGATGTAGTAGTACGGTGGCCAGGAGCAACACATGATAGTTACATCTTTAATAACTCGGCTGCAAAGATGAGATTTGAAGGAAACTTTATGGGTAATTTATTACTTCTTGGCGATGGTGGTTATCCAGTTAAACCTTACCTTTTAACACCAATTGATAACCCACAAAATCGAGCAGAAACCTTATACAATGAAGCGCAAATTCGCACTAGAAATGTTATTGAGCGTACTTTTGGAATTTGGAAAAGACGTTTTCCAATCCTTTCTGGTGGAATGAGATGTAGCGTACCACTAGCCCAAAAAGTTACTGTTGTAACTGCAATCTTGCATAATATCGCCTGCAACAATCGAGACAATTTACCAGGTGATGATGAAATAGGTAACGAATTTCTTGAAAATGATCCTAATGATGCTGCAGTTTTACCTGGTATCGGAGATGATGCTGTTAGAAGAACAATGGTTGATTATTTTCAACGCTTATTAAACAACAATGTGTGATTTAGTTTATTTTTTATAAAAAAATATAATAAATTTTTAAATTAAAAAATTACAGTAAACTTCAGTACCTCAAATCTAAACTGTAATAATTCCTATTCTGCCAATTTTACTAGATAGCATTTATAAATATATATGAATACGATTTATAAACTATGAAAACAATAAATTTCAAGTAGTAAGTAGAAAAAAGTTTAGTGAACCAGCACCGTGGCACATTAAATGGTATTTTTTATGAAAGGTAAGCATAATTGATTCTGTTGCGCCTAGAGACTAACGTTTCAATATGCAGCTTCTGATAATACTTTGTAAATCAGCTCTCCTAGCAGGATATAACCTATGTAGTTTACATGATATTATAAACCTTATTAAGCCGGGTGTTTCCAAGAGCACATTTTATACAACGTACAACCTAAAACGGCTAGCGCAGTTCGCTGGCCAATCAGTTTAAACAAAATAGTTAGCGCCAACTGTTTCATTTGAATTGAATGGACAGCATACTGCACTAGGCATTTGCGTTGTACGCGACCCATAAAACCTGGTTTTAGGAAAACCCCGCTGAAGAATTTGCGCTGAATTGGTTTCTAAACATTGAATGCGTGTAGCATATATTATATTATAAATGGCTTAATATCATTTTAGTGAACAAGTGGAGTTAATACACTTTGGCTCTCAGGTATTGATTTAAAATCTAATATTCATTCAATCATCTATACATTTTTATTAAGTAATTTCTGATGTTCTATTTGAAGCAATAATAATTCCTCTCTTAGCTGCTGCTCTCTACTTTTATTAATTTCTTCTCTCTCCAAAACGAGTCTTTGCAATTTTAAATATTTTAGTCTTTCCTGGTGCTCCTCTTCTTTATCCGCCGCCTCTTTCTTAGCAATATTGATCTGAAGGTCCAACAATTCTTTCCTAGTGTCTGTCAAGGAATCAATCTTTTGATTTAAAGTATTTCTTGTGTGTTTCGGAGTTTGTAAAATATCAGACTTGGATGTCCTTAGTTGCTTAGGATTCCATTTATTCCACTACAGAATGTACAAGAAATATATTAGAATACTTAAATAGACTATGTACACTTTACCTTATTATCGTTTTCCTTGTGTCCGGTATTTGAGTGTTCTCCAAGCAACTGTGTTGATATTTCAATTTGTTCTTTATCCTATAAACCAATAATTAATTATTGCAAATTCAAATACTATTGGTACTTATTACTTTTTGTGGTTGTAAATTAACCTGGATATTAACATCTTCCTTCGTTTTCTTCAAACGATCTACTTGCGTATGGATATGTCCATTGTTTGATCTATCAGCTTCCTCGATTAGGGCTGAAAGTATATTCTGAGAGTGAACAATTATTGTTGGATTTTCATTATTATCTGCCACCTCCGCCAAAACTATAGGCGCAGGACCGGTTATTAAGGGACTATTCGGTGCTGTTTTGCGACTAATGCCTGTATAATAAATTATTGCAAAATAATGAATTTATATAAACATATAGCATACCAAGAAAATCGGCATCGCTATCGTGGTGCATTGGTAAACCTTCGATTGGCAACGTTAGGTAACTGGATAATTTTTCTTCATAATCAGTCAGCGTCAGAATATTAGAACTGCCGCCGCCTGTTTTAAACATTTCACTTTTATTGTGAGTAACTTTTCTTTTTATGTTTCTTTTGATGCAGTCATATTTCAGCCTTAATACTTTTGCAGTTCTAGTAACACCACAGAAACTATTAAATTCTTGGGTTATTTGCTCCCAAGCTGCATTTTTTTCTTTCCAGTTTACTGCATCTGTCTGCTTATTTTCAATTACGCATATGTGGCGTATGGAAACATCCACAAGTATGCGAGTTTCTAACTCACTAAAGTTTGTAGCCCGATCTCTCTTCTTTTCTGTTCCTACCGACATATCTAACACTTGGTTCAATCTACAAGTAAAATAGCTATCCTAGTTTTCATGAAAAATTATAACACATTTTCAACTTACCTTTTAAAATACAATGTAAGATATTTATTAATGACAGATAAATGTTCTTTTATAACTGAGAAATCAACCAGACGCAACACAAAATGGCCGCGTTCAATACACGTAGCAAGCGGTTTGGGACCTGTTGACAATTCGCCTCAACAGATTAACGCTGCATGAATAACATATTAGGAAGCGATCGCCATTTTAGGTAGCGGATATAAAAACTGATATCCTTTTGATATGTATCAAAGAAATACCCTTCCGTTTCTATTCATATTTGTATAGCGCTGTCATTTGTTGCTTGTTGTAAAATCTTATTGGATATTACTAACATAAACTAGGGTTATGAAAATGCCGAATAACTATTCACCTAATAAATAGTCGTTGAGAAACGGTCTGTTTTTATTTACCTAATATATCTTCCTTATAACTTATTAGCTAAATTGTTATTAGACACATTTATTAGGACATTGAAATACCAGGCCGACAGCTATTATTTATAGGGTTTTTGTTAATTTATTGTTAAGATTATTTATTTTCAATATTGTTTATTGTTAACATTGTTCATTGTTAATATTGTTTATTATCAATATTGTTTATTATCAATATTGTTTATTGTTAATATTGTTTATTGTCAAAATTGTTTATTATTAATATTGTCTATTATCAATATTGTTTATTGTCAACATTGTTCATTGTTAATATTGTTTATTGTTAATATTGTTTATTGTCAATATTGTTTATTGTTAATATTGTCTATTGTCAATATTGTTTATTGTTAACATTGTTCATTGTTAATATTGTTTATTATCAATATTGTTTATTGTCAAAACTGTTTATTGTTAATATTGTCTATTATCAATATTGTTTATTGTTAAGATTGTTCATTGTTAATACTGTTTGTTATCAGTATTGTTTATTGTTAATATTGTTTATTGTCAAAATTGTTTATTCTCAATATTGTTTATTGTTAATATTGTCTATTGTCAATATTGTTTATTGTTAACATTGTTCATTGTTAATATTGTTTATTTTCAATATTGTTTATTGTTAATATTGGTTATTGTCAAAATTGTTTATTGTTAATATTGTCTATTATCAATATTGTTTATTGTTAACATTGTTCATTGTTAATATTGTTTGGTATCAATATTGTTTATTGTCAAAATTGTTTATTGTCAATATTGTTTATAGTTAATATTGTCTATTGTCAATATTGTTTATTGTTCACAATGTTTATTGTTAATATTGTTCATTATCAATATTGTTTATTGTTAATATTGTTTATTATCGAAATTGTTTATTGTCAATATTGTTTATTGTTAATGTTATTTGTTGTTAATATTATTTATTGTCTATACACTGTGCTTTGATAATCTAAACCTCTTGATAAATCACGATGAACTATTTTAATTAGATTGACCAAACCCCTTTCAACCAAAATTCTCGAAATCTTCAAACATGTCTGGTTCATAAATAATTTCAAACTTGAAAACATAACCTTCTTTGTTGTTTTAACAACTTTCAGAGATTTTCGATGCGCTATTAAGCGTCTAATAATTTTTATTGGCTACTTCAAGCACTCAATAAGATATTAGGAGAATAAACCAATTTATTACCTACATAATTTTTATTAGTTGATGGAAAGACAGTTATTTCAAGTTCAGCTAATAACTTTTATTAGGAACTTTATTAGAAGTTTGAAATACGTGTCCTTAACGTAAAAATACTCGTTGAAAGACGGTCTGTTCTTATTCACCTAATAACTTATTAGCTGAATTGTTATTAGATACATTTATTAGGAGATTGAAAGACCGGCCCTAAAAGAAGTTACATCAGTGGTGCCCAGAAAAGAAAAAAGAAGAGAGAAGAGGAGAAGGAATCAAGGAAAACAAAGAAAATTTCCAGTTTTTTTTCACCTACACAGGATATTCACGTGACAGATATTCAAGAGAGTCAAAGCGAAACAACTGAGGATTTGCCTTGCACATCCCAAGAAGTAACCCTAAAGCAGCAAGAAGAAGAAGCCGAACAACAGCAACAGTTAAATTTATGCATCAAAGATTCAATGGAAGGAAGTTCCAAATCCACTCCAGTGCTTGATTTTACAATAACACAAAAAGAAACAGAAGTAGTAGAGTTACAACAAATACTAGAAGATAGCAACATTCCTACGGACTTAGGCCTATTTAAAAACACGGTTATTAATGACGATATTAGGAGATTCGTTGTTTCCTCAGAACCTTGTAAACCGAAAGGACCTTTTAAGAAAGACCCATTACAAAACAATAGGCGTTTTTCCGAAAACTATTATTATACTGCTTACAAATATGGGCGAACAAAAAGATTCTGGCTTTGTTACTCAAAAATACTTGATGCCGCGTATTGTGAACCATGCTGGTTGTTTTCAAATGAAATGCAAAATCAATGGAAATCTGGAATACATGACTGGCAAGGCCTTTCCAAGAAAATTAAAGTACATGCTACCAGTCTGAGCCATGTGCAAGCATGTCTCGTTTATGATCACTGGAAAAAGAACAAAACAATCGACAAGGAAACTGAAGAAGTAATTAGACACAAAGCATCATTCTGGGCCATGGTTTTGGAAAGATTGTTTAATATTATCCTCATGTTAAGCAAAAATTCTTTAGCTTTTAGAGGTCACCGAGAACAAATTGGAGATGCATTTTATAATGGAAATTTTTTAGCGCAAGTATCATTATTAGCAAAATATGACGATGTCATGAAACAAATATTGAATAAACTAGCAGGAACTATAAAATATCTCAGCCCCGCAATACAAAATGAGATAATTCAATGTTCGGCAAACTCGTTAGAAAAAAAACTAATATTAGAAATTAATTCGTCGCCATTTTTTTTCCATTATAATTGATACCACCCAGGACATTACCAAACAAGACCAGATGAGCTTAATTTTTAGGTATGTGCATATTGAACGTAATGAAGATGCTAAACCTACTAAAGTAGATATTAAAGAAACGTTTTTGGGATTCTATACCTTAGCAGACCACACAGCACAAGGAATGACCAATCAAGTGTGTTCATCCCTAGAAGAGAAATCTATAGACATCAGAAAATGTCGAGGCCAAGGCTATGATGGCGCAAGCGTAATGAGTGGTACTTATAATGGGCTTCAAGCTAAAATAAAAAGTATTCAGCGAAATGCGCAATATGTTCATTGTGCTAGTCATAATTTGAACTTGGTTGTAAATGATGCGGTATCAGGTTGTAGAGAAGTTAGCAGATTTTTTTGCCATATTACAATTTCTTTGGTCACAGCATTAATAGGTGGGAACTGCTATCTCAGTTTACCGGCGAGTCTGAAATAACACTGAAAAGCCTAAATCCAACAAGGTGGTCTTCTAGAATCACATCATTAAGGGCTGTGAAACTGCGATACTTAGACATCATTAAGGCACTTACTGAAATATCTTTAAAGAGCTCGAAAACAAGTGAACGAGCTGACGCCGTCAACATAAAAAATAAAATATCTACATTTGAATTCGTGCTTATATCTGCTTTCTTGTATCATTTATTAAATGAAGTAAATTATGCTTCAAAACTCCTTCAAAAGAAAAATATAAATCTTGATGAAGCAACAAATGATCTAGGTGATATCAGCTTACGTCTACAAGAATGCAGATCAAAGTACGAATTCTTTAAGATGGACGCCATTTCTATTTGTAACAAATGGAAAATACCTCCCATTTTCAGTGCTAAACGTCAACCAAAAATCAAACATCACTTCGATGAAATATGTGAAAATTATTACTTCGATAATGCCGAACAAATCTTTAAAAATCCTTAATCATCTGTCAAATATTTGTGGTTTGTTTAGTGAGGTTAAATTTTAGTATTGGTGTTCACCGCCTTTACCGCAGTTGCAAAGTGTTACAATTAGTGTTTAATTAAGTTCTTTTTTGACATTGCTGCTACAACAACACATAATAAAAATTAGAAAATGGATCAGATAGCATATAGTGTGTGTAGTAAGATATTTGCTCATACAACATCTAGAGACAGACATTATAAAAAAAATCATACAGACTCCAAAAATGCAGTTAGTATTGTTCATAATAGAAGCAATATTCACTGCCCTTTATGCATGACGGACAGTAACCCATTTATAACTTATGAGAAGCTGATACAAGAGGCTATTTTTCGCGGGTAACATATTGTAACCCTGTTACTAAAGGTTCGGTACTTGTAGTATTTTCGCGAGAGATGTTACAAAAGCTGTTATAGGGGAATACGGGTATGACAAGCAAAATACGTCACCTGTTATAGAAAATCAGAACAGCTTGTAACAGCTCTACCGAGGAGGTTATTAAATGCTGTTATAGGTATAGGTTATGTCATGGTTATGTCCATTTATTGTTTAAAATGGAAGAATTTAGAAAAGCAATACATTGGTTTCAGAAACCATATGACGACAACAGGTGAAGGACATAAAGACCCACCGAAATTTTATGATGAATTACATGAAATTTTAGGTAAGTACTATTGAAATTTTACTATATAGTTCATTCTTATATTTTTAAGGACAAAAAGATAAGGTTGAACCTACAACTTTAATTGATTCGTTAAAAGAGCCTGAAACAGATACAAGTGAAACCAGTGAACTAAATGAAGGAAATGTCGAAACTCGTTTTGCAAAGACAAAGAAACAAACACTTCAACCTGCATCTACACAAGAGAAGTTACTGGAGTTATTAAAGGAGCAACATGTTGATGAAAAAAAGGACAAAGAAAAACATATGGCAGTGTTTGAAAAATACCTTCAAAAACAAACAGAACAGCGGGAGAGACTCTTAAACATAATGGAAAATTTTTTTGATAATAGGAAAAGGAGACGTGAAGAAAGGGATACAGAGTAAAAAGATTTATTTTAAATAAAATTATACAAAGAATTAGCTATTTCATTTCTTTTCATAATGCCTAATTGCTGCTGTTGTCTATTATTTTCAACATATTGTTCTGCAGGACAATCCACTTCGTCTACATTATTCCAAGTATCAGAATCTAAATAACAAAAATTGTGCAGAATGCATGCTGCTGACACAATTTCAACAGCTTTTGCAACTGAATATGTATTTACATATTTTACACGAGAAAATCTGCCTTTTAAAATTCCAAAACAATTTTCAATACACACTCTATCACTACTTCAGCGATAATTATGATGCCTTTCTCTCTGTGTTAAATTTCCATGGCTTTTAAATGGTGTCATTAGCCAGGGACGAATAGGGAAAGCACTATCACCAATAAGATGATAATTATCATGTGGAAAAAATTTTTGTTTCCCAAATGCATTGATATGTTTTACTAATACGGAATTAGAAAATACCTAAAACATATAAGTAAAAAATAATATATAATTACTGATTGTGAGGTAGATATGTAACTTACTCGAGCATCGTGAGCACTTCCAGGATATCCAATGAATGTGTAAGTAAATATTTTTTCAAAAGTACAAACTGCTAATAAATTGATTGAATGTTTCATATACCTATCTATATAGCTATCATGTTGATTGTTGGGGACTTTAATATTGATGTGGCATCCATCAATGGCCCCAATAGTTCCTATCGTCATAATAATAAGTTATAAATTTTTATATACTGGTTAGAATTACCTGGATAATTTTTAAACTGATTGCTAATATTTAGATAATCATTTTCTGTGTTTGGCCAGCAAATATATTTGTGTTTAAGTTTATTTATGATGTATAATAATGAATTAACAATTTTCCACACTGTAGAAGGGACAAGACCAAAATGGTCTGCTATCGAGAGTATCCTGATGAGATATATACCAAAGAAATACTAGCAGCCTTTTATCAACACTTATTGGTTCATTGCCTCCTCTATATTTTCGTCTTATGATATTTCTAGTATCGTTGTGAATAATTACATTCAATAATTTATGAAATGTTACCTTTTTCATTCGAAATAACTGAAAAAACATTATATCATTATAACTCGTTATCCATAAGTTAATGTCAACTTTGTGACGAACAAGCAATGATCTAGTTTTTATATATAAATTTGTCTTTTTTATTTTGCTACTTCTTTTAGATAAAAGAAAACGTTCAAAATATAGCACATCTGCATCATCTAGAAAAAAAGACTCCCATATATGAGGACACTTAGTAGCTATTTCACACATTTTGAAAATACACTTAAAAAATCAAAGTAATGACAAAACTTCAAAAACAAACAGAAATTGAGGTTATATCTCAAGAATAATACTGGGACATGTTATAACATCTCCATTTTTGCAAATAACAGATGTGACAGACAAGAACCATTTCTGTGACGTCCCTTAAATAAAGATAGAGCTAATAACAGCATGTTATGAGCTTATGACAGCTGTTACAATCTGTAACGTCGCGAAAAATAGCCTAAGATTTAGCAGAACATCATGAAACAACCGTAGAAACTGAAGAATTGGAGTTTACTGAAATTGAGTTCAAAAATTGGATGCAAGAAGATTGAAAAGAAGTAAATTACAC
The DNA here is from genome assembly GCA_949128085.1 of Cetonia aurata. Lineage (NCBI taxonomy): Eukaryota > Metazoa > Arthropoda > Insecta > Coleoptera > Scarabaeidae > Cetonia > Cetonia aurata. The sequence goes on from OX421889.1 coordinate 15,121,247, forward strand.
CCTAAGGAAGAAGAATAAGTATCCGAATTACAGTCACCAAATTGTATTTTATGACTGCAATAGAAGCTATAGTGGTAAATAGTTATGTAGTTATTAAAATCATTCTTCATTAATTAAATATTAATGCAAGAACGACGGTGTACATATTCTTATCTTGTACTGATATTTACCTATTTTTTCCTTTTAGGTTATAAGAGCAAATGTACAAAAAGATTTCCAAAATCAAGTGGCAGTATTAAGATTGCTGGAACCTGTCCTTCAAGAATTATTGTAAAAATATTTGCAAATGGTATGATTTTTTGTTTTATTAATTTTTTATACATAATAAGTTTGTCATCATCCATAGAAAAGGTCAAAGTGAAGTATATTAAAACCCGTGTGGGTCATGAAGAGAAATTAAAATGCCAGTGTTTAACACAACATGGATTTTAGCCGTTCGCCCGAGAAAAATCGATAAAAATCCGGTCGAAAAGGGGCGCGCAAATTTCACGCCTATGCGCCTGCGACAACTGTCACATTTCGCAATTTTGCCGTCAAAATGCTTCATTTTCGTCGAAAAAAAAGAGTCCTTTAAAGTCACTCGGGTGCTCGACGAATGTTAGAAATAGCTGCAGGGGACTTTCATTTTCCGCAATGTACCGAAAACAGTACTCGAAATGGTGAGATTTTCGCGCAAGAATCGAAATTATAACGCCGTGTCTTTGTGTCAATTTGTCCGCTATTCCTATCATGCCTTGTCAACTATACAAAAATACCATATAAATAATTAGATTTATCGAAGCCCAGCTTTTGTTTTACGACGTCATTGGCGCTGTAATCGAATTATTTAGGGTTATATTTTTTTAAAGGATTCTTGTGTTGTGCGCGACCAATTTGGCAGCACTGCGTAACTGTTTTCTCTAAATACGGTACACATGGTTTTCAAAAACATCTTTCGTCTCTTCTATTTTTGGTGTGTTAGTGGTGAATTCTAATTAACAAGCTGAATAGAAGATTGTTGTAGTAGCTATTTGAAAGTTTTATATTGTGTGAAACATTTGTTGATTAAGTTTGGGTTTGTATTTCAATGTAATTTATAAACACAAATAATAGGTTTGCAATTTACTAAATATGATATTCCATTGCAGTGGAAAATGGGTTTGAGATGCATAGTATCAGGTTGCCAGAATACGCAGGCAAGTGCATTACTGCATGTACTTCCAAAAGATGTGGATGTGAGTTATTTTTTTTTTAAATAATATGGTTACGTTTAACAAATAATGTGTGCTGTAGATGTTTAAGAAATGGACTGAAGCTGTGGGTCGTGGCGATATCTGCTATGATAAACGGAGGAATTACAGGATCTGTGATTTACATTTCACAGATGAAATGAAATTTCCGGCAAATAGGAACCGTACCAACCTTAAGGCTGATGCTTTTCCGGCTTTATATTTAACACGTATTTCTCTTATAGTACCTTTAAGCTAACCATTCTATATATGTTATTTACAGAATCAGAAACATTGTATGAACCATCAACTTCATCCATACCAACATCTACTCCTCCCAGTATTTCAAATGTAGTACCTACCACATCTACGAGTGGAGAATTTCAAGCCATGGATCATGGTATAACATTGTCTGAAGTGAAAACTAAGAAGATCAAACGAACCGGTAAAATTTAACATTTTAAAAGAAACTATATTCTCAGCTTATTTTCAATGTTGCATTATTAGATTTTATCTTTTTGTAGATATTAAAAAGAAAATTAATATACTACGGAGGTGTGGGTTGTCCAACAAAAAGCAATTGAATCCTGAAGCAAGTAAGATATATGCTATTGCTAAAAATCTTTTAGATATTGCAAGAAAAGTTAATAATGAAAATATAACAAATACAAAAATAATTGCTGATGCAAAGGAACAAGCTGAAGAAAATGGGTTCATGCTCGATAAAGTTAATAGAACAACTCGTAGATTTATTGAAAGTCAAATTAAATTGCAGACTAAACAAAGTAGAGGCCGTCCTTATACCACGGAAGATAAAACATTTGCTCTGAGTTTGCTAAAACAGTCTCCAAAAGGTTATAAATTGCTACAAAAAACCTTTGCGCTACCATCACGTCAGACAGTAATGGCTCTCTTAAATAAAATTCCATTTAATTGTGGCATAAACCAAGCTATATTTAATACCCTGAAAACAACAATTGCTACAATTGATGAGGAGGATCGATATTGTGTTTTAATTTTTGATGAAATGTCAATTCATGTTTCTCTCGATTACAACAGGAAATTGGATGTGATTTACGGGTTTGAAGATTCTGGAAATGGGAAAAATAAAAAAATAGCAGATCATGCTTTAGTATTTATGGTACGAGGTTTGAGGAGAAAATGGAAACAACCGTTATGCTATTATTTCTTCGAGGGGGGTATAAAATCTACAGATTTGGCTGTAACCATAAAAAATATTATTTCAACATTACAAGACATTGGTTTAAATGTCATTGGAACTGTTTGTGACCAAGCAGCTGTTAATACTGCAGCTATACATAAATTAAAAGAGGAAACAAATAGGAATCGCATTTTGGCAGGAAAAGACAGTATGTTTGGTTTTGAAATAAAGGATAAGGAAATTATTCCAATCTATGACCCTCCTCACCTCATGAAAGGTATTCGCAATAATTTATTGGATGCGGATGCAAAATTTGTATGGAAAAGTAAGGAGCAAAAGGCCACTTGGAAGGATATAGTAGCCCTTTATGAATTGGACAAAGGAGATGACGACACAAGAATGTTGTTTAAATTAAATGAAGGTCATGTATATAAAGAGAAAATGAAGAAAATGAAGGTGAAAACAGCTGCCCAAGTTTTCTCACATCGTGTATCTTCCACAATGAGGGGACTTGTTCGACATGGTACGTATATTTGTTTATAGTTCATTATTATTGTACTAATTACAATTATGTTACAGGTAATAAATGTTTAGCTGATACAGCTGTCGACACTGCGGACTTCCTATTATTAAATGATAAAATTTTTGACAGTGTCAATGCCATGTCCAAGTTTCCTGATCATGGGAAAACATTGCGGTGTGCTGCTTCACAAAATTCGGACCATGTAACATTTTGGTACAGTGCAATAAAAGTACTTGAAAGTATAAAATTTGTTAAAAATACTGGTCGAGAATTCATACCACCAACGGTGAAAAATTGGATATTGACACTACGCGGTTTTATATACATATGGCAAAAGTTACACCATATTGGTTTTAAATATTTATGCACCAGAAATATTAACCAAGATCCTGTAGAAAACTTTTTTGGGTGTATTAGGAGCCATGGAGCACGCAACATTAATCCGTCTTCTTTATCTTTTGTTACATCATTCAAGAGTCTGCTTGTAAACAATTTTGTTTCGGTCCATTCTCCAGGCCGGAACTGTGAAGAAGATGAACATGAAGGTGCCTTAAACACTTTAGAACAGTTTTTAACGCAGAATGAAGCAGCTTCTATCCCAGAGGAACATATTGTTATTGACGAGAATGAGTTTTGCTTTCAAAATGAAAAGGAAGATTTTGTTTTAATGAAATATGCTTACATTGCTGGCTATTTAGCAAAACGTATTTTAAAAATTATCGGTGGTTGTGGGGTATGTAAGGGAAATTTAATATCTATTAATTCTGAACCAATTCACCATTTAATTGAAGCTAGACAATACATGACAAAGCAGCTCACTAAACCAAATACACAATTCGTTAATTTGTTTAGTAAATGTGTAGATGTAATAAAATTTTATTTGCCCAGATTTTGTTATAAAAGTGGTGTACAAAATAATATTTCTAGAAAAATATTTAATTTTGTAACATTTAATTTCTCATGCAATAATCATAATTTAAGTGATATTTTTGTGAAGGAATTTGTATGTATATATATATATGCATGGACTAAAAATGTGAATAAGATTTTAAAAGGTGTTGACACTAAAATAGTTAATGTTGATGACCCTATTAAAAAATTAGCATTTAAACATTATAAGAAGCATGTAGCATGTAAGACTGCTTTTAGAAAAGCAAAACAATTACAATGATTTTGGATAGTGTTACTCTTTTTTTTTTTACTTTTATTAAATAAAACTTGTAGCAGTAAAGAGAATTTTATTTTTAGTATGTAAGTACAATCATAACGTATTTTAGTTTTGATGTATGGGATGAATAGCAATATGTGTGTGAATACGAACTATTACTTTCTATATATATATGTATCTGTATATTGCATATTTTTCTGAAGCTGTCGGAAATTAAGTTGAAAATATAACTTTCCTAGAAAGTTATATTTTCAGAGAAAATAAAAACATCCAAACAAATATATAGAAAGTAGAAAGTTTTGTTGCCATTCACTCGCATATTGCAATTCATCCTATTTTACCTAACTAATCGATTTTAAAATATAATATTTTCAAATTTCCGCGGCAATAAACGTCAGCGCTATAAGCGTTGTAAAACCGAACCCGATTTTCTAGTTTCGGCGGGAAGGAGTATAGTTCCCTATCTATACGTATATGATCTATGATTCCTATGTAACATGCCGGTATGTCAAACGCTACCCTACGCTCTTCGCTCTTGACGATGATTGTGATGGTTAAAATCGGTCTCTTTTTTTTGAAGAATGGTCCAGAAAGCTTCCGATATGTGTCAGGTTACCGAAAACTATCTTTACACCACCGAAAACACGTAATTTATGAAGATATAACATCGTTTCTGGCAAGTTGTCATTCGTAACCTAAAGAAATATGCGGCATTTAAAGATCGATTGGAGCACTTTTAGGCCTCTTTCACACGAGGCAACTAGTTGATTCTACTTGTTGACCGGGCGGACTATAAGGAGTTTACCGATGTAGGAAAGGAATGGGAGTTGCTTGTACGCTTTCACACGCAGGCAACTCGACCGCCTGGGCGTGCGGCCTGTGTCGCTAACGTTCTCTTCCCGACTAGTTGAGTCAACTAAAAGGGTATTACAAAGCATTAGACCATTCACACCAGGCGCTCAGTTGAGTCAACCGACTAGAAAATGGAGGGCGCATTCAATACCGAAAATTTTATTACTGAAATTCGTAACAGACCGGTCTTATGGGATATGAGGCAGGAAGAATATAGTGACAAAATAAAACGGGCTGAAGCATGGAGGGAAGTGGCATGTAAATGCTACCCTAATTTTGATGCCATGGAGACCGGGAAACAAGGGGCAACCGGTAAGAATATTTCATTATAATTATTGTTAAGTAATTATTGTATGAAGATATGTACCTAGATTCGCAAAATAATGTTTTTTTTTTTAATTTATGATTACTCTTGGCGAGAATATATTTTAACTCCATGCGCTTGCCGACGGCACCGAATAGTACGGTATTTCGCACAATCGTAAACAATGCGATTTGTAAACACAATTTCGCCTTAATTATAGGCGATACTGGAAAACGGATGAGGTATTCTTATTTTAATAAATTAGATGAGTGCTTTGTTTCATTGCTTTATTAATATTAAATAAATATCACGGCAATAGTATACTGTTACCGATGGTTATTATCCGACGGAAGATGTGTACCTACAGCGCGTGGTTTATCTTTAGTCGTCCGCCGCTAAAATGTCTCGTTAAAATATATTTTCAGTAACAGTGCTGTAGCCAAATACCTGAAAATCAAAATCAAATCAGTACATACCTGCTTTTCGGTTTATTTCATAAATTAGAACCACTTAAATCCTATTGCTAAGTGTACATATTGTAAGTGCGCACGTATAAATTTCCTACTTATTTTTATTATATATCGGGTTTCAGTTAAAGAGCTTCACAAAAAGTGGAAGAACCTACGGCAGTGTTACAAGAGGGAGCGCGATTCACAAATTCCGAAATCCGGATCAGCAAAAAAAAAAAGAACACAGTATATTTATTTTGATGTATTATCCTTTCTTGCTCCTGTATTTACAACAAAAGCAACCCATTCTAATATCGATGAAATGGAGGAGGGAGGTGAGCAAGAAGAAGGGGAAGTGGACGATATTTTATTAGATTCCGAAACACTAATCTCTGAGAAAACAACTCGAGCAGGTAAATCTTCCACGGCTCATCGAAAGCGGAAGCGCGATAGCGAAAATCCTGTAGCAGACGTTTGCCAAATCTTAAAAAAAAACTTAGAGGAAAGGATGGCCGTGGAAAAGAGAAAGCGTGAAAAAGAAGAGGATGATGAGGATTACAATTTTGTTATGTCGCTCCTTAATTACACCCGCGCCGTTGAAGGTGTTCAGAAACTGGCCATGCGGGCTGAGATGCTTCAAGTAGTAACGAAGTATTATAATATGAGCGTGCACGCGCAAAGCTCCCAACAACCCTTAATCCATCGGGTGACGCCAATGTATTCAAACTTGACACGTCCACAGTACTATCCTACTACACAACCTTATAGTTATTTAGAACCACCTATGCCATCACCGCAATCTTCCTCATTCATCTCTCATTCTGCGGCTACATCTCATGCAGTGAGCCCGTCGTCTTCAGATTTAGATTTTTCACATGAATCCTAAATTATGTTATTTACTTTCATTTAAATCAATCTACTACAATGTCGTGTATTAAATTTCGTTTTTGTATTATTATTAACATTTTTATATTATTAAGTAAAAAACTTTGTGCTACTCCATGATGTTTTATTATTTTTGCATTCCCCTTGATTCTTATTACTAATAGCTTAATTTTGTGTTATAAAATTAGTGTGAAAAAGGTATTGTTACAAGAAATTAATTATTAGGTATTGACAGAATGTATTAAGAAATTAATGAAATTAATTAATTTTACATTGCCTGAAATTTAAAAGATAGATATCTGAAAAATACTTCTTCACTTACCTCAATGTAATGGCTAGTCTTTCTTGCGTTGATATAGCCTGTCTCATAATGGTATTTTTTTTATGGATCCTGTGTTGAATCAGGGCGTGTAGCTCTTCGAAGGATGATATCGACATGCGGAAATAATTAAAAAATTTATCCTGGTAGCTAACAAGTTCAGGGTAAAGTACTGAAAAAGCGCCGGCTTCTCGATTTTTTAATAATGGATGAACCCACATTTTTCTTGGATTGCGTTTCCTTTTTTGGTTCTGTTCTTGCAGGAGAGCAAGCGCAAGAAGCGCTCCTGCTTCCTCGGGTTCCAACATTATACTGACTTCCCAATGAGAATAAAAGTTGATTCCACAAGTTGCCTGGTGTGAAAGCAGCCGTAAACAAGCCTTCACACGACAGTCAACTAGTTGACAGGCAACCAGGCAACTCAGTTGAGTCAACCGAGTTGCCTCGTGTGAAAGAGGCCTTACACTGTACAGGCGCTTATAGGAGGGAGGATGTCGTTCGAAAGACGAACAATTTACAACAAAAAAGACCGCAAGTACCTTAACAAAGGGAAAATTCGCATTAAAATGCTAAGTATAAGTATAATCCAAAGTGTACACATCATATCAATTGAAGAGGTTAATATCATTCAAATGGAAACTCTGACATTATTTTAAAGCTTGAAAAAAGACAAGTACATCTCTCGTACTACTCTCTTTTAGTTCAGTTCTAATGTAAATCAATTCTAATCTATTTGTCAAACGTATACGTCAAGGTAAAAAACCACAGTTTATAACCAGCTTTTAAACAAGAGTTCTTATCAGGGAGTTTGGTTCACTGCTCTGAACCGGTCGAATGCTGACTATGGACGGGGGACGGGTTCGGTTTCGAATCTCAAGTTAGCGATAATTTTTTTAAATTGTTTTTTCATTTTATTTTAAAGTAGATAAGATTAGCCGATCCTAGACCAAATCCTCCTCCTCACTACATTTCAGAGTAGCTGTGAAGCGAGAAATGACCCCCACCACTTTCATAGTTCCAGCCGCGGCCACCGAGATTGGCGAGAGGGCGCTGGTAGTAGCGCGCGTATACATGGCGTTGTAATGTACAGGGTGTGGGTTTTTATTGTAACTGTATACAGAGTGTGAATTTAAATTTGTGTCTTTATACAGGGTGTGAGTTTAGAGTGTGACTTTATACAGGGTGTGAGTTTAAATTGTGACTTTATACAGTGTGTGAGTTTAGAGTGTGACTTTATACAGGGTGTGAGTTTAAATTGTGACTTTATACAGTGTGTGAGTTTAGAGTGTGACTTTATACAGGGTGTGAGTGTAGAGCGTGAATGAAGCGCTGGTGATGAATATTTGCTGCAACTATATTGTGCTTCCTTTTACATGTATTTAAATGGAATATTGTTACAACTTGCTCAATAATACGAATTAACATTGGCTATTACGTAAAAGAGACACACATTCAACATTTCTACGACAATTTTCTAACCACGTTTTGAATTCGGTACGTGTAAACAAAATATAAAATTGACTAGGTTTCAACTGTATTGTAGTGTCTGTGACAATGAGTAGTAAAGTAGTACCTTCTTCATCGCCAGTACCAACAGCAAATTCCCCAGCACCTTTTCCGCAGGATTTACTGGACAGTATGTTACGAAGATATGATGAAGATATCAAGAAAGAAAATAGATTAATAAATGAGGTGACATCCAATAAATCGCACTCATTACATATCTACCGGTTTAAGTTCAGCCAGGGGGTTCCTACCAGTGGTGAAAATATCTAGTGAAAAAGTGAAAAATCATCTGTCTTTCACACCCTGGGAGTGGAGTGAGTTTTTAAAGTGTCAAGAAAAAATTAAGAAACACATAACGTCAACTACGACGTGGAAATGCGAGAGATGTCAATGCGAGGATTGTATTGCAGACGATGTAATTAATGTAGCCGAGCTGTACCAACTGAAATTTTCTTACACAAAGACAAAATATTCCTCGTCAAAGATGCAGCCTATCTTGCGAATAAATACTATTGATGTGAACCATAATGTGGAAGTAATATTGAATAAAGTTGCCGCTCAACAGCTAATGAAAATGATGAACGCTGTAACGAATAGGCTGCGGAGACTAGAACAACTGAACTTTATATTCTACTATAACTCCATCATAAATATAATAGCTCAAAACAAAGATAGTGTTGACCAAAACAAAATCGTTATATATATGTTGAAGGTTTGCTATGTGGAGAACCTGCTACTACTACCTCAGAATATACAGATTGTATGCTAGAAATATTAAATTTCGATTTAGAAAAATTTAAAAATGATATATTTTCACATATTTGTATTTAAATAATAAAAAATACTTAGCGAAATTGTTTTATTAATATTTGTCACAAAGAAATAAATTACAGCACAAAACCATAGTAATAATAATTTAAAATTAATGTAATAGATGACAATATTGATGTGAATACTAAAAATACATAACAAACAAGATATAAAATTATTTACAAGTTTTAAAATCTTAAATTCACACCTTTATTTTCATTAATTTGAAATATGTCTGTTACCACTAAACACCAGTTTTCCCACGGTAAGCGTTTTGGAGATGATCCTCCGTTGTTGCAGCTTAGTATCGTTTCGGAAGGAAAACTGCATTTTGTTCTAATTCCACTAGGACCGTTCTTCCATAATGTCTTCCACAATCTTTGCACCAGAATGTTCTGTTCACACCCAAAATTTACACCACAGGTTTGACTATGCTTCTACATTTTGTGCTGCCATATTTTTTGCATACTATAGTTACTTATATATTCTGAAATAGAAAACACATGTGCATTAGACTATTACAACCAATATAAAAGTATTTACCTCTTCAAATCTTAAATTCACCCCCCGATTTTCATTGATTTGAAATATGTCGGTTACAACCAGACACCAGTTTCCGACGTTTAGCGTTTGCAGATGATCTTCCGTTGTTGCAGTAGAGTATCTCTTCGGAAGAAAAACTGCGTTTTGTTCTAATTCTACTAAGACCGATCGGCCATAGCGAGTATGAACAAACTTCGCACTAAAAATTTTATATTTTTTGTTCACTTCTAAGTGATACAATTTTGCAACTGGTTTGGAAGAGATTGCATTATTATTTAATGCTTCCATTTTTCTAAAGTGTTGTGCTGCAATTTGTTTCTATGCTACTATTCCTCCTAGTTTAACTGTGAGCTTATTTATACGTAAACCACACCTGTGTTCACATGCATTCGTAAAAATTAACAAAAAAATGCCAACGCGAAGCAGATGTGTGAAACGGTATGACTTCCGTGTGCATTTGTAAAAATGAATGAAATTCCTATAACATGTGCTAAACCAAGTTTGCAAAACATTCTGTAATAGGATAATAAGAAATGTAAATTTGCATTGCATTTGTGAACTACGTTCTTCCGCATTCGTCAACACTTGATTGCTTGTATAAATTGAGAGGTTATCACCCTTTTAAAACCATATGGAAAATCCCACGCTCTATGCCTACATGCATTTGTAAAAATGAATGAAACGACAGATATGCATTGCTTTAAAATCTATCTGCGTGCGACAGTTCTTAAGTTAACAATGCCTTTAAACTTACAACGTTTTTGTATATCAGTGATTGCCTCTACGGTCGCATTAAATCAAGATGTGTGGGAAATTAGAAACTTGTTACCTGCGAAATTATTTTTTAGTATAGTTAAAAGACGTAAAACGATTCTATGGCACAAGGTAATGGCAAATGTGAATGAACCTGAGCTCGAAGAATTGCCGCGGCATTATCAAGAGATATTTTTTGAGGGATACGAGAAAGACATCGACTTTTTTCACCACATTTTGAAAGTGAATGATTGGAATAGCTGCTTCCGAACGACGACAATTTATGCATAAAATTTACCTATATGGAATTAAATGCAATGTATGTTTGCGTTAGGTGTTATTCACATTATCACAATTATACACAATTTACATCTACAGAGGAACACCAGAAGGTAAACATAGAAAACTTATCAGATTATTTAAAGGGTGAACGCAGCTGGTGCAGTATATGCATTTCCATGCCTCTATTTGAGGTATATACTTACTTAGATTGCTGTGAGCAGACTCATGATAGGATGCTAATGTAGGTGGGGTATATAAGAGGACTGCCGGGATCTACTCCTAGACATATCACGTAACCATTGCTATGATGATGTGCAACATTTGTCGTGCTGCGTTCAACAGAAAGGACAATTTAAAGCGATATTTTAAAAACGTACATCAACATTACCTTTGCGAGATATGTGGGTTGCAACTAGACACGTGTTCTCACGTAAGAAATATTAGAATTGATTATTTTCGAAGGCGTGTATGCGATAACTGGGAGTTTATTCGTATTGCTTTTAAGGTGACATTTGCCAGAGAAGATTCGTTGAAACGTCATAGAAGTTCTACACGTAACCATTGTAAAAAATGTGGGAAAACCGGTTGTTATGATCATGAAGATAATATGATAATGACAATTAAGAGAAAACGAAATGTTTGTGAATCTGTAAGTAGTAGTAGTAGTAGTAAATCCCAAGAATGGTCCTGTTGCGATAAAAAGTTTCAGGCAGCGGCTCAGCACAGGGGTCATTTACGCTCGCAATATCATTTATCAAACCATGGTAATGTATTAGATGAAGGTGTTTTGCGTGTGAAAACTAGTTTTGAAAATCGTATAGCGAGTTATAAGGTTCTGCATTCTAAAAATTCTGATATTTCTACATTTCTACAGGGTGTTAGGACAAAATCTTGTAATTTAATTAGTAATGTGTTAGAAAATACTTTAACCGGTGTTAAAGTTCAGTTTGAGTTATTCGCGAATTATATTAAACCTGTAGATACGGATAATATTACTGAACTAAAGTCTTTTAATACTCGTTATACTATTGTGACAAAAAACTCTGACTTAGAAAATATTTTTGATCAGTTGGTGGATACAATAAAAACTAAAAGTAAGGAATTTCAAGAAAAGGATTCGGGATGGGCTCTATTAGATATTTCACATCTTGAAATTAACATTAATCATTACGAACCTTTGACAAAAGGTTCATCATATCTTAAACTCCCTCGATGTATTGAAGTTAAGAAGGCGTGTATAAATATTAAGAATGATCATAATGCGTGTTTAGCATGGTCCTTGGTAGCCGCTTTACACCCTGTTAGTCATCATTGTGATAGAACTTCATCCTATCCTCATTATTCTCAAGTTCTAAATTTGGATGGAATACAGTTTCCTTGTAAAATAAAAAATCTTATTGAAATCGAGAAGTTAAATAATTTAAGTATAAACGTTTATGGTCTAGCAGAAATGGCTGTGAACAAATTTGAAATAGTGGGTCCTATATACTTCACTGCAGATAAAAAAAATAATCATGTGAATTTGTTGTTAATAGAAGAAGGTATTCAATCTCACTATGTTCTAATTAAGAATCTCTCAAAACTGATTTCATCTCAGACCAGTTCTCATCAACACAGAATTTATTTATGTGATGGATGTTTGCAAAGGTTTACTACAAAAGAGTGTTTAGACAGACATTGTGAAAGCGATTGCAATCACGTTTATACGGCTTTACCTTCTACGGCATTAAAGAAAACTAGAACTGGTTTATTGCATCCTGAAAATATTCTGGAATTTTCTAGTTACGATAAAAAGTTAAAAGTACCATTTGTAATTTATGCAGATTTTGAAAGCTTCTTGCAGCCAATACATTCTTGTGAGCCATCACCATCTTCTTGTTACACAAGAACGACTCATACGCACGTACCATATAGTTTTGCTTATCAAATCGTTTGCTCCTTTGATGAAAGTTTGAATAAATTTGAGAAGTACAGTGGTTTAGATTGTTCTAAAGTGTTTATTTCACGATTAAAAGATGATGTCAAATTGATCTATAATAAGTACTTGAAAGTCGTAGTGCCCCTGATAATGATAATTGCAAAGTATTGGATCATTCACACACTGATGGTACTTTTAGAGGTGCGGCTCATTCAAATTGCAATTTAAATTTCAAAATTCCGAAATTTATACCGGTATTTTTCCATAATTTAAGTGGGTATGATGCACATCTATTCGTAAAAGACCTGGCTGTAGATGAAGAACCTATTGACGTTATTCCTTTAAATAAAGAAAAATACATAAGTTTTAGTAAATCCATTCTTGTTGATGAATTTACTGATATAAGAGAACAGGAAAAAAAATATATGCGAAGCTACGATTTTTAGATTCCTTTCGTTTTATGCCTTCCTCTATAGAGAAATTAGCCGGAAATTTATCATTAGAAAAATTTAAACTTGTAAAAAAGTATTTTCCACTCGACTGCCATTTTAATCTACTCCTGCGGAAAGGCGTCTTTCCCTATGAATACATTGATGATTTTGAGCGATTGTACGAAACGAAACTACCGCCAAAAGAAAAATTCTTCAGTTCTATCACAAATTCAATTATGTCATGATGACTTTGAGCATGCGCAAAATGTTTGGAATAGTTTTCAATGTACAAATTTACTTCAATATTCAAATGTATATTTAAAAACTGATGTGTTACTTTTAGCCGATATATTTGAAAATTTCAGAGAAGTGTGCATCAGTACTTATACGCTAGATCCTGCACATTATTTTACCAGTCCAGGTTTGTCATGGGACAGTATGCTCAAAACTACTAAAGTGAAATTGGAATTACTTACGGATATAGATATGCATAATTTTATTAAAAAAAATATCCGTGGAGGCTTATCACGAGTCTCCTTGCGTTATGCAAAATCTAATAATAGATACATGAATGACTATGACAAAAACACTTCATCTTCCTACTTAATGTATTGGGACGCTAACAATTTATATGGTTGGGCTATGAGTCAATATCTACCTCACGGTGGGTTTCGATGGCTATCCAAAATGGAAATAGAAAATGTGGATGTATTAGACATTGCAGATGATTCAGATGTTGGATACTTTTTTGAGGTAGATTTGAAATATCCACACACACTACATGATAAACACAATGACTTGCCTTTTCTTCCGAAAAACTTAGTACCTCCCACATCTCAGTTCTCTAATCAGAAACTAATAGCTAATTTATATAATAAAACGAAGTATGTTCTCCATTACAGAAATTTAAAACAAGTTTTACAAAATGGTCTAGAAATCGTACAGGTACATCGAGTTTTAGAATTTAAACAATCAAATTGGCTGCAAAAGTACATTGACTTGAATACCAGTCTTCGGCAACAAGCAAAAACCGATTTTGAAAAAGATTTTTATAAATTAATGAATAACTCCGTATTTGGCAAAACAATGGAGAATGTAGATAAGCGTGTGGATGTTAAGTTAGTTACCCATTGGGACGATATTATATGGGAAAGAGGCGTGGGGCTCGATCCTTAATAGCAAAATTAAATTTCCAAGGTCTGTCGATATTTGATGAAAATTTTGTTGCAGTTCAGTGTGAACGATTAAAGGTCGTTTACAACAAACCTATCTATATCGGTTTTACAGTTTTAGATTTATCCAAAGTATTGATGTATGACTTTTATTATAATTTTTTAAAAGCGAAGTATGAAGAAAATGTAAGACTTTGTTACATGGACACTGACAGTTTTATCGTTTACGTTCATACTGACGATGTCTATGACGATGTAAAAGAAAATTTGAGCAAATTTGACACCTCAAATTATAACTGTGATAACGTATTTGACATTCCACTTACAAACAAGGCTATGTTGGGTTTATTTAAGGATGAAAATCGGGGAAAAATTCAAACTCATTTCGTTGGATTGCGATCAAAAATGTACACTTGCAAAGTAGAAGGTAAAACCTTGATGAAAGCTAAAGGTCTGAAAAAATCTGTTGTACAAAATGAAATCAATTTTGAGGATTATCAAAACTAAAGAGAATGACATGACTACAACGACATCTATACAACCTGGCAGGACACAGTCGACATTGACTCTGATGTGTGAAAATCTGATTTCGTTTGAAGTTAGATTCTTCGTATATTATCAAAACTGTTTAATCAGCAAAGAACCAGCTTATAGAAAACAAAACCTTTTTCAAAGCATAAAACATACAATTTTTACAATTAACCAACATAAATTAGCTTTATCGGCAAACGATGACAAACGATTGATCTGTGTAGATGGAATTAAAACGTTAGCTTGGGGTCACTACGCATCTTCAGAATTTTTGTAATAATAAACTCTGTAATTGTCATTGTCATATTTCTTCTGTCACTTGCCCATTGAAAAACTGGTATTAATAAGCTGCGCTTCAACGAACTTTGTCAAATCTGCGTTGGTGTTGCTGGAAATGGAGCTAGAAGTTCACGAAAAGATGAACAAAATTCTAATGTATTTCAACGACTACAATGGAGAATTAAACTTAAATTTAATTCCATATATACCTCTCTATTTGCTGAGAAGAGCACAACCCTATCTACTGGAAAAATGGTAGAGTCATATACCTAGGATTAAACAGGAGCTTCTTGCAGAATATCTTCCTTGCAACGAACACTATAATCAGCCATGGCAAGACGAACACATCGATGGATTTCCACCCGCTAAAAGGAGTTGTTACTATTGTAATTCGGATTTCTTTGAAAAATATTTGGACGAATGGGAAGTTGATGAAGAAGAATTAAGATTAAATTTAGAATTTTTGTCATACAAATAAGCTTCAATAATATAAGCTACTTAAATAAAACTATATAGTAATCAAATTTTGTTTTATTTTAACTACAGATTACAGACAACATAAATCATTACACAATTACACACAAAGTAAACTATAATACATTATTTTTATGTATCCAACTGTTTTCTTCTCGAGGTAAACCAAGGCATTTCACAAAGACTTTATTTCCTTTTCTCCATAATACTTTTTCAACTAAATACACATCCTTATGTTTTGTCTTTTGTAATTCATGTTCATAAAAACTTCCAAGTATAGGCCTTCCGTTCATATCTTCTATTACATAAGTCGCAGGATTTGTAATGTTTGCCTTAGCAATTCTAAAGAGTTCCGTAGACCAGTTAGGTGTGTATCCGTTGTTAAATACGGAAATTGACTTCGCGTAAAGGACGGTGGGCGGATGGACAGCGTAGGGCTGCGCAGACATCTTCGAACCAGACTGCTGCCCCTGTTGCCGGTAAGTTGCAATCAGCTCTAAACTTTAACGTCTTTTATTGTTTATTTTTTACTTTTTTTTGTCGTCTATGAAGCGTCAAATCGACGTAGATGCGTCAAATAACTACAGACACAAATCTATATTGCATATTTACGTAATTATCGTTTTTTGTTTTAATTGAATAAAATTACATCAGACATTTTCTTTTTCAAATATTCGCGACCTATCGTTAACAGATAAATGCGGTTATCTTTTGTTTATACTAAACTAGATACGGATATATACTATTCGTCCAACGGATCTTTACCCATGCGTAATTGATTTATATAGCAATAATACTCATATGTCATTCAATGCATTTCGTACAATTTCCGTTTGATACAAGAAAGAGGAAGCAAATTCAACTTGAAACGTTTGTCTTCTAGCCGTTGGTTCAAGCAATCGAAGTACTAATATTGCGCGTTATTCAAATAGAAAAGAGATAGAATACAGCCAAATAATCTACTCTTAAACGTGCTGCACTTGTACGGCGCTAATCAAAATCAGTACATCATTTTGCATTGTTCTGTCAAAGTTTTGTCTATGGATCTGTCATTAAGCTTTTTGACGTTAGATTTATTGTGTGGTTTCATTATTGTCGTTTTGCACTTTTCTAATACGGTAGTAGGCATTACAATCAAAACATTATATTTCCACTCACAGTTCTATACTAATTTTCGTGGTATTCATTCGTGCTCTCGAACAAATATCTCTAAATTGAACTTGGCAAGAACATGTGCTGCATTATAGTTTTATAAACTTCATGTAAACAAAATGTTTTGACATTTACAATTGTCAATAGGTTAGAAATATCACCCATATGATGGTGTAGTGTAGTACTTAACTTGAGTATAAAGTACTGACTTGATTCAGATGTACAAAATTTATGATGTTATGGGTAAAGAACCATTGGACGAATAGTAGTAGTGTCGCTAACGTTTTTATAAGTAGGTTTTTGCGGAAAGCTTTTATTTACTTCCATTTCTTTTTCTACATTGTGCGCGAAATTTAAAAAAATTATATGCAAGTAATTACTGAAATAAATATTGGAACAAATTAAAACATATTTTTTCTTCCATTTCAACAAATTATGTTAATTATAGTAAAAGTTGCTATTTACAAATTAATTTTTTTATGTTGTCGTGTTTGAGATTTCAGTAATGTATTTTAAATTTTAGCTATTACAATATTTTTGTTCTGGCAAACAATTTTATATATTAATTAATTTATTTAATTAATATATTATATATTATTACTATTCATATATAATATAATGCAAATTATAACATACAGGGCCGTATTAGAAAAAAACACAATCCATATCGCCGTTATCAAGACGTAAAGGCGTATCTCAAAATTTGGCCAAAACGAGTTAGATACGCCTATCAACAGATGCCCATGTTTTCCGTGTTGTGACTAATAGGTGTATCTCGATCACACTCTGTTTATATTTTATGGAATTCTATGTTTCAGGCGTATGTCAAAAATTTAATGAAAATGTTTTAACATATAGGCGTATCTTGAGATACGCCTCTAAACCATATATTTTTAAACGGCCTTAAAGACGTATCTCAAGTTACGTCTCTTCTTCACAATTTAAGTAAGTGCAGTCAATACATTTATACAGGCCTATATCAAATTTTGCGTGTCTGTTCCTGTTGATAATCTGGTATTTACTTGCAATCAGAGGTGTCAGCGAAGGAAGGGCGGTCATTCGTTGTTCTAAGCTGCTAGCAGACGAGTGTTAGTACCTAAGTAAATTATTTGCCAAACAATTATAGCAACTAAGATGAAAACAACTGTAAGTAACACTTTTAAATTAATGAATCTTTGTTAATTTTTTATAATTTGCTTAGAAGATGGATGCTTTGGTCAAATGGAACGATGGTTGTGTAAACTGTGTATGCACCAGTGAATTAAAAACAAATGAAAACAATGTTAAATTTGAAGTTGGCACCCATGTGAAAATGCGGTATAAAAGCAAATGGTATTATGGGATAATAATTACGACAGAAGAAGAAAATAATTCATCAGGGACAAGTTCCAGTGACGATGATGAACCTCTAAGCAAAATAGCCCAAAAACCAACAAGCGATTTAAAAGCGGTTATCAGTACTGATATAAAGACCTCCACCATTGATGATGACTATAAACCGTTTAATAAATTAACAGAAGAAACTGCAAATTTCGTGAACAACGGTACTGTTATAGTGTCTGGAAATGGCTCTGAACACGGGGAGGCATCAGCTGAGTCGGCAATGTTATCTTCAGAGTTTAACATACAAAACTTTGACTTAATAAATCGCCATGATTTAGATGAAGATGATCCGTTTGCTAATGTTGAACTAAGTGATCGAGAAGATCCCACTTATGTTCAGACATGCGAAGTTCGTCGCTGCAATAGAGAGGTTTTTAGCTCCTGTTTTCGATGTTCAATCCTTCTGTGCTGGGATCATTTCGTTGAAGACTTACCTACGTGTGACACTCATCGCATCAGTGATGTTGAAAGTGACGACTTTGCCACAAATTCGCCTAATAAACGGAAGCGTAAGACGAAGAGAAATATAGATAACGAGAAAAGGAATCCAGGAGATTTTGAAATGGAGGGGGCTCCGAGGGAATATGACCCGAGAAAATCGCCAGGATTAACAAGAAGAAAGTGGCTCAGGCTTTACGACGAAGTGGTGCAGAATATGTTTCAATCGCTACAAAAAAAAAAAACTCTTAAGGGACGGGTACTAGGTCCAATGTGCAATACTGAATGGTGCAAAAAGGGTGATAGCCTTTGTGCTAAGTTCAGTGAAGAATGTAGGCAAGCTATATGGCAAGACTTTTATAGATTAAGTGACGTCCAACTCCAACGTGAATTTATTGCGAGATACGTTAAATAGGTACCCAAAAAGTCGAGTACGACAAGTAAAGAAGTATCTAGACGTAAAAATACAAAGATCTTTTTTCTTCCAATGGAAGGAAACACACTCAAAGTGTGTCGCAGATTATTCATGAACACGTTAAGTATCAGTGAAAAAGCAATCCGAACAGCACTTGAAAAAATTCAAAGTACTGGTGTAATCCAAAAGGATCGCCGTGGTGGTAGATGTAATGCAGCTGCATTAAAGGATGAATCTAACAGGAAACTGATTGAGGATCACATTAATCGATTCCAAAGAGTGGAATCACATTATTGCCGAAGAGATAGCACCCGAGAATACCTGCATAGTGACTTGACATTAAAAAAAATGTACACTATGCTTTTGGATGAGTTGGGACACAACACTCAAAAACCATGTTTCACAACATACCGCACGGTTTTCAAAAGTATGAACCTTTCATTCTATAGGCCAAAGAAAGACCAGTGTGGTTTGTGTAAAACTTACCACGAAGGAACTGTAGAAACGAAATTGAAAATGCAAGATATTTTTGACGAGCACACAAAATCAAAAACTGCTGTACGTGACATCAAAAACTCTTCTAAGATTGCCGCCCAAAATGATCCCAACTTGCTTTGTTTGTGTTTTGATCTTCAGCAGGTAATTTACATACCCATGTCGAACGACGGTGCTATTTTTTATAAAAGAAGGTTTGCTGTCTACAATTTAACTTTTTACGACATAGCTTCTCGAGACTGCTACTGTTTTACGTGGAACGAGTCTGACAGTGGACGAGGTGCTTTTGAAATTTCAACAGCACTGTTTAAAACGCTGGTAAAGTACGATGAAAGAGAAGTTCATTCCGCCGATTAATTCGCAGATGGTTGTGGAGGACAAAATCGAATTTCCATCGTGGCGGGAGCTCTCTTGTATATTGTATTTCAACTAAAACACGTCCAAGAAATTAGCCTCCGTTTCCTTAGCCACTAATCACGGTCAAAGTGAAGGCGATTCGGCACATAGTGCTATTTCGTACGCATTTAAAAAGGCAGGTGAGTTGTTTGTACCGTCTCAACTTCTACCAGTCTTTCGTCTTGCAAGACACGTAAAACCCTACGAGCTATACTCCTTAGGCTTTAATGATTTCTTAGACTTTAAACAGTTTAGTGAAGACCTTAGAGTGCGTTCTATACGAATCGACGACGAAGGAAATGCTTTTAAGTGGACAGACATGGTAGAATTTAAGCTAAAAAAGAATGACTTAGGTAAAATATTTTTTAAAACGAGCCACTTGGATGAAAATTATCGATCACTGACATTAAAGCGGCAAACTGCATCTGTGCTGACCACACGGCCAAATAATTTGAATAATGGGCCTCGTCCAATATCACTGTTGAAGTACAAGGATTTAATGGCTTTTTGCTCAGGTAACACACCAGTAATCAAGCTACCTGAACACATGCAATTTTATAAGTCTTTGCCTCATGCTACTGAATAAAGTGTTTTAGATCGCAATGCTTGTATTTTAGTTCTTTTTACCAAGTTCAATTTTTCAGTTAAGAAGTGAATAATGATTTTGTTTCTCGTGTTATTTTATTTTTGTTTGGCTTTTATACTTTCCAAAGCCTCCCTATTCCTAGAATGTTTATGACGTTTGCATCCCTAATTACCTCCCCCCACAGTACCCAAATGTATATATAACCCCGATATTTATCAAATCAGAGAGACTCACCTAGGAACATCAAGTAACAGTAACAGTGCAATATCAACCGTTCTTAATAATGTATACATTTCATCCATAAAATTTATATGCATATTATATACTGGAACAAATTAAAACGTATTTTTTTACCATTTCAACAAATTTCGTTGAACTTACAAATGAATTCTTTTATGTTGTCATGGTTGAGATTTTGGTATTTTGGCAATATATTCACAATATTTTTGTTCTGACAAACAATTTTATTATTACTATTCATATATAATATAATGCAAATTATAACATACAGGGCCGTATTAAAAAAAAAAACATAATTCATATACACTACCGTCCAATATTATTTGCGCACCTGTATATTTGTGTATAGCTTAATGTTCTTATATTATTTCCTGGTACAAGTGTATCAGTGCAATAATACAGTTCGGGTCGGAACTTCTTAACTCCCAGACACTCATTATAGATGAATAGACGACGCCTCGCCAGTTTTCCAATTTTCCCGTTGCATATGTATGTTTCATTTGCATTATTAGGGACGTCCACCGACGACCAGCCCATGAGAGCATCGACCTCTCCGGAATCCGGAAATCCGGTGAGGAACGCAGCTACGGCCGCCATGACGGTGGAGCCTTCAACTTCGTCCAATACCGTAGAGCGGAAAATTGTTGAAAGCGTCGACGGGACCATCGACAATGAGGTCGCGGAGAAAAGGCCGCGAGCAGACTTTCCGGACGCGCCTAAAATCCAGTTGCCTGCGGTTATCGTTCAGTGTCCGCAGGTTTATGCGGGTAATGTTGATTATTATTAAGATTCGTCGAAACGGTTAGATAATTATCATATGTTCTGTAGATTCTTCAAACGACGAGAGCAACGGAACTCCGTCGTATAAAACATCCCGTCGAAATGTTGAAGACATCGTCGTGGAGCCGCAACGATCCCTCGACCTCGAGCAACATTTTCACTCGCCTCAGGCTGACGAACCGATGGCAGAGCTATTTTTGTCGCAGATTTCCTCAATCGACATCCACGATGGCGAACAGGATCCAGAACTGGAAGAGCATATTCGTATCTTTGCAGAGGAGGTCCAGAACGAATGGCAAGACGAGGAATTCGACCCTTACGCCAGAGTCGAAGTTGCCGCTCTGCCGATTGATTTCGTCGACGAGACGAGACGCAATCAGATGACAAACACTAGGGACGAGGACGTCCGTCAACAAGAGGACATACAAGCCGACGTCGAGAGGCTTCGCAACCGCGCCCAACAAGCGCCGTCCTACCTAGAGGCGACAGGACGTCGAGCCCAGTACATGCATCTGGGACGCATGGAGGGCGAATGTCGCTTCTGTCAAGCGAGATTCTTTCTGTGCGAGACGACAACGAGAGGTATCTACAACAAGTGCTGCGAGAGCGGCCAGGTAGTACTTCCGCAACCACCGCAAGGGTTTCCAGACGAATTGGGTGAACTCTTTTCCGGCCGACATCCTTTAACAAGAGAGTTCAAGAAAAACATTATTATTTATAATAATTGTTTTCAGTTTTCCAGCGTCCAGGCAAACTTAAGAGATCTGCCCGGCCAAGGACCGTATGTCTATGCCATCCAGGGGCAGATCTACCATCATTATTCGGATATCAACGTCAACCGGGATAGGTACAAGTGCGGTCCGCTCTATTTTTTTTTGATCCAGAGGAGGCGACGCGTCAAAGAGTCACCAACGTCGCTCACTTCCACGTACACCCGGACCTGATGCGATTGCTGGGCGACATCCTCCACGATGTTAACCCCTTCGCTAGACAGTACAGGCATCTGTACAACGTTTATCAGGAACAGAGAGGACGGAGTCCTGAAGGTCCCCTTCCCAAGGCGTATTTGGAGTTCGTAATGCAACTCCACGATCCCCGTCACAGAGAGTTCGACCCAGTTCAAGTAGACGAAGTCGCAGCCGTCTTTGAATATAACGAGACCCAGATGCCCAACCCGGGCATGAGGGTATTCTTGACCGAGGAAGATCAAGGAATCCGTAACATAAACTTGGAGAGTGAATTCTGTGATCCACTCAGCTTTCCGCTGTTGTTTCACACCGGCGAATTAGGGTGGAGACGGAATCTTGCGTTCGCTCGCGAACGAGCGTGTCGTCGTAGGACGGGAGGTCACCGTGCGGCAATACTACGCTTATCGTTTGGCACATCGTCTCGGCGAAGGCGCGGACGCTTTTAATGTTCTCAGGTTAGCCGGTAAGCTAGCGCAGAAATACACCGTGTGTGCGTATTTAAAGCTGGAAGCCAACCGCATGTCCTACATCCGAGCACATCTGGGACCCGATTCTCGACATCATTCGTTCTCGGAACGCATTCGTTAATGTACGAACGATTTAAGCGTATACGCTTCTGAAATCGTTTTCCTGAACTACCTTCGCTCGTTGTAATGATCTTCGTTCGCTCATAAACGTATACGTTCATGAAACAAGCGGCAACACCGTTTTTCACTGCTTCGTCAGCGTACGGTAAACGTATTGCCTATGCAGAAAGTACAGAGAATATAAAATTGTTGTAGTTATTAAACGCCCATAAGTATAGATAGATAAGAATTTGATTAACAATTGTTTATCGTATTAGCAGTTTGTAACTTGCGCACTAAATCCTTTTTTATGACTAAATAAATACTTCAACAACGTATCCATTTTCACACGTTTGCACTTCGTAGCACATAAATTATTGCGGAAGAGACAGTTTACCTCAAGTTGAGAATTTCTTCTAGCGATAAGTAATATAAACAACTTATGGTTTGGGAAGGGTGGGTTTTTTTTCTGCGATACCGAAGTAAGAAATAACAGTCGTAGTTGTTTCTTGAGACGAGTACCATTCTATATATATTAGATATGGATAAAAAAACACAACCTATCCATTTTCAAACGTTTGCACTTCCTTGCACATAAATTATTGCGAAAGAGACAGTTTACCTCAAGTTGATAATTTCTTCTAGCGATAAGTAATATAAACAACTTATGGTTTGGGAAGGGTGGGTTTTTTTTTCTGCGATACCGAAGTAAGAAATAACAGTCGTAGTTGTTTCTTGAGACGAGTACCATCGAATATATATTAGATATGGATAAAAAAACAAAAAGATCAGCTCCAATTAGTGCCGAACAAAAGCGGTTAATGATAGAATTTATAAAAGTTAACAAAAAAATTGTGAGTGGTAAATTCTCCGTTGAATTTACACAAGCGGACGCAGTGAAGTTGTGGGAGGAAGTAGCAACTGTATTAAATTCAACACCAGGGGCAAATAAAAGCTATAAGGACAGGCGAAAGGTATGAAAATTACTTTATATATATATATATATATACATATAATGTAAGAGTAAAATTGCATTATTAGACCTGGCACGATATGCTGTCCCGAACGAAATCGAAAAGGGGAACTTTGAACAAGTGTTCAACACAAACCGGAGGTGGTGGCGCTGTAAATACTGTTTTCACACCGCTTGAAAAAGAAATACTCCAAATATTAGGCGAAACAGCGGTTTCTGGAATATCCGAAGTAGCAGAGACCAATGTTGGGTTTATTGAAAGTAGTACAGAAGAAAATGAACCGTGTGTAGAAATAGACACAATGGAGTTGGAAATCGTTCCGGAAGAAGAGACAATTGACGAAGAAAAAGAAGAACCACAGCCATCAACCAGCCGGACCGCTATACCAGAGAAAATGAAATCAAAAACATCGAATAAATTAGGAAAGTCATTGGAAGAATCCAACAAAATGTATGAACTATTGAAAGAGAAGCTGAAAATCAAGAGGGGATATTACAAAAAAAAAATAGATTGCATGGAAAGAAGTGTGGCTGCGCAAGAGAAATTAACTGAAGAGGTGACGAAATTACGGCGTTCTCTTAATGTGTTAGCCGAGACTATTTCGGACCAGCGCAAAGAATAAATAAGATAGAAAATATGTAGAAATGACAATACTGTTATTTAAGTTTATTTAATTTGGAATAGTTTAAATATAGTTTGTATTTAGTAACTTTTGTGTGTTTTTCTTTATATAATTCACAAAAGATAAGTGTAACTGTAGACAGGTTGCCGTAGGGTGTGTTCGTAAAACATGTGCAGAACGTGTCAAGTATATACATAAGATAAAGATGTTTCCTATTCAGAAAAAAAAAAACCTAGGGTCTTGGAGTCGTCGAAATGAGAATACTATTTTAGTATTTTATTAATTATTTGGAATCTTATGTTATTTCGATCAAGAATAAATACACTATCTAGTAAGGGTATAGAATTTTATTGTGTATTGTTTGATACATACTAAATATCGTATAAAAAAGGATAACAACTTATAACTACTAATAAATCCGTATTACACTCACTTTGTATATAGTTCTGTTTAACTGGAAGATATGAAATATATTTATTAAATAGTGTATTAAAAAGCACAATTATTGCAAATAAGCAAACGGAAATTATTTTTCATATTCAAGGCACCGAATTTACATCAGGTGTTAATTTGAAAAACTCGTAATATAAAAAATGCTGTTGTTACTTTAAGGTGGAGGAAGTCGTTAGTAACAGTCAAAGCTGCTTTTATCAAGTACTGACATTTACAAATAAGGTTTTGAGGTTTCGCAATCTGATTGAATATATAAAAATAGTTCTGCAATCTTTAAAGTTTCACACAGAAACACTATCTATAATGATAATGATAAAAAATTAATGTTTACATATACCTGTAAACACCTACAATAACTAAAGTAAACCATGTGTAAATTCGGTATCAATTTATGCACGTACAAAATAATTTCTGATTACATTACGCACTCGACGTCCCTCTGCCAAGTCAGCGTTAATTCTACCAAGGACTTCCGCATTGTCAACGTTGTCGAAAACTCCATAATCCACATTTTCAATTTCTTCATGCAGGTCTGGTAAAAGTACATTATTGTCAATGCAGATATTATGTAGTACGCAACACGCATTTATTATACGCGCCGCTTTTTGTGGACTATAATGCAGCACTCGATGTTTTAGAAGACAGCGAAAACGCATTTTTAATACACCATTACACTTTTCAATAATGCCTCGAGTTTGTCGAGTCTGTTAAATACGCCCTCGGGACTGTCTGGCTGAAATTGGCCTTCATACGGTGTTAATAGCCACGGCCTTAAAGGATATCCAGAATCACCTACAATGTTATTCATATTTTGGATCATTTATTATTTTCGGATTTTTATCAATACTTTGTGAAAAGTTGAAAATTAATAATATTATTTAAAGAGAATTAGTGTACAAATTAAGTACCTAGCAGAAACAGTGAACGATGTGTCCTCTGATATAAATCTCTTAAAGCATCTTGGCAACGAGATTGGTTCCATATGTAGCTGTCATGAGTAGATCCAGGAAAACGAGCATTTACGTTTAGTATTTTCATACTAGTGTCACATATCTAATTGTAAGTAACAAATTGAATAATAGGTATAGCGCTATGGTAGATAAATACAACATACCAATTGAACATTTATAGAATGATACTGTTTTCTGTTTATGTACAAATGTTCATCGGCATTTTCTGCGGGTGGAAAAATGGCAACATGCGTACAATCTATACATCCAATGACTCCTGGAAAACCATAGCGCTGGTGGAATCTGACAATTTATAATTGAAATTACTTTAACTTTATTTGTACGAGGCTTAATGAGATTGGAATAAAATAATGGGTAACAGTTTCACACATACATAACAAAATAAGGTAACCCACCTATTTTTGAGTATGTTGCATTGCGCAACGCTATTAGGAAATTTTATGTATTGGTCCATTATATGATCATGATTCAAAGCATTGGTCACTTCATCAATGCACCGGCTCACCGTAGATTGGCCCACCGCAAGAAATACACTGTTTCCAATGTCTGTTTGGTAGCTGCCCGTTGCGAAAAAATTTAAAGCCACTAAAACCTAATCTTCAACTACATATATTTAATCGGTAAAATGAACATAATGAATATCACTTTGGTCTGCTTTTCCACTGCACTTGCTCTAGAAGGGTCTGTTAAATATGGACTCAGTGTATCAATCAAATTTCTTGTTAAAATTTTGTTTAAACGGAAATTTTTAATAAACTGATTTTCCGATAATGAAAACGGATCCATTCTAATTTTCTAATTCTACGATTTTGCACAATTCTTTCTGCAACTCTTACATTTTCAATAGCGTTTACATAAATAAGTTCACCTAGATTTGCCATTTTCAATTTATAACTACACACTTCAATCACTTTTTGCGGTTTAAGATCGACTAACGCACGGTAGTTTCAAGAAACGACTGCCGCACACCCACACGATGTAGAGCGAATAGTTTATAAACGAATACGTTTCTCAAATTGAATTCAAGAATACGAAAAATCGACAATCATTCGCTCCCTCGTTCGTTCCCTCGTTCGTTCAACTCGGAACGTATACGCAGCAAAACGTATACGTTTCCCTTGTTTCAAGAATACAAAATCTGAATATCGTTCGTTCCCAGGCGTTCAACGTATACGTTGCTGAACGAACGGCGTTCGAGAATCGGGTCCCAGGACCAGTTGCGCGCGGAGGAATGTCAAGGTCTAGCCGACTATGTTCGGACCGCGGCGGCAAACCGAAACGCAGCAGTCGGGAGGATCGTTGTCCTCCCATCGACGTACAATCTGGGTCCCAGAAGCCAGATGCAGCGTTACCAAGACGCGATGGCCGTCGTTAACGTCGTCGGATATCCGTCGATGTTCATTACGATGACATGTAATCCGAGATGGCCGGAGATCGTCGAGAACATACCTCTCAACGACGAGCCCTCAAACCATCCGATGATGCTGATTTGTTGCGTCTTCCGAATGAAACTAGGGCAATTGCTGGAGGACCTTACCGTTCGCCAGGTAATGGGCGTACCCATCGTCCACCTCTACGTAATTGAGTTTCAAAAGCGCGGACTTCCTCACGCCCACATCCTCATTACACCCAGGAACGAGGATAAGCCGATCGACGCAGATCGAATCGATCAGCTGGTGACCGGGGAGCTACCCGATCCCGAGACGGATAGACAGCTGTTCGACCTTGTGGGAGCTCACATGATCCACGGACCGTGCGGGAGTCACAACCCAGGTAGAGTCTGTATGGAGGACGGCAGATGCACGAAGCAGTTCCCCAAGTACTGGTGCAACAAGACCACCATTAGGAATGGCCACGTCAACCTTCGCCAAAGGAGAAACGGCAGGATCATCGAGATACGGCGTAACCACAACGTTCATCACGTGGAAAACGACTTCATCGTTCCGTATAATCCGTACCTGTTACTTAAGTACAAAACGCACATCAACGTAGAGGTCTGCACGAGTACGGGGTGAAAAGAAAGTTTGCGAGTTGTTCAAAATCAAAGAAATCACGGCGCGAAACGAAACGAAAATCACGGCAGCCGAGCAGCTCTCCGTCTTCTACGACCTCCTCTACGCAGTCTACAACATCATCGGCATCGTCGACTTCGACAGAAACTGGTGATATGAAGTGACAGCGAATGAATTTGAAGAGACATACGTCGATTTAAGAATAGGGGAAGCATCCCAGCGCATTCAGGTAACGAGTATTTGATCCCTATTTTCGACCCCCCGAAAGAGGATACAAGAATTGAACAGTGGATAGAGCTAGTCGATAGCCTAACGGAACGACGACACGATAATACGACTGATTGCTAGCCGTCTTAAAGGAAACGCCCGTCAACGGCACGACCAGCAAGTTAGATACGATGCTAACTGGGCACATATGCGAAACGACTTCGTCACACAATTTCGTAAGTCCGTTCCATTTTCTAATTTGCTTAGAGATGCCGCCAATTACGAGACCAAACCAGGAAAAAATTGGGCGATTATTGTTTTCAAAAATTGTCAAAACTACGAGCGTTACAGTTGCTGACTCCCGGGGAATGTTTGGTTGATGCGGTCATCGGCGGCATTACGGACGCCAATATAGCACGTACGGTGAGGTCAGCGCGCTATAGCGACGCTAATTCTTTGTATCTTAACACGATGGGTAAAATGCCGACAAACGCGTCTTTATCGCGTAGGGTAAGTGCTACAGTTGTTGGCCGCACTACAGTGATTGGCCAGACTTGTATAAAATTGAATTTATTAAGGGTCTGGGGTATTAATAAAATATTTCGAATAAACTGCTGTATGTTGGCAGTATTGCTTAATTCAAATTCAAAGTTATGTGCTGTTAGGCTGGCAAAAGGGTGTTCAAAGTGTGTGTGTACTTTTTAAGGCTCCCGTTTCATCTGTAAACAGGTAAAATCTTACAAATTTCACAAGGGTTGCATGCTAGTTTATGTGACACAAGGTAATTTTAGCTTTGAATTTAGGTAGAAATATGTATGGATATCAAATTAGAAGTCATTTTTGGTCATTTTTTTGCCTTAAATACTATTAGGTTAGGAGAATAGGCGCGAATTTGGTATGACAATAACTGTCTTAAAAAATTACACATAAACAGTTATTGGCCGGCCGGCTTATAACTATAGTAAAATAAAGAATTTTATTATATAAAAATAACCTGTTCTTTCAAATCCTACAATCATTGAGATTATATTCATATCCATTGATTTTTTCCGTTTTTAAAGCGTAAACAATAGTTGGCCGGAGGTTAATGACTATGTTCGCTGGTGGCCAATCATTATCGTCATTTGATTTTTGTTTAGCTCACCGCCTAACAGCAGAGACAACATGCCAAAAATTTCTTCCTATCTTCCTATCGAAAAAATACAAAGAAGAAGATATTTTTAAAGCTTTGGAGTCCATCAAAAATGGAATGAGTCAAAGAGAAGCGTCTAAGCTATATCACATTCCTCGGGCTACTCTTCAATTTCGGTCTAGTGAAAAATTCAACAATAAAGTTTCTTTTGGACCTAAACCAATATTGAATTCGGAAGAGGAGAGATTACTGGAAAACTGGATTTTGGCGTCACATAAGAAAGGGTTTCCTCGTAGAATGGAGGACATACAAAGATCTGTAAAGTATTTCCTCGACTCAACACCTAGAAAAAATCCATTTAAGGATAACCTTCCAGGAAGAGGATGGTATCAAGGTTTCCTGAAACGTCACCCCAATATAACGCTAAGAACCTCTGAAGGAATTACAGCGGCCAGCTCAGTTGTAGCTGAAGCAGATATTAGGAATTGGTCTTCCAGTATAGAAGATTACTTAGAGGAAAAACAATTAACAGATATCCTTGAAGATCCAAGTAGGATATACAACGGGGAGGAAACTTGCTTTTGGCTTTGTCCAAATAATAAAAAAGTTCTTGCTCCAAGGGGGATCAAAAACGTATACGAAATACAACATCATCCTAAGAATAATATTACAGTGATGTTCACATTTTCCGCTCGTGGAGATGTAACTCCTCCCATGATTATCTATGCCTATAAAAGATTACCAGCTGAAATTGAAAAATTTGCACCGGATGCATGGGGAATTGGATGCAGTGACAATGGTTGGATGAAG
This sequence comes from Cetonia aurata, assembly GCA_949128085.1. Lineage (NCBI taxonomy): Eukaryota > Metazoa > Arthropoda > Insecta > Coleoptera > Scarabaeidae > Cetonia > Cetonia aurata. Next base: position 15,151,416 of record OX421889.1, read on the forward strand.
AACCAACTATTTTTGAGTACATAGGAAATGTTTTCTACCCTTCCCTAAAAAAGAGTAACATAAAATTTCCAATATTATTATTTGTTGACGGCCATAGTACTCATTTGACGTATGAAATCAGTGAATTATGTTCAAAATTAGAAATTGTTTTAGTTGCTTTGTACCCTAATTCTACTAGAATTATGCAACCCGCGGACGTGGCCGTATTTAAGCCTTTAGAGGAGGGATGGAAAAAGTATGTGTTAAAATTTCGGAGAGAGCATCCAACTGAAGTAGTTACAAAAGAAAATTTTGCGCCAGTTTTGAAAACAGTAGTTGATAATGTAAAACCGGAAGCGATACGACATGGTTTTCGCGCTTGCGGGCTCTTTCCATGGAATCCATCTGCAATCGATTACACTAAATGTACTGGTAGGCACAGAGAAATAGATTTTAATGAAGTGCACAACAGTCAAATAAGTGCAATTACATTCGCAACATTTACGAACATTTTTGGGGTAGAAAAAATGCAAAAGCTTGAAAATTTTACTGACAGCGATGTGCACAACGAAGATTTCGTTATACTTTTTAATATTTACAAAGAATATTTGAAAACGAACCAACGTGAAGATATAACACAAAACGAACTTTATGAATCTGAATTAAATCTTGAAAGCATCAATTCAAATGATGAAAATATTTGGACGACGACTTCTGATTGCGTGAGCGCAGACCAGGTATTTGACATTGAAAACATCCCAATTGTAATACAAGAACAAAATATTGATTACAATTGCCAAATGCCTAGTAGCTCGACGACCAACAACAAGGAAGCTATCTTAAACCCAACATCCCTCAATGATTTTATAATTTGGCCCCAAACCCCTGAAAGAAAGGAAAAACGGGAATCAGAAAAGCTGCCATTTGTACTTACTTTATTGGTCAGAAAAGAAGCAATAAAGAAGAAAATAGTTATAAAAAAGCAAATTGAAGCAGAAAAAGAAAAACGTAAAACTGAAAGACTTAATAGGATGCAAATGAAAGAAGAACTTTCAAAGAAGATGAAAGTAAATGCTAAGACACGAGTAAGAAAAAAAAACCTGCAATAGTTACAAATTACACCAAAGATTTAGCCAAATGCCATCTTAACATGCCAAAGATTCTCGAAAATAATAACGATCCAGAATTCTTAAATATTTTAAATATGTTAAAAGACAATGAAAATATAGAGAGCACTACTCAATTTGAACTAGAACAAGGCATTGGTAATACAAATACAAGCCTCCGTGAAACAGAGATACAATTTAAAAAAGCGGAATGCCCACAAGATATAGCTGGAACTGTGGTTATTGGAGAAACCAATGAACTTGTTACCAAAAATTAAACGAAACTGAAGTTGGGTGTGCAAAAAAAGAGCAAACTAAAATATCTACATATAATAATGGCGCCTTAATCTACACATTACCTAAAAAGGACTGCCAATATGAACCTGAACTTCCTGAAAACATTATTGTAGTACCGGAAGAAACAAAAAGGCGACTATTTACAGATTTGCCCATTATCAAACCGTCTGCTCCTAATCCATTTCAGAATAAAACTATTGTGATAATCACATGAAGCTCAGAAAATCAAATTACAAAAGCAATCGTTTCACAATCAATCATTCAAAAAAATTGACAATTCTTCCTCATTCCGAGAGGATGAATCTTTACATTTCAATGTACACAAAGCAAATGAATTAATATCCTACTTTTAAAAAAAAAAAAGGTCTCAAACAGCCATTTAATTGTTCTTAAAAATCTTTTAAATACATGAAATTCCAAGACCAGCTCCAAGGAACGTTAACTGTCATAGTTGCTTCGCCTCGATAAGAATTACATCTACGAGATAAGAAAATGAGTGTAAATCAGTAAAATAAGGAAAATTGTACCTCTAGTTAAGAATTACATCCAATTGTAACAACCATTGTAATTTCCAAGGAAGGATTTGTGACATCAAAGGTGTATTTCAGCAAAAATTCCAATAATGTTTAAAACCAAACCAACATGTTTCAGTATACATAAGATAGCTCAAATTAATCCAGACAATGTTAGAAAAAAAATCCAGACATCAAAATACTTTAAAATAAGCATTTTCTAACAGAATTTACAAAAGCATCATCATAATTTCGAATCTAGAAAGAAACAGAATTAATTTACCAAAATTGGTATTTAGACTAACAAACGTACGAGGAATCTGAATTTCCACATCATTTCCTTATTCAAAAAAGGATTTTCGAATTAATTTTCGAAGTTTGACATAAAAAAAAACGAATTTCATTTATTTTTTCAAACGTCGTTCAAATTCCACCAATGGACTTTCAAGAATTTGAATTTTTCCGAGGAAACATCGCAACAAAAGAACGCGATTCTTGTATAATCCATCGAAGCGTAAACACGTTAAAATTGTCGCGCTGTTCGAGAGTAAACATAACCTATAAAAAAAAAACCAAGAATTACAAACCATCTGTCAAAATAACAAGTCGTGTTTACTGAAATACTATTACCTGTCAAGAAATTCATTCACCTACCTGTTACGACAAGGACCACTCTCCTGATTCCTCAATCGATTCAAGATCTCAACAAGGAAGAGGTATCCCGTACGACCCAAAAATCCTACTCCGAACCTATTGCGTACGAACGTACAAACGGATAAGGTCAGTCCCAGAATAATTATCCCTCCGGAGACAAAAATAAAGTTAATAGAGTTCTAATTCATTTATTATTTAACCATATTTTTCTAACAGTACATACCTGTTATAGTTTTCACCGTTACATGTGGTTTAATGTGAGCTGATTTATACTTTACGCGGTAACATTCAAAAAGACGTTAATTTTTTTAAACATTTATCTATTTATTAACTTTTGGCTTAGTATTAATTAGAATTTTACCATTTGGTTTTTTTTTGGAAATTAAATTTATCCATCGGTAAGGTTAACGATCGAGGAGTAAATCAATTGAAAAAAAAAAAAGATACAAACGCTTAATTTTGGCTGAAACAAAGCGACATCTAACCTTAACAAGTTACCTTGTTAAGAACCTGAACAAATCCACTAATCCTTCTTTGCCGACAGTAATCTTTTAATATTAAATAAAACTGTTTTGATTATTTTAAAAAAAACTTATTTATTTCAACAACATAAGAGGATACATAAAAAAAAAAGAAAAGAAACAAAGAGACCTACTTAAACCCTGAGAATAGGGCATAAATACCGGTAAGTGATTATAAAATTCAAAACAATAATTTAAACCAAGCAATTTATTATTTAATACATTTTGGCGCCCAACGTGGGGCTCGATTTGTTTCTTTTACCAAAAATACAAACAACGATTTTTTTAAAACAATTTGCATCAAAAAGAACAGAACAAAAAAAAAAAAAGTTTTTTTTAAATAAAATCCTGCTACAACCATTTGTTATTGCTTTTATTCGACGTATTTTGTTAATTGTCTCCACACAAACACAAAAACCAACATGCAGCCAACACAACCAGAACACAGACCTAGAACTCGCTCACAGACACGAGAACAGGAGGCAACAAAGACAACGGAAGAAACACAAACTACAGACCAATCTGCAGGTGACACACACACAAAACCCAACACTGACACCAAAACCGAAGATCAACTAGCTCTGATCTTAGAATTATTAAGTCAAAACAAGAGAAGTCAAGAGGAATTAAAGGAAAGCCAAGCAGAATTAAAAGAAATTCAAGAAAAAACAAGGGAAGAAATAAGAGGGGAATTACAAGGTCTAGACATACAAATACACACTATACAAGCACAATTTTTCACACAAATACAACAATTAAACACAAAACATGAAGAACATACACACGAGATTGCACAAATTTCAGACAAATTACAATTACACACGGAAATCACTCAATTACACATAAACGAATTAAAACAAGACACACAAGAACAAATTACACAACTAAAAGACAACACCAAATCAGAATTCGAGAATATAAGGACGGACTACAATTGTAAAATAGATTATGTAGAGCAACATGCAATACAGAACTCCGGGAAAATCGACATCATAGGGAAATCCATACACGAGAAAATTGAGCAAGAAAATGAACATGTTCAACACATGATGAGTCAACTCAAGAAAGAAATGGAGCGGTACAAGAACCAACCACCTGTAATGATTCATGGAGGACAGATGATGAATTATCACAACCCGATAAAACCAGAAATGTGGCCGAAATACCGGGGAAACAAAGACAAAGTACATGCGATGACCTATTTGAAAAACATCTTACGACTGACAGAAGACATAAGGGATGAGAAACAGGCAATGACCTTAGTGAGTTTAACTTTAGAAGAAAGGGCTCTAGAATGGTATGAAATGGTATCAGAAAAATGCCATACACTGGAACAGTTCAAACAAGAATTCATAAGGAAATTTTGGAATTGGGATGAACAGAACAGACAGAAAATATCATTAATGACAGGAAAGTATCGAACAAGTCAAGGAAGTAGATGTAACTACGCTTGTGACTTGTACAACAAGTGCAAGTACATCAATGGACTTGAAGAAACGGAAATAGTTAACAACATTTTAAGACATTTCATCGACACGGACAACACAGTGGTAATGAGTCAGAAGATTCAAAACATTGATGAACTAATGGAGTTACTGAAGAGATTGGATGATTACACAGAAACTCAACGCAATGAGAGGATCGAAAGTCACAACAGATCTCCAAATAACAGGTATAATACATACACACAAAATCCACATTACAACCACAATTACAATCAAAACAACCAACACAATTACCCAAGATACAACAACAATAATTACAACCGAAACAATAATTCATCATACAACCACAACAATAATCGAAACAATTACTCCACAAACCAAAACCCAAATTACAACAACTATCCTCGAAACAACAATTCATCATACAACAACAATTACAACCGAAACAACAACACCACAAACAACAATTCACCAACCACACAAAACAATCGAAACAACAATTACCCGAACAACAATACTTATAACAATCGAAGAGTAAATTTCACAAGACGAGGATCACCGCCAAGAAGTAGAAGGAACAGTCGAGAAAACTCACCGGTTTCAACACAACGCACACCGTCAGAAACAAGAGATTCTCGTGAACATCACGGTACCAACTCGGAAGGAAAAAAAACTCCGATTTCACAACCGAGCACTTCCAAACAATAAAAGACGGTTACCTAATAGGACAAATCACCCGGACAGACTACAACCGATTTTACGACAATTCACATAAATTTTTGACGATAGAAAATGAATATATAGAATCCACAGAACCGAGTATACCTTTCATATTTTTCAAAATTAGTGGTAAAAGATTAACAGCTATCATTGACACAGCTGCTGAAATATCTTTAATAAGCGAACACATAATGAGATCCATACCTGAGCTGAAAACAGAACTGATACCTGTACAACAACAGAATTTAATAACAACAAGTCACAAGAAGATAGGAACAATTTCGAAGAAAATAAGCACATCCGTCGAAGTAAACGGAAAAACATATTTAATGGAATTTTATATACTAGCTGGTATGAAATATGATTGTTTAATTGGAATAGATAACTTGTACATGCACGACGCAAAGATTAATTTAGAAAGTTTTACAATAAATCTTAAAGGGAATGAAATAGTAATGGGAAAGCTAAATGAATATTATAGAATGGAAAGTACGAAAGAAGTGGAATTGAGGGAAGAGGATTTGACAGAAGATGGAAAGGTATTGATGTTTAATAGGAATACAGAAGAAATGGTGGAAGGGGAATATGATTATAATGAAGATATATGGGAAAATATGAGGGATAATGATGATAATGAAGAAATGGGAATATTATTTAATGATGAATATATAGGAAAAAAAAAAAACATTTAACGAGGTTGAAATAGTACGCTCGTTATTAAAGGAATGGCTTATTGAAGAAAGAATGAAGGGAAAGTTAGAAGTTATGTTGATGGAATTGAAAAGATTGTATAATTCAGAAGTAACGTTTGCGAAAGGATATAAACACCGTATTGAAGTCACAGAAGAAACTCCGTTTCATTGTAAAACTTATCCTATTCCGTACCAGTTTAGAACTCAAATACAAGAAGAAATACGTAAGTTAATGGTGGAAGGTATCATTGAAAGATCGAATTCGTGTTATATCAACCCCATCGTAATAGTAAAGAAATCTGATGGAAACTTAAGGATTTGTTTAGACGCAAGGGAAATAAACAAAAGGATAAAGTCAGGATATGAAAATCCACAAACAATAGAGATTTTAATTTCACAGTGTTATGGTAGCAAAGTTTATTCAAAGTTAGATTTAAAATCAGCATTTTGGTTAATAAGATTAGAAGAAGAATCCAAGAAATACTGTGCTTTTAGTATTAATGGAAATGTATACCATTTTAACGTTGCAGCATTTGGAGTTAGAGACAGTCCCTCTGCTCTCATAAGATTTCTCAACAAAATACTCAGTTCTTATAATACATTTTGTACATTTTTTTTTATGACATACTTATTTTTTTCAAAAGACCAAGAGACACACATAAGAGATTTAGAAACTATATTACGAGTACTTCATGAAAATGGAATGAAGATAAACTTACAGAAATGCCAATTTTTCAAGCAACAGGTAAAATTTTTGGGGTACAATGTAAATGAAAAGGGAATTTTGTTAGATCAAGAAAGATTGCAAGAAATCAAGGACTATCCCAAGCCAAGGAAAATAAAAGACTTACGAGCATTTTTGGGAATGTTGAATTATTACAAGAGATTTATTACAAACTACGCACGGAAAACATTACCCCTATTGAAACTATTAAAGAAAAATCAAAAATGGAAATGGGAAAATGAACAGGAAGAGGCATTCAAATTTCTTAAGAACAATTTTGTAGAATCGTTATCTTTATATCATCCAGATTTTAATTTACCATTCATTCTTCGAACCGACGCCTCACATAATGCAATCGCCGCAGAACTTGTTCAAATTCAAGAGGAAAAAGAAGTACCGATCCAATTCGTCTCAAGGGTATTAAAAGATGCTGAACTACGCTACTGCACCACAGAAAAGGAAATGTTAGCGATCGTGTATAGTGTTGAAAGATTAAGGTATTATTTGCTAGGAAAACCATTTACAATTGAAACAGATCACGTTGCATTGACGAGCATAATACACAAAAGAATCAACAACAACCGCATTTATCGATGGAGTCTGTTATTAAATGAATACACTTTCGAAATCAAGCATATTTCGGGAAAGAAAATGATTACAGCGGATGTTCTCAGTCGAAAATACCCTCTACAGAAACCAACAAACATACTAATTTCCAACATCACACTCAAACGTACAGGAGTATGTTCAAGATTGAAAGTAGAAGAAGACCAACGAGATGAACGAATACAAAAGACAGTCCAAGAACTTAGAGAGGGAACATTAAAGAAACCTGGATACACATTACACCAGAACCTGCTAATGAAGAAAATAGGTAAAACATTTGTATACGTTATCACGGAAAACTTAGCACAACACATAATACATCATTTACACACCACATATCAACACATAGGTCCAAGAAAATGTTGGCTTTTATTCAGAGAAGCATTCTATTGTACACATGACTCAAAAATCATTAAAAATTACATTAAAACATGCCACACATGCCAAATTTCAAAAGAACGCAACACCACACTACACAACATACCAATGAGTATAATACCCACTTACAAATTACATATAGTCGCCATTGATTATCTTTCTAATTTACCACCCAGTTCAAAAAGATGCCGAAACGTTTTAGTACTTTATGACCTTTTTACAAAATATACAAAACTTTACCCAACTCACAGATGCGATACTGACTCAACACTTTATGCAATAAATCAATACATACAGGAAGTAGGAAAACCGACCATCATTTTATCAGACAACGCCACATATTTCACCAATCCTAGATATCAAGACACATTACACAATTTACAAATCACCACATACTACACAAGTATACGCCATCCACAAGCGAATCCGTGTGAACGCGCGATCAAAGAAACCATTAAATTCCTAAGAATTTTACTAGGAGACAATCATCATCTTTGGTGCAAGAATTTAGCTAAGGTAGAATATGTACTAAACAATACACCCTCTACGGTACATGAAGAAACACCGTATGTATTAATGATGGAACGAACACCACAAAGACCATGGATTCCAGAAGAGATAAGTGACATGCAGGAAAAACTGGAAGAGGCCAGGAGGAAGATACAAAAGAAGAGACAACAATGGGAACACAGACAAAAACAAAAACTCAAACACACTCACACATTCAAAATAGGAGACTTAGTTCTAATCAAAAGCGTTAAATTAACAGACAAATCCAAAAAGAAAGTAGCTAAATTTGTTAAACCTTATTCGGGACCTTACACAGTTAAAAAGATCGTTGGTAACAGCACATACTCAATACATGATCACATAAATCAATTTGATAAAGGAAAATATCACATAAATCTTCTTATGCCTTATTACATGTAAATTAGCACATCTTAAAGAAAAAACAAAGACAGATACATGCATTCACAAGACACTCAACACTTTCATTCACTTAAAGAAAAAAAAAAATTAAAATACTATTACAAAATTTTAAAAAAAAAAAAATCTTTTCAATTTTTTTTTATCTGCAGAGGAGGGCGAATGTGATAATCACATGAAGCTCAGAAAATCAAATTACAAAAGCAATCGTTTCACAATCAATCATTCAAAAAAATTGACAATTCTTCCTCATTCCGAGAGGATGAATCTTTACATTTCAATGTACACAAAGCAAATGAATTAATATCCTACTTTTAAAAAAAAAAAGGTCTCAAACAGCCATTTAATTGTTCTTAAAAATCTTTTAAATACATGAAATTCCAAGACCAGCTCCAAGGAACGTTAACTGTCATAGTTGCTTCGCCTCGATAAGAATTACATCTACGAGATAAGAAAATGAGTGTAAATCAGTAAAATAAGGAAAATTGTACCTCTAGTTAAGAATTACATCCAATTGTAACAACCATTGTAATTTCCAAGGAAGGATTTGTGACATCAAAGGTGTATTTCAGCAAAAATTCCAATAATGTTTAAAACCAAACCAACATGTTTCAGTATACATAAGATAGCTCAAATTAATCCAGACAATGTTAGAAAAAAAATCCAGACATCAAAATACTTTAAAATAAGCATTTTCTAACAGAATTTACAAAAGCATCATCATAATTTCGAATCTAGAAAGAAACAGAATTAATTTACCAAAATTGGTATTTAGACTAACAAACGTACGAGGAATCTGAATTTCCACATCATTTCCTTATTCAAAAAAGGATTTTCGAATTAATTTTCGAAGTTTGACATAAAAAAAAACGAATTTCATTTATTTTTTCAAACGTCGTTCAAATTCCACCAATGGACTTTCAAGAATTTGAATTTTTCCGAGGAAACATCGCAACAAAAGAACGCGATTCTTGTATAATCCATCGAAGCGTAAACACGTTAAAATTGTCGCGCTGTTCGAGAGTAAACATAACCTATAAAAAAAAAACCAAGAATTACAAACCATCTGTCAAAATAACAAGTCGTGTTTACTGAAATACTATTACCTGTCAAGAAATTCATTCACCTACCTGTTACGACAAGGACCACTCTCCTGATTCCTCAATCGATTCAAGATCTCAACAAGGAAGAGGTATCCCGTACGACCCAAAAATCCTACTCCGAACCTATTGCGTACGAACGTACAAACGGATAAGGTCAGTCCCAGAATAATTATCCCTCCGGAGACAAAAATAAAGTTAATAGAGTTCTAATTCATTTATTATTTAACCATATTTTTCTAACAGTACATACCTGTTATAGTTTTCACCGTTACATGTGGTTTAATGTGAGCTGATTTATACTTTACGCGGTAACATTCAAAAAGACGTTAATTTTTTTTAAACATTTATCTATTTATTAACTTTTGGCTTAGTATTAATTAGAATTTTACCATTTGGTTTTTTTTTTTTGGAAATTAAATTTATCCATCGGTAAGGTTAACGATCGAGGAGTAAATCAATTGAAAAAAAAAAAATACAAACGCTTAATTTTGGCTGAAACAAAGCGACATCTAAGGTTAAGAACCTGAACAAATCCACTAATCCTTCTTTGCCGACAGTAATCTTTTAATATTAAATAAAACTGTTTTGATTATTTTAAAAAAAACTTATTTATTTCAACAACATAAGAGGATACATTAAAAAAAAGAAAAGAAACAAAGAGACCTACTTAAACCCTGAGAATAGGGCATAAATACCGGTAAGTGATTATAAAATTCAAAACAATAATTTAAACCAAGCAATTTATTATTTAATACACTATTTACTCTGGACTATGTTTTACGTGCGTGCAGAATATAACTCGAAGCCAATTTGGGACGAAATCTGCAAATTGCACAAGAACATATCATATAAAATGTATTGTAAAAAATAAGATGAAAGCCTTTGGGGCGAAGAAATTTATGTGTAATGTTTGTTTTGATAAACTTTCTGTGTAACTTTCATTAATTAAAAATGCAGTTAATCACATCTTTGCGTCCATTTACTTTTTTCAGATTTTCTTGGAGGTATTTCATTTTTATTTCTCCAATATCTTTGAAGCTATTATCTTACCTAAACCTGTTTTTTGCATTTTCTTGCTAATAATAGGAAGGTAAGCAGGTACCAATTACCCTTAACAAGGTGGCCAATTACTACTAATTTTACCTTGCCAATCACTACAGGATTATGACCAATAATTGTAAAATCTGTACCCGAGAAATTAAAGCAAATTATTTTTTATATTACATATTTTATAAAAATAAACTACGTACTTAATCATCAAGGGCAGGGTTTCGTCTATCTATTCATGTAATATTTAACATGCAGGCGCGAACATAAAAAAGTACCTTACTTGTTTACCAAACTGTAAGTTTTAAGTGGCCAATCACTATAGCCTTTACCCTACTGCTGGAAACGTTCACCCATCTAAATCAAGTACGTCAGGTCGCGATAATTTTAATAAGAAACCTCACCGATACAATGTAACAAATACTTGCTTTAACTGTGGAAAGTCCGAGCACATTGTCCGAGATTGCCGAAAGTCGAGACAAGAATGTACATATTGGCATAAGTTGGGCCACACGGTAGATAAATGTTATGTTAAGGATAAAAAATTTAAAAAATCCGAGAATAAAGTCGCGCGGGTAAATTCAATCAATCGGTCCAAAAATTCAGTAAATATTTTCATGAAAGCCGCCTACGTAAATGGAAAAAATCACAGTAGTAGTAGATAGTGGTAGTTTTCATACTCGTATCCCGGCTTCTGTTATTGAAGCCTCGGCGATTGAGGCGAAACAAGGTCAAGAGGTAATTCTTCGGGGTTTCTCAGGAACAAGTGTGTCAAGTAATACGAGAACTTTACCTAATATCCGTATTATGGAGGCTGTTGCTGACGTGAATGCAATAGTTATTCCTGACGCTGTTCTAAAATATCAAATAATTGTTGGCAGAGACTTTCTCGATCACCCTCAAATAGTAATGCTTAAAAAGCGAAACGCACTAATTTTTAGATCGCTTCCTGTGCTGAATGAAGGCTCAATTAATGTGATAGATGTGTTGAACAGTGATGCTGAGAACAATGTGGGGATCGATAACCTGATTTTTGAGACGTCGAGCATGACGATAAGTCAAAAGTTTTCAAATTTTTAAAAGAATGCAGACGTTTCTGAAGCGCCACGATCAGATACTCCTCCGCTTACTCCGGAAATAGTGGATAGCATGGCACGAGAACTGGAACTATTGCGGCGGTCCGTAAGTACTGGCTCCCTTCATACTGATGTTTCATATCGTCAAAACTTTTCTATGTTTACGACGTATCGATTGTTGTCCGATTTTGATCCGAGTTATTAATCAAACAGTAGACGACTGGTTACAGAAAGTTTATGAATGCGCTTATTTATATCATTGGGATGAAATTACAACTGTGTATTTAGCGCTTGGTAAATTAAACGGGCTTGCCCGAATTTGGTATGAGGGTCTCAAGTTCACACAATTTACGTGGGAACAGTGGCAGGAGATGCTGCGGAAGACCTTTCCGGATAAGGCAAATTTTGCCAGGTTGCTGTACGTGACAGCTACGTATCAGTTAGAATCTGGACAAGAATGACCGAGTATTGTTCCTGTAAATTGACAAAGTTAAATGAATTCAATTTACCGTTGAATGAGGAACAAATAGTTGATTGCGTGATCGAAGGCTGGGTTCACACGACAATACACCGCACGTTGTTTTGCAGGATGAATTTTACCGAATAAGTACTGGCGCATACATTAAGTAAAAGCCGTTCACACATCGTTTGTACTGCAAATAAACGTACACGGTTAAAGACGGCCACCGAAAACTCATCGGATTGTCAAGCTTACCGAATGAATTGGGACGTATTCGGTTTGCAGTGGCATATGTAATAGCATCATCTCTTTCACACGGCGTGTTCCAACAAGTTTCTTGTCGAATAGCAATCGAATAAACATTTAGTTTTTAATCATCTTTTGGAAAGAGTGCATGTGTTTATTATTATAATGGATGACGAATCTGCTATAGACATCGATTTATTGATTTCTTTAATAGAGCAAAAGCCGATTTTGTGGGATAAAAGTTTCTAATTGTATAAAAATCGCTTTGCAACTCAAGCAGCTTGGAAAGAAATAATAATGGTATTAAATCCAGATTTCGAAACAAGAGAAGAGAAAGCAAGACAATCTTACGGTATGTATCTTTTATTTAATGGCTATTGTACAACTGGATAAATACATAAAAAATAAAATTGGTTGTACTAAATGTAAACGTTTTGCCATGGCACAGATCCTTCATTTGATAAAAAATAGTCAGCAAAAGCAGATCTCGCACTGTTTGCTTGTACGTTGCGCAAAGATGTAGTTTGAATGTTCTGAAATATAGTACTTGAAGTCACATCGTCAAAATTGCATCCATCATGTTCGCGAACATAATTGTGTAATACGATGCATGCTTTTACGATTTCGATCATTAGATTTGGTGAGACGTCAATAGTCTTAAGTAAAATTCTCCACTTCCCTGCTAGGATACCAACAGCACACTCCACGCATCTTCTTGCCCTGCTCAAGCGGTAGGTTTCCTGCAGAAGGTGATACAACCTAAGGAAACAGTAACTAATTTAGTAACAAAAAACACAGTACCAATCAATTATACAGTAATAACAAATATGAGGGTATCTATATGCAAGCCAGAATTAATTATAACCATATGATTCACAATAATATTGACGTAGCCGACAGGCGAAGCACATCGGATGCAACGAACGCAGATCAGACGGAGTACCATTATACAATCGCGCGATATTGTAAGAGGATGACCTTTTGAATATCTCCAGGTGGTGCCGGGGCGGTGTAAGCCGTCCCCTAAATCTAATGTTGACTGCATGGACATCCGTTCTGAAAGTAATCTTTCGATAGAGATAGATAGGAAAATATACATTAATACAAAAGTTAAAATGCGACAACACAACTTCCTTAAATTCACATCCAAGCAGTCCCTACTGCCATACAGAACCTTCAAACTATAAAATGCACGTCTTACAAGACAAGAAACGTGCTCTTTAAACCGAAGCTTAGTATCCAGAAGCAACCCCAAATTCCTGGCGCGCTCTGAGATAGTTACGGTTTGGTAAGTTTCCGAAACGAACTTGCAACACTTTCATTGATTGATTATATTCATCCTATGAATATTATATATATTCATACCCATATGATCTATGCAAAGGCAGTGACGGGGAAGTATCTACTCTCCTACGTTCTCTCACTAGACTTAACAGCAATGTGATAAGCCAAATGTGCATAGTCTGATAAGCGCACAAGCATATTATAGTCATTGCCTTTGGAAACGATTCGCATTACCACAGTATAATAACAAAGCAGTAAATTCACTCCCTCAAAATTTGTGTTTGTAACCCCACCGAAAAATGCCCAGAGTCCATTGCGCTGTAGTCGATCAATACACAGGTGGAATATTGAAACAGCTGATCGTTGTTAGGATCCTTTTATTTGGATTAATTGATAATACTCGTGAGATTCGGTTTTTTTTTTAAATTTGTAAATAGGTAACTTGGATCCACTGTTTAGTAACGAAGTTTATTAATCAAATATTGTTGCAGGACTACCACTTTGTTGTATAGTTAGTTGTAGTGGAGAGTTCTTGTATTGTGTAAATAGAAAGGATATACTACAGTAAGTGACTATGGTATACCCAAAATTGTACGCGATCCAAAGAAATCCTTCTTCCGATTTCCTTTTGATAAAGTTAGGTGAGGATAATAAATCTTATTGCATAGTAATAATAAACAGAGTAGATGCTTTATTTGTAATTTTATCATTTGTTATAGTTGCATACATTGGAAAACCATATTAGGATTTACTGGAGATCACAAATATGCCAATTATACTGCTAAGAACTGTACGAACTATTCCAGGGTATGTAATCTCAATTTCGAAGATAACGCTTTTGCGAGCGTCTTAAAAACTAAGCTGAAGAAGGGTGCAACACCAAGAATTTTTGAACAAGGTAATTAAATAAGAATACCGATTTATACTTATGTGTATTGACTTAATATATTATAGTGGAAATACCAGATAACAAATCTGATATAACTAAGAGTAGTTCTGCTACCTTTTCTTTTGATACATTAGGAAGTCAAGTGGAAGAGCTTAGTACCAGCAGTATTTATTTGAGTCCGATATTGTCTACGGAAATCGGGGTGAACGAAGCAAAACGATCGAGACCCTCTGATATAATTCTGGATCCAGAATCATCATTGGTAGACCAAAAGGAAGGATCTGCTGCAAGTGATGAGTACCAAAATCCAGTACCATCCACAAGTCGCTTGGGTGAACAGATGCTAGAAGACCATACAGGTATGACCAAATAGTGTTGGATGTACGAGATAGAATTTTTATTTCAAAAACCAGATTGTAACTCCCTTAAAAGCAAAAAAAAAAGTTAATGTTAGATTGTTATTTCTAATAAATACCTTCTTTTTACAGATACATAAATAGTACTCACGAGTATGAGTAGCTTACATGGCTAATTCCTTTTTTATAAGTCATCAAGAGATACATATTGTTATTTCGATTCTAATTCGTCTTAGCAAATATTAAAATGGACTAGTAAACTGCGGACCGTTCACCCAGCCAATTAAATAGTCGTTTGATGACGGATTACATCCCAATACAACGGAGCGGCTAAACCGCACCACCCTCCACAAACCCTCGTACACACCTGTGGTTTGGGATCGTCGGTACACCCTGTATATTCCTTTTTCTTAATTCCTGCCTCTCACTTGTAGAAAGACTCGACGCTTCGCGTCTCGCAGTCGTTGATTTGATAACGAATTATGACCCACCTCACAAAACCCATTAAACCCCTCCCGCTTGTAAAAAGGCTCGCAGTCGTTGGTTTGATCCCCATTACAACCCACCTCAGCAGACCCCCTATACCGCACCACTCTCCGCTAACTCCCGTCTACACCTGCGATTGGTTTGGGATCGTCGGTATAGCCTGTATATTCATTTTTCTTAATTAAAAATTACACATATTGTAATAATTAAACGTGAAATTGTCTCCCTGTATATTAATTTTTCTTAATCAGAAATTACACATACTGTATCATCATTATTTTCCGTTGTAACACTAACACAATCGAAGAAAACACAAAATTCTTATCTGCTTTAGATATCCGTCAACTATCGATAATTTACATATTTGGTAACCGACGTCTTCCGAATAATGGTTATTACATTAATTATAATTAATGTTAGTCAATCGTCTACTCCATAATAACGCCATACAAACACCTCGAGTACACCATACACCAATTGACCATAGTGTTCGGTACTACAGATTCCCATACATCCCGGAAATCAGTCATTCTTTGGCTGGATTGTTCAGTCTTCTATATCGCTAGGCTTTTATAATTTGTTCAACAACAGATTGTTCACGAAATGCAAAGACAAAACACCATTAATGTTAAGATCTAATCTTATTTTTTTCTCTATATTATCGTCCATGGGTCTGGGTGATCCTGCTCTCTCTCTACTTAGAGCCTATTTATCTGATAGATTTCAGAGCGTCTTCTTGGGGGGAGTGGGTTCTGACAGTCTGCCTGTTCTTTGCGGGGTTCCTCAGGGAGCTATTCTGAGTCCACTGCTATTCTCTCTTTACACTGCAAGATTACCTAGCGTTATTAAAAATTGTAAGTACCACTTATATGCGGACGATACTCAACTCTATATGTCTTTTCCTCCGTCCAACCTTGTCGTCTCGCAACAGCTCATTATGGAAGATATTAATAGATTATGTGCCTTTTCTAATTTGCACCAACTGCAAATCAACCCAGCGAAGACCCAGGTAATAGTATTTGGACCTAGGAATGCACGTACCAATATCAAGGAACTCCTCGATCTTCGTATCTCGTCTGAGCGTATTCCCACTGTTGACTATGTAAAAAATTTGGGCGTCTATATGGATTTTAAGTTGCGATTTCAGCGGAATACTTCTCATCTCGTTAGAAAGGCATTTCTTTCCCTTAAGTCTATTTACCCTCATCGACGGTTATTTGGCAGTGACACATTGAATCTTCTTTGTGAGACCTTAGTTCTCTCACATTTTAACTACAATGATGTAATTTATACACATTGCCTTACGCAAGCGGATTCTAAAAGAATACAGCGTGTTCAGAACTCGTGTGCTAGACTTGTATTTGGTATTCCTAGACGGTGTGGTACATCATATGTTCTCAAGCAGTCTCGCATACTGAATATGACAAATAGGCGTTTACTGCATTGTGCTACTTTTTATTGGAATATTTATAGAAATAGAGTGCCGACATATTTATTTAATAGACTATGCTTTCGTTCTCATTTACACAACATTAGGATTCATAGTAAAAACTCACTAAATATTCCTAAACATAGGCAAGAGGTCTATAAACGCAGTTTTTCTTATAACGTGGCAAAGGTGTTGAATAAACATGTGTTTCTGAGCACCGATAAACCTGCAACTTTAAGTTTATTGAAGAGTAGACTCAGAAATTATTTGTTTACTATACAATAGTTGCTTCGGATATGGTGCTTAGGCATTACTTCAGGACATACTTCTACTTTATGATATTATTTAGATTTTGCTTGATTTGTAAGTTTGTGGATCTGTTCGCGGAGTTCACCGCCATAATGATTTATGTTATTACCTGTTGTGTTTTCATTTTTTTTTTTTTTCTTTCCTCTTTATAGACTATAGGTAGAACGCCAAACTTATTGTGTCACAATAAGGAAGGCGATATAGTTCTATTTGGCATAACTATTTAATAATGAATATGTATTATGTTATAGTTAATGTAGATGCCAATAAACCGTATTATTATTATTATTATTATTATTATTATTATTATCTTGCGTACAGTATTCCATGTTCGGATTGTGATGCTGTGTATATTGGTCAGACTTCACAATATCTTGAGACTCGTCTCAAACAACATAATAGAGATGTCTCTAATGCATCTACTAACCCAACTAAGACTGCACTAGTTGAGCACTGCACCACAAGAAACCATAAATTTAACATGGACAACACTGCCGTGTTAAGCCCAACAGTCGTATCTGAAAAAAGATGATTTTGAGATAATAACGATTTCAGTTTTTTAGTAATGCCATCCACAGTATTGAACATAATGATTTGAGATTTCAGTTATAAACTAAACGCTATCAGCTAACTTTGAATATGACTGCATAAAATCTATGAGTGAACTCGAAAGGTAATTTTTGATAGATACGACATTTTACCCTAACAATAACATACAAAAAAAGCATGTACGACAAAAAATGTGTTGCTTCACGTTTATTATTATGTAACAAATTAAAAATATCATTCAGGAATATAAGACAATAAATCAAATTTTTACTACCTACTACTACTACTAACTACTAACAGAGTACAATTATCATATAAAATTTCAAAAATGAAAACAAAAACATGAAGAGATCATGAATAGCTATCTATTCATTGTCACTCAAGTTTGACTCTTCAGGTGCAATGGGGAAGTTTTTCCAGAAAGCCTTCCTATTATCTGGCATTATACTTGTTAACTTAGATATTATATCAGTTGTTCTTTTCATGGTTATACCACGGGGCAGTGTGTGCGAATTTGGCTTAGCAATGCCGTGTTTGACACTTTTTGCATTCAAAAAATTGAGTTCTTGTTCAGGACCCTCAAAATCAATTTTATATTTAAGGCATCTGCTACCTCTTTCAAAATTAACTTGAACCATTTTGTTCAGATATGGTCTAGGAGTCATTTTGTTTAATTTATATTGACATGTCAAATCATCTCATTTGAAAAATTGGTCAATATTCATTTCTATGACCCGAGTTTTATGAGAAGTGTCCCTCACGGCTTGGATGAAATCAACGAAATCATATACTTTTCCCTTCTGCTTCAACGACTTTTCAACGAGATGATGAAAAGAGTCAGCAGCCATAAAGGTGTGACCCGTTCAAAATACTTGACTTCCAAAGTTTTTACCCACAATATCAAAACTGTTGGAATTTTGAGGTTAGAAATTGTACTTTGCGAACCATTTTAAGGAGAAGTGTCGTATATTGTAGTGGAACCAAGCCATTGTTGAGCCACATTGTCGTATGTTACTGTTTTATTATAAGATACGATGAGTCTCCCCAACACTGCAACAATACGACAACGCACAATAATCTTGACAGTCACAAATGTTAGCATAAATTGTCGTAACTTAGGTTTTTATGCGAGATACGACAAATCTTCTTAACAGTGCACCGATACGACAATGCGCACTAATCTTGACTACCACAGACGTTAAAGCATACTGTCATATCTAATGGTTTTATGCGACATACGACAATTTTTCTTAACGAAGTTGAGATACGTCAAAACACAGTAATAATGACAACAGTCACTGCACATACGACAAACTATCAAGTCGATTTTGGAGGAACTGGTTAGCAGATACGACATTATGTTGTAACAAAACGATGTAGTTTTTTACGCTGAATCCAAATATGCCGTCAACCGATAATGGCCAAATTTGTAGATACGACAGTTGGGCTTAACACGGCAGAACACATCGGTCCTGACAGATGAGGTTACTTATTATAAGCGTCCGTTTTTGGAAATGTACTACATTAAGTCAAATGAACATTCTATTAATTTTCGCAGCGATATGAATGGCCTAAGTAATATATACTCCTATATAATACATATGGATACAATAGATCATGCAACCACCAATAGACCTAGTATATCAGAATGTACTATTTATTATTACCGACAGTGTACTTAGTTTTACTATTTATTTTCCTATTCACATACAGTTACAATCGTCAGTGTTACCAATCTTTCCCCTGCTGGAAAGGCGCACTTCCCGCGTTTTCTAACCTTGTCAGTTGCAGCTGGCATTTTAATATGTACGTGTTTTGTATCTTGTTGAATTTTAAATTTTCGACCATTAATTGTTCCAGTCCGTTGTAAAACGTAAATAATTAACCTTGTGGTTTAATTACAATTTATTTTTTTGAAAAAATATTACATTGATACTTAGATAAGTGTCTTTTAATTTCATAACTTAGTTACTTTTAATACTCATTAAGAAAAAGAGGAAGGCATGCTAATTGTACGCTGTGACGGTACAACTGCAGAATATTTTCCAACAATGTAGCTACCAGACTCAATCTGTAAGTTTTTAGATTTAGTTACATATCAGATGATGTTGTTAGTTGCACCACTGTTTCCTTGATTTGTAGATGTTACTCTGAAGAAGCCTTAATTAAATGGCGAAAGCTTAGCGACTGGAAATAGAGTCTTTTATTTCTCCGTCTGTCTCGACAGGCTGTTGTTACCCAATAATTGTTGCCATCTTCGTGATCTTAACGTTGTACAGCCGTACTCCTACTCAACCTCAATTACAGATATGGGTTATTTGATGGAGATCAAGGATTCCTTCGGTGTAGAAGCAGTGGCGGCGCTAGGGGTGGGCGCCGGTGGGCGAGCGCCCAAGTAAAAATGTTTTCGCCCAACCGTTCGCCCAACAAAAAAAATTGCATTTAATTATTTTTAAAAATTTTGAATTCTCATGAGCTGTCCAGTTGATAGCTGAAGCCGCCGTTAAAGCATCTGCCGGCCACTCAATTCGGCAAAACCCTTTTACGATATACGACGGTGATTCACAGAAGGGTGCATTCTTCCAAGAAATTGAGAATGCGATTATGTCCTTCTCGAACTTATTACACAGCGGCAACTTGAAAGGGATTCGATCGACGGCCGGCAACACGTGTCCGCTGATATCACCACTTAATTAATTCCCGGAACTCGCCTTACGCTCTCACTCTCGAAACTTCGAGAAGATTCTCCGAACAATACCAAGTCTCGACCTCGATTCATCCGTTTATTTATGCGTTTGTTTCATTTAAAGTTTACACTTCGACCTGTACGTTTGTGCTCGACTATTTGGTTTTTGTGTTTTAGTAGAAAATTAGTGTTTATTATTTCAATTTAAAAAGGTAATTTTTTTGATTTGATATATTATGTACCTAATTAAATATTAATATTTTTTTATTATTTTTGGACCTTCAGAAATTAATTTTGCCAATTAAAATATGTTCACTCCCAAACGAAAAATAAGTGACTTTTTTAAAGCAAAGCCACAAACTGAAAGCACTGAAAATGTACTTGAAAGTGAAAGCCCAAGTACGAGTGCAAACTTGGAAATTGCAAAAAAAGTGTCCGACGACGACTCAGATTTAAGTGAAATGGAAGACATAAGCGGCCCATCTTTAAAAAAACCTAGAATTGAAGTTGACAATGAGGACGAATTGAGCGAATCTTCAAGCTTTGATAATGAAGATTTCGCCAATGAATCAAAAACGTGAGTTGTACCTACAATATTATTTTTTGGATTACGATATGAATATACCTAATTTATTTTTTGTTTCTAATACAAGCAAAACAGATGATTCAAATCCGACTGTTAATCATGATTTAGCGCAATGCTTGGATGTTCCTCCCAGACAACCGACATTGAGTCATTTTCCAGTAACCAAATTTGGCTCAGACCTACGTAGTTTTAAGTCAAAATATTATAAAATGTATCCTTGGATAGAATATAGCATTCTAAAAGATGCCGTATTCTGTTATCCATGTAGGTTCTTTTCCAAGCATGGAGCAAAGAATTTTGTTGTCGATGACTACAGAAATTGGAAAAGGGCGTCTGAAAAAAAATCGGGATTTAAACAGCACGACAATAGCCTACACAAAAAATGTATGGAAGCCTGGCAATTCTATAAAACTACCCAATCAAGACAATCGGTTGTTGCTCAATTAAGTTCAGTCCATGCGAAAGCAATTGAAGAAAATAGAGAGTACATTAAAAGTATTATAAGAAGCCTGTTGTATTTATCTATGCAAGGTCTAGCTCTAAGAGGGCATGATGAGTCAACAAGTAGTCAAAATAAAGGTAATTTTTTAGAATTGTTAGATCTAATGTCTCAGGACAATCCGATTTTGTCAGAAAAACTAAAAAAAGAACCAAAAAATGCTCGTTACACACACCATTCAATACAAAATGAACTTTTGCACTGTATCTCACTATAATTTTGAAAAAAATAAGTGCTGAAATAAAGGAGGCCCATTATTTTGCTATAATGGCCGATGAAACTAAAGACTTGAGCAAAAATGAACAGTTGTCGGTAACAATTAGATACTGTTTGAATGGTGTATTGTACGAACGATTTTTAGGCTACGAGGCAATCGATAATTTGGATGCTGCTTCCCTTTTACAATTTATTAAAAAACGCTTAAGTCATTGTGAAATCGACATAAATAATTGTGTAGCTCAAACATATGATGGCGCTAGTGTCATGAGCGGTAAAATTAAAGGAGTGCAAGCTTTGTTTAAAAAAGAAGTTCCTCAGGCTATATATGTACATTGTTTTAATCATTCTTTAAATTTAGTAATAGTTGACGTTTGCAAAAACTTGAAAGACTGCAATATTTTTTTCTCAGTTCTACAAAACCTGTACGTATTTACTACCGGATCAGCAGTACATAGTGAATTTGTAAACATTCAAAAACAATTGGATCCTCAAACTAGACCTACTGAACTAAAGAGACTAAGTGATACAAGATGGACCTCCCAAGTATCAAGCTGTTTGGCCGTGAAACAAACATTACCTGCTATATTAGTTTTATTAAATAAATATGCCACTGCAAATAATATTCGATCTCCGGAAGCTGCAGGACTTTTAAATTGCATTAATTTCACGTTTTTATTTAATTTGCATGTTTTTTGTGAGTTTTTATCAAAAATCAAATCCGTTTCAGATTATTTACAAAGTGCTAATAGCGACATTCTGCAAAGTATTACTTTAGTAGAATCCACTAAAGAATTAATTATGTCTTATCGAACAGAAGCACAATTTGAACAAATGTGGAATGCTACTGCTGAAACTGCTAACTCTAATGGTATCGCATTAGACGATGTAAATACTAAAAGACCACGAAAATTACCAGCAAAATTTAGTAATTCAATAATTGTTCAAAATATAACCTCTCTTGAAAATAATGGCTGCGTTACCCAAAAAGGTGATTTTAAAACTAAATTATATTTTCCCGTTATTGATAGAATTAATTCAGAAATTTCACGCAGATTTGATGAAAACACTAATCTTTTAAAAGGATTTAGTGTTTTAAATCCGTCAAGCACTATCTTTTTAAATTTGGAACAATTAATTCCTTTGGCTAATCATTACAGCTGCGATGTTACCTCAATTGAAGCAGAAACAAAATTATTGCCAAAAACTATTGAGAGATATGAAAAAAATAATTTAAAAATAAAGACAGTAATTGAACTTGCAGATCTTTTAAATACTTTTAGTTTAGTTTTTCATGAGATGCATAAGTTAGTTCGTATTGCACTGACAGTCCCTTCCTCAAGTGCAAGTTGCGAGAGGACCTTTAGTAGCCTTAGGAGGATAAAGGACTACTTAAGAACGACTATGTCTCAAGAGAGACTTATAGATTTAGGTGTTATATATGTCGAAAAAAATATTGCCAAAAATTTGAATCATGAAAATATTGTAGATTTATTTGCGGTTTCTCATAATAATAGAAGAATCCAACTTTTGTAAAAAAATTATCTTTATTTTTTAGTAGATATTTTGTTATGGCTATTTTTTTCTTTGTTTTTATTATTTTGTATTTTTTGTTTGTTTTTTTTTACATTAAAAACATCACTAAAACAGTGTGGAAAAAGACTATACATTTTACTCTTGCCCAACGACGAATCTGTTTCCCCAGACTTCGCCCAACCAAAAAAAAATGCTAGCGCCGCCACTGTGTAGAAGCTATGAAGATCTCGAAACATCTCATGAATTTGAATACGAGACTAGCCAATTTGGAAAACCGAAAGATGTTTCTGTTACGTTGTAGACGTCACAATGTCCTTCCCAAACACATTGCCAATGGATCTAAGAGCATCAGGAGTTTGCTGACTGAACCGAGGCGTGGCCTTTCAAGGAGGATTGGCAAATTCGAATCCAGGTTGGGATCACAAACACTCAATTTTGAAATCCAAATCACTTTTTCAAATATTAAATCTACATTGGTTACTATAGATCAGTCTTTTGAGGACTTAAGTAGGATTCTTCCACTCCATATTGTAGACGACTTCCAGTCACATCTTAGACAATCTTTCAATAATCGTTTTAGTTATATCAAACGTAAGAACATGATTAAATTTAATAAGTTGGAAGGCGATGTAAATCCGCAATGCATCTGTAAAAATAATGATAAGTGGGTTGTCAACCTAACTGGATTGAGTATACCACCTGATATTTTGTTAATTCTATCTTTAGGTAACAAATTTAGCTTACCCATAAACCGTTATAAAATTTATAAAGGTAAATTATTATCTGATGTGGAATCCATAATCTATGGCTGTCCTTCTGAATGTAAAGACATTCTCAGAGCTAGAACCTCTAACATATTGACCAATTACTTTCTGCATAGTGATAGTTTTTCACCCATCGATAAATATATTAATTATAATGTTAATGTTTTACCATCTCTTCTTTTAATTACACTAGTACTCATAATTTCAGATTACTTTTTTTCCTGTATATGAAGTGTATTTAGTTATTACCGAACTCTGCTTCTAATTATAGTTTCTGCAGAAAATATAGTATTTATTGAAATATAAAAACTTGTTACATGTAATTCCCTGATCATATGCAGGCACCGACAGAATTGAGTGGACCCTAAGCGATTTTTAATTTAACTATGATTTTTACCCATACATACATTAATAATAAAATATAATACTATGTCCACTCAATTCTGTCAGTGACTCTATGTATCCAACTTTACTTTATGATCTGATTAAGTATCCTAAGCAATTATATAAATGATCAATGTGTTTTCAGATGTCGCAATTCAAACTCCAAAGGCATTATCTTCCGCCTCACCAAGAAAATGTGAATTGTAGAGGAGGATAAGGAATCTAAAAAGAAATTACTCTACATCAGAAGACATGTTGAAATGTAAAGGAGATGTTAAAGTAGACTTTGATCAAATGCTCAGTCAACATCTCACTGAAGCATTTACAATTTTTATTAGATTCCAAATCTCTATTGCGGATAAACAGCCAAAAGGAGTCCGATATGATAACGATTTTAAGCAGTTTGCTTTAACATTATATTTGCTAGGACCCAGTGCATACAATTACATGTCAAAAATAATACATTTGCCGTCCACATTCACGCTACACCGAATAACAAGTAATTGGCAATTCAACGCTGGATTTAACGACTTCGTATTTGTTGCCATAAAGCCAAAGGTAGACACACTGGACGATAGAAATCGGGAGTGCCTTATATGTTTAGACAAAACGTAATCACACTTATCTTATAATGTTAATGCACATGAAACTATTGGTTTTCAGAATTTGCATAATCGCCGCGAAGCTGAAATTGCCAATCACGCACTGGTTGTGATGGTGAGAGGACTGGTTTATAATTGGAAGCAGCCTTTGGCATACTTTTTCTCACACTCAAGTTGGTGCTAATGACTTAAAAGGCATAATATTTGAAATTATAGAACGACTACACAAAATCAGATTAAATGTTCGTCTTGTTATATCTTATATGGGATCAAACTTATATAAACTTGTTTTTAAAGAACTTAAATTAACAGAAGCAGCGCCACATTTTTTTGTTAATGAAAAGAAACTGCATTACATGTTTGATGTCTCACATCTTTTAAAGAGCACAAGAAATAACTTTTTCAGCTATTTATTTTCATGGCATAATAACGAAACTAGTAAGAAATATCTAGAGCAATTTTATGGAAAAGACGAAGTACAACAATATAGATTAGCACCACGGTTGACAGATATGCATTTATACCCGTCAAATTTTCAGAAAATGAAGGTAAAACTTGCTTCCCAAGTTTTTAGCAACTCTGTTACGGTTGCACTTAACACCTACATAAGTTTTAATGAATTACCCCAGTCAGCTACTTTTACTGCCCAATTTATCGAAGATATGGATAAATTGTGCGATGTGTTAATTCCAGCAGATTTAAAGATTGCAAACCGTTGAATGCGGCTTTCCTTGGAAATTTAGCACAAATCGGGGTGCTGCAAAAAATTAAAAGTATTTTTGAAGAATGGTCAGCAGGATGTAACAGGGAGAATGAAGTTTTTAGATGGCTGGGGAATAACGATAGCGGGTTTTTCTGAAAAATGAAAAGACGCCCAAAGTAGGAATTATCCATATATATTCACGCGCTATTTAAATCAGGACTGCCTGGAGAATTACTTTGGAAAAGTAAGAAATGCTTGTGGAAATGCTAGAAATCCAAGCACAATCCAATTTGCAAAATCTTTTAAAAAACTATTTGCAATAGAATACTTTTATTTTAACAAAAATTAATAGCCACTCATTAAAACGAGTTGAGTTTATGTTCGAAGCAACATCCTTCAAACTCCTTAAAGTAAACTGCACGGATTACAGCAACTTTTAAAAGGAAGTAATACTCGCCACGCATTTGCCAGCAAAGGCGAACCGCTTGGTGTGGAAATGATCTAGAAGGATGTAATACGATATTCAACCATGGAGGGTTTAAAATGGATCAAAGACTGTTAGACTTCTTGAGCAAGTTCTATCTACATTACTACCACCCCGAATAAAATCAAGGGAATGATGAAGGTGCTGTGTAAAATAAATGAAGCGATCGATTTTTCCAAGTACGCTGACGGATCTTTTGAGAATCGGGTATTGTCGCGAAAAGGATTGTCCTAAGAAGTATTCGAAACAGAATTGTTAAAAATTCGCCTCTCAAATTATTCCGTACCACCTGAAGACATCATACAGATCTCTGATTCACAAGCCATAATATGAAGCAGGTTAACTTTACAGTATAATGTCACAATCGTAAAAACAGAAGTTCATATTAAAAAATAATTGTATGGATGCTTAACACAAATGTTGCATGGTCTAGTCAACAACACCGTTTATTGGAACACCTGTAAAACCAAACTTTAGGTTCAAACATCATTGGAGAATTTGAAAATCTTCACATCGAACGAATCAAGGAGAGTTAGACACTGGATTGATGCACCGATCACACTAAAATCATTCCTTATAGAATTATGAAAATGAGGCGAACTATCTCTTATCGTCAAGAGCCATCATGATCTTTCTATCCTGAAAGATTTTAGACATTTAAATAAAAATTATATTATAGTGACGGAAAATTACTAGATAGCAGTTAAGAGTTTTTACGCATATAAACGGCATTAAATGTCATGAAATGAGAGAACATTTGAAAACCCTCTCAATATCTTTTTCACGGAGAAAGCCGAGCTCGCTTTTTAACATTGTAAAGCATTAAGGAGAATTGACTGAGTCGTTATCGTATTCCCACATACTACATTTTATGAATAGTAGAATGATAGATGGCGACAATAATATGATATTTTAGATAGAAGACCCGTCTTCTTGTGCGAAATACAATATTGATAATATTGGCAAAGTTGGAAGTAATATTACCACACATTGTCGATCCAACGAAAATAGTAGGTATCGCAGGTATAAATAGAGGAGAACTTAAATTAACAGTAGCAGCGCCATATTTTTTTGTTAATGAAAAGAAACTGCATTACATGTTTGATGTCTCACATCTTTTAAAGAGCACAAGAAATAACTTTTTCAGCTATTTATTTTCATGGCATAATAACGAAACTAGTAAGAAATATCTAGAGCAATTTTATGGAAAAGACGAAGCACAACAATATAGATTAGCACCACGGTTGACAGATATGCATTTATACCCGTCAAATTTTCAGAAAATGAAGGTAAAACTTGCTTCCCAAGTTTTTAGCAACTCTGTTACGGTTGCACTTAACACCTACATAAGTTTTAATGAATTACCCCAGTCAGCTACTTTTACTGCCCAATTTATCGAAGATATGGATAAATTGTGCGATGTGTTAATTCCAGCAGATTTAAAGATTGCAAACCGTTGAATGCGGCTTTCATTGGAAATTTAGCACAAATCGGGGTGCTGCAAAAAATTAAAAGTATTTTTTAAGAATGGTCAGCAGGATGTAACAGGGAGAATGAAGTTTTTAGATGGCTGGGGAATAACGATAGCGGGTTTTTCTGAAGTATGAAAAGACGCCCAAAGTAGGAATTACCCATATACACCGTGTCCAAGATAAGAATGCACTGCATGGGGATCTCGGGAACGGTAATAGATACAAAGTTGTTTAAATGGGGAAAAAGTTGCGCTTTTTAGTGGCTCTTTACATAGCGTTTACATAATTCAATTATTTTATTTAGTTTTTGAGATATTTAGAAAAAAGTGTTTTTCTTAAATTTTGTTTTTATTTTTTTCTGACTTTATTTTGTAAGTTATCGAAAAATAAATGAGAGTTCTTCAATGACAGCTTTAAATCTCTACAAGATGGCGTTTTTACATTTTGAGTTCGACGTTTCGTTTTTTAGAAACCATCATCAACTTTTTTTTTTCATATGGACGGTAAAAAAAAGTACACCCTGTATCTGATGTCATTTTTCATTACGAATGCAACGGTGTGTGACACATTATGTTTTTGAAGTTTTATTTTTTATAAAATTATATTTATAAATTACATATGTACTTTTCAACTATGAACACACAGAGATGGGTAGGCGCTGGAAGAACAAAATTTATTATTTTACGACTTTGACGTTTATACTTGTAGCTTACGTATTACTTCTTCTAAAGAAACGTTTTAGTGTGTCGTTGTTACTGTTATTACTGTTTATTATTTTTGTTGTTCGTTATTATAATGCCCTTCACCAGGGAACAGAGGGATGAGTTTCGCTCCTTGATTAAAGAAGCAGTTAAAGATATATTCAGTGATGAAGAATATTTAGCGGTGCTAGTAAAACGTGTACACATTCAATCTGGCATACAAGAAAAGGTGGATTCCATGGAACAAAAAATTGACCATCTGGAAAAACAAAATACGATGTTGCGCTCACAAATAGATAAACAGGAACAATACACGCGACGTTTAAATATACGAATATCAGGAGTTATTCAAAAGGATAATGAGGATCTACTTACCGCTGTTACCTCTTTGGTTCGAGATAGAATGCAAGTAGACATCGGAAGTCACGATATAAGTGTCTGTCATCGCATTGGACGGGGGGACAGCGTAAATAAGTCAATTTTAGTTAAGTTGGTGAATCCGTCTATTCGGTCGAAGATTCTACAGAATCGAGGCTTTTTGAAAAAATCGTCCATTTTCGTTGTGGAGGACCTAACTCAGCCTAGATATGAAATTTTGCGTAAATGCCGCAAGAAGTTCGGAAATAGTAATGTCTGGGTGTGGAACGGCAAGATCCATTGCAGAACGGCCGACAAGGATAATAGGGACAATAAGTATGTTATTAGTGATTTAAATGACTTTGCTATGGTTAGTAAAATGCTTGAATAAGTTATCTTTTGTTTCTAAGCACTACGAATAATATTATGTTCAATCATTAGGGGGGTGGGGTGAATTGACAGTTTCTTTTTTATTAGTGCTATATAATCTCATATTTCTTATACCGTAATATTGATTTAGTATTCGTAATTTCATTTTGTATTTACTATATACTTAGATACAGTCTTACTTTTCCTGTTACAGTAACATTTTCTTTTTTATTTACATACTTTTTTTTTTTTTTTTTTTTTCTATTGTATTTTCCGCCTACAGTGTCATAATGGAACTTTATTTCCAAAATGTCAGAGGGTTGCGCACCAAAACAAAATTACTTTACACTAATATTTTGCAGCATAATTATGATGTGATATTGTTGGTTGAAACATGGTTGAACGGTGAAATTAATGATAGCGAGTTTATTGATGATAGGTATTGCGTTTATCGTAAGGATAGAATTGATAGAAGAGGTGGGGGAGTCTTAATAGCGGTGAAAAAGAAATTTAAATCTAGTCTTTTAATTGTTGATACTTTTTTAGAGACGGTGTTTATTAAAATTAAGATTCATAATAAGAATTATTTGATTAATGTTGTTTATTTTCACCCAAACTCTCCGCTAGAGTACTATCTTGAGTATTTCAGTATCTTTGAAAGTTTCCAAAATTTTTTATACGAATACAACCTATTGATTGGTGGTGACTTTAATCTTCCTAGCATAACCGGGTCAGACTACAACTTACTGAGTGGTGGTGTTATTTGTGAGCACTTAAGTGAATTTTTAAATTGTAACTTGTTAACGTCAAAAAACAATATTCTTAACATTAACTTAAAGACGCTTGATCTTATCCTAGCAGATTTTGACTTAATACTCAATGAATTTAACGATCCTTTAATACCTATTGATTTACATCATCCTTCGTTGCATCTCAAAATGCCTATTCCCCACAAATATGACGCTAGACAAAAAGAGGTACATATAAATAATTTTAACAAGTACAACTATTCCAAGGGTGATTTTCAAAAGTTTTATGTTATGCTATCTCAATGTGACTGGACACCTGTTCTTACGTGTAATGAAGTTAATAGTTCTGTTACTATTTTTTATAATATTATGCATGAAATTTTAAATGAATGTATTCCAACTTATAAATCCTCTGGTTATAACACTAGATATCCTTGCTGGTTCACTGAAGAAATCAAAGCTTTAATCGCAATTAAAAATTACCATTACAAAAAAAGAGATATTCCATTTAATCTCGAAAAGTATAAGGTGATTAGAGCGGAACTAAAAACTAAAATAAACAGTGCCTATAATAATTACTGTGCTAATGTTGAACTATCAATTTCAAATCGTGATACTAATAAATTTTGGTCATTCATTAGGAATAAAAAAAGGAGTCTCGTTACAACTAATTCATTAACTTTTAATGACACTGAATATTCTACAGCACTGGATAAAGTTAGGGGTTTCTCTTTATATTTCTCCAGTGTTTTTGGTGAACCAGCGCAGTATACTACCACTTTCTCAATCAACTCAGATATTAACTCTGTTGACATTGGTTTAATTACAGAGGAGGATATCCGGTCTGCTATTAATAAATTAAAGTCTAATACATCTGTCGGTGTAGATGATATTCCAACCTATATTTATAAGGGTTGTGCTGATTTCTTTATTTTGCCTCTTAGTCATATATTTAACTTATCTATCAAGAACAACTCATTTCCTGATGAATGGAAACTTTCGAAGGTATTGCCGATATATAAGAATGGAGACGCTACTTTGATGTCTAATTATCGACCAATTTCAGTTTTGTCAGCTGTTGTAAAGATTTTTGAATATATCATATATGATAAGATATATGCACAGATTAAACTTTACCTGTCTGATCATCAACATGGTTTTTTTAAAGGGAGATCCATTGAATCAAATTTATTGATTTTTTCGCATGATATCTCAGATGTACTATTTAATAAATCCCAATTGGATGTAATCTTCACAGATTTATCCAAAGCATTTGATAAGGTGGATCATGATATTCTTTTGAAAAAACTACATGGATTTGGTTTTTCACATAGCCTTTTGAATTTTTTTGTATCTTATTTATCTAATCGTAGGCAAGTGGTATTCTTTGATGGTGCTTATTCAGATCCTTTTTTAACACTAACGGGAGTACCCCAGGGAAGCAATTTGGGACCACTTTTGTTCCTATTATTTTTTAATGATATTGTAGATATCCTTGAGCACACAAAGTGTTTACTTTATGCAGATGATTGTAAAATTTATAGAAGAATTAATACATCCACGGATTGCTTCCATTTACAAAGTGATTTACAGAAAATACTTGACTGGTGTCAACTTAACAAACTTTCTTTGAATATTGATAAATGTGCAATTGTTAGTTTTACGCGAAAACAAAATCCTTACTTTTTTAATTACCAGTTAAATAATTTCTCCCTTACTCGCAAGAACTCTATTAAAGATCTTGGAGTTGTCTTTGACTCATCTTTTCACTTTTCTGAACATATACGAGCGATAGCTGCTGATGCTTGTCGTAATCTGGGTTTCATCAGACGAAATACCTCTAATTTTACTAATTTAAAGTCAATTATTCTTCTATATAATGCATTAGTAAGATCTAAATTGGAATTTGCGTCCGCAGTCTGGTCTCCCCATATAAAAAAGGATAGTGATCTTCTTGAGAAAGTACAAAATAAATTTCAACAACATTCGTAAAGAGTTTCAGTTACCGCCGCTTGTAGGTAGACGGGAGGTTGCTATGATGTATGTGCTCTTTAAGGTTTTCAATAATGTATTTGACAATGCAAGGTTGTTGTCACTGTTTCGCTTACATGTGCCTTATTATAGTACCAGACCGGTTCCGCCAATGTTTATCAGCAATAACTATTTGTCACCAATAACCAAAATATGCAAACTATACAATGATTTTTATCGTGAAATAGAGATCTTTGGAGTAACGAGACATGGTTACTTTGCGTCTGCCAGAAATGCAATATGTTTCGACCGACAGTGATATATCTAATTTCGGGATGGGATCATTTGTTAAGGAACACAGTAGGTGCGTATTACTTTACTTTGTTGAGGTGGCTTCTCTCTGACACTCCTTCATTCTACTTTTGCTGTTTCTTTTCTTACTTTTTAGCTATTATATTTGTAATTCTGTGAATGCACTAAGCTCTGCGATGACGAATTTATGTGTGTTTGTTTAAGTTAAGGACACTTGTAATTAGGACTAAGTCCTGTTTGTGTCCTTCTGGATAAATAAATAAATAAATAAATAAATAAATTATTGTTTGTTATTTGTTACACGTTGTTTTACGGAATTATTCTTGGGATTTAATTTGCTTTTGAACATGGATAGGGAACAATTTAGCAATGAAGAAACATATGATATGCTAACATGTCATATCCTGTGCTACAAAAATTCTGTGAATGCCCAAGTAATGTACCTTAATAGATATCCAGATAGAAGGCAACCAAATAAATCCATTTTTAGACGTTTGTCTTACAATTTAAAAGAATATGGATCTTTTAAGAAGCCTGTGAAGTGTCGATATAAACGTTCAAAGGAAGAAACGCAAAATACTGTTTTACAAGCAGTTGTTGCAAACCCTGAAACATCAACTCGACAAATTCAAAATAATATGGGAGTAGCTAAGTCCACTGCTCACTTTATTTTACGCAAACACAAATTTCACCCCTATAAATTTAGAATTTGCCAAGATCTTACACCAGGGGACTACGAGAGGCGTAGACATTTTTGTGAGTGGTACAGCCGAATGTGTGAAGAAGATTTTAATTTTCCTTTTAAAATTATATGGTCCGATGAAAGCATGGTTACCAATAATGGGATCTTCAACCGCCGCAACACACACTACTGGGCTCAAGACAATCCGCGTGTTAAAAAGATATCCAGATACCAGAATCGTTTTGGATTCAATATGTGGTGTGGAATTTTAGGCACAAAAATAATAGGTCCATTTATTTATCGCAACTCCTTAACTGCAGCACGATATCTTGATTTATTGCAAAATGATTTAGAAGACAGTTTAGATGATTTGCCTTTGGCAGTGGTTAATAACTGCTGGTTTCAGCAAGACGGTGCTCCAGCACATAATTCTAGACTTGTTTGTGACTATCTTTCCCAGCGGTTTCCTAGAAGGTGGATTGGAACTCCCAGTGAAGTGTCCTGGCCAGCTCGATCTCCAGACTTAACCCCACTGGACTTCTTCCTTTGGGGTCATATTAAAAATCAAGTTTATTCAAATTCTTTCGAAAATGAGCAACAACTGTTTGAATCTGTAACGGCAGCATTCCACGCGATTACACCAGAGATGTTACATGACGTTTTACATTCTACTGTTAGAAGATCATATTTATGTTTAGAAAGTAATGGTAACCTGTTTGAGAATCGTTTGTAAATCCAATCTATTTATAAAATAATAAATAAGTATTTCTCAAAATATTACTTTAGATTATGTTTCACTATTTTCATTAAACACTGTATTTTTTCCAAATTATCAAATTTATTATCACTAGGGAAAAACTACTATCAAGAAAATCTAAAGAGATTATAGTTTTTAGCAAAATACAACTTCAAAAACATAACCACACCGTTGCATTCGTAATGAAAAATGACATCAGATACAGGGTGTACTTTTTTTACCGTCCATATGAAAAAAAAAGTTGATGATGGTTTCTAAAAAACGAAACGTCGAACTCAAAATGTAAAAACGCCATCTTGTAGAAATTTAAAGCTGTCAATGAAGAACTCTCATTTATTTTTCGATAACTTATAAAATAAAGTCAGAAAAAAATAAAAACAAAATTTAAGAAACACACTTTTTTCTAAATATCTCAAAAACTAAATAAAATAATTGAATTATGTAAACGCTATGTAAAGAGCCACTAAAAAGCGCAACTCTTTCCCCATTTAAACAACTTTGTATCACTTACCGTTCCCGAGATCCCCATGCAGTGCATTCTTATCTTGGACACGTATATTCACGCGCTATTTAAATCAGGACTGCCTGGAGAATTACTTTGGAAAAGTAAGAAATGCTTGTGAAAATGCTAGAAATCCAAGCACAATCCAATTTGCAAAACCTTTTAAAAAACTATTTGCAATAGAATAATTTTATTTTAACAAAAATTAATAGCCACTCATTAAAACGAGTTGAGTTTATGTTCGAAGCAACATCCTTCAAACTCCTTAAAGTAAACTGCACGGATTACAGCAACTTTTAAAAGGAAGTAATACTCGCCACGCATTTGCCAGCAAAGGCGAAACGCTTGGTGTGGAAATGATCTAGAAGGATATAATACGATATTCAACCATGGAGGGTTTAAAATGGATCAAAGACTGTTAGACTTCTTGAGCAAGTTCTATCTACATTACTACCACCCCGAATAAAATCAAGGGAATGATGAAGGTGCTCTGTAAAATAAATGAAGCGATCGATTTTTCCAAGTACGCTGACGAATCTTTTGAGAATCGGCTATTGTCGCGAAAAGGATTGTCCAAAGAAGTATTCGAAACAGAATTGTTAAAAATTCGCCTCTCAAATTATTCCGTACCACCTGAAGACATCATACAGATCTCTGATTCACAAGCCGTAATATGAAGCAGATTAACTTTACAGTATAATGTTACAATCGTAAAAACAGAAGTTCATATTCAAAAATAATTGTATGGATGCTTAACACAAATGTTGCATGGTCTAGTCAACAACACCGTTTATTGGAACACCTGTAAAACCAAACTTTAGGTTCTAACATCATTGGAGAATTTGAAAATCGTCACATCGAACGAATCAAGGAGAGTTAGACACTGGATTGATGCACCGATCACACTAAAATCATTCCTTATAGAATTATGAAAATGAGGCGAACTATCTCTTATCGTCAAGAGCCATCATGATCTTTCTATCATGAAAGATTTTAGACATTTAAATAAAAATTATATTATAGTGACGGAAAATTAATAGATAGCAGTTAAGAGTTTTTACGCATATAAACGGCATTAAATGTCATGAAATGAGAGAACATTTGAAAACCCTCTCAATATCTTTTTCACGGAGAAAGCCGAGCTCGCTTTTTAACATTATAAAGCATTACGGAGAATTGACTGAGTCGTTATCGTATTCCCACATACTATATTTTATGAATAGTAGAATGATAGATGGCGACAATAACATGATATTTTAGATAGAAGACCCGTCTTCTTGTGCGACATACAATATTGATAATATTGGCAAAGTTGGAAGTAATATTACCACACATTGTCGATCCAACGAAATTAGTAGGTATCGCAGAGAAATAGAGGAGAACCCTAAATGTCAGTTCATATTTTTGCACGTTTGGCACACCGTTTGGCCCTTATCAGTTCTGCCGCTTACCTTTTGGTTTCTCCTCAGCCCCAGAAGTATTTCAAAAATACTAGTAATCGGATAGCCCATTTTCAAACAATAAATTCTCTGTCACTAGGTCAAAGTGGAGAAGAGGTCACTAGGAGATTTCAATGACAGAATAAATCGATCCAGAGGGAACCACATCCCAATCAAATCGCACAACCTGATCTTAGATTTAAATGCAAGTAGCAGTTGCTACGTTGGTAGCTGCCATTCTATCAAAGAACAAACAAGTAGCAAATTATGAGGTGGCTAAAGTAGGAACAATCGAGGGGAATGGTCTCTAAATTGAAAAACAGATTTATCTGAATTTAGCCTTATTTCCTTAGCGTTAATTTTTTTTAAGTAAATACTTCTTTGTACTATATTTCTGTACCGTATTATAACCGTTCAGAGAAACAAAATCCATTAATATATATGTGTGTGGCTATCTCATGCGTAAATGTCTAGAGAGACATAGCTGCGACATATGTATAGCTTTTGCAAGGGAAAGTTCAACGTTAAATGCACAAAATATATACAGCTACTTCAAGGCATATGAAAATCAGCAAGGAGACACATTTGGCAATTTATATATGCTAGCCGAGGATTTTTTACAGTTTATTGTAAGAT
The DNA here is from genome assembly GCA_949128085.1 of Cetonia aurata. Taxonomy (NCBI): domain Eukaryota; kingdom Metazoa; phylum Arthropoda; class Insecta; order Coleoptera; family Scarabaeidae; genus Cetonia; species Cetonia aurata. The sequence continues at coordinate 15,187,618 of OX421889.1, forward strand.
TAGAAATTATTTTTAGTAACAATTTTCACGAATATTGTGCATATAAAAATGTAGGACATACACAAAAAAATTTGTTTTCTAAAGTTCCTTTTAATCATCCATGTACAGAGTTTTCACATGACTATCTCCTAAATTTATTTACCCGTGTCAGAATATACTACACGCTAAAGTTTGCCAATAAAGAATTTAAATGCGACACAGGGAGCAAAAAATTAAATATTTTACAACATTTTGCGACAATGTTCGTTTTCTGAGAACAAAATTTAATAAATAATAGGGTCATTAATGTAATTATAAATTTAGAAAGGGTTGTTGGGCGCCATGAATTTATGAATAAAATAGTTAATTTAGATAAAATAAAATAATGAGCATGGGACACTTCTTCTGGTTAGACAACCACTCTCAGAGCGTGTGGTAAATGAGTCTTGAAATAAATATGAATATATGACCCTGTATATGAATATTGACCTAAATGAGAAACTAGATAAAATATGAAAAGATATTGAATTTATTTTGACACGATTTATTCAATAAACTACAAGGCTGAACATTAGGTACTCATGAATACTATATAAAAAAAAGATTAAGTGACGCATGTAACGTTAGATTTGCACTTCTGTAGTGTCTTTTATTTTATTGTTTAATCTTTTAGTCCAGGTAGTGTCATCCGTCGGCCGTTTGCCGAACTACCATTCAATCTAGATCTTCGGTGAATTCTTTTCACTCTATTTTACTTTTGTTTAAGGATTTTGAGTCACTCTTCATCAATTAAAATTCATTAAGAACCCTTTTAGTCTTTCATTTCTTTTGTTTAGCCCCTTTTAAGCTTTTACAGAAACCAAAGTACTGATAGGGTTATACTCTAAGAGTGTGTGTGATGCTATGTTCGCAAGACAACATATGAATCTTGACGAGCTTTTTCAAGACATAGCCGACTACATAGCAATAGAGAATAAACGATTAGAAAGAATAAAGTATAGCAAGATCACATTTACGAAAAATGAACAGAAACAACAAAGTGGCCAGGAGAACCCCATACAGCATGCAGATGTGAAGACAGAAAAAGATCCGAGAGAGGAGAGAAAACCATTTTTACCAGCCAGAGATGCCAACAACCGCCCTCTGTGTTTTAAGTGTATACGTTTTGCCCGTAGAGAAATTGCCTCCAACTAATGTATATCAAATTTTTGGAGTATGTTTGGCAATGGTTGAATATAAAGTATTTCAAAACCGAACTACATCAGTGTTTGATGAGCCTGGATTATGGTACAACTCAGAACGGTTCGATAAATTTAAGAACATAATTACATCAACAAACTGTGCGCCCCAAAGAGTTAGAGCTATCCTTATGTCAATTGGAAAATGTTCATATTCCGAGAGTAACTATGTTCCTACGTTGCCCCAGATTATGGCCATGTATCCGAAGTATTGAAATCAACTTGTTATGTAATGACCAGATTAAAAAGAATCGATACTAACCACAGAATTCGAAAACCACCATGCTTTGATGGTTTGCATTTGACTATTTCAGCAATATTAGAAATGCTTGAAATACAAAAGCAGAAGGCTTACCGATTTTTATTATCACCTCGTTTAAATCAGGATATTTTAGAAAATCAATTTTCTATTTATAGACAGTGCGGCGGATATTCAAAAAATCCGACTGTTGGATTATTTCAAGCGGCATTTAAAGCGAATTCTATACATATCTTATCAAGACCTCCAAGATCTTCGAATGATGCAGAGCGTGTTGAAGAAAATGTAATTTTTTTTCAGAATTACGATAACATAGAATCTCCCACGTCCGAGGAATTACTTAGCTTGACATCTTCTTCGGTGGAAGCTTTATATGAAGAAGAATACCAAGCAACAATGGAAGATTGTTCAGTTGTATATTTTGCTGGCTATTTAATAAAAAAATGTGTAGACAAATTTTCCTGCAACAACTGTCGATCTACTTTATCTAAAGATACCGATTTAACAGATCAAAATGATATATTATTGTTTTATAAGAATTATAATATTAACAACCCCGTCACTCAAGATTCCGTCAAAACTTATGCAGAAGGCTGTTAAGCTGGCAATGATTACTTTTAGTAAACGCTTTAAGAAAATTTGCATTAAACAACAAATAACTAAGTTGCTTTTGACGAAAATAGAAAAAAAAGCTCCGTACAGCAGTCCCTGATTGGTTTACCTCAATTGGTTTATGTGTGGAGCACCGAAATTACTTGATGAACTTGCTAATTCGCATCTTGCTCTACAAGGAATGCAAGTTTTCTACAGCTGCTACGAAATCATCCACCACCCAAGCTGTAGAAAAATTAAAAATTTTAAAAAATCGATAAATGATCTGTGTTTATAATAAAGTATTAATATACTTTTAATTTTTTTTTTTTGACATTATACTTTAAATTTACTAATTTAAATTTTTATTTTCATTACAAGCATAAAAAATTGGTTTATAGGTAATTGAAAGGTAACTCAGACTTCTGTTTACTGTTTATTTCCTGCTACCTACCAGCATAGGAATGAAGACAAAAAAAAAACTTTCATTACACATGTGTTTAAAGAGATGTACATTAATGCCCGTTTCCACCGACACGTTAAGCTTGCTTTAATCTTCACTAACGCTTGAATCTGATATTTCCTATTTAAAACATACAGCGAATGTCACATTCTCAATTTCACGTGTCTTGGAATTGTGTTTGTTTCACAAAAACAAAAAGGTTTTTATATTGTCGTTCAAATAGGTTAAATGGTGTTCAGAATGAAATATTCAGTCGGAAAGTTGTACGTGTTCAAAGAAGTATATATAAAATTCCCAATGCAACCTTATATAGAACTTTGTTGGGTAGCCACTTTAAATACTATTATAGTAATTAACTCTGAAAATAGGTTGCATGATCTCCTTATTTATGAGGACGATTGCTTAATCGAAGATTTTGGGAGTGACAGGGTTAACGTAGCATTTAAAGATATATGTCTGAAACTACAATTTGGAACGGAAACAGCAAAAACTAATTTTGTATTATATACAAGCATGAATGAACCTGAATTTGTGCTACCTGTCCCATGCAGTTCGCCGGCCTCATCGTCGTTGGCATCAAAAACTCCATCGCCGGAAATCTCATATTTAGATAACCTATTCTTTATCTAAATATGAAAAAGAAATAAAGTTTATTAGAAAAAAATTCTCTTTCTTTATGATTTTCTATCTTATTATACAGTGTGCACCAAAATGAATTACCTCACATATTGCCAGAATTATTACGTTTACGTTACGTTCAATGTTCACGTTGACTAGTTTACGTTATATTCTATGTTACATGCTTACGTTCATTTTAGAATGCTTTTCTGATAGTAACACATCAAATATGTATATGACAAAAATGTAAATATTGATATAAAATTGAAGTGAATCTGTAAATGTAACCATTTATATTCGTTCACAAATTGGTGGCGATTAAATAAGGTAATTTTTTTATTTAATTTTGAGGTGTGAACGATGTGATATGGTAATAATTTTTTATAAGATAATTGTGATAAATTAACAGAGAAATGACGAAATGTAACTATTTATATTCTGGTGTTTGTCAGGGGGTGAATGTATGCATAGGGAGTCAAATGCACAGCATATTCGTTTTTTCAATACCAATCCCACTCTTGCACTATCAATTTATGTTTCGCCACCTTACTTAGTTAGGAAACAGCCAGTATGGGTCGATAGACATAACCATCTACGCAAGCCTGCTTAGTGTGAGATTGAAAACCGCAGTGGACCTTAATCAAATAAAATTGAATTCGGCTAAATCTTGTTCTGAATTCGGTAAATGCATGTATAACATCTATAATAACAGATGTTACACTTTGCATTGAATCGAAAATGACTTTGATTTCAATAATTCATTTCGCTTCTTTTAATCATAGACAACATCAGCGATATAAACGTTATTTTGAAGGCAAATTTAAATTCATTCTCTTTACTTTTAATCTGGCAATTGCAATTACGACTTTAGAAAAACCGTTACGTCACTTAGCGGTTCCTTTTCGCGCGGAAATATTTAACTTACGCGCCACAAAATTTAAACTCGCTTATTTTAAATTCATTCATTTAAGCGCCAAACTCTTAGACGCTTCACTTTTTATGATCCTTTGTGCATCTCTGGACGTTGCTATTGGTTCATCCTTTTTTTTGTACCTACTTACCGAGCCTTTATAAGGGCTCTGCACGCTACGCGCGCTCTCTGTTCCAGTTCAGTTAATTTGCCGTTGTGACGTACTCGTTTTGACTCGAAAACACAGAACCCACGTGCTGGCCTTTCAGCTTCGAAGCCCCATTGTTTCAAGCTACAGCTAAGTAGTCTCTGTTCTCTTCAGTTAATTTTGCCGTCGCAACGACCCTTTTTTAACTCGAAACACAGAAACCACGTGCTGCCCTCCAGCATACAGCTAAGTAATCGTATTTAAAACGTATCTATCGCTTTCTTTTATTTTATTTCATTACTGTTGCTATTTATACTTTTAACTTGTAATTGCCAGTAACTTTGCTCTCACTAGCTAGTCATTTACTATTCGCTTATAGAAACGGATTAATTGCGTCACTTTTAAATTAATCTCAAGAATTCGGCTACCACGTGCTATTCCTTCTTTTTTGCCTTAATTTTAATATCAGAATACAGCAACCACGTGCTGTTCCTTTTTACATTAATCTTAACATCAGAAATCAGCAACCACGAGGCCAGTTTTTCTTTTTTCTTTTTTTTTTTTTTTATTATTACAATAAAGTTATCGTTACGTTTTGGATCTTTCTTTTTTTATTAATCATTACAGCGACTCCAAGCGTCATACTCGTGTGTACCGCTTTTCTTACTAAGTTGCATCAGGTTGAGCACACACTGCGTTCGCACGCCACGCACACCTGATCGTAACACAGAATGCATACTTAGAGAGTGTTTGCGGTATTGCAAACATTGTAGTACAATGGCTGAATCAGTCATAATGACAAGGTGGGTAACATTTGTTTGGAAATTAGATGCAAATTTCAAGGCTTCGAGAATCGCTACCGCCTCTGTGGTGGAAACGGCAGCCTCCGGATCAAGTTTCTACTTTTTTTTCACCTCCATTCCACTACCGCAAGCATAGAACGCACAACATCCCTCTGCATTTCGCTCCATCTGTATAAATTATTAATGCCTCCTTCAGTTTAGACCTAATAGCGATGAACAGTTGTACGTCGTGGTTTGGTTGACCAATATAATTAGGAAAAACAATATCGTAAGGTTGGTAGAACGAAGAAAACGAAATACTTGGTGCTGTATTTGGCAACATACGCAATTCAAGATTGGCCGTAAATCGCAAAGCTGATGCCAAAATTGGCACATTGCTTACTTCTAAAACAAACAAAAGAATTAATATACTTCTTTTCAATTAGAAAAAAATACTCGCTCCTTCTATTACACCAACGAATTGTTATAAATAATCAATTTCACTTAGCGCGTTACATGTTTCTTTTGATACACTATCCCTTAATTGCCTTCCTTTCAATTTGTCTAATTTTGTGAACATTCTGTTTTTGGATGTTGATTTTCTTACACAGGCTTTATAGAAAAGCAAATACGACTTAAACAGCTCCAATATGGAGAAGTGCTACATCAGAACAGGTATTAAAACAATTACATGAAGAAGAAAAGCGTCGAAAAAAGGAAGTAGTAGAACGCAGAATAAAAACGGGTGCCCCTGCCAAACTACAAAAAAAGAAACGTTTAGAAATGGTTGTTCAGATACCGAATCAGAATCAATTGAGGAATTAAAAAAAGAAATGATAAAAAAATTTTGAGAACAACGATAGTCACATGGATGATAATAGCAAAAATGACATATTGGCAGATACTGTGAGAAGAGACCAAGCCAAAAGGAGTTTTACAAAATCAAACAAGGCATACGAGTCTAACAGTGGAGAGAAAATTATAATCAAGAAACCATGTTGTGTATGAAAGTAAAACACTGCGCTGGTTTTTGTGTTTTTTAATATAATGAACTGTTACACGTTATAAAAATGTGGCACCACGTATGTCGTTGACAACATGCATAAAAATGCTAACTGACGCTTGCGCATGCGAACAACGTGTTTTTCTAGTGTACAGTATTGACAACAACAAAAATATAATTACTGGAGGTTGTGTTTTATGCAGTGGTTTGGATTAATCGATTAATAAAAGAAGATTTGAGAACACGTTTTAATTTACTACCATTTTACTGCAACTTCCACCACGGTACACATTTCACTATCATCAATTTAACTTACACTTTTGCCAACTGTTAACTGAAATACCAACATAGTAACTAGCATGAAACTATGCAGATCAGCTATAAAGATTTTCCATTGTACATCTCATAATAACACCCTTGTTGGTAGCCCTGGCACGGAAAATCCAATTACAGGTAATGCAGTTATGCGCAAACACGCTAAACTTGCTTTAGGCGACGTAAATAAAGCAACATTCCTTACTTCTACACGACTAAGAAAACAGCTACGGTTATTCAAATTTTAAACATGAATAAAAATAAATTAGAGCAGTTAGCCACATTTGTGGGCCACACCGAGAAAACCCATTTAGAATTTTATAGACTACCTGATGATCTTTATGAAACCGTTGCTACTTGCAAAAAATACATCAATAGATCAATTTAAAGGCCAATCGTTGGCAAATATCAATGATGTGCCGGAAGAGAATGATGATTCGGATAACGACTATGTTGTTGTAATTAATGAAAAAAATAATAACGGTCAACCAATCAGAACTAAAAAAAGGGCCAAAGCGGATACTAGTACCATGGACAATGGAGCAAAAGAAACTCACAGAGAAATATTTTAGAAAGCATATAAACAGGGACAAAGCACCAAAAAAAGGATCAAGTTATGTCACTAGTTGCTAAACATCCAGATGTTTTCCATAACAAGTCATGAAAAGTCATTAAAGTCTACGTTCATAACAAGTGTAAAAAGAAGTATTAGAGCACCAATCAAATATTATTTTTATTAAAATTCTAAACTTGTTATGTTATTATAATAATAATAAAAATTAGTTAAACTATATTTTTTCTTTGTCTGTTATTATATTCCATTTTCAAAATATACAAAAGTAACAATATAATAAAACAACTTGAACCAGCTGGCCTTGCAGTTATCCCTAAAATGCATGTCACCTTTTATATTTTAAATAAAATGGCCTAATTTTTATTAATGATTTCATATTGTCGAGACAGTTGTAAGTGTTATAACATTACCTACATCCAGTTTGTGTAGTGCACTAGTGTAATAATTAGTAATAGTTCTAGTTGTTAGTCTTATATTAAAGATTTGTTGTGCGCGGACCACACGCATTTTTATTATATTTTAGTTGTTCTATTTCTGTGTTTACCTTCAACGTTTATTGAACTGTCCCTCCATTTCATTTTACGACTCTTTTCAAATTTTAACGTTACTGTCTTTTACCATTACGTGTTCAGTCCCAGATTCATTGTATTGCCTAAAAACCTTTTTGCTGTTTATATTAGTTAGATCGTACACAATCGTAACCATCTTACTTTGACATTCACCGACAATTCTATACTTCAATATATATATTTACTGGTTATAACTTTAACACCCTCCAATCGCATAGATGCGACTGTCTTGTTTACCAAAACGCGACAGCGAAGGACCACCCGTTGCGTTCGATTCTGTGAAATTTGCCGACCTAAAGGTCATATAAGAATGCCCCTTCAGGGAAACAAGCCAGAATCATCCTGTTGTCCAAACACTCCGTATATCTCCGCTGTTACATGTGTTAGACAAGTGATTGCAAATTGTCCTAAGTAAAATCACTCTTTTCAACACCGTATATTGTATTTTGTGAAATAAACGTAGTTAGAACAAGTGAGTATTTTATTTAAACCCGGACAAATCGGTTGTGGACGAGCGGAACCATAACATAAGGTTAGTTTTTTTAATAAATTGTGCCACTAAAATCAACCCTTTTTGAACTGTATATTTTGTAAAAACAGATGCAAACTATTTTTCGAAAAGTATATTGCATCACATGCGGGATTATAAATTTTACAGAACTATACTGGATGTTCAGAGAAAATTTTTTCAAACTTTGTCATCCGATAATATAAACATTATTTTTAAATAGCACCCTATACTTTCCTTACTTTTGTTGCATTGTCAATTAAAAAGTAATGATTGCTTCTCTATAACTAAATGTTATAGTAGATTGTAGTAATTGAAAATAGATTACGACATTTATAGATATTCAATGCAATTAATTAAAGAAACTCATAATTTCTGATGGCGTAAACTTGGATGTGCACTGGTATTTGTGAGAGATTTGTGAGACACTAGACGCCTAGACGCACAATAGTTTTCTTTTATCCGCCAATAGTTCTTAGATAACTTGTAACTATAGTAAAAATTTTACTAATGACAAGTGATACAATGTTTGTTTGTTCTTATTTATATTAACTTCCATCGACTAATCGATTTTATTTTATTTGTTTAGTTAGGTATTTTGTTATAGGATAAATATATACTACCCCAATTTTTCAATGTACAATGACATAGGGGTAATAAAAACGTAGTAACGTAAAAAAAGGTTACTATTTAAAAATTATATATACCAAGTGTCCACACTTAAGTGTGCACTATTGATAACTTTATCTTTGGAGGTACAGAATCGGTCAAATGGACAAAGTAGTAGTATTTTTTATGGTGCTAACAATTGTGAAAACAGAAAAACAATTGAGCGTCGCGTTCTCCAGATATTCGTCCAAAATTATTTTTTTTTGATGGAACGCCCTGTATATTTTTTTGCAATTTAAAAGAAAATTCCAAACTGAACAAAAAAGTCTTAGTACACTATTATAAAAAAATATCAAATAAAATAGTTATTGAGAAATCTTTATCTTTGTTTTGTTTGCACGAAATCGATATACCCATGGAAAATTAAAGCGTCACGCGTCACATTGTTTAGTAGCTATCAAATTATTTATATTTGTTGTTGTTAAAGTTACTGTGCGGAAAAAGTACTGTTTTTACAATTTTTCAACCATAACAATGGCATTTACTCATTTGGAAAAGTGTGATATGTTGGAGTTGTACTTGCTGTTTAACATAAATTCAGATAGAGCGCTAGAACGTTACATTCAGCAATTTCCTGACCGTGATGTACCAGACCGTCGCTATTTTTTTAAAACTTTATCGACGATTAAGAAGCAACCAAACAATTTTTATAAAGAAGAGGAAAAAAAATGATTTTATATTATCACAAGAGATAGAAATAAATGTGTTGGCATATTTTCAGGTACATCCAAATAATTCTGTAAGAACTTTGTCCAGAGAATCAGGTATTTCTCGTAGCACGATCCATAAAATTCTGAAAAAATATAAATATGTTCCCTTTAAATATCAGCCTGTTCAAACTCTACTTTTGGGCGATTATCAAAGACGATTAACTTTTGCTCAATGGTTTATCAATGCTTTTGAAGAAAATCACAATTTCTTTAGACACATTCTATCAAAACGCCGTAGTCAAGCTCGGCAAGATACATTCAGCACATCAGTTGCCACGGAGTATCAGAAACAGCTCACGGGAAAACTAACCCTTGGAGCTAAAGATTTAGACGCTGCCTTTGGAGCACTAGAGGCAACGCAAACGCTAAAAGCAATTACTATTTGTATGGAGTGATGAATCTAACTTTTCTAATCGAGGGATGTTCAATAAAAGAAATAATCATTACTGGAGTCGTGAAAACCGATTTGCTGTTTATCCTTGGAATCCCCAACACCGATTTAGTTTAAATGTTTGGTGTGGTATAATCGGATCCCGAATTGTTGGACCATTTTTCTATCGGGGTTCTTTAACAGGAGAAAGATATGTGGCATTATTGACAGAAATTTTAGAAAATTTTCTGAATGAATTAAATTTGGTAGACAGACAGATTATTTACTTTCAACAAGATGGAGCGCCCGCACATAATCACCGTGACACAAGTGAGTTATTAGAAAGATTACTTGGAAATAGATGGATTGGCACAAATGGTCCTATTCAGTGGCCTTCACCTGACATGACGCCTTTAGATTTCTTCTTGTGGGGAGCAGTAAAAAATCAAGTGTACAAACATAGATATACAACAGTGGATGAGCTTCAGGAAAGAATATCCAACATCATTGACGACATCGACGGTAGGACAATTTTAGGAGCTACTCGTAATGTTCACAGAAGATTGATAAAATGTATTGAAATGGAAGGAGGTGTCTTTGAACATTTAATTTGAGTAATATTTTTGACTATTTTTGTATTTATTTTTATTTGTTTATTAAATTAAACGCTTTAATGAATGTGACGCTTTAATTTTCCATAGGTATATCAATTTCATGCCAACAAAGCAAAAATAAAGATTTCTCAGTAACTACTTTATTTAAGATTTTTTTATAATAGTGTACTAAGACTTTTTTGTTCAGTTTGGAATTTTCTTTTAAATTGCAAAAAAATATATACAGGGCGTTCCATTAAAAAAAAATAATTTTGGACGAATATCTAGAGAACGCGACACTCAATTGTTTTTCTGTTTTCACAATTGTGACCGCCAAAAAAAATAGTACTACTTTGTCCATTTGACCGATTCAGTACCTCCAAAGATAACACACTTATCAATAGTGCACACTTAAGTATGGACACACGGTATATACAGGGTCCGGCAATGAAACGGGAAGATTTGGGGTGGGGCTTGCAGCGCGCGGTGAAGTGGTAGGGAAGACAGTCACAAGCCTGCCTGGACCCGAGTGGCTTGCCATTTAGTCTACAATGGAGCGTTGGACGGGTGAGCATCGCGGTTACGCAATTAAAGCTTATTATCAAAATGGCGAAAGTTTAGTGCAAACGCGTCGAGATTTTAGACGGCATTTTAACATAGCGCGTAACCAACCTGTTCCGTCAGACAATGCGATGAAAATGTGGGTCAACAACCTCGAGCAAACTGGATCGACGTATAGAAAAAGAGGTGGGAGTGCCAGAACTATTCGAACCCCTGAAAATATTGAACGTGTTCGACAAGCAATGCAAAGAAGTCCACGTCGATCGGCTATCCGTCACGCCACACGCCTTCGAATAAGTGACAGATCGGTGAGGAGGATACTCCATCAAGATCTTCGATATCACCCGTATAAAATACAGGTTGTTCAATCTCTTCACCCGGGTGATTATCAACAGCGTCTCAGATTTTGTGAGGTTATGCTTGCCAGGTTGGAAGAAAATGATGACCAACTTAACAACTTGTGGATGAGTGATGAGGCACACTTTCACCTCTCTGGTTTTGTGAACAAACAAAATTTCAGGTACTGGGCGGAGGAGAACCCTCGTTTGCTTCATGAGACACCTCTTCATGCTCAGAAAGTGACAGTATGGTGTGCAATGTCGGCAAATGGAATCATCGGTCCATATTTTTTTGAGGATGAGGCTGAAAATGCCGTTACCGTTAATTCTGAGAGATACGTTGCAATGATTCGTAACTTCCTCACACCTCAACTTCACCGCTTTCCAGTTAATGAAAATACACTTTTTCAACAAGACGGTGCAACAAGCCACACTGCAAGAATTTCCATTAATGCGATGAGTGCTTTGTTCCCAGGGCGTGTCGTTTCTCGAAACGGGGATATCGCTTGGCCCCCTCGGTCTCCCGACCTTACCGTCTGCGACTTCTTTTTATGGGGTTATCTCAAAACGAAAGTGTTTGGAAATGATCCAGCCAGGACAATCCCGGCCCTCAAACAACGAATTCGTGTCGAGATTGCAGCAATACCTGTTGATATGCTGCGAAGAATTATGCAGAACTTTCAGACTCGACTCCAAGAATGCATACGTGTCAACGGAGGACATTTGGCAGATGTAGTTTTCAAAAAATAATTTGTTCTTTAACATTGTATATCAAATGGCTACTCTTTTATTTCCCATTAATGTATTAATAATTACGAAAAAAATATTTTTTCAACAATAAAATTATTTATGAAATCTTCCCGTTTCATTGCCGAACCCTGTATATAAGATATATATTTTCCGAGTTAACAGTTATGATTTTGGTGTGGTTTTTGTAAAGTTTATAACAATGTTATTTCTCGATAGATAGTTACCTAAAATCTGAATATGCATGAATTTTAAATAGTCAATTTTTGTTTAACAAATGCAGTAATTCAAAAAAGGCTAAGTGGCAAAATCTGCGAGATCAGTACAGAAGAGAATTGTTTAAGCAGAAAAAAAGTGTAACTGGAAACTGCGCGTCTAATAGTAGCACCTGGAAATACTATCAGATTCTTAATTTCCTAGGAAATACATTTACGCAGAGAAATCTGAATAGCAGCATTCCTTCACCAAATATAGATGCCACATCTAATAGTATAACAGAAGAACGAATGATAGACGAGCAAAATAATGATTCCGATATAGAGGAATCATCAGAAGAGCGTATTGAGAAAGTCACAAAAAGTAAAACCTCACCTAAACCTTCACAAAAGAAACGCACATCCAAAGATGACGCTATTTATAAATTGGTATCTTTAGAAGAAAAAATATTATATTTCGAAAAGCTCAACACAGAAAAAGAAAATATAGAAGATGAAGATTTTTTCTTTTTAATGAGCCTTTTGCCACATTTAAGGGATGTTTCTAAAAAGAGAAAACTTTTTGTTAGAACAAAGTTAAAATACAATTTTTTAAAACAATAATGGGAAATGAATTACAAAAAATAAATGATAAAGGGGGACGTCCTACACATTCTGCAGAACGTCAGCTTTTCATTGCTGTTTGGATGCTTGCAAATCAAGAGTCATACAGGTAGTACCTAAGATGCTTAGTAAAGCATTACGGAAAGAAATAAGTTGGTTTTATTTTGCAGAAGCAGTGCAGATCGTTTCGATGTCTCTATTTCGACGGCTTGGCAATATTTTTATAAAGTGGTTAATTTTTTGGTAGAACATGTAGGACAATATATTCAATGGCCATGTGGTGCGGAAATAGAATCAACAATACATAGTTTTAAAAAAAGAGCTGGCATACCAGGAGTAGTAGGTGCCATAGATGGATTGCATATCCCAATTACTCAACCCCATTATATGCCAAATTCATACATAAACAGGAACAAGTATCATTCAATTATATTGCAAGGAGTATGTAATGCCAGATATGTGTTCAGTGTTCATAAGTTGCTTTGCTGGTACTGAATGTAAAATACTGTGTTAGATAATAATTAGAAGTTCTGTTTTGTTAAAGGTTGCCCTGGGAGTATTCACGATGCAAGAGTCTTAAGAATGTCACCTCTTAACAACATGTTGAATAACAATAGTATAGATAGCAACCATCATGCAATACCACTAACTTGATCGCTCCGTACAAAAATAATGGACATTTAACAAGGATACAAAAACAATTTAATTACTTACATTCTAGAACTCGTGTTTGTATTGAACGAGCCTTTGGTCTCCTAAAGGGCCGTTTCCGAATACTGAGATATGTGAATGTGTACCGGACTGACTTAATACCAAAAATCGTAATTGCTTGTTGTGTTTTACACAACATTTGTATGAATATTAATGATACAGATGTACAAACGGAGCATGAGGATATACGAACACCTGATGATTCAGACAATTTAAATAATAATGACATTAGTGGTATTCAAAAGAGAAATATGTTATGTAACATGATCACATAACAGATATTTTCCGAATGTTGTCGAATTATTACCTGAATCAGGTGTTTGTATATACTCATGCTGTTTGCCTAATAAATTGTAGATATTATATTTACCTGTTAATAAAAGTTTATACTACTTCAAACATTTTTATTTTTACAATTTATCAATGTCTTGTAGTATATTACACAACATATGTGTTGAAATGAATGAAGTGGATATTGAAATATTTCAAGATCAAGAATAAGAAAATATAATTTATAATTATGTTGCGGTTGGTAATGGTTGTAGGTAACGAGAAGAGCTAGCAAACCTTTTATTATAACTTCTTATTACCTTATAAATACATTGTAATAAAATGTATTAAACCACTTAATTACTACATTATACTTCTTAAAAACTAAGTTTTGTTTAGAAAGTTTTCTAACACAGAAATTAACCGTTCTTGGATTTGCATTCTTTCATTATGTCTTCTTTCTGCGTCCTCATTGAACTTTTTACACCAAAGTGGTTCAGTTTCATTTAGTCTTCTTTTTCTACTGTTTCTTGGTGTTTCTTTTTGACTACTCTGGGGAGTACTTTTCCGGCTAGTACCTACACTATGAGCTTGCTCAATCTAAAACAATAAACTATGCTTAATAGGTAAGTATATGAGTACCCGTATTTGCAAAATACTGTATCTACTTTGAAAATGCATATATGCTTATTTGCAATTACGTATTTGTGTTATCCAAATGTTGCAAGATTATTAGTACCTATATATGCAATAATTAATTTAAGTTCAAACTTTTCTACAACTAATTACACATTTGCTTTATATGGGCAAACTGGGTTCTGTATGCATTTCAATATGTGTATAATAAATGCTCCTTGTAATCAAAACATGAACACTTGATTCTCTTACAAACTGTCTGTCGGATTAATATTACTCTTAAACTCTTGATCATGGACCAAATGCTGGGAGGTTGTAAGGCGATATCTTTTTCAAGATGTTGAAGTCTATATAGAGCTTTATAAACATGTATTAATTAGCAGGTAAGTACTCTCCACTGACATGCTACTGCATTCTGCAAGTGGGTGAACTTCCGGATTTTTTCCAAGAACATTATCTAATAATTCAAAATATTTGAACGTCATTCTACCACGTCCACTTTGTGAATTATTATCAACTATTTTCTTATAAACATTCTTCAAATTTTTAAATTTGTTGTCACATTGCTCTCATGTTACTGGTATTGCATACTCTTTCATTGCTGAACTGATTTTTTGCCATATACATCTGTTTGTAGTTTTTTTTGAGTCAAAATCTTGTTTATGTTTTTCATATAAAGATATGAGAAGTGTTACTTCATTATGACTCCAGTGATGAACAGTATCTGCAATACTATCCTTTAGTAGCGGAGTACCGTCTTCTTCATGGTTGCCTTCTACATTTTCACTAACCTCATCATCGATCGAATGAACGGTTTTCATATGTTCGTCAACGATATTTTCATATGAAATATAGTCGCACACACCACATTTTGTCAAATTGGGGATATCGCGCTCATGCTAAAAAATAATTATTAATAAAAATCTACAGGATTTTAACAAAATTACTTTCATGTAGCTTTTGTTACGGAACTCGCAAATAACACAAATAGTGACAAATACCGTATACTCGTATACATAACCTACATTTATATAAAACAACCTACGTAACCCTACTCACCGAGCAGAGTTGATTAGGTTGCCACCCGAATATTTGTTCGAACACACTGCCAGCAACCTGATTTAATAAAAGAACACTTTTTTGTCGACCGGGTTGCTGTGACTTAATTTCCGAAAAGGCCTTATATGTCCTCTAATACCGTTTAATATATAATAAAATGTTTCTGGTAACATATGAAAATATTCGAAAAATGTATCTAGTTGTTGATTTAACAACTGAGGAAAAAGTCTATGAGATTCATCTTTTTCTTTTTCTTGCTGATAAATTTAATTTACCCACATTTTCTTATCATTTTTTTTTTTCCTAAAAGTAGGAGTTGTATTGCGTTGTTACTTCCTAATATCTCTATCATCCTTTGTATTTGTTATTTTATATACTTGCAACGTGCAACGTGTTGGATGTGCCATCACCATATCTGTCCCCCAACTGGAAAATCCGAGAAATTCGGTTGACTCGGCAGAAAAGCTGTTTTCCTTCCCCCACCTCTCCTGGTGCATTACTTGATTTTTTTGTTTTCTTTGTAATTCATAATTAGTTCAAAATAACAATCGCTTTTTTTAAGAAATTGTAATTAAAATAAATTCATATTTTTTTTCCGTTTTTTAACCTTTTTATTGTCTCATGCTCTAAATACGCTACGTTTTTTTTTTAATATTTAAATAAACGCTATGAGGCTATAGCAATTTTCCACTCCATAATGTGGATGACCACTTATAGACTCGGCGAGCGGCTATCTACAGTTGCAACTAACCGAAGGTGCTAAAGAAGAAAAGAAAAGACTTTCATTACTCCAGATTGTACAGGGCAATTTACAAGTCATACGGATTAACCAACGCTCCTACAAATTTTCAGAGACTCATGAATATAGTTTTGGGACCATGACGAAACAAAACAACATTATGTTATTTGGACGATTTGCCGGTTATGGGTGAAGCTTGGCACAATTTGTTCGAAAATTTAAAAGAACTGTTTGACCAAATAAGAATAGCAAAATTAACATTGCGACTAAGAAAATGTAGACGGCGGGTTTCACGCGCACGGCTACGCAGACGATATCACCATCATGGTCTTCGGTAAGTTTGAGAGCGTGGTTTCCGAGAGGATGCAAGTCGCACTCAAACTGGTGGAGAGATGGTATCAACAAGAAGGGTTAAATGTAAACTATCGGAAAACGACAATGGTTCCGTTTACTTGGAGGAGGAAACTTCCAAAACTACAGTGTCCAGCCATCTTCGGCTCGAAGAGAGTGGTATCTACTGAGGTGTTATTTTGGACGCAAAACTGACGTACAAATCTTACCTGGAACAAGTGTAGAACAAAGCCACAAAGGCCTTCTGGGCCTGTAGAAGAATGTTTGGTAAAACGTGGGGGCTAAAACCTGCAATGGTGCACTGGCTGTACACGGAGCTCATTGTACCTTCCATAACCTATGCCTCGTTAGTCTCGTGTCATAAGGCTAGCCTGGGCTACGCGGTAAACGCGCTCAGTAAGGTCCAAAGGATTGCCTGCCTAGGCATCACGGGAGCCATGTCCTCGACGCCGACTGCGGCCATGGAGTTGGTGGTTCAGTTGGTGTTGCGGTCAGAAGCTACCCTGGCAGCTTACAGAGTAAAATGTAGCGGGCGTAAAGGTTTCTCTGGCAAAACTGGAAACCATGCCAGCATTTTCAACTACATCGAACAGCCAGTACATCTGTCCACTAGGGCGGACAACATTCCGCCCGTCTTCAGCTTCACTCGGAAATACTCCGTAGATATTTCCAACAGTGAAACCTGCAAAGCATACATCCACAGACCAAGGCGATGTTCTCATCGCTGGTTTGTGAATGCCTCGAAGCCGCCGAATGGCACAGGTATTGGGATCTGGAGAAATGGAGAACGGAATGGCGAAGCCATCAGTTTAGGGGGCTCCACTTCCATCTTCCATGCTGAAGTAATAGCCATCCAGACCTGCGCAGAGAGCATCTTAAACTGCCCGCATGGGAATGGATGGGTCAAAATTTTCTCTGACAGCCAAGCTGCCCTCAGGGCACTGCAGGCTGTCAAATTTGCTTCCAAAGTGGTACTGGGGTGCCATAGGAAGCTTGAAGAATTGGCGGAACATCACAGCATTACGCTGAGATGGGTGCCTAGTCACTCTGGGATTAGAGGCAACAAAAGCAGACTGAGACTACTCACGGGAGTCCTAACTGGCCACTGCTCATTAAATAAGCACTTGCACCGCATGGGGCGAGTGGACTCTCCCCTGTATAGAAACTGTAGAGCGGAAGAAACTCCTGTGCACCTCCTTGCCGACTGCCCGGCAGTGGACAGGGAGAGAAAGAGCTGTCTAGGGGTTGCTCGGTTGGACGAACCCAGTATAAGTAAACTTACTCTCGACCAACTTGCAGACCTCTTTGTTCGAGTACAACTAGGTCGAGAGGGCTAAGACATCATGGGGGCACAATAGGTCGAGTTGCCTTACGGGGTAAACCTGCCCATGAAAGTAAAAACTGTAGTTTTGGACTAGCGGAGATCGAATTCTTGGGCTATAGTATTTCTAATGGTGTAGTAAGACCCGGTAAGCATAAGTCATTGGCTATTAAGGAGTTCCCAGTCCCTAAGAATATGTATCAAATTAGGCAATTTTTGGGATTAGCGAATTATTTTAGAAGATTATACCCAAGGTTGCTGAATTGTCACCACCGCTAACAAAGTTACTGAATCTCAGAACTCAAGTTTTGTTGTCAATTGTTGCGGGAGAAGATCAGCAGCAGACCAGTGTTACAACTCTACCGACCTGACGGTCCAACAGAAATTCATACGAACGCATCGAGTCAATGGATAGCTGGATTGAAGTTACAAGCGGACGAGCACGGAAATGTCATTTAGTATATAGCATAAGTAAGAAACTTAGGAAGAGCAGCAAGATTAGAACTTATGACGATTGTATGGACCGTAACTAAACTGAGACCGTTGCTAATTGGTGTCAAGTTTCAGATTCTTACCGAGTGCCAAGTGTTCGTATATAAAGATGGCAGTTAACCCTCACATAGCAAGATAGTATGATTCGATCATGGAATACGACTTTGCAATTAAACACAAAGAAGGACGAAGAATGGTACACGTAGATGCGCCAAGTCGCAGCTCAGTGGAAGATAGAAGCGATATAATGGGTGAGACTATTGAAACAAAATTGAAGTAATGAATATAATCACAGTGGACGAAGAAGTCGCCATTTTACAAAAACAGGATGAAGACATTCGAAAGAAAGTAGAAATCTTAAAAGGGAAGCAAGAAGATAGGACAGCAGCAGAAGAGAAACAACTCTGAACAGAATAGGGGCATATTGTATTATTTTAAGACATCATAAATTGATGATATACTTTGGCATCGAGAAAACCGTGACGAACATAAAAAGATAATATTGGTTTAACCATTTAAAGGCCAACGTTCCCTTTTTGGGAACATAATTTCTATATTTTTTTGAATGAAAACGGATATAGGAAAATCATTTCCGGTTATTTATTTACATATAAGACGAACCGTAATTGATTTTTATCAATTTACATTTTTCATATTTCTATTAATATTTTGTGAAAATAATTATCAAATGTACACATTTCGAGACAATTTGTCAACTTTCAGAAAATAGCATGCAAATTATTTAATACATTTAATATAAATTCCAAAATCCAGTTTACAGCTTTACAGTAGCACAATAATCACTATGCGTATTTCATTTCTACGATAATTGCTTGAACATAGCTGTAATAATGATAAATGTTTGTATGTCCCAAAATGGGAACGTTGGCCGTCGTGAGGTAGTAAAATTGCTTTGCCGTTTATTTTATTGTTGTACATGTTGTGTCTCTTCCACTATTCCTAAACACATCTGTTTATTCTCAGTCTTCTGTTATCTACATATGTACGAACCGCCAACCACTTAAAATACTCCGCATTTTGGCCGGGGTAGGTGGGTAAAAATTATTTTATTTGTACCCGGTTCGTTCGTAGTGCGGTCGTAAATTTACTAGTTCCCTTATATACATCTTTGCAATAATGGATCCTAAAAAATTCTATGGGTATGTACAAATAATTTATGCTGTTACAAAATCAATTATTGTAAGTGTTTATTGCATGTTAGATCGTCTGTTAGAAACTACAGATTCCTAAGTAATGCTGTTGAAGATATAGAGGCTTCGTCCTCTCAAAACTTAGTTGATATAGTAATTTTACCACCCATCTCCGGAGATCAAAACATTCCAAGCGATGAAGAAATAGATGACGATGAAGTTATGGATATGCACAACCTGCCGCAGGATGTTCCAGGAGAAATAGAAGTGCATGCAAGTGAGTTTTCTGAAGAAGAAGAAGAAGAAATAGCGGCACCAAGAATAGGTGTATGGGAGAAAACGGAAAGAGTTGGAATTACAAAAGAGGTTGGTGAACCTCCTCAAGTAGGGGAAGAACATAGCGGCAAATCGTATTACGAAATATTTTCCTTATTTTTTACTTCGGAGATTATTGCTTTTATACGAGAGCAAACGGAACTTTATGCCCGGCGAGATAAAAACCAACAGTTATTCAGCTTATCTGAAGAAGAACTCCGGCAATTTCTTGGCTTACTTCTAATTAGTGGCTATCACAATTTGCCTTCTGAAAATGATTACTGGTCAACGGCAGAAGATATGGAAGCACCAATATTTGCTAAAACCATGAGCAGGGAAAGATTTAGAATAATAAAGCGGTATCTCCATGTTGCTGATAATAACAATCTCAGCAATTCCAAGGTAGCAAAAGTATCGGTGCTTTATGATAAGCTCAAGGCAAATCTTCAGCAATTCGGGATTTTCCACAAACAACTAAGTATTGATGAAGCCATGGTACCGTATCACGGACATCACTCGGCTAAAATGTTTATAAAAAATAAACCGATTAGATTTGGCTTCAAGATATGGATGCTTTGTGGCAATGATGGTTACCCCTATAATTTCGAAATTTATTGTGGAAAGACCGGTAATACTTCAACTCCGCTAGGGACACGAGTGGTAAATAATATGATATCAGTGATTGATATTCCTGACAACCATCTCATATATTTTGACAACTTTTTTACTAGCTACGCCCTTCTCAAAAGTTTATCAGAAAGAAACATTCGTGCTTGTGGGACCATCAGAGAAAATCGTACAAATAAATGCCCTCTCATTGCGTCAAACATTTTAAAAAAAGAAAGTAGAGGTGCGTATGATTACAGATCAGATGGTACTGTTTTATGCGTGAAGTGGAATGATAATTCGGTTGTCACTATAGCAAGCAATTATTTCACAGTTTCACCGCTACAGAAAACGACCAGGCGAGTAAAACAAGAAAATAAGAAGGAGATTGTACAACCTAATCTTCTCAAGCAATATAACTCAGGAATGGGGGGTGTAGACCTTACTGATCGCTTATGTGCCAGCTATAGACCTAGATTGAGATCAAAGAAATGGTGGTGGAATCTTTTCTCCAACGCACTGAATTTAGGTGTTGTAGCAGCATTCAGATTTTACCAACATATAAATCCTCAAGAAAATATTTCACACTTGAAATTCCGACGAGATGTGGCAATGGCTTTGTTGAAAGTTGGTTCAATTCAGCGGAAGAGGAAAGGTGGACCATCTGCTTCTGTATCTGGGGATATAAGGTATGATGGTATAAATCACATACCTGTTGGTACTAGTCAAGGCCGATGTGTCGTTTGCCAAAGAAATACCAGACTTCATTGCACTAAGTGCGGAAAGCGTTTGCATAAAGTTACTTGTTTTGAACAGTACCATACAAATAAATAATTTTTCTTGTTGTTAATTATGTATTGGTAAAGTATTTAAATAAAAATACTATCACACTTGTATATTGTTATCGTTGTTTTGTATAAACGTACCTCACTCCAATAGTACAGGAAGATGCCAACGTTCCCATTTTGGGAACATGCTATATTTTTGTATCAACTGATGATACATAAAATTTAATTATGTATTTATATTCTAATGACCATAAAACATTATTTTTGAGAATATGAAAAAGATATATGAAGTATTATACCATGCGGCCTTTAAAAGGTTAAAGACACATAACATTGCGTCAAAACACATGTGAATAATTGTTTGGATTGTATCATATACAAGAGGCAAGGACGTAAATAGTTGGGTCACTGAATCCAATTTAAAGTTAGAATCTGAAAAAAATCTGAAAAAGAAACCTAAACCGACAGGGGAAGCAATTGCTTGTGAAAGAGATGACAAACGAAAGGACAAATGGCTTGCAGACTCAGGTGCATCTGCACATATGACAAACAATAAAAAGTTATTTTTTAGCTATTCAACTATCCACGTGAGGTTCATGTGGGTAATAATGATATCCATGCCTATGGTGAAGGTACAATTAATGTGCAAATGCGAATACATGGTTTATGGCAACAAAATCATTTAAAAAACGTTTGGAATGTACCAAAAATTGGAAGAAATTTATTTTCAATTGGCCAAGCGATGAAGAAAGGCTTTGTATTTAGTGCTGATCGAAATGGTTGTGTGCATTGTGAAACTAACGGGTAAGATAAACGACAACGGTCTGTTTGTTTTAGCTATGCAAGTATGCGTACCGGTAATTGCCGCTGAGGTGCATATTGCATCAAGTAAAGAACATTTACAGATGTGGCATGAACGTCTATGCCCCCAGAAACATGTTCAAAAGGTGCTTAAGCGGAAAGGAATCGAAACACAGTCTGAAGAGGATTTCTGTGACGGATGTGTACTTGGAAAGCACCAGCGGAAAAAGCTTTGGAACCAGAACGAATCGACCACTGATTCCAGGAGCGTTAATTCTCGCAGATGTGTGTGGCTTCATGCAAGAGGACTCACTACGCGGTGCAAAGTACTTTTTGTGCTGAAGTAAGTGACTGTTTGAAAACCTTCATAAATGAACTAAAACCGTTGGATGCAATATAAAAGAATTTCTATATGATGGTGACAAAAAATTAGACAAGTGTACGTAATATAGTAGAATTAAACGGTATTAATCTTCGCATAATTATGCTATACACTCACGAACAAAATGGTGTCGCAGAGCGTGAAAATCGAACAATAGTTGAATGTGCGCGTTTAATCATTCACACAAAAGACTTATCACTGAAGTTATGGGCTGAAGCGGTGGCATATGTACTGAATAGAACTGGAGCCACTTCAATTGAAGGGAAGACACCAGCAGAATTATGGTTTGAACGTGATGGTATAAATGAATCGGTCAATGCAGAAAGTGAATATGTCCACTTTTTAGGGAAATTGTGTTTTACATGGATTTACTATGTTTAAAGGGCGCTCTATCGATAGGTGCAAAAATTAAACATGTCCTGTTACTCTAAATCATGAAAGAGCGGCGGTATAGAACAGAAACTGAATAAGTCCAGGACATGTTCATTTTCTGCACTATATGCATAATGTTATCCCAGGTGCACTGCGCGTGCGTAGAAACTGGAAGC
Source organism: Cetonia aurata (assembly GCA_949128085.1). Lineage (NCBI taxonomy): Eukaryota > Metazoa > Arthropoda > Insecta > Coleoptera > Scarabaeidae > Cetonia > Cetonia aurata. Next base: position 15,210,551 of record OX421889.1, read on the forward strand.
AGCTGATTTTAAGAGACGCTGGTGATTAATGTGTCTTGTGTTCTAATTTTTTGTGTTGTGTTTACTTTGTTCAGTTCAGTTATAATGTCGGGATCAAGTAGTGACAGCAGTATTTACGAAGAAGAAAGTGAAATTGAGGTTCCTAAAAAGAGAATCAAAGGTATTACTCATGTCGAAGCGTATAGAAGAACCATTATCAGACAGTCAAAGGTTGCCGGTAAGCAGCATAAAAACTGGAAAGGAAACATCGTTGCAAGCAGAAAAACAGGACAGGCGTGCCGGTATGCTGTACATTTCAATTTATTTTTTAAGTTATTACAGTGTATATTAATTTATGTTTTAGCTGTAAAAAGAAATGTTTTTCAAGATTCACACCAGAATACCTTCAGGATCGCTTAAATTATTTCAATACTTTTAGAAATAAAAACGAGCAAGACATTTATTTGCAAGGATTGATAACAGTTGCCAATGTGCAAAGAAAGCGAAGCCGAAAGAATGTGGCCAATAAACAAAAAAGTTGTTCTTTTAAATACTTTTTGTTTGTGAGCAATGCAAGGCGAGAAGTTTGTAAAAATGCTTTTGTTGCAGTACATGGCATTACCAATGGGCGGGTATATCGCATATGTAGGCTTTTACAAGCTGGAAAGTCACCTCGTGATAAACGGGGCGAAAATCGGAGTGGCAACACTATTCCTGCAGAAGTCATAATGAAAATACATGAACACATAGACAGTTACCCCACCAAAGTTTCACATTACTCTGGTCACGAAAAGAAATACTTAGATCCCCGATTAAATATTAAGATAATGCGTGAAATGTTTTTACAGAAGTTTCCTGAACTGAAGGTTTCATACTACTTCTTTTTGATGTACTTTCGTCAAAATTTTTCCCTTTCTTTTGGAAGACCGCAGGTAGATACGTGCACTATCTGTGAAGAACTAGGTGTGAAGCTAAGAAGCAAAACGCTCAATGATAACGCAAAACGTACTTACAGTGCCGAATTAATGGTCCACAAAAGAAGGAGTGCAAAATTTTACAATAAAATTAAAACAGTAAAGGAGATGTGTAAAGAGAGGGACGATGTAGTCGGTTTATGTTTTGATTATATGTCGAATTTACCCCTACCACATATTCCTGTGCAAGATATATTTTATTACAGACAACTATGGGTCTACACATTTGGCATTCACAACCTCAAAACCAACAACTCTAAAATGTATATGTACCATGAAGGTAAAGCCAAAAAGTCTCCTGACGAAGTCTGCACGTTTCTTCAAGATTACATTGAGAACAACATTTCTGGCAATGAAAAAGAACTTTATATATTCAGCGACAACTGCAGCGGTCAAAATAAAAATCACACAGTGCTACGCTTTCTCTCAGCCCTTTCTGATTCCGGTAGATTTAGTAAAATAGTTTACTTTTTACCAATTCGTGGTCACTCCTTCCTACCATGCGACCGTGATTTCGGTCAAATCAAGCGAATTATACGCAGAGCTGATCGCGTTTACCTGCCAGAAGAATACGCCCTAATGGTAAGAAAATCAAGAAATAAACAAGAAAAAAAAATTGAAATTAAAACGGTAGAAACAGAGGATATAAAAGATTTTAAAACTTGGTGGCCAGGAAATTGGAAAAAAATGGTAACATCACTTGAAACTGCGTGTGCAAAAGGAACAAATAAACAAAAGTTCAATATATCAAAATTTTATCAATTTGCATTTGCTACCGACAGGCAAGGTACTATAATAGCCAGAGATTTTATTGATGGACTAACAGAGCACACATTTCGATTGCGACTTAGTAAAACACCAGTTCCCTTCCCAACCAAGTCAGCCTATAATGGGAAAATTCCAATAAATAAAAAGAAACTGAAGGATATCCAGTCTGTCATGAAGTATATTGATGAAGACTATGAAGAATTTTACCAAGATATCTTAGAATGGCCTACGAAACACGGAGATGAGGAAGATAGTGAAGCGGAAGTAGAAAACATTTAAAAATATTAGTTTTGTATTAGTTACTTCAAAAGTTTTCAGTTTTGTAGGTTTTAAAATATAATTTTCAGTTTTGTTTGCAATATACATTCTGTTTCCTTTTTATTAGAAAATAAAATAGCTAATTCCATATTTTACGCTTTTTATTTGCAATCAATGCAGAAACTAGATATGTCCACCACTTGCATTATTTTTTATCTCTTAAAATTGAAAACTTTAAATGCTCCAAAGCATTTTTTCGTATCTAGAAAATAGTTTACTTCCACATCCCAAACATCAGTACTTGTACATAAAAGCAACTTTGAGTTATTCAGTTTTCCTTGTTTTTCTCGAAACTAGGTAGGTGGGACATATTCACTTTCTGCATTGACCGATTCAAATATCGATTAGTTGAGAATTTTTGGTACAGAATGTTAGGTACAGTTCGACGAAAATGGGGCAGAAAGAGTGTCGAGGGAAAATCGGTTGGATATTGTGGTGAAAAGGATGGACATAGGATCTGGATTGAGGCTGAAGGGAATGTTATTCGTAGCCGTGATGTGGTTTCTAAAAGAGAAACGCCCTTAAAAGAAAAACTACAGTTGTTATTTTCAGAAAAACAGAAGGATGCAGATCCGAAGAGAAATAAAATGGAAGAAACGTATGCAGACAATGAACGCTTAAATGAAGACGATAACCATAAAGAAGCTACAACTTCGGAGGAAACCGTAGTCAACAATGGTATTTCAACATCACCCAGTGTGAAACCTGAAATGGATGACAAAAGGCTACAACGTGACACTAGAAAACAAACTTATTTGCGCGATTATTTTTTTAACAGAATTTGCTGCTCCAGATTCATACACAGCTGCAATGAAAACCCTAATGGAACAATCGAACGACACAAAGCGAGATTGGTTGCAAGAGGATTTGCTCAAAAGCTTGAGGTAGATTATAGCGAAACATTTAATCCGGTAGTACGTTTTGACAACATACGAAGCATGCTAATTTGATGATGGAAGTGGTCGCGAGTGTAAACTTATGCGAAATCTGTATGCACTTAAACAAGCTCCAAGATGTTAGAACAAGCGGTTTGTCGACTTTCTAACCAATTTGGAGTTTATGCAAAGTGTTGCAGATCCATGTTTATTTATCAGGCAAAAAGCGACGGCAAAGTTAATGGTCGCACTATATGTAGCTGACGTTGGAAGCGATTTTAACGATATAAACAATGTTATAATGGAACTTGAGAAACTGTTTAAAATCACTATTAATTCGACAAATTATTTTATAGGCGTGCAAATATCTAAATTAAAATGTGGTTCAATATTTATAGACTAGAAGGTATATATACAGAATGACAGAATGACAAACTCTGTGGCAACACCAGCCGAATGTAGTACCCATAACACTCATGATGATGTCATGCCTGCATAGGGAGTTCCATACAGAGACGCAGTTGGTAACCTAATGTATTTGGCAATAGCTGCAAGACCGGATATTGCATATGCTGTCAAAGTATAGGAATACCAAGTAGCGTCACTCTCTTGGTAAAAGCAAATTGCGCCGCCATTTTGTTTTATCCCGTATGATTTATGTCACGTGTGAATAGTCATTCTAAACAAACGTTTGTGCTTTGTATTTATTATGATTTGGAATAATTTTGAACTGTCAAAGTTTAAAGGAAAATACCACATCACTGTGCAGTGAGAAATTGTAGGAGCAATTATATTGATTCCTCAGGGCTTCATTTCTTTGGATTTCCAAAAGATGCTGAGGTTACTGTTGTAACCAAAGATTTGTTAACCTAATAATTTTTAAAAAAACAAACATGGCTGATCGACAAGCAGACGAGGATGTCAACATGGAGTTGCAAGCCCAAGACAATGATGGCAGAGGAACGAAGAGAAAGGCAACAGACTTTGTGAACATAGATGTAGACACAGGGGAGGAGTTGACATCAACTAAGAGAAGAACACTAGAATTGGACGAAGAGACCAAGATAAAATCATTAAAGGCCATAATCATTGGGTATCAGTTGCTCTTTAATGGATTCATCCCAGCTGCCAAACAAAAAGACATTAGATATACAAACAACATAAATATATCTAATCAGATAACTAGCATCATGCTTACCCTTCATAATATCGGCGGTCAGAAGGTAAACAACCCAGGAGCTGTTCCCAAGGCTGAGGAGAAAGCCAGACGCAGAAGCTTCAAGGTGGAAGTCTTCGCACAAGAATACACGATGTTATTCGAGACTGCACAACTCATGTGGATCCAAGCTGTAACCGACGCAGGGCTGAAGTATCAAAAATTTGAGCAGAACTCAAAGAACAACTGGATAGGCACTTTGAGTCAACAATCTGTACATGGTAACTAATATACATAACTTCTAGGATGAATCCTGGGCATTGCTTACTGACCTGAGAGAAATTTTAGAGATGGGAAATTGTGGTCGCTTGAAAGTATATCTTCTCTACGTTTACTGTATGAAGAATTAAGCCAAGAAGGAGTGGAATATATATACACCAGAAGAATAAATCAAGATTGCCGGGAAAATTTCTTCGGAACAGTGCGACAACAAGGAGGAAACTGTCTAAACCCGACAGTTTTGCAGAGCTTTCAAAAAACTATTTATTAGTAATCTTATGTTCTACCAAAGATCGCAGAATACGTGATGACTTCACCAAAATATTAACGGAATTGGGAGATTCAGCGAATATTAGAGAATCTCAGAAACAACAATCAAATAAAATTAATAATTTTTCCGAGATTCCAGTTGATTATAGACACATAGATATATCCGAAGAAAATGCTCCTACCTATATCGGAGGATATTTAATTAAAAAATGTTTGGAAAAACATTCTTGTGTGAAATATAGTGAATTTTCAAACGCATAAGGATATCATTTTGACAGCAGTTCCAAAATTAATACATTCCATAGAGCCCATTATCAGGATTATGATAATTTATTTGGTAATTTAAAGTTGCCTCACAGCAGCTTTTATTGCTTTATTAATGAAATGGATTCGTATTTTCCAACACGTATTTGCAAAATAAAATGTTGAACTTGAATTAGTTAGGCTCATGAAAAACATCAATTGGACTCTTCCATGTGCAGATTTTGCAGTGGAATATTTAATAAAATTATTTGTTAGAACGAACATTTTTTATTCGTTAAAATTTTACAATAGATTATTGAAAACAAAGCCACGACAAAATAGAAAATTAATAAATCTTTTACATTTGTAAATATTGTTTAATTTACCTGATTAACATGTTTAACATTAAATAACGAATTTGTTATAATGCAAAAAACACGTTTTAATTTATTTTTAGACATATCACCATCCTACTTATATATACATTTTTAAATTTCGCATACAATGGATAAAACAAAATGTCCTCGAAACTGAAGTGCACACGGATGCTAGTTGCCATGGATTTAGTGCCATATTGATGCAGAAGGGGACCGATGGTCTAAACTTTCATCGCAGGTACAGCAGCTTTGAGTTAGAATTACTAGCGGGTGGTCGATCACTGAAACGATTTAGACCGTATAATTGGGAAAGAGTTTACGTTACGTAAATTCTTCAATTCGATATAAAGACCACTTTCTTACACGGAGAATTAACCGAAAACATCTACATCGATTCGCCACCTGGTACTAAAATGCCACCACATATGGTCTGCAAACTTAAAAAGGCACTCTATAGTTTAAAGCAAGCACCGAGATGCTAGAACAGCCAAGTTACTGATTTTCTAAATTCTTTTGGTCTCAATCAATGCGAAGCTGACAAATACGTCTTCACAGAAAATATAAGTGGTGGTTTAATTATACTTGTATTATATGTAGATGATGGTCTCATTATCTCTAAAAACAAAGATGTTTTAAGACAGATCGTTGACAAAATGAAACTTGTTTTTTAAGTGACTGTCACTAAACCTAATCATTTTGTAGGACTCGAAATTGAAAGAGATGAAAAAGACAAATTCATATTTATTCATGTAAACAGCTTTATCAATAGGATTATTCAACGATTCAAACTTCAGGATGCTAAACCGTGCAGCACACCAGCGGACTGCGAAACAACACTATCTTCCACCGACTCGCACAAATGCAACGACAACATCCCATACAGAGAAGCAATGGGTTCATTAATGTTCGCAGCAATCACAGCATGTGCCATTGGAATGCTGTAAAACGTATACCTTATCTGGACACCAGAAGATCGACAGCGGGGTATGTATTTAAGATGTGCGATGGCCCCATCAATCTGTGGCGTTACCGACGGAGGGAGCGAGCGAAGGTAATGAGCCGATCGAAGGAGGAGGATCCAATTTAGCAAGGGACTTCACTAGACACGACGTAGGAGCAACGTATCGCCAGGAAGGGCCGAATTGTAGGCGCACGCCATCTAGCGGCCAGAGATATCATCAAATAATTATTTCATAGTTGTGAAGTGTGTGAGAAAGAGATTTGTAACCTAAAAGAAAATAAAGCATTTTAAGAGAGGACAAACGTTGTAGAATAGAATAAAATAAGTAAGGAAACGACCAGGCTGTTGGTGAACATAAGGTGAACATATTGGTCAATATGACCACCTTATGTTCACCAACAGCCTGGTCGTTTTCTTACTTATTTTATTCTATTGGTCATATTGACCAATATGTTCACCTTATGTTTAATTTAGCAATGCTGTAACTAAATTTTTCGTTATAATTTTTAATCTTTTACTGTGATGTTACACTTCAAAAACACAATTTTTATATTTGTACCCATTCTTTTTTATCCCCGTGTATAGTTGTCATATGGTATTATTTCCGATTCTAAAAATAGCTTCTGCGTATTCTTCCGCATATTAGTCTTTCATTCGTCAACCAATGCCTCGCTTGCATTCCGTTGCCATGCACCCTCTGATTGGGCGTTCGACGTCACGTTATTTAAGCGGCGCTTGTTGACGCACCGAGGTAATATAAGGGACATGCAGTTCTCCCGCGGAAAGAGTTTTCATCATACCGATCGACATTGATCACCCCTAGAGAAGAGAACAACGATTTTTCCCTACGCCTCCCGTTGATTTTTACTTAAGCTCTGAGCTGATTTTGGGAGCGTAGAAAGAAAGTTTCTGACCTTCTTGGATCTAGAAAAGGCGTTTGACAGAGTCTCTCAAGCAGAAATATGGAAAGGACTAAAACGAAGGAATATCAAACGGAAATTAAGGACAGCGATTAAAAGTTTATACGATGGAAATAAAAGCTACGTGAGGAAGAACAACATACAATCGGAGATATTCGAAACCAATAATGGACTAAGACAAGGTGGTGTGATGAGCCCGACATTATTCATTTTAGCCATGGACGACGTTATACGAGCCGTAGAAAGTAGAACGAGTGCAGTGCACATCGGTTATAAGAACTTGAAAACAGTGGAACTGTCAGTATGCGCATTCGCCGATGATCTTATGATTTGTACCGCTAAAGAGCGGGAACTCCAAGAAAAACTAAAAATCTGGGAAGAAGAATTAAGTAAGAAGAAGATGAAAATTAACACAGACAAAACTAAAGTGATGGTGATAGGAAAGGAAAACAAAACAATCAGCATAGAAATCAATAACGAGCAAGTAGAACAGGTTAATGTTTTTAAGTATTTGGGAGTGTTACTAGATAGGGAAGGAAACATGGAAAGCGAAATCAATGAAAGAATATCTAATGCCGCCCGCACTTATCACAGCCTTAACAAACCGTTCATTCGAAAGAAAGAAAGAAATAAGTAAAAATACGAAAATGACCATATACAAAACCATATTTAGACCGATTTTAATCTATGGTAGTGAAAGTTGGGTACTGAATAAATCACTGTATAGTAGAATCCAAGCTATAGATATGAAGTACCTGAGAGCAGTCAAAGGAATAACCAGATTGGACAAACAAAGGAACGAAGCAGTGAGAGAAGAACTCGAAGTAGTGTCAATCGAAAAAGCTATAGAAAGAAACAGGTTAAAATGGTTTGGGCATTTAAACCGAATGAACGACAGGAGCCAGGTTAAGCAGATATGGGAAGCCAGGGTACAACACAGGAGAAGCAGAGGACGACCGAGAAAGACATGGAATGATGAGGTAGCAAAAATTTTGGAAAAGAGAGGGAAGACATGGGCAGATGCCAAGAGTATATCTAAGGACAACTCAAACTGGAGAACATTTGTGTACTAGAGGTGGGGCGGATTCGTATGATTCATCAGTATATTCGATTCCCATATATGATTCGTACGGTACGAATCTTTACTATTTATACGGATTCGTGTGAACCGAAATGATTCGTATCGGCTGATACGAATCATTTCGGTTCATACGAATCCGTATCAGTACGACTCTTGTATACTAGTATAGTCAAGGAGTCGGAGTCGGAGTCAGTGTCGGAGTCAGACTTCGACTCCAACAATATATCCAACATTATTTGAGTTATGAGAAAGAGATTATCTATACCCGCTACATCCGTACCATGCGAGCGTATTTTTTCAAAAAGTGGACAAATAGTGACAGATAAACGGTCAAGAATCAATTCAAAGACGGTATCGTATCTGCTTTTTCTTAATTTTAATATAAAAGATTGAATGTCTGCTAATATCTTATACCTATGTATATTAGGTATGTATATTATCTATGTATGTGCCTGTATTCATCAAGACAATTTTGTGTTTAACCTTTGATGTAATTTTGAGGTTTTCTTTTTGTTATTAACAAATAATAAAGCAAAATAATCCATTATTGCTTCACTTTGTTTTATTTTACGAAAATTTCAATTTACCGTTTTTTTTTTTTTCAAGATCCTTAGAATAAAGTGCAAAGAGTGATTAGAATTCTAATCACAAAGAGTCATGAATCGTCACAAATTTATATGAATTTTTTACAATATTTCGGTATGAATCGTATTACACGAATCTTTAATTTTAGGAGTCATTAGGATTCGAATCACTAAAAAGATTCGAATCGCCCACCGCTAGTACGAATCATATTATAGGAATCTTTAATTTTAGGAGTCATTAGGATTCGAATCACTCACAAGATTCGAATCGCCCAGCGCTGGTACGAATCCTTTACGGTTTTTCGGTACGAATCATATTATACGAATCTTTAATTTTAGGAGTCTTTGGGATTCGAATCACTAAAAAGATTCGAATCGCCCACCGCTATTGTGTACGATATATAAAAGAAATAGCTTAATTTGTAATAACCTTTAACCTCACACCTTCGGGTAGAAGAGGTTCTAGATTATATATATATATAGAAAGAAAGTTTCTTCCATCGTTTTGTTGTTGTGTTTTATTTGAAGTTCCGATGGAAGAAAAGCGTGTATGAACACGGATCTCCACGTTGCTTATTTCTTTTTCTCCGGACCTGATCGACGTCATCCCTGAGAACCTCGCCCTCCAAAGGAAAATTCTTCACATCCGTTCAGTTTTGTTTTCCGTGTATGTAAGTTAGTTTAAGTTTTTTTTTTATGTAGATATTTGTAACGAACTCTAATTTAGTTTTTTTTTTCTTTTCACTTACTCTTTGTTTCTTACCGTTTAATTCAAGCCCATCGGTAGCAATTTTGTATCGCGTTTCAAGTCATATTTTATTAGAAAACCAGAAAAATTACAGTTCGTGAAATTAATGCATGCTCGATCGAGTAAGTAGTTCTTTTGTTTGTTTTCGTAGTACACTAAGAAGTGCGCCAATTTTTAAAATTTACCTCATTGTTTCAACATAAATTTAACTTGAATATTTACTTTTAAACAACTTGCTCATTTCTTTTTTTTTGTGTACCGTAATTATTCCGAATTTAATATTTAATAAATTTCTCTAAATTATATATATTTCTATTGCTTTCTTTTATTATTTTTATCATCATTCAGTCAAAGTAACAGCAAGTACCATTCCTTCTTTCCCCAATTTGTTATTCTGGATTGTAGCAAGACCAGGCGACATCTACAGGTAGGAAGCCCTTAATCAATCCAGTGGCGCCCCAAACAAGATCGGCAGCGGAGGGATAACCCGAGCTCAGCAACGCCTTACCCAGTGGTTTTCACCGACTAATAAATAAAATTTAGTGTTTTATTTAACCCTTCTCCCACCTCTCCTGGTACATTGCTTTTTGTTTTATGTTTTGTTTGCATTGATTAATTCAAAATTTTAAAAGTAACAGTCACTTTACCTTTTTCTTTTGATTTTATTAATAGTCTCATGCTCGGGAATAGCTACGTTTTATGAAATTTTCGCTCACGCCCTGAGGTACGTAGCAGGGTATTTTGATGTAGTGAATGGGACAAAGCCGAGACCAGTAAATAATGCAGCGAATTGGGATAAAATGGATGTATAAGCAGAAGAAATAATCATGCTCAGGTCAGAAGAAAAAGTACTGACTCATGTTATAACCAGTAAAACGTCTGCAGAAATGTGGTCAAAATTAAAAGCAATTTATGAGCATCAATCACATATAAATGTGCATTTATTGACACAAAAGTTTTTCATATTAGAATATAAAACAGGTAATACAATAGAGTTTATATCTCAGTTAGAGAAAATAAAAGCTGACTTAAAGCATGGGAGAAGAAATCAGTGATAGGATGTTAATTACCAAGGTATTGATGTCTCTACCGAAGAGCATGAAACATTTTCTATCTGCGTGGGAATCAACCCCCTCCAATAGACAAATATTAACAGATCTGATGTCGAGACTTATGATTGAAAAAGAAAGAAACAAAAATTGTGAAGATTCAATGGCTCTAGCAGTGAAAGGAACATTTACAAGGCCTAAAATTGATATAAAAGGCTTTAATTGTGACAAGACAGGGCATATGAAGAGAAATTGTCCACAGCTAGAAAAAAAAAAAGCAGTTATTGTAAGAAAACAGGACATTTAATTCAAGACTGTTGGTTCAGCAAGAAAAAGATGACAGAGAAAAGGCCAGAAGACACGAATGAAAAACAGACTGGTCACATTATTTCCGATTCTAAAAATAGCATCTGCGCATTCTTCCGCATATTAGTCTCTTATTCTCAACCAATGACTCGCTTGCATTCAGTTGCCACGCACCCTCTGATTGGGCGTTCGACGTCACGTTATTTAATGGGGGCTTGTTGACGCACCGAGGTTATATAAGAAACGTGCAGTTCTCCCGCGAAAAATGTTTTATCATCCCCGTCGACGTTGATCATCGATAGAAAAGAAAACAACGATTTTTCCCTACGCCTCCCGTTGATTTTGCATAAGCCCTGGGCTGATTTTGGGAGCGTAGAAAGAGGATTTCATCCATCGTTTTGTTTTGTTGTGGTGATTTTGAAGTTCCGATGGAAGAAAAACGTATTTGAATACGGATCTCCACGTTGCATTATTTCTTTTTTCTCCGGCCCTGATCGACGTCATCCCTGGAAACCTCGCCCTCCAAAGGAAAATTCTTCCCGTCAGTTCAGTTTTGTTTTATATGTATGTAAGTTAGTTTAAGTTTTTTTTTTTATGTAAATATTTGTAACGAACTCTAATTTAGCTGTTTTTTTTTCTCTCTCTATTTCTTACCGTTTAATTCAAGCCCATCGTTGGCAATTTTGTATCGTGTGTCAATTCATATTTAATTAGTAAACCTAAAATTACAGTTCGTAAAATTAATGCATGCTCGATCGAGTAAGTAATTTTCTTTGTTTGTTTTTATATACACTAAGAAATTGCGCCAATTTTCAAAATTTAACTCCTTGTTTGGACACCAATTTAACTTGAATATTTACTTTCAACCAACTTGCTTATTTTTTTTTTGTGTACCGTCGTTATTCAGAATTTAATATTTAATATATTTTTCTAAATTATATATATTTGTTTTTCTTTTATTATTTTTATTATCATTCAGCCAAAGTAACGGCAAGTACCATCCCTTCTTTTCCCCAATTTGTTATTCTGGATTGTAGCAAGACCAGGCGACATCTACAGCTAAGAGGCATAAATAATCCAGTGGTGCCCAAAGAACATCGGTAGCGGAGGTACAAACCAGAGCTCAGCAACGCCTTGCCTAGTGGGTTTCACCGAATAATAAATAAGATTTAAAAGTGTTTTTTTTCGAAATTGGCGGTTATTAAAAATTCCGAAGAAAAAGAAATAAAGTGGTAATATTTGGTAGAATTGCAAAATCTCCAAGAAAAAGAAGGCCTAAAGATTGCTCCAAAATTGAAAAAAACACATTAATTGGGAATCACAAAGGATGAAGGTACACCTATCGTAATCGCTATAGAGTTGTTTATATTTACATACGTAATTTCTCTAGGTCAATATAGCAGCCCAAAAGTTCAGCGAGAGCGTAGCAAACGCATTGGAATTTTTGATGGTTGATATTGAAGATAGAAATTTTCGAATGTGTCGCCCGAGAATAAATTTTATTAGAACAATTAATCATATGTTTGATGTTTTAAACTCTGTCAATCCATATGCAAAAGGATACAAGTCACCTATGAGAGTTGGAAATAAATTCATATGGCAGAGTTTTCTACAAACTACGAGAAATTCTTTATTATCCCTACGAGATAATAACGGAAATTTAATCTACCGAACTAATAAGAAGACTCCAATTTTGGGATTAGCAATCACCATAACATCAGTATGTAGCATTTTTAATGAATGGGTGGAAACGAATATTATTCCATATCTATTGACGTACAAATTAAACCAAGATCATTTAGAATTATTTTTCTGTTGTATAAGGTAACAAAGAATTATGGTCGCAATGACAATAATAAAAATAAGTTATTATTGTAGGTCCAGGAATGGTTGGAATAATAATCCTTCCTGTTCTGAGTTTCATTATTCATTTAAGAGGCTCCTACTTCATGCTAGGATACCAGGAGAAGGAGGAAACGCAAGAGTACTTGATACAACAAGTGTTTTACATATACCTAGCGGGAATATGGATACAACAGTAGTAACTAACAACAACATTTATTTCCAAGATATAGAATTAAATGTCTTGGAAGATAGCGAGTATGATATTTTGGGAGTAAATTTACCATTGAATTTGTATTCTTAAAATGTAATAACATATATAGCAGGGTATATTGTGCAAATGATTTACCGAATATTTCATTGTGAAGACTGCTTACTGCACTTAACATCTCCTGTGGAAAATCCTAGAGAAAGTAAATACAAACTATTACAACGAAAGAATAAAGGTATTTCTGCACTGTTGACACAAAACATAGGTATAACATTTATTCTATTTCAGGCGGATTAATAGTACCTGCTGCAGGAGTTGTATCAGTATGTGAAAAAAGTGAAATTTTCTTAAGAAGACTAATAAATTGCAATAACAACAAAATTCCGAAAGATTTCCAACTAATTGAGAAAATCAGCAATTCCATATTCCAACACATTGCAGACAAGGTCTTCGATTTTTTTCCTGCTCTTGTGGGGCACTTAAAAGAAGCGACCATTCTTGAAGAGCACCCCATCTTACTAACAAAAGCGATTATCAAATGTTATTGCAAAATACGGCTCTATAATTTGGCAAAAACTTACACGCAAGAACTGCAGAGGGGAATTAGTGAGTAAAAAATACAACACACTAATATTGTTTAATCATCAATAAAGAAACATGTTATAATATCGTGTGTGTTAAATACATCCCAAACATATTAAATATCAATGTAATGCTTTGCCCGCTGTAAAAAAATAAAATTTCACTTATAAATATAATATGTCAGTAGTATCAAACCAAAGAACCAGCATTTTACCATTTTTTTTTTTATTTTAAAATATTACGGTTACGCCCCTGCTTCACTTATTACGGCCCTGTCATACATCAAAATGGCGGTCCTTATATGATCTGAACGTTGCGCATCTCTAAGCTCTATCTATATATTTATCCTTGTCTATGGTGTGTGTCCATATTGTTAGAGGTTAAGGGTTAAATATATATTAAGAATAAAAGTGTTACAAAGTGTATTTGAGTCTATCAATAAAGAAAATAATAACAACAAAAAACAACTTGACAAAAACATATATTAGGGGAAAGGGGGGTACATTTGAACTAGGGGTACATGTGAACATTTTGAATTTTTCCGCCAAATTGAATTTCACAGTGTTCTACTTCTTACCGCTAGATGTCCCAATATAGGTTTACGTCCGAGAGAAATTAGTTCGCCCGTTGCATTATTTGAAAATTGTCAGTCCGTTACTGTGAGTTTTGCTGCTCAAATTGTACTTTTAAGAAATAAGATTTGTAAGGTGATTCTGTGGTTGAAACGACTAACAAGATAGTTGTAGCATTTTATATGGTAAGTACAATTGTTTTAAAGTAATTTTCATTGGTTACACCGTCATACACAATAACCTGCAAATGTCTATAACTCAAAACATACAATGATCTATGATGGGGCACTTTTGAACACCATCATGGGGGTACCTTTAAACAGTACTGTTTGTATCAAATTCACTGATTTTTGCTTTCTTTTCGTAGAACTGAGAATGGTCCGAACCTACAAAAGAAAAAAAAAACAAAACCAGAGATCGTAGAGGAAGACATGAGCGCGGTTGTAACCGCCGTACTTGAACAAAAAATGTCGGTTAGAAAAGCAGCGGCAATTTATGGTTTAACCCACACCTCATTGTTTTATAGACTGAAGAAGAAGGGGGAAGGCAGAGAGAATAGGTATGCTTCTAAGTATACAGCAAAACAAGTGTTTACTGTGCAACAAGAGGCTATGCTAGAAAGTTATATTTTGCAAGCTTCAAAAATGAATTATGGTTTGACATAGGTACGTTGAAATAAGAAAGTTAGCATTCAGTTATGCTAAATCGCTTAATTGTGAGTATCCGAGTAATTGGGACAAATGTAACATAGCTGGGATCGATTGGCTGCAAGGACATATGAAACGACATGATCAACTCTCTTTACGGAAACCCGAAAATACCAGTTTGGCCAGAGCTACCAGCTTCAATAAAACAAACGTCACCGACTTTCAAAATAATTATCAGAGAGCTTTATCGTCATATCCGTTTACGGCTGACAAGATTTACAACTTGGACGAAACTGGATTGACAACTGTCATCCAGGCTCCTCATGTTGTTGCAAAAAAGGTCAAAAACAAGTGGGGCAGGCAGTTTCTGCTGAAAGGGGGCAATTAGTTACCATGTGTGCGATTGTCAACGAATGTGGAAATTCAGTACCGCCAGTTTTTGTGTTTCCAAGAGCTAGATTCAATGATAATATGCTGAATGGTGCACCTCCCGGGAGCTTAGGACTGGCCAAGGATCTCCATTACATATTCAAACTTCAAAAGTAAATGCGATTTTGACACCGGAAATGGTGAGACCGTTTCCTAAGGCTGGCCCAAAAACTACTAGAAGAAAGAAACGTACCTACATCAAGGATTTTGACAGAGACGCCAGAAAAAAATAAAATCGAAGAAGAAACATTAAATCGTTTAGCCAAAAAAAGAAAAGTGACTATAAATTGGGAGGAACAGCAAAAAAAATGAAAATCTGAAAGTTACATTGAACAAACAAAAAAAAATAATAGAAAGTAGTGATAGTGAAAGCAATTATTCTGTTCATGATGATTCTGATACTTTGGCTTTTGAAGAAAAGTATGAAGAACCAGAGAGAAATCCAGTAGACCTGGGAAAAGGAGACTTTGTCATTGTAAAAATTGCTACAAAGAAGTTAGTTAGACACTACCTTGCGCAGATTGAAAACGTCATTTTCTATGAGAGCGAATATACAGTTAACCCAAATATTACTACCGTCCTTTTAAAAGAACACCCCCTTTTAACAGTTCTAATATGCAGATTTCTATATTACCGGCAGATCTGTCATTCATAACCGTCAGCTTACTCTTCGTGACAGTGTGTTTGCGGGTTGTAGTTTAATAAAATAGAGAATTGTGGTATTTATACTAAAAAGTATACTGCGATATTTCGTGATGGAAAACCTGAAAGAATGGAGGTAAGTAAAAAAATGTTTTTTTTAATATGATATTCGTTTCTTTTGTGCATTTGGCTTTAAAACACATGTAAAATAAATGTGTTATATCTGGTTTTTGTTTATATTCAAAAACCTACTGTTAAAACACTTGTAAAGTAGACTGTCCTTTTAACAGGACAGTAGTAAAATGTACTACTATAAGGTAAACCTCAATCTGGAATAAACAGATAGATAAAAATCATTTTCTTTTGTTCAAGGAGACCGTTAAAATTACATGAGCTTCTAGAGGAGCTCAGTGATGTTGACTCCATTCCAAAACCACCAGATGGCGTTATACTTTTTCCGCCCGAAAATGCGAATGACGAAGTAACCGACGAGGATTCTGGTGACGAAGACAACGTTACTATTTCAAATTTACCTGGTGGTCAATTACGTGCTACTACTGAGTTAGTATTCGATGATATTGAGAATCATGATTCAGAAGAAGACTTACCACTAGCAAATTTCGTAAATAATGCTCGTCCATCCACTAGCACTGAGCCTCCCAGATCGCGAAGGAGAGAATTTTTCTGGACAGAGGAAGATTTGGAAAATGACAATTCTTGCGTCTGGCATGACAGAGATTTGACAAACCTGGGTATACAGTTGTCTCCTTTGCAATACTTTGAATATTTTTTTGATGAAGAAGTAGTTGAAATGATTGTAAAATACAGCAATAACTATGCTATCCAGAAGAACAGTGCGGGAGACATAACTGCAGATGAGGTAAAATGTTTTTTTGGGGTCATGCTTCTCAGTGGATACGTTGATGTTCCTCGAAGATATATGTACTGGGAAAACCTCCAGGACACTCACAATGAATTAGTGAGTTCTGCAATTTCTAGAGATCGTTTTACATATATAATGACATATATGCACCTTTGTGACAACAATAACCTAGAAAGAAACGATAAGTTTGCCAAGGTGAGAACGTTATTCAACGCCTTGAATCGAAAATTTCTACAGCATGCCCCAATTGAGGAAAACCATTGTGTGGACGAGGCTATGGTACCTTACTATGGTCGCCACAGCACAAAACAGTTTATTCGCAATAAACCCATAAGATGGGGATATAAATTCTGGGTGGCTGCTACTCGTCTAGGATACGCCATATGGTTCCTTCCATATCAGGGTGCTTCAACGGGTATAACGGAAAAATATAAAGAAATGGGTTTAGGATCGAGCGTTATCCTGGAGTATGCTGACGTTCTTCAGTCTACTTGGCCAAGCCTTCCCTTTCACTTGTTTTTTGACATTTTTTTTACTTCAATTCCATTACTACGCGAACTAAAGGAAAGAAAGTTACAAGGAACAGGAACAGTGAGGGAAAACAGGACAAGCAAATGTCCTTTACCTAGCTCTAGTGAAATGAAAAAACAACAAAGAGGAACGTTTAGTTATAGGTACGAACGATATTGTGGCGTTGTTGTCTGTAAATGGCATGATAACAGTCCAGTCACAATTGCCTCAAACTCTTCCCCAGTACATCCTATTTCTCAGGTGAAGAGATACTCAAAAAAAGATAAAAAGCATGTCAATATCGATCAGCCAAACATTATCAAAATGTACAATAAGAATATGGGAGGTGTCGATAGATTAGACCAAAATATTAGTTTGTTGAGATGCTCCATTAGAGGAAAAAAATGGTATTTTCCTCTTATATGTCAATGCATAGACATGGCAGAACAAAATGCTTGGCAACTATTTCGCATTGCAGGAGGAAAATTGGACCACTTGACGTTCAGACGTACGATAGCCCGAAACTTGCTCGAAACATACAGAAAAGTAGGAAAGAGAGGCCCCTCAAAGCAATCCAAGCATTTGAATGAACATTCTAGATTTGATAGAATGGACCACATAATTGTGTACAAAGAGCATCAAACAAGATGTGCAGTTTGTCACAAAAAAGGTCAGTTTGTATGCGAAAAATGTGATGTGGTTCTTCACCCAAAATATTGTTTCAAGAAGTACCATACGATGTAATTTATTTATACTTTCTTTTTTGTATTAACACAAATAAACCTGCATAAAAATTACTTCAATAAAAAATCGTAGATCTTGATGTGTTAGTAGTTGATTTTACTACCGTCCTTTTAAAAGAACGCTTTTTTTCTTCTAACAGGAGCCATAAAAAAAAATTTTTCTTCTGAAAAGGTATTACTCTGTGTATTTTTAACTGAAAGAACAAAACAAATTTTTAAAAATGGAAGAAAAAAAGTTTCAGTAATATCTGGGTTAAATACTTAAAACGTCGTTTGATCAAAAAAGAAGATTCCTTCAAATTCTTTTTACCAGATGATGCTGAAAGAAGTGACGTTGGTGGTGAAGATATTATTCTGAAACTACCAAAACCAACAACAGTTGGGGGCACCTCAAGAACGATGGCCCTTTTATCATTCAATGTTGATTTTAGTAACTTCAATATTTATTAATGTCGCACTGTTCGTATTATATAAACTTTTCACGTTTATCCGACAATAACGTGTTCCTTCTTATATGTTTAAACCTGACCCTAGCGTGTTCAAATCCTCCCCCACTATGGGGTACATTTGTACAATTACAAAGGATATATTTTTTATTAATATGTCTCTTATTTATCATTGTAAGACTTGTACAGTTATGTGTTCAAATAAATAGATTTCTTGAATTAAACATTGAATAAATGTTTATATCGTTGATAGTTTCTATAAAATTATTTTTTTACTAAAAATCGTTCAAAGGTACCCCCTTCTCCCCTACCTACTACAACACACTCCTGCTTTTTCAGCGCTTCTTTTAAATTTGTTAAAAAGTTAATAGTTGATAAATTTTGTTTCAGCAGTTGACTGGGGATATTTAAAAAGAGCTAGTGAAATACTGCTTTTATTCAGGAATGTATTGCTAGTTATTGTGTAATCAAATCACTTTAGAACATTTTTATGTAAATTAAGGAATTATTATGATCACAATTTTTCGTAGAAAGATATAATAGCAGAAAAGTAAAAGTAATATATCAAGTCCTATTAAAATAATAAATTTGATAAAAGTAATTTGAAACCGGAACATTATTTGGTAAGTCTAACTACAACTTATTGCAATAGTGCAATTTTCTTACAGTGTGAAATCGTTAAATAAATGCTTTTCTGCTATAACTGTAATTTTAATATGAAGAAATTTTTATATAAAATTTTTTTTCTTTAATACAGTGCAACTTATTGCTGTAACACAAGAAATATTAGCTTCAGTGTGGCTCTAACTTTTGCGTGGTGGTAGTAGTGACCCGTTCGAGTACTTGGCAAAATATTAGTTATGGATGGACCTGGTGTTTATTTTTTAGGGCTCAAAATTGTTAGGCCCAAAGTGTACCGTATATGTGCTAGAATAGAAACAAGCCACTGTAGTCTAATCTAGTGTTAAAGAACTCAAAGATATATGACTGTAGGGTAGTAATAGACACACGAGATATCCGATAACTCCCCCGTAAACGATTTTATCAATTCGGGTAAATTAATTAATTTCAAAATGGAAATCCTCGCACGAATATCCGAAACAATTGCCCCCGAATTAATAAAATCGTTTAGCGCGGAGTGATCGAATATTTTGTGTGTCTAGTTGTTAAAAGGCCTCATAATTCCAGGATGAATGTTCGAGTCTAAATGGCGTCATGTTTTTTCTTTTTTCGTATTTTCAAATTGTAATTATTGATGATTAGTATTAATAATAACAAAAGTGTAAAGAACATTTAATTTGCAGAAATTTAGTGTATTATTATTTCATTAAGTATCTACACATGTGTTAAAATGAATATTAGTGATTAGAAACATTTAAATAAATCCGTTGTTACTACACTGAGGGAAACAAATGCATTAATCTAACACAATCGACAATGTTAACACCAAAGGTGTTAATGCAACAAATTTTGTACTTAAACCAACTAAAACGAGTCATTTGTGCAACTATTTATTTGTGTTAAAAAAATCTGTTGACAGAACACACTTAAATGGTTGAAGTTAAGTATCCAAAAAGTTTCTGTTTGGATGGACCGAAATAATAACATTGAAATAAAAGAGTCTTAGTAGTTGAAAGAAAACGGTCCCAGCATTATATCGAATGTAAAAAATGGTTAAGTTAATCAAAAAGATATTTGTACCTACCTAACAAAGTTATTAAAGTGCGTATGTACTACGTAACCCGTTTTATGTTTAGTAAGTAATTATTATGTAAAAAGTGCTCTTCCAGAAAATATTACACTTGTGTCCATAGTTATAGTGCAGGCATATTTATATTTCAGGTTGTAACATAATTTAGTGGCTCAATATTTCTATATTATGGAATTATTCATTACTCATACACTTGTACATATATTAATGTATGTATACCGCTAGTCAATTGATCAATGTTTTTGATAAGACCGCGTGACTGTTTTAGGCGCATGACTTGATCACTTGGGGTTGATCGTGTTTGTTCTTGCATCAGCCATTATATACATTGACAATATTGTCTACAGTTTTACATTATTGTTATAGGTGTATACAATACCTATTTTGTTTTAAAATGGGGGATGAGCGAGTTAAAGAATTATTAATGCAGTGGGGGTTTGAATATTTAACGTCAGTGTTTGCAGGTAAGCACATTTTGATTCTTATTATAAGCGTTCTCGCATAAAAGAAAACGCCATACTTGTTATTGGCGTAGCTTCATGCAACGGTATTTCGAGCAAATTTTACAGCTAAGATATCTATTACTTCTTTTTTAAAAAAAGATGAGGTTATGTCGGACACAAAACAGGCCGAAATCGCATAATATTTGCCTTTTTCGACGAATAACCACTGAAAATGATTTTTAAATTGTCGTAAATTAGTAATTTGGCAAATATATATTGACACCATATTGCATATAGGACTAATAGCGTTTTCGACTTACTGCACTTTTATCCACTGATTGTATTTCCATCTTATTTTAAAACATAATATTAGTAAGGGAGATAGATATACTCGACGCGTAAAGTGCAATAAGTCGAAAACGCTATAAGATATACAATATACAATTATTTCTTGTAAAAAATAATGCATAAAACGTGTTTTTGTGATAAAATAACCTGCGACAATTTAATAATTTAATTTGCGGAAAAAAGACAAATATTATATGATTTATAATTCTGATTTTCTTGACCAATATACCATACCAACCAATATATATATATACTATCTTAGTTTTATGAGTAATTATTAAAAATAGAAAGCCATAATATAATTGTAAAAGTTTCAGTTTATATAATTTAAACCTTCGTCAGTACAGCAAACATGTGTTAAAAAATATAAAGCATTTTAAAAATTGAATAACATTTTTTTATTGATAGAAATCAGTTTTTTTTTGGTTTACAGTAAATTTTATTTGTAAATATGAAAAACGTTATAATTTATTTAAGTAGGCTTTTTGTAAGAATAAACAAAAAAAAAGAAAAAAATGGAAAGAAAATTGTTATATAAAATTAGTTAATTGCTATAATATCAGGTTATAGAATTTTGTATAATATTGTGTCACGAACTAACACAAAACCATACTTTTTATTCCAACAAGAGTTCAATTTTAAATAAAGAACAAAATATTAAATCACGAAGTTTTCTTGAAATAATTCAAATAAATTATGTTTATAAATAAATTTATAAACATAAAAGTTCTATTAATGATAAGACAGACTCTCAATATTTTACAACATTCTGTAACTTTATATTATAACAATTGACTGATTTTACACAACAATCTTCTTCGTTTCTCATATTTAAACTAAATTTACTGTAAACAAAAATTAAATACCAGAAGACCCACCAGAATCTGGTAAGAAGTTACCAAATATTAATATACAATTATTATCCCAAGATTAGGTACAATATTTATATATGTACCTATTTATATTTGCTCTCTGATATAACTATTCATAACAGTAATAGATTCATTATTTTAGCAGAACTAAGAGACAGCATAGAGTGGCTGAAAACAAATAAAGAACCATGGGATCAAGTAGTTTATCATTGGAATTTAACATATAAATTACGCAAAGCCTACACTACAAAAACGGTACATGAATTTCTGGTAAACTGGCCAGTACTTCTGACAAACGACGCCCAAAATTTAGTAATATGAGTTTTTTTTTTATTTAAAATTACTTTTATAGTTATATGTATGTACATTTTCAGATTGAAGAAGATTTCAATGTAGAATATAGCACTTGCTCAAACGCATTAATTGCTGAATGGGAATCTTATTTTAAAAACATAATCCCTTTAATTAAGAATAGAGATAAAGAAGTAAACGAACTGTTAAGATTATTGGATTCAAATTTGACTGCTGGTTAGTATTATTTCCGAAATACTTGGTAACTTTTTTTATTAATTTTTTTTTGTTATTTGACTGCAGATTCACGAGTCCTAATCCAGTTTTATATATTATTGTCATTGTTACCACCGACTAGTCGTATACATTCTAACAAGATACATTGGAAGCCGTCTATATTGGAGTCCCGTGAGAGCTTTCTAATGCATGTCACTGTAAGTATTATTTTTTAGGTTTTATTACCTTTTTACTTTATGTGAATGTGTTTCATCTTTTTCAGACAGCTTCGGATATCCATATCAACATCGATAGAAGACGAGACAAACTAGCACAATATGGGCTTACAGTGCAACCCTATGTTCTTGCTGTCGGTTCGTCCATAAATGCTATTACTAGCTGTTACATGGTAATAGATAATCAACTGTATAAGACTTTGTCCGTTTTAAAAGCAATTGACATATGTTTCAAGTCATTTCACGTTTTACATGCTGAATATCCTAAAGAAAGCGAACATATCTGGCTGTTTCTACAAAAAGTTATATATAAAATTAATACTTCATGGGATAAAAAAATTCCTGCTCTAGAATCATTTATAAAAGACTTAATACTTATTTCCTAAATTAGCACTTACGTTATATGTTTCCAAATTTGAATACTTCAGTACCTATTACAAAATAATCGCAATATTATAGCAGATGTTAAAATGTTTCTTTGTCCACAATGTGAATTGCAATTTGATATACTAAAATGTTTGTTTTTACATATAAAATTAAAACACATCACGAAATCGTTCTTTCATTGCCGTCAAGAAAATTGTACTAGACGATATAATAATATATACTCTTATCAAAAACACATGTCACTTAAACACCAACGTGAATGTCAAATCCAGATAAGTCGGGCACCTAGCAATTGTTTAAAAAATGACAATATTGAAATGTTAGATAGTTCAGATAGCGTAGTAATGAAAGAAAACACTTCCAACCTACTGACAGAAACTACCGATCTTACTAAAACAAGTGGTGCAATTAGTTTAGAAAATACCCATGCTCATACCATCAAAATATCGAAATTATATGGTCAATACTCTTTGCCACGAAATATTGTCCAAACAATAATTGATGATGTATCATTAATGTTTGAAGCCAATTTTAATATATTTAAGTCCCAGCTACTTGCGCGAAGTCAGAATGACCAACATCTGTCTGAATTACAAAACATGTTAGCTTTATCGAGTAAACCGTTTTATAAATTAGAATCCGAATATCTTAGATTCAAATATTTTTATACCGATGAACGACCCTGTTTTGGCCTCCCCTTGGGCCTTGTACAAGTGTGGGGTCGGGTTGGTTGGGATTTTCTTTGGGCTAGGCAGAATTACTTTTGGATCTTGGACATCTAGATCATGTGAGGCTTAGGATTTCTTTTTTTACCCGGATTTGACTTTTAATCTTTACCGATTTTGACTTATTTTAGGCATTAGAGGATTAAGTTCGTTGTGGGCGCTGGTCCCAATCCTGCCTTCGCTGAGACCCGGCAGCTTTTTGTTTGATTATCGCTAAGTTTTTGTGTTCCGGGCATAGGTTGGATTCTTTTTGATTTTTTTATGTCGTTGATAGTTGGATCAGTTTCGTGTTGAGCCTGGGTTGTGGTTCGTCGAGGGCATGATCGTCAATCAGATTCCTTTTCTGCTCCTTTCCTGTCTCCTCCTCTGAGCCGCGTGTACGAGGGTTTTGCTATTTCAGCACTACCGCAGCCACGACTCCCTTCCCTCTTTCTCTTTTACTACTCGACCCGTTTATTTTCTCGACTACTTTCTTTACTTTCCTCCAACCCTTCATCTTCATTTTACAATCTGATTGTGACTTGTAGTCGTGCGGAGTTGCTCTTGGACTTGGCTGGAGCCGATTTCAACTATTGTTGTAGTTAGTGTCTACTTCTTTTCATAAAAAAGACACACCCCTTTGGGTTGACTGTTGTCCCCGATTTTCCGATTTTAGTCGGATAGTTGTTTACTGGTTTTTACTGGTTATCTTTTGGTTGAGCTTTAGAGCTTGAGTTTTGGTGTTTTCCGGCCTTCAGCTGTTTCAGTCCGAAGTCGCCGTTCGAGACTTTAAATCTTCTAAATTCTTTTCACATTTAACGTTTTTGGTTCTTTTGTACGTTTTGTTTGTTTGGCTGTTTGACTTTTTTTTTCCCTCGGTTTCTACCTCTGCCTGAGCTTTGAAATTTTCGTTGAAAATTTCTTATCTGGGTTAGGGGGTTTGTTACGTTTTTTTCCTCTAAAAAAAAAAAAAAAAAAGAACGACCCTGTTTGGGAATTATATACATCCCTACGCCAAATTTGTGATCTTGTCGGACAGACGTCTATTACTTTAAAGGATGCCGAATTGCTAAAAGTTTTAATTGTAGAGCCTAATACATTGTATATTCAGTTTTTTGGACACCTCAAACCTAAGCATCATTTCTTAATACACTATCCACGAATCATGACGATTGTGGGACCTCTTGCGAATATTTCCTGTATACGATATGAAGGAAAACATCGCGTGTTCAAGTTAGGTTCTAAGCCTGTTTCTTCTAGAGTAAATATTCCCTATACCCTTGCATTAAAACATCAACTGAATTTTAATTATAGAATTTTGTCTAAAACTGGATTTGAAGAAAATTTTACTTTGGGGCACTATACCTCTTTCAAACAGTTTAATGAAATCAAATTCTGTAAAACAATAGCAAGCTACTTAGTGCCAGAAAGTGTACCAGAAGGGTGTTACTACTTGTCTTGGGTTAAGAGGTTTGGTGTTTCTTTCAAATCTGGTTTGTTTATATCTTTCGAATTTAATAATTTTTGCCCGGTCTTTGGATGTATTCAGGAAATTTTAACTCCAAATGATAAAGATATTTTTTTTCTAATACAAGTGTACGAAACATTAGAATATAATGATCATTTTCAGGCATTCATTGTAACAGAATCAGACGAAAGACGTTGTATTCATATAAAAGAACTCATTTATTACAACTCATTTATGTTACATACGCTGTCAGATGGTCGGAAGTGTTTTCAAACATATTTGTAAATAAATGCTCTTTATTATCTTAATATCAAATACCTACTGTTATTATAAAATATACGTACATATCTAACAAACTGTGCAGATGAACTTACTAATAAATGTATAAAACTAATTTTGTCATATTTTGTTTCCAAAACCCGATTTATAAAAATTCCTTAAAAATTTCCAAAATGAGTGTTTGAATGAACAACATTTCTGCTTCAAATCAAGCAAGAAAAATGTTTGCACTGATGCTCTTATATTGTGCATTCAACATGTTCTTTTTTGTTAAAATAACCATAAAGTGGCATTGAACCAAGATTTTTCTCGGATAGATTTAACACAACTTCGTAGTTACAGTAAGCAGCAGTGTTGGTTGAGAGTAAGCACTTGTTTTGTTGTTTTAACAAATTTAGAGATGTTCAACAAACCAAGGCCAATGTTGAATCAACAAAACTAAAGTGCTATATTAACGATTAATTTTGCTTGAATAGACATTAAGGGTATGGTTGAATCAATGGCTTGTATTTTTAAGTTAACAAATATTTTTCAACGAATCTTGAATTTTAATCTAACAATAAATTTCGGTGGGCCGTATTTAATGCAAATTTTTTGGTTGGTTGTGCGTATTTTGGTTGAATCAATGCATTTATTTCCCTCGGTGTAGATGTTCGTACATGCCTACAGTCGCGTAGACATGTACGAACATACATACCGCTCGCATTGAAATGTCGACACCCGGTGCTGGCAATAAATGCGCATATGTCTATGTATACGCTGCGGAAAGTCCCGCAGAATTTTTAAAGTTATTTAAATTCCCGGAAAATAACTTATTGCGTCCTGAATGGATGAAAAATGCGGGTAAATATAGTGTTAGGATATCTTTGTTACATTAATACAATAGTAAAAACTCACGACAATGTTGCTCTTGCAGTCCATATGCATATATTGATTGAAATTATCATTCAACGTTAGTAGAAAAAGTTAAAACATCATCAAAATAAAAAAGTTACTTCAGTTGTAAAAACTTTGTAACAAATTCAATTATTCAATTTATTGTAATTTTATAATCTCCACATATTCTAACTGTGCCATCTGGTTTTAAAACTGGAACAATAGGTGTAGCCCACTCACTGCAATCTACCGGTGTTAATACTCCTATATTCACTAATCTATTGATCTCATTATCAACTTTTTTAATTAAAGAATATGGAACTGATCTTGGCTTAAAACATTTTGGTTGCGCACCTTCTTTAATGTTTAAATTAATTTTTAATTTATAAAAAGTGCCTATAATTTATTGCTAAATACATTTACATATTTTTCTTGTAAGTACTTCTCCATATTATTTGTAATATAATGTACGCTATGAAAACTAATATTAAATTTCTTCAGAAAATCTCTACCTACTAATGGAGGGCCTCCGTTTTTAATAACATAGAAAACCAAAAATTTGTTCTTATTTTCAAAATCAATCTGAACTTCAAGTTTTCCTAATCGCGTAATTTTATTGCCTACACAACTAATTAAATTCGTATTGCTAGGAATCAATTTAATATTCTTAAAATATTTGAAATAAAATTCTTGCGACATCACACAAAAAGCTGACCCAGAATCGAACTGTTTATAAGAAAATAATAAGTTTATATCTTATTTAGTTTTAGAAATATCTTTTTTTTCAAGCAACCGACACAGACACGGTGAATCATACTATCTTTGTTTTTCATTAGTATTCAAAAAGATACTCTATGTAATACTATATTTGTATCGTCTGCTGGAAAATACTCTGCATGTGTTTGAATAAATAACCTATATACAGAGTGTTCTACATTTATTTTCCCACGTATTTACTCGGAAACTAGTGGACACAAAAAATTGCAATAAAATCCATTGGCATTGAGACGATATTGGGGGTTATGATGTAACTTTTCTGTTACGAATAACGTCGACGTTAAGATACTTTTTAACAGATTTCCGTAATATAACCAAAATTTAACGTGTCCGTAATGTGCGTCAGATAACGTCTTATAATAGCGGGATCTTTCGAGGTGCCGCTATAGGATTACGGCAACGTTATCCACTCGGTTATTTTGTTTAACACATATTCTCTATTGTTCACTGCCATTGTTTACCAACCAACTTCATTCGATCCGTCTTTATTTCATCTGATCGTGTGATTGAGCTTTGTAGTGTTTGTTACAAATACATACAGTTGCTATTTGTTACGTTTGTTATCATGGATAGTCTAATTAATATATTTCTTCTAGATGAGATTATTGATGTAAATGAAAGGTAAGTAGCATTATTATGTTAGTTGTTTGATTCCTTTGTTTTGATTTTGCCATTATTTCAGGAACTGCATAAATATACAAAGAATAATTTTATGAGATGCATCGAATCCCTTTGAATTCAGGGATCTAGATTTCAAGAAATACTCTAATGTGTCAAAAGATGTAGCAAGGTATAAGAAGTACTGCAATACATTTGGAACAGAAAGTAGTATACAATATAAATATATGTATGTACACCAAATATTTAAATGTAATTATGCATCAGGTGCTAGCAACTCTTTTCTTCTGTGATATATAATAATGTTTTATGTTTTTATGTAGTGACTATTAACTTACGAAGTTTATTAAATCTTCATACTGTTTTTTATTTGGTTTCTTTTTAAACGTAGCATTTTTAAGCGTAAAATTCCTACCTTTTCCGACAAATTAAAGTAGGAAAAAGGCAAATGCCACCGCGAATACTGTAAAGTACATCAAATCACAGACCAAATATACTTTTTTGACATTTAAAATTCGGGCGCACATGCGTACAAAGAATAAAATAGTAACTTCCGCTGTAATATAACTTTGAGCGCAACACTTCTTTCCTTTTTAACAGTAGCGATTATGGCCAGCGTCACTGTGCAGATAGATCATACAACTTTGACGTTTTCCGTAATGGCACCTGTTATCTGGTAATCATAACGTAACGGCTATCCGTTATATATTACAGGGATCGTACATCATAATCCCCATTGGGAGCCCCAACCAAAATTCTGTCATCTGTCATTGGGGGCATTAAATTATAATAATAATTTTGAACACGTATCGAATATAATATATAATCATACATATCTAGTATGTAAGGTAAATTACGTATCCATAGCGCGGCCATTTATCGATATTAAACATGTATTTCATACATAATCTTATATGAAGGGCTATGTATCTTCAATATTTCAAGTTTTATCTATCTGGTTTGTATCTGCAGTCAAACATGCTGTACGGGTACCTATACCTGTGGCAAAGTCGCAAAATGACAGTTGCACTCAGACATTAGACAACTTCAAATTACAAGTTACAGCGAGTTATAGTTTACAATTACATATTAAGGTGAGTTTACATGCATCCGTTGTGCGTTTACGCGTTGTTGCAGCGCTGCTATTGAAAAACGCGATTGGGTTTAGATGCTTGCGCCACAGACTTGCGCCATTTCATTTTTACCGCGTGCTTGTCACGTGTTTTGAAAAGGTTAGGTTACTTACTGGATTCATAGATATAGTATGCGTGTTCATAGATATAGTATATAAGTATACTACTAGTATACTTATATACTATATCTATGACTGGACTCTTTGATCGAGTGGCGGCGTCGATTGTATTGTGACCACAGATTGTGACCGTATATTATTATACAAGCCCAAAGTATTATCAATTATCACTGACTAACTGCAATATGTCTCAGGTTAATATAGGTATATGTATTTATATTTTCGTTTTACGATTTACTTGATTTGTTTCAGGTTGTATGCATTTGTGGAATATGCAAAGCCATTTATCCCATAAATTCAAAACATACATGTAAACCCAATATTAATAACACACCATTAGTAGAAGTGCCACAGACAGATTTAGATGAACAGCTATTCTCCCCCAATTCTGCCACTTCAGAGAATAGCGAAGTAGATTTTACTGATTTAGATGAGCTGCTGATTTATGAAATATCAAAGAGGCCTCCTATTTTTGATCATAGGTTACCAATCAAAGAAAGATCAAAAAATAAAATTATGGAATTGTGGATTGAGATCCACGAAGTATTAAAAGGTAATATATTTTAAGTAAACATCTCAATATCTATTACACTTCCATTTTTAGAATACATGTCGTTAGAAGATATGAAAAGACGATGGAGATCTATCAGAGATAGATATGTTAGGTCTTATAAAACACAAACAGAATATGTTCCTAGTGGTTCAGGTAGTACAACAAAAGAAAAGCCATACAAATATTACCATTTACTAGCTTTTCTTAATGATAGCCTACAAAAACGAAGGTATGATAAAAAAAGATTGAAAAAAAAAAAAATGTATCAAGTTTTTTAGAACGTACAGCAATTTGTCTAGGGAAGATCAAAATGAAGCAGGAAACACTAGTGTGGCAGAAACATATGGTATGTCCATTATTTGAAAGTTTATTATTAAAAAAAAATACATAAGTTACGTTTAGGGAATATAAATGTTGAAAATATAAGCCAAAATAATGAAGAAGAAGCCAGTATTAGTAGGAACATTGCAGAGAGTAATAGCAATTATAATGCTTCATCACGTAATTATATGGTTTATTTGATTCCTTATATGTATATACCTACCTATACATCCATTTTAGGAAAACGGAAAGCAGAATCCATAGAGACAGCATTGCTTAAAAAATTAAATGAGCCATCTGTAATAAAGACCGAGGATGAAACTGATCAGTTTTGCAACTACTTTGGTTCACAATTACGGAAATTAACACCGCAAAAAAGGTCAGAAATACAATTAAAAGTGATGCAACTAATTCATAATGAATTGTATATTATTTGAGCAATATTTCACACCAATATTTAATAAACTGTTTAAAAAATATAATATGCACTATTTTTTCTAATACCCATTTACAAAGAATGTACATAAATGCTCATAAAATAAATGATAGTTGGGAGCTTTTTCAGTTTTATTTTTAAAAAGTATATACATTTATAATAACTGTGGTTTTACAAATTTTAATTATCGGTACCTTCACTAATAAAAAGGCATTATTCAGGTCAGTCATTTAGCCTATTCCATTGCCATTCCACAGCTCCGTCATTCATAAAATATCTTGCATAAGTATCCCGTATATTGGTTGCAAATGTTGAATGAGTATTGCTTCCTGTATTTGATATGGAATACATACTATTATCTACTGTATGTGTTCGCCATAACCCATTGCTTTCATCACCTACGTCTGTTAGGTTTATTGTATGGTACATGCGGTTTTGTACTGGTACTTTCTCTTCAGCCTCCTTAAGGAAGTTGTGCAAGCACACTGTTGCTTTAACAATTGCATCAAGCGTCTCTAAACTTGTGTTGATCGGCCGTTTTAAAATCCTCCACTTGGCAACCAATATGCCAAACGCATTTTCAATTACTCGTCGGGCACGGCTCAAACGATAATTAAATATCCTTTTTTCATTATCCAATGCTATTCGTCTTGGATATGGTCTCATCATATACTTTGTGAGTTGGAAAGCCTCATCTCCCACAAAAACAAAAGGTGCAACTGGTCCATCAAAAGGTAAATGACACGGAGGCGGTATGTTTAATGTGCCATTTTCTAATTTTTTTCCGAGAACAGAATTTTTAAATACACCACCATCGCTTAAACGACCGGCTGCCCCAATATCAACAGTCGTGAATTTATAGTTACTATCACAAGTAGCCAATAATATTATGCTGTGGTGACCTTTATAATTAAAAAAAGATGAGCCACTATCTCTAGGAGCCTATAATGAGAACTTTGTGTATAAACAATCAAAGATAAGTCAAATTCACAGATACCTCAATCACCACATGTTTTCCATCAATACTACCAATACAATTGGGAAAATTCCATTTATCCCAATAACCCCTTGCAATTTTTCTCCATAATTGTTCAGTTGGTTGTGGAAAAACAATTGTGGATAATTTGGCCCATATCACAGTTAAACACTCTCTAATTATTATAGAAATTGTTGCCTTACCACATCTATATGAAAACGCCAAAGACACCATGCTATCACCTGTAGCCAAATATCTAGAAAATCAACATAACTGTGGATCTAAGTACCCAAGCCAACATTTTTTCACTTTACCTTAATGTAATAGCAAGCCTAGATTCCGCAGAAATTGGTTCACAAATCCAATGCATTTTGGTTATATCTGGACCGACAACAGCCAATAGCTGTTGAAATTGTTGCGGTGACATGCGAAAATAATTATTGAAGGCTTCAACGGAATCAGTATGCAACTCTCTTATTAGATTTTCACCATCACCCTGTTCATTTCTTCGTTTATTTAACGGTTTTACCCAAATATTGCGTTTACGTTTTTCTTTTTTTAGTTTTAAATATAAATATGCTATTAAACAAGTTCTTGTTGAATTATCCATTTTCACAACTAAAAAGTCAGTCTGTCACACGTATGTCACTTCTTGTTGTGTTTACTTCCTTTTCTAAACGCGAATGTCCTTTTTTATTCGCTGCAAAAAGTTCAGCACAGTTGTACTTTTTGCAGCGCTGCAATTATAATCCCGCTCGTAGTTATTTTTTAAAATGAACCAATAGAAACAAGCGACGGATCGACGCACGGCGCACGACGGATGCATGTAAACTCACCTTTACATGGAGTTGCGTGGAGTTTACAGTGTTTTGTTCGGTGTTAGTAGATGTTAAAATTCAGTGATTGAAAGTATCGTTGTTACCCCGTACTGTTACACGTAAACGATTTGACTGCAAAGTGTTACTAAGTAAAGTTGTCAAAACAAAAAGCTATAGCCAAGTGTAAATCTTCGGAATCATCGGCCATATTTGATGAAATGCCATAACGATGAATTTTATTTCGAACAAACTGCCATGGAATAATAAAATTGTTACTCTAACAATGGTAACATGTCAAACTTGCCAGTCAAACAATACTTTATTATACGTACTATTGTTAGAGTAGTAACTTTGTTATTCCATAGCAGTCTGTTGGAAATAAAATTCATTAATATGGGATTTCATCAAACATGGCCAATCATGCCGGAAAATTGTATCTGGCCATAGCCTTTTATTCTTAACAACTTCTTAGTCACACTTTGGCGTATTATGAATGGAAAATACCTGTGGCGAAGATAGTTTTTATGTCTTATTTATAGGAAGTGCTTATTTATATCATTTAAAAAAAAACCTAATTATGAACTCTAAAATTAAATCGAAAATCTTTTACTTTTTATAAGAGACTTTTTACCTATCTGGGAGGACACGGTATATACTTGTGTTTTCAAGAAAATTTCCAGAAACATATTTTTTTCGATTTCTGTTCTCTTACAGATATTTAAAAATATATTTGTTAAATGTTTAATATAATATTTTTATAGTACAAAAAACAAATATATTTTATTGTGGCGGGCCAATATGCCGTGGAAGGACCAGTACTGCTGCTTAAGAGCTTACAACGCACCGCCGTTAAAGGGGTAGTAAAAAGTGTTTGCTGGGTAGAGTAAATACGCGCGACTAATATGCGCTTTGTATTTTGGATCATTGGATTGGTAGAAAATGAAATTGTGTATTGTATAATGGACAAATAGAAATATTTAGACATTTTGAAGCAAAATTTGAAACTCGATGCCGAAACGACTGGGTTTGCAAAACACAATTTCATTTTCTAGCAAACAATGATCCAAAACACAAACCGCATATTAGTCGCGCGTAGTTACTCTATAATTGCCCGAAGGTAATGGAAACTCCCCCACAGTCAGTAGACCTCAACCCAATAGAGAATTTGCGGGCTGAAATGAGTAACCACTTAAAAAATATGATATTACAAATAAAGAAGCTCTTAAAGAATAGTTACAGTTGCAATGGGGCAATATTTTCTCTGAAATCACTAAAAAATTGGTACAATCAATGCCCAATCGTCCAAAGAAGTCATCAACAAGAGGGGATATCCAACCAAATATTAGCGATCGGTTGATTGACATTCTCTGTACTATGTACTAAATTTACCTAAACGAATACGAATGCCGCATGAACTTTGTGTTTTTTTTCCTTTTTTTTATTTTTACCATTGTTATAGTCGTGTTAAACAAATAAAACCGAAATCAATTAATGTATACATTTAGAAATAAAACTTCTACAATAATCGTGTAGTTATAAATTAATGTATTAATTAAAATTATTTTCTTTGACGTTAATTTAAGCAGCTGTATATGGATGAGAATGGCTGAATATACTAAAATAAATAAACCTCAATCGGATTACCTAGCGTAATCAACGGAAATACGTTTAAACGTTTCTAATCACTAATATTTATACTATCTTAGATAATTATATTAAACAAAATCTGCGTAAATTAAAATTTCTTTTTTCTAATTGCATGTTACAATAAAGCTAAACCAAACGACAACGCAGTGCGAAAATGAGGTATTAACGCAGTGGTAGGTCTACAGGAATGTAATATGGGCGATTAAAATGTAAATTAGAAAAAATACTGTAAAAAACTCACAATGACTTGTAATCCTCGCACATTGAATCACTTGCCACTACGCATGCCAAACTTGAACTCGCATTACAACAAACGCCATTGTGACACTTGTAATTTAAAATACCATTGCACCCTTATTATTAATAATTTGAAAATAATAGAACAAAAAACGTCATTACGCTAAGACTCACCCTAAATAGTAAAGGTCTGGTTATCAATGAAAAATATTTTCCAAAAGTACTCCATGGTATCCATACTACCTCCTGACAAAGCTCACAAAGATCGGAATTGAGGTTAACATTTTATAGATTCTTCTTGGCAAAGTAATGTTAGACCTATTTTACCTAACAAGTATTATAATGTAATGTACTAATGTGAAAAAGAAAACTATAATATTACATCACTTTAATAAACTAAAGGTAGTATAATATTAGTCATTTGTGATATTATCTTCGGCCATCATTTGTTCTATTAATTTCTTTCGTTCTTCTGCTTGTCTTAATCTCATTAACACAACACTCTCATAGTCTGTATCCTTTATAGTTGAACTAATAGGTCGACTATTGCACACAGGCTTATTTACCCATTCAAATTGTAATGGGTTATCGGCAAGACCTTTTTCTAATTCTACTGCCATCTCCGCAGCCCTTTTCGTAGAGAATTCCACTAATGCGCTACCTTTTCGTTTAGTTGAGATAACCAATGCATTTATATCACCATATTTTAATAAAAACTTACTAAGGAGTTCCTGATTATATCCACCGTTATTAAAATCATCTTTTGCCGCTTTCCATTTTATCTTTATCCTATGTTTACTACTGTCATAAGTTTCTTCAGGTTGGATTTTTTCATTAAAAACTTGTTTAGTAATCAGTGCAATTTCTTCTTCCACCTGTTTGGATCCTTCTTTCCTTAGCCGTTCAATTTCTGCCCTTAAAATGTCCTCTGCACTCTTCTGTTTCCCAAATTTTAAGGAATCTTTTTCACGTGTTTCAAGGTCCTCTTTAAATTTTCTTCTCTTGCTATCTAGTTCTCGATGACGAAGGGCGGCTTCCCGTTTTGCCTTTAGCACCTTATCATAGGCTGCCCTGGCTAATTCATCTGTTAATATTTCAAGCACTTTTGAAAGTTTGTGGAATTCGATTGCCGCATTTGGATTGTCTGGGTTTTTGTCAGGATGTAGTTTCAACGCCTTTTTTCGGTATGCTTTCTTAATTTCACTTGTTGAACTACTTGCTTCAACTTCGAGAATCCCATATAAATCTTCATCCTCTATTTTAAAATCGCACATAATTGAATATTAATCTTTTATCTTTCAGGATATTTTGTAATAGGGTATCTATTAGAATAGCACTGTCATCCCCTTTTGCATAATTTTTGGTTCTATCTGGCGTAGAATGACTCCAAAATCACAAAACCATAGTTCTTTTCGCACGCAATTCACGTCTTCATCACTTTTTCGCAAAAAAAGATTCGATTTTCAGGTTATGTCACCTCACAAAAACACGCCGAATATGTAACAAACTCAGAAAGTAACCCTATCGAAACAGTTTTCCTTGAGAGTATAAAATGACTTAAAAACACTAAAAACTTTTTCTAAAAACCTTTTTTATAGCAAAGCAAATATGGTTAAGTTGAAGTCGTCAAAGTCAGAGTTAGGGTATTGCACAGGTTATTCTATGGTCAAATCCTTATTTATCTTATATTTATAGTTATTTAACTCATTGCAACTACAACAGAATATCTCCTAGATGGCGCATTACGTGAATAAAAGCGTCATGTGTGTTCTAGGATACATCCTCTTGCACTTCTACAGGTTGAATAACTATAATTATAATATTTTGTTGTGTTCTATTTGCCTCGCGGATCACTTGTGATCAGATCAGTTACGTCATTGCCAACTGATCGCCTTTGCGCCAAATGAAACGGTTCACTTTCGCATGCTTTGACGAATTTGGTTCAGTTCAAAATGTCCACTGAGCGCAAGCGCGTTTGTCCGTCTTGTATGAAAAGTTGTTTTGTTACGAAATTCAAAAAGGGATTTGCAATGTCGATGTCGCATGTATAGAAACAAAATAGTTATGAAAAGAAAACACATAATGGGATGATATACACATGCTAGAATGATGTACGTTTTCGTAAAATCCCATTGTAAATTAGGTACATTTAAATATTAATATCAAATATTTTGACATTAAACACCCTTTCGCCGTCGCGGCCCAAAAAATGCCATAGATTTTCCCACATCATCGATTGTTATTACTCTTAATAAATATCGACTCTTAAATGCTTAGTTAATTCTGGGAATGTTTACTGTTTACGTCTAAACGGGGCGAAGTTATCTATACGAAAAGCGACCGCAATAGAGCGTGCGGTATGTTTATTTATCTTTCAAAGTTTTGTCTGTGAAATACATTCCGGGGGTTGCACGAAGTAATATCTCAGATGTATAAAGTTCAAATATCATTCTTAATTTGTATTTTCACAATAACGGAAGAGTCGGAGTGCATTCCCAATAATTCGGTATTAGTGGCAATCACAGATCCAGAAACTTCAGATCAATACCAATTATATCTTTCATCGGAGGATAGGATAAAAATAAAACAAGGTAAGATGCACATTGCAACATATTGGTATATTAAATAAATAAAAAAAAAAACTATTACAGATCAACAATTTTTTTATTCAATTTTGAACCATTGCAAAATACATTATACTAATACAGTAGTCAATAAAAAAATATGGAGCTATGACAATACAATAGCCTTAATTAACAGTGTACATAATTACCATGAAGACATGAGTCATCCGAAGAAGAGGAAGTATGTGTGGGAACATATTAGCAACGAATTAATTAGCAATAGAGTACATGTCAATAAGGATGAATGTTCACGGAAATGGAAAAATTTATTGCGAACTTACAAGAATTGTAAAGACCACGAACATAAAAGTGGTCGTGCACCCTCCAAATTTCAATTTATGCAACAAATGGATGAATTCTTAGGATCAAAACCTAACATTGGAAGTAGCCACGCAGTAAATATCTCTACATTAGGTGGCAGTAAATCAAGCAACTCTTCCAACATCGACCAGATGCCTTCAACATCGTCCTTTAGTAGTAATAATATCGAAGTTTCTATAAATATGGAAAGCTTTTTTGTTTTTAATGTTTACGTAATTGCTTGTGTTACTTACTTGAAGAGTCGTGAATAAAAGTAAGCTATACTATCATCAACGATCCATTTTATTTTTTGCCTTTGTATACTGGAATCACGTTAGCGGATATTTAGGTTTGTTAGTAGATGATTGAATGTGTCTCGAGATATTCGGAAATGCTCTCTGAATTGAAGGTCGTGGAAATTTTTAACCACTTTCTCTACAAACCCTTGTGAACGCTGATGATGCCTTCGTAAGTAGAGTTCCTCGTCCGATGAATTACTGGACGAAGTCGCATCGTCCGAAGTTGTTGATACTTCGCCTAATAATTCAACCTACCACGATCAAATGAAGTGGAATGGTTAAAAAAAAACCAAATTACTTACCACCTTTTGCTTCATAGACTTTGCCATTTTAAATAAAATAATATTATATTTATCGAATTGTTTGTAATTAACCTAAATAAAAATCTGCAAACAACAGAAAACGTGTACAACAGAGCAAATAAGACAGGTTATGCGGACTGGTTATCTACACGTGGCCTTGTGTGGCGCCAATTTGAATCGACATCCCGCTTTTTAAGATTTAAAAATCCTGTGTTACCATTGGTGGATCACTTCTACATGCCGAACTGAATCTCTGAAATAGCAGGTTCACTTCTTGGTGGATTTGATCAGTTCCGGATCACTTGCGTGACGTCACGGATGACGTTTTCATCGAACTGATCTGATCACAAGTGATCCGCGAGGCAAATAGAACACGAAAATTAAGAGCCATAGTAAAATGTGACATTTACGGAGATAACTTTTTGGTATAAAAAAAGAACGAGAAAGGTTATTCTATGTATGTAAACAAGGATTATACATAACTAGATATACCAACAGCCCCTTTATCACAATAGTAATTTAGAATGTCACTAGATGTTGACCGTATGTACAAATCTAAATTTTTATTTTATCTCATGTCAGATTTATTTTAGCATTTATCAGTGTATTTATGAAAACCTTTACTGTAGATTACTGTCTTTTAGAGTACTCTAGCGGAGAGTAGCACAAACAAAAGTGTATATAGTTCTTTGGATGTCTGTCTGAATACAGATTTTTGCATGAATTGTTGATGAATTAGATAACGCTATCTGTTGTGTAGAAGAGCAACGCTATTTAATTAATGAGGTTCAAATCTTAGACCACGTCCATAACACGCATTGGCAACGCTTAAATTTGAGCTTTTGGACCACGTTGTGTCAAACCACCATTGTTCCTAGGTCCACTACAAATTATAAATACCATATTTAAGATTTAAACCGCATTAACTTAAATTGTGTTACTCTTCCAAACAACCGATAACACAATCTATGACACAATCTTTCAACTACTGCCATCTACTTGGCACCCTTCGTAACTAAAATATGAATTGATTTCTACAGCAATGTCTTTTGCAAATTTAAATGAGGAATTGCACTTTTTTTTAATTCTTGTTAAAATAATGTTATTTGGTACATGTCCTAAATATATATTTACATTGAAATTTTGACGGTTTCATATAAAGTAGTTTTTGAAATATAAATTTTTTAAGATCCTTATACCTTACAGGTAAGTCCAGTAATTGGGTTTTGGAACCTTTGGTGTAACAATAACTATCACACTGACAAAAGTCAATGATAGGTTTTTCCACTATCACCATTTGTTTGGTGATAGTGGAAAAACCTAGCATTGACTTTTGTCAGTGTGATAGTTACAGGTAAGTAGTAAAATTTTATGAATGAACGAGAATACATGGCAACATAAAAATTACTCCCCCGTAGTAATCACAGATTAGTCATTTACTGGAAACAGCGACAAAGGCAGTGTTGCCAACCAAATATCTTGTTCGAGCGCTACCATTTGTACAAAATTCCGCTACGCGGCGCTACAATCTAAAATTTTATGAATAATATGCATATGAAATGCACTTTGCGTGAATTTATCTTTTTTATTGAATTTCTTCATTAAGATGTTTAAATTAAAAAGGGATAAAGCCTAGAATAGTTGATATAGGGGTAATATCAAGAAATATTCAATGTATCTATGTATGTTTTATTTATGTAATATATATAATACAATATGAGCTTGAAGCTTTAGACAAAATATGTTGATATCCTTATATGCTATTAGTAACAAATTCATTACATCAATGTAATCTTTCAAAGTCAAAAACTCTGTTATTTTTTATGATATACGTAAATGTATTATTCACCGTCGGAGTCGGGTTCATCTAGTCCATCAGATTCTTTGCCTTTGAAGGAATACATTGTTTTATTAAATTTATCAATGAATTTGTTACTAATAGCATATGTATTGCAGCATGCATTCTGATTGTGAACATCTAATTTGATTCTTAGTAAATCGGTTAAGGTTTCTGGTAGTAGCCTATTCCTTTTTTTTGTTTTAATATCTGCCATTACAGAAAATATTCTTTCTACGTCAGCATTTCCATGTGGGACAGTCAGTAATGCAAGAGCAATTTCGGATATATTTTTAAATAAATATTCATCATGAAAATTTTTAAAATCATGCATGTACATCCAGAATTTAACGGGGTAATTTTGATAGTTATCTATCAATCGTTTTTTTTTCTAGTTCATCAAAATATGCGGTAAGACAATTATATTCTGCGGCAACTACTGATTTATCAATATTATTCGAGAAAATATCAATTATATGTATTACATCGTATTTCATACTATTATCGAAGACACACTCAGGGTTTAAAAAACATATATTCTTGTATAAAAGTTCACGAATGGGTAGTCTTTTGTAGCAGTCATTGACAGCTTTTTGATAAAATTTTAAGCATTTAAGTTTAAACTGGTCAACGTCTATCTTATTGCAACCTGTTAAAATATTTGTAGTTTCACTTCCTACTTGAACTTCTTCAATAGGAAGTAATACATGAGGATCATTGACATTTATTTCACATAACTTATCATCTGTTATAAACTGGGGTAATATGAATTTCTGACATAACATTCTAACAAATCGTTTGCTTTCTGGGTGTACTTGATGAATAAGTACCTTTTCTGATTGAAATAATGTATTAAATTGGTTAAATAATGGTAAAATATACTTCAGGAAATATAAATATGCTTTAACAAATGGATTTTGAAATTCTGCCAATATTAATAAGTTTCCAACAGGATTCTTGTCTTCAAAAGCAGCCACTCTAAATACTTCGAAGAGCACATCCCATTGATCCAACACTCTGTTTACGCAATTTAATAGTGCCAACCAACGTGTTGGACTTGGAGTGATAATTTTTAGTTTGGAAACTTGCATGTATTTTTGGAATTGTTCTAAAATGCTTTGGCGTTTTGGACTACGTGAAAAGTACGACGATAAGTTTTGTAAAAACGTTTCTACA
Organism: Cetonia aurata; assembly: GCA_949128085.1. Taxonomy (NCBI): domain Eukaryota; kingdom Metazoa; phylum Arthropoda; class Insecta; order Coleoptera; family Scarabaeidae; genus Cetonia; species Cetonia aurata. The sequence continues at coordinate 15,250,950 of OX421889.1, forward strand.
TTGCTGGGAATTTCTTGTGAAGCGGCTGAAGCTATAAGATGGGCTGAATGGCAAATGCAACTGTTACAAATAACATTTTGATTTTCAGTTAAAAGATGAATCTTAAATGATTCCTTCTTTCCCATCATTACAGCTGCATTGTCTGAACAATAGCCTACAATATTTTTAATATTTCTATCAAAATCTGCAATGACTTTTTTAAACATAGTGAACAAACCAAGTGCTGTACCTCCATCAGATCCTATTTTTACTAAATCTAATAAATCAGTTCTTATATTTAAACTTTCAGTATCAATATATCTTACTAATATACATAATAACCTAATATTACTGATATCAGTGCTCTCATCAAGTAGAACTGAAATCTTTTTATTTTTTAGTTTTTCACACAATTCTTCTTTAATTGTCCTTGATAAAACATTTTTTATTATACTGCAGCATTTGGTACGTTTTAAATTTACATTTTTAGCAATATTTGAATCTCTAAAATTAGATTTAGATATTTCAACAATGTGGTTTATAGAAGTAAAACTTAAATTATGTAGAGCTACTAATAAACTAAATCTTATTTCAGCTATAACAGAATTTTTATCAATTTTAGCTAATGGTAATACATCAGAAATTTTAGTTAATTGTTTTTTTTTTTTAATATTGTTTGTATGTCTTTGGGATAACGAATGCCTCACGAGATCGCTTTTCTTGCTTCCAAGAATTGCGTTACATACACTACACTTAGCTTTCGATTTCTCTTCTAATGGCTCCAACCATCCTGAAAATCGTTGATCATTCAACCAATTGTCCGAAAATAGTTGTTTTCGTGATTTTTTTTCGAATTTTTGCAGTTCACCCCTATACGCTCTTTTAGCTTTTGGTGTAGCTGCAGTACTGGGCCCTGCCATATCATCACCACTGATCCCGCTTTCGCTTGCCATATTACGTTTACAATGCAATATTGCTTTATATTCCTATATTAAGATAAATGTAAAGAACAGGCGAATTATTAAGTTATAGGGACTTACTGTTTATCGTATATTGCGCTTTTTCTTCGGGCTATACAGCTGCACTAACTTAATAACTTTATACATATGGGTAAATCACCGATTTCAATTGGTTATATTGAGCGTATTAAGCACTAGATACCTATAATATTAATATCACTCCATGAAATGTTACACCTACTGGTGAACAGATGGCTGTATAATAACTATTAATAATTGCATAAAATTTTCAAGTAAGTAAAATACTATTGACCAAAACAAACACGAATTAATAATAAGAAAAAGTGACCCAAAAACAAGTGGTCGATTCAAGAGTCAATTCCGCTACATTTTATGTATTTTTTTTACCGGGCCGCTTTGGCGCTACAACATCCAAATTCCGCTACCCGTAGCGGAATTCCGCTACGGTTGGCAACACTGGACAAAGGTAGTAACCGAATTTACCGGCTGCGACCAAAATCATGCCCTTCTTCCTACAAGAAGGCGAAAAAAGTTTTAATTTTTTGAAAGTGTCGATAGTGTTAGCGACAATTCTCAATTGTTTTGCAATATTATTTATATTAAATTTAAAAATATTGCCAGCTTTACAATAGCAAGTAATTTTAAAAATTGTATCTGAATCTGAGTACTAAACCATATCTTAAAAAATATTAGTAGAGAAGCTAAACGAAAAAATAAGCGACCATAATTATTCAAATGTTACCATGTTTGGATACTCTAATTGAAGGGTCAGTAGGCACAATAGGGAAATTTCAATGATGAAAGTAGTGTCGTAGCAGCACTTTATACTGGTAGAGGTAGGTAGAGGTTCGTGTTATTTCAGTTTGTTCCACTAGGTATGGCAGCCATCATATTTTTTAGAATTAACCTCTGTGCAGAGACTAAATTGTTGATGTAGTATTGTGAGGTATTGCCGTAAATGATCGTATACAACACAATGGATTTAATCAGCGGTCCTGAACATAGTCCTATGAGGTACAAACTGTGATAGATGGTAAATATGGTGAATGAAATGTCACATTTTAATATGGTATTGTGGTGTGTGGTTCACAAGAAGTTGGAATCTATGGGTACTTCAAAATAACAAAATTACAGCTGCAATCAGTTTTATAGTTGCTTTACCTTCCAGGTATGCATAATGGTTTTTATCATAAAGGTTGAAGATATGTATGAAGTTGATTATCGTGTTCGAGATGTGGTTTTCAATGATTTTATCTATTATTAGATGGTACAGTAATGAGCAAAGGGTTTTTTTCTTTTTTTTGCAGAGCCAATTTTCAGCTTAGTAGATACAATTTCTTCCGTGGATGAGAAATTTATAAAGGTAGTATTCCGATCAGCTATTGAAAGCCTAATGATATAGAGCTGAAATCGAGGCAATTAACATGTTTGAAATACAAAAAATTAGCTTAATCGACGTCACACTTTATGCTAAAAAAAGGTATGTAGGTATATACTAGTTATGGATACTGCAAAAAATCAGAAGCTAATTTCACCTACTCAGTTCAGAGTTATGATAATTTTCTTTTTGTGAGGCGTCGTTTTGTTGAATTTGGTTTAGGGGCTCATTTGGATTTTTTGTTACATAAGAATATATGCATTTGGATTTATTATATAGTTTTTTCAGTTTTTCTTTGTGTGGTAGAACATAAATATAAAATGAAATCTCTCCGAATGGACTTAGGTTATTAATTACTCTATGGTAAGAATAATTATTCATTGTTTAATTATCATTATTATGATAATCTTTATATTTATGCTTCAGCCATAGTAGTTGTGAAAATCCCGAGATATATAAATGAATGTTTTAACAATAAAATAATATTTAATTTAGTCTACTCTACAAGTTATGATTATTTTTCTCCTTTGAGGGGTGTTTTTGTTTTAATGGTGGCGGTTTTATAATAGAAATATCTAGAAGAGAAAACCTATGGCTGTTGGAGATGATAAAAATATTTATGCGGAGTTACTTGGAAAAAATGTAAAGATCGGTGATTTTGTTTACAAAAAATGTAGAAGGCGTTCAAAACAAGAATTAAGTAAGGTATTAATTTTTTTTATAGTATAATCTCTAGGATTCATTTACATTTTTAACAAATTAAATATAAAATGCATTATATAAATATATAGCTCAATGTTGCTACAAAACATTGTTTCTTGCTTTAAAAAAAATATGAAGAAAAACAATGAGTAATTATTTGGCATATTATGTAAGAAAATTAAATATAAGATTATAGGGTGAATAGACCAGTTATCGGACACTTAAGTGATTTGTCGGAGGAGAATCTTCATAATTTACCTAATTATTTTTGTTAGGAATGTACTTGCATAGAGACAAATTAAATCCTTATAGCTTTGAGAAGGGTCGGAGGCAAGTCACGACAGGGTATTTCAACCCTTTTTCAAAATAATTGAGTAAAAGTTGAAAAAAGCACTTATTACTAGTTTTCGGACATCCTGTACAAATTATCAGACACGTTTGAACCAATTTTTGGCCGGGTGGCCGAAAGCCCGTCTTTTTCGACCCCTTATCAACATAAGGATAAAAAAAATGTTAAACAAATTATAATTATCATCATATTATTAAAGATAGCTAGATTTCATACGTGAATTGTACTGCAAAACGCTTTAATAAAATAAGCGTTTATTTACTGCCTACATGTAAAAATTTGTAGCAAGGATTGATTGTGCCAGGAAAAACTAGAAAGCAGCTCAGAAGGAATTTTATTGATATTCCAAATAGGACATAGTATATACTTCTTGTTTATCCTTAAATAGTACCTACATTTAATAGAAATAATAAAGAAAAGGTCCCTTCTGTAATTACATGTTAGTTAGTAATTATATACATCCCTTTTCTCTATCGGCATATATCACAGATATAATCTTTCTCGGCCGCTTCATTGTAAGTCAGTTCTGACATATCAGTACATTTTAGATGGTACCATCTAGGGCATGCATCACAACCTATGTTCTTATTTTCATCCTCTTCGGCATCACTAATAAGCTCTTCGTTACAAAACATACATAGAATTCTTTTTGTTTTACAGTTTTCTACATCGTCCCTATTATTTACAGGTACATTATTATTTTTCTTCCTCTTTTTCCCTGATTCTGATTGTTTTTGAATTTTTGCCTGTTTTCTCTTTTTCCTCATATTCTCTATCATTTCTAATTTACTTTTTTTTTCTTCATCTTTCCGAGTGTAGTATGATCTCCACGCCGTGGACGATACCCAGATAGCACAATTGCTTACAATGTACATTACATGTAAATCCATACATGGATGTACGAATATCCATTGTGTGTACGCATGTGTACAATGTATATTCGATGGAACTAACATTTGTCGTTTTTTTTATCCATTTAAAATCCATGTGCATTACATTATAATGTCGAGATGTACTTCCATGAAATATCCATGGTTCATACAATGTACATACTTAGGGATATACATTGAATGAAGAATAAAGGAAAATATGGACATTCTTATTATGGGTTTGTCCGTTTTGGCAAGAGCGTCATGCAGCGAAACGCACGCATAAACAGAATGGTTTTTCTGTTCAATTTGGTAGATAATTGAACAGAAAAATGTTACTGTGGTTATGCGTGCTCCGTTGCATGACGCTAGTGTCGAAACGAACAAATCTTATATACATTTGTGGCCGTTGTGTAAAAGTGTTGGGTTAGTTAGACAGAGCTGCATCAATATACTGGAAATTTGAAGATTGTTTTAAATATCATACTTCTTTTAGGTTAGTGCATTCGGTATGTCGTCCAGTAATACCTCAATGAAATTGGAAAAAGAATATCTGCAAATTTCTAGCGTTGACGCGTCTCTCTCCCTGAACCCAACTTCCTTTATGATAGTAGGCAATAAACCTCTTTTAGGAGAATAAATATGTTAAACTTGCCTGCAAGTATAAATATGTGATACTGATCAAGTCTAACCTTGTATGTTTACTGGTTTTCCGATAGTTAAGGGAAATTAATAAGAAAATTATATGTTTTGTGTTCTTTATTTGAAACTAACTTAAGTTTTATTTTTACAAAACTGTTCTTTTTAAGTTATTCTCATAACGCTCTTTAGCACGAGCCAACCATTTTTTTAATCGCTTTAATTACACTATCGTCTTGGACATTCTCGGTTCTTTTATTCAACTGGATTGCACCTATACAAAAAAATGATCACTTTACTATGGTAAAATTGCAAAAAAAACTTACGTAATATTGACTTTGAGAGCTCGGTGACTTTAAGGGCGCGTTTCCCCTTCGCCCCTTCCCAACTAAAAGTTTGACCAATTTTATTAGTAAAAAGTCTATACATTAGTTGTTTTGCCATGGTTTCACCATTGTCTCCACCATGACGACTTAATTTTTTGGACTGAAAGGATACGATTAGTTAAAAATTACTTACATCGCTTACGTGTTTGATAGATATATTATATATTATGTTTTAAATTCAAAAATAAGTACCTATATTTCAAAATTTACCCAAATTGATATAACAGACAATAATTATAATGTCTGTGTTGATATACAGTTCTTTTGTTTAAGACGAGAGTATGATAATTAACAAATTACTTACAAAAGTAGTGAAGTTATTGTTAATTTTTAAAAATTCCTCCACTATATTAAAGTTTTCAATCGTATCCAGTGGTAGTAATTTTAAAATGTCTTTTAATCTATCATCGTCATCATTGTCAGTTTGACAGACACGAGCTGTCAATATTAAATTCAAATCTTGTGTATGCTGGTCCAAAATTGTTTCTATACGTTCAAGATGTCTAATAACCTGCTGCTGAAACTTTTCTGGAATTCTTGCTAATTAGTGTTCATTCGTGATCAATAATATGATTGAAAATACCATGTGTTATTTTTGTTGCATTAGTAGTGTAGTCACTTTCATTTACAATTGTCTGCGTGTGAACTGTTGTACCTGCTAATCGATATTTACAATCAAACATTAACAAATTTTATCACAAATCATATATTTATACCTACATGCCCCACTAGTAGAGAGTGTTTGATGTGTCATTGGAAAGAAACGTTCTAAACGTCAAACGAAAAGCACAATATTAATAATTTTGTATTACAGGTACTAATTTCTTTAAATTGCTCACCTGAAATTCTACTGCCTTGTGAGCGTAGTGGGGCTAATCCTTTAAAGTTTTGTATGTCATCATCACTGGATTGCTCTGACGAGGGTGAGACATTTGACGATCCGCTGTTATATTTTTTATATCGTCTCCTTTTACGTTTGTTACAAGTCTCACTTTGGGAGCTTAAATTATCCGTCTCTGTCCCTTTCTTGGCTTTGCTAATAGCCATTTCCAATGAGTCTGCAAATATGTATTGCATATTATATATCATACTTAAAAAAAACTTAAAATACCATAGGTTCCAAGAATTTTAAATTTATAAATGCCCCAATCATCTTTTGGATTCGTGCGCATCTTAAGGAGCGTTGAAAAAGTTCCGAATTTAGTAGCTTTTCGCGGTGGGAAATAACATATTTTGTATAACATTAGATCTTCATTCTCGTTGCCTTCCTTCACGATCCAATTATCAGGAATTACTTCGACAGTATCCTCTTCGAAAAAGTGGGCAACGATCCATTTTGCCATTTTCTCTACCATGGCGAGGTGCAAAATATAAGTACGAAGTATTATTCGTATTTTATGCCGAACAAGTCTTTAGGCACAAAAACACCAAAAAATTATAACTTTTTTTGTATTTAATGTTTGCTATTTTTCATTTAGGTTTAAGTAAATTAATTTTATCTATTTAAAAAAAATGTATCCTGATGAAAACCTAAGAAAATTAAATTTAGGCGCCATGGACGAATGGGAGAGCAACAAAGCAGTCAGAATTCTGGTCAGAATTAAGCGGCAGCACTACTAATTTATTATGAATTTCTCTTCTGAATTTTTTAACTCTAACTTGAACCCCCTTTCTAGACATCCGAATTATAACTTAACATTCGCTTTCTACATATTAGATCAGAAAATATAAATATCTGTACATGAATTAAATAAAGGATTCGTTAATACGCAATTGTAAATTATTACGACAGAAATAAGGGCTATTATACTTACCAATTCAACTTGCAACACGATACAATAACTCAACAATACAATAATTCAACAGCTAAATGCACGCTGTGCAGAGATAATACCTTAGACGCTGTGATGCAAAACACGTGCAATGTGTAATGGAGTCGTGGCGTGGTTGCATCGTAGAACATGCGCGAATTGTTTGCGTAAATAAAAGCAATAACGTATGTTCATAATATATCCAATGTATGTTTCGGGGATGTTATATGAAAAAAAAACGGGCGCCAGAAATGTTGTAATTACTACTCTCATTTATAAACACAAAATTGAACTAGAATAATTCATGTGTGTCTATTGTGCTAGTAAATATTATTAACAAATCTACAATGGATATTTAATGGATGTCCCGTATATCCTGGAACAAATATGGATATAGATGGATGATCCATATGATATCCTGTGCTATCTGGGTATTGCACTGGGTAATTTTTCTTTGACGCGACCGACAGTTTTTCTTTTCAAGGATTCTTCAGGAAATGCGAGATGTTTTTTCGAATGGATCCAATTTATCATTAAGTGTCATATCTCGTATTTCTATATCTTCCTTCTCTTAATTAATCGTCATTTTTCTTACTTCTGTATCTTCATTACTTGTCATTTTTCTTATTTCTACATCCTCCCTCTCTTAATTCATTGTTGTTTTTCTTATTTTTATGCTTTCCTTATCTAAAGTATCATAGGTTTTATTTTGTACTGTTATTTTCAAGGTAGAATTAGGCATTTCCATTCTTGCCTCCGTCACCTTCGTCCTAGAAAGTACTTCACAGTTTTCCAATAAAGAATTCTCTTTTATTTCAATAAAGTCAATAGGGATTAAAGTCAATGAATTCATTGGCACAATAGTTCCTACCTCAACATTTACAGTCTTATCAGAATCAATTTGTACAGATGGAGAGGAAGATGGAATAAAATCCTCTATTTCATTATATCTATATCATTATCCATTATCAATGATTTTCTCGCAATGGTAATTTCATTGATGACAATGTTGCAATTTAACCCGTACTTTTCCAATTCATTACTAATTTTTCTTATTGCGTTTACAGCCAAATTGAAATCGTTCGTTGTTAATAAAACAATTTTCCCCGTCCAGTACCGATTCTCCGACACCTTGCGCGAGAAATCATTTCACGCACTTTTGTGAAACCTGTTTCTTGGACACTTGATTTCACCGGTTAGAAATTTTGTAAATCAAAAGTTTCATTCATAAAAATTAAGTTGTAATGCCTATTAAGTATGAGAAATCAAAATAACAGTATGATTTTGAATATTAGAATATGTACTTACTATTTTCATGGAGCATATCCTCTCCCATTTACGTTGAGAAGCATTTGTTTGCACACGATCTTTACAAGTCGCCCATTTTTAAAATATTTTGTTTCAATTTATTTCACATGAGGCCGCTGAGATAGTTACAGTTGGAGGGAAATAGTGTACTTAACGCGCATATGAGTTGGAATATACAAAACGCGTTAGGCATTTACTGTGTTAATGGTTTATATTCGGAATTGTCCGAAATGTAGTATTGTCCGGCTAACCGGTACGATCACCCTATGTGATAAATAAACATTCCAAGTATTGTCGCTTATATTTGATAAGAAAACGTTGTCTATTTATAAATTGATCATCGGAGTACACTATGTTGTATGTGTAATTTTCCAAGAACCGTTTCAACACACAGCTATTATTGTCTTTGACTATTAAATGTTCATTTAACAAAAAATCCGGAATTATTTTATGGCACCGTGTCGTTGTTGGTTCGCGTCCGGTAAAGGGAGATCTCAATTTTTTTTTTTAATAAAGAAAATTATCCGGCTATTAGAGTGTCCGGTTTACGTAGTTAATTTAACATGTAAAGAAACAGGCGAAAGTTTGGTTGCAGAAAATTTGTCCGCTTAATAGAGGTGTCCGCAAGGAGATGTTTCACTGTATATATAATTTTTATAGCCAATTTTATGTTGCCACATTTTTGAAAACCTTTCGACAGTTTCTTTTGATTTTATGGCAGTATCATAATGAATATGGAGTAACGCCAAGCCTTTTTTGGAGCATTGTTGTTTTTGGCCAAGTTTTGATGCACGGCACAGTGCAGCTAATGGAACGGGTTAGTGGACAAAAATCGGGTCATGTTGTATTATGGTATGGGCATCAAAGTGTAATTCTGCATCATTTTGAGTTATATATACAGGCTGTTCTTACTTAAAAAATCAAGAAAAATTTGTTTTTGAATATGGTAAAGTAAACACTTTCTTTCTGTACATATGTACATTCAGTGATCAAAATAGTTTACTGATATTTGCACCTAATCTTAGCCAATCCACACAGCAACAATTTATTGTTCAATTTGAAATCGTTTGGACGTAATAAAACTTTCTTTGATATATGTATTTACTAAACTGATTATTTCGATAGTCTGGGGCAGAGATAATACACACAACAGATAGTAAACTTAATACTAAAAAGTGGGTACGCGTGGGGAAGGTGGTGGGCATAGATAATATAGATGGCTTTCTTCTGTACAAAACTTCACTAATATAAACGATCTTAGTGAAGACAGGCACAAATACAGCGCTGGCGCGGAAGGAAGATAAACTAAATGAAAACGCGCGTAATTTGAACCGCTGATCTACAGTTGATATTATCAATACTACAGTTAGGGTAAACGGTACAGTTATTAGCCAGTTAAGAATACCAAGACATTTAAAAATCGGTAAATTCGTTAAAAACGCTAAGAAACTAAAATAAGTGCTACCTGTCATTGTATCTGCTGTTGCTAAATTTTCCCTTACGCTACGAGAATTTTTGATCGTAAGTGTAAATGAGAAAAAAATAAAATGCAACAGAAAGCAAAATTGTATAGTTATTGGCCACTTTTTACAGTAATTGGACAAGAATATTACAGTAATTGGCATACTGAACTGTTTTTTTTTTTAAAAAGAGGTAGGTAATAAATAAATACAGTGAAATCTCCCTTGAACGGACACCAACGGGACCAACTGAAGATGTCCATTCAGGAGGGGTGTCCGCAGAAAAGAAATATGTAGTAGATACAACAAAAATCGTGTTTTAACGAAAAATGAATATATTAAAGAAACTGGAACATTTAAATCGTATATGTATATAAATGTTTTTAAAATAAATAAGAAACTTTAAACTTAAGAAAAAAAAGTTTATTTCCTTTAGATATATACAAAGTATAATATAATATGTAGATATAATAGAAGCTCCAAAGACCCTGTATCTCCGTGATTTTCGTCAAAACTTTTGAGCTGCTTGGTCAGGGTAATAGCTTTATCATAATTTGGGTTAGCTTCTGTTGGCACTGGAACCTCATCGACATCAGAATCTTCCGAAAGTTCTTGTATTTCAACTGGATTTGTAATTTCTTGTTCTGAATCTGGATCTTCAACATACAAATCTTCATCTACGTTCAAAAAATCATTAAGGTTTTCATTATCCGTCAATTTCAATAAATTCTTATTTCTGAGGATATCTGAAAGTACACTAAGAGGCAAATCATCTTCTAGGCCAGATATATCAGCCTCAGTTAACTGGTCTTCACTTTGCATATTTGCATGATTAAATCCTGCTTTGCGGAAGCAATTTTGAACTGTCTCTTTGGTTACTTGGTCCCAAGCGGTTTTTGCCAAATAAACTGCATCCAGTGGTGTAATTTTCTTTATTAACTCAAAAGCTGTACCAGCAGTTTCAATGTTTACTAGCAGATGTTTGAGTATTAGACTTCGGTAATAAGTTTTAAAATTCTTTATAATCCCCTGGTCAAGTGGTTGACAAGCTGATGTACAATTAGGGGGTAAAACTAATATTTTTATATTATTTAAGCGAACGTCTTTCGGATGAGATCCCGCATTATCTAAAAATAACAAAATGTTTCTTTTTTTTTTAGCCATTTTCCAATCTAGGTCTTGCAACCACTCTGTCACAATTGGTCCTGTCATCCAAGCTTTCTTATTGTACTCCAAGTTACAGGCAGGTTATTTATGGTAATGTTTTTAAAAGCTCTGGGTTTACCTGCCTTACCAATGATTAGGGGTTTTTCTTTTTCACCCGCCATATTTGCACAATGCAAAATTGTAAACCTCTCTTTGGGATACTTACCCCCAATACATTTTTCCTTCTTTAATGTGAGCATTTTGTCGGGTAGAGCCCTAAAATACAGGCCTGTCTCGTCGGCATTATAGATGTCTCTCGGTGAATATCCCTTAATCAAAGAAGGACATTTTTTTAAAAACGATGAAACATCTTCAGCATTAACCGAAGCTCCTTCTCCCGAAATCGCTTTAAAACTTATATTGTGACGGATTCTAAATTTATTGAGCCAACCAGAAGAAGCACTGAATGTAGAATGCCCCAAAGAAGCGGCTATTTCTCTTGCTTTACATCGTATTAGCAAACCTAAAAAAAAATCAATTTTTTGCGTTTTTATCACGACAAACCTATTGGTAATCTCACTCTTTTTATCTACATACATATTTTAGAATTTAATATGAAAAGAAAATCAACGCATTAATACAAGAAAATCTTATCTAAAAAAATCATATGCATACCTGTTAAAGGAATCCCCTTATGGCGAGCTGCTGTAAACCAATCAATTTGTCAATTTTAGTACCATCACCCGTCAAAAAGCTTCTTTTTTCATTCAAATTGCTGTTCGACATCCATTTGTTTAGAAGGATTTCTTTATGTTTAATTATATCTGCAGCTTGTGTTTTTCCAATATTAAAACGCTTGGATAAGTTCCTTACACTTAATTTCTCTTTATTGTAAACTTCAACATTCTCAATTTTTTGTTTAAGGGTGCGACAAATGTTCCTTTCTAAAAACTAAGTTTAGTGAATAATAGGGTCGTTAATATATTATAAATTTAGAGAGGGGTTGTTGGGCGCCATGAAATTATGAATAAAACAGTTAATTTAAATAAAATAAAATAATGAGCATGAGACACTTCTCCTGGTTAGACAACCACTCTCAGAGCGTGTGGTAACTGAGTGTTAAAATAAATATGAATAAAATGACCCTGTATAGGAAGATTGACTAAAAGAGAAACTAAATAAAATATGGAAAGATATTGAATTTATTTTTACACGATTTATTCTATCAAAACTACCAGTCTAAACATTGGTTACTTATGAATACTCTAAGAAAAAATTTAAGTAAAGCACGCGGGGCCCCTGTTCAAACATTAATTAAATAAAATGGAAATCCTAATTTTAATTTAATAACAAAATCAATTTAAAATTGCTATTCTTAACGATAATAAACAAAATACATCAGCAAAAGTATAAAACTTGCGGTTTTATGTGGCTTTACTCTTGGGCGTGGTCCCAGCCTTCTTCGGGATTTTTTCCAAGGAACTAACCGGTCTTCCACAGGAACGGGGTTTATTTCGGCTCTTTGCTTCGTGGCACTGATAGGTCCAGCTACTGGTTCTTTTTTACAATGCACCAGATTAGATACTCGGCATCCGCCCTGGGCGTGGCACACAACTATATCACACGGCGGGTATGCTCCCAAAACTCGTAACGCTTTACTTTTGCACAACTTGGTCCGGCTACCAATCTACCCACACCGTGGTACTAACCACACGGTGGTAGATCCTTTTTTTTTTGTTTTACACTTAAACAAAAGGGTGCCAAAACCTCTAACTGGCAGACTTCTCACGCCCTTTTTTCGGCCACCTTTTTCTCGGCCGTACTCTCTCCCGATCTCTCGACGACCTTCTTTTCTCCCCTGCGCGCTTCGCTTTTTCGGTCGCGTGGTTCACGGGAAGCGTTCCCATTTGGCGCACAGCGCACGTGACCAATTCCAGCTACTGGTTACCTCAACACCTTTTTTGTCAACACCAAATTTACAATTATTCAAATGATTACGCTACATTGTAAAAATAAACTAAATAAATTCAATTATCCTTTTTCTTTTTATATCTGAAAGGACAGAAATAATCTATATTTCTGTGATTAATGAATAGAAAAAAACAAATTAAACAAAAAAATAAAAATTCGGAGATAAGCGTCCCATTACAAGGGTGAGAATTTTTCTATTTGGCGCCATTTCTACAATGAATGTGTCGCCCACTGTGTCTTTTCCGCATAGACGTCAGACTAATATTGAATGCAGATTCAATCGAAAGCGTGCATCCAAAGAATAAGAACGGTAAATCCCCGACCAACTTGGGGAAGTCCCTAATTCACGCCAGGCAGAAATGCGCGACATAGGCTGCGTTTGTACCGAAAGATTAAAGTCGGTAAATCTCCGGTTTACTCGGGCAAGTCCCAGCGAAATTGGCGCGCGGCGCGATTGAGAAATGCAATAGCAATACTCTCGATAAAAAAATAAGATAAGGCGTTTCTTTTTATTTTATTTTTTGTCCGGTGAGAACATTTTCTCGTGTCCGCGTCCGTTCAAGAGAATGTCCGTCCAAGAAAGAGTTAATACAATGGAAATTATATGAGAGCCGGTCGGGACCATGAGAAACTGTCCGTTTAAGGGAGGGATGCGTGTAAGAGGGGTGTCCGCGAAGGGGAATTTCACTGTAATTGTATTTTGAGGCTTTGAAGAAAAAGTTATATATGAAATAAAACAAAATTCTGCATAAACGCCCAACACCTTTATATTTTATTCTTTAAGTAATACTGGTACAATTCTTCAATTTCATTACTTTCTTCCGCAGCCTTCTGACTCTCTAAGATATCTTCTTCCACAACACATTCTTTATTGTCTGTACTATATTTTGGCATAATTTGTTCAACATTCTGTTGATCCTTATCGCTATCTTCTTCTACGGCAAATTCTATATTTTCTAAATTATCTTCTTGGATGATCCTACCTTCATCTTTTGCCGTACCTTCTTCAACATCGTCAAAATCTTCCAAGGCGCTTTCATCGCTTGTGTCTTCTTTGTAACATTGATGGCACAAAAATGGATCGTTATCTTCTAAGTCTGGAATGTGCTGTTCATGAGACTTTGGAATGCATTTAGAGTGATACACTCTCTTAGAGCTATCACAAGAAAGATTTCCCTTTTGTCGATTGCAAATAAAGCATTTTGGTTGTGATTTAGACGGCTTCAGTGTCTTTTTCTTTGCTTTTGCCGCTTTTGTCTCTTCGCGTTCCTGTCTCTTTCTTTCCTTCTCTTTTTCGGCATTAAGTTTTGCCGCATTTTTTTTCTCCAGCATGTCTTTATATTTTTGCGAAGTTATCGCAAATGGTAGTCTTTCCGTTTGGCGTTTTCCTTTACGCTTTGGTGATTTTGGCACACTAAATAATCAGCCATATTTGATGTTCGGTGAACTTGAACTACTGTTATACTCTCCTGAGGTACTATCTCTCCTATCTCACTTTGAGTTCATTCTCAAAAACCTCCTCCTGAGTCTGCAAATGCTCTGCCTGTATCTGTTCATCTGCCTGGACCAAACTGCTGTCTAAACCCGCCTCTAAGTCAGAAGAACTATGTATGTTGGCTATATTTTTTTGACAAACTGTTTTCTTCTGATTAGTGTTGCTATTAAAATACTTCCATAGTCGGTATAGAGTGAAGAAATGTTCGTCTCCGTTGTCATTAACCGCATTTTCTATTTGTTCAAATAATTCAACTTTTTCTTTTCCCACAATGCTAAGAAATGTTAAATAATCCATAGTGGGATTAAAATCAGTCTCGTTATTCTCATCTCCGGTAACATGTTTTGAGCCACCAAGGCATTTACTGTAATCTACAGCGTTTGCATTAAATGTGTAAAGCCCACATGCCTTAAAACCATTGTGAAGCGTTTCTGGTTTCACACTTGACTTGACAAATTTTTTTAAGAGTGGTGTGAAAGTCAGTTTGGTTATAGCTTCACCTGGATGTTCAGCATGCCATTCCCTCACTGTTTTTTGCCAACACATTTTGATGGGTCGAAAAACTGCAACATCTGCTGGCTGTAAAATTCGGGTAGCATTTGGATATAATGCTATTAGTTCAATGCCTAATTTTCCACACAGGACACTTAATTGGTAGGTGAGGTGAGACTTATGACCGTCAATAAATAATATGACCGGTAGTTCTACACCTTCTTTGAGTAAATAAGGGTGGAAGACATTAGCAATATATTCGTAAAAAGTCTGTGCAGTCATCCACCCATTATCACTGCGACCGATTCCCCAGTCGTCTGGGATAGATACTGAAATTTTCTCAGGTATTCTTTTGTAAGGAAAAATTACCATTGGGCTACAAACTTTTCCGTCCGCAGAAAAGGTAAACATCACTGTTATGTTCTCTTTCGACGATCCACGATCAATTGTGTAGACATTTTTACATCCCTTTGGAGCTAAAACTTTACCACTTGCAGGGCATATTTGGAAGCCAGTTTCATCGCCATTGAAAACACGTGATGGATCTTTTATTACATTTTCTAGCGATTTTTCCTCAAATATTTATAAATGTCAGCAAACCACTTTCTAATATCGTTTTCCGATACATTTGCGCTTGCGGAAGTGACAGCCTCAGTAGTACGGGTAATAATTTCAGGGTGCCGTTTAAGAAATCCAACCTTCGCCGGGCCTGTTATCTTTGAAAGGATTCGGGCGTGGGTGTTCTTTTAAAAATTGCTGGACGCTAGAAATGATGTCATCTTTTTTCTTAGGAATCCTTTCTGAGCAAGTTCTGTGATTCACTTTACTATAGTATTTTCTTCTTCTTCTGTCAATACTGGAGATGGTCCAAAAGTGCTTTTGCATTCAGGATTTTTCAATTTGAATTGTAAGGTGGCTCGTGGTATGCCGTATTTCTTTGCAATGCATCTAAGTGAACCTTGCCCATTTTGAAATTCGCGCAAAAAAATACATACTTATTTTACTTTTATCTTTCATATCTTAAAATTAAGTTTATAGTAACTGGCCACCTTTTTACGATAGTTATTGGCCCATGGCCCAGTCCACATGCTACTGACATAATCATGGTAAGTGTTACATACATCGGTAAGATTGGCTACAGGATCTTGATATCTTTGCCTTTTTGATGAAACTTGTAATATTTCTATTCCATCTGCCAAACAGTTTGAAGTATCAAAAGTATTAATTTTATGTCTAATTAGTAACCTTTTGTAAGCACTTTCAAGCTGTTTGGCATTAGAATTATTATTGAAGCCCCCACGACTTCGAATTGCGCTGAAAAAAGTTTCTAAAAAGGCCGGTGATATTTTAAAGGATAGCAAGTATTTGTGACCTTTAAATTTTAATGAATCATATAACTGAAATATGTTCTTCAAGCATATGATTAAGCCAAGAAAACCCGTCTTTCTATTCGTTTGTATAATTGGGATTCCATTTTCTTTCAAATTCAAAATGTAATTGATAAAAAGGTCTGCATTATCGCTTAAAAATTTATATGACGTATCATCAATAGGTATGTTGATTTTTTTCTTTTTTGCATATTTGAGGAGCTTTGGAGCAAAACCGAATAAATCCACCATAAATGATTTTTGGAAAAACACGATTTTTCAATAGCGCAAAAAGTATTAGCTTTTTCTTTTGTTTTGTTAGAAAATACTATTTGAGACGTCATTAATAATACTTCCTTTGCAATTATAATTTTAAAAAATTATTTTTGGTAAAAATATTACAAAAATAAAAATGGATTTATTCGGTTTTGCTCAAAGCTACTGGATTTATTTGGTTTTGCTTAAAAATTTATTAACAAACAGTTATAAAAACATTATTTTAAATATGAAAGCTTATTGTAAAAAAAAAAATTAAATAAAGAAACATTTTTCTTTTAGCTTTGAAATAAATGCAAATTCTTGAAAGCCTGTACTTTACAGATTTAAAAAAATATATAACAAAAAGTTTTTCATAAAGACTAAACACATAAGCAAACAAAAAAGCTTAAAAGTTTATCAAAGATTAAACTACACAATAAAAAAACTTAAATATGGAGTGCAGATTCCTCCTCCAAGCAGTCGCATTCATTGCTCATAACATCCTCCTCCTGGGTTATTTCCTCATTATTTTGACCTACACCTTCACATAGCAGTTTTCTGTACCATTCAAAATTTCGGTCACTGTTCCACTCTTTTCCAAATTGTTTTTCCATAAGCTGCTTTATACTGTGGATCTTTTTTTGCGGAATGTTATTTCGCAACTGGACCTTTGATAGCGAAAAATTTTGTAGAGTCTTTCCTCTCTTATAGACAGATTTGCTAACCTCCGATTGGGCTTCAAATCGGTAGTGTTGGAAGCATGCCATTGATATTTTAATTTCTCCCGTTTTATTTATGCGGTGTTTTTGTAGAGAGATTCGTTTTAAGTCCGATATTCCTGCAACCTTATTTAGGTAATTCTGCAACTCCTTTATATTATAAAGTTGCCAATTTTGTTCTAAGACCTTTACAGTTCCAACTTGCGAATAATAACCAACATATTCTTCTTTCGAAACAATGGTTGGAGTTTTTCTAAATATTTTTTCCATGCGTCCAAACACTCTGTCCGCGGGCAAAAAACTGTGACCTCTTACTGGGTAGGTAATGATAATTTCGATTATATTGTCAGGAGAGTAATTTAAGAGCCAAAATATTAATATATGGATGATATGGGAATTTTTGTTTTGGCCCCCACATCCGTCACAAAACAATCTTATCTGGGTTATGCCAGTCAGGTCCAAAGATTTCAGATAGTCAAACAAAGCGGATCCGATTTGTGTAGCGCCTCTACCAGCCTGATCTTCTGTCCAAATATAAAAAGTAGGGTTTGTTGAGGTCATGGAAACACAGCAGAATGAATAAAGGCTTATTTGGTGCGAATAAAACGCATCAGAAATGGGAGTGCGTGGTAGCGGCTGCACCTGTTGTAGATCGAAACAAAACGTCAAGCTATTTTCTGGCTCTTGTTTACAAAGACTGTAAAAAGCTTGACTTCTTTTTTTATGAACTCGATATTCAGTTATAAATTCTTGTTTTTTTCTTTGTTCTTTCTCCGATTTAACTAGATGCTTGAGCCGTGTGCACTGGGAACAGGTATCGGAAGCCGGAGACGAAAATCCAATATTAAATTTCGTAAGAAAAACTTCTCGAAACATTGAATAGCTAACTTGGCATTGATTTTCAGCCTGTTCATTATAAATTTGACATAATTTTTTAATGCTGAGATGGGCCGGTAAATAAATCCTTCTAGATTTGCTTCGATTGTAATGACTCTCAGTGCCTCTCAACTTGCTAATGAACTCGTGCACTTTTTCCCGCTTGGATAAACTTTTTTT
Source organism: Cetonia aurata (assembly GCA_949128085.1). Taxonomy (NCBI): domain Eukaryota; kingdom Metazoa; phylum Arthropoda; class Insecta; order Coleoptera; family Scarabaeidae; genus Cetonia; species Cetonia aurata. The sequence goes on from OX421889.1 coordinate 15,269,315, forward strand.
TGAAACACGGTCCCCTCCTCGATGTTCTTTGGGGTATTCCCCTGAATCAACAATCTTGCAAACGGTAAACAATCTGTGATTTTTAACTGCTACTGCAGCCATAAAAAAATTCCTGCAAACTTTAACTGCCCCTGTTGACCTTCTATTCTTCACTTTTAAAAAGAAATTTGCTGCCCTTGCTCTTTGTCGAGGATTATCTTTTACAGGTCTCTTTCGTACGGTACTGGAAACGCTTATCATATGACAAAGTTTAATATCTTGTACGGTTTTATTTGAAACCTCATACAGCTTCCTTCTTATGTTTTTAATGTCCGATAATTTGACTTTTTGGCATTGATAGGTTTTGTTATCATGTGAGCATGGTCGCTTAAAATTCTTTAAGTCTGGATCTGGGTCTTGGTATCTGTAACAATAAAATTCAGTTTTCAGAATAAGCTATAGCTACTACCGTGGGTAAATAACTAAATCTTACTTTTCATGTATCCTTTTCTGTTTTTTTTTCAGCTCTTTTTCTTATTCTGCTCCCTTCATTAGCATCGCCAACAGCTACTGTATCTCCTAAAATATCTTCTTCCATATTTGTTTTCTGTTCAATACAAATCAAAACTTAAAACTACGCGCACTAATGTAAAAGGAAAAACAACTCAAAATAAAGAAATATCTCTTACAATCGGCTTTAAAATTGCAGCGAATCCCGGGACTTCGTATACACCACTAAACCGTTGACCACGACTACTAAGCTGTCTTATTCGGTAACACGTGGCGACGATACTACGAAAAGAATGACTTTGCATATTTTTATTCTCTTAAGGAAACCTTGATGCCATCTATTATTGTAAATACAAATTTTCTGCAAGAGGTAATTTTATGGATTTATTTGGTTTTGAGCTAAAAGTGGATTTATTCGGTTTTGCACGAAAACACCGATTTCGACGCTGAATTTTACAGGTATTTATTCGGTTTTGCTCGAAACAGGTAGTCTATAAAGATGTAATTTAACAATGTCAGTTGAAATCCACCACTAACTTAATTTTCATAAAAAGTGGATTTATTCGGTTTTGCTCCAAAGCTCCTCATTTGTTCGTACACCTGTCAAATAGTCGATGCAGTTTAAAGTTGTGCTGCCCTCTATGAATTAAAGAAGCACTTATTCGAAAATGGAACCCTGTAAGTGCAATTTGATCTAAGAGCGACTAGAATGTGATTTCAAATAATCTTAATATTGCGGTTTACGTCCATTCTGGCCCAGGCTCGCCGCCAGCTGTTTCAGCGCCCGTGTGCATAGCCCACCAACCCGCCCCTACCCCCTTCACCATTTTCCCTAAGTGAGGTTGCAGATAAGGATTTTCACATTTATTACGTATGAGCATATAAAAAAAGCAAAGAAATACTTTTCAGGATCAAACAATTTATTGTAAAAAAAATAGGTATAGGACTTAAATTATAATTACATATATGTTAAATAATAATAATGGTTTATTGTTGTGAATTCCTCGAGAACATAGACACTGTCATAAACATACAAACAGAAATATATATAATATTGTTCAAAAAAATAATAAATAAAGAAATAAATATAAAAGTTATATATAAATAAAATCGAGATCAGCATAAGAGGGCATGGGCACGTATATAAATTAAAAAATACATAAAGATGTTATCAACTACATTAATTGTTAATTCATAAATTCGTCGATTGTGTTATATGTTAGTAGAACTACCTACATAAACCGAATTTTTCTTGCTTTTATATTTGCGAAATCTACTATTAATTGCTTTACGTCCAGGCTGTCTAAAATTTCATGTTCTATTGAAACGATGGATAAATTACTTAATCTTTGTTGATGCATGGTTGATCTTAAATAATTCTTAATAATTTTTAATTTTGAAAAGGACCTTTCACCAGATGCAACTGTAACCGGCAGAGTAAGTAGTATTCTTAACGCTATTGCTGTATTGGGAAAAGTTGAAATTAAATCATTTTTGAAAAGGTACTGTAACAGAGTGTATGGTTCAATGGATTGACTTTCTGGAAAATGTGGCCTTAAAGCATTGATTTGCATCATACAAATCAATACCGTCAATATCTGCTTCATTTCTTGAATCATTTTTAAGTTTCAGATGTAAATCTTTGCAATATTTCATCAATTCTTTGGGGTAACTAAATAATTTATCACTAAAAAAACCAAATACATTGTCAAATGTTTTTAATTCTTCAAATCTATATCTTAAAGAGGATAATGTTTGATCGAGGATTCTAAAAAAAAACTCTACTTTGAAATTAATTTTGGGATCTAATAAAACTTCATCGCGCTGTTCATATTGAAATTGTTTCGGCTTTCTTCTTGGACGAAGTGCGTTTATTGGTGGGAAATCTGCTTCAACATTAAGTACGTGAGCCACCTTGTTGGTTTCTTGTAAAACTATTTCAAAGTACCTACTCATCTGTGCGGTATTCTGTGAACTTATCTATCAAATTACTTAGTAAATTTATGCATGCTTGAGTATTCATTGTGGGGATTTGCATTATTTTACTTAATGAATTAATTGCGTTTAAAACATCAAACCAGATTACCACTGAGCAAATAAATTTATAATTCTGAATGTTTAAAGCAAGTGAATGAGCTTTGTGAGTTGTCAGATGATCCCAAGCAGATGAACTTTCAGACAATTCTAGTAAAGCGTCAAATATTTTGTCGATGTGATACCGTAATGGTTTTATTGCAACAATTCTGCTAGACCACCGCGTAGCGCTTAAAGGTTTTCATTTTAAATTAGGCAAATGTTTGCAAATGGGCGACCACCTTTTTGTGGATGATGAAAAGAAAACATAAATTTCTTGAATTGTGTCGAAGAAATTGATAGTCTCGTGTGAAATATTTGCTGCATCATTGACTACTAAATTTAAACTGTGAGCTGAGCATGGAACATAAAAAGCGGGATTATTAATTTCCAAAATTCTTTTCTGCAAACCTTGATGTTTTCCACGCATGTTAGAACCATTATCATAACCATGCCCACGCAAATTTTGAACGTCGAGATTTAATTGACTAAATAAATTTAAAGAAAATTAAATAATCCCTCACCAGTGGAACTAGTAATAGGACAAAAACCAATAAAATGTTCACATACCTCTGCTTTTTTATTTATATTATTTAAATAAACATTTCTTAGTATTACCGTTATTTGTTCCGTGTGACTTACATCCGGTGTGCAATCTAAAATAACGGAAAAGTATTCAGATTCTTTGATTTTATTCAAAATATAATTTTTTATTCTTGTACCAAGTAAGTCGATAATTTCGTTTTGAATTTAATCTCCTAAATAGTGAGCTATATAACTTAAATCAGATTTGGAGGATTCAATCCTACGAATATGTTCTCGCATAACTGAATCGAAAGACGCTATCATTTCAATAGCTTTTAGAAAATTACCGTTATTATGTTCAAATAAAGTTTTCGATGAACCCCGAAAAGCCAGACATTGACGTAATAAAAACTTGATAACGGCAATAATTCTTTCTATTACATCAGACCAATGCTTTTTTTCTGAATCCAGCAGTCTCAGTTGCATTTGATTTACAGTAGTGTTAGTTTGCAACATATTATTCAGCTGCACCCATGATTTCACATTTTCATTATGAGAAACGCTTGTCTCATGTCTTTTTAAATTTAATGATAAATGCTGCCAATCCGAAAAACCGTTCAAATCAGATAAAAGTACTTGCTTCTTTACCAAAAATTTTACAACAAAAGCAATAAACAGAATCTTTTGAAATAGAGTAAACAAGCCAATCTCTATTAATTTTTTCACCATTGGAGAGATTTCTAGAATAATAATTCTCAGTAAACTTTCTTACATCGTCATTGATCGGAAAATTGTAATTGTGCACCTGTACAGGACCACGTCTAACTAAAATATTTACAAAATCGCTATTAACACTAACACTCCACAAACCCGGGTCATCACTGCATGTTAAAATGCTGCTAACCGTCTGAAGAAGGACTGCAACATATTCTTTTCTCTTCAGATATTTCCATAGGTTCGGGATCTGTGCTTGTTGACGGTGTGGCACAGTCAAAAATATCTTGACATTCCTTACTTTCGTCAGGTTTGCTTAAAAATTTCATAATAGAACCTGCCAATTTTTCTTTCTGTAACTCCTTTTCTCGTTTTTGATGTCGAAATTGAGCTCCAGAAAGCTTTTTCCTCTTCTGTGGTTCCTACAATTTACAATTCTTGTAAGTTTTGCAAATCACATTTTAACATATATAACTTTGTTGCCACGATAGAGGTACGTTATGATACGGCAGTTAATTTTTTTCTGGGTGTATATTAGTGAAATAAAATAGGTTGCACTTACCTGTTACGGGGTTCCGGCTCTCAATTCTCAGGATCGTTTGTTTCGGAGAGGTGGATTGACGTAATCAAACACAACACAATTTTACAATTAAATACTATATTAAAACTGATTAAAATTTGCAGTTTCCAAGTGAAATAAACAAAATAAAATAATATATTTTAGAGTGAGGTTAAAAGTTGAATTATCAATGTGATTACAAGATAAGTTGAACAAAATGAAATAATATATTTTACAGTGATGTTAAAAGTTGAATTAAACAAAATCCGTGTGACGAAATCTTAATTAATCTACAGCTAATCTACTCGATCGAGAAGCATACATAACGGGCCATAACTCAATACTTATCGGATATTCTGTATATTACTAAAACTAACAGCCAAAGAAAGGAACGTAAATTTTGAAAGAAAAGTTAATAATAATAAATGAATTAGGGCACGTTTTGCAAAAGGAAAATTAAAATAACTTACAGTAACTAACACGAAATACACATACACTGATGTTGCTGTTGTTGTTGTTGTTGTTCTACGGAGCTGATGTGGAGTGGGTGAAGTACTCGTCTCGGGTCGTTTGGAATAGACTATATCCGTACACTGTACGCGATTTTTACGGAGTGATCAAATTGCATTCAATGCAACAAAATGCCGCGTGGCTAATTTCCCGTAAAAATCCTTTTTCTTTTTTTAAAATCCCCAAATCGTAATAATTACTTTTTGCCGACAGCAAATTAGGATTTAAAAAAGTCTCTACCCTGACACCGATAATCACATAATGCTCTCACTTCTTTTGCCCTCACTTCCCCTCGCGCCAGACGGAGGTTTCCCTTTTTATAACAGCTGTTCGTGTAATAATGATGGCGGTGTAATGTGACCAATCGGAAATTAGGTCAGTAGGACAAAGTGATTCTATTGGTCGCGAGTCAGTAGGTTCGCGAAATAATGCGCAGATTAAAATTTTGGGAGTGTGTCCTTCGCGGAATTCTAGTGTTTTCGATCGGAGCAAATAAAACAATGTGTTTAGGAAAGTTAAGCGGCTTAAAATGTGTATGGCGGATACCGACAAAGTAAAATACTAAAACATCGGAAAATAACTATTTTTAAAAAAGAATCGAAATAAACAAAACCATCTCTTAAGGAATGTGGAGCGGATTAAAAATGTGTATGTCGGATGCCGACAAAGTAGAATAATATAACATTGAAAAATAACTATTTTTATTGCCTAAAGAAATTGAAGCGGATTTGGTTGATTATTGTCTAGAAATGGATAAAAGATTTTACGGATTGCGAGCTTCTGATATTCGAAGATTAGCCTTTCAATTAGCCATTGGGAACACCAGGGCTACAGGAAGAACACCCATAGGTGATGCAGTCCTTTTGACATTGTAGATATTATTACTGGCTTGTAATATTGTCAATAAATAGTATAGTATAGTATAGTATAGTATTTAAAACATAGGTTTTCAAAGAATCAGGAAAGAGCAGGTTACAAATGGTTGCGTTCGTTTTTAAAAAGGCACCCTGAACTAACGTTTAGGAGACCACAGGGTTTATCAACTGCCCGAATCAAGGGATTCACAGAAGTAAATGTAAATCTCTTTTTTAAAATTTTGGAACCTGCGATGGAGAAGGTAAAATTCAATCCCTGTCGAATATACAACATAGATGAAACAGGTATAACCTCTGTCAGGTGACTTTATTTTGTTTTTTACGTAGTCTTCCAACGTGCTCTTGGGTACTTTAAAAGTTCTTGAAGCTAGCAAGTATCCCATTTCTTTATTTTTAACCGCAGTAACAGCTGCAAGCATGGATTTACTATCCCACGTCTTTCGTTTTTGTTTGGGTTTCAATGACATTTTATTTCTGAAATTAAGATAAAGTGTAAGATAGAAAATTAAATGAGCAGGTGTAGCACAAGGATTATAGCATAAATCTTTCTTTTTGTCGACGAAAACATAAAAATTTAGTTATTAAAAATATACATAAAATACAACTGTCGAAATACAGTCTTGCATTTATTATTACATAGCATCTAAATTACAGCAGTAACTAGAGTTGGGTCGGTATTTTAGTAACGGTATTTTGTTGGAGCGTCGCGTCGCGTTCCGCGATACCGAAATAACTCGTTACTTTGGAACGATTGGCCAGAGAGCGACAACAGAAGGTTGGTCGTTCTCGTTACTCGTTACTGCGAAGTGCCCATTGGTATCACGCTCTATAGAAAGTGTAACTTCGCAATTTTCGCGACAAGGAACTCGTAAGGTTGTTATTTTAACTCTTTGGTCCACGTCGTCGTGTGCGTAATTTCATACCTATAATATAAAATATAATCCTATAATAATATATTCATATGTTTATAGGATTATATTATAGGTATGAAAGAGCCTACTTTTCTTGCTACTTTTAGGTGGATTTTCATTGACCATGCAGTTTCGATTGTTGATCGCATTATACTTAACTTTTGGCTTACGTGATTATTTGTTTCCGTTTTCGTTGAAGCCATGTTGATGTAACTAGCCGCTCTGAGTCAGATTCCGTACAATATACTGTGCCCATACGCTGTGTACTTTTGATTTTTGATCAGTGGTCCAACGAAAACGCATGATAATTGTTACATAAATATTAATTTATTTAGTAAACAATTTTATTTAAAATACATAAAATTCTAATAAGAATATAGCAATATTTAAATGTCTAAAAAGTAACTTACATATTATATTAAATGTTCTAAGACAATAGATTCAAAAAAAAAATAAATAAAAGGTAGATATATAAAATTAAACGAGTATAATATGAACTACAATTATTAAACAGTTTCTCTGTTAACAACCGTTTCACTTTAGTTGAACTGAGTCTATTTCTTCTATCTGATAATAGCTGCCCGGATTTTTAAAACAGCCTTTCACATGGGACTGAGTACCCACAGTTACAAATTTTTGCAGGACTAGCTCGGCAAGATGAGGGTAATTATAGGAATTGTTTTTCCACCACATTAGTGGATCCTCTGTACGTAGAATCGGTGCTTCTTCTAGATACCTCTGCACCTCAATAATTGCTTTAGATTGAACCGTTCCTGTTGGTTGGTAAGCCGTTCTTTTCTGATCAAACTTTCCCCATATACAATCTTCCTCTTTATTTTCTTTATCCTGTTGAGTGTCCTTTTCACGATACTGATTTTTATCTTCCATCAAATCACTGACCATAGATATCACAGATTTTTTAACTTTATCGCCCACATGTTCATTAGAATAACCTAAACATTTAAATCTTATTACCTTGCAAAAACTCCAGAGGTATTGTCCGGCAGCTATCTCAGGGTTGGTAATAAAAGTTCATTAAAAACAATAATAATAAGAGATTCGTGGATAAACGGTTTAATAACACACTATTTGGTAAAGAAGAAGTCATAAAATCGTTATTTAATTGACAGAAGAATTCTGTCGAATGATCATTCGATTCACATTTAGTTACAAGCATCAAGCGGTGGCTAGCCGCGGTTAACGAGCAAATGATAAAAATACAAAGTGAAAAAAAAAATGAAAAGGTTAAGTTACTAATTATTTAAAGTTCGGCGTTAAGAAATATTAGAAATAAAAGTTACTAAAATAAGCAAGAAACAAAGTCTTAAAAGTGAGAGACACCTATTGGTTTCGTGAGTAAGTTAGCAGAGTGACGCCGCGGTGGTCTGACGTCATGAGTTGGTGACGTAGCAATGACGCTATAAAACACGAGGGACCAATGTACGCTAACGGCGTAATTTAATAAAATGAAAATAATAGAAAAGAAAATCAAGATCTGGCCTTTTTCCTTTCTTCGAGGTATCGGCGTGGATTTGCTAGTGCGGGCAGATTCTCGGCTCCGGGTTTTCTCTGATGAACACGATACAATGGCTGGCGGCGATGGGTTATTCGGCAGGGCGTGGTCTGGCACGTACAAAGATGATCCTCAACGAGGGTTGTGGGAAAGACTCTCTTCTTGACAAACAATACCACACGGCACACGTCCCACACGGGATAATAGCGAAGATTTCTCTCACAACTTAATCAAATTACACCTCCCAAATCTTACAAAAGTAACTAGCGTCGAGGGTAATTAAGTTCGTACGTGCGTCCCTTGACCAAACGTAACGTGTTCCTCCACACTCACCACGTGAGTCGAGTCCGCTGCTGATTGGTGGAAAACAAAAGGCTTAAAGAGGGCTAAACAAAAGAACTGAAAGACTAAAATGGTTCTTAATAAATTTTGAATGATGAAAAGTGACTCAAAATCCTTAAACAAAAGTGAAATAGCGTGAAAAGAATTCACCGAAGATCTAGATTGAATAGTAATTCGGCAAACAGCCGAGAGATGACACTACCTGTACTAAAAGATGAAACAATAAAATAAAAGCCAATACGAAGGTGCAAATCTAACGTTACAATCTAGGATCTAAAAAAGTTGTTAAAAGTAACGAGTTACTGCTCTCTAAATCACCTAGTCTGTGACGTATTCCCTCCAATAATGTATTTATTATTCTGTTTGACGGGATTTGGAACTTTTGATTATTCATATTCTTATACACATTTATAAGACCGTCAGTTAAAATTATAACGGAGGATGCGGTTATATAATTTTCACCACTGATAACTTGGATTAAATTTGCCATGGGCTTTAAAATTTTTGTGACTTCTCTAAAGGATTCCCACTCTTCCACAGAAATAATGGGAAGATCTTTATTTATAAGCGCCATGGTTGTTCTTATTGATTCTTCCAATTCGGTGAATCTTTCAAGCATATAGTAAGTAGAATTCCACCTTGTACTTACGTCTTGAATCAGCTTCTTGGGGCATAGGTTCAAACGTTGTTGCTGGGTTTTCAATTTTGTCATCGCGGTGGTGTTTCGCTTAAAATATCCTACAATACTTCGTATTTTCTCAAGTCCATCAATTTGGTTGAGTGCATCTCGCACAATCAAATTGATTGTATGAGCATAGCATCCAAAATGTTTTATTTTTAAATTTTCTTTTATTGCTTTTCGAATATTGTCCGCATTGTCTGACACAATCATTAGAATTTTATTGTCCAAATTCCATTCAACAATTATTCTATTCAATTCGTTCGCTAAAGTCTCGCTCGTGTGACTTTCTTCAAACGCGGTGCAATCTAACAATACATTTTCGATTTCAAAATTCTTATTTATGAAGTGTCCTGTTACGGCTAAAAAAATTTCCGTATTGCAGGATGTCCAACAATCTGTGGTTAATGTAATCCCTTTAACTTCAGCCATTTTAAATTTGCTTTTGTTATAGACTTCTTCGTATGTTGCGGGTAACAAAGAATTAGAAATGGTTTTTCTTGACGGGAGTTCATAAGATGGATTTAAGGTCGACACAAATTTTTGGAAGCCATAATCTTCAACAATTGAAAATGGTTGAAAATCTCGGGTGAACAGAAGCATCAGGGAATCATCAATAATGTTTTTATTTTTGTCGTTAAGTTTTACTCTTTTCCGTAAAAAGGCGGTAACTGTGGATTGCTGAGAAATTTTATTTGTTGGCACTAATACACTTTCACTGAATTGATGCTGCGTCGATGAAGTTGAAGGTTCATCTTGCGTTGATAATGTTGAAGGTTCATCCTGCGTTGATAATTTTGAAGACTGATCTAGCACTGAAGGAATAACTGATACCGATCTTTCTTGAACAGAATTTTCGCTCCTTGTAATATTTATATTTACTAATGGATGTTTCCGACTCATATGTTTTCTTAAGTTGTTACTTGTAGATTTATAACTTAGTGTCTGCTTACATATATTACATATTGCCGTTGCATCTGCCACTGATTTTATGTGAAAAAAATTTCAAATGTTGGAAGACTGTGTAGACCGTTTGAATAACATTTTTAAACGTGGGGAGAACGAACTAATAGAGCACGCACGATTACACTAACTAGAAACTAAGCAGGTCCGTCCCGTGTTAGCCCTACAAAGCAATTAAATACATGGGATGGGTATTTCCAGTGTTTTATGTAGATGCTCATAAACCATAGCACCTCAGAATAAGGAAATACGGAAATTATACGTAAACAAATATAGGCACACCATGTCTAACAAATTAAAAGAAAACGTTTATTTGTGTGTTTTAAAAGGTTTTATAGCAAATGAATGGACTTATTACGCGTTAATACCTTTAGGGCCGGTTTTTCCAACTTCGGTTAAAATTGTGGTTAAGTAATCATTGATTACGCCTATTATTTTATCATTGTAAGGGCCGGTTTCTTCAACCTCGATTAAGTAGCCGGTTACCTTAATCAATCATTAACAATGATAAAATAATAGGGTTAATCAATGATTAGTTAACCGGAGCCTTAATCGAGGTTGGAAAAACCGGCCCTAAGTGAATATAAAAACAAAATTATATAAGAGCAGCTGGTGCATATGTGCATGCCAATATTAATATAAAACGCAACTGTATTTTTTAAGTAGTAGGTAGTAGAGTACAAGTACATTGACAGTATTTACATATTTTTGAATTAAAAAAAAATTCTATTTAATAAATAATAAACCGTAGCGTGGTTCTTTTTTTTATTAAATTTCTTACGATTACGAAGTAATTTATTGAGAGAAATTAGTTATATCAATTTGTGATGAGAAATATCTACTACTCCGGCCGTGGAACGTTTCAGTTGCGGCCGCGACACAAAAATACGAACCTATAATCTATCTCTATCGGTATCGGTCGATGTGAAGAACGGTATTTTGTCGCGGTATTTTGTCACGGTATTTTTGTGTCGCGATCGCGAGAGGAACGTTCCATGCTCGGAACGGTATTTCCCTTCACTGCCAGTAACTAACAATTAAAGAAACGAACAGAAAAATAATTTAATATGGGATCTTATACATACTGAAGCGGTAAGTGCTCCATATAATTTTAAGAATAGCAGAGAAATATTATACAAAATTGTAGAAAGACGAAAAAAAAATTGGAAATATTTCAGAAGCTATATACTAGTTTATTTCATGGTACTACACACAAAGGCTACATAGTTATTTGCTATTAAGTAGTAAAACAATTTCTTTTTTATATTTTGCGTTCATAAAAACGCAATTGTAACACGCTTTTGCGTATCGAAAAGTGCTTCATTATCACAGATTACTTCTAAGAAGATTGTGCCAGTTCATGTTAAGAAATAACGACAGTGAACAGCGCCACTACGCCGTGGAGGGAAGAGTTAAAGTGTTTTTGATCAAACGGCGCCTTATTTAAAATGATAAATCCTTTATATATGTGCCATTATATTTATGGTTTTCATTTGTTGTCATGAGAACGATATGTGAAGTAGGAAAGCATATGTAAAGTTTACATAATTTCCGTATTTCACTTATTGATCTCTAATAACAACAATAAAAACCTTAAATATAACAGCACATATACAATAATACATATTTGATAATTCTTAATCGAAACTAATATAAAGTGGAAATCAATAACAGAAACAATTTAAAGTAATACCTTTATTTTTTAGTATGTTTTGTATAATATAATAACAATGAATTTTGGAAATTATCAGTGGGGTGTGATTCCTTCCCCATTAAAATTTTATTGTTGATTTTATTATAATTAAATAAAATAATTTTTGAAAATTGCCATATAATTTTGGTTTTTATATCCTCCAAATGTCCACACTCTCTAAAAGAATCAAAAAAGGCTTGTACATCTAACCAACAAGTTAAATTGTTCATTAAACCTTTTTTATGTAAATGTCGACTTAAGAACCACTTAATATGAATATAAAGGTTGTTCAAAATTGAAATGAAATTTTCATTACATTTCAATAAAGAGCATCCTTCATATTCCTTAAGCATAATAAATTTATGAAAAGGTTGCACATCTTGACACATTATATTATAAGAGCAGATACTGCAATTATTACAAAAAGGTAATATTTTTTTGCTATGTATCCACTTATGTAAGATAATGCGTCAAGATTTACCGATGAGAGCATATCTTCTGGAGGTAATAGAAATGTGTCATCGGCAGATGGTAATGAAGTTATAGTACTTTTTTGGATAAATTTTTTGAATGCTACAAGAGGCGCCGCGTATCCATCGTTTTCACAATTCGATCCTTTGGAATGCAAGGCAGCAAAACTTCCGACTAGTAAACTTTTAAAGTAAGGCACGAAACATGAACAACTGGGATTTGTGTTTCTGCAACCGAATTGCCTAACTTGGCCAAAAAAATTCTCCAGGAAATCTTGGTTGAATGCCCGTGTATGAAAGCATTCAAAATCAAGGTCCCCGAGTAAATATCTGACCAAGCTAAAACTTTTCAAAGTAAAAATGAAATTGTTTAGTACGGGTGGACGAATTTTATCATTTGGTTTTATTTTCTGAAACTCCATACTCTCCAAAACTGAAACGGCCTTACTCCAAAAGTCTACTTGTGAGGCTGTTCCCCTGCATTTCACAGGCAGCCGCAGCTTCTTGCCTGAACGTGAATACCCCGCACCACCATTCACACTATCAAATAATTTATCCAAAAAAATACATAAAGATGCCGTGTCTTTGCCTGTGGGATGCAATTCAGTGTATTTGGCATTGTCGCTATAATTATAAATAGCAGCTGCAACAGATGCACTGAACACTTGCGCACATTGCGAAACTTTCATTTTTTTTATGTTGCCAGGAATAACATGTTGAGCTGAAAGTTTTGGCATTATGCGCAAGTCTCCCATACTGCTATCTATATTATATGCAGCCACAATGTCAGACCACTTTGCTGTTTTCTTGACCCCATCTATGTTGAAGTTTAGATTTTTTGTTAAAAGATTATTTCGAATACTTTTTAACAAATGAGGTGGATCGTAAAAGTGAATGATATTACAGTTTTTAACAACAATGGTGTTGTCTTCCACAGACTTGCCACCTTTAATTGCATTGCCTCTCGTTTCCTCCAGTAACATACGAATAGCCCTCACGATTGTGGTACCTTGATCACAAACTGATGCTATGATCCTTAAGCCACATTCTACACTTCGCTCAACCACAGTTTTGAACATGCGAACAATATCAGGTGCAGATGTAGCTGATTTGCAAAAAGTATATGCAACAGGTTGCTTCCACTTTTTGTAAATGCCTTTTAACATCCACACTTGAACATGATCCGCAATTTCAAGACTGCGATTATAACCAGTATCTGTGAAACCCTCCACCAAATCCTTGCTTGGAGAATATTGCAGGTGTGGTTGCAAGCTCATTTCATCAAACGCTAGAATGCAAAGTTTATGTTTTTCTGGAAAGCATGCAAAGCAAGTTTTTGGAAGAGGTTTTCACATATACCGGGTTCAATGTGAACCTTCTTTAAAACTTTATTAAGAGTGCGGGCACTTGGAAGGATAAAAATTTGCCTTAAAAATCTATAAGCCCTAGGCGACTGCTTAAAAATTGTTATAGCCAAAATTTTGTCATCGAGGGTAAAACGTTTCCCTTGATTACTTTTTTCAAAATTCTTGACTTGGCACTTAAAAAACTTCGTAACAAGCGGATCCATTTTACCCTCGAGGACATTAACATTTCCGTTCATATACTTTTTGCATGCGAACAATCTTCTTTTGTACAAAATCTTTTTCTGTTGACACTGGTTGTGTTGCTTCTTTAACCTCACTATCTCTTTATGCAGGCGCCTCTTTCTTGGTGTTAGATCACACACTCTCCGTATATTGATTGACGTCAATATATGCTCTGTAATTAGAATATTCTATGTAGAAAACATAACACTATACTTCAAGAGTATAATATGATTCATTATAAGCCAAAATCGTAATTCTTTTGGATGCATACAATATATTGTTTAAACAATTTAAATAGCCGAATTTGAATTTTGAATTCGTCAAATGTCAATCGTATGTCAATGTGACCAACTTCATATAAAAATAAAACTCAACATTTTTAATGAGATTTTTATTAAGTATTTATTATCAATTTATAATGCAAAATAGAAAAAATAGTATAAAGGACTCGTTTCATAAGGCTTTTTGTCTTGAACTCGTGCGACAAAATCATGCCTTATGAAACTCGTACTTTAATATACTATTTCATGCGCCCATTTTATTGACCACAATTCATCATACAAGTTGTTTTATTAAATTGACCTTAGCTTTTCTAGTTTTAAATTTTAAATATCTGTTATGGGCTAGTTGTGAAATTGTATTTGAATTTGTATTAATATTTTGAAAACGTCCCTTTAAAATACCATTAATCTTCTTTAACCATGCATGTATAAAGAATGTTAACACGATATCAAAAAAATATGCTTTTAAATTGTGTTCTTCACAGTGAAATGAACAGTGAATATTGTTCAACGCACAATTTAATTATTGTTTTTTAATATTGTCCTTACCACAATATTGTGGCATGATGTCAGTCATGTACTGCCATGTCTCACAAAAGAGACTTGAAAATGCTGTCGTAGGATATAGTAAAGACTCACGCCCATATGATTTCCAATCTATAAGGATGTGCTCCGGTAACTTAACGGAGCTAAGTAAATCCTGCTTACGTATATGACATTGTTGGTAGTAATTTTTTAGTTTCTCGCAGACAAAGCCCGCTATATATGCATGTTTAGCATTCATGCGCGCGATGGTTTTTTTGGGAGGCGGAGTGTCCTTTTCCACAACTATGGCACCAGTTGCGGCTTCTTCTTTTAATAACGCTCTTAAATTACTTAATGCCCATTCAAAAAAATCATTTTCGCAATTTGAATGCACTGAATGTGCGGACATAAAGTTATTTATTATAAGGGTCTTACATGACGTAACAAATGAAAGGCAAGTTGGATTTATATTCCTTGCACCTTGGCTCCTCACTTGGCCAAAGAAGTTCTCCAATGCGTCTTGGTTACAGCTTCGAGTTGGAAAGTAGTCTACCCCTGCTTTTTGTCATTTTTGCCATAAATAATGGAATCCTTTTATGGTGTGTTTCCAATTTTTTAATAAAGGTGGAATAAATTTGCTGCCATTGCTCTTTATAAAATACATATTATCCAACATTTTCACTGCTTCTGGCCAAAAGTTTAAATGAGGAGAATCTTTGTTTGCAGCACACTTCAGATTACCGGGAAGGCCACCAACCAATGAAGTTTCGTTAACACTGTCAAATAATTTATTAAAAAATAACAGAAAATCCGCGGTATCCAGGGCGCTCCGCGGAAGAGTAGTTGAACCTATAAATTAATCGAAATTATAAATTACTACTACTTAGTACAATATTCAGTGACCTACCATGGGTGATGATACCTCTCATGACAGCCGAAACAGTTCGATTAAACACTTGAGCAGCCAATGAGACTTTCATCTTTTTTATTTTATCCTTGTATATATGTACATCTTAGTGTCATCATCCCCGACATCCATCTCATATAATTTTACTATATCATTCCAAGTAGCCACCTGTCTTTTGCCATTGTATAAATATGAAACATTCTTTTCTAAGAAATTATTTCTAATTCCTTTCAAAAGATGAGGTGGATCAAAAAGTGGCACGATTTCTTCATTCTGTATTTCAAAATCCCGCTCCTCTAAATTCAGTATTTTGTCTTTTGTATTTTGCGTGAGTATTTTTAATAAGGTCAGTGTAAACTTTACAGTTCGCTTGAAATTGATCACAAACTGTTACAACTACATGGAGTCCTACGTTTTGGATAGCTATTATAACTTCTGTTAAATATTGCTTTAATTTTGTTGCTCCCACACCTCCTTTGGAAAAGAAGTAAGCTATTGGCTGCTTCCATTTTTTACAATTTGCCATAAAAACAAGTACATGATCACAAAAATCTGTCGTACTGTTGCTTTGAAATCCACATATGTAGTCTTCACTACTACTATATGCTACTCCTGCTTCCAACATCATTTCGTCAAATGCCAGCACACAATATTTACTGTTTTCGTCAAGAGATGCTGCAGTGGCTTCAATACAATCCATGACTCGTTGATTAATTCCCACACGATATCTGATTCGGGCTAAAAACTGAATCAAATTTTTTCTACTAGGCAGAGCAAATACCTTTTCTAAGAGTTTGTAGCCTTTTAAACTTCTTTTCATTAAGGAGGCAGCAAATATTATTTCTGTATCTGTAAATCTACGACCTTTAGGTTTCTTC
The DNA here is from genome assembly GCA_949128085.1 of Cetonia aurata. Classification (NCBI taxonomy): domain Eukaryota; kingdom Metazoa; phylum Arthropoda; class Insecta; order Coleoptera; family Scarabaeidae; genus Cetonia; species Cetonia aurata. The sequence continues at coordinate 15,285,811 of OX421889.1, forward strand.
GGCTGCTGTTTTATTTGACTGCAGACAAAGTCAAATGTAGTTTTATTTAAAGTTGCTTTTAAATACTCCGGAGATGTAGTAAATGCTTCTGCTGTTTTTAATCTCTCTTTAAGAGATTCACATTCCGTATCGACCTCACGTACAATTCTACGCATTTTTTTTGCCACTTCATATAGTCTTTTCGCTTTTGGTGTTAGCTGAACCTTCTTTTGCAACTGAGCCGGCTTTAAAATTTGGAAATTTTTTCTAAGATCTAAAGTGATTCATTTAATGTATATCATAAGTACTATGTCCATGGTAAACTTACTTTTCCTTGATATTGTCTTCTTTACGTTGACTCTTAAGGACACTGGAGAAGAATGTGCAACAATTGCAACTTCTATAAAGAAATAAAATAATTACTAATGACACAAATTATTTTCAGTAATGTATAAACCTTTCATTATATTATCTGGTTATTGATAAAAATAATTTTAAGAGATTGTGTGACTATAAACTAATAATAATATTAATTTTAATTTCCAAAAATTAACAACTACGAAGTCAACATTAAAGACCTAGGTAGTATATTGTTACGATCAGGTGTGCGTGGCGTGCGGAAGCAGTGTGTGCTCCACCTGATGCAACTTAGTAAGAAAAGCGGTACACACGAGTATGACGCTTGGAGTCGCTGTAATGATTAATAAAAAAAGATAGATCCAAAACGTAACGATAGCTTTATTGTGATAATAAAAAAAAAAAAGAAAAACTGGCCACGTGGTTGCTGACTTCTGGTGTTAAGATTAATGTAAAAGGAACAGCACGTGGTTGCTGTATTCTGATATTAGAATTAAGACAAAAGAAGAAATATGACGTGGTAGCCGAATTCCTGAGATTAATTTAAAAGTGACGCAATTAATCCGTTTCTATAAGTGAAAAGTAAATGACTGCTAGTGAGAGCAAAGTTACTGGCAATTACAAGTTAAAAGTATAAATAGCAACAGTAATGAAATAAAATAAAAGAGAGCGATAGATACGTTTTAAATAGGATTACTTAGCTGTAGCTTGAAGTTGAGTTCGCAGCTTTTGTGTATGCTGGAGGGCAGCACGTGGTTTCTGTGTTTCGAGTTAAAAAAAAGGTCGTTGCGACGGCAAAATTAACTGAAGAGAACAGAGATTACTTAGCTGTAGCTTGAAACAAGGGGGCTTCGAAGCTGAATGGACAGCACGTGGTTTCTCTGTTTTCGAGTGAAAAAGAGTCCGTCACAACGGCAAATTAACTGAACTGGAACAGAGAGCGCGCGTAGCGTGCAAAGTCCTTATAAAGGCTCGGTAAGTAGGTACAAAAAAAAGGATGAACTAATAGCAACGTCCAGAGATGCACAAAGGATCATAAAAAGCGAAGCGTCTAAGAGGTTGGCGCGTAAATGCATGAATTTAAAATAAGCGAGTTTAAATTTCGTGGCGCGTAAGTTAAATATTCCCGCGCGAAAAGGAACCGCTAAGTGACGTAACGGTTTTTCTAAAGTCGTAATTGCAGTTGCCAGATTAAAAGTAAAGAGAATGAATTTAAATTTGCCTTCAAAATAACGTTTATATCGCTGATGTGGTCTATGATTAAAAGAAGCGAAATGAATTATTGAAATCAAAGTGATTTTCGATTCAATGCAAAGTGTAACAATATCTTTATCAATGTATAATAAAATTCTTACCCTGGTGTGAAACATTTGCGTCACTCTTAGAAGGAAGATCTACAACAGGAAATGAAACATTGTTACAAACAAATACCCAATAGTCTCAAGAAGTACCTGAGTGTAATTCTGGAGTAAGATTAACATTAAGCCCAGCCTGACCCGTTTCTATTTCCACAGCTGAACTAGTACTTGCTTCAGGTTCCACCTCTGACACTACAAAAATATAATTATTATTAAGGATGCTTTTATTAATACTTCTTGCTAGTTATAACAACAAATATAACTATATTAAAAAGAAAAAAACAATTCTCATGTTAAAATTACTTGCAAGTAATTTATAATGATCCAATGTCATAAAAGAATTTTCCTGAGTGGGTGCTATTGTAAATCCTAAAAGTTTATGGATCGATTTTACAAACTTCATGGAAATGCAAATGGCAAACTCGATATTTCTTGTGAACTTCTTCTGTAGTCATGGGCCCTAAGAACTGGACCATTGCAGATCTTCTTTCAGGGTTGTAGGTGATCCCTTCTAACAATACGTGGTGAGCACCATTTAATCCCAGTGAGGAGACTGGAGTTCCCTTCAAGTTCCCATCACTTGTTTTCCCAGAGACCATCCTGCTGTGTCCCATTCTTAGTTCTTTCATCCTTAACTGGAAACCAGCGTGATATGACAAGTAAGGGCTTAATGTTCCAATCCAGTTGTCCTTAGCCCCTTCTTCGAGCTTTTGATATTTCAAATCTGCCTTACTTACGGATTGCGTCCATATATTGAGTGCTTGGTCGAATGGCATAGTGTATTCCTTGGCGAAAACTTCCAGTTTGAAGCTTCTTTTCTTTGCCTTCTCTTCAGCCTTAGGAATGGTCCCAGCATTGTTTATCCTCTGACGGCTTATGTTGTGTAGTGTCGACATGATGCTAGTGATTTGGTTAGATATATTAATATTGTTTAAGTACCTAACGTCTTTTTGTTCTTCTGAACTTCTGTCCGTTTAGTTTAATTTTAATTTTGTTTTCCGTGTTTGATGTTTTTATCTGATAATCCACAATTTTACCTTTTTTGACGTTGAAGATGGCTTTTAGCCGAAACTAGTTATCAAATAATAATAAATATTAGATGAACGAAAGAACGAGTTTCATTACTCTATTCTAACCTTCACCTATAACGTTCATTGGATACTTAGCATATAATATTATTTATATTGTTGTAAATATAAATGTGATGCAAAAATACAATATGCAATATAATCTACAACAATAAATACTTTCAAACAGCGTTTTAGAGATTACGATGACCCTAGTTAGTAGGGGAAGGACGAGCATAACGGCCAGGCTAAGGTTTTCTGAATTTTTTAATTGATTTTTAATTGACCTGGAAACTTCAAAATCATAGAATATACACATCAACCATCCTAGTGCATGCAATATTTTTTTCATTGTGGTTGGCCAAAGAAAAAGACCTACATAATAAATTACCCAAAAAGTACCCATATGGCCATTATGCCCACAGGGGTAGGGCATAATGGCCATATAGCCCTAAAGTGGTAAATAAATTGAGAAAACAGGTTTTTAATTAGAAACAATTTATTTTAAGAAGATGTTAACTTATTTACAGTAAAAAACATAATCTTAGTCATGTTGAATACAAAAGATGTTTTTTTCCAAACATATCTGTTTTAAAAGAGATATTTTTTTAAAAAGAGGAAAATGATTTTTAGTAAGTTTAGCCACAGTTTTCACATAAATACCGATCGTCCTCTTCCCCGACACCAGCACACAGTTCATGGACCCACCAATCACATCCTGGGCGCTTGACCCAACGCTCATTGGGATTTGAAACTGAAAATTTTTCACAGCAATATAAACCTTCTGCATCGTTGTCATTATCTGAGTTCTCAACCAGGATTCTTTTGGCATTGTTGACCCGGGGTCTCTTAGCTGTCTTCTTAAGATTTTTATGAATATTCTTAACATCGTTCTTTTCTTCAGCTAGTTTCCGTTTCACACCTTTTTCTTATACTTCCTTAGCAGCTTTCTCGGCTAGAAGTTCATTTTTATATGGACTTCCTGACAACAGAGCTGCATAACCTTTTTTTCGTGTATTGCTCCTGCGTTTTACTTCAGATACACGAGGCACAGGGGCAATATTTTGAGGGGAGACGGAAAATGATGACTCCGGTTGAGGATCTAAAGTTTTATATAAGACGGGAATATTACTGCGCGATGATTCAGCTTGCAGTGAAGGAATGGCAGTCCTGTCGATGGGTACTGGCTCTATAGCATTTACTACTGATGCCATTGCAGTTGATGAAACTGGTATATCCGTTACTTCCGCTGCGGCAAAGTCTTCTTCTGAGAAAATGTTTTCATTGAGTGGTTCAATGCCACATTTGCTAAATCCTTCTCACTGCACTGAGCGGAACAGCAGCCTTCATGTAGGCTTCCCCAAAAAGACGACTTACCTGAAACTGTGTCACCGTTCGCCCGGGGTTGTTCCTTAAAAATCGTTCGATTGCCTGAACGTAAAAAGTGTTCAGGGGCCCCATAAAGGACACGTCTAAGGGCTGCAATTTATGGCTGCAGTGAGGTGGTAAGCACACCACAGCTGTATGATTAGCCCTGGCCAGACTAATGAAATCAATGTTTTTAGTATGGGTAGAATGCCCGTCTAATATCAACAGTGCTGGATCATCTTCTGTGGGTTTGGTATGCATTAGGAAATGCCTAAACCATTCTACAAAAATATCAGCTTGCATCCATCCACTAGGGTGGCAAGTAAAGGCAGTTCCAGCAGGAGCTCCGTCCGTTAATTCAGCCTTCATCCGACGGCGGGGAAGGATAATGAAAGGGGGGATGTAGGTGCCCCCAGCTGAGAAACACATTACCAAAGTAGACAAAACCCTTCTTTCAGCTGATGTAAGAGACCCTACTTGTCGTCTACCCTTTAAAGATAGCACTTTTGTGCTTTTAGACTGGACTGTAGTGAGTCCAGTTCCGTCAACATTGAAAATTCGATGAGCTGGATACTTGTGTTTGGCTCTTTCCTCGATGAGGATATCAAAAAATTCCTTAACAGCAACCGTGTTAAAACCACTTGCTCTTGCTGAAGAAGTTGGCTCAGGCGACCTTAATGTTAATTTTGGATGGCGTTTCCGAAAACCAGCAACCCACCCTTTTCCAGCCATCCTGGTCTCTCTATCAAAATTATGCGGAAGGTTATTCTTCTCAGCAAGTTCAAATGCTGCACTTCGCAGATCCTTAATAGTCATACCGAAAAATCTCGTCTCCAACGTGAGTAGATGGTTGTAGATTTCTTGGTCTTGTTCCCTAGTAAAGACGGACTTAAAACCTCGAAATACCTTTTTGTTGCCTGTAGCACGCATATTTTTCTTCAACACTCTCCTCTTCAAAGTATTCCTTGGAACACTGTAGGCGGTTGCAGCAGTTAAGAAAGCCATGCCACTCTTCACTGCCTCTATTGCTTTTTGCATGTTATCTGGATCCCACGATTGCCTTTCTCCCTTACGCTTATACTTTGTAAACCATCACTTCTAAAACAAAACAGAAATAATTATGCAATTTAAAGTCATATGTCATATACCTATGCATTAAAAGTGTATCTTACTTTTCGTATTACTTGAAAATATTTTTTATATATTAATAACTATATAGAAAATATAACTTTTTTACGTTTAATACTACTACAGTATTAGGTAACGTGAAGTGCTACAATTAATGGTTTATCACACATATTTATATTTAAAACTTGATCACTTACATAACAGTAAAAAAAAAATAAACAGAAATAGTGCAGACGGACATAATGGCCATAGCGGCGGGCATATTAGCCACTTACTGGCCGTTGTGCCCGCCCAGGCGCCATTAACAAAAGCTTGTTGTCAGTTGTCAACAAACAACAATGCGCCATTTCTCAATATTAAATTTTGTAGCTAAGTTATCACCCTTTTACAACAATTATGTTTCAGAAACCTAACTTGTTACGTAAGTTTATAATAATTACATGAAGTGAGCACTTACCTTAGATCAGATGGTATGAAAAACACAAAAATTGCAATAACTCGTGATGTCGCAGTTCTTTCTTCTTCTAGCGACACAACACAACTAGCGGGATTGTGAGGCTAATCTTTGCGCGTTTACCGCAGGATAGCAGCACTGTACAGCCCTACAAACCCGTCTGGCCGTTATGCCCGCACTGGCCGTTATGCCCGTCCTTCCCCTAATGATAATTTTTTCTGAAACATTTTCGCCCATTTGTTTTAACCTATTTGCTATCTCTTCTATTTTTGATACAAATAAGATCATCGATTCCCCTTCATACTTGCAATTAAAGAATTTTTTGCAGACTTATGTTTGATTCGTGTTCATATAGGGTTGATAATTTATTCCATATATCAAAAGCAGTGCTGCAGTTTAAAACATGTGTCATCGGCCCTTGTTCCATTCTTGACACTAGTATTTCTTGAGCCTTTGTATCCAGGGCCGTTCCTACGGTATCTGCCGCCCGTGTGCGATAATAATTTTGCCGCCCTCCCCCTTGTTTTATCGGTAACTAAATCTTTTTGGAAATATTTTTCTCTTAAATGAAACAATGAATTGTAAAAAATATTTATTTTATTAATTTTACATAATAATTATTATTACAGTGTAATATACAAGAATAAAATAAATATACGTTACGTAATACACATACACACATGCTTTATTAATATATCAGATACTTTACGTATACTTTGTTAATACACATACTTTATTAATATTTATCTATTAATATGATTGTGGAAACCTTAGGGGTTAAATAAACTTTGCTTTCCTTGCCTTCTTTAATGCAAAATCTTTGATAATATCTGATATATTTATACCTTCCGAAAAGCCCTTTTCGATACTAATAATACTTAAATCTGAAAGTCTTTCTTGTCCCATTGTGGCTCTCAAATAATTTTTTATTATCTTGAGTTTTGAAAAACTTCTCTCCCCGCTAGCCACTGTCACAGGTAATGTTAAGAAAATGCGTATGGCAATCACTAAATTTGGAAAGAGATAAATGAGGTTATTTTTGAATAGGTATTGAATCACACTTAAGGCATTCTTTTCATTAGAAATATAGAGTGCAACGTTGTCAATTTCATCACACAAATCTTCAGCTACAATATCTTTTTCATTTTTAGAGGGATCATGTAACATACTTTCTAGTGATTTACATTTTGCAGACCTATCTGATTTCTCTCCTCTATCCTTGCCCTCTGTTCTTGACTAGCACCTCGGATTGTTGGCACTTTTAATTCTAATCGATACGCAATATGAAGTACGCATTCTAAAAATTTAATCCATGCGTGCAGAGTCGAAAGTCCATATATCAAGTTGTCTTCGTCGATCGGAATTTTTTTTAAATTTTTAGACAAAGGAAACTGTTACGGGCAGTTCATTGAGATGTGTTTCAAACGATTTAATTGTTGATATTTCTTCTTGGAGGAAATTCACTTCTTCTTTGATACACTTTGAGGTCTCTTTAATGTACTTTAATTTTATCGGTCGACATAAACGAGTAGATGACGGCTTTGCATTTTGCCATATTCAAACTTGGCAATCATTCGTAACGGAACTAGTGAAAATAGAAAGAGATGTTTGTCAGAGGTTGTTTCTTCAGCAGCAGTGCTTGATTCTGCAGTTTATTTGCTTGTGGCACTCCATATTCGGCCGCCGAACTGTTCAATAGGTAAGTTTTGATATTGGGGGTATTGGCTTGCTCTTATAACGTTGTTGATTAATTTAGCAATAATAGGGGACAGCTTTCCTTTGTTGACTTTTATGACGTTTGTGGTGATTTTGTCAAACCCTAGTGCTTTGTTGTTTTGGAGTTCATCAATTATTTGATCTACCCAGTGGCGTAACTAGGTAACCAAGAGCCCTGGGACAAATTAAAAAATGGGGCCCCACTGCTATGTTAGGTTTTATCAAATAAAAATATGAAATATACAAATACTTTAAAAATGCTACTTAAGCTCTTTTTTGTGCACTGCAGGGCAGGTAATAAAAATATTAAACAGTAACAACATAAATTACAATTAATACTTGGTGTAGGTTTGGGTAATAAAACGAAATAGAGAAGATTCAAGAGTTTATTATATAAAGGTCGGGCTTACCAACTGACTAAATAACAATTGAATTGATGAGTGCATAAACATGTTCAGTCCAAATTTACTGTTTTGAGAAAACTAAAAAAAACTTTCTAGGTTCTTATTGTGTGTAATTATTGGCTTAAAACCCTTTCAGGTATGATATACAGCGTATTATGCAGTAAATAAGTGTAAAATATATTGAAATTATTTTAGGGCATTCGAGCTAATTAACATTTAATTAGATGGACTTAACATCTTTATGCACTCAGTTTTTAGATAATAGAGAACAAAGGCTTTATTGTAGAACAAAATACATCAAATAGTTGTTGGTTACAAAATAAAATACAAAGAAAACATTAATAATATGAATATCACTCCGCACGACCTACATTTTCATCCGTTTGCTTCCAATTCACGATTTCTTCGTAAAATGGAAGATAATCTTGAGGTATATATTGCAATACTGATTTGATGTTGTCGATTTTCATTGTATTTATGGCCCTAGGTTCATTATAGGCTGTTTTTGTTGGTAAAATAGGATGTGTATTTTATTTTTGTAATAAAAACGTATTAGAAGATAAACCTCCTATAAAATCGAAAACCTTGACATAGCCTGGTAGATCAGATTGGTAGGAAAACTGACAATATTTAGAGATGGTAAATGGTATTTTGTGATCAACTGACTTGCTAGTTTTTTTAAAAAATTCTGGCCACCATTCTTTAAAACTTTTAAGGCTCGGCCACATAGAAAGCGGTCTGTCGCGGCGGGCAACGGTCTAGCGATCGTGAAGGCGGTCTGCGATATGGCGACGTCACACAGGGAGCGATAACTTTGTGTGAGCGGTTCAGTCTGGTCACTATCTTTTAGGGGGTTAACGGCGTGCTAGAAGTGCGTTTTCTTTTGTTTTTGATATTGTTATTGAGTATGAGCTCGGACGAAGAACAACTCCTTATGCTATTTGCCTTGGAAAACGCAAAGAAGAAAAAGAAAAGACGATGTTGGGTCCATGAAATTAATAAGAAGAGGGAGCAATTTGGGGAATACCACCGCCTATGTATCGAATTGGAGTCACATGATGATAGGTTTTTCAAATATTTTCGCATGTCGCGCGAATCATTCGAGGAATTGCATGATTTAATAAAACTGAGGATTGGAAAGTGCACAACGAACTGGAGAATACCCATTGAAACAAAGCAAAGACTTGCTATTTGTTTAAGGTAAGTTTTGAAACATATGAACAACAAATAGTATGATACAATGTGTTTATTGTGAAAAACAGAACAAAAATAAGAAAATACAAATAAATAATCGAACTTAAAACTCCAAAATCGTTAAGCATTGTTGTTCTTAGGATTAAAATTTTCAAATGCATCACGAGTGGAAAGATAAGTGTTGTCACTATTTAAAGTGAAAGATGATCCCCTGCTATAATCCTCTGCTACTTCGGCATAATTATAAGTTGCGAAACCCTGCGCCTCAAATCCACTTGAACCTGAATTAGAAATAGCAGGCGATGTTGCTCGTGAAATCTCCTGTTCTTGAAGCTCAGTAAGTTCGGCTTCCGAGAAGAGAGTTGCAAGTTTTAGCTTCAACAATGCTTGTGTCCTTGGGCGGAAAGTTTTAAATGTTGCAGCGTAGCTCTGAAACAAGTGATCCACTCCGTCAATCTGTTTCTCCTGTAATTTCTTATTTTGTAAGAAATTAATCACTTTGTCAACATCTGAGCCTGAAGAGATATTGCCCGCAGCGTCACTTTGTGACTTCCCTCTCTTCTTTGGTTGAAGTGGAGGGAGCATTTCAGGTGGTGATTGAAGTTGGTCCAATTCATCGTTGTTGACGGACAGAGGTGACGTAGCCGCTGATGAAGTGCTTTCATCCTCAATTTCTCTTACCGCTTGTGCAATGTTGCTGCTCTGGGGACGATATTGAAGCGTCGCATCCAGAAATGACATGTGTCTACTCCATGGCCATTTGCCATACTTTCTGGCCTGCCCTGTCTCACCTTTTTTGCTCTTCTTGAACCTCATATAGGAGTCACGTAAATTTTTCCACTTTGTTTTTGCTGCATCACCTGAAACAAATTTTAATCATTTGGTGAATCTGGCCATAAAATAATACCTATAAATACAATAAGTTTTAATCCTTAGTTCTGTTAACAATTGACGTAATAAGTACTTGTGATTTAGGTACGCCTATTTAATCTTTTCTTAAGTTTACGCGGCATTGTTTTATTTATTTATTTTTCAGACATTTGTCTACAGGCGACACTTATCAGACCATTGCTTTCTCTTTTCGGTTGGGACGTTCTACCGTCTCCGAAATTGTGAAGGAAGTATGCCGAGAAATTTGGAATATTCTACAGCCAAAATATTTACCTAAACCGACGTTAGAGACGTGGAAGAGAGCTGAAGAAGGATTCAGAGAACTTTGGGGATTTCCGAACTGCATTGGAAGCATAGACGGGAAACATATTAAGCTGAAATGCCCAAAAAACACTGGATCACAGTTTTTTTGTTACAAAAATTTTTTTTCGCTCGTTCTGCTAGCAATAGTTGACCCATACTATAAATTCATGGTAGTAGATATAGGAAGTTATGGACGTCATAGCGACAGCGGTATTTTCGAAAATTCAGTATTTTACCGAGAGTATATTGATGGAAAGATTATTGTACCACCGAAGCCACTACCGGCTACAGACACCCCAGTTCCTCATGTTTTAGTTGGTGATGAAGGCTTTGCACTTCAAACTTATTTAATGAGACCATACCCTAAACAAGGAGTGATCAACAATGCACGAAAGAAACAATTTAATATGAATCTCAGCCGAGCACGCCGTGTAGTGGAAAACGCATTTGGTATATTGGCAATGAAATGGCGGATTTTTTTAAGAGCTATAGAGACAGATGTTGAAACTGCGGATTATATTGTAAAAGCAGCTTGCTGTTTGCACAATTACGTTATATCGAAGAACAATAGTAAAGAGGGGACTGCCCCAGAAACTCAAGGAGAGTGCGGGTCTATGCGCGCGTTTGTGGAAACAGAATCAACAAATCGAAGGTCGCCAAATGCAGCAATTCAAATTCGTGAACGTTTTGCTGATTACTTTCAGAGAAGAAACAATGCATCAGAAAATAACACACAAATTTAATGTTAACGAAAAAAAAACCCCAAATTTAATGTAATGTTAATTTAATTAATTACACTAAAATGATACTTACTTGTCATATTGAGTTCTTGAGCTATTTCGTCCCATGCTTCAGCCTTCTTTAAAAGATTCTTATAATGTTCGTTTGAACAATCAAACAAACACCTATATTGGCGTACAGTTTCAATGAAATTTTCAGTTTCCTCACTCATTTCGAAGCCGGACCGCAAAAATCTGTAATTTTGTACTAACGGATCGCTCGTCGTCGCGACAAAAGTGAGCCGGAGACGGTAGACCGCGTTTTGTTTGACAGAAATGATGCAATATTGCGTAATACAACCAGACCGCCTTACCGGCTCGGTCGAATATCGCTTCCCGCCGCGACAGACCGCTTCCTATCTGGCCGAGCCTTTAATGTCTGAAAAAGCTATTTGCTTTACCGTGAAAGGTTGTTTTTTAGATCGTGCTGTTTGTATCATTTCTTCATACTCTTGAGGTAGATACACTCTGTTATGTTTTCGAATAGCACGCTTGACCAAACCAAAATCCCTATCACACGGCAGGAATGAATGGCCTCTGTGGGGAAAATAGTGGTGAATCATTCTAAATTTCTTAATGGCACAAAGAGTCATGAAAAATCTGACTACCGTGTGATTACGATTTTGGCCTGGGCAGCTATCTGAAAACACATGCAGTTCTTGAACATGTTCATCTATATGGTTATTTATATAATGTAACAAGAAGGTACAAACTTCATCAGGCCCCTTGCTAGCTTGCCCTTCATGGTACATATAAAATTTTCCCGTATTATTTTTTAGGTCATGTATTTCAAATGCATTTACCCATAACTGTCTATAATAGAACATTTCTTGGACGGGAGTAACAGGTAAGGGCAAGTTTTGCATATAATCAAAACTTATAGCCGCTACATCATCTCGGGTAGAGCATAAATCGGTGACCTTTTGAATTTGAGTGTAAAATTTTTTGGCTCTGCGCTTATGTATTATAAGTTCAGCAGCTGCAACTCTCTTTGCGTTATCATTCAGGTTTGAATCTCGAAGTTTCACCGACAAATTTTCGCACATACTACAGACATCTATTTGAGGTCTTCCAAAGCGAAAATCATAATTTTGTTTGAAGTACTTCAAATAGTATTCATACTTAACCTGATTTCGAAGATCAGGAAATTGTTTTATAAACATGTTATACATGATTTTTACATTTAGCCTTGCATCTAAGTAACTTTTTGGTCCAGAGCTATAATGAGAGGTTTTTACTGGAAAGCGTTCAATATGTATTTTGATTTTCGCAATGACATCACCAGATAATGCATTAGGCCGCTGTAGATGTTTCCCTCTTAAATCGCTCGGTGATTTGCCATTTAACAAAAGCTGCGTTAGGCGATCTGTTTGAATTCTGCCTACAGCATGTAGACTTATAAAAGCCTTTTTACACACTGGTACTCTGTCGGTTCCTTTACGAATAAAAAATTTAAAATTCGCTTTTCGCGACTTTATCACTCCTTCAGTTTTTCGTGGACGTCGCCTTTTTATATCAGTTTGACATTCAATTAGCGACTGTAAAAAGGTGTCTTGCTCATTTTTTGGACGACCGCTGTATAGTTTGGAAATTATTTCCATTTTTTCTTCTTTAGAAAACTGTTCAGTACACTTCCTTTTACATCTATCCAAAATTTCAATGAATTATTATTACTTTTCATATTCAAAAATTATAAGTATTTACTTACCCACACGAGGGGCCACTGTGTTTATGTGAAACAGTATGACCTTTTGAGGTTACGTATTGTTCCCCTTTTAACCGTGCATTTTTAATTTTAAATCTTTTCCAATTTTCTTCTCGTCTTTTTCGTTTATTAGGCACACCTTCTTCGCTAGTGGTATGTGAATCACTTTCGCCCTCAAATTCACTATCACTCATTATTAATAACTACCTTATTTCAAATAACAAATAATCCAAGTTTAATTTAACAAGGAGTAACAGTAATAAAAACAAGATAAATTATTTTTGAGATATATTATTGTTAAACACTATTTGATATCTAGATTAATCTGAATAATCTTTTTTTTATCTATATTATATGAAATAATACCTGTAGCAACGAAGAACAATCTCTACTGATTCTGTTTTCATTAGTTAAATGATCAACTAGATTTTTTAAAGTTTTAATTTTATGTTTCATTCTCCTTGCTTTTGTTTGCATATACTTAACATTTTCTTTGAGGGATTTAACAATATTTTGGGATGATATCCAATATTTTCTTCGTTTTACTGGATTTTCCAAATCATCTTCCCGAAAGTCCCCAAAATAATGTGGTTCTGTTCTTCGCCTATAAATTCGTAACAATATAGAACCTATTTTGATATAACAAACTAAATATTTATTACTTCTTTCTTCCAGTTAAACTGTTATTTTGAATTGCTTGTAGGACAGGAGCTTCTAAAATTTTATTGTTAGAGCATTCTGCAATTGGGACAAATATTTCATTATTAGTGTTTGATTCAGGTAAAGCATCATTTCCAGGGACACTAAGAACAGATGTCTCAGAGTTTACTTCATATCTGATTAATCTCCTAGGTGCCAACGATAATTTTTTACAATGTTCTGGAAAAGATAACTGCGTGGGAACTGAACCTTTTCTTACAACTTTATTGCCATGCACATTTATTTCATAGTCCACTTCAGTAAAATGTGCACTACAAATAACTGCAGTTTTTGAAGGATCAAATTTATCCCTTTTTAATAAATTTCTTCAATATTATTTAACCCTTTTTAATGCAATAATCCACTTCTTTCTTGCTTGTGGATCAGAAGGAAAATTCACATTCATATTATAATAACATTAAATAATTAGCGTTTTTACTTTATTTTTTTCCTAAAAGAACACATTTAGAAAAATGCATATGTGTAAGGTTTGCTCAGTTGTTTATTGAAAGTCTTCCTATACGGACAAATTTTAAAGTGCGAAGTCAGAGTTCTGTACCAACGCTTTTAAAACTAAAATGAGCAATTTAATTTCAGAACAAGTGGCTGCTATAGTTGCTTTAATCGAAGATGGACGATCTCAAGCATACGTTGCTAATTTGATGAACATCAATCAGTCAAGTGTTTCTAGAGCCGTAGCCAGATATAGGGAAACAGGCATTTACAGTAGAAGACCTGTACCAGGTCGTCCAAGATGTTCTACTTGCCAAGATGACCGCTATTTACTACTACAAGCATTACGTCGAAGACATGTAACTGCGAGACAATTGCAGAACGACTTGGCTAGAGTCAGAAATACTCGTGTGAGTACTCAAACTATTCGGAATAGGTTACGACAGAGTGGATTAAGAGCTAGAGTAGCTGTAACAGCCCCTCATCTCACTAGGAACCACCGAGTGGTTCGCTTAAGGTTTGCCAGAGAACATGTAAATTGGAACATTAATGACTGGGCCAATATACTCTTCACAGATGAGTCAAGATTTGGTCTTTACACCTCAGATAGGCGTATCTCAGTGTACAGACGAGACGGTGAGCGCTATTCGCAGTGTAATATCAGACCTAGACCTAATTTCGCTGGTGGCTCTATATGGTTTGGGGAGGCATCTGTTTAACAGGTCGTACAGAGTTAGTACCAGTAGACAGAGGTACACTGACTGCCCACAGGTATATAACGGACATTTTAGAAGAACATGTAGTACCATATGCGCCAATTATAGGAAACGAATTCATGTTAATGCACGATAATGCACGACCGCATGTTGCAATAATCGTCCAGGAATACCTTAACGATGTTGGTATTCCAGTTTTAGATTGGCCTGCGGTAAGTCCGGACATGAACCCTATCGAGCACGTGTGGCACTTCCTTCACAGACGGATACGAACCCAAAATGTTGCCCCAGCGGACCTGCATGGACTAGAAAATGCTCTCCGTGACGAGTGGGAGAATTTGGATCAGGCCTATATACGGAGGTTAATCGAATCTCTGCCAAACCGTATGCGAGCGGTCATAAGAGCCAGAGGTGGCAATACTCAGTATTAAAAGCTACTGTTATGACATTTTTCTTTCCAAAATTATAATTTCTTGTTTTAATAAAAATCTCAAGTATGAGTTCTTGTTTTTATTTGGCCTGTATTTTATTTAAACAATCATAGAAATTATATCTTAGAGCGCATTAAAGTATATTTACAACTTTATGCTACAAACAAAGATTATGCGATACTTTTATGATTCAAAACTAAATTATGCGATACTTTTTTGGCGGAGTGTATATAAAAAAAAAACACACCTATGGAATTTTAAATTTCCACCTTTCACAAATCGATTTTTACATCCATATGCACAACACGAAATAACCATTTTTTATAATAATTAATGAAATGATAAACGTAATTATCTACAAATTTAGAGTGACTACATCTCTAAATTTGTAAATAATTAAAGAAAATTACCGAAATATCTCGTTGAAACCGATAGACAGCACAAAGCATACTGTGACACAGCTCACAACACAAAAATAATGGAAAAAACCGCAGCAAAACTCAGGTAAAACAGGTATATAATTCATAAAATTTATAAGGGATTCCCTATGACTGAGGGATATTTTGCCAGTACTAGCTCCATCTCACTTCATAACCTCTCTCTCTAATGTTGAAGTCAATCGCTGTGAGGTATACCTTATCCATGTATATTATAGATCCATGGTTCGAATTCAAACATAACCTAAAATCACACTTACACCCCTATTCTGTAAACTTCGATAAATAACGAACGTTATTCAACGAATTTCGTTAAGGTACGGATTTTCTAACGAACTTCGTTGTTGTCCAATTCTATAACTCTTACGTTACGGCATATGTAAGCGTAAGGCCGGTTTGACACGATACATTTTTCTGTAATGAATCGTAAACATTTTCATGTTCAAGTTTTCAAGGTCACTTTTCTGTACAGAAAGCGACAGAAAGTAATTGAGGTATATGCAACGTATACTATATTTTTAAAGGGACGTAACGTATTACCCATGCGTGACTTTCTTACAGTTAACTGCTTTTTTCGTTTTGAATTTAAAATTTAAGAAGGTAAAAGAGCGTGGTGTATTAAAATGGATAACCAAACAAAACATTTATTAATAATTGCTGCTACCATTATATCAGCAACTACGGTTGTACTAAAAAGTAGAGAACGAAGGAGGAGAAGATCAATATGGGTTAAACCTTGGCTGGAAAGGAGACGTTCTGGGCGAGGTGTACTAACAATGTTGAATGATGAACTACGGCATGAAGAACCTGATCTGTATAAAAATTATCTAAGAATGACAAGCGAACAGTTTGCGCAGTTGTTAAAAATTATAGCGCCTGATATAGTGAAGCAAGATACTTTCATGCGTGATAGTATACCGGCCCAGAGCAAGTATGTTTTATACTACTTTAAATAGTAACATACTTCTATATACATGTGCATAATTTTGTCTACATATATGTCTTAGATTAGAAGTAACCTTACGATTTCTCGCAACAGGTGAAAGTTTTCGGTCATTGATGTTTTCAACCCGCATTCATGAAAGCATAATTTCAAGATTTGTGCCTGAAGTATGCGATGCTATTTATAAACATTTGAAAGAAGATTACTTAAAAGTATGTATATATATATATATAGGGGGGGAGACGATTTCGATCAAGGAATTCGGTCTTCCAGCAATGGAGAAATTAGTAAATGAAACTCATTTATTAATACTCAATATTTCGGAAATGTTTATTTCCTTCTTCAGGAGAATTACTACAATTGAAAAGCAATCAGTGAAAACAAAATTAACAAACAAAAGTTTAAAAAAACTTACATGAGAGATCAAAATGTCGGCAAGAACGACGCACATGGATGGAAAATTATAATATCAAGTTAAAAAATTGAAGTGTGAGTTATAAACATGTCGTAAAAACTTTTTTGAAATGAAATAGTAAACAGTTTGATAAAAAAAAACTGATGCGGTCAAATTAATAAAATTAATAAAATAATAACATATTAAAATTCGGAAACAGAAATGTATAACACAGAAGGACGAACACAACTGAAGTTGTCAGAAGTAGCAACAATTGGCCAGCGCATATATATATATATATGTATGTATTTTATTGATGTACTTATAAAGCTTTATTATATAACTAGATTCCAACAAATTCAAATGCTTGGATGGTGATTGCAGGTGAATTTAACAATTTCTGGAACTTTCCTTATTGTGCTGGTGTGCTTGATGGGAAGCATATTAAATTTAGGGCTCCTGCATCAGACGGATCTTATTATTTTAATTATAAGGGTGATCACAGTATTGTATTACTGGGAATGTGTGATGCACAATATCGTTTCACGTATGTGAATATTGGTGTCAATGGACGAGTAAGTGATGGTGCTGTTTTCCGTGAAAGCTTATTATCAAATTATATAACACACAATAAATTAGACTTTCCACCACCATCACCATTGCCTGGAAGAACAAAACCAATTCCTTATGTGATACTAGCTGATGATGCTTTCCCTTTAGGCGAAAATCTGATGAAACCTTACCCACAAAGAGGTCTCACGTACAAGCAAAAGATATTCAATTATCGTCTCTCGAGAGCTAGAAGAATGATTGAAAGTAGTTTTAGAATACTGGCAAATCGTTTTCGCGTATTGCAGCAAGTAATTAATTTAGGTCCAAAAAAAGTGGAAGGCATCATTTCGGCATGTGTTGCTTTACACAACTTTTTGGCCACTGAAAATGGTATTTCTTATACAGAGCCAGGTACGGTTTCAGAAATATCACAAACTCTTCCAAAAATACAAACACAAAGGGTTAATAAATCGAGTAATGAAGCACGCGCAATTAGAAATGAGTTTTGTGAATATTTCTGCAGTGAAATTGGTAGTGTTTCTTGGCAGGACGATGCTATAACTAGGCACAATATGCAAATATTTATATTTTAGTTTTGTTTATTTTAATATTAAATAATACATGTTCTTTATACTGTTATCACACATTTGTGAATTAAAATAAACTAAAAATACTTATTTTCGCTTCTTGCACAGATCCAATATTGTAAGAACACTAAAAACCAGGATATAGGTATATTTTTAATTTTCAGTTCATAAAAAAACAAATAAAAACTTAAAAAGAATACATTCTTTATTTATTTTTATTCAGCCATACAACTGTATAAGGTCGCTATAAGTGTTTCCTCTATTTTATTCCGTTTTTGTGTGTCCTTCACTTCTTTCAACTTCGAAGTAATTAATTTTCCAATGGCTTCTGAGCTAGTGAATATATCACATTGTTGTTGTTGTGGCTGCTGCTCTAGTGCTTTTCCAAGCATGTCCAATGTAGTAGAAGCAGTTATAAAATACTCTTCCTCTGTCCTTTTCCTTTTACGGGAAGGGGTCAACCTCCGTGGTGTGTTTGGTTCTGCAATTTGTGGACTATTTATAGTCGTGCTAGAACTAGAGCCTGCTTGAAGGTGATCAAAGCTTTCACTTGTTACAAATAGCCCTGATGTGGGTTCTAACTGAAAATACATACTGTGTATTAAACATTAGTTGCAACATAAAATACAGTAGAGCACCGATTAATCAATCATCCAAATTCGTTAACTCAACTTATTATTACCACTATACATACTTTATGATTGAAAAGTTTCATTAATTTTTTTTTCAGATACATAGAAGTATTGTTATTCCATACATTTCATTAAGCGAATAATAGCTTACACGAACTACCACTAATCAATTAGGGTGAATAATTCATACTCTACTGTAACAGCATGGGATTTATTTTAGCTTTAATAAACAGTTGTCAACAAACATAGAACTACACATAGCATTCAAAATGCAATATTTTAAACTTACCACTTCAGAGGATTCTTCAGATTCTTCATCCCCGCAGCCTTTTATTGTTATTTCCTCCAATAAATCAGTGGCTTTTCTTGGTGTGGTGTGATCTAGAATAAACATCATATCATCAAAGTACCATAGTGTTGGTGTTGCGACCTACAATATAAGATAGAACTGTAAAATGTACAAATATTTTTTAAAAATGCAATATTCTACTCACATTTTCTTCACCAGAACCACTTTTCATTGATTGCTGCCACTTTCTATATTCCACTAAGAAATTGGTCCTTATGCTATTAATTTTAAGTTTGATTTCACTTATATTTGTTTGGGGCCTTGTTTCTTGCAGGACTGTCTGTATCTCTTCCAATGCCTGTAATCGAGCATGTCTATTGCGGTAACACTTGTCCTTCACTGCATACAGACATGGTCTTTCTCTATATAATTCAATTAATTCAGCGACGTGTTCTCTCGACCAAGACATAATTTAAATATTTACGAGTATTTACATCATTTATGTTAAAAACACAAACGGTAAGTGTCATCTGTCAAGTAAACAGCGCATGCGTAATGTATTTTTTTGTGCAGAAAAATGTAGGAAAATAGGACAGGTCCTATTTAAAAATGTACATGAAAATATGTATACATTTTTATACACATTTTCTGTATGCTACGATACATAAAAATTACGTACATAAAAAAGTATCACATTCTGTACAGAAAAATGTATCGTGTCAAACCGGCCTTACACTCCAAAAAATAATATAATAAATAGGTGAAAGTTTTACATCTTTCGAATCAGAATATTGCAACTGGTGCTATTATATTGACCGGCACTGTACGTATGTACAGTGGTGTGAAAATGAATCGTAACAAGCTATAAAGAAATCAAGTGCTTGGTATTTAACAAGAAAAATTATCTACGTCGCATACATACACACCTGTTGCACTTGCGCCATCTCTCCGCGCAAATATGTGAGCCAACTCACCGTACTGTATAAGGAGAGATGGCGCACTTAACTGTTCATATATAAAAGCCGTTAGGAACATGAAATTAGGTTAGAATTACTAGTATTGTACTATTCCATGTTATAATCATCCACATGTACAAAATTTTACCTTTTAACGTACCTGTATAAATCGGCCTTTGATCGGGTATAAAAACTTTAATAATATTCACAATAAATTTTCTACAAATCTCACCAAATAAAACACGTACGCAACGATGTCTGAGTTCTCAATCACTGAATATTCAAGATGGGATACTGTAGTATTGTTGGATTTAAAATTCGGCCAATAAAATCACAGAAAACGTAACTGAGCCATCTCACCTGATACGCCATCTGTCCTAGAATTACCCTATTTCAAGCACTGAATTAATGGTTAGTAGCAACCTATTAAAACAGGGTGGTATCGTTATTGTGTCCGTCTTTCTTACTTTGAATCTATTCTGTAGCACCTTGTAAGCCTCCTCCAGTGCATTAAAGGCATACTGACTACTTTCACTGAGTGCCACGTTGTACAGGTTTTTAGAAGTAAAGTTTCTACTATTTCATGCATCAAATGCATTGTTAATTATTTTTATAAAATCTGCTGTATGTAACATTTGTTCGCATTCTACGGCAGTGCAAATAGCAGCACTCAATCTACCACTTAGAACCTGCGTTGCTAATTTAACGCTCATTTTTTGAAAAGCATTAGGTGCAATGTGGACATCTGTTATTTTTGGTAGAGTATAATTTTCCTGTTATGCTTGCCTTATCAAGAGCATACATATGCTTTATATCATTAAATGATACTTTATTGCTCTCCACGATGAAATCACTATCAAGTAGGTTATTTCTAATACTTTTTACTAAGTGTGGTGCATCGCATAAGCAAAAATATTTTTTTTCCTGGTATTCAAAGTGGTCTTCTATATGTGACATTTAAATGTTTAACTGATTTTTGATTGGTCGAACTTTGGTCACAAATAATGGTGATTGTATTTAACTTTAAATCTTTCAATACCTCCAAATTATTTTTTAAAATAACAGCCAATTGCCTAGCATTAACTCCCTTTTCGGTGAAGTAAAAGGATAATGGTATTTTCCAGTTACTATAAATTCCCCGTACAAGTAGCACTAAAACTTGTTTTGCCATTACTGATTTCCTACCAAATTCACCTAGATCTTCAAAGCCTTCCAGAATATCCTTGCGCTTTGAATAATCTAGGGATTTCTCAATCGCCATCTCATCAAAGATCAGCACACATTCTTTATGTTTGGCTAACATAGTATCTACTTTAATCGCTACAGCTTTCAATAAGTTTCTATTAATCCCTGCTTTACAATCATATTGGTTGATCCAATTGACGATGGTTGAAGGAAAAGATAATATAATTCCCTTACTTCCGAAAAATTTATACATCGCAGGACCTTTATAGTACATGGCGAAAGTAGTACTTTTCTCCTCCGCTGACCAGGGTGTTCTAGGTGCATGATATATTTGCCATTGTTGTTAATGCCTTGGGAAAGGTTGCTAAGGATTTTAGAATTTTGCGTTTCCGTTTTCCACTGTCAATGGTCAATCTTCTTCCTTGTCTTGATGTACTTGGCATATATATAATTCTGTTAATATCATCAAGTTTTCCCATTGAACTTTTTAAATGCTGCACTTTTCGTTTGTTAGGGGTGAAAATATTAATTTCTTGCTGGGAAGGATATGGTTGGGGTTCATACTGATCCTCAATGGCTGTAACACTTTCACTTCCATATTTTTCTCTGTAGTTTTCAATGTTATATCTTCATGAACGTATGGTGTTAGAACAGCAATTTGCGTCAATGAACAAGTTTGTCAATCAAACAGTTTCGTTACATATGTCATTAGTTAATCACTCACTCCTGAGTTAAAACTGGATTTTTAACAGGAAACGGAAAAGTACTTAATCCAGGAGTGTTTAGTCTAGAATTACCACATGTTCGGAAATAATCAGCGCATCACCAGAAAAAAAATCGTTTTATTTTGCCCCGTCATTAAATTTTTCTGCACATTTTTGTACCATGATGGATAAGAAATTACCACTTACCTCTTGCGGATGGAAATGAACGTTTCATCTAAACAAGCCTTGCAATGTTGAAAAAATGCACATCCGGTTTTATTTAAATACATCCAGCCGCTTTCAAGATATTGCAAAAAACATTTAATTTTCTAAGAGTTTTGACCATCAACAGCGGTCAAACCAGACACTTTTTCATAATGGTTGTCGTACCAAATCTTCATATTTTCATCCAAGGAATACCGTGATACCATTTTGGCCAGACAATTCTGGGACACTTTGTATATGTATGCAGATGACACCACTCTCCTAATTACTGAAAACAACCTCAATCAAACTGAAGCAGCTGCAAACGCGGGACTTGTTCGACTGCATGAATGGTTCTGTGCCAATAAACTAAGTCTGAATATGGATAAAACACATGTACTTTTATTTCACACACACCAACGCCTTCAACATACAACATGCAATATTAATATTAATAACAACACAATAAAGCAGGAGCATTCGGCAAAATTTTTAGGTGTACAGGTAACCCCCGTATAACACGGTAGTTACGTTCCTCAAAAATGGCGTGTTATGCGAATTCGTGTTATACGAAACACTGAACTAGTGCAAAAAAGAAGGTTAAGTTCCAAAGAGTAAAAGAAGATACTATTTTATTTATATAATTCAGAAAAAATATATTTATTAAACAAATTTTTAAGAAAAATATTACACTAAGATGTATTTAATATTGTTTTATTCGTCATCACTACTAAGTACTCTTAAGCGAGGACGTTTTCTTTGTTCCTCTGCACTTTCTTCGGAACTATCATGACTTGTGTGCTCTACTCTCTGCAAAAAATCTGTTATTTTGGATTGTTTGGTTTTAGCTGACAAATCTTTATAAATTTCTTTATATGATGCTAAGCAGTTGTGGAGTTCTCTCTTAAATTTTGTGCTCCTTTCAATCGAGGGATCTTCATTTAGGAAATATAACTCCAGCTGTTCGGCTAAGTCTAGGCCTTTTTTTAAACTTTGTAGAGTAAAATGTTTAATTTCTTCGGTTTCATTTGCACTATCGTCCTCCGAATTATCTTGGGATGTTCCAAATGTCCTCTCCACCAAATCTACTTCATCAGTTTCTTCGTCCGTCAGTAATTCTTGGATATCTTCGACGCTCATATCGTCAAAACCTTCCCCTCCTAGAGACTTGGCAAGCTCTACTATTGCATCCATTCTGTTTTCCACTTGCTCGGCTAGATCTTTATTTTGAAATAACCCTGGCCATATTTTCCAACAAGCATGTAATGTCGTAGGTTTTATTTCTGTAAGGGATGAGTTTATTAGATTAATACAGTCCAAAATAGTAAAAGCTTTCCATGCCTCCATAATTTCCATAGATTCGTTGTCGACCTTATTCAAAACCCATTGTAATGAATTTCTAATGTAATTAGTTTCAAATGTAGCTATAATTCCCTGATCTAAAGGTTGAAGTAAAGAAGTTGTATTTGGTGGTAAAAAAGTTATTTGGACATTTGGGTGATCTAAATATTTCGGATGGCTGGGTGCATTATCCAATATTAGCAGAACTCTAAAATCGAGATTTTTCTGCATTAAATAATTTTCTACACTTGGTATGAAACAGTTTAAAAACCACATTTTAAATAAATCAGTGGTTACCCAAGCTTTTTTATTTGCTGTCCAATATACCGGTAAGTCACCCTTATTTACAAATTTTAATGCACGAGGATTGAGAGATTTATAAACCAGCATAGGCTTTACCATGTGATCGCCTGCAGCATTACTGCACATAAGTAATGTTACACGGTCCTATGATACCTTAAAGCCCGGAGCAACTTTTTCATTTTTTGAAATAAATGTTCTTTTGGGCATTTTTTTCCACCAATGACCGGTCTCGTCGGCGTTAAATACCTGATGCGGTGAATATCCACCTTTTTTAATAATTTCTAGCAATTCCTTTGAATAAGTTTTGGCAGCTTCTACATCAGCTGATGCGCGTTCTCCTTGTATGTTTAGGTTTTGTAATGAAAAACTTTTTCTAAAACGGTCGAACCACCCTTTGCTAGCAACAAAGTCCGGGTTAGTTGCGTTTTCTCCGCCTTCCTTTAGATAGTTGTAAAGTTTTAAAGCTTTATGTTTAATAACATTGGTGTCCAGTGGAATCCGTTTTTTTGTACACTCTTCGATCCAAATGTTGAGAGCTTTTTCCATCTTCTCCATTATCGGTGCTCTGGGACGAGCAGTCATCTTTGCGGAAGTAGAGCTACCAGCAGCAACGGAAGCTGTAATTTTTTCTTTATTTTTTTGTATAGTCCGGATTGTTGCTTTATTTAAACCTAAGGTTTTTGCAACATTAGATACTCTTTCCCTCTTTTCGAGCCGATCCAAAATTTGTAATTTTTGCTCTAGAGAAATGAAATGTCTTTTAAGAGGTATTTTTTTACTTCCACCGGACATAGTACAGAACTATAAATTAAATATCTTATACATATATCATATCTGAAAAAAGTTGAATAATACGCACCTGAAAATTTTTAATCTCGTAAAAAGAACACAAAATTTCGAAATTTATTACTCCGTGTATGTATAAAATATGACATGCACGCTGAATCAACAAATCTCTACTGAGATTATTACATACATACTTTGTATATCACGGTAAAGAAAAAGAAGGGGAAACCCTACCGCAAGAAATTATTCCGGGAATTACCTAATTCTCAAACCGTGTTGTATGGGGGGTTTCCCTTACTTCTCGAACCGTGTTAGAGCGAAATCGTGCTCTAGAATACCGTGTTGTGTGGGGGGTTTTCCTACTTCTCGAATCGTGTTAGAGCGAAACCGTGGTATAGAAGTTGCGTGTTATACGGGGGTTACCTGTATCTCTGCAAGACAATTTATTATGGACTGAGCACTGCAACAGACTGGTTACTTTACTGCATAGCAAAGCTTATCTATTTAGAAGCCTGAAGAATGCCCTACCTTTAGAGACCTTACTATCACTGTACTACTCTCAGATTCAGTCGCGGTTAACCTATGGCATACTTTTATGGGGAGCTTCACCATCGGCCAAACTGGTTTTTGTTGCACAAAAGAAAATTATCAGAATACTTGGTGGAATAAAATCAACAGAATCGTGCAAACCACTTTTCGAAACATTAAAAATCATAACTGTACCATCCATCTATATTCTAGAAGCTCTCAATTATTGCAATTTAAACAAACATTATTATAATCACAACAAAAATATACACAGTTACAAAACGCGACGAGCGTCTGATATTCATTTGCCGAAATCTGAGTTGTCCTTTTCAGGTAGGGGAGTGGAATACATGTGTAGAAAGCTCTATAATGGATTACCAAATGAATTTAAAAGGCAGACTAATTTTAAGAAAAATATTAGGGAAATGTTATTGTGTAAAACATGTTATAGTGTGGATGAATTTTTGTGTGCTTGATTCTTTATTCATTTATTCCTTATTATTCATTTAGTCACTTATTAATTATTATTATTATATTATATTGCTTTATTATTCTTAAGTTACTTTTAGTCTTTTAATTTTGTAATTTTGAGTTTAAGTTTCAATATTATGTCTTTTCTCTTCTTTTGTTTTTGTTGTGACTGATTCGATTATCTTTTCGTTATGATACTTTGAATCAATAAACTATTATTATTATTATCATTATTATTGGAGTATATTTTCTATGTAGGTGTACAATTCACTTTATATAACATTTTCAAAATGTCAAATTGCTATCAAATAACGTGATGTCGAACGCCCAATCAGAGGCTGCATGGCAACGGAATGCAAGCGAGTCATTGGTTGACGAAAAAGAGACTAATATGCGGAAGAATACGCAGAAGCTATTCTTGGAATCGGAACTAATACCTATACAACTATACACGGGGATACAAAAGAATGGGTACAAATATAAAAATTGTGTTTTTGAAGTGTAACAAAACATCTCCCATAAAATTAATAATTAGGTATATTGCTACTTACACTTATCTGCTTTTTGTTTTATTTTCAATGTCCTTTTAGACCTTTATAAATATCTATAAACATAATATTTTGTACATAAAGATATTTGAGTCGGATTTGATCGGATTTTTATTTACCGAATTACCGGTAAATTTTTGTAATTTACCGGTAAATTTACCGAACATTTTTTGGTCAATTTACCGGTTAACCGGTATACAATCCTTAGTGACCATGATGCGTCAGTAACTGGGTGAGGTAGAAGTCCACTTCATCATGAGTTCTTGTAATCCATGGACGAAGACACGGGAACAACCTGGCCGCCAACCTGCCACGTTTCCAGAATGTTATTGCTTTCAAGGAATGATACATTAGGTTATTATAATTATTTGAATATTTCGCAAAATTTCTTTTTGTCCTGCTATGTATATCATTAAAATATCACATGTTAGAGCCATTATCATAACCTTACCCGCTCAAGTTTTTAATGTGGAGATTTAATTGTTAAAATAAATTCAAAACAAAATTTAATAGACCCTCGCCAGTGGAACTAGCAATTGAACAAAACCAATAAAATGTTCACATACCGCTGTTTTTTTATTTATATTGTTTAAGCAAACATATTTATTATTTCGGGAGAGACTGCTCCCCGCGATCTTTTGATATTCTGGCACATTCTTGATGATAAGGATTCTTTGTGACGTCCTAAGAAGCAATACACCGAATCGCGGCTAGGTGTGTTGTCCTTCATCTTCGCTACACGTCTTCCTTGTCCTTCGAGAAGATATTTTACTAATAATCTTAAAGTCAAAGAGTCAACTGGGTAACCCCAATCACTACAAATTTTGAGCCGATCAACTAAAACTTTTCTTCGTCTTTGGTAAGTGACGTTTGATCGCCTTTTTTCTTGACTTGAGTATTTTTGTTCTTTTCCGAACATTTTCCATAGCTGAGGCCATTTCGAAGCTTCTCAATAGCCTTGTTCAAAATATCTGACGAGTAATGTTTATATTTGCTACCAACAGTCACAATTAAGGTTATAGAACACGTGTAACACTTACACACGCAGTTTTTGTTCTCTAGTGAACTTTCGTTCCTAATCATCCTATAGTTCCTATTCGCCCCATTTTACGGTATGTTATATTGGTCACCTTTCCTAATATCCTATATAATTCAATAATTAGTATTGGGCACGGTAGGGGAAAATAACTATCGTTAGCGAGGACCAGACAGGCTCGTGTTAATTCGTTTGGGGGGAAGGGGTTTGTGTTGCTTACCGGCTTTCCCGAGAGTCGACTAAACACGAGTCTGCCTAGTCTGCGCTAACGATAGTTATTTTCCCCTACCTTGCCCATTACTATCAATAATGCTTTTTAAAGAAATAAAAAAAGAAACCAGTCTTTTTCTGTGATTTTATCACATGTTATCCATTCTGTAGCTGCAAATTCAAAATGTAGGCGCAGTACCTCTCTCTTGTATCTTCTACTTCATGGATATCTTCATCACATTTTTTCTTAGTGGCGCATTTCGACCATTTAAAATAACGAAGCAGTAACTGCATTATTACTGTATGTTAATCCTTTTATAATAATGCAATGAATCTGCAATAAAATTCAGTAAAACCAATTATGTGATAATTGAACTAAAAATATACAATGTTTACAATAATAATAATGTAATATACAGCGTTTACAATAATTAATTTTTCGAAGAGCATGCAAAAATCCATTCTATTTATTGTACTAATAAAGAAATTAAATTCAAAAATAAATAATATCTAAAAGTGCAAAGTGACACGAAATAACGAACAATAAAAGAAGAAGTCAAAATCGATACTTATGCTGCATTCTCTTGTTCAATAGCTAAGGAATGCAAGCGTGCAATGCCTTTGTGCAATAGACAGGCACAGATAAGCTACAAATATCGCGTTCATTGTGATGTTGAAATAAAATGCAATTTTAACTTTTTTCGGCACATGTATTGAATTCAGAGAGTGAAGCTGCACTGGTAGACTGTTATAACACTGAGACACTATCACACTTAAACAACACGCACCGTATTTGACGTTCCATCTCGGAATGGGCAAATCTCCGGCTTCCGAAGCCCTGGTAATGCGGACTGGAAATCCACTGACAAGTGCCGGACATGCAAGTAATGCTTCAACATGAGTTTGTAAAGGTAACGATTTTTAAAGATAGTATGCCACGTTTCCTGCACTAATTGATTCCATGTGTTCGAACTATACCCATGTTTTCTAAAATTGATCTTTGTACTGAATTTAGTTTATTCATTAGGTATAGTGAAGCAACCCCATAAACAACAATCCCATACGCTGCTATCGACTCAATCAAGGAGTAATATATGGAGTAACATTGTCCGAATAGGCACAAAGTTTGACAAATGATAAAATCTGTGAGGGAAGTGTCTTAGATTTTGACATAAAGATTCTACGTGCTTCAGGCAGAGTGGGATTTAACATTTAAATAACTTTGTTAGTTGTAAACCAATATTATTGATAATCGACACAGTAAATGTTTATCATATGGAGATTATGTGTGGAAAACAACATCCTTCAAATGACTTCCATTTGCGGCCTCGCAAAGTCGTGCTCTTTCGTTTGCTTTGGTCATAATATTGGTTAAAGTGTGGGGTGTTAACGCTCTAATTTCTGCACGGATATTGTCCTTGAGCTGCTCAAGTTTACGCGCTTTTTCACGTACGCAAGTCCCTTAAGGTTCCCCACAGGAAGTAATCGGGGGCCGTAACGTTGGGAGAACGTGGCGGCCAATTAACATGGAATTTTGTGAAATTAGCCGCTCACCGAGCGTGGCCCGCCAGTAGGGAGAAGTTCATCACAGAACGCTTTCCTTTTAAGCGTGGGATTAGTTTTCGAATCATAGTCGCTGAGGGGTCCTTGTCTGACGTGGAAATAGTTTTGATAAGCTCTTTGCGTTAGAATAATAGACCTGTTATTTTGAAAATATAATTCGACTATTTTTAGTCGTTCTTCCTTGGTGTAATTCAAAACGGCTAGCAAGCAAGAAATTTACATGTCAAATCCTACTCTGCCTTCTGGCTGTGACTGTATATACTAGAAAGGGTTTCAAATAAAACCGAACCTATGTACTCCCGAGTAGGATTTGACATATAAATTTCTTGTTTGTTAATAGTTAGGTAATAGTGTTATTTCATGACGTAGAAACCAACAGTCTTCTACTTCAACCTTGCATCTTAGGTGTTTGCACATGCAAATATTAACATCAAATGTTATAGGGTGACATACTGCTCCTAATGTACTAATTGCAGACAATTCATAGGTACTGAAGCTCGTTGTTCGCTATTTAAGGCATCTATCAAAAAATAATCTAAGGACACTCTCCAGTGGCTGTTTACAGCAACTGCCATAAACACTAGCGCATTTTTTGCGAGCGGTAACTCTAAAGCATCAGAATTTTTACGTATTCCGTTATAAACATGACCATTGGCCATCCCAAATATAAATGTTCTCTAATACACATTTCATCCAAAGCTATATTTATCACAGGTTGCTTTCCATTTTGATATATTTTTTTTATAGCATCGAAAGTTTCTTGTGTGAAACCGGCATTCCCCTTTACTGTAGAATACCACTGCCTTAAAGTTGCTGTATGTGATTTTAAATTTGCAAACAATTTGCGTACATAATTATAAGCCTTGGGAGAATATAAATAGCAATAAATAGTTACTTTTTAAATGGTGTAAACGACTTCTGTAATACTTAATCTTTCTTAGTAAACGTCTTTGGTTGCATTGGTTATTAGTAACTTTTTTTCTTTAATGTTTTGACTTTGTCCATCGTCTAGCAAAAATTTCGTTTCGATCTACTACATACTAAAAAATGTTGGTAAATTTAGGATTCCTCCTAAAAATTCTAGTAACATTTGGGGGAAAATCACAAAAACTGTGTAATTTTCCGTTTTTTAGTAATATTATATATACTTTTGGACATTCCCCACATATCGACCAGTATTTTTCATTTGTAGGTAAAAGTGTTACGTAAAAACGTAATATTACTAAAATTTTTATGCTTTGCCAGGGATTCTTACTAAATTACTTCGTGATTTTATTCACAGAAATTTACGTAGGAAACCAAATACATACTTACAATGCGCGCATGTTCAATTTGTAGATAGATAGCACATAGCACGCACGGAAGTGGCAGTGGTCGTTCTTTTTCTTTTATCTATATGCATAGTTAGGTAAATGACTAATTTAAAATAAATCTAGTAGTTAAATAATACATTCATACTACTGAGGGTGACCTGCAGCTGCATTTTCATAATTTACAAACGTTGAAACATATAGGTTTGTGCATATACAAACACACAATACACCTAATTGTGTTAAAAAAAAAACACATTAATATGCCTCGACAGGGTATATAAAATATATTTGTTGTTTGTGTATTACCGTAATGTTAAAGTAAATGGTTATAGATATTGTTTATTGCAGTCATATTTCGCTACTCTGAAGTAGAGGTTATGAAAGTATTATTCAACTTGTCTATTATACACTAACAAAGATTTGGTAAAATTCCTGTACGGTTACCCCGAACCCGTACAGGTATTTTACTTGTGGGAGTAAAACTACTTTGATGTAAAAATCTATGGCACCTACACATCCTGGAAAACCTGCATTTTGCATGAACGAAGTCTTGTTTTCCATTTTCTTGTCTGCAGTAACTGGAAATTGTATCCATTCTGCAGCCATTGTGGTGACTATTGCTTCAGCCACTTCATGAATGCAACGGCTTACGCTTTGCTGACTAATACTTAACAGATATTCTTCGCCCACACCTCTTTGGTAATTTCCCGTAGCAAAAAACCGTATGGCTGTTAATATCCTTTCTTGCACAGTAATTCTGGTACTTCTTACACCAGGGTGCATGACTGGTTGTAATTGTACAAACAAATGTTGCACTAAATCTTTATTTAATCTAAATAACTCCACGAACCTTCGATCCGGAAGATTAAAAGGATCACTTTGATCACGTAAAACGCGCTTCTGCAATCGAAGTTGATGGTTGCGTTGCAATCTTTCTTCATTTTCAATCAGAATGCGTTGTACTGGATTCATTTCGTTTAAAAAGTTATTTATGCCGTTTTACAAAAAAGGGTTATGTTTACAGAAATTGTAACACTTTGTCCTAAATATCATCTAAATATTATATCAAACGCACTAAAAGCTTAGTATTTGAAATGGCTAATACAAGGTATTCATGAAAATTCGTCTTTCTCCGAAGATTCCCGAATCAAGCACCGAAGGAATAGCGATTAGTTAATAGAGTGTCAAGCTGAGAAGAGATGCGATTCAAATCTCTTCGCTTTCTTTATCGCTATCGTTTCCTTAATATGTTACAGAGTCCCTCCCCAGGTTCCCCACCCTAGATGAGAAGTTCCGATCTTCGACCTTCAAAGCAAAAATAGCGACCATTATTTGGTCGTTGTAAACTGCGAACTCAGCCTTTCTTGCTCCTCACAAGGGGATACGAATCAATTCGTAGTTCCTCGAGTACCGAGCGGTGGTCCCATTATAACAGAGTAGAAGTCACAAGAAAACACCGCACAAAACATTAAATATTCGGTAAAACGGGAAGACCGGGTTTCAGGGAATAACCGCGTTCAGCAGCGGAACTATGTAACTTGATAGAGATAGAAAAAAGATGAAAACGGGATAGAAAAGAAATCTCTTTTATATGTATATAGAGAGTGTAACAATGTAGCGAGTTTTCTATAATGTTCGGTTTTGTCTCGGAAATAATCGGACTGAGGCCTTGGAAACTATTTGACTACTATTTAGCTTAAAACCGTTGTCTGCGATCTTCTGTTATATAGGTCGTTTTAGAAAAACCCTGGATTTTGACAGCAACAAATTTGGTTAGAGTACTACAAAATCCTGTTTGTGGTAAGAAATAGGTTTACTAATAAATAAGTGGATACAATCAACATAACCTGTTTCCAGTTACGAAAAATAAAGAATTATGTCACAATTTAATTGATGAAGTAGCACCGATTATGGATGCTGGGGTCTGAAACACAAGAAGACAGGCAAGTGTACTGGTGGCTCTTAGATTCTTTGCCACTGGTAACTACCAACGTGGTGTTGGTGAAGAATATTTAACTAGCATGAGCCAACAAAGTGTTAGTGCATTACCGATGTGGGTACAATTTCCTAGTGCCAAAATATCAAGGCAGAATTTATGCAAAAATTTGGATTTCCTGGTATTATTGGCGAAATAGATTGTACACATGTTGCTATCTTGTAACCTATAGAAGATGAGCACGTATACTTCAATCGAAAAGGTTTCCATTCTAAAAATTGTCAAATTATATATGACTAATCTGATAATTCTAAATGTGAATGGGAATTTTGGTGGAGCTTCACACGAGTCTTTTATATGGCGACAATCGGTGATATATGTACAGGGAAATGGAAGGTAATTATTTGGATGGCCACCGCAATTCCTGGTTGCTAGGAGATAGTGGATATCCTCAACAGCCTTGGTTGATGATATCAATCCACAATCCACCTGAAGCTAGATTTAATCACAGGCACACGGTAGCAAGCAATAGTATAGAAAGGTGTATTGGTACACTGAAAACTAGATTTCGGTATTTGTTGAAGGAAAGGCTCTTTAGATACGGCCCTTGGAAAGCAGGAATTATTATTAATCATTAAATTTTATTTGAGACATTTCAAATTGTGATAGACCAGGCACCTCGTTAGCTCAATTGGTAGAGTGCTCGCCCGGCAAAGCGGGAGGTGCGTGGTTCAAATCCGACACGAGGTAAAATTTTTAACATAGAAAATTTCCTCATATTAAAATTACAGTTATAGCAGAAAGCATTTATTTATTTATTTAGAGATTTCACACTGTAAGAAAATTGCACTATTGCAACTATTATTAATGCCTGTGCAGTTCTGCATAAAGGTGTACCTTTGGATGAAGAAATTGTTAATGAAGCAGGTAATAACCTAATCAATGATGGGGTTGCTCATGTCCTCCTGGAGGCAGAAGAACAACAAATGCCATTGTAAATTTATATTTTATGCAATAACAAGTTCATAAACCTAAAATCTTTTCATATAAATAAAATTATTTTATGATTTTTCTTTTTTTTTTATTTTGTTTTAAAATAAACTCTGGTAACATTTTAGTTAAAAACAATATTTAGGACTAAAAATAGAAAAACAGCTAGTATAAATAAAATAATCTTTTGCTTTAAAGAAACGTACATTAACCCTTTCGCTGCTAAATAAGGAAACCTACTGTTCAATGCCTGTGCTGAATTAGGAGTTGGCTAAACCGTATATATGCGGCAATAGCTTAGGGTATCCTCTCGTACGTAAATAGGCGTCAATAGCACATGACTTCTGGATTTCTCGTACATACAGTGTGTTTCACTTTTCATGGGGACACCTAAATAACTTTTTTATTTTGAAAGCAATCAATATAAAATTTTTATCAGTTATGTAGGCCACGACAATGCATCTTTTCATATGAATAGAGTTTTTATAAAGTCAAAATCTAGCCAACTACGATTAAAATAAAAAGTAGCGTTTCAAGTCGGGTCATAGTAGCGATTAAGATAGAGCAAAAAAGTATTAAGAAAAGTTATTACAAATCACTCAAGAACTCCAAATACCAAATTTCTCTGAAAAATTTGTAATTTTACATTTTTCTCCATTTTTATGCCATCAGCAGATGATAATTTGTTATTGCAATAATAAGAGTGCCATGAAACAAGAAAACGATTCGCAAATTTTATTCAGTATTAAAGAACAAAATATAGCAACAATTTAACGAACAATATTTTAAATAGGATCTTTTTCAACTAGATCACCTTGAAGACGGATACATTTTTCCAATCGTCTTTTGTGATTCAGTGCAACTCGTCGTAGTATTTCTGGGGAAATTTCTCGGCAGGCTTGTCGGATTCTCTGACACAGTTCCTGTATGTTTTGAGGTCTTGATGCATACACAACATTTTTAATAGTTCCCCAAAGGAAAAAGTCAAGTGGTGTAATGTCAGGCGATCTAGGAGCCCACTCTATTAACGGGCTATTACGACCTATCCATCTTAACGGAAAGTTCTCGTCTAACCATGCTCGCACTATTCTTGCGTTATGAACCGGGGATCCATCTAGCTGGAAGTACAAATCTCGCCTCTCATCCAGTGGTAAATCATCAAGCACATCCATTAATTCAGTATTTAAAAAATGTAAAAACCTTTCTGCATTTAGCGTGTCAAAAAAGAAAAACGGGCCAATGATTCGTGCATTTAAAATTCCGCACCACACATTAATTTTCTGTGAATATTGTCTTTTACAGTTGATGACCCAGTTTGGGTTTTCTGTTGCCCAGTATCTACAGTTCTGGGACGAAACTACACCGTTAGTAGTAAATGTAGCTTCATCACTAAACATAATTTTTTTCAAAAATTCTCTGTCATTTAGATAATTACCTTGAGCCCATAGACAATACTCCATTCTTCTATGGAGATCTCCATCTTCAATAGTGTGTAAATATTTTGGCTTATACGGTTTCAATTTGTGACGACGGAGACATCTCCAAATTTTAGAGTAAGAGATATTTAAATTTCTAGCCATATCTCGTAAACTCGTGTGAGGATTATTACGATACGCTGCTAATATTACTGCATCTAAATGGTGTTCTCGATTGTTCAATCCTCGTGGGCGTGGTTTAGTAACATTTCCAGTAGTGTTGAAAATATTATTCAAGTATGCAACAGTTCGATGACGGATGGGTGGACGTTCAGGGTGCCTCGCGTTAAACTCTCTAGCCGCCTCTCGGGTAGAACGTACATTGTCACCAACAATTCGAATAATTTCTACTTTTTCAGGAATACTTAAATGTCTATCGGCCATTGCTTAGCAAAGTTCGATAGTTGCAACTGAAGTAAACTGTTTAGTGAATTGACGTTTGATGTTTGACGTTTGAACTGATGAATCGTTTTCTTGTTTCATGGCACTCTTATTATTGCAATAACAAATTATCATCTGCTGATGGCATAAAAATGGAGAAAAATGTAAAATTACAAATTTTTCAGAGAAATTTGGTATTTGGAGTTCTTGAGTGATTTGTAATAACTTTTCTTAATACTTTTTTGCTCTATCTTAATCGCTACTATGACCCGACTTGAAACGCTACTTTTTATTTTAATCGTAGTTGGCTAGATTTTGACTTTATAAAAACTCTATTCATATGAAAAGATGCATTGTCGTGGCCTACATAACTGATAAAAATTTTATATTGATTGCTTTCAAAATAAAAAAGTTATTTAGGTGTCCCCATGAAAAGTGAAACACACTGTATATAAACGTAAATAGCACAGTGGGTAGATGTAATTATTTTTTTATCATTTATTGCATTATTTCAAAACTTAGCATAAAATAATTCTACAAAAAGATTTTTTTCAAACATATGCAAATAACAACATACAGTCCAAGCTTAAAAATTAAAATTATGTGGAAAAATTATTATAACCTAAAAAAAATATCAAAACTTTTTTAAAGTATGATATTTTTGAAAGCAAGGTGTAACACAAAGACCCACGTCACATTCCTTGCAATAATACCTGGAGTCTCGTCTCTTCCTGGGTCCTATTTGCGTATGCTTGCAAACGTAGCATATTCTTTGCGAAGCCTTCTTACCTCCAGATACAGCAGGTATTTTTACATTTTTTTTTATTTTTTCCTTTTTTTGGGTATTCCGGTTTTTTCTTACTAATTATATACTGTTTTTACGTTTCGGAATTTTGTTTTATTCCTTTTTCAATATTTTATTTTAATCCTACAAATTCACAAATTTTTAAGCATTACAACTAAAAAATTTTTTTACAAAGTTACTATTTTTAAACTTATAATAATTAAATAACTAGTAATTACAACTTAATTGTTTTCAAACTTACTTTTAGGTGTTTTCCTAGTTATTAACCTTTACGGCATTGTCAAAAATTTCTTTAAGTTACATTTTAAAATTGTAAAAGACACTTTAATACAATAACAAGTAACGACAAACAAACATATACTAAGGCGCAAGGCCGTTCAGTTTTGTTTTCAAACCAGAAAACAGGTCGTTTTTTATACCGCCTCTACATCTTCACATTTTTACAGGAAAATGACGAGCTGATAAACGTGTAGGAAGATCCTTTGTCGATGGTCTACCTATTTTTGCTGACCTAACAGATTTTTCTTCTTTGAGATATTTTTCTATTAGCTGCCTGGTAAGTTCGAGCTGAAAATCTGCTAGTGGTAAATGTTTCCCAGTTTTTACCAAGTACATGGCATGGGCATTTATAATCACTAAATCTAAAAGATGGAAGAAAATCTTCTTGTACCATTTCAGTGTCCGTCTCAGACATTCAATCGAACTGAGTAGCATATCAATCTTGTCGATAGAGCCCATATTTTCATTATAATCTTTGACGCATTCAGGTTTCTTTATAGGCTCACCAGTAACACGATCCTTCTTTGTAGTATCCCTCATTACATCTTTATGTACAGTTGTTAACATATGTACGACACGCCTGTCTAGCCATCTCATCGCCATCATAGTGTTTGTATGTTTGCTAATAGTTTTTCCTTTTTCTTTTAGTTCAGGAAAAACAGGCATACCAATCCGATTACTTCTTACTGTGCCAACTAGAGCTGTTTGATGATCGTGGAGGTACTTTGCTAGAATCGGACTTGTATACCAGTTGTCTGTGTATAATTTGTGCCCTTTTTCCAAGTACGGTTCCATCATTGTTGACACAATAGATCCGGAAATACCCAAATCCTCTTTTTCAATAATTTTAGTAGTGGCACCGGTGTATATTATAAAATCAAGGATATAATTAGTCTCAACATCTGCTAAAACAAAAAGTTTTATTCCGAAACGGTGTCGCTTCGTCTTGGTGTATTGTTTGAAAGAAAGACGCCCCTTATACAAAACCAGCGACTCATCAATGCAAAGATTTTGAAAAGGGGAAAAGCTTTCTTGGAATCGTTGCTTTATATAATTTAGAACTTTATCTAATTTATATAATCTATCTCCTGTAGGCTGATTATCGTTGTCACAGAAGTGTAGCAATCTCAGTAGTAAGAGATATCGGTCTCTACTCATTACTTGTCCAAAAATCGGCGTATATAAGAGGGGGTCTCTTGACCAACACTCATTTAGTTTAAGTTTTTTATTTCTTGAAATTAACAGTGTAACTCCAAAAAAGAGATAAATTTCTTCATGGTTAGTATCTGTCCATTTATTCAGCCGCGAAAATTTTTTTTTGTCAGTGTTTGCAGTAACGTACTGAAAGTACCTATTTGTTTCCTCTGCAATAGTATTTGTCAAGTCAGGTGTGATAAAATACTCAAAGTAATCTAGAATGCTTGAATTTTCATCAAG
Organism: Cetonia aurata; assembly: GCA_949128085.1. Lineage (NCBI taxonomy): Eukaryota > Metazoa > Arthropoda > Insecta > Coleoptera > Scarabaeidae > Cetonia > Cetonia aurata. The sequence continues at coordinate 15,323,098 of OX421889.1, forward strand.
TTGGTCATTAGTGGGATGGAATCCAGAGTTATTATTGTTGAAAATATGAAAAATGGGAGAAAAGCCACCAACATTCCAGTGAAAGCAAGCTTGGCTAGATGATTTCTTCTTTTTTTTGGGTGCAGGTTTATGAGATGAGTGGATCGTCCGTTTTTTATTTTTAGGCAGTGTAGCAGTGGTCTTGCCAGTAGAGGTTCCAGGCTCTGCAATGAAATGACTAAAAGTAATATTGAGATTATTTTTTGGTTACTGATTTTACCAGGATCAATAATTGATGTACCATTTATTGTCTCAACATTTTCTGTAGTATCATTTTGTCTTCTTGGTACAAAATTGAAAGTACTCTCAACTTCTGAGTCACTCTCTGACGATTCTTCGAATTCTCCATCTGATTCTGATATATCAGATGCCGTTGTGCTAATTAATTCACTTAAATATTCGGCTTCTTTGTCACTTAAACCCACAAACGTATTCATTTTCGCAAATATCCGTTGGTAGTTGTTTTGCAATTGTACGACTTACGCAGGTTATACTGATCTGACAGGAATTATTTCAGTATAACGAAAAGTTGAAAGATGGAGCTACAATTCCATCAGAATAAAATCACCGTACGTATACATGCGGCGATAGCATGTGTTTGTGAAAATGAAGAACGTAAATATACGGTCATAGCATATTACAAATGCAAATTCAAAACGTATATACGCGGTAATAGCAGTGAAAGGCTTAAAATTAAAAACAATATTTCAAACTAAAAATAAAAAACAGCTAGTAAAAATAAAATAATCTTTCGCTTTAAAAAAACATTAAAATTAAAAGAAATACATATTTCTGATCGCAAAAAAATAAAATAAATTACAAGTGAAATAACATTTTTTTGGTAAGAAGTACTACTAAGGGCTTTCTATTTGTAAGAGGGAACTGTTCAAGTGTAATTCACTCTACTGTTCCGGTGTTACGTGGGTGTTACCAGAGTGTTACTCCGACTCCGAGGAACAACTCTGTTATTTGACAGTTGACAATTTACCATTTGGTTTTTCTAGTTTTGGTTGAAATAAATAAATTACATACAAATTCTAAGACATAGGCAATGGAAGTAATGGAGGTATTAGGTATCGAGTTATTGGATGCAGAAACTGGAAAAAGCCATAATATTAAGGTCACAAGGGCGCAATATGATCGCATAATGAAATGCAATGGTAAGGTTTGAAATGTACTTATAAAAGAAATGAAATAGTTTTTATATTACAGATGCAGTACTAGCTACAGAATTAGTAAATGATGCGCGGAAAAATGAAAAAGTACAGAATCCATGTACATCGGAAGATGATATTGCATATGTTGAGGAAAATTCGAAATTGTGGCAATATAATGCTGTTTTAGCTTTAATTAGTGCTATTGACACTAGATATGATGAATTGAATCATCCAAAACAAAGGAAGAGTTTCTTTGAAAATGTCAGTAATGACTTAACAAGCCAAGGTTTTATATACAATGCTAATCAGTGCCATCAGAAATGGAAAAGTCTAACACGGACATATAAGACTGTAAAAGACAATAAAAAAAAAACAGGCAGGGGACCAATGCGGTTCATGTTTTATGATCAGATAGATAATATATTAGGTGGCAAACCGTCTATATCTTGTGAACACACCTTATCATCAAGTTCATTTAACGAATTCTCAGAAAATACAGAAACTAGTGTTTCATTAGATACTCAGGAAACCAGTTTCTCTACAATTGAAAATACAGAATCTGCTTCTGATTTGGAAGAGCATCATAAGTCAAACCCCAGAAAAAGAAAGGTGAATAACATTAATCAATATTTAGAATTGAAAAAAATACAAGAACAAAATAAAATGAAACGTCATAATGATTTGTTAAATTTAGAATTAAAAAAGCTTGAAATTGAAAAAGAGAAGTTGAAAATATTGGAGACCATCAATAACAAATTATGAATTATCAGTATTGTAGTTAGTTAGTGTAGTTAGTATAATGATTTGTTAAAGTTAGAATTTCTTTAAAATAAAACACATTTATATATTTAATAGAAATATACATGTTTACATATCACTCATTATATTTCTTAATATTTCATTTCTTGTATTTTCTTGTAATATTTCTTCAGCTCCCTGCTGTTCACCCACTTCCTGCTGTACAATATTGATAGTATCACTTTCAAAGTCAATATCACCTTTATGTATGCAAATGTTGTGCAATACGCAGCAAGACATAATGATGTTAATGCATACTTCCATTTTAAAATTAGAAAGAAAAGTTAACCGCCTGAATCGATTTTTCAATAAACCAAGAGCATTTTCAACAATTACTCTGTTTGATGAATGTAAATAATGAAATTTTTTTTGTGCTTCTGTTAAAGTTCCATTGTCTCGAAAAGGTGTAATTAACCAGTTTAAGTTAGGGTAAGCAGAATCTCCAAGCAGGTAATAAATTCCCATAAAATTAGGATCTTCAGCATTTCTATATAGCGGCGATTTTCGTAACACTCTCGCATCATGCAGGGACCCTGGTTCCCCACAATATACATCACAAAAAGATTTATCTGGAAGGGCCACACACTGAAGTAACAAGCTATGATAGCATTTCCTATTTATGTAGGATTCTTGATTATTCGATGGCTTTGGAATGGCTATGTGTGATCCGTCAATTACCCCTATGCAATTTTTAAAATACTGCAAATGACGAAATTTTCTTGAGACAATTCTTCTAGTTTCAGTAGATGGCCATTTTATATATGTAGATGATAAATTTACTATACTGTTCATAACGTGAGATAGTGTATTATAAGCAGCACTATAAGAAAGCCCAAAGCGGTCGGAAATTTGTCTAAAACTTTCAGTGTTTGCTAGGTACCAAATCGTTAATAATACTGCTTTTTCTATTGGGACTTGAGGTTTACCTGCCTTATATTCTGATTGATGATAGTAGGGCTTCAATATATCTAAAAAAGTAAGTGAAAATCATAGGTAGGTATCCCGAATATTTGCTAAATTATAATTTTACCAATAAAACTGTATAGTACAGATCGGGTCATCCGAAAATGAGATTTAAATACACTATTACTATAATTTATTACAGTATCTTCAACAAATCTATTGATTTTAACATAAGTTTCTTTCTTTCTGAATATTAATTTTTCTACCAACTCATCCTCACTGCTAGAAGTAGAAGAATCTTCAGAAGATTGGTAAGGGTGATTGATTTTGAGTAATTCATCTAATTCCAGAACAAAGTAAATAAAATATAATTAATGTACATTTTTCTATGAAATAGGTACTTGCCAAAAATAAATTTCTTCATAATTTGATTTTGTTTTCTGTCCATTATTCCTCTACAACGTTTTTCAAAAATATTGAAGGCTTAAGTATGGCGGCATAAATTTTAATCAATTTTTGTAATTACCTGGTAATTTCGGTTATAGGTACTTTTATTTAACCCATTTATGCCCGAATTAATTTTTTGCACTTTTCTTTATGGTGGCTGTACAATTTGAATTTATATATTATTAGCATCATATACTTGGCATGAGATGAAAAATTTTATACTCAATATGCAAATTAGATAATGTTCCAATAATGGAACAATGGTCATTAATGATACCGTGAAAGCTTCTTTAATAAAAATAAGAAAAACTTAAAATAATTTATTATAAAATTAAAAACATATACTCCAAATAGTAAACCTAATTAATATACATTAGTTTGTTTTGTTATGGAACTTGGTAAAGCAAGATTCATGCAAATTTACGTCACATTTTGAACAAGCTTTTGTGGTATTCTTTTTACAGACAGCACACCTGTTTTGTTTTTTTGCTGGAGAAATCCAATGGTTAGTCTTATCGTAGCGGGCCTCATTAGAAACTCTTGGAACTAACGCTTTATGTGTTATAGAACGTCCTGCTCCTGTGCGGGCATCACCATACTTTTGAAAGTAGGCTCTGACAACTTCTCGCCGAAAATGAAGAAAATCGAGCTTCTTTCCTATTCCTTTTCTGTATAGCTGCCAACCATTGTGTATGCTAGCATCTACACAAAAAGCAAAAACTGCCCACCACCATTTCTTAGATCGGATGGATATTCTGTAACGATCAATATTTTCGTCCATTCGATCCACCCCGCCCATGAATTTATTATATTGAGCAATAACGCAAGGTTGTGTTACAGATATTTTCTTTTTCTCAGACGATACCCACCTCTCTACATACTGATGTGGGCATGTTGTATCACACGTACTAACTGTTAAAACTATCCGATTATCATTCCAAGACGTTATAGTGACATTGTTATTTGTATCAGTACAGTAATCGTAAAATCCACGTTTTTCTTTTTCCATAGATTTATTTCCAGTAATCGGACATTTCTCCGTACGATTAATTTTTATAGTCCCTGTGTAGCCAATTCCCATTTCTTTCAACCTGTAAGCGAGTTTTAGAGATGAAAAGAAGCGATCGCCATAAATTTTATATGGACTTGGCGGTAGATCTCTTAACAGATTTATCACGACTGACCCGCCTACACCTAGCCCTGATATATCCTTCTTTTGGGATGCACCTTGATAAGGTTCAACTTTGATGAGATAGCCTAATCTCTCACAGAGACACCACATTTTATAGCCATACCTTATTGGTTTTCCCTTTAGAAACTGTTTAGCTCCATGGCGTCCAAAATAAGGTACCATGCTTTCGTCTATACACAACTGTTCTTGACATTCAGCGTATTTCAAAAAATTTTTGTTAATTTTATCAAGCAGAGGTCTCACTTTGCCAAATTTATCATTCTCGACCAAATTGCTATTGTCAGCACAGTGTAGATATTTCTTTATGGTCTCAAAGCGGTTGCGTCGCATTGCATTTACCACTGTTAAATTGCAAGCTTCTGTACCTATTTCCCACCACATCCTCCATCTAGGAACAGTCACATACCCAGACAATAAAAGTATGGCAACAAAACAACGCATCTCATCCCTAGTCATGGTAAAGTTGTGATCTTTCTTTTGCGAAAATGCGTATTGAATAGTCATATTGGTTAAAAATCTATATATGTCTTCATCAAAAAATAATTCGAAACATTTAACCGGATCCAAGGGAATATCCGGCAATGTTTTAGGTGAGATAAATTGTTGGAAAGCAGGCTCAAGATCAGTACGTTTAGCCCAATTTCTAATTAACGGGGTGTTAGCGTCTTTTTTCAATTTATTTAAGGGCACATTCATTTCTTCATCACTATCACTGTCCGTGTCATCCGCGCCGATAGTAAAAGTGCCTGTCGCATCTTTTACCGTTGCGATTGCCTCAGCACGCAATTGTTTTCCATTAAGTTTATTGATGTCGGAACAGTGATCTTCGTCCCCACTATCTTCAGCACTATCTTCGCCATCATCTGGAGGTGTTATATAAACATCCGTCTCCCAAAAATTTTCATCTTCTATTATTTGAATCAGCTCTGCGGTTGTTAAATATCTGTAAATGAGAATTTGTTTACGATACCACTTCTGTCCAATGTTCCGATATCGGAACATTCAAATATTTTCTCTTGTATTGTAAATACGAAAAAAATAATTTTAGTATAAAACATTTCTAAGAATAAATTAACATCAATATAATATATTTATAACGTTTTAAGGGAATTTCTAAACAAAATATACAAAATAAATACTTACTTTCCACGGTACATTTTTCTTGAGTTGTACTTGAAACTTTAAAAAACCACTATGTTATGCAAATGTATTTAACTGACGCACTACATACAAATATGGCTTTCTTGGGGGGTGTGTTTTGACATTGGTAATTGTGTCATGCGCATTACAACCTATAATTCGATATAAAACACCATTTAATTTCTTGTTCCAATATTGGAACAATGGGCATAAATGGGTTAAAATTCTTACCGTTTTTATGAAAATGCGCATGCGGGAACAGTTCACCCCTTGTAAATAGCAGGTGCAGTAGGGGAAAGGAGAGGAGAAAATAGAGCTGTTCCGTTACAAAATGCACCTTGCAAAAAGAACGCTCAAAAACTGTGCTGGTGTAACTCGGAGCAGTTCCGATACAGCTCCACCGACAAATAGAAAGCCCTTACTATCAGGAGCTGTGTGGATAAAAGAGTATTTTCTATTGTATATGAGACAAAAGTTACAAATTTTCTTTTAATTCCAGTCTTCTTTAGAATATTATTGTTTTGTTTTTGAAGGTCCCGATTGGGGTGGATTTTCTGTACTTCTTTCCTGCAAGTATAGTAATGATGGTGGACTGTCAGGTGTATGCTCGAGCACTGTGCACTGCTGAGCCTCCTCTCAGTGGCAGAGGTGGAGAGTTGGTATCCTTTGCTGTAATATATAATTTAGTTAGTTAGGTAGTTTTCGTTTTCAACGTGCTGTTACCGTATTCAGTCCTAATTCAACGTTTCTGTCTCCAACTACAGTCTTCCAACCGCGATAGGGGTTGTGTCTTTTTCAGTGGCGTACCGACATATGAACGGGCCCTGGTTGCAGTTGTGGTGCGGGCCCTACCCCAACTCCCTTCCCCACAAATAAAAAAAAATACTTATATAATTTTTTTTTAATAATTATTGAATACATAAAAAACATTAAAAACAAAAAACAAACAATATAGCTGTATATATACAGCTGAAAAACAAACATTAATGCAAAAATAAATAAAAAAAAAAAACAAAAATAGAGTAAATCAATGTATTTATATTATATTTTTTTTCTTGCTTTTGATGTGGCAAAAGATGTTATCAGACTGGATACATTCAAATTTTTTGCTACCTCATTTTCAATAGAAATGATTGGCAGATTAGATAGCCGGTCTTGACTGATTGTATTTCGTAAGTAAATTTTAAATGAGTGCTAATTTTGAATTTTCGGGCTAAGATAAGTAATCGTTCCCTTTTTTTATTTTTAAGTAAATTTTCCAAAACAGTGTCATATTTGGACAATAGCTTTATAATAGCCAAAAACAACTCAGGGTTTTCTGAGTTTATTGTTGCATCGTGCCCTCGGAACAGCATATTTGTAGAAGCTAGCTAGAGTGAAATATGAATGATCCGTTCTAAAACTTTGTGCCAAAATGAAATTTCTTCCCGAATTTATAGACTCGTTTTCAAAATCAATAGTTTTATTTAATCGCCATTTGTCGTAAATTGCACAACATTGATTGTGCTCATTAGTCGCTTCATGGCTGTTTATAGCCCGATTTAAATGTATCTAGTCATCAAAACCCAACATAAGAGAGGTTTGCTTTTTCGAGAACAACCAACAGGGTTGACAATAACATTTATTTAAAATTGTAGAATAACACAACCACATTCGTTCCGTTGTAAAGCCGACTTTCGAAGTTGTTTTGTAGTAAAAATCAGAAAAACACCTGTTATTTTTGTCTTTGGGAAAAGGGCCAGTAGGTTTGCAAGGGCCATTGGAAATAATAAATTGTTTTTGGTCATTTGTTAATTCACCAAGAAAATGTCCACGGTCAGTTACATTTTCAATGTTCACTAGAAATTAACGCAGATAATGCATTAAGCAATAATTAAAAATAATAAAAAGTTCTTACATTCTTTGGAAATTCATGCTCAACGGTTGCTGGGGAATTCGGGAATTCCAAGTCTAAATTATTAAAATCAAACATGAAAATTAGGAATTACTTTATTATTTACTTATTAGTGTAAAGACAAATGACAAATTTGAAGTTTGGGAATAAGATTTATAAGATAGCTAAATAAAATAAATAAATAAACTTACCAGCGGTTTCACTGATTATTTCGGTCATTGCAGGGGTACAACTAGAAGTTGAGGGTTTACTCGGTTCAACTTCGCTACTATAACTAGTAGTAGCAGTACGAGAAGTTGATGGTTCATCAGTTTGATCAGTTTTTTGATTAAAAAATTTATCAATTTTTGGTAGCTTATTTTTTCTTTCATCTGCTTCAACTTTTTGCTTGCGTTTAGCACTTCCAGACTTATGTTTGTACTGGCTCATTTTACACAAAACACTAAATAAAAACAACTATTGGTACGAGACAATACCGTTCTATCACGGCGTTTTAACCTAAATAAGATGAAAAATGATCGTTGGGGGTGCAAACTGCAAAAATAAAGAAGTGGGAACTAATAGGTTTTGGGGTTTTCCGCTATTGCCAAATATCGTGAATTAGCAGCCAGCATAAGCCGGATAGAAGTAATAAAATTAGCACCATTTTTACAATACAAAAGTTATGAAAACCATTGATAAGATCTCGCCCGATTTCTATAGAAAAGACACCGAACGCGTGCCGCTTCCAATACTTACCCAGATGCTATCCATAAACTGGAAAACAATTTGTTTAATAGTACTATTAGCTACTCCGGCACTTCCGTTGCAGCAGTTTTGTTTATCGCTTTAACTTTAACACATTTTTTTAATGCACAATATTTTTATTTTTGAATCACAAATATGTTTGGACTCATTCTTATATTTTTAAATTACACTAAAGTGCAGTTTTTCTCTGACGTTTAGTAATTATAGAAAATAAGAGTGATATCCCTAATGCAAGACGTGTACAAAAATCAAATTGTTTTTAGATTGTACACGAAATTTTTAGTGTGTAAACTGTGTATGGTTTATAATTTGTATAATAGTTTATTGATAGGATGAGTGGGCACCGAAAAAGACCTACGGGGTTGAAATATAAGCGTATAAAGTAACTTTGGGATTTATTTTCTGATTACTCAACGTTGGAGAAAAAATGCACCAATTTAGTGAAATATAAACATACATTATGTACAAAACTGTTTGGCGCATTGGGCGCATTCGGAATACGAACCGATTGGGAACGTGTTCGGAGCGTACCGCTGACGTAGAGCGCTCCCTAACCGCTCCCGAACGCTTTCGTCTTTCGAAATGTATTTTCATACCTTGAAATAGAGGGGCCGTTGCTATAGCAACTAGTAAACATGTTAAGTTGTTAGTGTATCAAAATTTAAAGATAAAGTAGGGCGCGGATGTCGGTAACAGTAAGTTTATTGTTTGTAATAGTGAATAACGGACAATACGTAGTTGTATCTAACATCTATAGTAAATTGATTTATTATTATAGGATTGTATAATTTGCGTACATAATATAATATACTGAAATGGAAAATATTATTGGAGTGTTAGAATTCGGAGAAATGGATTTTCCACTGAATCTTGCTGTGGAAATGGGCATCGAGCTTGCACAGCCATTTGTTGCACAAGCTGATGTTGTAGCAAATGTAGATAGAAATGTAATTCCACGCAATGAAAATTATTATGAGGAAACAATAATTCATTATATGGGAGATTTGTTTGTTGAGCATTTTAGAATGACACGTGAGGCTTTCGAAGTAAGTAATCTGTGATCATATTCCTATTAGCATTGTCATTGATAAGTTATTTTACAGAATTTAACTAATATCATTGCCAATGCAAGACCAATACATCCAAGGACAGTAATTGCGTTTGAAAAGAAAGTATTATTTACGGTTTGGGTATTAGCAAAGCCAGAAACATTTTTGGCAGCTGGTGATCGATTTGGATTTGCAAGAAGCACAGCACATGAAGTGTTTTCTTTGATTGTAGCAATATTAGTCGACTTAATGCCACGATATATAACTTGGCCCCAGCACCATGAAGCAGCAATAAATGTAAGATGATAATTATAAAAATATTTTGGAAATAAAATAGTACTATTGCATTACAGGTGTTCCATGAACGGTCGCATGGAATTCCAGGTGTCGTAGGAGCTATTGATGGGTGCCATGTACCAATAAAACAACCTGTAGGAAATGCTGTGGATTACTATAACAGGAAGCAGTTCCATTCTATTATTTTACAAGGTGCAGTATGTTTATAAGTAGATTTAGTCCTATCTGGTACCTTTTCATAAATTATAGGAACTTGTGATCACAGGCTGTTGTTTATGGACATTTTTGTTGGAATGCCCGGACGAGCCCATGATGCAGGAGTATTTCGGCAAAGTCCATTATATCATGCCATTATGCAAGAAGAGAATGCACTTCTAACAGAGGAGACACATATCATTGGAGATTCTGCATATCCATTATTAACAAATTTACTGACACCATTTCGGGATAATGGCCATTTAAATGAAAGAGAAAGCCTTTTTAATATTAGATTAAGTAGCATCAGATCTGTAATAGAAAGAGCATTTGCCCGCCTGAAAGGTAAATTTCGAAGACTAAAATATCTCGACATTGGAGATCCAGATTTTGGTGTAAAAATCATCACAGCATCATGTGTTTTACACAACTTTATAATTCTACAAGGAAATGATGAGGAGGAAATTGTTGAGATAGAAGATAATGATGACGAAATACCTATAGTTGAGAATCCATGTGAATTGCAACGAGGCCAAGAGAAAAGATTACAAATTGCCAATAATTTATATTAATATATTTGTAATGTTACATAATAAAATATTAATCATACTACCATCTACTTTCAATATTTATTTTAGTAAATTATAATAACATCGATTACAATTTATAGCAATGTATAACATCAAAACATTAAATAAATAATTCTTTTTTCTAATGGACTAGTAAGAAAACACAGTCAGTTATAAATAAGGATTTTTTGAGTGAATGCATATGATTTATTACAACACAAGTTGTAATTATTATAATTTTATTATTCATAAAACAAATTCCGTTAAAAACTTGGCATTCAAATAAATGAGGTAAATTCCATAAACAAAATTAAATTAAAGATTCCTGGTATGTTATTAAATGCATTTCATCCATATGCATATTCAAAAGTGGTAAATGCTTATTCTGATAAATTTACATGCTTGTTTAATAAACGTTCCAATAAATTGTTTCGTTTTTCCTGAATTTCGCTATTTTTTTCTATTGCCTGTCGCAATAGCTGTAATTCAGTTAGCCGTTTCCTTTCTATATCCAGCATCTCCTTTCGTATATAATATGCCCCCGATTTCCTTGTAATACCAAAACTGCGTTTTGGAGTAGATGGTGAACTGAGCAACTGTCTTGGTGTTGATGGTGATGGGGAGTCTCTTATATTCTCATTGCTATTTACTTTACCTAGTACTTCGGATGTGGTTTTACGTGGCTCTATAATGGCGCTGGATGAAGATAATATTTCCATCGGAGTACTACTGTCAATATGACTTTTCTTCATATCATATTTGCCCTTGTGGACTGCTGTTTCATTACCTAATGCGTTATTTTCTTTATCCAAAACAGAAAAGGATGAAATAGTAGAGGGTAAATTCATTAAACGATCCTCCGCTTAAATCTCTTCGAATATTTCATAATGTTCCCAACCAATCGCACCCCTTCCAGTAGATCGTTTATTGTCTGATACATGTGTATAATGTTTTTTCAAATTTCTCCACTTGCGATCCAAAATATCTTCTGTGACGTTATATTTCTCATCAAGAAACTTTCTTTTAATTGATGTCCACAGACTCCTCTTTTTAATTTTTGGATCTCTAAAATCCTTCTTTCTTTTATAATACTCTTCTATTAATAACTTTGTACTTTTTTTATCCCATGCAAAGTTTGCTACAACAACAACAAAACATTTACATATTTCTACCTGAAACACATATTTTTCTTTATGGTTTACTTACTACACGGCTCCATATTTTTATTTTCTGTATTTTGATCTTGCTTATTAAAATAGGCTACGCAAAACTGTCCATCCGGATCTACAACAAACTGCAATTTATATTTTATTTATAAAATATAATATAAATTATAGATTTTAGCCATATGAATGGATATTTACCATTCGCAATTTGCTGATGTACTTCGTTTGTATCTCGCACAACAAAGAGTTTGTTATCAAAAACATAATTTTTCTCGCACACATATTTTAAATCCAACCCCTCCATGTTTCAACTCGTCAAAGACGTTCTCTCACCGTTCTCTGCAGGGAGCATAAAAATAATGTGCTCCATATCATGGCGTCCGCTACCAGGTTTGCTCCGCCCACAGGGAGCGATGTAGCGCAAACAAAATGTTCCGTTTTGGGACGAAACAAGACCTGTTCCCGAGCGGAGTGGTAACAGCTCCGTAACTCTTTCGTATTCCGAATGCGCCCATTGATTATTTAAAAGAACGAGAGCTAAACCACGGGCCCCGAGGGGCCCAACGTTATGTGCGAAGCAATTGAGCATTTCGGACCTTGTTCGTGTTTCGGGGTCCGGGCCCTGGTTACGCGGAACCCGCGGAACTATGTTCGGTACGCCACTATCTTTTGTAGACCACCACCTGATGGCTGCTACCTTGGTTTGCTTTTCCACCTTCCTATTGCCTACAATAGTTTTATGGTAAATTATAATCATTAGTTTCATAAGTACCCATTCTTAAGTGTTAAAAATAAAAGTAAGTATATAGTTGTTTATATATTGTTATATAGTCTTTAACATAAACTTCCTATTTATCCTGGGTTTTAAACCCATAACCCACCCAATGCGTTGAGTTGGTCCATAATTTTTTTTTGTCGCTATTATCACCTGCATACTCAGAGCATTTATTATTTATTAACTGTAGATATTCTAAGGAATCGACTACATATAATCGCCCAATGTTTAGGTTTCGCTTTCACATCGCGTTCACGATCTATAGAAATACAGACGAAATTTAGAAGTTATGAATGTAAACATTTTATTTTATAAAATTCTAACATACCCATTTCAATAAGCTTCCATTTAATCTACACATAGTACTATAGTTTAACTAAACCACAGTATACTAAACCCAAAACTAGCAACGTATACTTGTTTTTGCTTTTATTATAAATCACAAATTCAGTTATGTTGGTCATGTCTAGCAGATTTTTAGTGCTTTGCCCGTTTCAGTTCTAAATACTGAAACGGGAACTAAATTTCAGGAAAGAGACATAAGATATGCGGACTTAGTGTGAGCGACGGCAACAAATGGCTTAGCGTAACAGAGCATTGCGACGATGATGTCAGTATATACATCGTCTACCCCGAATAAGTACGATATCTGTGCGTCTTGCAGTTGCGTCTCACGACTGCGAGGGATTTCAATCGCAGTAATAGTGTTTTCGGTAATGCGTCAAAAGAGTGGCTCAGTTTAATTCTTGGTGTTGATGTCATAGTTTCACATTGTTTTAAACGAAAAGTGGACGATGAAGATTTCCTGCATCTAATTCTATTAGAAGAAGAAGACGAAGATGACATTTTAAAACATACTTTGTTGCAAACAAGGTGTGAAAGACATGATATATTCAAAAATCGAAGAGCGGAAGGTTATTATAAGCTTCTCGTTATTGCTTATTTAAGGAAAGATGAAGAAAAATTTAGAGAATTTTTACGATTAAATCCTGATCAATTTGATTTTGTTTTATCGTTTATTCAAGACGATATAAACACATCCGGAACAAATTTCATGTAATTTTCAATAACTGCAGAAGAAAAGTTGGCATTAACTTTAAGGTAAGAATAATAACAGAATCTTAGGTAAGTAGGTTTTACTTTATACCAACTTAAAATTTACATTTCGTAAATAAGTAATATCATTGTAACAAAGAAAAGTTTATTATAGATGTTCGTAACACATGTTCACAGCAGTACTTAAATTTTTATAGCATTCTGTTGAGTTGTCTATCTGCTTCAAAGCTGACAGAGTCACAGTGTCACGGTCTTTCTTTGCTTATGATTTGACTTGCTGCGGCTACTATCGCCTCTTCGCTAATTAGCTATTCACCCTCTCTGTACCATCTATTGTGCGCTATAGTGGATGCCTATACCACGGTTGATGACGTTGAGCGGTGAAGACCTGAAGTAATAGCGCTGATAGTAGCGTCCTTAACCAGCTGATCAGTCCTGCACGCTGCGTTTTCAATATTCTCTGTTGCGTATATGATTTGCCGTGACAAATAATTATTTAAAATTAACCCTAATGAAGTAGCAACAATGTCGGAGTGAAATCAGGATTCTTACTTACTTTATACGCAACTTTCGGTGATACAGTGGAATAATAAGTGCTTTAAATACAAGAATGTTTATTTCCCAAAACAAGTGATTGGACAAAAAAAATATACAGATGTAAACAGGTGAGTTCTATATTTACATATAAATATACAAATAAACTGTATGTACACTCGTGCAAATATTAAATTGAACAATAATAATAACAATGTGCCGTAAAAGAAAATAATAGTATGTAATTTGTTATTCGTCGCTGATGTATTTAAACGTTTACGGAATAAACAACTAGCAGTGAACGATCTAATAAGTTCGCGCTTTCAAAAATAATTAAAGCGATAAACTCGCGGTCAATAACTATCGGAGACTAACTCGTGTGACTTGTGAAGTGACTTTTAATTCGGACAAAGAAGTGGTAATTAAAAGTGACAATTCGCGTTACCAATTAACACCGGAATTGTGTCCACAAGAACGGAAATTACATGAGATCAGCTATTTGCCGACACTCTAATGTAACGTACTGAAACGGAGGAAGATTACGCGAGGCGCACCCCGAGGGACGGCGCTCGAACGTAATTTTCGGAAACGGACGGTGATTACGCGAGGCACACCCCGAGGGACGGCGCTCGAACGTAATTTTTCTGAAACGGAAGGATATTATGCGAGGCTCACTCAGAAGAACGGCGCTCGAACATAATACCGGGAACGGACGGATACTATGCGAGATCAGCTGTCAGCCGACACTCAGCCTAGTATGGAGGAACGGACTCTTCTCCCTGAGTTCGCGTTTCGCGGCGGCTTTTAAAACCCTCGGACTATCCCCGCTACGCGGTCGCGAGTGGGAGTCGGATTCTGCGTAAACCGACCTCGTAGCGAGTAGAGACGATGCTTCGCGGACGGCGCGCGATGAGGGGAATCTCAAACTAATCATCACGGAAATTACAATTACACTATATACAATCACTGAGACAATTAATTGAAAAAGCCAAATTAATAATTTTATAATTCATAAATTTAACTTAAAAATAACACAAATTAATTGTCTTTTAAAACGGCACGTGACAACAGTAGGTAACTGTGCAGTGACTATGGTCGGTGTACAAGATTGATCTAAAAGGGTTGCATTGTAGAGGTTGACTCTAAGTTACCTACTAATGTTAGGTTGCCTAGTCGTGCCTCATTTACCAATGCAGGTGGAAGTTACTTGACAGATTGGCCAACACCCTTCATGAACAAATCGTCTGGCTCTGTTATCCCTCTTCGGTTATACACAGATTCTAAGAGTTGCATGCTATTTCCGGCTCTTTCCTCAATGCCGCTCAAGCAGAAATCTTTAAAATCCTTGGAGCGCGATTTCTTCGTTTTAGAATTTGGCAGTGCCATAGAACACCTACTATCAGATGTCAAACTAACATTGTCATCAACTTTTGCTAATCTTTTTTTTTTTTACATATTCGACCGTTTGACGTGTTGATCAAAAAGTTTAAGTCTTCATTTCTATAATGTCGGTAGATTTCAACCTTTTTCCAGTTCATTGTTGCTCCTGTGTTGCATATAGATTAGTTTGATAAACAATATCCCAGACCATTTTATTTATTACAAGTAAATTAAATATGTGAAATGGTATTGGGTTTGTGATTTCTTTTACAATATCTGCTACCTCAACTGTTTCCATAAATTCTTTAATATCCAAACCGCCAACTTTGGCAAGCCATTCTGGTCTTGGTCGAGTTTCTTGAACACTACCCTTTGTACAAAGAAAACCCAGCGGAACATCGTCTTCGGTAGCATATTCATTTTCAATAATTCTCCACAATCTCTGTTATTTTCTAAAGTATAGTCGTCATCCTGCTTATATTCCTCAATCACTGATTCTTCATCGGATGGAAGAGTTTCATATTCAGCGAAGAATTCATCAATAGTCATGTCGATCAACCTAGGCCCGTTTTTTTCTAATAAATTTTGATCCATAATTACAGAATAATGCTGAAATATTACTTTGTATTTTAATTTTCATGGTGGTAAAACTAACATACCACTCAAAAATTTAAATAAAAAAAGCAGGGAAAATTCAATTATAATGTAAATTCAATGTAAAGTACTTACCAAAGTTGTTGCGGGTTACTATGTTGACACGAAATTATTTTCACTTTTATTTCACTCAAACAGATCGTCACTGAATGAACCGCAAAGACGTACTGAATAATACATTTCGTAGTCAAAGCAAAAAAAAAAACAATTCTGACAAGTTCAAACATGCATAAACTTGGGAAACACTATTAGCAATATTCTAAAGCAAGTGGTACGTTTTTTTGGTGCTTATACAGCATAGGAGAAATATGTTTTAAATGGTACAATTTAAATACCATCGTGCAGATTAAGATTCAGTAAATGTGATACCCTTTTTGTACCACAAAATCTGTAAGAGTGAAATGGTGGTTTTTCAAAAATTAAGCCATGGCATTTGCCAGATCTTTTATCACTTCAATGTATGCAGTCTATAGGTGTATTTTTAATCATTTCAAATTCGGGTAGGTTCACTAAAATTGTTTCACCAGTATGATGCTCTGGTTGTGATTTTAGACGAAATGTATCATCAGTTCCCTCGTTAAATTTTAACTCAGCAAAACACATAGTATTATTAACATAATTTCCTTCCAAAGTACACTTGGTACGAGAAAAAAGAACCTGTGTGTCCTTTTGTTGTTAGGAGAAACGTTTTAGCAGGTAAATCACAAAGTAACATAACTATCTTAAACTACAAAATCACATTTTTGAATATTATGCCATTTTTATTTAAATAAATGCACTCATTTACAAATTCACGAAGGAGATCGTTAGAATTCATTGGTTTCTGATTCCCATGATACAATCGAACCATGAAAACAGTATGCTTAAATAATTCAGTATAAGTATTGGGTAGAACGTTGATCCAGTACTTTTTGTTATTGGAAGACCATCCACATTTACCGCTAGATGAATACACGTATTTTCATTTGGTGTAAAATTATTTTTCGAAAACATAATAATACCATTTTCAATGCCAAAATAATAATAGTTCCATAGATATAATACATTTTGATATTGGTGTTCTCAATAATGTTCGTGGATCGTTTTGTAAATATTTCAAATTGGGAGCTTCATCTTTAAAAATGTTTAAAAGTTTGCGAGCACTATTGTGCTGTTAAATTCTTTGCTATTAGTATCTAGTGCAGTGCTATTATTTTGTGCAATGTCAGTAATATCAATATCTTGCTCTTTTTCGTAGATCGACTGATTTGAGTTAGAATTAAAAGTGGCTACTATGGTTGAATTAACGTTTACATCAATCTCAGAAATTTGAGCAGAATTGTTACTTTCTATATCTGCCCCAACGCCATTTAAACTCACGACGCCATGACTTATAACAAAGCTTGCAAATCATTATGTTAGGCTAGCAGTTAGTTTAATAACAATATGTAGAGAAAAAAAATCAAAACATTAAAATTATGTTTAGAAGTATAATCTGCTATATTATTCAAATTAACTTTGAAGAAGTACAATTATTTTTCAATAAATTTTAAGTACAAATAACTTTATCAAAACGAAAACATTCACAAATAAAAATACAAATTCATCCTACTATATTTATTAATCTGAAAAAATTACAAAAAAAATAATTTATTAAATACATATGAATATACATACGTCAATAAACTTACATTTAAACCAAATGGGAACCAAAGGAATCAATAGTGGAAAGGGAAATGGTTTCGTATGGATAGAGCTGGATGCTTTTGTTGTATACGGATGCTACATATCACCCAATGTAGATATACCAAGTTTTGAAACCTTCCTATACAATTTAAGGGAAGATATGGATAAGCAGAAAAAGGAAATTATCGTTGGGGGAGATTTCAACTCTAAGTCCTTCCTATGGGGATCGAATATAGAGGATGCTAGAGGCACAATACTAGCGGAATGGTTGGAAGAACGTGACCTTGCAGTACACAACGAAGGAGATGTACCAACCTTCATAAGACGTCAAAGTGCGTCCTTTATTGATATAAGCTTCAGCACAAGGAGTATAGCACGACAAGTTAGCGGATGGAGAGTCCTCGAAGAGGAGACCCTTAGCTGCCACCAACACATCGTCTTTGAGGTACAGGCAAAGCGGATAAAGGCAGTCAAAGACAATAGTGACGCCAGGAAACCGATTGCCCAGTGGAGGCTAACTGAGGAAGGTATGAGACGAATGAGTCTGGAGTTCCAAGACTACCTGAAATGCGAGGGACGAAGTAATCTAGACGCAGACCAACTTACCTGTCTGATTACAACAATGGGGAACAAAATATTCCCAAAAAAATATAGAGAAGGCGGTAGACGGCCGGTATACTGGTGGACAGAAGAAGTGGCAGCAACCAGGAAAAAATGCCTAGCCTGCAAACGGAAGATGGTGAGAGCAAATAAAAAACAAGACCATAATGCTAAGGAAGTATGCCATAACAATTATACAGAAAGCAGGGCAATATTAAAAAAGGCGATTATCACCTCTAAAAGGAAGGCTTGGAAACAAGTTATAAAAGACTTGGACGATGATGTATGGGGTAGGGGCTACCAAATCGTTACACAGAAGCTGAAAGCGTTACCGTCTATCGCAATGTCCGATGAGAAGCAGCTCGAGATAGCGAACCAGCTCTTCCCAAACAACCCAAGGATAGAGTGGGCTAAACGTACAGTGGGGATACAAGAGATACCCCTCTTCACTAGAGAAGAACTAGTATCCGCATGCGAGAGGATCCGTATAAGGAAGGCCCCGGGTCCAGATGGTATACCCCCTGAAGTGGTAAAAAATATCGCAAAAGAATTCCCCGAACAAATCCTGGCCGTAATGAACAGGACCCTGGTGTCAGGAATTTTTCCGAGTCTCTGGAAAACTGGGAGACTGGTCCTTATACCCAAGGAGAAGAAAAAAGAAGAAGACCGCTATACTTACCGTCCCATATGTGTCCTAAACGTTTTCGCAAAGTTGCTGGAACAATTATTAATGCAGAGACTGAAAAAAGAAATTGTGAGGAACGGAGATCTGGCGAAAGAGCAGCATGGCTTCAGGGAAAAAAGGTCAACACTAACAGCGTTAAGGACGGTAAAGGAGGTTGCACAGAGAGCAGTACAGGGACCCTATAGAAACCGGAATCTATGTGCCCTAATAACATTAGATGTCCGTAATGCCTTTAACTCGGCGCCTTGGGCGGGGATCCTAGCAGAACTCAGCAGGAGGGGTATACCTCCGTACCTGTACAATGTAATGGCTAGCTACCTAGAGGAGAGAAAAATCGAGGTGGGGAAGCAGGGCAAGAAGGAGATAACGTGCGGTGTGCCACAAGGCTCAGTCCTGGGTCCGACCTTGTGGAATCTCTACTATGATGGGGTGCTCAGGATTCCGACAAGGGATGGTGTGCGTTTGGTAGCATATGCAGACGACTTAGCAATAATAGTATGCGGAAAGACAACTCAGAAAATCGAGGCTGTCGCAAATCGCACCATAAAAGACGTAGTGACATGGCTCCGTTGTAGGAAGCTGGAAATTGCCCCGGAAAAAACAGAAGCTGTCCTCCTAGTTCGAGGTCGAAGGGCGAAATCCATCACTGTGGAAGTTGGCGGCAAGAGCATAAAAAGCCAGGAATATATTAAGTACCTTGGGGTTCATCTAGACGCAAATTTGAAAATGAGTGTGCACGTAAAGAAGACCGCGGAGAGAGCAACAAAGGCCTTGGCAAAGATCGGAAGGCTCCTGCCGAACATAGGAGGACCCCGGGAGGGAAAACGGAGAGTCCTTGCATCGGTAGTTCAGTCGACACTTATGTACGCTGTACCAATCTGGGAAAAAGCACTCAAAAGGAAAGGCAGTCGAAATACCTTGCTAAGTGTGCAGAGAAAGGTGGCACTAAAAATTACTGGCGCATATAGGACTGCATCTACGAAAGCGCTTCTGGTGTTGGCAAGGACTCCGCCCGTAGATCTCCAGGCTAGAAAGATGAAAGAATTGGCTAATGGAAAAGGAAAGGCAAGGGCAAATGAGATATTAATCCAGAGATGGCAGGAAGACTGGACACAGGGGGATGGTACGGCAGAATGGACGAAGCGCCTGATTAACAATCTAGATCCGTGGATAAACAGGAAACATGGCGATGTAAATTACTACCTGGCGCAAATGTTGACGGGGCATGGGTGCTTTAGAGCTTACCTTAAACGCTTCAAATGCAGCAACACGGAGGACTGCCTATATTGTGGGATCCGGGATACTGTCGAGCACACGTTGTTCGAGTGTGGAAAATGGGAGAATTTAAGAGCGGAGGCAAAAAAAATCACTGGTACTTTGACGCCGAGGACCCTGATTGAGCGGATGCTTGCTTCTGAGGAATCTTGGAAAGCGGTGGACCACCTGGCGACGTCTATAATAAGCGCTAAAGCGGCAGACGAAAGAAGACTGAAAAGATGACATAATACAGAGAGCCCGAAGATCTAGAAGCAGCCTCTCTCTGAAGTAATGCCGCAGCAGTTCCAGGGGGAGAAGATCAATGTACTGCAAGAGGGGGGTTTTTTAGTCGGTAGAAATCCGACACTACTCAGTGACACGGGCCACTGAGTGTCTTGCCGAAGATTTTTCCCCTCTCCCGTAAAAAAAAAAAAAAAAAAAAAAAAAAAACCAAATGGCGAACCGTGCAATGGCTAAATACATGCCACTCAGATCCCGCCGCCGCGCCGGTCTATTCTGATCAGGTTTCGCGGGTCTGCGAAAAAATATAATTCAAATGAAACGGAATATATATGTACCGTCTTACCTCTTTCTTTTAACGCCCTTAGGCGGTGGAGGAGGCGCCGGTTCCTCCACCGGAGCCGCGGCTTTCTCATCGGTAACGTTTAACGCTTCCATTTGTTGTTCAATCTTAATATAAAAGAAAAGATAAATCATTACGTTTAAAAAAAAAACGCCCACTGCACAACTATACATTAACGAAAGCTAAACAACATTATCGCATTAAATGAATAATTTCCATATACATAAAATAAAAATAATAAAAATAAAGAGAGAATACAATACTTACGTGTACGTCGGTTGGCTTCTCCATTTTATTATTGTTAACCCGCGCCTATCGTATGTGGATGCATATCGATGAGATCATCGCCGAGCGCTTGAACCCGGCGTGTGTGTTTGTTATGACTACATAACATACCTACGTGCTTAATGGTGGATAGATAAGTTTTATTGAAATATAGGGCGGACTTGGAGAAAAGTTGTATTAGAAAGGAGTAGTCTTTAAGTTACCATTGTACGGACCAGTGAATAAAAAGATTGTTTAAAAATTGAATTAGTTTTTATCAGATATAGTTCTAACATCAGAAGTGGGATAAAGATCCTGTGTCTTGGATTATATATAGGTGTTCGATGTACTGGTATTAGTTGGCTTATAGTTTGGTTAAAAATGAGTGATTCTGAAAATGAATTGTATAGAGACTTGTTGGAAAAACATATTGAGAGGAAAGTTAGTGAGGCACTTAAGCGGAGGTTCAGCACTCGCTCAACGGAATCTGGTGTTGAAATGGAGGGTGAATCAAGTGAACCCTCAGCTTCAAGAATAAACGGCGATATTGTGCCTATATTTGATCCGGATGACAAATCGTTAACAGTAACGGGGTGGGTACAGAAGATATATCAATTGGGGGATATACATAATTGGACCGAATATCAGAAAACTACCTTCATGCAGCAGAAATTGCGCGGCACAGCTCGAAATTGGTTCAACCGTTTAGATGATTATAGGAAAACATGGGGTGAGTGGAAAACTGCATTGATGAGAGCTTTTCCTAGATGCATGGATTACGCAACTGTATTAGAAGAATTAGTCGCGCGCAAGAAAAGACCAAGCGAGACAATGACGCACTATTACCATGAGAAATTAGCACTCGTACAACAGTGTCGATTGGATGACGAGGCAGCTATTTCTTGTGTAATCAAGGGGTTACCATTAGAATTACAAGCTAATGCAAGAGCTTTCCAGTGTTCTGTTCCTGATGAGCTGTATGCGGGTTTTATCGCACCCCTGGAAAATTATCAAACCCCAAGAGAAGAGCATCAGAAACAAAAGAGATCTAGATTTGATGTAAACTCTAGACCCGTGGAATGTTTTAGTTGTGGGCAGCTGGGTCACATTGCCAGAGACTGTCATTTTAAAGGAAAACTGCGTTGCTATTTTTGTAACCGTTCTGGACATAAAAAAGAAGATTGTCGTTTTCGGCGGAATTACAGCTTTCACAGGAATGAGAAGTCTGCAGAAGGACGTGAGTCAAAAGCGGTAAAGATAATAAGTGATGAGGAAATTAGTGCCATATACATAAAACAATGCCTAGTTGATGGAAATCCAATTGTGGCATATTTGGATAGTGGATCGCAAGTAAATATTATGCATCACGACATTTTGAAGAAATTCAACCTGCAAACATATTCTGTGTCCACTTCATTGAAAGCTTTCGGGGGAACTCTCATAAACGTCAACAAAGGAACAAAATTTATTTTGAAGATCGATGGTTTTGAAATGGAAACATCTGCCCTGGTCACACATGCAAATATGGACAAGTTTGATATGATTATTGGTCAACCTGTTATCAATGCAAACGACATATCGCTTATAGTTAGTGCCGGGAAAGCCAAATTAATTAAAAACAATTGTGACCTGTTAAGTGCTATCACTCTTGATGAACATTCAATACGGCCTCATATTGTGCTCTCTGAGGACACAGCTCTACCTCCCCGTTCGACAACAGTGCTTAGAATCCAGATAGAAAACGTCAGCAGCAACGAAGAGATATATACCGACAGCAAGCGCATTCAAGTGGGGAAAAGTTTGGTCTGCATACCTGGTATGGTTCTTCGTGGTCCCAGTGGTGTGCTGCCTGTTTCCAACATGGGTGACGAGGAAGTAGTATGGCAGGAAAGAAAACTGATTGGCAGAGGTTGCAGATGCGAAAATTTTTCTACAGCGGAAAAATATGAGGTGAGAGTTGTGCAAAAAAGTAATTCTAGAAAGTTTTCCGTTAGTCAACTTGACATAGATAAAGATTTGGAGTCAAGCATTTTAGATCAGGTATTAGATGTTTTGAATAAGTGGCAGGGCTGTTTTGCTGGGTCTTCGGCTGAATTAGGCACAGTACAAGGTTGTCAACTGCAGATTAAACTTAAAGATGATTCTAAGCCTATGTGTTATCGCCCGTATAAGTTAGCCTTAAAAGAAAGGGAGATTGTGAGAGAGAAAATAGGGGATTTATTAGATTCTGGTATTGTAAGAGAGTCACAGTCTGACTTTGCTAGTCCAATAGTGTTGGTGAAAAAGAAGGATAACTCATACCGGTTATGTTGTGATTATAGAGCGTTAAATAAGGCTACTATTAAACAAGCGTACCCTATGCCTAATATAGAGGAGCAGTTAAATTTGTTAGGAGAAAAATATTATTTCACTAGTTTAGACTGTAGCCAGGGGTATCATCAAATTGCAGTTGAGCCAGACTCCATTCCAAAGACAGCATTTGTGACTCCTGATGGTCATTTTGAATATTTAAAAATGCCGTTTGGATTGGTTAATGCCCCATTTGTATTTCAGAGAGCTATAAATAATGCTCTGGGTAATTTGCGGTACAATCAAGTTTTGGTTTACATGGACGATCTGTTATTGCCGTCAAAGTCAATTGAAGAGGGTTTAAGTTTGCTAGACATGGTTCTAAGACTTTTAAGTGAATCCGGGTTCAAATTAAATTTAACAAAGTGTTCTTTCTTAAAAACCTCAATAACGTTTTCAGGCCATGAGATCGGGCCTAACGGTATAACACCTGGGGCAGCAAAAATTAAGGCAGTTAAAAATTTCAAACAACCATCAAATGCCCATGAAATTCGTCAATTTTTGGGATTGGCGGGGTATTTTCGCAAATTCATACAAAATTTTGCAACGATTGCCCTGCCTTTAAGTAAACTGACCAAAAAGAACTATTCCTTTGAATGGGGACCAGAACAAAATACTTCTTTTTGTAAACTGAAGGAACTGTTAATTAACAAACCCATTTTAGCTCCGTATAATCCAAAGTTGAAAATTGAAATCCATACAGATGCTAGTTCAAAAGGTCTGGGTGGTATATTTTTTCAGATCCAAGGTAACGGACAATTAAAACCTGTTGCTTATTTCAGTCGCGTAACATCTCCTTCAGAACAGTTTTATCATAGCTATGAGTTAGAAACTCTTGCAGTTATTGAAAGCCTTCGACGGTTTCGCATATACTTAGTGGGGCAATATTTCAAAATTATAACGGACTGCTCAGCTGTACGCTATACATTTTCAAAGAAAGATCTAATTCCAAGAATTGCTAGATGGTGGCTGTCTGTTCAAGATTTTGATTTTGAAATAGAACATAAGCCAGGCTCTAGCATGAAACATGTGGACGCGCTCAGTAGAAATCCTTTAGGTGTTTTACAAATTAATACTGAAGATTGGTTTCTCACTATACAATTACAAGACGAAAATTTACAAAACATTATAAAACAAATACAACAAAAGCCAAACGACCAACTGGGGAGAGAGTTTACTTACAAAAATAATAGATTATATAGAAAAACTCTTTTTGGGGAGAGACTAGTTATTCCAAGATTTGCCAGATTTCAGTTACTCAGAAAATATCATGATGAAGTAGGGCATCCTGGTTTAGACCGCTGTTTGAAATTGATTAAGGATCAGTTTTGGTTTGCAAAAATGTCCCGGTTTGTTAAGAAATACGTAAGAGCTTGTCTCCATTGCGGCTATGGCAAGGGAAATTATGGGAAAGGTGAGGGCTTATTACATCCTATCCCAAAACCTAATATTCCCATGGACACCATTCATATTGACCACATAGGGCCTTTTCCTAAATCGAAAACAGGTTACACATACATTCTCACATTGATAGATTCTTTTACTAAGTTTGTGGTCGTAAAACCGTCTCGTACCTTAGGGTCAGTAGAATGTATTAAAAACCTTCGGGAAATTTTTGGATCATATCTAGGTTATCCGAAACGTATCATCTCTGATAATGGTCGAGCTTTTACTAGTAGATATTTCAAAGAATTTGTAAACAGTAAACAGATTAAGCACGTTATGACCGCTACGGCTACACCCAGGGCTAACGGTCAGGTTGAACGGGTCCATAGGACACTGTTAGATGCGATGAGGTCTGTAAATGGGGATGATGAACGGCATTGGGATGATAACATTCCAGAGATTATTTGGGGCATTAACAATACACTCAACAGTAGTACAAAACATACACCATTTGAGCTGTTATTTGGGTATAAGGGAAATTTGCTAAATAATCTAGAAACCGGTGAGATCGCTACTAATTTCCAGAAAAGAGGAAAAGCTCATGAAAACCTTGCTCGGAGTGCGAGAAGGATGAAAACTCAGTATGATAGGAAAAGGAAAAACCCGCGACAGTACAAAAAGGGTGATCTAGTTTTGTGGAATAGAGGTGGTTCATGTAGTGATAGGAGCGTAAATAAAAAGTTGAACAGGAAATATTCGGGACCTTATATAGTAACAAAAGTATTTGATGGTGACCGATATAAGATAAGGAGTATTAAAGGTATGAGAGGGTATAAGAATTTTTGTACGCTGGTTGCAGTCGATTCAGTCAGACCCTATAAAAGCTGCGTGGAAGACACTGACGAATCTGAGGAGGATAGTATAAGAGACACAGAGGACTTAATTGATTTATTAGAAAGTTAAGAGAGGTGGTAGGATAGTCGGGCAGGACGACTTTAAAGGGTACCTGTGGAAAAATATAGTAGTAGTAGATGTTGAGTCGGGCAGGACGACTTTAAAGGGTACCTGTGAAAAATAATATGTAGTAGTAGATGTTGAGTCGGGCAGAACGACTATAAAGGTTATCTGCGAAGCGAAAGTAGTTCGCTACCCGGATGGGGGCCGTACGAGGGCGGCTAATAATGGACCCGTGTATGAGTAGTGTAGAGATATCATTAGGCTGTATGATAGTTAGGTTTCGGACTTGGTATATATATATTGCGTTTATGACGAGATACTGCCATTGGTTTTTCCGTCCTAGGTAACAAGGGCTACCGGATCCTGGAGGAAAGCTCACCCTTCCCGAGGACGGGAATACCTACCTGCAGGATGGCCGAAATGTTAACCCGCGCCTATCGTATGTGGATGCAAATCGATGAGATCATCGCCGAGCGCTTGAACCCGGCGTGTGTGTTTGTTATGACTACATAACATACCTACGTGCTTAATGGTGGATAGATAAGTTTTATTGAAATATAGGGCGGACTTGGAGAAAAGTTGTATTAGAAAGGAGTAGTCTTTAAAGGGTAGTACTTGTACGGACCAGTGAATAAAAAGATTGTTTAAAAATTGAATTAGTTTTTATCAGATATAGTTCTAACATTATGTTTAATATTCTATAAACAAACAAACTCCTATTTCCGGTTCAAACAAACGCCCGGAACACTTGATTAAGAAAAAGAAATATAACAATAACAACATTAATCAACTATATCTAAACAGGGACGATTAACAATGTTCAATTTAGATCGCAACAGACAAAACAAGATATATTAAAGACAAAAAAATACGAACAATTTCTATAAAACAGCAAGGATAATTTAAAGATTAATAAAACTATTTCAAAAAGTAAGTATGACTAAAAACTATACCACACTAAGAACCCTAGCACATAAATGAAGAATAATATGCGAAAAATAAAATAATAAAATTGACAAACGACAAAAATACAAACCAAAACAAACAGAAAATTCAAATTATAAAAAATATAAAAGGTTTAATTCTATTAAAAGCGTAAACGACGACCACAATCTATAGATTGGTATCTCAATAAAATTTATGATGGCAATCATGTCGTGTGACAGTGATTTCATTAAAAATACATAAAATGACGAACACCACCCGCTGTTTACACACTGAAATTTACATCTGCCATACGACCGATAAGTATATTACCTGCATTAAGCAAAACATAAGAAACTCACATTTGTTGACTATTCCTATGCATAAACGGGAAATTTTTAAGCGTAGTTTTACATACAACATTGTCCGTACACTGAACACTTATGTACTGCAGTCGATGAGTGTGATGATGAGCACATGCGCCTTGAAATCTCGTTTGAGACGATCCCTTTTGGAGGTTCAGCTTTAAAAGTTTTCTTTTTTATTTAGTACATTTATATTGTAAGGATACTCTAGTGTTTATTTAATTATGATTGCGGGTCCTTCTCCTTTTTTTTTGTTTTGTCTTCTTAACCTATGCACCGTAAACCCCGATTTTGTTATTTTGTTATTTATTTTTCATTTACTTTATGTTTATTATAATTTATGTTATTAAATTGATATAGGCTAAAGGAAGAACGCCGTACACTATCCATTTGCGATAGCTTAGGCGATTTAGTCTTTTTGGCATCGCGTTTGTTTGTATGTGTTATCTACGATTATGTCTTATTAGTAATCGAGGACATTTTAGGGTACATTTGGCAAAAACGGAAGGTTTCAAAAAATCCCCTTTTTACGCTGGTCCCTATTACTTTAATCTTTTCCCTGATGACGTGAAACAAAGCCAGAGTAGATCTTTATTCAAGCAGCGGCTCAGGGCTCATCTCTGTGCTAAATGCCCTTACAGCGTAGGTGAATATTTACTGGGCTAGCTGTATTTTCATGCTATTTTTATAATCTGCCTTTTTATATTTTTTATATTTCATGACTATCCTTATTATCTTTACTTTTTTATCTTATTTATGACTAATTACGTATGTATGGATATGTGCTCTATGTATGTTGACACTGCCAATATCTGTAAGGATCTAAAGGCAATAAAGATATATTATTATTATTATAAACTAATTGTCAACTGTTGTTAGATTGTTTGGAAATTGTTGGGCTTTCAAAACACGACCCTCCTACATTCGTACTTATTAAGGGCCGTAAGAACGGTGTAGTATTGTTTTTCAGCGTTATCAGAACATTATTTTTGACCGTTATCATATTTTCAAGTTATTTATCCCGTTCAAATGTCAAGCCATGTCGCTAGATAAGTTATATTATATATGTTACAGTCAAAGTATGAATTCAGTGAATGTATACACCGACTAGTCAATGTATACATTCACTAAAATAATCAGTCAAAGTATACATAACGGACTCTATGAATGCTTTAACTAGTGAATGTATACATTAACTGACTACGCTTAGTTAAAGTATCTATGCAGTTGAGGGTTGAGCGAGCGCACATCGCATTGTGAACGGAAGCAGTTTAGCTACGAAAATCAAGGCCAAACGTTTTGTACAATATTATATATGGTAGTGGAAAAGGTACGTCCGAAGTATAATTGACTTGTACAAGTGGTCGAATACGTGCCTCTGTTTGTTTTGCGGTTATTTCGACCCAAAATGTTTTGAGGTTAGGTTGTGATTCCGTTTGTGTTTTTTTGTTTTGACGGCGACGTATACATATATAACATGGACAAAACCGAAATGAAAACAAAATTTTATGATTGCATAAATCGCAACTCGAAGAAAGCTAACAGTTTTTCATTAACTTCAAATGGGGTTGTCGTGGTGTAATTGATGGTACACATGTAGACATAATCGGTCCTCCAGTAACTGATGCGGAACATACTCCTTTTGTGTACATAAATAGAAAAGGAAAACATTCTATTAATGTCATGCTTGTAAGTTTACATTCACCTGCATTCAAACTGGTTTAAAGAAAAATACTAATTTTAGATTAGTGACTCCAATAATAAAATTTTGGCATGTTCAGCAAGATTTCCTGGGTCGGTACACGATGCTGCTATTTGGCAGCAATCAAGGATACGTCACTATTTGAAGGAGCAATATGAAAATGGAGACAGAAATACTCATTTAATTGGTGAAGTTCAGAAATACTTTTGTATTTACGTAGTTATCAATTATATATATTGTAGGAGACAGTGGATATCCACTAGAGCCCTGGCTTTTCACGCCATTTCATAATCAAATAGATGACACTCCTGAAGCAAAGTTTAATAGAGAACTGAGCAGTGCGAGAAATGTTGTTGAAAGAACAAATGGAATTTTAAAAGGAAGATTCAGGTGTCTATCAAGACATTGAGCTCTTAATTACCACCCAGTTAAAGCAGCAAATATTATATACACTTGCTGCATACTCCACAACATTGCTATTGAAAGAAGATTACCTCTACCAGAAAATGATATAGAGTATCGGGAAAATGGACATGCTTTAAATGATGGTAAGTTAGAATTTACTTGGCAAAATTTGTTAAAGGCTCGTGATGTAGGAGTTCATGAGAAATATAAATTTGTATTACATTACAGAACCGGTTCTGGAATATGATGTATTCCATCAAGGGAGGCACGAGAGAGCAGAATATATAAGGAATAATATAATTTAAAATACACTCCGCCAAAAAAGTATCGCATAATTTAGTTTTGAATCATAAAAGTATCGCATAATCTTTGTTTGTAGCATAAAGTTGTAAATATACTTTAATGCGCTCTAAGATATAATTTCTATGATTGTTTAAATAAAATACAGGCCAAATAAAAACAAGAACTCATACTTGAGATTTTTATTAACACAAGAAATTATAATTTTGGAAAGAAAAATGTCATAACAGTAGCTTTTAATACTGAGTATTGCCACCTCTGGCTCTTATGACCGCTCGCATACGGTTTGGCAGAGATTCGATTAACCTCCGTATATAAGCCTGATCCAAATTCTCCCACTCGTCACGGAGAGCATTTGCTAGTCCATGCAGGTCCGCTGGGGCAACATTTTGGGTTCGTATCCGTCTGTGAAGGAGGTCCCACACGTGCTCGATAGGCTTCATGTCCGGACTTACCGCAGGCCAATCTAAAACTGGAATACCAACATCGTTAAGGTATTCCTGGACGATTATTGCAACATGCGGTCGTGCATTATCGTGCATTAACATGAATTCGTTTCCTATAATTGGCGCATATGGTACTACATGTTCTTCTAAAATGTCCGTTATATACCTGTGGGCAGTCAGTGTACCTCTGTCTACTGGTACTAACTTTGTACGACCTGTTAAACAGATGCCTCCCCAAACCATAATAGAGCCACCAGCGAAATTAGGTCTAGGTCTGATATTACACTGCGAATAGCGCTCACCGTCTCGTCTGTACACTGAGATACGCCTATCTGAGTTGTAAAGACCAAATCTTGACTCATCTGTGAAGAGTATATTGGCCCAGTCAATTTACATGTTCTCTTGCAAACCTTAAGCGAGCCACTCGGTGGTTCCTAGTGAGACGAGGGGCTGTTACAGCTACTCTAGCTCTTAATCCACTCTGTCGTAACCTATTCCGAATAGTTTGAGTACTCACACGAGTATTTCTGACTCTAGCCAAGTCGTTCTGCAATTGTCTCGCAGTTACATGTCTTCGACGTAATGCTTGTAGTAGTAAATAGCGGTCATCTTGGCGAGTAGAACATCTTGGACGACCTGGTACAAGTCTTCTACTGTAAGGGCCGGTTGTACCAACAAAGTTCACGATTAGTTCAGCGTGAACTTCGGTTCAAGAAGAGAAATCTGTTGTACAAACGAAGTTCAGCCTGAACCGTCTGTCAATGCCGTCGTCAAGCTAACCGGTGAATATCGGCCGTTCAAGGGCGGTTCAGAAGTTATCTGTCATGTGTTTATGCTACTGATTTGTATTGAGTCATAATTTTTATTGTTTTTGTTTTGTTTTTGAAACTCGTACAAATTTGTGGTAGATTTTAGGTATGTTTTTATTTATTTTATGTCACGAACGTTTGATAACGTAATGAAAGTAACAGGTAAATGCTAAATACTATTTATTACACTACATTTTTGGTGTTATATTGATGTAATAATTACAGAAACCATGCCTTAAGCCCATCCGAAATGGTGCTGATTACTTTAAGATTTCTTGCTTGTGGCTCATTTCTACAAACAACAGGTGATATGTTTGGTGTTGATAAATCAACAGCAAGTAGGACTATTGACAAAGTAACACGAGCAATTGCTAGACTAGCAACTAACATTATCAAAATGGCTAGTACCCCACAAGAAATATCTGAAACAAAACAACAGTTTTATAATATAAGCAGATTTCCAAGATGTATAGGAGCAATTGATTGCACACATATTAAAATCCAGTCACCTGGAGGAAATGATGCAGAAAATTACAGAAATAGAAAAGGTATTTTTTCTATAAACACCCAAGTAATCTGTAATGCAAATCTATACATCACAGATATTGTGTGCCGGTGGCCAGGTGCAGCACACGACGCAAATATATTTAGAAACTGCAATATTAAAAATAAATTTGATAATGGGGAATTTGGCAATGCTCTGTTACTAGGGGATAGTGGATATGGTGTGAAATCTTATATGATGACACCACTAGCCAATCCACAAACTCCAGCTGAGCATTTATATAATGAGGCACAAATCCGTACCAGAAATGTTATTGAACGATGTTTTGGGGTATGGAAAAGACGGTTCCCCATATTATCATTGGGCATTCGACTATCTGTGGAAAAAGTGGAAGCGATTGTGGTGGCTTGTGCAGTTCTTCATAATATAGCACGTTCTATGAGAGATGTGGAACCGTTTAATGCGGGAGAGGTAGGAGATGACATCGATCCAGACCAGCATGAAAATGTACGCAATATAAATGGAGGGAATGGAGCTGTACGTCAAATGCTTATTGCAGATCATTTTCAATTATTATGTAATCATAATTAATGCAATAAATTTTTAAAATTTCTTTTTTTTGTTTTTAATTATTTACTCACATGTTCTACTAACAATAAGTTACGTTATTAATCTAAACAAAATAATCGATAATATATTGAAATATATATTTTAATTGGTATTGTACAAAATGTAAAAAAAAAATGTATATATTTAGTTTTTATTTCCTTTCAGTATATCCACCTCTAATTTATGCTTCTCTTCTAGCATTTCCAACATTTTGGTTTTTATACGCATATCTGCAGCATGGGCCTCTCTTAACATTTCCATCTTTAGATGATGCTCTTCCAAATAGCATTGTTTTTGGATGTCTGCCAGCTCTTTTTTTGTGTTTGCCCATTGCGTTACCTTACTGCATAATTGGTTTTTTTGACAATATGCTTGTTCTAAAACATGTGATTGTTAAATTCGTGAAAAAACATAACATAAGTATATATAAACAGTACTTTTTACCAATGGGGTCGATTTAGGAGTTCTTAACAACTCCGGTGTATATTTGGCCCAACTTGTAGTAGGTATTTGCTCTACTGCCTGATCATCTGCAACAACCGTATCAAACATTAGAAATTAAGATTTGTATAACGTACTATATAACTAACCATTGTCTTCCATTATTTCTATTTCTATGTGTGCATCCGTAGAATTTGGTACAAGTTGAAGGTAATCATGATCGAGTATTTCCATCTGATTTGTTTCTAAAATAAGAAAAAATTATGAAAACTAAATACACTAATTTTATTCATTTCCTTACCACGATCACCATCGAACATTGACTGCGCACCTGTAAGTTGAATGCCTATCAAATCCTTTATTTCATATTCTATTTGTGAAAACTTTTTCTCTTCAGGTGGTCCGCCTCCAGTTCTTTGTAGGGTTGCCTTTTCAGCAGCAAATTTTTCTTTTGTTCGTTTTTTTAAGTTCTCATATTTACTTTTTAATGTTTTGCTATCACGAAATACTTCCCCGCATATGCCGTTAAACTCATTCGCCAAATCGTTCCAAGTTTCCAATTTTTTTTTATTTGATATAGTATCTGTTTTTTTATTTTCTAACATATATTTATATTTTTTCACTAAAGAAACTAAAGTATGTTCTTCTCTGGTAGAAAAATTTGCCGCCCTTTTTTTATTTTCCATGCTTAAACCAATATTTCGGCAAATTATTATATCACATAACCATAATAACATTCTTACCTTACAAAATTGTTCTTAAAAAAACTAAGAAAATTAACTTGGTTGCGTGATAATATTCTTACTAACTTGAAATACACTGAGAAAATGAACCCCCGAAAACCAAATTATTGCTTTTATATGCCAGAAGTTTACAAAATATGCAAAACACATATTTTAAGACTACCTGCGATTACTGTGGCCTTCGAAAAGTCACGATTGGCGCGAAAAATTCTATCTTCTACCGGTTTATTATATAGAATGTCTATTTCACGTACAATTTTTGTTTGTACCAACTGTTTTCCACAAGCGGTCAACTGACTATCGCTTGACCGGCGTTCGTACAACAGAAGCGCCGCTGAACTACCGTTAACTTTGACAAACAGATCTCGTAACCTCGAAGTTAACTATAGTTGGTACAACCGGCCCTAAATGCCTGTTTCCCTATATCTGGCTACGGCTCTAGAAACACTTGACTGATTGATGTTCATCAAATTAGCAACGTATGCTTGAGATCGTCCATCTTCGATTAAAGCAACTATAGCAGCCACTTGTTCTGAAGTTAAATTGCTCATTTTAGTTTTAAAAGCGTTGGTACAGAACTCTGACTTCGCACTTTAAAATTTGTCCGTATAGGAAGACTTTCAATAAACAACTGAGCAAACCTTACACATATGCATTTTTGTAAATGTGTTCTTTTAGGAAAAAAATAAAGTAAAAACGCTAAGTTCCATTATTTTGTTAGTGTTTTTATAGTTCACATACACGAGGCAAACTTTTTGTGAACGTATAAAAATATATTGGTTCATAAATGCCCTTTTTTAGTTTATGCGATACTTTTTTGGCGGAGTGTATAACAATTTAAAAAACATGTAAATGCTCCTGTTACTATACAGGTGAATAAAAAGTATTTTAATTGACTCTTGTTTTTATGGTGTTAACGAAACTTATATAAAAACACAAACATATTTTTTAGAAATTATTTATATCAAGAAAAAGAAAATGATATATCAACATTAAAATCAAAATTAACTATAACTCTAAAGTACGTATAATTATTAATAAAAATTACTGATCATTAAATTGAAAATTTGGATGTTCATACTTATACTTTTCGATACCAAATTGCAACTTTCTTTTATTAATTTCGTTTTCTTCAATTTTTACATCTACATACTTTTGGCAGAAGCCGTTGAGAAGATCGACAATTATGAGCATTTTGTCGACTTGGACTCTCAGTCACTTCTATCAATTTTTCTGCAAGTGTCGATAGAGGCTTTTGCCGCTTCCTCTTGTGTACCTTCTCTTTGAAAACCT
Organism: Cetonia aurata; assembly: GCA_949128085.1. Taxonomy (NCBI): domain Eukaryota; kingdom Metazoa; phylum Arthropoda; class Insecta; order Coleoptera; family Scarabaeidae; genus Cetonia; species Cetonia aurata. The sequence goes on from OX421889.1 coordinate 15,357,378, forward strand.
CCCTCCGTTCCTCACTCACTTCCGCAACAGATTCGATTTCAGCAGCATTATAGTTGACTTCATCGTGCGTCTCATTTAAGTGACTTATCCTTGGAGTCTGATTCAATGTGTCATTTAAATTTCTATTGTCCTCTATATCCTCTACCTCAGGTAGAGAAACCTGAAGTGCAGATTGTAATTCTACACCTTCATATTCCGTGCACTTCATTCCCGTTACTACTACTTTGCACCACACAGCCAATCCCATTTCTTCTAAATCAGACATTTTAATATCACTAGCTGCACCAGATCCGGTCTGCAGCCTATGCTGTGATAACTTCCGATACTTTGCCCTTGTTGCATATTTCCAATCATTGAACCTCTACAAAGTTAAAAGTGTATTATTTATGTGTACGTACTTCTTTACTACTTTCACTTCTTATATAACCGTTTTCCATTCCTCCACTTCTAATGTTGGTCCATCTCCAATTTTATTTAGGCTATTGCATAATTTTGTCCACACCGAAGGTAATTTTCTCCAAGAGTTGGATTAATCGTTCCACTTCGAAAATTGTAATCATTCTCCATATATTGTAAATACAATTCCAGTTGTTCCTTACTACTATTTTTTGTTCGTTTACGTTTTTGACTACAATAATATGTGAATTATTATTTATAATTTGAATGTGTAATATATTTTCTTACCTCATACTTGTTAGTGTATACACCACACAGTAATCGTTTTGTTTATACCGGTTATAACCTGGAACTAATATTCATTATTGTTAAAATATGGTTCTTATACATTTTGTTGCAACCTCTTACAATATATAATATTTATTCAAACAATTCACAGTTGTAATACAGTCTCTAATTATAATACAATTTGCAAAAATATAAGAAATATTTAAACGTTACTAGTCTATTAAATTGTTATACTAATAAGCACTACAAAAGAAAAAAGAACTTACCTCTACGAAATACCAAATATAGGTTATATATTTTGACACGACACAACGTAAATAATATACGTCAGTGTTGCCAACCAAATATCTTGTTCGAGCGCTACCATTTGTACAAAATTCCGCTACGCGGCGCTACAATCTAAAATTTTATGAATAATATGCATATGAAATGCACTTTGCGTGAATTTATCTTTTTTATTGAATTTCTTCATTAAGATGTTTAAATTAAAAAGGGATAAAGCCTAGAATAGTTGATATAGGATCAAGAAATATTCAATGTATCTATGTATGTTTTATTTATGTAATATATATAATACAATATGAGCTTGAAGCTTTAGACAAAATATGTTGATATCCTTATATGCTATTAGTAACAAATTCATTACATCAATGTAATCTTTCAAAGTCAAAAACTCTGTTATTTTTTATGATATACGTAAATGTATTATTCACCGTCGGAGTCGGGTTCATCTAGTCCATCAGATTCTTTGCCTTTGAAGGAATACATTGTTTTATTAAATTTATCAATGAATTTGTTACTAATAGCATATGTATTGCAGCATGCATTCTGATTGTGAACATCTAATTTGATTCTTAGTAAATCGGTTAAGGTTTCTGGTAGTAGCCTATTCCTTTTTTTTGTTTTAATATCTGCCATTACAGAAAATATTCTTTCTACGTCAGCATTTCCATGTGGGACAGTCAGTAATGCAAGAGCAATTTCGGATATATTTTTAAATAAATATTCATCATGAAAATTTTTAAAATCATGCATGTACATCCAGAATTTAACGGGGTAATTTTGATAGTTATCTATCAATCGTTTTTTTTTCTAGTTCATCAAAATATGCGGTAAGACAATCATATTCTGCGGCAACTACTGATTTATCAATATTATTCGAGAAAATATCAATTATATGTATTACATCGTATTTCATACTATTCTCGAAGACACACTCAGGGTTTAAAAAACATATATTCTTGTATAAAAGTTCACGAATGGGTAGTCTTTTGTAGCAGTCATTGACAGCTTTTTGATAAAATTTTAAGCATTTAAGTTTAAACTGGTCAACGTCTATCTTATTGCAACCTGTTAAAATATTTGTAGTTTCACTTCCTACTTGAACTTCTTCAATAGGAAGTAATACATGAGGATCATTGACATTTATTTCACATAACTTATCATCTGTTATAAACTGGGGTAATATGAATTTCTGACATAACATTCTAACAAATCGTTTGCTTTCTGGGTGTACTTGATGAATAAGTACCTTTTCTGATTGAAATAATGTATTAAATTGGTTAAATAATGGTAAAATATACTTCAGGAAATATAAATATGCTTTAACAAATGGATTTTGAAATTCTGCAAATATTAAGTTTCCAACAGGATTCTTGTCTTCAAAAGCAGCCACTCTAACTACTTCGAAGAGCACATCCCATTGATCCAACACTCTGTTTACGCAATTTAATAGTGCCAACCAACGTGTTGGACTTGGAGTGATAATTTTTAGTTTGGAAACTTGCATGTATTTTTGGAATTGTTCTAAAATGCTTTGGCGTTTTGGACTACGTGAAAAGTACGACGATAAGTTTTGTAAAAACGTTTCTACATTGCTGGGAATTTCTTGTGAAGCGGCTGAAGCTATAAGATGGGCTGAATGGCAAATGCAACTGTTACAAATAACATTTTGATTTTCAGTTAAAAGATGAATCTTAAATGATTCCTTCTTTCCCATCATTAGGTTCGTTCCAACTCATTCATGAAACCATAAATTTACCGTCCAATACCTGCGCAGTTAAAATAAAGCGTTCCAACTTTAATATGTATCGTACGTAGAACGATAACTGTAGCATTCCAACTTAACTGTATATAGTAGGGGAGAGTGGGCCACAATGAGACGAAAATTGGAAAACCCTGAATAAAAAATTAACATTTATTCTTTGGAACCAAACAAACGAACTTTTATGAAGTTTGAAGCTTCAGTAACATCGCGTATCAATAAAATTGGCGAGATTATGACTAGAAATATTGTTCTTTTTTTTTCTTTTAAACGGGTTTTTGTCTCATTGTGGCCCAAAGTGTGGGCCACAATGAGACAATGGAAAAACTTTCACTTATATAGAAATTTTATTGAATAAACAATACAAAAGTGTAAAATTAAATTACTAATACAGCCTTCTAACATGTAGGTAATACAAAAAAAACAGAAAATTCAGCGTTCCGCGCTCATATAAAAAAGTTCTCAAGATATTTCAACGAATTTCCAAGGAATCAAACTTAATAGGGAATTTTATGACATTATTTTGTCGCTTGGTGGTACCAACGGGTTGTGGAGATGGTAAAATCGTTTTTATGTCGGACAAAAAGACAGGGGCTTCGTCCCGAATCAATGGGAAAATAAAACAATTTTCATATTTCAAGCTTTTCCTGAGGTAGCTAACCTGAATCTCATTTTTATTCTCAATCACTTTCGCTACGTAATAGATTTTCTTCTTTGCAGAAAACTCGACCAGAATGTATTCTCCTATTTTAGGATTATTGGACGGCGGCTCGAAATCGATTTCTCTTTCCTCATCTGATACGTCCTCACTGTCATCCAATTCTATCTGAGAATTTTCTTCAATTTCTGATTCTGATGACTCAAGTTCTTTCAATCTATCTTTTCTAGCTCTCAGACGAGACTTCTTCAGTGAATCTTTTCGGAGTTTTTCTCTTTCCTTCATCGCTATAGCTGACCTTTCAGGTGTGTCGGTCATGATAGCACTCTTTCCCTTAGCACGACTTTTTCTTAACATCTTCAGCTCTTTAGCTTTTGGAAAACCAATCAAAGCTTCGGGTGTAATAAACGCATTCTTTTTAGAAGGTCTTTTCGTAGGAATAGGGGTGGCATTGTCTTCATCTCTCGAAGTGTCTGAAGCGAGCCTCGACTGAGCACGAGGCTCTTCTGCGTGGTTCGGCCCTGCAACAGCCTCATTTTCTAGATGAGGAATTAAGGCTCTATTTGTCACTTCACTGGTGAGGAAGTCTTCTTCGGTAAAAATGTGTCGATCGTAGGGATAGATTCCAGTTTTTCTGAATCCGGCTATAATATTCGCTGGGGTCATGGACTTCTGAAAAGCTTGGCCCACACATCCCGCTATACCATATATATTCATAGGCACGCCAGGATGACCCAACAACCAACTATCCACAGCTGCATTGTAGAAAGATTTAAATGAAAAAAACACTGTTACGTCCAGAGGTTGCAGTTTATTGGAGCAGTGGGGTGGCAAAGTCACAATTGTTACACCATTCTCTTTTGCGAGAGTTAAGGTTTTTACGGAGAAGTGGCTTTCATGATTATCCATAACTAAAACACTTGGATTCTCCAGTGAACTGGCACTATTTTTAATAAAGTGTCTGAAGGTGTCCTCGAATAGCTCAGTGTTCATCCACCCCGTAGGATTCGCTAATCCAAGAGTGCCCGGTGGAGCCCCAATCAACATATGCTCTTTAAATTTTTTCCTTGGAAATATCATAATCGGTGAAAGGCTATTCCCAGCTGCATTTATTATGCAACACGTTGTGACCAGAGTCCCCCGCTCCCCACTAGTTGCTTTACTGACTTGTTTCATTCCTTTCTTGGCTATAATTTTTTTTGGTTTGTGCACTGTGGTTGTTGCCGTCTCGTCGATGTTGAAGATTCTTGAAGGGTCTCGAAGTTTTTCGGACCTCTCCATAACTGTATAGAGATTATCGAAAAACTTTGCCACATTATGCTGGTTAAATGAAGTTGCTCTTGATAAGCTGCAACCCTCAGGTTGTCTAATGCTAAGTGTGGGGTGACGTTTCATGAACGAACTAAACCAGTCAATTCCCGCTCTTTTGTTAGTTTTCCAGCTCTCCGGGATGTTTTTAGAATTTGCTACAGCTAACTCATAAGCTAACTCACGAACATTCTTAGTAGTTTTACCGTAGCACATTTTTGTACATTCTAAAACGTAATCACACAAGCTTTGTTCCTCCACATCTGAAAATATTTGGCGAGACTTGTACTTCGGAGTCATTCTGATTTCGTCTTCTGGATGATTTTTTTTCTTCGTAACATATCTCGCCAAGGTTTGAAACTTAACACCGTTTCGTTCAGCTGCTTCGCGTAAAGAAATTCCTTCAATAATGACCTGCCTAACAGCATTGGCCATTTGCGCCTCGGTGAAACTTCCCTTATCGGACTTGCGCTTTCGTCCTCTGGACATGATACTCGCCTGTAAATTAAAAAATAGTGTAGATTAAAGAATATTAAACGTGACTACAAAACACTTAGACAAATGATTCAACATCGACATCACATACACATGGGCCACAATGAGACATGTCTCATTGTGGCCCACTTGACAGTGTCTCATTGTGGCCTTAGTGCTATTTGAAATAAATTGAGTCGTTGGTTTCACAATGCGTATTAGAATCATAACCTCACCTGTAATAATATTAGATGGAAGTGTATTAATTACTAAATAAATCAGCCGAAGCGGGATCCCAATGGACAACAAAGATATTACGTACTAAACAGAGTATATAGAAAAATATTACATACCTGAAAACAACGATTGCGTTATAAAATATGTGCGAGACACGCCAACGAGCTGCAAGTTCGTTGACAGATGGATCATGACTGAGGTCACCTTCACTGGTAAATACATCAATAAAAGCCCGCGCGATTCGAACTTACACTCTCTGTCTCACTGTGCCCCGTGTCTCATTGTGGCCCACTCTCCCCTACACAAACCGGTTCCTGCATAGGGATTACGATGAATAGAATTCTATTTTCGTGACGTCACACAAAATTCTTGCTTTCTACTACTGAACGCTATCACGATGTATAGTATTCTACTATCGCTTAGCGGAATCGTGAATCTTCGTAAATCGACAACGATGTACTATTTGACTGAGAAATATCGTACCCATTTATAGTTCATTTCACAGTTTGACACTCTGATTTGACATTTCACTCATCCATCATCCATTTAAAAACCAAAATACGGTTAAAACGTTCTTTCCTTTGTCCAAGTGTCTTTGAGTGGTTTGATTGTATTTCAGTGTAGTTAAAATTTTATCAATTCGCTCCAGAATGTTACCAATACAGCAATATATATTTAGGGAATTGATTGAAGAGGAAAGAAGGGAAAACGTTCTAGATTTTAATATAGAAAGGCATATAATGCGAAGCACAAATGATCCTTTCCGTCTTTCTGATAATCATTTCAAAAATTTATTTAGATTGAATAAGGACATGGTGAACTATCTAATTATGCAGTTATCTCCACATATGCAAAATTCTTTATATGTGCGAGCTGTTGAGCCAAGTTTGAGGATTTTTGCTGCTCTCTTTTTCTATGCCACAGGATCATACCAGAGAGTAGTTGGCCAAAGCTATCACTTATCAATGGCTCAAGGCACAGTGTGCAAGTGTGTTACAGAAGTTACGGACTTAATAATAGAACACTTAGCTAATGAGTGGATTGTCTTCCCTCAGACAAATATGGCAAAACAAAATATTAAGTATTCGTTCATGGAAAGAACTCGATTCCCTGGGGTAGTAGGAGCTGTTGACGGCACTCACATAGCTATTTTAAAACCAACAGTGGAAGAGCACAATTACTTAAATCGAAAAGGCTATCATTCAAAAAATGCCCAAATTGTAAGTTACCATAGATGATAAATAACATATAACTGTACTAATCATGTACTCATTCAGATATGCAACTATGATTTAAAAATTTTGAATATAAACTCACGATATGCTGGAGCTACTCACGACTCTTATATCTGGAGACATTCAGATGTTCGTCACCTAATGGAGGAGAATTATAATGCAGGAGACACTACAACTTGGCTTTTGGGTGACTCAGGTTATCCACAGGAACCATGGCTGATGACTCCTGTTTTAAATGCAGCTCCGGGTTCACCAGAACATAGATATAATGAACGACATACTTCTGCGAGAAACTGTGTCGAACGATGCATTGGAGTTTTAAAAACAAGGTTTAGGTAGGTCTCTTTAATATCAATATGCAACTTTGAGTAACTTCATTATATTGTATGTTTTGTAGATGCATTTTGGGAGAAAGAACTTTACGATATTCTCCTGAAAAAGTCGGTAGAATTGTTGTTGCTTGTGCAGTTTTACACAACATATGTATAGAAGGCCATTTGGATGTAGGAGAAGTTTTGGCTGAGAATGTTGCTCCAGTTGTAGACCTAAATGTTTGTGGAAACGAAGAAGGCCGTGAAGCTAGGAGACAAATTATTCTTCGCTATTTTAATTAGTTAGTTATTTAAATATAATTTAGCACAACTATTATTTCTATCAAAATATAATGTAAATAAAAAAGTAATATAAATAAATCAATAATTTAAAAATTAGAATACTTTAGGTTGCTTTACTTATTTATTAATTTTTTGTTCTAAAATATTTACAAGTTTTTCAAAATTAGAATTTATAGACGCTATGTTTTTATCTATGCTGCGTAGTGTCAGCAGCAATTCATCATTGGTTTCTATAAATTTATTAAGTGTCTGTTTCTTTCGAGGGGTACCATTTGTTGCCATGTCAGTGGTCGGGGTTGGGGGATTCAATGCCTGAGGTACTTCTTCTTTTTCTATAGTAACCGGTACCATTTTAATTTTAGAGGAGATTGTGCCTTTGTACGATAACAGAACATTTTTTGAACATTTTCGAGTATCGAGAGAAATTGCTAATAGTATTAGTGAAAGATATGAAGAAAGTAACTATTTCAATAGAAATGAGGGACAACATGGAAGTATTCCAGCATTACATCAAGCAAGTACACCCTAAATGTTAACAATGTTGAAGTTACGCATAGTGATCTCATCTCATCGTAGATATTAATATTCCTATGGTTTATTGGACACCAAACTGTTGCATTTCGGGATGTTGGTGATCGTTTTGATATCAGCATAAGCTCTGTAAATAGAATAATAAAACGAGTAGTCATCTTTTTAAGCAACTTATCACCATTTATCATAAAGTGGCCAACTCAGCAGGAAAAACGGATAACCGAGGAGCACTTTAGAAGAAATGGATTTCCCAATGTAATTGGTGCCATCGATGGCTGCCATATTAAAATAGATAAGCCACAAATAGATCCAGACTCATACATAAATAGAAAAGGTTACTATTCGATACAGGTAAAAACATATAATATATAAGATTGGCATTGAAGTTTAAACTTAATTAATTTGTAGCTTCAAGTAATATGCGACCATCGAAGAAAGATTCGGGATGTATTTGTGGGATATCCAGGGTCCGTCCATGACAGTAGGGTACTGAGGAATTCTCCAATAGGGAACAATTTAGAAGAGAAATGTGGCCAGTACTATATATTAGGTGATAGTGGATACCCTTTAAAAAAAAATATCCTTACACCATTTAAGGATAGAGGAAATTTAACACGCAGGCAATTAAACTATAATATAAAACTATGTCAGAATAGATATGTTATTGAACACTGTTTTGGTGTTTTAAAACAAAAATTCAGGCAGTTGTACCATGTAAAACTCCGAAGCATTGTGTACATTACTAATTTAATCAGAGCTGCTTGCGTGTTACACAATATAGCTCTGGATGACAATTTTGAAATTGCTGAAAATTACGTACTATTACCAAACGAAATACCCCAACAGGCAGATATGGCCGATGAGGAAGAATATGGGGCTGAAGATGGCGATGTGGATGCTCGTGCAAATCGTGAATTGATTGCAAATTCTTTAAATATGTAAATTTAGAATATTTGTTTTGTTTTCCTTTTATTATATAGGCATAACTTGTACATAATATGAACTTAGAACATTCGTTTAATTTTTGTTTTTTCAACAATATTATGGACATTGATATTAAATTGGGAACTGCAATAAATGAAGTTTACTGCTATTTTTGTTTATTTAAGAAACCAGTTTCACTTTTTTCAGTTTTATTAATAAAACTATCCTCCTACATACGTATCACAAAGGTAACAGCCAAAAAACTTAAATAAATATCTTACATATCACTAACATGTAATAACAAAATGTATATTTCTATAAATAAATAAAGTGTTTTCTTCTAATCGAAAACAAATTCCACTCTTTGGCCAATGTAACTTATTGCAAAATTTTTATTTAGAACTTATTCAGACACTGACAATTTTTTTCCATCAATATTGCATTTCTTTCTCTAATTAATTTATTTCGCTCTTTCATTACTTCCAACTTATTTTCCTCCAGAGTTAACTTCTTTTCGTAATACATTTTTCGTTTCAAAATATTTTCGTCCCCTGCCTGTTCCATTTTTATTCTCTATAAATTTTTTGTAATTACGTTCTAAAACCCTCCACCGGTTCGAACAATTGATGGGAGTAACATTCAGTTTGTCTTCCACTTTCAACTGCTGAGATATTATCTCCCACAATTTCTTTTGAGATTTAATTTTTAATGAGCCTACATCTTTTTTGTATATTAAATATAAGTCTAACATCTTTTTTGTTTCATTAGTGGTCCATTTGTAATCATTTTTGTGTTCATTTGGTTCGCTTGTGGCTGACTGCTGGCCCAATATTAGAAACTCTCCCATTTCTATAAAGAACAAACTTCATCAGTTTTTAAGTGCAAGAATTTTTTTAAAAATATTGTTACCGTATACTAAATTATTCTGTGTCATCTTTTTTCACAGTGTTATTCTACGGTCTCAGTGGGGGCAGTCAAGTCAATGTTTATTCTAAACAAATTTGCTTTTACCGACTGGAACACTATCGGTTACAAAAGTGGTACCAAAAACGTTCCAACTACCTCGCTTTTGCGTACCGTTAAATAAACGATGCAAATCTAGCGCATGCGCATTTAACGATGTATGAACCAGTTTCTGTATCGTACAAACATTGATAGTTGGAACGAACTTATTACAGCTGCATTGTCTGAACAATAGCCTACAATATTTTTAATATTTATATCAAAATCTGCAATGACTTTTTTAAACATAGTGAACAAACCAAGTGCTGTACCTTCATCAGATCCTATTTTTACTAAATCTAATAAATCAGTTCTTATATTTAAACTTTCAGTATCAATATATCTTACTAATATACATAATAACCTAATATTACTGATATCAGTGCTCTCATCAAGTAGAACTGAAATCTTTTTATTTTTTAGTTTTTCACACAATTCTTCTTTAATTGTCCTTGATAAAACATTTTTTATTATACTGCAGCATTTGGTACGTTTTAAATTTACATTTTTAGCAATATTTGAATCTCTAAAATTAGATTTAGATATTTCAACAATGTGGTTTATAGAAGTAAAACTTAAATTATGTAGAGCTACTAATAAACTAAATCTTATTTCAGCTATAACAGAATTTTTATCAATTTTAGCTAATGGTAATACATCAGAAATTTTAGTTAATTGTTTTTTTTTTTTAATATTGTTTGTATGTCTTTGGGATAACGAATGCCTCACGAGATCGCTTTTCTTGCTTCCAAGAATTGCGTTACATACACTACACTTAGCTTTCGATTTCTCTTCTAATGGCTCCAACCATCCTGAAAATCGTTGATCATTCAACCAATTGTCCGAAAATAGTTGTTTTCATGATTTTTTTTCGAATTTTTGCAGTTCACCCCTATACGCTCTTTTAGCTTTTGATGTAGCTGCAGTACTGGGCCCTGCCATATCATCACCACTGATCCCGCTTTCGCTTGCCATATTACGTTTACAATGCAATATTGCTTTATATTCCTATATTAAGATAAATGTAAAGAACAGGCGAATTATTAAGTTATAGGGACTTACTGTTTATCGTATATTGCGCTTTTTCTTCGGGCTATACAGCTGCACTAACTTAATAACTTTATACATATGGGTAAATCACCGATTTCAATTGGTTATATTGAGCGTATTAAGCACTAGATACCTATAATATTAATATCACTCCATGAAATGTTACACCTACTGGTGAACAGATGGCTGTATAATAACTATTAATAATTGCATAAAATTTTCAAGTAAGTAAAATACTATTGACCAAAACAAACACGAATTAATAATAAGAAAAAGTGACCCAAAAACAAGTGGTCGATTCAAGAGTCAATTCCGCTACATTTTATGTATTTTTTTTACCGGGCCGCTTTGGCGCTACAACATCCAAATTCCGCTACCCGTAGCGGAATTCCGCTACGGTTGGCAACACTGATATACGTGAACATAGCTACTATTCATGTATTTACAGGACCTTGGCCAGAATGAGGAATTGCACAACTTTTTTTTTATGTCATAGAATGATAGAGAATGTTGTAATATATAGCCCATCATTAAACCTTCTTTTAAATTGTTTCTCATTAAGGCATAATTAATTTTCTTAAAGTGCTCTGACGTCACAAGTTCTTTCATTCATAAATTCTTAGTCGGCATGATTTGGCAATGGAGCGATAGTCATCGTAGTTCGCATCATCATCGCAGATAAGTAATTTTAAGTTCGCTGTTCGCATGCTTTGCGCGTACAGATGGCGTAAATGTATTATTACGATATTCTGTGTTTATTTTACGCGGTTTGGAGGTTATAATCTTTCAGAATTCGTTCTTTTCCGATAAATTGGAGAACTTTAAGCGCAAACTAAAACAAGATGCAGAAATAATGCCGAATCCCAAATTCCTTTGTGACCATAAGGCGGGAGTCCCACAGATAGATCAATAGGCATCAATAAGCATCACGCAAAATTAGAGCACAAGTATAATAACGATAATAGTCTCATTGTATACAACGACGCCCATCGTTTGCGATCGATTATCATCCACCGGTTCATAAATTCGAACATGTTCTAAAATGATCGATGATCATCGCGTACGCGCATGCGTATTGTTGTATAGTTATGTTGTTTCTATTTTCACGTGGTTGTCGTTTGTATCACCAGTGTGTCATTTTCCTACATTATAACCTGCAATCTGCAATAAAATAAGAGCTGATATAATTAGTTGATAAGTAATTAATGTTACAATGTCAAACGATGTTTCATGGCAACCAGACGAAATAGACTTACTAATAACTTTAGTAAGAGATCGTCGAGAATTGTATGATCAATCTTGTGCGGGATATTCTAATGTAAATATCATAGAAAAGTTATGGAGAGAAATTAAAGTATTCTTTCCGACAAAAAGTGGTGAGTATTTGTTAAGTTATCAGATTTAAATCTTTGATTTTTATAAAACTCTTTAATAATATCTAAACAAATGTCTGTTTTACATGACCAGCAACAGATGCTAAAACATACTAATAGCATAGCATAAGGCTAAAAAATAACATTCTAATTTGTAGTATCAATTTTGTTTTAGAAAAGCAACTTAAAAGAAAGTGGCAAATATTGAGATCCGGTTATCGGTCAAGGAGAGGTGAAAAATTACCTTCAGGTAGTGGTTCTCAAACTTCAAAAAAATGGGTGTATTTTGATGCGTTAGCATTTCTGGAAGAGCATTTAACAGAAAGACCCACAACTTCAAATTTAAAGACACACACAGAAGTCGCAAGTCCTGCATCTACGGAATCTGATTTAGTTGATGGTGCATATATTGTTGATGGTATCTATATTTATTGCAGCTTCTAATAAATCTTCTAATCCCAAATATGTGTGTTTCAGAAGGGGGTTATTTAATTCACGATGAAAATTCATTGTCAAATGAAAGAGGAGTTAGAAGTCCAGACCCGCCACTTACAATGAAGTTTCCCACGTCAGTGCATAAAAGTACAAAGAAAAGAACAGTCGATGATGCATTTGTAGAATATTTGCAATCAAAACAGCAAGTGGAGAATAAAAAAAAAACATCAAATGAGTTATTTCTAATGAGTGTATTAGAAGATATGGAGCAGTTGTCTCCTGAACAACAGAGAATATTTAAAATAGAAATCCTCTGCAACTTAGAGGGAAAATTAAATAAACAATGATTTTTATATATAGAATTTATTATTTTTCATTTTGTTTGTATTTCTATACTTCACTATCTACATTGTTAATAATAAAATATAATAAATATTTAAATATTTATTTGCTCATCATTTGCATGTATTCTTGCATCTTGCCACTGAACTGAACCACTTCCAGAAAAATAATCACAAAATTTTTCACGAATTGCTCTAGCCGCACGTGTAGACTGATTTAAATTAGATCTACAGCTTTGGAAGGGTTGAAATGCACTACATATAATTTCATGTCGTATCTGTTCGTCAAATAGCTCATTTTCTTCAACCCTGATCATATTGTGCAAAACACAAGCAGCTTTTATTATCTTATCTACTTTTTCCGGGAATACTGCTATACTGCTATTGAATATTCTAAATTTGGACGCTAAAATACCAAATGTGCATTCAACTGTTTGACGAGTATATGAAAGTCTATAGTTGTATCTTCGTTTTCGAATATCCAATTCGCGTTTGGGAAAAGGTTTCATTAAATTATTTGACAAACGAAATGCCTCATCCCCTACAAAAACATACGGTATTGCTTCAGTTAAATTGTCATCAATAGCTTTGTTTTCAGGCAAATCTAATTTGTTTTGGTAAAGTAATTTTCCAAATTGTGAATGTTCCAAAATTCCGCCATCACTATTTTTTCCATAACTGCCAACATCTATCATGATAAATTTGTAATTTACATCAACAACAGCTAACAAGACAATTGAATGATACTGTTTGTAGTTATAGTACAAAGATCCACCATTAAAAGGTTTTCGTATTCGCACATGTTTGCCATCAATGGCCCCAAGGCAATTGGGAAACTTTTTCTTAATAAAGAATTCTTCACTAATTTTTTTAAACCTTTCCTTGGTTGGAAATTTTAAGTATATGTCACATAATGCTCTATATATCAAAGACAACATTTCATTAACTATAACACTTATTCTATTGTGACTAATCCTAAATCTAAATGACAAAGAGTGGTAAGAATCTCCAGTCGCAAGAAATCTGGAAAAATTTGCAACTTTATGGTGGATGTACCTTCCAGAAAAATTAACTATTTGCCTACCGTAATGTTACAGTTAATCGTTCCTCGAAAGATATTGTTGCACGATAATTTGTGTAACCTATACAAAATAGTGGTTTTACTTTTGAAATTAATAAGTCATAAGTCTTATTATTCATTCTATAGTAACTATAAAACTTTTCCGTGTCATTTAAAAGTTGAGGAACTAAATGATGATATTCTCCTAATTGCGCTCTGTGTAGAAATATTTGTCGTATCCACATCCTACGCGTTTTATGTCTTTTCTTATACCAATAATAAATTAATGCTACATCAACCTCTGAACCAGACTCAGATGATTCAAACATTTTTAATTCTAGAATATATGTACCGGGTTCCACACAATTTATTCTACTCTTGTTCACCTTGTGACAGGTTATATTTATGTGAGGTTATTACACCAATTCACAATTGACAAGGCGGGAATTTTAAATTATACTCTACGGCACTTCTTTCTGTGGGACTTCATACAAAATTTTAATTGATAAGAGTCGATGCTTATTGATGGCGCTCGATGGATATGTATCCTGTGAGACTCCCGCCTAACCTGCATAGCACCTTAATAATATCGTATTTCGCAGCCGGTAAATGACTGCAATCTGTGATTATTACGGGGGAGTAATTTCTATGTTGCCATATATTCACGTTCATTCATAAAATTTTACTACGTATTTGTGACGTATAAAGATCTTAAAAAATTTATATTTCAAGAACTAATTTACAGAAAACCGTCAAAATTTCAGTGTAAATCAGCTTAATTCTTATGTCCTTTCAAGGTTGAAATTTACTCAAGGGTCGAGAATATTTTAATATTAAGATGAGTTTGGTATACTTGTGTCCAGTTAATATTGTAATACATTCTCAAGCATTGAAACGTAACAACTAGTAAAAAGTGTTGTTTTGCTTTTTCAATGTCTCTGTAAGGTTACAAATTTGTGGTACAAACTGATATTCTTGTGCAATGGTAAACGGACGAGGCGATTTTCTGCTGTTAATTAATGAAATATTAATAGATGAGGAACGGTAAATTGTATAACCTTTACATTTGTATTAAAAAAGTTCCATTTAGTCAACAATTACAGCTAGAGAGACGGCAATTAAGGGATATAAGCAATCCATTTACCTTACCTGAAGAGACTTTTAAGAACATATATAGGTTATCAAAAGCATTAGTCCAAGAACTGGGTAATTTATTAATTCCTCATATGAGAGGTAATAGACGAGAAGTGAATAGTATTCCTAATAATTTGAAGGTAGATATAAATTTTTACCCACTTTACAGTACATTACTTGATTAAAAAATTTGATTTAAATTTTAAATAAATTTGATAAAATTATGTAAGTTTATGTATTACATTAACTTTTTTTTTTAGATATTTGTTGCATTGCAATTTTTTGGTTATGGTAGTTATCAGAAAATAGCTGGACAAGAATACCATGCTCCAATGAGCCAAGCATCAGTGAGTAGGTGTCTAGTTGATGTTATGGATGCATTACAGTATTTAAATTACTTAATTTCATTTCCAACAACTCAATAACAATGTGCTTTGGAAAAACAGGGGTATAAATATAACTATTTAATACATTAAATATAACTATTTATAACAAAATGTATATTTTAGATTCATGGAAATGCCTAATGGGTTTCCTGGCATAATTGGTGCCATCGACTGTACTCACGTATCTATAGTTGCTCCTCCTAGAGAAGATCCAGAATATCCCTCTATTCTTTTTTTAAATAGAAAAGGATATTATAGCTTAAACGTTCAAATTGTAAATACTACAATAGTGATTTCTTTTACTTATCATCTGCTTTTAGATTTGTAATTCCAAATTAAACATTTTGGCAATAAATGCAAGATATCCAGGGTCCGTTCATGATTCTGCTATTTGGCAAACCAGTCAAATCAGAAGAATGTTACAAACAATGTATCAGAATGGAAATACTAATTCCTGGTTAATAGATGATACACATGCCAATTCTTTCATATACTTATATATCTTTTAGTATAATTCTTATAGGAGATTCTGGATATCCCCTCGAGCCATGGTTAATGACACCTATTACAGTACCTCAAAATGCAGCAGAACAAAATTATAATGTAGCACATAAGAGTTGTAGAAATATTATTGAAAGACTAAATGGCATATTAAAATCAAGATTTAGGTGTTTATCAAAACACAGAGTGCTTCATTACAGTCCACCTAAGGCAGCTAGAATTATAAATAGTTGTGCAATTTTGCATAATCTTTGTGTGGCTAGAAATGAAGTTGATGTTATGATTGGTAAGCTGTAATAAAAATTTGATATTTTTTTAATAGCAGATAATTCTTAGATGAACCACTAGATTTTAATGATGACTTGAATGCAGAAGAACATAATTTGTTACATCAAGGAAGAAATACAAGAAATCGCATTATACAACTATATTTTTAATTTTAATTTACATAATATTCGTAAAAGTCTTTGTAAAGCTAAGATGAAGTTGTGAAATTCTTTTTGGAAATGCTTTTGTGTTTTTTTATAATTAACAACAGATTGTTTATAAATGCTACTTGTAATTATATATCTTGTGGTATTTCCTAAAAATAGATTAAAATATTTTACTGCATTTTACAGTATTACTTATAATTACTTACGAAACCTAACACGCCTTTTTTTAATTTTGCTCAATATAACTGTTTGACTCCTTTTTTCTTCTGATTTTGACTTTTTTTCCGAAATTGTAGGTATACCTAATTCTGGAATATTCATTCCAATCACCACAATAACAGAAAGTATACTTAGCAATTTTTTTTCAATATTTGTTAAAAATTCATCAATTGGCATACCACCGCCTGTTTCTCTTTGATGAACATATATGTTGCGAGCTTTTTGTTTCACCCTTGTTATCCACTCTTTGAACGTTTTATTCCATGCCTCAGCAGATTTAGAAGGCCCTTTCAGTAAATTTAAATCTCTAACTAAGTTATCAAAGGCAATGTTTTTCTCAACATTATTCATTGCTTTTGTTGAACCTAAATAAACTAAATACAATGAAAAATGTTCCGCACTTGCTTTTTTTTTAATATTTGGCTCTAAAAAGAATTATAACTTTAAAAAATGAATTTTATAAAAATACTACAGTCTTTATTCATATGGTTTTTTCTATTACAGTAAATTTTATTCTAATAAATCACACAAACGATTAATACCTTCAGCTATGGAGTGCAGTGCTTCTGCTATATTGTTTAATCCAGCATTTTGTTCTTCTTGACTTTCTTTATATAAATTTAATAGTTCATTTCCCTTTTCTGTAAAGATAAATTATAAATTGAAGCATAAATTAAAATTTAACTACCGAAAGTACTTAGAATATATCAAAAACATATTTAAAAAATAAGTGCACTTATACATACTTTTTGATCTATCTTTTGATTTTGTCTTTTTTGAAATTTCATCATCCGTTACTTTACGTGTTGCCATACCATCATCTGCTGCTCTTCCTTCATCTGTTGCTGTTACTTCCATTACCTGAAATCATCAAATATGGTTTTTACATATGAATAACAGTTGTCTGTTGTGACATTACAGCAGATACTTCTTCTTGTATCCCTAATTCTGACACATCAATACCAGAAACAGCAACTTCTCCAGTTAATTGTATGAATCTCGATTCATGATCTGTAAGCATTCTGCCTTGTCGAGCTTTCTTTCTCGTTGCTGATTTCCATTCTATGAATAACTATTACATGTAGATATTATTTTAATATGATCTGCAACTTTATAATGTGGATTACCTACCTTTTTCCATCCATTTATGTCCTTTATGGGACCATCTCCTGTAGAATTTAACTCCTTTACTAGTAATTCCCAAATACCTTTAATTGTGTCTGTAGAATCTAGCGGGTTTAATTTTCCTGTTCTAAGAATAGGATATTTTTCAATATAATTATTATATATTGAAAATTGTGTTTTGCTAGTGCGTATCTTCTTTGCGGTTTCCATTATTACGCACACACACAACGTTTATATGTAGTATTCTACATCCATGCACACAACATACACATAACCAAACCACAGTATATACTCAAAACAGTAAATTCACTCCCTCCAATTGGTGTTTCCAACTCCCATCAAAAAATTGTGCGCGGGAGCCTATGCGCAGTGGTTTAAAATTACATTGGTATTTGTGTGTATATAGCGCATATAGTGGTATATATAAGTGACGGTAGAGTGCTTTGTTTTGATATGTGTTTTTAATGTCATTTGCATAACCTTGTATTTCATGTATTTTACGATAGTTTATTTAAGTATTTCGCAGTATTC
Source organism: Cetonia aurata (assembly GCA_949128085.1). NCBI lineage: Eukaryota > Metazoa > Arthropoda > Insecta > Coleoptera > Scarabaeidae > Cetonia > Cetonia aurata. The sequence goes on from OX421889.1 coordinate 15,375,678, forward strand.
CTATGGTTATGAATTGTTGGTATTAAGTGAATTTGCGGTGAATACAAACATTCTAAAATATAGTTAAAGATTTTCTTAATACTTTACTCTGGATATTTGATATAATGGTGTATTATAAATGTGCGGTTCCTGGATGTGCCAGTATTGTTGGAGATCCCGGTCTAAGTCTTTTTAGGTTCCCCAAGGATGAAACTCGGTATGTAAATAACACTTTATTAAGCGTGTGTATATACGTGCGTATATTACGTAATAATAATTATTAAATATTTTTTGGAACATTTTTAGATGTAACGCTTGGAAGTTGCAGTTAGGGTTCACCGGGACCCATAAGTATGCTAACAATTCCGCAAAAAAGTGTCATGAATATTTGAAATTGTGCAGCCGACATTTTTTTGATGAAGCCTTTGCAAATCGTTTAAGAAATAGGCTAAAGAACGATGCTGTTCCAACTATAATGATACCAGGTACTTTAGACGTAAAACAGTTAACCCTTTATGACCCAAGCCTGTGACGAATACGGGCATCACTTATTTGCAGAATAATGCAAGCCCGTGACATAAATAATCTTTAAAGGGTTAATAGCTTGTATTTTGGTAAATATTTTATTTAATTTCTCAGATACCAGAATGGATATTGAAAATGTTCCACCACCGTTAGATTCTGCTCATTCGTCTAAACCAAATCCTAGTAAGTAAATACAGTTGCATTTCCACAAAATGTATTCAACATTTTATTAAATATTTCAGGTCCGCATATGGATGCAGATATTATACGGACCCCAACACCTGCTTTTGAAGTTCTTCAACCTACAGTTTGTAGTAAGGAAAAAGTTTATATTATTTAACATAATATACATTTTAAGTTGTATTACAGATCAAGAAACTCCTCATAACGTGCCCCTGATTGCATCTGTTGCAACCGAATGTGAACCCTCAACATCAAGTGCTCTAGCAAATGTAGAATCTCACCAAGGTAATTATTTTAATAGCAATAAATGCAATCGGAAAAATAAAAAATTAGAATTAAAAAACGTTTAAAAATAAACAACTTATTAACAATGCACACTTTCTTATAATATACTTTCTAATATATTTGTGTTATGCTATCAATATGTAGATATGAAATAACCTTTTTTTCTTTTAGATACCTATGTGCAAACACCAAAGAGTCTCTCTTCATCAACGCCTAGAAAACTAATCTTAAGAAATAAAATTAAACGTTTAAAACGAACACGAGCACGATATGAAAATATTCTTAAAGAAAGGCAAAATACTGATATTGAAAAGTTTTTAAGCGAGCATTTTACAGCAGAGTTTGCCAATCTGATAAAATTACAAACGACTTTCAAGGGTAAAGGAGTACATGGTTTTCGTTACACAAATGAAATAAAACAATTCGCATTAACCATATATCTATTGAGTCCAAAAGCATATAAGTATTTGGCTCAAATAATACATCTTCCGTCGAAATCAACTTTGCAAAGAATTTCAGTAAACTGGCAAATTGATGTCGGTTTCAATGATTTTCTATTCGAAGCTATAAAACTTAAAGTGAAATTATTAGACACAAAGTACAAAAACTGCATTCTTTGTATGGACGAAATGTCCTTGAAGTCACATCTATTTTACAACGTCAGCAAAGATAAAATAATCGGTTTCCATGATATAGGTACTTATAGGAGCACTGATATCGCAAATCAAGCCTTGGTGCTCATGGCTAGAGGTATCAACAGCAATTGGAAACAGCCACTAGCTTATTTTTTCATAAACTCTTCAACTTCGGCTGTAGATTTAAAACATATTTTATTAGAAGGTATAAAAAGATTGCGTAACATTGGATTAACTGTTATGGCTGTAGTATCGGACATGGGTTCAAACTTTTACAAGTTGGTAAGAAATGAATTGAACGTGAGCATCCATAAGCCTTATTTTGAAGTCGACGGCCTGAAGGTGATGTATATATTCGATGTACCTCATCTTTTAAAAAGTGTTAGGAATAATTTTTTTTCCTATACATTTTCACATAATAATGATGTAATTAAAAAGACATATTTGGATCAGCTTTACGCAAAAGATAAGGAGAAGCAGTATAAATTGGCACCAAAACTAACTGGCGTTCATATGCAGCCTAACAACTTTCAGAAAATGAAAGTAAAACTTGCTACGCAAGTATTCAGTAATTCAGTGGCAGTAGCTATGAACACGTATATAAGTTTTGGAGAATTACCTCAATCAGCTGCAGCTACTGCCACTTTTATTGAAAATATGGATAAGCTTTTCGACCTGTTCAATTCCAGTAAATTTAAAAATTGTAAACCTATTAATAGGGCTTTCATTGGTAGCAATCAACAAATATCGTTCTTAAAGAAAATGGATTCTTTTTTTGAACATTTAAGAGTCATAAATGATAGTGGAAAAGATGTCACGAATAATATGAAATTTGTATTTGGTTGGAGATTAGCGATAGCAGGTTTGCATCATTTGTGGCAAGAGTTGCAAGGTAAAGATGTGAGTTATTTATTTTCGAGAAATATTAATCAAGATTGCTTAGAAAATTATTTTGGGAAAGTTAGGAATGCCTGTGGAAATGCCCGAAATCCCACTCCCGTTCAGTTTTCCAGAACATTTAAAAACATATTTGCCTTGCAATATTTTGAACAGACCGAAGGATCAAATTGTCTCGATGATTTTGGTACCATTCTTACGACGATCACAAACGATACAGTGAAAGAAATGAGATATATGTTCAAGAAAACATCTTTCCAACCAATAAAAGTTGAAACTGAAGACTATAAAAACTTATCAACGCCTGAAGGAAATAGTCTGGCCTACGTATGTGGGTATTTATTGAGAAAATGTTTAGAAAAACACAGTTGTGACAGCTGTTTGAATTATGCAAATTTCAACACGCAACTGAATGAAACAAATTTGTACTCTTATTTTAAAGCATACGAAAATCGTGCCGGAGATCAATTTGGCAATCTATACATGCCACACGAAGACTTTTTGAAATTTATTGTAAACTTGGAGGAAATCTTTAGAGATTATTTTAACAGAGGTTATGCAGGAGACGGTATTGGGCACAGTCTAAAGAACATGTTTTCAGAACAAATTCTTAACCATCCCTGTGAAATGTTTGATCTAGATTTTTTATTGAGTTTGTTTGTAAGAATGCGTATATTCTACACCCTAAAATATGCAAATAAAGAATTTAAATCGCAGACTTTGAACAAACAAAGTAATAAATTGGTAATTTTAAACCATTTATAATTTAGTATTTAATTTAGCAGTTATATAAACGTTTAATAAATTTTTGTTTTCTGAAATCGTTATTTTATTACTTTATAACTATCCAACGTATTAATTGATTCGATTGAAGAAGTTTCATTTGGTAAGGTTCTTCCAAATTATTATACATACGCAAAGTAAAGGGTCGCAACATATAATACTACATATTAATTGTTGCACAAATGTTAAAATAGTTAACTTGCGTAAGATAATGGAAATTGAGAATCGAAATTAAAAAAAACTATTAATTACATCTTTACTTGCAATCTTGCTAAGCCATATACAAATTTAGTTTCATAAACAAAGTTTCTCTATTTCGTATAAACAACGATGGAGCACTTTGTGTACCTAACTGTTTTGCCGAAAATTATTATACTTTCGTAATACTTTTTAACAAGCCCCTGTACATCCATTTGCACAGCTCACAATAGTATGTAGCACCTGTACATTGCCCCTTCATGCGCGGAGACCCATGCGCGATCGGTTACAAAAAAATTATCTTGAACCGCAAACATCAAAGGCGCCGACGCCATGTGAATTTACTGTATTGGGTATATACTGTGACCAAACATATAAGGACATAACCCTATAAAACTAAATTTATTGCCAACCACATCTACAATTTTCCCACAAACTTTTCTCAATAACCAACGTCATTTCATATTTTATTGAGAAGATCTAATGTGGACATAAGAATCAGAAAAGGATTCAATATTGTAAACTACATTGAAAACTATATTGAAAAATATTCAATATTGATATTTTTTCAATGGACACCAGAATCAAGCTGAATATGTATTTAGGTCATGTACAAAATAACGTTATATTAACAAGAATTTAAAAAAAGTGCAATTCCTCATTGCAAGTTTCGTAAATCTGTAAGTAAGCATTTACAGATATCTATAACTTTACAGATCTGTAACACATACAGATCTGTACGAAAATACACAGAATTGCCCATATGTTTGGACAACATCCCAAAGTAGGCCTCGCTTCATCGTCCTTTCCTCGCAACGTTATCTATAAGATAAACAACGAGGAAGAATTGGAAAACATGATTCAAAACTGTTCACATATACAAAAAGCATCAGTATCAAATCATGATGTGTCCATTGTACAAGAAAGTGAAGCGGCAGGTTTGAATGATCTAGAAATTGCTAGAAGATATGATACTTATGCTAGAGCAAGAACCGGCTACTGATGGTGATAAATTATTTGTGCCAACCAAAGAACCGTTCAGGCTTGGGAGTAATGCGGAGTCTGGTATTACCGAGGGCGAAGGTGACAGAACATGTGTTTCTTGCAACAAACCACTTGCTTCTTGCAATAACGACTATTGTGACTTGGGTAATAATCAATGCAATATTGAAAATAATAGAATGAAAGCCAAAGTCAGTTTAGAAAATCAGGCTAAACGCATGAAATTGATATCTGATCAATCTCATCCCGAACCCGAAATCGGAGCAACGCACAGTGGTTTAAAATCGATAATACGCGATCGAAATTCATAACTTTCAAAATAATTGCCCAATTCTAACCAACAGATATATATATGCGTTTCGTATATTGCAGAATATGCTGGTTATAACAATTTTTAAGTGAGTGTTAGTTTACAACCCCTGAGAGAGGGTAAGATTATGAGGAAAGAAATTTAAAATTAATATTGATGTAAAAATGTAGTATTTGCATGAAATACAAGTTACTTGTACACCAACTTATGCAATATTTAAAATTCGTCGTCAAAATCTTGCTCTTCTTCCTCACCCCATTCTTCTTCACTAGCATCCTGTGAGAGAATTTCGTTATCTTCTTCACTAAATTTTACCAATTCTAGCATCTCTCCGTGTACTTGTGTGCGTTGTTTTTTGCTGAAAACAAACGAACTCAAATATGGATCAGAACTAAGGGTTAATCGGTGGAACAAATCTTCGTTAACTTTCGTTGGACTACTCTTTCTTGTGTGGCTCTGGCGATATGTTTTTATATCTTTATTCTTTGTTTCCTGGGCTTCCTCTGAAAGTTCACCAATAGGAAGTAAGGCTTCTTCAACTATGATAGGTCCGTGAATTAGTAATTTATGCACAGAAGGTGGCATATAATACCAATTGTATAATAACGTGTAGTGTTGGGCTGTTTTCAGGCAATACTGCTCGAACTTTTCAAGTTCTATTTCATAACCACTATTAATAGTCCTCAAAATGATTCCGAACCGGTGAATTAATTCTTTGTCAACTCCAGTTACCGCTGCTGACAAATCTGGATTAGCAAAAAAACGTCTCGCTGTGTTGCCGTCATTTGTGTTTCCACAACCAGATTTAGGAATATCTACTAGAAGTCCCATTTTTTGCCGGAATTCGGTTTGCAAAAGCCGTTTTCGTGACTCAAATTTGGTTCTATTATCTTTGGATACCTTCCATGTTTTAAAATCAAGTCTATATGCTATATATAATAAGCATTCAAAACATCGAATATAGGAATGTAACACAGACAGACCAAATTTCAATGTTTCTTTTTCAACTGGTCGTTCGCGAACAGACACAATATCATTCATATGTGAAATTCGAGCTTTACAAATGTAACACGTCATACTAGCCGTATTTGTCAATGCGTTGCACACCTTGCCATCAACCATTGTTAAGGATAATTTAAAATTTATTGGCCCGACTGGCGATTGATAAGGCACTAAACGGTTAATTTCACTGCTAACACACGCTTCTTCTACGATTGATACTTCTGAAGTTTCAGGTACCCACTGCAGTCTTAATGGGCGGCAATATCTTTTAGATGAAGTTCGTGGATTTTTCCATACAATTTCTTCTGAATTCACATCTATAAGTTTAAGAGGTACCAAAGAAGTAACAAAAAGGCTGACCTCTGCACGTGGTGTATCTTCAGTGCGGTATCTATAAGACGTGTAACCCGAACTTCCGTCAAATCCCCACTTGGAGATTAAAAGTAATGACCGTGTGTCGGTTGTGTCAATGACCACACATTTCAAAATACTTTCACATGTTTTGTTGAGTAAGTCCTGTAGAGGCACTTCACATTTTTTTTCACTTATTGTTATTTGTTCTGGATAAAACTGTTTTTTCGTGGCAAGAACTTTATAATACGGAGGATATAAATCATGTCCATGACGTATAGCTCCGCTTCTTAAGGTTGAATATTGAGCGCGTGTAAAATTAGAAGAAATTACCAAAGATAGGGCTTCTTCTGTGGAATAGATTGTCTGATTTCTTGTTCTGGTTTCTGATTTCCATGCACGCAAAATTCGCTTAGCTCTTGTAGGGCTGGTTGTGGTGGCTTCCGTAAGAAGTTGCGCTGCCGCTTCATCACCAACTGCCCTCAGTGCCATTGTGGTGGCGAATGATAATTCGCCGACAGACTTACCTTTCCGCAATTGTTCTGTTTTCCGACGTTTCATTACCAATGAGCAATCTTCAAAGCTTTTAGAGGGTCTGCCTCTACCCCTTGGTTCTGTTGACGAGGAATGTGGAAGGCACCGTAAAACTTCATGAGGAAAGCTAATTTCTTCCCGCAGCCAAACATCGAATTTTTCCAGAAATCGATCATTTTTTCTGTCTACACTTCTCCAATTTCGATAATAAGGTGCGAAAAACGATTCTCTTGTGAACTCTATAAGTCTTTTGGTAGCAATGTCATCGCTATTTGTTCCAAAATGTTTCTTTAAGAACTCTAGAATTCGTTTTTTTCTACATTCAATCGATTCGTGCGGTACTTCCATCATCTTATTATGTAAATCCATACGAGTGATTATTGATCCTTGCTCCATGTTCAGATTGGACAAAGGCAAAAAACTCACAAAATGCAACTGCAACAGTATAAAGTTAAACAGGAACACTTTACAAAACTGCTCTACTGAAACAGGACAGATTTATAAGTCAACTGTGCTTCAACTAATTATTTACAGCAGAATCCGTGCCCTTTATATTGTATTTGGACGTTCTCCCACCCTTGCCGCACCAAGCCGCACAAACAGACACAAATATTATAATCGTTAGTATTTAAGGAGTAATATTAATGCAATTTTATTTTGTCCTGAGTTGTCCTATTAAACGATTTACCTTATAATTACGGTAGTTCGAAGAAAAATACCTGACTCGTAAAGTAGGTACTAATGGTACATTAATATTAATCTTCTAATCCTACTAATTACTATAATCCTTTTCTAATGGGCAAAACTTTCAAATTAAATGTACCTTTGAAATAAGTTATTATTTGTTCTTAGTATATAACCTGGGCAAAATTACCTGCTTTGATGACTAAAATATTACAATTTAAGATACCTAAGTTCGAAACGTGTTCTCGTCAATTGCGGTTATAGATTATGTATTATTCCTAGTTGAAAACATAGTTTATTAATACAAGAATAATCTACCGTAACTTGGCATTCATCGGAGAAAATTGAAAATTTGAATTTCGATCGCATATTATCGATTTTAAACCACAGTGCAACGGTCAGAATTAAAATACCTGACGTCGACAGAGGAAGGGGAGATGCTCCCTCTCTATTGCCGTGCGTCATGAGCAGAAGTAATGAGGGATATTATCAACTAGGCACTAAGAACGGATTGATCAAAGGATTATACTCAAGATCGCAATTCAGCGTGTGCCGAGAAAAACTCCTTTCGACGGAAAATATTCCACCCGTTGAACTGCCACTTCGAAGCATCGCCAATCAACAATCTACTGGCACTGGCCAAGGATTCTTCAAATGTCAATGCAAGACAAAATGTGGAACAAAAAAGTGTATTTGCATTAAACATAATAACGGATTGTGTAATTCAAAATGCCATAACAGCACACCATGCTGCAATAAATAAACCTTGAAATTAACTATGCTTATTAGTGTTTGAGATTATTCTTAACAATATAATAAAGATAAAAGATTACCATTGAGATCAATCTTTCTTTAATTAACTTTCAATGTTGATTATTCGATAGCTTTCACTGACACAGTACAGTGAATGTATACATTCACTAGTCAAAGTGTTCATAACAATGCGTTGTGTATACTTTGGCTGAAACGTTCAGTTAATGTATACATTGACTAGTGAGTGTATACCATCGCTGGAGTTCACACTTTGACTGTAACATATACAAGAAATCGATTGATGTCAATTAATAATTACGAGAGAGAGGATGGATAAGGATTTTGCAGTTACTGTACCCCGCAGGGATTAATAAAAACGGAAAATAAAAGTATGCAATATAGAAAAAGTACACACATTCTTGGCCGTTATGGAGGCGTTACGGAAAGTATGGATTAAGTGTTTCGTTTGAATTGTTCAGCGAACAAGATTGGAGTGCAGCCTATTTACATCTATATGAGCTCCACACGACTACAAATAAGCGGAACAAAACAGAGAAATCTGGCAACGAGTGGACTCGGCCGAAGGCGGAATCGCTTATCTCATGGAAGAGAGCTTCGAACATCTCAGTCTGCGATATATATCGTTATTCAAACTACACTTTTCGTTGTATTATTTATGGAATTTTTTGCAAATATAAGTCCGATAAAGCTTTTTTAAGAACGATCATTTTTATTCATTAAAAGTTATAAGGCAGATTAATACAAACTGTCATAAAAAGGAAACAGTCGTTATTTTTTTGCGCTTGCTTCGTTCAGCAAAGGCTCACGGTCACTATTTAATTCCATTTGCGCTTGCTTCGTTCATCAAAGGCTTACGGTCACTATTTTAATTCCAAATATAAAAACCACAGCCTCTTTAGTAAAAACTTTCATTATTATGCGAGCACGTTCCATCTAAATTGGCTGGATATCAAAGCTTCCGAGCAGTTCGGCAGCCCAAAGATAGTTAATGTGGGATATTTATTACACAGTGTTGCGACAATATTCTACAATGAAAGAATACATTAATAATCAGTATCTACTCACAAAATAATTTAGATAGAAACTTACTACGACAAGGCTTTTATCGTATAACCATAAATAGAATATTCAATACGTTGTATGGTAAACGACTATTTTGTATATTATTACAAGCATTTACAAAATGTAAGACTCATTTTACATATTAGAATTTTCATTGAATATATCCAATCTATAACCGCATCAATCTATCGTTGACAGCAAGCTTGACATTTCAAATATGTAGATGAATTGCGTTAGACGTGCGTTCAGCCAGGAACAGCAACCAATAAGTACTTATATAAATATCAAATATCTGTCAAAATAACGCCTCTCTTTATAATTATTCACATATCTAATAAAGTATTACGAAAATTGAAACTTTTATCTATCGCCTCTAAATATTTCTTTCTTCGACAATGAATTACGTATATCACGTGTCTATTATACATTATAGGTTTGTTTGTTATATAGGTGTAGTGTATTACACTAATTAGGTTCTTTCGTTTGCTGTCAAAGTGTAGTTCGGAACTACACCCAGCTACACTAAACATTTCGTTTGCGATAGTTGAGTGTAATTTGCACGACATTTGTGTTTTCGTTTGATTTTTTTGTGCTACACTGAATTACACTTAAAAATTTAAAGGTTATGTTAATGTTTCCTTGGTTTGTTGTTTGTTTGCAGTAACTTTTAAGAAATGAATAACAACGAAGTTGTTAAATTTTCAATATGTGGGGTAGAGGTAGGCATTGATGAGACGGAGGAAATTATAGATTTATTACGGACTGGTGAGTTTTGTTTTATGCATTAAATCTGTAAATACTTATTGACATTTACTTTTAAGATGAAGATTTTACCCTTCAGTATTTTGAAAGAGCTGTTAAAGAGAAAAGATTAGTAGAATGTGGAGTAATTGAAAAAAAAATTACTTCAGCTGATATTATTTATTTAGGCAATATCGACAATCAAATTTCTGTTGTTGTAACATCTAAAAGTATATGGACTAGTGAACCTACAAAATACATGTTAGCTTTATATAATGAACTGTATCCCCAAGTAGGAAAAACAATTAAAATAAAAAATAAGAAGGCAATGTGGAAATTAATAACGGAAAAAATGGTTGCTAAAGGGTATGGCTTCAGCTCTACCCAAATAGAAAACAGATTTAAAACATTAGATAGAGGTTTCAAGGAGAAAACTGAACACAATAAAAAAACTGGTCGAAACAGAGCCAGTTGTGAATTTGAAAGGTGTGAAATGAGAATATATGTGCAATTTGATTTTAATGATTATTCTTTTTAGAGATTTAATGGAAATAAATAAGTCGCGAAAAAATGTATTTCCTGAATTCTTGTTAAGTTCAACGGGAGAGGGAAAAACATCCTCCATGTTGCAGAACGAGTCTCACATTAGCCATGCCGAACAATTACCTACAACCAGTGTTTTTGAAGATAATATATCTCTTAACACTAGAGATGTGATATCACCAGTGACCACTGATGAGTCACGGCAGGCTACCCCTAATTTGGATGATATAACACCCCGGAGAAAAAAGAGAAGTAGAACAATTCTTGACGAATTGCAATACATGGAAAACCAAAACACTGAAAATATGGCAATTAAGAAACGAATGCTTGAGAACGAAGAACAAAAATTATTGGCATATAAGGAGCGCACAGACATTATGAAGAAACGAAATGAGCTTTTAGAAATGCTTCTTAGAGAAAATAATTAATATAATGTTTGCTGAAATATACATTTATTTACAGAGTAGTTTGTGTAATTTAACAAAATTCGTGTTTCACATTTTGTAATTTGTTTCATGCTGCTAACTGATACAGCAATAACAATTTAATGCATTAAGAAACAATATTATTGCAGATATCATCCCTTAATGCTTTACCAAGTGCAGTATCTATAACATATTCATGCTCTGAAATTGTTCTTGTGTGACTCTCCAAATTTTGTTCAGTGAATAATTCCATTTCTTGAATTTTTCCCATATTATGAAGAACACAACAGGCTCTGATGAAATGGCAAAGATATTCAATTCCCACTAGTTTGCAGTAATACAACTGCCTAAATCTTTGTTTAAGGCATCCAAAGGTGTGTTCTATATCAATTCGACAAGAACTTAGTTTTCTATTAAAATTCTTTTGGGTTCTAGTTAAATATCCATTATCACGGAATGGCGTCATTAACACATTAGAACAAGGATATGCAGAGTCCCCAAGAAGATATTTATTAGCTGAAGAGACAAAGTTCATATTAAAGTGACATCAATGTATGTTCTCTTATTACCTGTGCATAAATTTGGCAGTTTCTTGTATATATTGGAATTTTTGTAAACACGTGCATCATGCACTGAGCCGGGATACCCGACAAAAATATCAATAAAGGCTTTTTTCTCATTACATATTCCTTGTAATATTATTGATATATCCCCTTTTCTATTTATATAGTCATCCTTTGCTTCTTTAGGAGGGTTTATAACTATATGTGTTCCATCAATGCAACCTTCAATGAAAATAAATCTATTACATTATACATTGAAATAATCAAAAATTTCACCTATTACTCCTGGGAATCCCTTTTCCTTCAAATAATAGTTAGCCGTTTCATCTTGATTTTCGAGATTTGGCCATTTTATTAATTGTTCAGACATTCCACTAATGAAATAAGTGACACGCTTTAACATACAATGGATTGTAGATATTGACAGATTAAAACGATCACTTAAATCATGAAATCCGCAAGATTCATGCCCTGCATACCACAAAAATACTAAGATATGGCACTTTGGACATTTTGTTCTAGGATGTTTCTTAAGTTGTTGAAATGTTTCGGAAAACTCAAACAATTCTACAAGATAGTAAAACACATGTCTATTCACTCTGAAATGCCTGATAAATTCAGTGTCTTCATAATTTGGTACTATATTTTCGATATAGTTTAATATCGAGTTCCGCTTTCTACGCCGAAATATCTTCCGCATAACTTTATTTAAATTAATATTATTTTCGAATTCAGCATCTTTAATTTTCCGAAAACTTTGATCTGAATCGTCACTGTCATCAACCACAATTTCGATATAACACAATTTTCGTATAGCTATATCCTTCATATTCATCTTGATACGTGTACAAAATATAAAAGTATAAGTACTGTTAACTGATTTTGACGTAAAGGTTATGTTCGTGTTTTGCTATTTTGGTGCTACACTAAGGGTGTGTTCGTGGAGCACGCTTTTTGCGCGATTTGGTACTACTAGTCGTTCGCGGAGCAATTGTCTAGCACCACGAAGCGCTTGCATGACATCATTGTTTTTGGAACGTACGTCATCACTAACGCTATGAAATGCAAATTTCATCCAGGTAGAGCAGTTGTAAGCGTTAGCGCCATTTCGTACAACGAAAGCTCGATGAACGGTTGTGTGATTCGTGATTAGTGGTTTAAATTGTTGTTGTTTGTTATATTGTTATTGTGAAAGTTGTTATAATTGTTAGAGTTACATATGTAAATTGTTAGGTGAAGAAAATGTCCTCGTTGCTTCGTCTATTTAATCCAGATACGGAGGAGACAACCGAAATTTTAGTTTCGAGTGCCGATGCGCAACGCGCGGAAACTGGTAAGTTGTTGCCGTTTTATTTAATTACAATTAATGCTATTCTATCATAATTTGTTTGATACTCGGAGTAATTAATTTAACCCTATCATACTTGTATGTTTTAGACCTGGAATTTGCCACACAATTGCTGGAACTGTCCAAAGGTAGTCCGTTTTCGCCAAGTATGTATTGTCGGTTATGTGCTTTTGGTTGTTGTAAATTTGGTAAAGCTTATAACATTTGCACAAATTTAATTACAGGTGCTGGCAGCTCCTCAAGCAGCGAGCTAATAAGTAGTGCGGATGATAGTGCTAACAACGTTGATGAGGCATCAACGGTAAATGGTAAGGATTCATAAATATTCAATATCTTAGCTTACTCCGTGTTAATTCTGTGTTTAGCAAATAGTTGATTTGCACATATCTTGTGTTTTCAGGTTTCAAGTGGCCTCACGAAGCCATTCTGTTGTTGGTGGAGGAGTTCCGCAAGGAGCAATCAAATTTAACCTCTGGGCGTGTAAGCCAAAAAAAGGTTTGGGAAAGGATTGCCCAGGTTCTGCAAGGGAAAGGGTACAAAGTCACCGGGCCACAATGCCTTTCCAAATTTAATGGCATGAAAAGAACGTATAAATCCATTAGGGACCATAATGGGAAATCGGGAAATAATTTCCGATCATGGCCATACTTGGAAGTATGTTTGAATTTTATGTACTTTCATTTTAACCAGTTTATGTTTATTTATTAGCTTATGGAGAGTGTGTTCGGCGAGAAACCGTTTATGCAGCCGGTAGCCACCCTTTCATCTACCGGCATTGCCAAAGGCCATGCCGGTACAAATATAGAACCAAGGCTAGAGCATGACATAAAAAGCCCCAGTTCAACACGTAAGTACCATTTAGAATTTCATTTTGTGCTTTCAGTACTTTCACAAACTATTCATTTTTAGGAAAAAGGAAAACCTCCAATTCCGACATAGCTGAGGCCATTTTAGAAAGCAGGCGATTGGCAGAAGAGAAGCGAGAGAGGAGGCATCAAGAAAAAATGCAAGTGAAGAAAGAATTGCAAGCTGAAATGTTAAAAATGATAGGCAATTTAATTGATAAAATTTAATCTTTCATTCTAATTATTTTATTGTTTATTAATATAATACAAGTTATAAAAAAGAAGTTTTATTATTTGTAGTTAACGTGTAGTTCTAAAGCCTTTTTGTTTCCACTAAATTCACACAGCCCTCATGAGAAGCCTCTGACATATTAAGTCTCTTTTGACTGCACCGACCTGCGCAGCATCTTGCTGCACATTTGGAGGCACATTATCAGCATCACCTTCATTCACTGCAATGAGTAAGTCATCACCCCTAAGTAAACAAATATTGTGTAAAACACAGCAAGCAATAATGTGGGCAGGGATTAAATCAACTTTCCGCATGGGTAGTACAGTCAAGAGGCTGCGGAATCGTCCTTTTAGAAAACCAAAAGCTCTCTCAATGGCTATCCGAGCTGATGCATGGCAGAAATTATAATTCCTCTGTCGCTCCGTCAGATGGCCATTGTCACGATAAGGGACCAACAAATTCTCATGTAACTTGTAAGCAGAGTCACCAATTATATGACAATCATCATGAAATTTTTCTGCATCCCCTAAGTAGCCATGGACTTCAGACAGACGAAAGACACGTTGATCATGAACAGAGCCCACATGGCCTGCGTAGCAATGAAGGAAGCGACCAGAATGGTCACAAACGGCCTACAAAGTAGAACATAATGTTACAAGGATACAAGTCAATTACCTATGGCAAGGGTTCTACTACCTGAAGAATTACTGAGTGACATCCTTTCCGATTAACATATGATTCTGGATTTTCTGATGGGGCAGGGATATTTATATGGGTTCCATCGATTGCTCCTACGACTTTAGGAAAGGAACTCACCGCTTCAAATCCAGCCCATATTTGTTGAACCTTATCTCCCGTCGGCCATCTGATAAAAATTGGTGACAACTCAGTTAGTGCTCTTGTGACACGTCTTGTTACATACATTGCAGTACTTCTTCCAACGTTGAACCTTTCACATAATGATCTGTAACACAATTAAACATAAGCAGAGGATATGCACACATGATGGCACGAAAGATTAAAGGGATAAGAGAAAAATACACTCACCTTAATGAATCAGGTGTGGCCAGTCTCCAGATGGCAATAAGAAACTGCTTCTCTGGTGAAATCATTGCAGTTCCTGGAATCTGCCTTTGAAGCCTTGGCGCAATAATAGGAAGCACATAATCAAAAGTTTCTCTACACATTCTGAAATGATTAGATAAAATTGTCAGGTACTAAGAATTTAATAAGTAAATAATAAAACGATTGCCTTTAATACGTGTTATTATTATTATTATTATTAAATAAATAAAATACCTAAAATGTGACTTAAATTCCAGGTCACTTAATGCCGGCAACACTTGTTCCACATAATTCTCAATCCTTCGGACCACCATTCTTCTATGAACTCCATCAAGGCGTTCCAATGCTTGTAATTCTTCGTCTTCACTACTTTCTGATGATGAAGACGAATCAATCAACTGGTTCATTATTTGCAAACCCGCCGCCACCACATTCAAAACATTGCGTCTATCGTCGGCCATCTTTAATTTTACAATAATAATAACAAAGGACTACGACTGTTCACGGAGCTCGATAGCGCCAACGCTCTAAAACCTCCGCGGACGGCCAGAATAGCATTAGCGTTACGTAGCGCGGTAGCGTGCTCCGCGAACACACCCTAAAGCATTCGTTTGCTGGACATAAGATACAAACACCAGCTGTTATTTAGGGTATGTTCCGTGAATCAACAATTTTTACCGAAATCGTGGTTATTCATTCCGTGAATAAAAATATTCCTGAAAAAACAGTATTAACGGAACACGGTTTCCTGAAAAACGTATTCATAAAAATAACCAATGGAACCGCGCCACAACGTTGGTTTCACTGGTTGTTCGCTCTTATATTGAGGTTAGGTCTAAGATAGCGGTGAGGAGAGTATCAGAATTTTCATCAATTAAATTTGTTTAGTCGAGAAAGGAGTTGCAAAAGATGGTAAGATTTGTTTGAAGTTAATCTTAATAATTATACTATACTATTTTGATTCATAAGGAACGTCAATTATATTCATGTCAGCACTGCTCAATGCAATTGGGAAATTTTGAAGAACTTACAGCTAATACACATATTTGCTTTAATAATTATAAACACATAGCAATTAATGAAGATACTTTACAAGTACAAGGTGTTGAAGAAGTGGATGACAATTCTGAATCTACAGATAATAAATGTAGTATGTGTAGTGCAATATATAATTTGGAAACAAGAATAATAAGTTTATTTCAGCTATAAATAAATGGACTGAAAATGAAGTGTTCACATTAATAAATGTTTACTCTGAACACCAAGCTAATTTTACCTCACCTTTATATAATAGTAAACAAGTATGGACAAAAATTAGCAAGGAATTAAAAGAAAACTATGGAATAGAAAAAACTCCACAGAAATGTGACGAAAAGTGGAGGAATTTGAAAAAGTCATATGAAAAAGTTGTGAAACATAATGCAACAACTGGAGAAAACAAACAACGCTGGGTATTTTTTAATGTAATAAGAATTTTGATGAAATTATTACAATATGCTAATAACTTACATATACACTTTATAGGCGCTATATGATGTTTTACATAAAAATCCTAGCATAAATCCTCCTGCCACATTATCAAGCTCGGGTTTGGAAAAAATACGTGAAGATTTATCCCCTGCACCTAGCTCTTGTTCATCTATTGCTAGTGATGGTATGGTAATGTATGCCTACTGTATTAATAAGATATTAAAAATATAATCCCAGGCGACGGACAGCTTAAAGCAAAAAGAAAAAAAGAAGACAAAGAAGCGGCAAAAGAACGAAGACACCGAGAGAGATTGGAACAGAAAGAAAAAATGTTCAAATGGTTTCAAAATTATCTTCAGAAGCAAGATGAAAAATAAAATAAAATATCAATCATGTTTCCATGTTATATGATTATGAGTTTATATTTAGTTTTGTATAGATCAGAAGGTTTAATAAATAAATAACAAATTTATTCTAGTTTTAAGTCTTTTATTAACAAAAAATATATATTAATTTTATTCTTGTATATTTAATTGCTGACATATCTGGTCCCTCTTCTGTTGGCCCAATCTTCTTTGTTCGTCCTGCATCATATGTACTATGTTGTCATCATCTGGAACATTGCATATAGGATTATCCAGTTCTAGGATGTCGTTTTGCAAAATGCATAAATTATGCAGTATGCAACAAGCTATGATATATCTTGGTATCCATCCAATCGACCTCACATCCATAAATTTCAATATTCTGAAGCGTCCTTTGAGGAGAGCAAATGCTCTTTCAATTACTGTTCTTGCACAAGAATGTATATAATTATAATTTGTTTGTTCTCTAGTCAATTGTCCATATTCTTTGAAAGGAGTCATTAAAGTAGGCATACAGGGATATGCTTTATCGCCTACTAGATGGCTATTATGAGGAAATTTTTCTGGGATTTGTGTTAAATATTTCCATACCTCACTGTTCCTCAAAACTGCAGCATCATTCTTGGAGCCTACTTCTCCAGCATAACAGTGAGTGAAAACCATTTTATTATCACAAATGGCCTGCAGAAAAGAAAAATGTTACAGAAATGATTCACTAGACTTACAAGATGTTTTACCTGCAATATTCCAGCTGCGAAGTTTTTTCTGCATATATATGCCAAGCCATGATCCTTTGGTTGTGGTATTGGTATATATGTACCATCAATGGAACCGATAGTTCCAGGAAAACCCATTCTCTGAAATCCATTAATCACGTCTTCCGCATACTCTCCTGTTGGCCATTTTATATATGTAGGACTTAATTTCAAAATAGCTTTACATACACGCCTTACTGTACGCAGCCCAGTAGCTCTTCCTATCCCAAAACGACTGCATATTGATCTACAAATATAATACATATTAATACAATATTGTTTCCTACAAGTTTATGCATAAATATCTACCTGTAGGAATCAGGTGTTGCAAAATACCATATTGCAATTAATAATTGCTTATATGAATTTATTGATTGTCCTCCACGATCAATGATACAAGTAGATATGTCATTTTCTATTAATTTTAAAATTTCGTTTACTGTATTTCTTTTCATTCGAAAATGTGTTTTAAATTCAATCTCATCCATTTGTTCTATGATTTTTAAGAAATTATCTTTAGGTCTCTTGGCTAAAAAATACTATAATATACTATATACTATAATACTATATACTATATATATAATCTAGATATATATACTTTTAACTCACACAATATCTCATCATCGCTACTACTGCTGCTGCTGGACATTATATTCTCAGTTAATAAACACCAACTTTGTATTTTTTGTACTTTACTTGTCATTATTCTGTATAAATATGTAGTAAATTCTATGAGAAACCAGAGCATTAAAAACAAAAAAAAAACCGAACTGTTCCGTTATTTCCAAAGAATTTCAGCAACCTCTAAGTAACCACCAAGTAACCGTAACCTAACCATAGGTTACAAATTAGGTGCTTTCCATTTGCTATTGTAATGGAACGCCTCGCACCGAGTATTTAACTCCTAGTGTATTTCTGAAATTGCTTACCATTTGGCAGTATGGTACATAAAACACTAATTTGAAATAGTTGATTTATAGGTTATGTTGTTGTGGCTTTGTCAAACTTAAAATTAAAAAGCGGCACAAATTGCACAAATTATTGTGTTATAAAAGTAACAATACTATGGACCCAACAAAAAGATTAGCAATAGTGTGTACTTTAATTATTACTACTATTATACTTATTATTATACTTACTTTACACATTTTCAGGAAAATTTAATGAGAAGTGTATGTGAAATAGAGGAAAGTAGTTCAGATGAAGAAGTAGTTATTTATAATGAACCAAAAAGGTATAAAAGAATAGAAAACTATGTGGAATCCGTAGTTTATTTTTACGAAGATAAAACTTTCCAAAATCATTTCCGTATTAATCGTAACGTAGCTTATAATTTAATAAGTAAGCCAATGCAACTGCTTGGAAATCGTGTACAATTATGATTATTCTAGGTCAACTTGAAGCAAGTGGATGCATTCCTACATATAAAAGTGGGAGACATAATATCACTACAGAAAAATCATTTCTTTTATTTTTATGGTACTTGAGCAATACAGAAACTTTCCGCCAAATATCCGACAGATTCAATGTATCACAGAGTTCTGCTCATCGATGTATACTTCGCGTGTGTAACTTTTTCTTGAAAAATAGGCAGTCTTATATTAAATGGCCATCTGATGAAGAGGCTAACATAATTTCAGCTGAATTCCAGAAAAAACAAGGAATTGGAGGTGTTATTGGAGCTTTGGATGGATGCCACGTTAGAATAAGAAGACCTTCAGAAAATCAAGACTCATACATTAATAGGAAGGGTTTTCATAGTGTCTTAATACAAGGAATAGTAAATCCAAAAAAAATTTTTCTTGATGTATATTGTGGGGAGCCAGGGTCACTACATGACTCAAGACTCTTACGTAAATCTTCAATTTATGAGAAGGCACAAAACCAAGGGCTGCTTCAACATAAATTTTTAATAGCAGATTCTGCATATCCTTCCCTGGAGTGGTTAGTTCCTCCATTTAAAGACAATGGAAATTTAAGCACGCAACAAAGGGAATTTAATTTTAGACATTCATCAACCCGAATAGTCATAGAGCATGCATATGGTTTATTGAAAGGGAGATTCAGAAGGTTATTTTTTTTTGAAAATTTGAATATGGACTTTATAGTTAATTGTATTATGTGCGCTTGCATTCTGCACAACATCTGTATATTTGAAAAAGATGATACAATGATAATTTTACCTGATCTTGTTGAAGATTTACAAAGTGAAATATTATGCAATGGTTCAGTTTGTGAATCTTCAGCAAGATCAACCCGCAGAGAGGAAGTTTTTAATTCATTATTTGGTCACACATAAATGTTTTTTTTTTTTTGTTTTTGAGTTTAATAAACAATTGTTAGTTATAGATGCTATGTATATTAATTGTTATTATTATTATTATTATTATGGTTCTTGGGTAAAGTTTATATTTATTAGTTGTAGATTATTATTGTCGCATATTTGTATAATATTGTTGCTGTATATTACTGTCAGTCAATTACTCATCAGTCTAAATATATATCGCGCCTCACCCGATTTCTACCTGAATGTTATTAACAAAGAATATGGGTTGATACCTGCTTTGCGAGCTGTAAGAATATTTTAGTCTAATATAGAATTTGCTACAGAGTAGACGTCTTTGATTTTTACACAATATAGATTTTTGTCATATTTATTTCTCCACTTTTTATTTAAAAATTTATAACATATTTAACACAACATAAATATCTTTTTTAACAATCTACACACTATTATTGGCCAGTAGACTTCTGAAATCCATAATCCACAATTTTAATTAAACATTTTTTCTAATAAATGTACTTTTTGGCGTTCTAAGTTCATCATCTCCTTATGTCTAGCTTCCCTCCTTTCATATTCTTCTTTCTTGAGTTCTAATAAGGCATCTATTTTAGTTTTATTTTTCCTACGACGACTTTTTTTAAAACATTCAGAACTGGAAGTTGATTCTAAAAGCATAATTTAAAGTAAATTTGTGGAACACTGAAATTGCTTAGCTTTTCGAAAATGTTATGCAATTCTTAATTTTAATGTATGCTTCATTGATATAATTGTATAAATTTATGCTTATTTACCTTCAGTAATGGTTCCCTGGTTTTCATCATTTTCTTCCACCTCTAATAAGACATTGTTGTTATTAGATTCTAATGTATGGTTACACTTACTGCTAGGTTTATCGCCTAACAATAAATCTAAATCATTGAAAAAATGGAATCGTGAAGGCGATCTTCCTGTCTTAGTATGGTTGTCCTTAGAAATTTTATAACTTCGAACAAGACTTTTCCATTTACTCTGACATTGCAGTGCAGTAGCATTAAATCCAGAACTTGATAAATCATTTGAAATATTTTCATATACATGACGTTTTTTTTTTGGATGATGTAAATCCTCTATGTGACTTTCCATGGAGCTAATTAGACATTTTACTTCATCATACTGCCATATTTTATTTGAATTTGGGGTTTCAACCTCAACATTTCTTTGTGTTGACACTGTTGCAGCTTGTTGTGATTGTTCGATTTCCACATTCACCGGGGCAGAGGTCTGGTTTACTTGCGCATGGAATAATAATGAATTTGCAAAACCTATATCTAAAAGTGACAGTATAAATTAAATGTGTTATAAAATTATTGATATGCTTTACCGTTCTGTGCTCTATCATAATCCTCCTCACTGACATTAAGGGTGTACCTACATATTCCATCCTCTAATAATAATTGTTTTGTAGACATGATCTTTCAAAATGTATACACCATGAAACGATCATAAACATAACCTAACTTATTTAAAAAAGACGCCAAGTACCAAAAATAACCCAGGTACGCCAGAAGGCGGGGCTAAGCAATTTCAGAACTGTACCGATCGTATCGCCCTAATCAAATGGAAAACAAAAAAGCGTAAAGGAGGAGATCGGTACTGTTCGGAGCAGTTCATATCAGCAAATGGAAAGCAGCTATTGTTGTATCATGAAACACGCCCTTAGTGTAGTGTAATTCACACTCAATTATATTGGTGCAAATCACACCAATTGCAAACGAAAGAACCTATTGTGTGTTACACTAAAAAGTACCAATTTATACACCTGCAGTTGAAGAAGTGTAAACATTTTAACAAACGTTTATTCTGTAAGTGGTGTAAGTAACTGTCATATTGACATCAAAAGTGCATAGGTTCTGTTTGTTTATTTCAAGTTGTTGCATAGAAAATTTGCTAAAATGTTGGAAAACATTATAATGGAATGTATTGAAAGCAACAGCGAAGATGATAGTAGCACTACTAGTAACAGCATAAGTAGTGATGACGAGAACACTGTGATTGCCGCTAGTACTCAAAGAAAAAAGAGAAATTGCATCAAAAACTATTTTGAGAACGTTGTTCCTTTATATACAGATAGCGAATTTAAGAAACATTTTCGAATCAACAGACATATTTTCACAGTAATAAGTGAAAAATTTGAACAATGTGAAGAGTATAAGAAACTTGAGCATTATAATACAATAACTGCACAAAAGCATGTTGCAATATTCTTATGGTTTGCCGGACATGAGGCCTGTTCATATAGGGATATTGCAGATCGATTTGATATATCGCTGTGGACCGTCCATAAAATAATTTATAGGGTAACAAACTTTATCAGTAATATGGCAAGTACTGTTATTGTTTGGCCTAATGAAAATCAGAAAAAAGTAACAGCCAAATACTTTTTATCAAATAAGGGATTTCCTGGTATAATAGGTAGATATAAAATCTATTATGTTGTATAAATGAAAGGTATTCAATATACACGATTATATATTATACAGTAACCGTAAATAATTTTTAGGTTGTATCGACGGAACACACATCGTAATAGATCCACCGAAACACAATTCTGATGAGTATATCGATCGTAAAGGCAATACAAGTATTTGTTTACAAGCAGTATGTAACGAAAACAAGAAATTCACTGACATATTCATTGGGTTCCCAGGGTCAACACATGACAGCCGCATGTTTAAAAATTCACATATATATCGTAAATTATTTTCATTGAAAGGTGATTGCAGAAGTTATTGTATATTCCAGAATTTACTTTTTTTTCTATTTTTAGATTATTATTTACTTGGAGATTCAGCTTATCCTTGCCTAAAAATGTTGTTAGTACCATATAAAGATAACGGCCATCTAACACGTGCTCAGAAAAAGTTCAATATTAATTTAAGTTCCTGCCGAGTGTACATTGAACATAGTTTCGGTATATTAAAACAAAGATTTAGACAATTATATTATTGTAAATTACGGGGAATGGAAATTCTCTGTCACTTTATTCGAGCATGTTGTGTGTTACACAATTTGACAGATAACAATGATTTTGAAATTCCTTTAGAAAATATAAGTGAATCAAATGAAAGCAGTGAAACACTGGAAACTTATAATGAAGAAAGTGGAAAAGAACTAAGGGATGAAATTTGTCGACAGATTTTTGTACAATAATACATGTTCTGATTATATATGTTTGACTATTTATTTTTTTCTTCCAATAAATTTATAAGTTTTTCTAATAACATATTTTTTTTCTTTATTTCTTCTGTTCTCGCTTCATAATTGTCTAATTTTCGTTTTTTATGAGCTAAATTTTCTGCATAATGTGTTTCTTTCATTACTCTAATATTTTTCAGTTCTTGTACTAAGCTTTTATCTTTATTACTTTTACGAGAAGTTGATGGTGATTCCACAATATCTGATATTGACTCTACTTCTTCCGATAAATTTGTTGCATCAGGTGATAATTGTTCTGAGGCAAGACTTATGCCTGCTTTTTCTTGCAATTGATGTTTGTTTTGCCCAGATCCTACATCTAGTACATATTCGGGAAATATTGCTGATTTTTTAGCAAAACATTCATTTAATTCCCTAAAAAGATATATATTAGTTGCTATTTATAAACTTGTAAATATAGTTAACTTTTCATATTGACATGTTGCCCGACCACGTCCAGTTTTGTTATTGTTTTCGGTTTTCCTTTTGTAGGCTCTTTCCATTGTTTTCCATTTATTTTGGATTTGTAAAACAGTAAAGTTGTAACCCTTAGTTAACATTTCTTTTTGTATTATTTCCCACATCTTTTTCTTGGTTTTTAAATGGAATTTTTTACCAACTTGTGGACCTAGTTCATTGTATAAATTAATTAAAAGTTTGGTGGGAGCTTCTGTCCAAACACTTTCATTATTATTTGTTAATTCAGAACATTCTAAAATAATTTTTTAAGCATAATGATGAACGTCAGCTCTAACTTTACAGATAAACTAACCTTCAATTAATGCATGAGTACCTGGTTTATCTCCATTTTCATTGTCTATAAATTGTGGATCTAGGAATACAGTAATTGCACATTTATTTAACCTTTAATAACCTAGAATATTGTTTAACATGAAAAATAAATTTTCATATTTACCATGCTCGAAATTTTCAGTATTGTCCTCCAGACTGTCGTCTATGTAAAATAAGTTACCCTCTTTATCTTGTATTATACTCATTTTTTAGAAGCAGGTTAACGTAAACAGATATAAACGTTATTCTAACCTAAAAACAAAACCTACACTACATACTCCACCTCGTGATGTGGTGTAGAATATGTTACACTTTTTATTCTACACCATGATACCAAACAAGGTTAGGTGTTACACCTTTGGCTTAACAAACGCTATGGTGCAAAATTATGCTACACTTCTTACACTGGTGTACTATAACAAACAAAGCTTATATTAGGCAAGCAATCAGTGTTGTTCCGTCGACTTCCTCTGTAATCGGTAGATACCTTCGGAAAAATTCGGTAGATCACATGTACACTTTTGAATTTGAAATTAAAAACAGACAATTCGTTTAACCCCAAGTTAATAATTAAAATAACAAAAAAAATTAACAAATTCATATATTAACAAAACAATGTCCTCTGTACTACAATATCTATAAAATATCTATCTAAAACTAAATACGTGTATTATGTGTAGTCAATATTAAAATGTTTATAGTGTAAGGTTTATGGGTTTTTAAGACATATGTACATATATATTGAGTTTAATAAACAAATTTTTACTTGTTGATATAGATCATATACAGACATAATAGAAAAGCCATCGTTGGAAAATAAATTCAAGACGATATTATTTCAGGCGCTCAACGCAGTGCGAATAAAAAAGCGGCCTTTAGTAAATACATAATTTGATATTTATGTCCTATACTTTAGGCATGGACGATTCAATGCGCGTGTAGTATGTATATTTTTAAAAACAAAACTGTTGAGTAAGGGTGTGTAATCAACAATCTTTGTTATTGTATCTTTGTACCTAGCAATCTCATTCCGTTTCTTTAATCTAAGCATTTTTTATTTCATTTAAATGTCACGCACACATCGCATAACATGACATCATTTTAGATTCTTCTATGACTACGTAGATCCATTCAACTATGTATTTATTGTTTTTATATACATTTTGTTTAGACGTCAGACGGCCAGACAGACGAGACGCCGGCTAATGGTTTCTATAAGCCATTGTAAAACATTCGTAATCATCGTTTTATTATGCGTTGTAGCTAATAAATACGCTAGAAATTTATTTTCTGTCAAAAATTGCAATATGTTGGCGCTTTTTTAAAATCGGTAGATTCAAAGGGCATTTCGGTAGATCGGGAAGTAGGTATAAAATTCGGTAGATCTACCGAAAAATCGGTAGACGGAACACCACTGCAAGCAATACAAATAAATTACCAACCTGAATTTTTGTTAAAATTAAAAATGTATGGGTTATATATATTCCATTACACTATATATATTGCCAAACGAAATATACAAATAAAATTAAATAGTCACAAAGTGGATTACAAAACTTACCTGAATTTGTAGACAAATAAAATAGTTTTCAGTTGTGTTATCGTAAAACTTTAGAGGGTTGGCAGACATGTGTGCGAAGTTCAGTGTGAATGAAAGCGAGAGTGAAAGACAGGCCGAAATTTTTCATGTTCAGATATTATTATTAAACGAGTTAAGAAAAGAGTGAGTTTTATTTCAAGAACCAAAGGATAAGTCTACAACAATCAGAAGTGGGATACAGTGGGATATTCGAAGGATTGAAGCGAAGGTTAAACGAGCACGTACAGAACAGGAGTTAACCTAGAGAGACGAGACGGTTAAAAGAAAACAAAAAAAAAAAAGAAGGCGCGAAAAGTGTAGCGTGTAACGCGAAACAATGAATGAAACATCGGAAAGTGTGAACATTAATATAAGTCCACGATCGGTGAGAGAAGTAGTTGGCGTAGGAAATTTTTCTTCAGCATCTAACGAAGGAAGCGATGTGACTGAAATAAGTAAAGTTTTGGAACTAATAGTAATAGAAAATCGGCGGAGAGATGAGGTGATGGAACGAGTACTAGGTCAGATAAGTAATAGAAATGCGTATCAAGTTATGCCCGACTTGACTAAAAACGTAGCAGCGTTTGACGGAAATACAGGGGCGAGAGATTGGATACAAAAGATTAAAAGCATGCAAACATTACATCAATGGCCTGACACCTTTGCATTAGAGATTGCCAGATCGAATCTTGTTGGCGGAGCATATCATTGGTGGTGCACTAAAGAGAATGAAATTAAAACGTTCACAGATTTTATCAGAACATTCGAGAGAACATTTCTGAGGATCGAAGGATTTCCTGCGAAGTGGAAAAAAATGAACATGCGAATACAGCGTAAAGGTGAGCCATTAAATGAGTACTACCATGACAAGGTAAGGCTGTGCACAGATCTTAATTTAGTATTTACGGATGTGAAAGAGCAAATATTAATTGGTTTGTATGATAGAAATATGTGTTCTGCCATGTTAGGAAAAGAACATAGAGATACCGACCAATTGTTACACGATCTGATTGGATATGAGATGATTGACAGTGCGAGGATAGAAAAGGTTAGAGAAATAGAGAAGAGAGGAGTTGCAGCAACAGAAAGTAAAGCGAGATCTGATAGGGAGAGAAAGGACCAAAAAGGCAATGTAAAATTGCCAGACAGAGATAATCAGGGCAAACCACTCTGTTACAATTGTAGGTATGGACACGTAGCCAAATATTGTACTGCTCCAAAAGCGACACCTACCTGCTTTACATGCAAGGCCGAAGGGCATATGTCAAGACAATGTCCATCCAATAATACCAAACAAGATACCTTAATGATAGACGAGAAGGATGCAGCACTGGTCGAAAGGGATAATATGAGGAAGAAGGGCATGCAGAAAGAAATTATCCTCGGAGGATTAATCATGGCGAAAGGCTTGATAGATACGGGAAGTGGAGTATGTACGATAAAGAAGGATATTGTAGAAAAACACAACATGAGGATACTGCCCGGATGCATTACTCTCATGGGATTTGGGAATAGTGCAACAAAAACATTGGGTAAGGTGAATACAACGATAACCATAGATGACGCAGAGGTAGAGAAAATGGACATTCACGTTGTGGATTCTGAGGCGCAGGATCATGATTTAATAATAGGCAGAAGTTTTATAGAGGATCCAGAAGTTACTTATATTGGTAAAGGTGGCTGCCTATATTTTACCAAGAGCGATATGCCATTTCGGAAGATGGAGGTTGTGAGTGATACAGATCCTGTGTTACGGGTTTCCAAAGATTACACGTTAGAAAAGAACCAAATCAATTGCATAGAAGTAGAAGCTGGCGATAAAATATGCGAAATCCCTATCAACTGCATTGGCGAAGACGAGTTGACAATTGAGCGTGGTACGTGTGTTGGAAAATTACCTCAACCAAGAGAACAGAGATTAATGGGGACCTCTAGAATAACCATGGATGAAATAAAGACTGGAGAGGAAGTAACACCGGAACAAGCAGATGAATTATTAGAATTGCTTCACCAATACCGAGACTGCTTTGCTATGAGTATTGACGAGTTGGGATGTACAGACAAGCTTACAGTAGATATCCCCGACAATGACGTCCCTGTGAGTTCGAAAGCCTACAAGACTTCTGCAGAAGACAGGTGCGTGATCAAGGATACCATATCTGAATGGAAAAGAGTGGGCATCGTCTCTGAAACAACGTCACCATATGCCAGTCCAGTGTTAGTTGTTCGTAGAGCAGATGGAAGTAAGAGAGTAGTAGTAGACTTTCGCAGATTAAATTCGCAAACAATACGACTTCATTATCCGACACCGAACATGGATGAACAATTCGAAAAGCTGGCTGGAAATAGAATGTTCACTACTTTAGACTTGTCAAGCGGGTATCTTCAAATTCCATTGAGCGAAAACACAAGAAAGAAAACTGCATTCATAACCGAAGACGAAACAGGCGAATTCAACCGGCTCATGTTTGGACTCAAAAACGCTCCATTTGAATTCGTCAAGCTTATGAACATTACTCTTGGACCTTTGAAAGACAATATAGTGATGTGCTACCTCGACGACTTATTAATACCAGCGAAAACTTGGACAGAAATGATAAAACGACTTGAATTAGTATTAAATGCCTTGCGCGATGCCAAATTGACTCTAAAACTAAATAAGTGTAAATTTGCCAGTTCTGAAGTGGACTATTTAGGCTTTATTGTAACGAAAGATGGCATAAAACCGAGTGCGCGAAAAACCGTCGCGATACGTGATTTTCCTCGACCGCGAAACCCTCATGATATCCGAAGATTTTTGGGATTAATTAGTTTCTTTCGTAGGTTTATACCTGGATGCGCGGAAAAAACCAGACCTCTGAGCGAGCTGATGAAGAAGGATGCGTTGTATCGATGGGAACGGGAACAGGAGGACGCTTTCAAGATCCTTAAAGAAGCTTTGCTGACCGAACCAGTTCTAGCGCTATATGATCCGTCAGCGCCAACAGAACTCCATACGGACGCGAGCGCCAGGGGCCTAGCTGGGATATTACTACAAAGGGACCAAGACGGCAGAATGAGGATGGTTTACTGTGTCTCGAGAAGTACGACCGAAGCAGAGGAAAAATACCATTCCAGCAAATTGGAACTGTTAGCAGTCATCTGGTGTGTGGAGAGGTTACGACCCATGTTGATTGCCATTCGTTTCACGATAGTCACCGATTGCCAGGCACTGATTTACATAAACTCCCAGAAATGCAAAAACCCACAGATAGCTCGATGGGCCAACTTATTGGAAGAATATGATTATACGATTGTACACAGAAGCGGCGACAAAATGAAACATGTGGATGCGCTAAGTAGAGCACCAGCAGAAGAGTTAGAGAAAATAAAGGAGAATACTATTGATGAGCGAGCTACCATGTATACCTTGATGTCCGAAGAAGATCGAGTAATCTGTATGCAGCGCGCCGACGAGAAGCTCAAGAGATTGATCGATATATTTGGCAAACCTGAGTACCGGAGGAGTAAGGAAGAAAAGGGTTTAGTCAAAGATTACGCTTTCCAAGATGGACTATTATACAGAGTACTAAAGACTGCAGACGACACCCGACGATTGCTTGCTATACCTGATTGCATGAGGAAAAGCTTTGTCGTAAAATACCACGACCTGCTTGGACATTTTTCGACTGATCGCACCGTGGCCAAAATAAGACGAAATTATTGGTTCAGAAATATGCGGACCTACGTGAAGAACCACATAAGAAGCTGTTTTGACTGTTTACTTGTCAAAATTCCAGGAGGGAAAAGACCAGGTAGATTACACCCATTACCACCTCCTAACAGACCGTTTGCTCGGATACACATCGATCACCTAGGTCCATTTATCAAGAGTAAAAAGGGGAACGTACATTTGATCGTGATAGTAGATGCGTTGACGAAATACGTATATCTTAGTCCCGTCAGATCAACTAAAACCAAATATGTCGTCAAAACGTTGACTGATTTCATCCTCGAGTATGGGCTGCCAGAAACTATCGTAAGCGACCGAGGTGCATGTTATACCGCGAAAGAGTTTGACAAATTTTGCAACGAGAGAGGTACAGACCACATATTAAATTCTAGTCGTTGGCCCCAAGCAAATGGGCAAGTGGAGCGAGTAAATCGCACCGTTGTGCCGGTTATAATGGCGTGCATGGTCGAAGAAGATGATTGGGATAGTAAAATTAAAGAAGTACAAAGAAATTTAAATGCAGCCGAAAATAAGACCACAAAGATGACAGCTTATGAGGCATTATACGGATATTCCCCTGAATTCTCAAGAAACGCCGCAGGAACGAAGACAACGTGGCATCCGCCTGAAGAACTACGAAAAGAGATGATCAAAAGAATTGAAGAAGAGCAAAAGCGGTACAAGGACCATTACGACAAGAAAAGGTATGACGGAGTGAAGTATGAGTGTGGAGACGTTGTAGTAATGTTGCGAGCTTCCGAGCCAACAGGTCAGCCGACAAAGACGCAGGCGAAATACAGAGGACCGTTGGTAGTAACGGAATGTTTACCGAACGATACTTATAGAGTATCCGACCTACGAACAAATACAAGAAGAACGTACACTACAACCGCGCACGTGGCACAATTAAAAATCTTTAAGAACCATCACGATGACGTAGGAGATAGCAGCGAAGACGACGTGAGTCAGGACGAACAGGAGGAAATGGAGGACGAGGAACGGGAGGCGCTCCCGGAAGCAAATCAAGAAGAAGAGGTGCAAGAAGAGAGAGCGGAAGGGAAAAGGGCGGTGAAACGACCGGGGTGGATGAAGGACTTCCTGGTCACTGAAAATATGTAGTTTGAATTTTATGTTATTAATAAATAAGTTGAGGACAACTTATGTCCAGAATGGCCGAATGTTATCGTAAAACTTTAGAGGGTTGGCAGACATGTGTGCGAAGTTCAGTGTGAATGAAAGCGAGAGTGAAAGACAGGCCGAAATTTTTCATGTTCAGATATTATTATTAAACGAGTTAAGAAAAGAGTGAGTTTTATTTCAAGAACCAAAGGATAAGTCTACAACAGTTGTACTATTTATTTATATTAAAATTACTGAAATAAAAAGTTCGATAGATAAAATACTTTTTTCTATTTTGCGTTCATAAAAACGCAATTGTAACACGCTTTTGCGTATCGAAAAGTGCTTCATTGTGATACGCCGTTTTTCATTTCTATAGGTTGGCTGTATTGAATACATTATGACAGAAAGCAAAATTGACGTTTAATGCATGTAAATTGTAAATACTTTAATCAAAAATTCTATACAAATTTAGTTTACATTGTTATTGTTATGAAACGTGGAATTACTGTATACATTTACACTGACGGAACAAGTATCTTGAGCATGTATTGTTATGCCAGGCAAATTCTTCGTAACAAAGTTTTGCTGAGTTATGTTATTGGCTTTAATGGTAGACTCTTGTGATTGAGAATCATTCGATGATATAACTCTAGAATGACCAGATATACTTGGCCCTGATAAGTTGTGCACTACAGCCACTTTACTTTTCATAGATGTTTCGATGTAACCCTCAGCTACCGCAGATGACTTCCATCCACCATGACGTTTTATAGTCAGCAAATCACTGCCTGCGTCTGCTAAGTGTGTAGCACTAGAACGTCTGAAGCAATGTCCAGTATAAAGCTCAGAATTGGGCAATTTTAGAAAATCAGCTATTAATTTAGGCTTTTTGCCAATCGTATTAATTCCAATCGGGCACGATATACAATAACCATTGCGATATGTAAGGAAGAATCTTGAATGATTAATATTTTTTGGTCGCAGGACATATTTTTTAATTAAAGTAATCCATCTTTCATCCGTAATTGCAAAAACTCTTACGATATTATTTTTTGTTTTAGGTACTGTCACCAAAATAATATCACTCTTAAATTCTAAATCATGTATGGACATATTTGTTAATTCATCTCGTCTACAGGCACCTGTGTAACCCATTATTAAAACGATCTAAAATTAAATCCATTACATAAAAAATTACATTTTGCAAATAATATCGTACCTTTATTGCTAAATACAATGCGTCAGAACCTTCTTCTATAAATTTATTAATATCTTCAATGCATAAAATTTTAGATTTCTTAGCCTCGTATCCCTTAGAGAATCGTTTTAAATAGGCTTGTAATTTCATATATTTTGATATGTCTGTATTTTTATAAATGGAAAAGCAAGAACGAAGCATGGAATACATAGACCATAAGGTAGAAGATTTCTTATTTTTACCTTGTAATTCAAAATATGCCAATAAAATGTTTTCAGATATTGTGTTGACATTATTCTGTACAGCTCATAGTTCGCTCCGGATCTGTTAATTAAAATGGTTGCATAAATTAGAGGCTGGATTAATAAGAACAGAATCTTATCTTGACAAACAAGATTCGGTGCGTTTTGGTAGGTGGAAATACCGAAGAGCTTTTGGATTATTACCATCAAAATTGAAGAGGACAAATTAAGAACTATAACATGACTATGTACTTAAAATGGCCGGGTGTTAGATATGTTCAATAGACTCGCAATAGATACGCTCAGTTGATCGAATGTTTATCAACAGTGAAATGTATGTACATACCATTGCGATAGTACTAAAACTTGTGGTTGCTGCATCGAACCTGTCTAAAGCTGGTTTTACACTTGTCAATTTACTGATCAATTTCTAGAACTTAAGCGACTTGACGTCGGTTAGGTTTTTACATCTGTCAATTTCAAGTTCAATTTTAAGTTCAATTTCTAGTTGAAGTCCTCTTCAATTTCAAGTTGATAGCTCGTGACTTTACATTTATCAATAAATACATCAATTTTAAGAACTTGGCCAAGTTCTACAAATTGATGAATTACAACATGTTCTATTTTTCCATCAATTTTTCTTCAAGTTTTTAGTAACTTTAGTAATTGGTTGGTGTAGGGTATGTAGGTTGTAGATCCTGTCAGTGCTTAACTTATCTATGCTTACTATTATTATTATCAGATAAAATCAGCTGATTCTCGATGTGTTGCTGATTGTTGACGGTTAACAGTGTGATAAGTGTAATTTTGTTGTACGTGAAATTTAAAATATACAAAGTATACATACTTTACAAAGTTTATTTGTATGATGGCGAGAATGAAGTCAAATCAACGAATGAGATTGACAAATATAAGAAAAGTTGTATGTTCTCTAATGTTTGTGAAAATGATTAACATTATAAGAGCAGAAAAAATAACGCGTAGGTGGTGGGTTAGACCTTGGTTAGTATCCAAAAAAGGAAATTTAAATTTAATAGAAGCAGAATTCCCAAAAGATCCTGAACAGTTTCAGAAATATCTAAGAATGGATGAAAACACTTTTAATAAATGCTTAGCCCTAATCGAACAAAATATTTCCAAGAAGGACACATTTTTTAGAGCTTCGATATCTGCTAGAGATAAATTAATTATAACTCTAAGATTCCTGGCAACAGGTGAAACATATAGAAGTCTCATGTACACATTTCGCATTGCAGAATCTACAATATCTTTATTTATTCCAAAAGTGTGTAAATGCATATATGATAATTTAAAAGAAACATATCTAAAAGTAAGTGTTAGATATCATTTTTTTTAATGTACATTTTGCATATAAATCTTTTGCCTTTGGTTTATAGGTGTTAAATTTTTTGCAAATGCATATTTATACTTTAAGCAACTTTATTACAACTATATTTATATATATATTGTTAGGTACCACAGACAAGTGCAGAATGGTTAAATATAGCTCAAGAATTTGAAATGATTTGGAATTTCCCTAACACAGTTGGAGCTCTTGATGGGAAGCACATAATTTTTAGGGCACCAAGAAGTGCTGGATCCATGTACTTCAATTATAAACATCAACACAGTATAGTTTTATTGGCTGTGGTTGATGCTAATTATAATTTCTTATACATCGACATTGGCACCAACGGGCGCATTTCTGATGGTGGAGTCTTTCGACGTAGCTCTTTATGCTCTGCTATATCATCAAATATACTACATTTACCAGAGGACAGGCCATTGCCAGGTAGAAATATTCCTATGCCTTTTGTTTTCGTCGCGGATGCAGCATTTCCTCTGTCAGAACATATTTTAAAACCATATCCGTTTCGGAATATGAACAACCGTCAACAAAATTTTAACTGCAGACTTAGTAGAGCAAGGCGAGTAGTTGAAAATGGTTTTGGAATTTTGGCTAACAGGTTCAGGATTTTTCTATCTCCAATTAATTTAAATGTAGATAAAGTGCAAAATATAACACTTGCATGCTGTGCACTGCATAATTTTTTGAAAAAGGAAAATGAGCATTATATGACTACAGATGATGAAGATAAATGCACTTTTTTATATGGACTGCACAGACAAGCAGGTAATCGAACATCCACTAATGCAACAAGAATTCGAGAAGACTTTACTGCATATATAAATAATGAAATGTAGATAAAATCTAGTATTTGTTACATCATTATATACATGTATAACATTTGTTAATACATACATCCAATCACTAATCGAATGTTTGTACTGATCAACTTTTTGTCATTTCTACATCGTGTTCTTAGAATAAATTTTAACACTGATACTTTGTGTATATTTTACTTGCAATAAAAGCTGCAAAAGGTATCTCTCAAGTAATACAAAATATATATAAAAGACGGTAATAAAAGTCATTTTTATTTTATGATGGTTATAAATAGCACATAAATAACAAAAGCAAAATAAAGAAAAACAAAGTATTTTAACAATGATGCAACTAATTCTAATTTCAAGTTAAATTTCTTTATGTACTTCTTCATAAATCAAATGTAGTATCTTCACCTTTAACAAATTCAACTCATATTGGTTATTCACTCGTCGCATTTCCGAAGTTACCATTCTAAAAAAAGAACATATAAACCATCACACCTGTAACACAATATATGTACCTACTGTCCAAATGCTTCTAGATGATCTATAGGTTCATTTTTTTCATTATTTAGAGCTGACACAGCTGAAGCCAACAAACTTGCAGTGTCATCTTGCTGACCACGTTTACGTTTCCGGGATGATGGCAATATTCCTGATGTTGTTGGAGTGGATGCTTGTGACAGTCTATATTCTTCCTCTAAGTCTGCATTAATTTCTGTTATCGTCCCTTCATATAGTACTTCTGAATTCTGGATGCAAACATTTTGTTAAATATCAGGCATAAAATAGTAATGTAGAATTCTACCTCGTCATCTTCCAAACTCTCTTCTACACCCCTGTCTAAATTACTCTCGCCCTTTCTTTCAGCTGTAGTTCCCGAAAGAAATGATAATTCTTTAAAACACCACCATGACGGTATATAAATGCTACTCGTTCCTGCACCACTTACTTCTGAGTTTCTTACTTTATTTAGCTCCACGAAATATTGTGTTCTTAAGTTATTTATTTTTTTATTAATATCGAACTGTGTTATACCTGGATTATCAAGCAATCTATAATAATACATATCTCATGTCAAGAATAAAGTGTGGGGAAAATTATTTCTTACTTGTTCATTTCTGCAGCTATCTCCTTGTAGGATTCTGTTCGCTTTACTTTATTTTTATAATTTGGACTTCCAACATCATATAAATTTGGTTGTTGCTCATATAAAATAATTAGTTTTTGAGTAGCAATTCTATCAAATTGATATGGCATCTATAAGCACAAAGAACAATGTACTAACAAATAAACACATTTTTCTTAAATCTAATGATAATATAAAATTAATAATACATAACCATGTGACATTTCAATTTCAGTGGAATTGAAACTCAATGTATTATAAATTTTATGTTTATGATCAATAATTTAAGAGACACGTATATATTGATATTAATAATCAAGAAGTTCTATACCATTAAATAATTTAATATTTATGATAAATGATGACTACAGTGCTGTACTTTCTGCAGCAGTTTATAGGCTTGATATATGTAATCACACAAATCATGTACTAATATCTCAGTATATGATTTATGGTGGCTTATGGAATAATTCTTCAAAATGTACTTACCTTCGCTGTACAATAAATTTTGTAGATTTTTTTCTTATTAATGAAGAGAGGAAGATCAAAATAGCAACGAAAGAGATTAACTCATACATAAGGTGGGTTGATTAACTGAAAGAATTTATCAACAGAACTTATCAATAACAAGCAACAAATTATGGAGGATATAATTAGGTACTCACAATTTATTGTCAGCATCCACCAAAGCATCAAAAACACTATAAAAAATGATAATATCCCTGTTGTGACAAAGTGGTACCACCCCGAACGTGAAAAACGAGACTAGCCAATTTTAATTTCCCGATTTCAAGTTCAATTTATTGATAAATGTAATACGGCAGCAAGTTCTCTTTTAAGAACTAGATATTGATCTTCATGAAGATCCTAATCTTTATTGACAAGTGTAAAACGGCAACAAGTTCTAGTTTAAGAACTACAAATTGAACTATTTTAAGATCTAGAAATTGATATAGAAATTGACAAGTGTAAAACCAGCTTAAGCAATATTAAATTGGACTTGATCGAAAGAAAATTCACGTTATCCTGAAAGTCAATCGGATTCTCTCTATTAAAATACCTAACGTTTCACTATGTATTAGAGTTCACGTGGAGACGATATCATTTGACAGAACTACAAGTAACCTATTATTCACACAAGACCGTTGACATATCAGGAAGATCAATGACAAAAACTAATTTTACTGTATTTTCAGTGACAGATAATGTTCAAAGCACATTACATTTCAAAATTTTTTTCATAATTTTCATTAATATATATATATGTGGCTCCACGCCCCGTACGGAGCTTCGCCGCTCGCTAGAGCTCCCCAGATTCTTATTGGCTCCTTGCCCTTATACCATCCAGGCGATTTCTCTGGCTTTGATTCCTATTCTCTTCCATGTGCTGCGATTTTGTGCCAACCTCTTCCATCCAGATTCGACTCCCATTTGCCTCAGATCCTCTTCCACCTCATCCATCCATCTCATTCTTGGTCTGCCTCTCGCCCTTCTCCCGTCCATATTCCATTCGGTCAGTGCCCCCGCATTTTCCTCCGGTCTTTTCCTAAATATATGTCCTAACCATTTTATCCTCAACATTTTTATATACCCTATTACATTTTTACGGCCCAGTTCTTTCATTATTTCATTGTTAGTTCGTCTTCTGTACACTCCACTTTCCAACAATAACCCACCCAACATTCTTCTTATCATTTTTCGTTCCTGAATTAACAGCATTTTCTCTCCTTCTTTAGTCATGGTCATGGCTTCGGCTGCATATGTTAATATAGGTCTTAACAAAGTTTGGTACATTTTTACCTTAGTTCTTTTTGAGATCTGTCTATTCATGAAAGTCTTTTTGTTTGCGTAAAATGCTGCGTTCACTTGTTGTATCTTTTCCTTTATTTCCTCTAACCTATCCCCTGTTCTACATACGGTTACACCTAGGTATTTAATTTTACTGACAGTTTCAAAAGTGTCTCCTCCTATATTAGTTGATTTTTTCCTTTCATCTCCTCCTATCTGCATATGCTTAGTTTTGTTTTTGTTAATTTCCATCCCCAGACATTTTCCTTTAGCTTTGACTATTTCGTATATTTCATCTAATATTTTCTTTTGTTTCGCTACTATGACTAGGTCGTCCGCATATCCTATTATTTGCGCTCCTCGGTTTCTTATGTTTCCTTTATTTAGGCTCTTTGTCATGTACTCTATTACAAGATTAAATAACGTTGCCGAATAATCATTAATAGTAAACGAAATATAAGTTCAAGTTTCGATAATTTCCAGCTGTAGTCTTATGCAACCAAAGATACACGCCTGCGTATTGTCACCAAGAATATTATAATTCTATTTAGATGGCGTTGTGAATTTTTGTTGACGTTGCGTGAAATGCCGAAAAGAGGAAAAGACAAATGAACATCGCGAAAAGGTCGTTAGGCGAGTGGCCATGAAAGGCGACGGCAGTCTCAAGGAACACAAGGAATATTTTACTCGATTACTCGAGGTAATTACTATAGTCGTCGGAAGCGAAAAAAGCGTAAATCTTTTCCGAAATTTCCATTTTTCTCGATTTAGGGTAACGAACAGACAATTCCGACACTAAAAAGGGAGACAGTAGTGTACGTCATTTAGCCCTGTAGACGCCTCTCGCTGGAAGGTTTGAACGAATATTCTCGACGTACGAACGCTATCTAAAAGGAGAGATATTTTTGGAAGGCGCGAAACGATCGTCGTCCTGGGCCAGGCGTTTCACCTTCCATCGTTGAAAGCGAAAAACCGCGTAAATCTTTTTTGAAATTTTCATTTTCTCCGAATTTCGGCGACGGACAGCCAATGCGGATCAAATCGAGGGAAAGATGTGTCAGATTCCCCGTTCGGATCTTCAAAATGCCTAATCTCTGTCGCGAAAATTCGCTTATTTAAACTCGCCTGGGTGTCTGACGAATGTCGGAAATAGTTTTAGGCGACTCTCATTTTCCCGAATCTCACAAAAAAGTACCCGAAATGGGAAAATTTTCGCGCGAGGAGCGAAATTATAGCGACGTGTTTTCGCAGTTCGATTCCCCTTCGTTCGTCCAGCATGACGCCTACAACGCGAATGTCAACGTTACCGCTCATCTCTAAACAATGTTTGTGATGAGAAAAACGAGCTTAATCTTCCGATAAATATGCAAGACCTCTTCTAATAAGTATAACATTAGCGAGTCAAGTCCGAACCGCAACGAGAACTCATCATTTACCCAGCTATTACATCGTTTCTGGCCAGCTGTCATCGGTAACCTAAATGTGCAGAGATACCCGCATTTAAAGTTCGATTGGAACTAATTTGAAAGGTCTGAGATTATTTTGAAGCTTCAAAACCCGTAAGTACATCTTTATATAGCTATTTGTACGTCAATTTTTAAAATTAACCCTTACTTTAGATCAATTCTGATGTAAATCCTAAATCGATTTGTCAGAACGTCAGATCTACACTTTTACGCTGAAAAGTCGTTCGAAAAACGAACAATTTACAAAGACTAAGTACCTCAACAAAGCGAAAAATCGCATTAAAATGCTAAGTATAAGTATAATCCAAAGTATACACATCGTCTCAATTGGGAAGGTTAATATCATTCAAATAGAAATTCTGACATTAATTTGAAGCTTAAAAAAGCAAGTAGGGGAGAGTGGGGTACATTCGGCAATGGGTTACATTCGGCAATGGGTTACATTCGTCATACACGGAAACCGTTGACTATTTTTAAATTTTGTATGAAAAGTTAGAAGTATTATCCTTACCCACCATACACCGGTGATCGCCATTATAGTATTGTGGAGACCCGCAGACGCAGCAACATGTGAGGAGTGCGAGTGAACCGAGCGACGAGAGGGGAGATCGCCAGCCGGCAGTCGGTGACGAGCATCAAGCGTAGCAGTTTGTTATTGTCTATATATGTATACCTATAGTAGTGAATATAATATTTCTTTCAATGTTTATGGTGTTTGAATTTAGTACGTAGGGAGAGATATTTGCACCACCACAGGATAGCACAATTGGCGACGAGGTAAATAAATAATTAGTCAGTAACATAATTTATGATAGGTTAAAAGAGGTAGAAAAAAACACGCAGATTTATGAGTAGCAGATGTTTTGCTCCGATAATGTAAATAGGCACGTCTTATTGAATAAAATGAAATAAATAGGTACCTGCTAAGCGGTTTTATATTTAATATATAATATTTTGTTTTGATCGTTCTAGAACTAAATCCTACTACAGGGACGGATTAAATTCTGTCAGGATTGATTAGAGTGGATTAAATTCTACTACAGGGACGGATTAAATTCTGTCAGGATTGATTAGAGTGGATTAAATTCTACTACAGGAACGGATTAAATTCTGTCAGGATTGACTAGAGTGGATTAAATTCTACTACAAGGACGGATTAAATTCTGTCAAAGCTGACTAGGGTGGATTAAATTCCGCCGAGGAAAAGAGAAATAGCAAGGGTAAAGTATAAACTAAAATGGAACAATCTTCAATTAAGCATTTCGCCAGCGACTCTATTGATAAGGCTCTCCTAGCTTCAGAATGGAGAAAATGGGTACGTTCGGTGAAACTCTACTTAGATGCTGAGGAGATCACGGATGTAGTTAAAAGGAAAAATAAATTATTACACTTGGGGGGACCGCAACTACAGGAAGTTGCTTTCGGATTACCAGGAGCGGTTGTCGATTATGATTCCGAGACAAAAAATGATGTATTCAAAATCCTAATTGATACACTTGATAAACACTTCTCACCCCAACAAAATTCCTGTTTTGAAAGGCATGTTTTCCGGAATATGAAGCCCGAGAACGAAGAGAGCTTAAACAAATTTTTGATACGGTGTAGAGCACAGGCAAGTAAGTGTTCATTTGGGAAAAGTGAAGAAGAAGCACGCGAAATTAATATCAAAGATAAACTGATTGATATGTGGGCCCCCGTGGATTTAAAAAGAAAACTATTAGAAAAGGAGTTACCTCTCAATGAAGTTATAGACCAGTGTCAGATATATGAACAAACACATAATCAAAGTTCGGCCATGCAGGAAAAAGAAAACCTACCAGAACCCAGGCTTATAAACCGAATAGAACAATCCAGGAGGGGAACTCGTTGGGAAACACCAAAGCCAGTGGACTGTCCCCGATGTGGAGGCAACCACGACACAACAAACATCAAAAACTGCCCAGCGATCAACATGCAGTGTCACAAATGTGGGCGTCTTGGACATTTTTCTAGGAAATGCAGGACAAGGAAACTCAAGCGCCCCACGACACAAGATATATCCGAACTTAGACGCTACAACTCAGCGAAATCCAAAAGAATTAACTGCATAGATGAAACTAAAGCGAATGACCCACCATCTACCAGCAACATAGGAAACTATGAATGCTTCGAAGTTGACGATCTCACCAAATCAAGACAACGCATGCGAGACGATATGATTTCTGTTAGAATCGGTGGTGTGCCAATTGACATGTTAATAGATTCTGGAGCTTCCTGCAATATCATTAATGGCCGGGATTGGGAAACATTGACTAAGAACGGCGCGGCAGTACTGGATATACAGGAAAATGTAATGAGCACCATTAGATCTTTCGCTTCTAACAGCCCTCTAGATATCAAACTTAAATTTACAGCACCAATCTGTGTAGAGAATGGGCAAGAACACATTGAATCTTTCATGGTGATTGAAAATGGTGCAACATCTCTATTGGGGAAACAAACGTCCATTTGCCTAGGAATACTAAAACTTGGCCTAAATCCGGATATAAACCAAATCGAAGACATCCGACCTTTCCCGAAAATACCAAACATCAAAATAAGACTTACCATTAATCCAGAAATAAAGCCTGTGCAACAACCGTTAAGAAGAATTCCCATTGCTGTAGAAGCCAAGGTGGAACAAAAATTGGACGAAGCCCTCACCAGGGACATTATTGAACGTGTAACGGGACCCAGTGCATGGATTTCACCAATGGTTATAGTGTTCAAACCAGACAATGACATAAGGATCTGTATCGATATGCGCAGAGCCAACGAAGCGATCTTAAGAGAAAACTTTCCGCTCCCAACATTTGAAAGTTTCATGACCAAGCTACGAGGAGCTCGCTATTTTTCACGACTAGACATGGCTAGTGCATACCATCAGCTGGAGCTAGAAGAGGAGAGTCGACCTATAACTACTTTTATCACACACAAAGGGCTATTCCGATATAAGCGTTTGATGTTCGGCATTAACTCGGCACCAGAAATTTTCCAACGCATATTTCAGAGTATCCTTGCTCCCTGCAAAAACTGCATGAATTACATCGACGATATTATAGTGTATGGGGAAACGGAGGAAGAACACGATAAGTGTTTATACAAGGTGCTTGAAGTTTTGAAGGGCCACAACGTTCTTTTAAATAACAAGAAAAGTCAATTTAAAGCGCGCCAATTAGACTTTCTGGGACACATACTGACATCTTCAGGGATCCTGCCCGACCCAAAGAAAACAAAGGTCATCCAAGACTGTCAAGCACCAACCAACAAGGACGAGTTAAGGAGTTTCTTAGGTCTGGTGACATATTTGGGCAAGTTTATTCCAAACCTAGGCATGTTAACTGAACCCTTTAGAATATTAATACGGAAAGAATCCAGATTTGAATGGGGAAATCGCGAGCAGGAAGTTTTTGAACAACTGAAAACAGAATTAAGGAAATTACCCACACTGGCATATTTTGATCTGAAGCGACGGACGCAATTAATTGCCGATGCCAGCCCGATTGCTTTGGGAGCCGTTTTGTTACAATACGATGAGACCAATACACCCTATGTTATTTCGTTTGCTAGTAAATGCCTTACCGCTGTAGAGCAGCGATACTCACAGACTGAAAAGGAAAGTTTAGCGTTGGTATGGGCTGTCGAGAGGTTTTACTTTTATCGTGAAAGAGGGAGGGATGTGGAGACCCGCAGACGCAGCAACATGTGAGGAGTGCGAGTGAACCGAGCGACGAGAGGGGAGATCGCCAGCCGGCAGTCGGTGACGAGCATCAAGCGTAGCAGTTTGTTATTGTCTATATATGTATACTTATAGTAGTGAATATAATATTTCTTTCAATGTTTATGGTGTTTGAATTTAGTACGTAGGGAGAGATATTTGCACCACCACAGGATAGCACAAGTATTAACAGTGCTAGCGATTGGGCGCAGTGGATTATTAAAGAAAAGTAATATACCCGAAACCAAGGTAAATTGTTTACTCTCTTACAATTTTAAATCATAGTCAAATTATCTAAGAATATCTCTGATTTGATTTGTTTTAAAATGTAAAGAGTGTTTGTAAACACTCATAAGAGCGGATTATAACCTATAATTAAACGTACTTTGTTTTAAAGTTTAGTTATATGTGAACATAATATGTGGGGTACATTCGGCAAATAGCTTTGTGGTAGTTTCGTCATTATGACGAATTTACCCCACCGTAAAAATTCTCGTTTATTATTTTTCCAGTTAATTTCGTTGTTTTAAAAATAGGCAATCCTTTACAGATGCCTCGCAATTATGTTAGGAAAACCGATAGAATGGATATAAACGAACTAAGCATGAAATTAGCCATGAAAGAATGCATACATAAAAAAATAAGTGTAAGTGAAGCCTCTAGAAAATATGGCGTGAAAAGGACAACATTGCAATCTAGAATTACTACTTTATTAAAGAAAAAGCAATTAAGTGAAATAGTTAATGAAGATTCCGGAAATGAATCGGAAGAAATGAAATATAGTAATAAATATAGTGTTAAGCAAGTATTCACAAATGATCAAGACACAATTGCGTGATTACATAAAGAAGTCATCAGACTTACATTATGGGCTGTCTTATAAATTAATTAGAATATTAGCCTATCAATTTGCAAAAGTGTCTTGTAATTCAAGAATACCTGATAACTGGAACATTCATCAAATTGCAGGTAACTATATAATATATTTTATGTAGAAAAGAATGCAGTGATATGTATTATGTTTCAGGAAAGGAATGGCTACTAAGTTTCATGAAAAGACATTGTGACTTATCCTTACGAAAACCGGAGAGTACAAGTTTGAACCGTTCTATAGCATTTAATAAGCCTGTTATAGATGATTTTTTCAACAAATATGTTTGTCTTTTGGAAAAATACAAATTTAGAGCTAATAGTATTTGGAATTTAGATGAAACAGGCATTACAACTGTACTGAGGCCTATTAAAGTTGTTTCAACAAAAGGTAAAAAACAAGTTGGTCAAATAGCTTCAGCTGAAAGAGGAACATTGACAACGTTTGTGGGTATTATTAATGCTGTTGGTACATCAATTCCTCCTGTGTTTGTGTATCCAAGAACTCGCAATCCATCTCAATATCTATCTGAAGGATCACCAATTGGGTCCATTGCTCTTGGTAGTAAGTCAGGGTGGATGACTGCAGAATTATTTCCTGAAGTTTTAAAACATATTGTGAATCACACCCATTGCGACACTAACAACAGAATTATATTGCTCTTAGACAATCACGAGTCCCACATTTCTGTTGAAGCTATTAGATATTGTAAATCAAATGGGATTGTGCTTTTGTCTTTCCCACCACATACTACACATCGCATACAGCCCCTGGATGTAGGAATCTACGGTCCATTTAAAACAAGTCTTGCTACAGCGTTTAATGACTGGATGCTAGCCCATCCAGGACAGGCTATAACAATACGAAATATCAGTTATTTAGCAAATAAGGCATATGAAAACGCATTTTCTTTGAAAAATATTGTCAATGCCTTTAGAAAGACTGGATTATGGCCAGTTGACAGACTCATTTTTGATGAGAGTGATTTCGTTGCTAGCCAGGTTACTGAGAGATCGCTTGAAATGTGCAAGCAAAACAATGATCTTGATTTATGCAATATACCATCAGAAGCTTCTGATCTTGAACAATTATCCTTGATACAAACCAATTCGTCAAAAAATTATGATTCAATTCGCGATCAACCATCAATTTCACTTCAGCAAAATAATGAGCAGGTGCCCACTCTAGAACAACTTTTTCCTTTCCCTAAAGCAGATATAAGGAAGAAACGAAATAGAAACCGAATATCAAAATCCACTGTTTATACCGACACACCAGAGTTTATGATTAGAAAAAATTTAGAAATAGAAAAAAAGAGGAAACAAGAATTAAAAAACAGAAAGAGTATAAAGAAAGATTTGTTTGGCAAAAAGAATACATTGCATAAGCTGTCAAGATCAAAGAAAAATACGACCAACCTTACTTCGTCTAGCGATTCTGATGTATCATTCGACTTTGATGACTCTGTTAGTGGTGATGACTTTGCAGAAACTGATATCGACATATCTAGTAATGAAATTAAAATTGGAGATTTTTTGTTGGTAAAATTTCCTACAAAAACTTCTATTGTTCATTACATAGGTCGCGTAGAGGAAATTAACTCTCCCGTGTTTACAATAAGATTCATGAGAAGAAAGGGTAACAGCCAGAACTTCCTATTTCCCGATGTGGACGACATTACCGATGTGGATTATACCGATGTGGTTGCTAAACTGAAAATACCTTCTCAAGCTGGAACACTTAGGACTGCTTCTATATTTTCCTTTAGTTATAATTTTAATAACATATGTGTCAAATAAATATATAAATTAAACATTTTAAATAGTGTTATTTCGGTATTGACGAAAGTGCCCCACTGTTGCGACGAAGGTACCCCACTGCTGGGGTACATTCGTCAAGTTTCAGCGTATTACAAAAATGTATATCAAGATAATAAATAGCGTCTGGCTGTCCTTT
This sequence comes from Cetonia aurata, assembly GCA_949128085.1. Classification (NCBI taxonomy): domain Eukaryota; kingdom Metazoa; phylum Arthropoda; class Insecta; order Coleoptera; family Scarabaeidae; genus Cetonia; species Cetonia aurata. Next base: position 15,420,512 of record OX421889.1, read on the forward strand.
AAATTGGCGATATATGTTCTCAGACCTAGGACCATTCTTTTGTAGAGTTGTTTCTATTTCAAGCATACGTACTGATTTAGTATAGCATAATCTTTCAAAAGTTGCCGAATGTACCCCACTCTCCCCTACATCTCTATATAACTATTAGTACGTCAATTTTTAAAATTAACCGCTCTTTTGGATCAGTTCTGATATAAATTCTAATCCATCTGTCAGACGTATACGTCAAGGTAAAACAAACCACAGTTTATAACCAGTTTTTAAACAAGAGTTTTTACCGGGGAGTTTGGTGCAGTGCTGTGAACCGATCGAATGCCGGCTATGAACGGGTAACCGGTCCGGTTTCGAATCGTAAGCTAGCGGTAATTTTTTTAAATTGTTTTTATTTTAATCTTTTTCTATTTTTTGCGTATGATTCGAGTTTTTTTAAGTGAGATTAAAAAAAAACAAAATTAATTTGAATATTACTAAATAACAGAGATATTCCAAATTGAGGGTTTGTGAGTTGTATTCGGGATAAAATTTTATATGTATGCGTGCGATATATTACTCATTAAGTTAAGTATTACATACACGAATTTATTTTTTGATAATTTGCACGTTTAATTTTTAAAATATATACAGTGTGTCATTTTAAATTAAGAAAAATATACAGCGTGGCAATTCAAACAATTCAAGAATTAAGAAATTACATATCTTTTTCACCAGCGCAAGACGCGGAGCGTCGAGTCTTTTTAAAAGTGATAGGTATTTAAAAAATAATCTTTTTGTATTTTCTATATATGATTCGAGTTTTTTTTAAAGAGAGTTGGAAAATAAAAAAAATAATTCAAATATTGAGAAATAACAGAGATGTACTAAATTGATGTTTGTCAGTTGTATTCGGGATAAAATTTTATATACACAGTAGTGGTCAGATAAAGATTACCACTATAGAAAATGTACATACTCATACAATTTTGTCAAACTTTGCATATCTCTCTTTCACTGTGCCGCTAGATACAGGGTGGCAATTTTCACGTTTACATATATATAGTATGTGTAATTTTTAATTAAGAAAAATTAGTATACAGAATGTACCGACGATCCCAAACCAATCACACACATAAAAGACTACGATACGCGAAGCGTCGAGTCTTTTTACAAGTGAGATGCAAGAATTTAAAAAAGGAATTATAGAGGGTGTAGCGACGATCCCAAACCAATCATACAAATAAATCAGTACGAGACGCGAAGCGTCGAGTCTTTTTACAAGTGAGAGGCAAGAATTGAGAAAAAGGAATATACAGGGTGTGCCGACGATCCCAAACCAATCACACAAATAAATCACTGCGAGACGCGAAGCGTCGAGTCTTTTTACAAATGAGAGGCAAGAATTGAGAAAAAGTAGTATACAGGGTGTACCGACGATCACTTCTATAAATATTTATTGTATCACTATTAAAATGAAACTGAAATATATATATGTAGTGACCTACCTTCTAGGTACAACATACCCATCCAAAAATCCCATTTTATTAAAATATTTCCATGTATAAGCTCCAGTTCCACCCGACCCTGATGGTTTATCCCTTAGCTTTCTACGTTCGTTGGCATATCTATTGCATAATACTATCCACCTCTGCTCAGCCTCCTTGGCTAAAATATTCAAAAGAATGAAAATCAGTACTTAATTTAAAATATTATACCAGCAACTTGTCCAACCTAAGGTGTTTCCAATTGTGTTCCATGCATTTTCTCTGGCTCTTTTATTTTTAAAATCCACATGGTTCTTTTTATAAATCAGATGGAACATTTCTACTGTATCAATGAGAACATCATCCAGATCTGCCATCTTTCCAGCTGACATACATGAAAGGAAACAGATAGAAGGCCACAAGTTTTCATTAATTCAAATATAAGATATAAGTGACAAGATAACTGACAAGCGATTACTCTCAAGAACGTAGTTGCTTATCCAAGATTACTATGAATTTAGCCCATAGTCATTAAAATTAAGATCTTAATTGTATTTTTCCAATATTCTTAAATTTAGTGCTAACTTAAATAGTTGTATTAATGCACTTATGCATATATTTGGTTTTAATCGCTAGTGTTAATTTTAATTTAATTTTAAATGCGTGCATAAACCCACCATAAGAGGTATACGTCACAATCGGGTACATCATCAGATGGTGATAAAGCAGCGCCACCACCATCTGCTGTGTGCGAAAGAAGGATTCATGCAGCAAATAAACGTCGGTTTGGAAATTTTAGTTGTCATAGGTGTTATAAGAAAGGTCATCTAGTTTCTGTGTGTAGAAAAGGTGTGTAGTAAATAATAAACCAAAAAAAATTTTGTTAGGAGGATACATAATTTTATAGATAATAACTCACAATTAAATTTAATTGATAAATTGGATCATTCTTTATATACACTCAAAAATGTTTTGCTTCGAATAATCCATTTACGTTAGAAATATTTATCCTAAATTGTCGATTCAAATTTCAAATAGACACTGGAGCTAGTATGTCATGCATTTCTGATTCATATTATTATGCAAATTTTCCCAATGTCAAATTACATATTACAAATACCGAGTTTGTATATTATACAGCAAGTAAAATTAAACCAATACGATATATAGAGTTGAGAGTAGAATATAAAAACATTGGACGAAAAATTACTCTTTATCTCATAGTATAAGGTGACATTTTTAGGTAGAAATGTTTTAAAATAATTTAATTTTCAAAATAAGTCAGATGTAACTAGCGAATTTTTCAGTAAATATAGAGAATTATTCGATGAAAAAGTCGGTACATTTAACAAAAATTACTTTAAAATCAGATAAAATTATTCATAAATTTGTTAGGGCAAGACTGTGATGTACTAGTGATCAGTGTGCGGCCAGCGCGGGGTCGGGTTTTCCGACTCGGGCTACGCGGCTAAGAAAACGCAGAAGGAAGACGTTTTGACAGGTGATCTCGGAGAACACGTGTAAAGATCTTTTGTATAAATTATGTATGAAACAGTCGGTGTTAACCAAATTAATAACGCGGAACCGGAGCGTTTATTTCAAAAATAATAAACGCGACATGGCGTCGAAACCCGTTTCCTCGATTTAAGAAGATAAAAGTACGAGGAAAAAGGAAGATTACCAAAATATAATGGAATTCGAAAAAATGTCGAAAGGAATCGTGGCCATGAAGCAAGATGGAAATTTGTATGAAAACTGGTTGTTCTTCAAACAAAGGTTCCTAAATTATTTAAAAGCAACCGATGTAATTAATAAATCAGAAAGTGTACAGTGTGCACAACTGTTGCATTTACTTGGAGATTCTTCTTCTTCGGAATCCTTCTGGATTGCGGATATTAAACATGTTTAAATTTTAATTGTTTCTGAAAGATTTCATAACTTTATTTTTCCTGTTCACTTTTTAGAATTAAGTGATAATATTAAGAAATATTGGAATGTGAGAGAGAGAGTCCGGTAGTAATTAAGAAAGTAATTTTTAAAGATAATCGAAAAGTAATACCAGAGGAAATAAGGTCAAAAATAATAAATAAATTACACTATAGTCATCAAGGTATAGAGAAAACACTTTTGAAAGCTCGAGAAAGTATATTGACCATTTATGTGTAAAGAAATAACAGACGTAGTAAAGAAATGTCCAGCATGTATTACTTATCAAAATAATAATACTAAAGAACTAATGAAGAAAGAAATTACTGTTATACACTGGCAAATAGTTGCAGCTTCTTTTTTCATTTCAATGAATCAGAATACTTATTAATAGTTGACACCTATTCAAGATATCCTGAATTGATTTGTTGCTATAATAACACCACTAGCAAAATTGTCGTAGATCATATGAAGCCTGTATTTGCATAGTTGACCTGAAATTTTTTATATTGATAATGCCCCGCAATTTACTAGTGCGGAATTTAAAAAGTTTATTAAGGATTGGGAAATAGTACACAAAACAAGTTCGCCTTATTATCCACAATCCAATGAATTTATTGAAAGAAATGTGCAAACAATAAAAAAACTACTAAAGAAAGTTCAATGTGATGACTCCCAATTGAACTCAATTAAAGAACAACTACTACTGCCTCATAAAAAGAGAATATTATTTTCAGGCATTTTAAGAAAAATGAATTTGAAAGGTTATCCAGTTGGCTGGGAAACATGTGAGAGGAAATGGCGTGGCCTGCAAACCATGTATAAAAAAATGTACACTGTAGAGAATACCAATGGTAATGGGGCATCTAAATTGGAATTTTATAAACAAATGCAATATATACTCCAAAATGATCCCGCATATATGCCGCCTACGACAGCTTCTATGGGTGCTCTTGAAATATACAAATTGTAGAACAACATCCAAGTAATCAAAAACATAAACAGTCTACAGAACCAAGCATTAAATGCAGAAAAACTAATATGGATTGGTTTGAAAATGCATTAAACGATATTAATACAAACATATAAGAAATGCAAAATATAATGAAAAGCTTTGTGCAAGTTCAAAAGCACAGAAATGCTATTTCAGCATTACAAAAAATTACTGAAATAAGGAAACGGTTTATAGCGATATTATGTATTTGTTTGGCTGTGTTAAGAATATTACATAATAATGTATATTTGTTATATACATATATCCTTTATTTCAGAAGTTACCTTTTTCGTTCAATGTTTTATTTTAAATAAATTTACAGTGAAATTATTAAGCAGTTTTATTTGATACTAACGTAATTTTCAAAAGTGTTAGCAATATTTATATACTATAGTCTAAATGGACATGAAGCTAAACTACAGCAACATTGATTAATATTTATATTTTTCCAAAAGAATGATATACTGAAGGCGCTATTGACATAGGTTTGCTCATATAGTATAGCAGCAATATTATTTCTCTTTTGCGATCCCTCTGCCTGATCATCATTATGTGCTGGTTCTTCACCCAGGACAGGAACATGGTCTTCTTCTTCAACAGTTTCATTAACTACCACCGCATGATCTTTTTCTAATAAAAGAAAATTATGGAGTAGATACAAACAGGTGATAACATGGTCCTTAATATATTCAAAGTTATTGGAGTCTATGTATTCTAGGCTTCTCCATTTGCCTTTTAGCAACTCAAATGCACGTTCAATATTCATATGTATACTAGAATGGGTTTCTTGTAGTATACTTGTTCATCCAACAGTTGTTCATTATCTTGAAAAGGTGTCAACATAACATTTGATAGCTTATAAGCACAATCATCTAACAAATGACCATTGTTTCCCAAAAATTTAACAGGTTCTTTTTGTAAGCATATATTTAATGCGCTTCGACTAAAGACCCGGTTGTCATGAAGGCCACCCACCTCACCAAAATATATATCCATTAATAACACTCTATCATATGTCATTGTTGCCCATATCTTTAATACATGAGTTACAGTCCCGTGAATGTGCAATTCAGGAACTTATAAGATAACCTATCTTTGCATAGTAAGCATTTAGTAAACATATAAAAGTAGGCCAAGGTAATAATAGAGCAGTTCATATTGTAATCTCGCGTCGCGTGCATTTGCTGCAGTATAACTCGTGTAGTTACCAAACGCTCCAATTGTTGAAAACAATTGGAGACATGCGGAGAAGGCAGAGAATAGAGGCAGCAAAGACAGGACCCCGGAATGATAGAAAAAAAACCATGCATCTTAGAATATTGCAAACGAATCTGGGGAGGGGACGACAAGCACAGGATCTAGCCTATGCCACAGCCAGACAAATAAACGCAGACATAATCATAGTTAGTGAGCCTAATAAAACTAAAGTACAAGGGTCTGAATGGATAAAAGATGAGAGAAGCGATGTGGCAGTTTATTTTTTTAAATAAGAAAGTCCAAGTCAATAAAGTAAGGATCAAAGAAGGATATGTCTGCGTAGAACTTGGAAACTTCAACTTGTATTGTTGTTATATATCCCCAAATATCTGCATGGAGGAATATAAAGAGAAAGTAGACGAAATAGCTGAAGAAGTCAGATGCGGTAGGAAAGAATCGGTCATTTCCGGGGATGTCAATGCTAAATCACACCTGTGGGGTTCTCACATTAGTGACAGAAAAGGGGCCTACTGGGCGGAATGGATCGCTATGCTTGAAATGGTTGCACACAACACGGGAAACGCGCCGACCTTTGTGAGAGGTGACTCAGAGTCGTACATAGATGTAACTCTTTCCACGCAAGGAATGGCCAGGCAGATTGTAAATTGGACAGTTATGGAAGAAGAAACTCTCTCGGATCACCGATACATCTGCTATGAAATAAGGGCAAATAAAGCCGCTCGCAAGACTGATGAGAACAGGAAATTCGTACTAAATTGGGAGGCATATAACATGTACCTGGAACTCATGCTATGTAATCTGTCCGGTGAAGAAAGAAGTTCCTACAAAATAGGTACTGCAATTATGAAAGAGGCATACGTGAATAGCAGCAGGCGAGGCGGTACATCAGAATGGGTAAAACGAACAACACAGAAGGAAAACAAAGAATCAAAGACGAATACAAAAATGCCAAAAAGGAACTACGAAGGCAGATAAATCAGTCAAAGAGGGAGCACTGGCAAGGCTCTGCGAAGACATAAACAGAGATGTGTGGGTGGGCCGGATACAAAATAGCAACCAGAGGCATTAGAAATTTGGTACCATACCAATTTACTGATAAAGAGAGAAGAGACATCCTGGTAAAACTCTTCCCGTACCCCAGAAAGCCGAAAGCTAACTATAGGAAGGAAACCAAGACAGCACCAGCATTCACGGATGAAGAATTGAATCAGGTGGTTAGGAAAATAAAAACTGGTAAAGCTGCAGGGCTGAATGGCATTCCTGCAGAAGTTGTAAAAGGTATCACGAAGACAAACAGCGCGTGGATTTTAGGAGTCTTAAACACCCTTCTAGCGACGCAAACATTCCCCGCAGAATGGAAGATAGCCAGAACTGTCCTCATCCCCAAGAACAGCAAACCAGGCACAATTACATCTTATAGACCGGTATGTCTTTTAAATGTGATTAGCAAGGTGTATGAGTCACTAATCAAATTAAGACTAGAGCAGGAAATTGAAGGAAAAGAGGGGCTAGCAGAACACCAGTATGGGTTCAGACAAGGCAGATCGACGCTACAAGCAATGGAAGTGATCAGGAATGTGTCGGAGCAAGAGAGGAAAAGATGGAGTGTGCTTGTAACACTAGACGTCCGAAACGCCTTTAATACGGCGGTCTGGAATATTATACTGCAAAAACTCGAAGAAAGGAAGATATCTTCTTATCTAATAAACACCATAAACGCCTACCTTGAGGAAAGATATATTCAATGTACAAAACGATACCGACACGAGGTGAAAGCTGGGATGCCTCATGGCTCTGTTTTAGGACCTACGCTTTGGAATATCTTATATGACGAGGTACTTAAAATTAAACTGCAGGGACGCGCAAAAATAATCGGGTTTGCAGATGACCTGGCCGTGATAGTAACGGCGGATAATAAGTACACGCTAATGAAAAATGCCAACGAGAACTTAAAACGAATGGCTGGATGGACAAGAGAAAATCAGCTAGAACTAGCACCCGAAAAGACAGAAGCTCTTGTCATAACACATAAAAGGAAAAGAGAGGGTATCAGGATCAAGGTGGATGATGTGGAGATAGTGCCAAAAAATGCCATCAGATACTTAGGTGTGTATTTTGATACACTTGGAAACTTCAAAGAGCACCTCAAGAGAGCTGCTATTAAAGCAGAAGAAAGAGCAGGCAGACTGATCCGCCTGATGCCCAGTACAGGAGGACCCACCAGTGGTAAGAGGGCAGTACTCGCCGGAGTTGTTCACTCCATTTTGTTATATGGAGCGCCAATATGGATAGACGCACTCAAGATCAAAAGGAATTACCATCTGCTAGAAAAGACGCAACGTACAGTGCTTCTTAGAGTGGCATCAGCCTTTAGAACGGTATCGAATGCGGCACTGCAAGTCATCATGGAAACATTGCCGATAGATCTCATGGCACAAGAACGAAAGGCAAGGTACGACGGAGCGCAGCAGGAGGATGTTAAAAGACTTATGCTGGACAAATGGCAAGATAGGTGGAATACCAACATTAATAAGGCACAATGGACGAAACAACTCATACCTGACCTGGAGAAATGGATCGCATGTAACCATAGAAGGCTGGATTACTACCTGTCTCAGGTGTTGACAGGGCATGGAATATTTAAAACGTACATGGAAAGAATAGGCAAAGTTACGGGCGTGGAATGCGTATACTGTGGTGGCACTGACACCGTGGAACAGAATATTCCTGTGTGATCGATGGAATGAAATGAGATCAACGGTAAAAACCAGGCTTGGTATAGACATCAATGCTCGAAATATAATAGACACAATGTTAAAGTCAAAAGAATACTGGGAAGTGATACATGAGATGATAAGGAAGATAATGAAGGATAAAGAAAAGGAGGAAAGAGCACGACAGAATAGATAGGAACTGGAAGTAAAAATGTTTAGTAATAGGCAGCACGGTGCATCCATGAAGTAGATATCAAACATGATGGTGCCATGGATTCACTAGGTGACGACAGGGTGGTTTTAGTGGGTATACCAGTCTTGCACAAACCGACCGGGAGTCCCACACTACCGTACAGCGCTCGATCCAAGCTGGCGGTGTCCATAAAGGATTTTCACCCACCAAAAAATTGTTGAAAACAGTGTAAAACAGTGAAATTGTAAAATTAATAAATAAAGTGTTTTTTTTTAGAAAAAGTTTGTTTTTGTTATACAACGTCCAAACGAGTTGTATAACTGGCGCAGTCTTGAGGATCTTGGTCACCACAGTGGAGGATGAACAACGCCGAAGCGATGTGGGCGAATTTCAATTCCTTGGATCAAGAAAACCAAATCTGGTAACTACTACGGCCAGGAGGATCAAATTTCCAAGTGGCGCTGTGTGACGTGGGAAAGCGGCCGAAGCAATCAAATTCTTGTGAAGGCACCCACCACATCATAGATAAGAAGGAGTGAAGAAAGAAGAAAGAAACCAACGAAAAACGAAGAAAAGAAAGAACATTGCAACACTTTTAGTCATGTAAGTTAGTTAAGTTTATTTTACTTTTATGAACCCGGAACTTGCGATTGATAATTTAGTAAATACAATTCAAAATTTGCGCATAAATATGCCTGACCATCAGTACACTCGCAGTTCCATAACACAAGCTGAAATTACTACGGTACCCATCTTCAATGGGGATCCTAATTAGAATTTGCCATACAGCACTTGTATTTTGATTGGACAAATGTGGTTTTTTCAGATGAGAAAACATTTCGGTCCGATCAAATTAGTACTAGAAACGTGTACAGGCCGGCAAATTCTCGATATAGGAAAGAGTACGTTGTGCAAAAAAGTCTCGCGGGGGAGTAACTGCTGCTTACTGGGCATGGATGTGCAGTCATGGACTAGGAGATTTTATACCAGTGCATGGGCGAATGACTGCATGCATCTATGTAAATCTACTGGAGGAATATATCCTTCCTTTAGCCTACGCAAATGATGGATATATAGTATTGGTACAGGATAACAGTCCAATTCACACTGCTGGAGAAGTGCAACAATGGTTTCGCGAACACAAAGAAGTAACGGTTGTAGAATGGCCGTCGAAGTCACCAGACCTTAATCCCATCGAGAATTTGTGGGGACGTATGGTTCGATCTTGGGAAGATATAACAGGAACTCGAAATCTTCGACATGGTAACGTATTTCGTCAGCAGTGTGAAGAAATGTGGCAACTGATCACACCCAACTTCTGCGAACAACTTATCCGTTCAATGCCACGAAGATTAGAGGAGGTCATCTCTAACGGGGGCTATTACACAAAATATTAAAAAAAAACCGTACTACTCCTTATCCATTAGAACTATGAATATAATAAATATGTTATATAATATACAATAAAATGTTAAGACTTCGCATATTCGTTTAACTGATTTGTATTTAACTATCACACTGACAAATGTGAATGCTAGGTTTTCCACTATCACCAAACAACAATGCACAATCTCTCGACGCGCGTTTCGCTCGCGAGATTGTGCATTGTTGTTTGGTGATAGTGGAAAACCTAGCATTGACATTTGTAAGTGTGATAGTTATTGTTACACCAAAGGTTCCAAAACCCAATTACTGATTTGTATTTGTTTTCTTATATTTTATCACTAATGACAATAATGTTTTATTGTTTCTGCATAAGCTCGCTTTTGTTATTCAGGTGAATATTTTTCAGTGTACCTAATATGTATTTTAGATGCAGCTAATGTAAAATTTACATCTTGGGACATGGACATTTAACTAATTATAATGAAAATAATAAATTTCAGAAAAAATATTTTCACATTCAAATCGCAGCATGTCACAAATTGAAAAAAAAAACCTCATTAATAACAGGAAACCTTTTCGAGGTTTACTGAAGATGATGCTGTTGACAATTTTCCTTATTATTTTGATCTTTTTATTTATTTCTTATTGTAGATTGTTTATTGCCAATAAATATTATATCATATTATTATTATTTCACTAATTGACAGAGCTGACCGCTTCACCAGCCCTATAAACAGACAAAAATAATTTCACATAAGAAACATCAAACTTAATTAATTCTGGGTAATTAATTAAGTTTGATCATTCATATAAAACATTTATAAAGAAGACTAAGTGTACAAATATTTTGAAGAATAAAGTTTAGAATAATACGAATAATAAATTTACACCAAGAGATATCCTGAATATAAGTAATACTGTTACGACATTAATACATCAAAATTATTTAAGAAGAAACACAATTCTAATCACATACAACCTAACTGCTTCACCAAAATCACAATAATCTTACATTTTTTTATCACATATTTAACAAAGGAAAGGGGAAAACAAACAAAATATCATTATCGTTTTACGTGTGAAATTACGTATTTGTAATATAAATTTACCCCACTTTTCTACATAGTAATCCGATAAATCAATCCACAACTGATTGTGAGTAGGTAATAAACAAACACAACCCGTCATACATCAGCCGATCTTGTAGCGGCCATGCTACTGAGTCCTCGGAAATAACATTATGTCTCATTATTGTGACGTATAATACAGTTAAAACTACACCACCATGGAGCCTCTCAAAAAAAATTACATATGTGAATATAAACCGTAGGCGTAAAACCTATTGCCAGGATTTTAGGTCTCGATATTTATGTTGTTTGTATTTTCTTATCGTTTAACCGTCACATCGCCAGCCGGGACTGCAAGTGTTTACTATAGCCGTATTCCAGTGGAGCACCGTACACCAAAGTACATGTGCTATTGACATTCCAGCTTACGAGTACACGTAAGTACACGTGTGCTCACGGTACTGTAAGTGCACCAACAAATCTAGCTGGACACTTTCAGTACTTGTGAAACATAACCTATTAAATTCTTGACCAGTTGACGTTTGACAATTTTTTTTTCGCGGTTACAACTAAAAGATTTTCCAACATGGATTTTAGAACAGAAGGAGGAGATAATGCTGATGTAAGAAATTTAAATTTTCATGAAAATATAGCTAATTGAAATTAAAACAAAAAATATGAATAATAGGTATATATATGTATTTTTATAGGAGTATTGTTGTGGAGTCTGTGAAGAAATACTAAACATTAACACTTTAAGCACACATGGCTGTTTTAATAGTGACACTCTTGGCATTAATAATAATACAGAAACCGATTTAAAAGAAATCGAGGACCATATGAAGCAAAAGATTTGGACCAGATCTGAGGTACTAATTTTACTCAGTATTTATCAACTGCATAAGGGTGATTTAAATCACCCAGTTAAAAGAAGAACAGTGTGGAAGAAGATAGTTGGAGAAATGGAATTAAGAGATGTATCTGTCACAATAATACAGGCACAAAATAAAATCAAGGTTTTGCTGACAGCATATAAAAGAGTTATAGATAACAAAAAGAAGACTGGAAGAGGTACAATAAAATTTGAATTTTTTGAAGAAATGGATAATATTTTTGGGCAAAGTAGAGCCATAAACACCAAAAATATTGTGTCGTCAGCGAATTACTTAGAAAGTGATGCAAATTTATCAACCCCTACATCTACAACTTGTAAAAATGTCCCTTCACCATCTAGCTGTGTATCTACTGAATCAGTGCCAGCGGATGAAATGAGTACATCTTCTGTTATAAGTATTCCTTCCCCAGATAGTTTACACACTGAAAGCCAGAAGAGAAAGTCAAACAGAAAGAGGCAACAAGAAAACAATTCTCTGAAAGATTATATTGAGTACAAAGAGTCAATTGAAAAAGAAAAAAAGGAAATGAAAGAGAATTTCTTAAAAGTATGGCAAAAAAATGAAAATCAAAAAGCATAACAAAAGCGTCTTAGACATGAAGAGCGTATGAGATTGGAAGAGAGAAGAATATTAATGTTAGAAAATCTTCTAAAAGTAACTCAAAAAGAACTATGAACTTATTTGTTGACTTTTGTGATCGTGTTAACTATATTTCAGAATTAACTACCTTACTGTTATTTAAAAAAATCAACAGTGTGTATGTTGTTATGGTATTAAATATATATGTGAAGGATTGTATGTTTAGGATATGTTGTTACTCTTAATGTATTTGTTATGAGTATTTCATGGCACCTCACCACAAATGCAGTGAGAGTAACAAAAGAAGTCATACAGTTAAAATGAACATTGCCATACACCATTTTCTACAATTATTTCAATCATGTTATTAAATTTTTGTTTTAAAATACGTTCTTCAACAGGATATGTATTTATTGCATTTTAGTATTTGCATTTATAAATAAAATAATAAATTACATTGTTTTTGAATTACTGATTATACATTGTCTCAAATAATTGCTGCCGCCGATCCTGTACATTGCACACTTCGGAATTGTTTTCTAAATCTTCCTCCATTACTTCATCTACATCCTCTTCCTCTGGCTGATTAACTTCGCCTTCTTGTGTAATTATTATGTTGTGTAATACACAGCAGGCTAATATAATATCTGAAATTTTCTTAATATCTATTATCTCTACATACTTTAGCCTGCGAAACCGTCCTTTCAGATGACCATAGAAATGTTCCACAGGCATTCTTGTAGCAGAATGTCTATAATTAAAATCACGATGTTGTTGTGTCAGGTTGCCATTGTCTTTATAAGGAGGCACCAACCATGCCAAACTGGGATATGCACTATCCCCTAACAGAAAAGTATTTTTGGGAAAAAAATATTCTGTACCCAAATTTTCCAATGCTGCAAAAAACTTGATTTCTTTAACATTCTCGCATCATGCATGCTACCAGGAAAACCACAAGAGACATCTAATATTTTTGTTCTATAATCTACTATTGCTTGAATAAGTACCGAGTGATAGCCTTTTCTATTCACAAAATCCTCTCCATTTTCTACAGGTTTTAATATTGGCACATGCGAGCCATCAATTGCGCCAAGAACACCAACTATTCCTTGTTTTGATTGAAATCCATTAATGATATCATTAACTTCTGTTGCGTTTGGCCATTTAATATAAATATTACTTAGAGAATTTAACCACGAAACTACTTTTTGAACAACACGAAAAACAGAGCTTTCACTAACGTCAAATCTATCACTAATTGTTCTAAGAGGTTCTTTAGTTGCTAAATACCATAAAGTTATCAAAATTTGGTGTTCACATTTTATAAGCTTGCAACCGCCTCGTAAAGTTTGTGGAAATGTCGAACTGTATTGAACACATAATTGTTCTACAGTGGATTTGTGTAACCGAAAATTATGTTTGAAATCTGCATCAGTGTATCTTGGTACAACATCAGTTAAGTAGTCCTCAATTTTTCGTTTGGGTATCGATTGCAGTCTCCTTCTCTTTGAATTGCGGGCTATGTGATGAATTATTTCGGAGTCGGAATCACTACTACTACTCAACAACACCTTTTTGAAGTTGTCTTCATTTCCTTCGCTGTCGTCACTACTGCTTGATGGAATATTGGTTTCAATTATTATTTTAGCTAAATTGCTAATATTCTAAAACATATATATCAGTTACTATGGCTATTAGTTTTAAAATTATGTTCAAATAAACAATAACATACCATTATAACCGTGATAATAAAAAACATAACAAATATAGGTTATGTGTTAATCAATCTGTCATGTATTTTTAATGCACCTTGCACCCATGTGCACTTAACATTCCAGAAAAGCGATGCAGTACATGTTCCGTTTGTGCACGGTACACTTTCACGCGTGCCCCACTGGAATACGGTATATGTAGTCGTCAGGTACTAGACTCGCTCAGTTCAGAAATGGTTTATACCCTTCTCTCTCTATTTACGTCTCCGTTCAAATCTGAGTCGCTACTTCTGGAAGGCATAGTACATACATATGTATAGAAGGGAACGTCGCGTCGTTTATTCGTTTCGCTGCTTTATATTTCACGAATGTATTAAGATCGAGTAATAGATTTTATTAGTTTGTAATCGACGATTTGTTTAGGGGGTTCACGTGCTCATGTGCTCCTATAGAGAAACCGCCACTTGTGGTAAATGAAGTAGTTGGGCCATTACATTTCACCAAACAAAGAAGAATGGTACATATTAATTTATTGCTTATTAGCAAAGAAAATCAAAGCCACTACTGTTGGATAAAAAACCTGTCAGGACTTGTTTCTTCTCAAAAGTCACGTAATGGTCATGAGAAATATATATGCGAAGGCTGCTTAATTTATTTTACAACGCAAGAAAAGTTAACACGACACCAAGGGGAGGATTGCACCAAATAAAAGCTGTACTTCCTGGAAACGAATTGAAGTAAATAAATATGGTGAAATTGTGCCTGAAAATTTACTAGAATTTGATAAATTCGAAAAGCAATTAAAAGTGTCTTTCATCATTTATGCTGACTTTGAAGCTTTACTAAAACCTCTACATACATCAGAACCGGATCGTAATAAACCTTTTACAGTAAAATGTTTTGAGCATGTTCCATATTCGTTCGCCTACTATTTGAAATCTAGTTTCGATGACAACTTATCGAAGTTGGAAATATATCGCGGTGAAAATGCTGACATAGAATTCATGAAAAGGTTGGAAAATGATTTAAAATTGATGTATAAATATTATTTGTGAAAAGTAAAGGAAATGATTCCACTGAATGATGAAGAAAAGAAAAGTTATGAAGCCGCAACAGTTTGTCATATTTGTGAAACACCTATAGAAAATATAAAAGAGAAAGTTTGTGATCATGATCACATGAGTGGTGCATACCGAGGGGCAGCACATATGACGTGTAATATTAATTACAAAGAACCAAGATTTATACCGATTGTTTTTAATAACTTATCAAATTATGATAGTCATTTATTTATAAAAACTTTAGCACTTGAGAAAGAGGATGTTGAAGTTATTGCACAAAATAAGGAAAAGTATATTTCATTTTCCAAAAGGTTACATGTCGGTGATATAATTGATTGCAAAGGAAAAAAGCGGAAGGTATTTTATAAATTGTGACACTTCAACTTGCCAAATAGTCAGCAAAAATGAAGAAAGAGTCCGGCCGCTCATAATCCGGAGGCAGGGTCGTGGATCTTATATTTCTTTTCTTAAAAAGATTAAAAAAAGGGCGCCAGCTGTGGCCAGCAGCGAGGTAGCCAGGTTTCAGCAACAAAAAACAACAACAGCAAGATTAATTTCAAATAACAATTTAATAAGTAAGAAAATATGTATATAGATATCAATATTAACAGCAATAATTAATAATAATAATAATTGTAATAATTACACAAGTAGGATAAATGGAAATATAAAATTAGAACATTTCAACAGTTGGCTCAGTAGGTAGTTTTCGTTAGATCTAAATGATTTAATTTGCAAGTGACACAAAACGGTGACAACTTGTCTATGTTCATAACATAACCCGTATAAATATAATATTGAAGTAAATAAATTGATTTAGTATTGCAAATAATGTCACAAGGCAATGTGATCCTAGTTATCATCCAGATTCGCAATAACAGCTGTCATTTTGATCAAAATGATTTACAGAAGGTGGTGAAGTAAATACATAAACCAATAGGTTATATAAATACACATATAAAGTACGGGCTACAAAGTTAGCAAAATTATAATTACAGCTGAGCCACAATAAAGTATTGCTGATTAGCGATGAAGTTTCTAAGGTAAGTTTCTAATATAAATATTTAAGTACATTGTTTAAATTAAATGGTATTATTATTAGGAATGTTCACAGCAATGATGCAATATTTTAATAAAAAATAATTAAATATAAATAACGAAGCAAACTTGTTATAACATAATCGACGAACAACAGTAAATAAACTCGGGTATCCTGCGATTTGACTTTCCGAATAGATGGCAATGATCCTACCTTATAACTGTGCCCAACCGGACACTTCCCGATAGGTACTTCAAAATGCAGATAAACTACCGTCCACAGGTCAGCGAAGAATTGTACCGGATACGCAGGAGAGACAGAGGAACACTCCCTGGACTCCGATATATGAGCACTTCCTTCGGATAGTTTAGTAGGTCGGTAATTCCGCTCACAGAATTCCAATTAATAGCCAATAATTCCCATAATCATCAAGCAGGTTACACAGGTATACCCTCAAAGTGGAGACCCAATCAAAACAGTTAAAATAAAGTAAGAAGAAAAGCCTACAATTGGAAATCAGTATTACCATGTGCTCTACATAAAAAATTTAATGTGACCATATCAAAGAAGTAACGAATCAAAGTAATACAAGCTATATTATTTTAAGTTATAAATAGTTAATTAAATAATTAAGATATGAAATGTAAAAAGTAATAAAGAAATTAAATTGTTGAAACATTACCTAGGTGTTTTAAGCTTAGCTCCCTAGCGTGGCAGAATCGAGAAAGAGCGAATCTCCGCACAAATTCAACCGTAGTCGCTCGTCGCGAGAAAAACAAAAGTAAAAGAAATGTACAAGGAAGATAAATCAAAAAAATAAAAAAATAAGATTGTATTTTGGTATATAAAATATTGAAAGCTATTTAATAAAGTTACAAATGAAATTAATAAATAAATGATGAATAAAATTAATAAATAAAAGATACTATATATATATATATATATAAATATGAGCACATGGAAATATGATGTACAGTGCCGACCAAAATAAAATAACCGTTACACACCCCCACCAGTCACGAAAAAAATATGAAATATTTTTTGAAAAGACTCATTAACCAAATAACCACATAACCTATATCCTAATACGAAGTATAAATAAACTGTACACCTCCACCTCAATAATCAAGATCTAAACAAGAACAATAAAAATCTCTGATCGACATAAGGATACCAGAAATCTATCACGACTCTTCTTAAGTAAAAATTACGAGTAATAAAAAGGTAATAATTACCAAATCATAACTTATTGCACCACAAAATACCATATACGTTTACAGAATCCGATCCATTCACACTCCCCCAAATAAACTGCATCCACGAGATCTTGCATTCCGCCATTCATTCTTCAATCATTAATCCTCATCCTCTTCGTATGGTTTAAGATCTTTAACGTGCCATCTTCCTATGTCTACTTCCTGCTCATTGCTTAAGCGGTATACCAATGGTGAAATTACCTCGGTAACTTTACATAATGTGTATTTGGGAGCAAGTTTCGCAGCAAAACCTTCTGCTTTGTCAGATAGTAGATAATTCTTTTTCCAAATCTTTTGTCCTACCTCATACGTTTCTGCGTCTCGTTTTCTTAAGTTATAATAATGTTGATTTCGTGTATAAGCTTCTTTAAGTTTATTCTGAACATCTTTGTATAACTCTGGTAGTTTTGCTAATTCTATTGCGTACTTATCTCGATCAAATACATTCATGAGAGTATTGCGATTCTGAAAATTGTAAAATTTACCATCTAATGGTACATACCTGCCAAAATTAAGATACGTTGGACTGTAGCCAGTAGACTCATGTATTGCTGTTCGTAACGCGTAACCGATTTTTGGTAATTCGACATCCCAGTTCTTATGTTGATCTCCCTGTATGTATGATCTTATAGCTGTACCTACTACTTTGTTGACTCTTTCAACTTGATTAACTTGAGCATGGTATCTGGCGTTATAGAAAATTCTGGATCCGTATTTCTCAGCCAAGTCTTTAAATAATTTGCTATTAAAAATTGTAGCATTATCTACCGTAATAACTTTAGGTGCACCATATACTAAAATGGTTTCATCTTCCAGAAATTTACAAACAGAATTTGCAGTGGCATTCCGCATAGCATGCAAAAGTACATATTTAGAAAAATAATCAGATACCACCAACAAATAAGAATTTCCTTTTTTAGATCGGGGCAAAGGTCCCATAATATCTACAGATATCACTTCCCAAGGAAAACTTACATTCTTTGGCTGCCCCATGTATCCAGGACGAGCTTTGTTGCTGTGCTTCTGCGCTGAACACACCCTGCAACATCTCACATACTTTCTCACTGAAAATCGCATCTTCGGCCAATAATACAATTCCTTAATACGTTGCAATGTCTTAAAAAATCCTAAGTGAGCTGAAGTCGCATCATCATGACAGGTCTTTAACACTTCACTCCTTAAACTTTTTGGAACTACCATTTTCCATTCTGGTCGATTTGTCTCTAATGTTGCTTCCGATCCAATATGCTTGTATAAATAACCATCTTCTGTCATCCAGTCAGGGTACTTGTCCGGTTCGTTTTTGATATTCTCAATCATTTTACGATACCACTTGTCCTTTACAAATTCTTCAATTGGTGCGTTTAAAACGTTAACTTCTAAAGGAGCTCTGCTTAGACCATCGGGTACAACATTAAGCGTTCCCTTTTTGTGAATAACCTGAAAATCATACTGTGAAAGTCGTATTGCCCATCGCCCTAGGCGTGGTGACGGTGATTTTAAATTGTGTAGCCATAATAAACTATGGTGGTCTGTAATCACGTTGAATCTAACACCCTCGACATACGGTCTAAATTTTTCTATTCCAAAGAGTACTGCAGCTAGTTCAATTTCGGTGACGGTATACTTCCGCTCTTGTTCGTTTAATGTGCGACTAGCATATGCTATAACGACTTCCTTGCCATCTTCGTCTCTTTGTGTAAGCATACACCCTAAACCAACTCTCGATGCATCACAGTGTATACTAAACTCCTTGCTATAATCTGGATTTGCTAAGATAGGAGCAGATACTAATACTTCTTTGATCTTTAAAAAACAGAGATCCGCTTCGTCAGTCCAAATAAGCTTCTGTGATTTTCTCTTGCCCTTCATCAATGCGGTCATTGGTGCTGTTAACGTGGAAAAATCTTTCAGGAATCGTCTGTAATAACCACACATACCTAAAAATCGTTTCAGTTGAGTAACTGTTTCGGGTTTGGGAAAATTTAACATGGCCGCAACTTTGTCTGGATCTGTACGTAAACCATGTTGATCGACGATAAATCCTAAATATTTAAGACAAGGTAAACAAAATTTACATTTTTCATAATTTATGGTGATGTTAGCATTCTTTAGGCGATCATGAACTTTCTGTAAAACTTCTATATGAGCTTCAAAAGTAGGAGTAGCGATAATAATGTCGTCAAGGTAAACAAATACTGAATCCTCCAATTCTGGACCAAATACTGAATCCATCAGCCTTTGCTGTGTCTGGGCAGCATTACACAAACCAAACGGCATAACTACGAATTCATACAACCCCCGTCCAGGAATTGTAAAAGCACATTTCTCACAGGACTCTTTGGCGAGAGGTATTTGCCAAAACGCGCTCTTCATATCAATGCTTGATAGAAACTTTGCACCTGATAGCTTCGAAAGGATAGACTCTACTAATGGCAGTGGATAGGCATCTTTCTTTGTGACGGAATTGAGACGACGTCCATCAAAACAAAGGCGCATTTCTCCATTAGCCTTCTTTACTAGTACTACTGGGCTTGACCATGGGCTTTGCGAAACTCGCACAACTCCCAAATCTAACATCTTGTCAAGTTCCTTGTGAAGGTGCTGTAGCATATACGGCGACATGGGATGTTGTCTTTGCTTGATTGGCGCTACGTCTGCCGTATCTATTTTATGAACAATCTTGTTCGTACGACCTAGTTTAGTACCGTCTAACCAAGAGAGTCTCTCAAATAACTTAATAGTGCTGCTCAGAGTAAGATTCTGTTCGTTACTTAATGTTGACCGGTCTTGGATTGCGTTAATAACGTTTATACTTTTACTAATAGAATTTCCGGTAAAATAAGTGCTATTACCAAAATCAATTTTAAGTTCAAAAAGGTTACAGAAATCTACCCCTAAAATTAATTCATGACATAATGTCGGAACAATTAATACCTTCAATAATTTTAAAACATTATCAATTTGTATTGGCAAAGTTACATAACCCTGAACATGCTGCTTTTTGCCGTCGGCTGTACTGATACTTAATTCCTTACATTTAAATACGGTTAACTTAAATAAATCAAGAAGGTAAAGACCTTTACTGCCTACTACTGAATGACTAGCTCCGCTGTCTAAAAGTACATCTAATTCTTTATTAAAAATTGAAATTCTGACAAAAGGACGATTATCATTTCTACTATGAACGAATAAAGCATTATGAGGAACTGAATTACGCTTATAGAATGCTGAAACAAAATCACACCACTCACGCCATGCAGTCGATGACTTATTTGAAGTGCAAGTCTTCCTAATCCTTCGACAGGGTTCACGCCGACTCACAAAGCGGTCCCTCGTCTGTCGTTTTTTTGAGCACAAACAATTAGGGCGAATTACACCCGGTTTCCCACAACCATGACAATATATTCTTGTACTGATGTTCTTACTCTTAGTACAATTTTTCTGGATGTGACCTTTTTGATGGCAACGCCAGCACTGAATATCGTTATGCTTTCGCTTTTCCTGATAGGAACGACTTAAACCGGTGGAATTCTGAGGACTGTCAGAAGGTATAGACACCAAACTTGCTACATCTCTCTTAGACGTTGTTGACATATTATAAGCTATATTAACACTTTCCAATTTTCTACAGACATTTAAGAGTTCATTAATTGTTTGAATATCTTGCAAGACAATATGGACACGATACGCGGGTAAAATATTCTTTTTAATGATGCGCAACATTTCGTCTTCTTGAGGTTTCCTAGAAAGTTTACTGAAAAGATTCTGCATCGTAGCTATAAAAATGGCAACTTTTTCGTTTATTCGTTGCATACGGTTTCTAATTTCGTTCCATACCTCGTCATCATAGTCCGTTGGTAGAAAATCCCTTTTTAATGCCAGTACCAATGAGTCCCAGTCCTTAACGGTAGCCTTAACAGCGCGGTACCAGTGTAATCCCTGGCCCGTAAATAAATCAACAGCAGACTGAAATAATACTTCTTTACTTGTATTTCTTGCGACTCGGAGTTCCTCTATTCTTTGCAGAAAATCGTTTACTGATTCGTGTTTTGTCAACCCATCAAATGATATTCCCCATTTAAAAACTGGTATTGGAGTCATGCCCGTGGTAGGAGTAACTAAATCATCTTTAGTGATACCGTCCTTACTCTTTTGTACGATGTCTTCCATATCTGCTGACATGGATGCAACCAACACTATTCTGTCGTTCTTGAATTCTGATATCTCATCACTGTTACTTTCTACAATTTTTAGCCGCAATAGTCTACCCATAATGTGATTATATCTACTCTTAAACCTTTTATAAATATCTTCCTTAACCCCGTCAAATTCATCTACTAATTCTTGCAAAGTCTTTATACTAGCTTCAAGCTCAGTCTTTTCTAATGCGAATTCATCAGGACTTTTGTGTTGTATATTAGCGCGCCCGACCTCATGTCTCAATGCTTCCCTTAAACATTTTTTACGTTGCGTCATGTCTGCCTTACCCGGTACAATTCCTCTAACCCTTAATTCGTAATTTACTTCATGAGTGCGTAAATGTGTAGGATCCATATTATACGTAAAATTCATTGTGAAAATTCAAAAATAAACTTGCAGTGCAAGGATTACTTAAATAACAATTACTAATAAAATACACTATAAGTGAAAAATATAAATATGCGAAAAATAAACAAATATCAAATATTACAACACAACTGCGACCGTTAAATATAAACAACTTGTTTAATTGTTGCTGCTGAGGAAGTGGGAAGGTATGGGGTATGCTCTACCTGTATAGTGACAGTAATATGAGTGGCCGGTACTTCAAAAATGACTAAATATTGAAATTAAATTCGTTAACAATAACGCAAGCACGAAAATAATGGCCCCACACGTTGGTCGCCAAAAAATTTGTGACACTTCAACTTGCCAAATAGTCAGCAAAAATGAAGAAAGAGTCCGGCCGCTCATAATCCGGAGGCAGGGTCGTGGATCTTATATTTCTTTTCTTAAAAAGATTAAAAAAAGGGCGCCAGCTGTGGCCAGCAGCGAGGTAGCCAGGTTTCAGCAACAAAAAACAACAACAGCAAGATTAATTTCAAATAACAATTTAATAAGTAAGAAAATATGTATATAGATATCAATATTAACAGCAATAATTAATAATAATAATAATTGTAATAATTACACAAGTAGGATAAATGGAAATATAAAATTAGAACATTTCAACAGTTGGCTCAGTAGGTAGTTTTCGTTAGATCTAAATGATTTAATTTGCAAGTGACACAAAACGGTGACAACTTGTCTATGTTCATAACATAACCCGTATAAATATAATATTGAAGTAAATAAATTGATTTAGTATTGCAAATAATGTCACAAGGCAATGTGATCCTAGTTATCATCCAGATTCGCAATAACAGCTGTCATTTTGATCAAAATGATTTACAGAAGGTGGTGAAGTAAATACATAAACCAATAGGTTATATAAATACACATATAAAGTACGGGCTACAAAGTTAGCAAAATTATAATTACAGCTGAGCCACAATAAAGTATTGCTGATTAGCGATGAAGTTTCTAAGGTAAGTTTCTAATATAAATATTTAAGTACATTGTTTAAATTAAATGGTATTATTATTAGGAATGTTCACAGCAATGATGCAATATTTTAATAAAAAATAATTAAATATAAATAACGAAGCAAACTTGTTATAACATAATCGACGAACAACAGTAAATAAACTCGGGTATCCTGCGATTTGACTTTCCGAATAGATGGCAATGATCCTACCTTATAACTGTGCCCAACCGGACACTTCCCGATAGGTACTTCAAAATGCAGATAAACTACCGTCCACAGGTCAGCGAAGAATTGTACCGGATACGCAGGAGAGACAGAGGAACACTCCCTGGACTCCGATATATGAGCACTTCCTTCGGATAGTTTAGTAGGTCGGTAATTCCGCTCACAGAATTCCAATTAATAGCCAATAATTCCCATAATCATCAAGCAGGTTACACAGGTATACCCTCAAAGTGGAGACCCAATCAAAACAGTTAAAATAAAGTAAGAAGAAAAGCCTACAATTGGAAATCAGTATTACCATGTGCTCTACATAAAAAATTTAATGTGACCATATCAAAGAAGTAACGAATCAAAGTAATACAAGCTATATTATTTTAAGTTATAAATAGTTAATTAAATAATTAAGATATGAAATATAAAAAGTAATAAAGAAATTAAATTGTTGTAACATTACCTAGGTGTTTTAAGCTTAGCTCCCTAGCGTGGCAGAATCGAGAAAGAGCGAATCTCCGCACAAATTCAACCGTAGTCGCTCGTCGCGAGAAAAACAAAAGTAAAAGAAATGTACAAGGAAGATAAATCAAAAAAATAAAAAAATAAGATTGTATTTTGGTATATAAAATATTGAAAGCTATTTAATAAAGTTACAAATGAAATTAATAAATAAATGATGAATAAAATTAATAAATAAAAGATACTATATATATATATATATATAAATATGAGCACATGGAAATATGATGTACAGTGCCGACCAAAATAAAATAACCGTTACAAAATTAAGATTTATAGATTCCTTTAGATTCATGAATTGTTCGTTAGAAAAACTCGCATCCTATCTTGAAGATGAACAATGTAGAGAAATTCATAGATATTATAAAGATGAAAAATTAGCATTAGTTCGTATGAACTATGTAAAACCAGTATATATTGGTTTTACAATTGAACCGGTGAGAATTAAAAGGCACTAAATCCACGAAAGCAAAATGTTGGCAAATTACAAAAAACGAACTACATGCGTATTAATAATTTTAACCAGAATTCATTTGCACTGAAGTAACTTATGACATAAATAGTGTATACCTTACAAAGAACACTTTAATTACGATTATAATAGATAGATAGATAGATAGATAGATATATTTATTCATCGTAATAAAAACATTACAAGAAACGTCAAGTATAATGTATAATGTGGTATGTATATAACAAACATAAGAACAACAAAATATATGTATAAATAACACAAGTTGTAAAAACAAACAAACAAACAGAGTCAAGTGATTGAAATTATACATACTCACTAATATCTGAATTTAAGAATTCCTCAAGAGAATAATAACTGCGATCAAGCAAAATTTTTTTGGCTGTCGCCAGCATTTTATTTGTGTTGTATGAATAAGGAAATTTGAATTTGTTATAAATTTTTGGACCCCAGTAATCAACATACCGCTGAGATACCTGTACCCTGTGATACGGGATTCGGAAGTTTGATCTGTTGCGTGTTTGATATTCGTGATTGGCACTATTTATAATATAATAACGTTGGTAATTAAGAAAAAACAAGGGTTAGTTAGTTCCTTTTAATACCAAGCTAACATCAGAACAAAAAAATATTTGAAAGAACACCTTCTTAACACTAAAAACGAATTTATAATATAATAATATCGTATTTCTATACTCTAATAAGATCTAGACAAAAGTAACAAATTTTTAGTTTTCTTCAGCATTAGTAGTGGGCCATGTTAAATAATTTTCATAAAATTTACGGCTTGCAATGTTGTCTTCAGGAATATACTTCAGTAAGTCTCTTACAACATTTACTTTATGCTGGTTGATTGGGACTTGTCCTTCAGGATATGCAGGGTTTAACTGATTAAAAATATCTGATGCCTGAGGTCTTGCCCCTGGTTGCTTGAGATTGAAAGTATGACTTCAAGTCCCCCAATATACACTGATGTCTTTAGGTTGCCTGAAGCAAGATACTTATACTCCATGAATGATGCTGGTGCAAAACTCTGTTTATCTTTTCTGGGAACAGCTCTGCCAAAAGATTCTACAGACAAAGTAGTCTTTTTAAATAAACGAGGCCACCACTTGTTGAAGTCCTTTATGTCATTTGTCTGCACGACTTTCACGGTAATGTTCGATTTGGCATTGGCTATCAGCTCAACATACTCCATTGGATGATATATACGATCGACTTTTTTTATGCGTCGCTTAAAGAGACCAAAAGTCCTATCACAGTCCAAAAATGAATGTCCTCGTATCGGAAATCTTTGGATGATATTGTCAAATCTCTTCGATTCTATCAATCCCATGCAGAAACGTATAAATGTATGGTTCCTATTTTGCCCAGGGCATGAATCGGAGAAAAGGTATAAGGTTTTTGCAGTCTCGGGAACACAGTCATTAATATAGTCTTGAAGAAAGCTGCACACTTCATTAGCACCTTTTTTGGCCGTTCCTTCAGAATACAAGAACACCCTGGAGGAATTGTCTCTTAAATTTGTCACATAAAAGGCATATACCCAAATTTGTCTCATGTAGAAGATAGCACTGGGATATGTGGTAGAGGAAGATTTTGCATATAGTCAAATACGAGGCCACAGACCGTGTCATCAGACTTACAGAGTTCTCTGGTTTCTTTAATCTTATTATAAAATTTTTTGCTTCGTCTTTTGTGAGCTTCAAGTTCACCTTGCAAGGCTAACTTTGCATTCTGTGCCAAGTGCGGATTCTTTAGCTTAATCTCTAATTCTTCGCATGCAGAACAGACATCTATTTGAGGCCGACCAAATCGCAACTTAAAGTTTTCGTTGAAATATTTAACATAAAACTCATATTTAACTTTGGTTTCCGGATATTGTATTTTAAACAAATCATACATTGTTTTGCGATTAAGTCTGGCATCCAAATAATTTATTGGGGTACTACCGTAATGAGTGGTTTTAGTAGGCAAAGACATAATGTGATCATAAATCTTTTTACATGTTTCACCAGAAATAGCATGAGATTTAACGTTGTATCCTCTTTTATCTCGAGGGGTAATATTTTGCTTTAGTAGAGTACAAATTCGAAATACGCGTTTTT
The DNA here is from genome assembly GCA_949128085.1 of Cetonia aurata. NCBI lineage: Eukaryota > Metazoa > Arthropoda > Insecta > Coleoptera > Scarabaeidae > Cetonia > Cetonia aurata. The sequence continues at coordinate 15,446,897 of OX421889.1, forward strand.
GCGAAATAACATGCAGGTTTATAAAAGCATTTCGACATATCTTAGTACGTGTATTTTTAAAGAGGACAAAAAACTTGAAACTAGCCTTTCGCTTTTGGATGGCTCCTCGTTTACGTTTAATATCAAAACATTCAATTAAACGTTGCAAGTGTAGGTCTTGTTCATTTTTAGAACCAAATTCCTGAAATTGGTATAACAAAACTTTCTGGTCTACTTCGGTGAACTTGAGATAACACTTCAATTTGCAGCTGCAAAGTAAATACTGACACATAAGAAACTAATCAGCAACAGTAAGTAACACAATTACCTGCAAACAGGAGATACAATAGATGTCTTTGGGATAGTTTTTCCTTTCAAAGTAGTGTACTGTTCTCCTTTAAGCTTTTTTGCTTTCCGAACGTTGCACTTCCAAATATCCGGATTTCTAGCTAGTTTTTTCCCTTTTCCAAGGCTCTCGACGTGATCTTCGTCACTTTCCATAATGATACACTTAATAATTATCAACAGAAAGCTACTAAACTATAGCACAAATCGTTAACAAAATCGATGATATTTCTAGGTTAGAATGTATAATGTATGCCTCACGTCAGTTGGTATTAAAAGGAACCAACTCCGTCGCTTAGTACCTTTCTCCACCGAACCATTTTTTAGCAGGTGATATTCTGACCTAACCGCACAATATAAGTTAGTTCTTTTCATCACCAAACGATGAAAAAGGCTTTCAACAGACCACTGCGAAGAAAAGTCATTTTTTGAAATTTTGGCAGTTAGTTCCTTTTAATTCTCACCGATTCAATTTTAGAGCTAAGATGGTTATGTATAATTTTCTTTATGATTTTATAAAACCTATGTATGATACCGATGTGAAAAAAAAGTAGCATTAACATGTAAAGATGATAAGAGATTCATTTTAGCTGATAATTGCAATACGTTGGAATGGGGTCATTATAAAATTCAAGAATTGTTAGCGGAAAATAATATAGAAAACTTAATTTATACAATAAATAATGTATGTTAATATTTAACTCATGTAGATATTATTATGTACTAAAATAAATGTTAATAAAGCGTAATATATAATATAATTTCAGTTTATTTCTCCAAAATATATGTATATATTGCTATGATATCAAATTACCTAACCTACCTAAAATCAACAGCATACAGCAACAAACGTTTGTTATTGAAATAAAATGTATTTTTAATTTATGTATTTAACTATTTTGTAAATTTATTGTAAAAATTCAAACTAAACACTCACTATATCGCATATAATTTTAAAAGGGCACGTTTCCATGGATTTTTTAGGTAAAGTTCCTTCGCTGATCGTACGAACGTGGGTTCACTTAAGGTTGTCGTATCGTTGGAAACGATTCTCTTTCATCGTTGATGGGATCTTAATGCCTAGGAGATATGAATGTTTGTTTAAAACAATTGTAAAGGACTTCTTTTTCGATATTTTCCTGAGTTGGTTGTATTTTCAAAAACATCTAGAAATTTCAAAATTTAAATAAATATAAGAGTCATTTAACTAAAGATTTACTTGCCAAGGATGAAGTGTTGTGTGTTTTGTGCAAAAATGATGGTAATCCATTAATTTCGAAGAATTGGGGGACGTGTTTTCTATTCCTGGAGCCACAATCGAGGGACTATGTTCAGAAACGCATAGGCACCCATCTCCGCAATTTGAAGAAAAATACAAAAGGCTTGGGAGGTAAAGGCAAATTGACAAGTAAGGTGATCGACGAATTGTCAATTTATTTTGGATTAGCTATTCGTCGAAATTGTGATTCAGTACAAAAAATGAAGAACGCGATATGGGGCACACTGTTCCATAAAATATCAACTGATGAAAATCCGCAACACGACCATTGCCCTACTGGAGGAAATTCATGGTGCTCGTGGCAAAGGGCGAAATCCGAAGACACTTTGGCTACGTATACGCATAAACCACCAATGCGTGAAGAAGTTTTTAAAGCTATTAAGCCCGTTTACGAAAAACTGGTCACGGATGATCTTCTTAATCGCTGCATCGGGGGATACACACCAAACTCCAATGAAAGTTTCAACTCTACTGTCTGGGTTATGGCACCGAAAGCCTTAAATTCCGGGAAACAAATAATTGACATCGCTGCGAACATCGCAACATCTGTTGCGGATTGATGTCAGTTTTACACGTAATTGGAGTCATAGGGATGAAAATCGGTCCGAATAGCTACAATCTATGCGCGGAGGTCGACGAAAAGCGTATAACGAAGGCGGCAAAGTCACTCAGTGATGGCGCAAAACAGGCCCGAATCGACTTAAGAAGTATACGCAAGGATAAAGAAGAGTTGGAGGTGGATTTAGAAGGTCAACTGTATGGTGCAGGCATTGCCGATTAGAGGTATATCAAATTTTCATATGATTTTTCAGTACTTAAAACTTTAAACGCCTTTTCCTCGAAACCACTATTTTTGAGCTGGCCGAAGACATAACTCATCGACTTGAAATTTCGACAGTACATTCGAAATATCTTTCTCCACGGAACTACGTAGGATTTTTTTTTTATATGACTTAGTTTTTTTTATTAATAATTTTATGGCGTTTTTTTTTCGTTGAAATTTTAACTTATTTTTTCAAACATGCACCATTTCGCGAAAAATCAATATATCAAAAAATCCTACGTAGCTCGTTAGCTGTTGTTATATAGAAACTAAAAAATGTTGGTTTTTTGTTCCAGGTCAAAAATTAAGGAGGTTATGTCTTCGGCCATGGACTCGCTTTCAAAAATAGGCGCCTTGGGGCATATGCTGCGCAGCCGCCATTTTGAGACCTATTTTCTTGAAAAAATTATATTTTGTACTTTTTTAGTATTACTATAAAACCTACTATACAGATTTTCGATTGATACCTTCATTGAGCCAAAATTAATTCCCGACAATATGCCTATTTTTTCGTGCTCTACTGTGATTTCCCCCCTTGAAGCTCGCCATAATTGAATAATTACACATGTTACTTATATTTTCAAAGCACATTATCTTTAGATATCCACGAATTATGTGATGAGTTCATACCAAGCCATTTCACAAATACTTTGTCCTTTTTGCGCCGCAAAACTTTCTCCACAAGATAAACGTCCGGATGCTTCACTTTTTTTAATTCGTGTTCGTAAAATCCTCCTAATACATTTTCTTGATTTATATCTGCAATTAGGTATGTTTTCGGGTACGTATTTTGTATTTTATTGACAGTAAATATTTCATTAGACCAACTCGGAGTGTACATTTTTGAGAATGCATGTCGGTATTTACTAATACGAACTGGTTCTCCAACAACAAATTTAGGTGTCCTTACATCGACAATTTTCATGTGACTGTAAACAGAATGAAGTATCTGTTTAGAATTCCTTAGGTTTACCTTGCTAGGTTTATAACCAGTTGTGCTATGAATTGTATTGTTGTAATCGTTCAATAATTGTGGTAATATATCTATCCATCGGTAATTTCCATTGAAACTAAATTCCTTCCATATTTTTACTTTCAACGTTCTGTTAAAGCGTTCCACGATAGAAGTTTTTAAATTTGAAAAAGAACTGTAATGGTTGATGTTAAAGCGATTCATAAGAGTGTGGAAATGGGTATTGTAAAATTCTGTGCCGTGATCGGTCTGTAAATTCTTTGGAATATTATTAGTAGTTCGAAGTAAAATAGACTCCATTGCCCTGGACACTTCTTTTGCAGATTTATTTTTTATTGGTACAGCCCAAGCAAAGTTTGGAAAAGCATTTATGCAAACAAGAATATACTTGTAACCATCATTTTCTCTGAAGTAGGGTATCATTTCTACTAAATTCGCTTGAAATAAATCCATTAATCCTTTGATGATAACTCGCCGACGAGGAAAGTGTTTGCGTGCCGGTGAATGTAGTTCATTGACCACATCTCTCTTAATTTGTGACATCTTCGTCTAGAAGAATTTCTACAAAGAGTGGTTCAGTTTTCTTTGGTATTGGTTCTGGTCTAAAGTAGTGTATTTTAATGCTATCGTTTACACCAAGTGGCCATTTACCGGTACTATGAGTATAGGGGAGAGCTTTATCAATTAGTACTTCAGCAACGGAACGGTCCGAATTCCGAATCTTGACTATATTACCAGAATAAAATTCGTTAATGTATTCAGTTTTGTTACCTTTGTTTTTTATATAGTACCGTCCAGTCTGTTGGTCTCCGATTATGCTCGCATGATTGACAGTACTCTGCATATTATTCACCTCATTTATAGTAAAGTCTTGGTTTAATATCTTTTTCATATCATCTATTAGTACTTGTGCACTAGAAATAGTAGGAAAATAGTTCGATTCAAACGTTTGTATTTCCGTATCATCAACTTCTTCACTTTCTACCTCAATTGCATCATGTACAATAAAAAATTCATCGTATAAGCACTTTACCTTTTCCAATCTAACCTCTAATTCTGTTAACAATATCCATATTGACTTTACTTTGTATATATTTCTGAAATTCTGTTAATCGCCTCTTTATACCCCCGCGCTTTCGCCTTAATGTTGTATTATAAGAAGTTGACATGTCGTTATAAGAAATAGGGAATAATAATAAAGGAAAATAGAAGAATTTGATAGCTCCCCCTTCACTTGTCACTTGTACCTTGTATTGCCCGTTATTCTAGTGATAGAACACTTTCTTGTAGGATAATCTTATTCCTATATCGCTCTTTCCTTGTAGGATAGCCGATCACACTTTTCTCGTGGCCGCTATATCCTCTGTTTGTGAAGGTAATCCAAATTGTCACACGTATGTATCCGGCTCGACGGACCAATGTTAAATTCTTAAATTGAAGCAATAGTTTTGTGAATTGATGTTATGTTTATTTATTGATATCGACTATTGACATGACATTATTTTATTTTTCATTCTATCGCCAACCTAGATACAAATCTAGTGCTTGACTGCACGTACATAACAGTTAGTATTTCTTAACATATAGAAGTAAAGAAGCCACTGAAATGCATTTTCTCTTATACTTTATTATAATGTAACTCACTACCACTATTCTACAATTTACAGTTACAAAAATGATTTCTTTCGAAAACTTTGTTCAGCATATATAATGTGCTGTGTAGCTGTAAATATTATGACATTAAAAAAAAATATGGATCAGCATAGAAAAGTAAAACCTCTTTGAGAATGGAATAAAAAAAATGAGTCAAAAATATAATTACCAATGTTGTCTCTTTTTACCGTTTTAGATATCTTTTGAATATTCTCTGACGTTTCGTAGTACCGGAAAAAATTCCTTTATTAACATTTTTCCGAGTTATGTGCTGGTTATTCGATCTGTTTGTAGGAAAACTTGTCACAATACCCGACAGGTGATTGATACAGCCTACCACTTTTGAAAAACATTTAACGGTAGCTGGCAGCTGTATACTAACAATTATTATATTAATAATATGCATTTTAGTTTATATTCATAACAGAATGGGATACAACTACACGTATATCATCACGAAAGACAAGAAAAGAAAGCACTGCTGTTTGAAAACCATTCGTATTCCAGGCTGGAATACGAATGGTTTTCAAACAGCAGTGCTTTCTTTTCTCCTCGTCGGCGAGTTATCATCAAAGGATTAATGGATTTATTTCAAGCGGATTTAGTAGAAATGATACCCTACTTCAGAGAAAATGATGGTTATAAGTATATTCTTGTTTGCATAAATGCTTTTTCAAAATTTGCTTGGGCTGTACCAATAAAAAATAAATCTGCAAAAGAAGTGTCCAGGGCAATGGAGTCTATTTTACTTCGAACTACTAATAATATTCCAAAGAATTTACAGACCGATCACGGCACATAATTTTACAATACCCATTTCCACAGTCTTATGAATCGCTTTAACATCAACCATTACAGTTCTTTTTCAAATTTAAAAACTTCTATCGTGGAACGCTTTAACAGAACGTTGAAAGTAAAAATGTGGAAGGAATTTAGTTTCAATGGAAATTACCGATGGATAGATATATTACCACAATTATTGAACGATTACAACAATACAATTCATAGCACAACTGGTTATAAACCTAGCAAGGTAAACCTAAGGAATTCTAAACAGATACTTCATTCTGTTTACAGTCACATGAAAATTGTCGATGTAAGGACACCTAAATTTGTTTTTGGAGAACCAGTTCGTATTAGTAAATACCGACATGCATTCTCAAAAATGTACACTCCGAGTTGGTCTAATGAAATATTTACTGTCAATAAAATACAAAATACGTACCCGCAAACATACCTAATTGCAGATATAAATCAAGAAAATGTATTAGGAGGATTTTACGAACACGAATTAAAAAAAGTGAAGCATCCGGACGTTTATCAGGCTGGAATACGAATGGTTTTTAAACTGGAAGTTCCAGCATACGCAGAGATCGCTAGTTGCAGCACTAGAAAAAAAAATTCTCCACGCAACCATTCATTCTAGCCGTTGATGCTACTAATGTTGCTGTGAGCACATATTATATCGTATTTTATAACGATATAGTTCATTCTCCAGGCCATAACCTTCTAAGGCCCGGTTTTTCAATGTCAGGTTAAAACTGTGTTTTAAGTAGTTCGAAGGCCTCGCTAGGTGATAATTAGTAAACTTGCAATTTATTGCGAATAAAGAGCTGTTGGCCATCCTGAACATCAAATATGTTAGGTAAATATCGTTTTCTTTGGTTATAATGTAACGGTCATTTTTATTTGAGCAGCGGTGTGGTGTATACAGTATTATCATGTGCTCGCAATTTAATTTTTAAATATCTGATTTCATATTTTTAAAAGTTAAGTAATTTCACTTAACGTTTATAAGTTTAAAATAATTTAAGTTAGTTTAGTTGTTTGCGGTTTTGTTTAATATTTCTTTGGATTATTGTAAATAATAATTTTTTGCGCGAAGATTCAAGGCGGACGTATCCGCATAGAAATTCGTTCTTTTCGGTCCTGGTTATTGTAAAGTGCGGACAGTTTAGTGCAAAGCTTAAAAGATCTAGGTAACGAATTAAAATTAATTATATATTTTCTAGTAAATTCACATTTTTAAATCACATAATAATAAGCTTTTTTATTTTTGCATATTCTATTATTTTAAACTATATTTTACAATTGTTAATATTAATATGTCACATTTTTTTACGAAGAGCACATGGTAATTACTTATTACGATTTTAGGCCTTTTTTACTTGTTCCTTTATCTTTGGGATTTGGTTGCTGATTTTTGCTTCTTGCGATTTAATGAGACCTGGAGGAAATAGTCCTGTATTAAGTGTATGAGGAATTTATTGTAATACCTGGAGATTGGTTGGAAACTTTAATTTAAATCCATGTGGAGCTGAACTTTATATTTTCAAAATTTACTAGACCCCGTACATATTATAAGGTGAAGAATATCCACCAGGAGTACTTGGGTGAGCCACCACTTCTTATGGACCGTTCCTAAATATATCCATCAAATCGTCAAATCAAGGAACGTGGACGTTTGCCGATATACAGGAACGTATAGCTTGCAGCTTGCACACATCTACCGAGATAGGATTGCTCCATTTTATTTTATTTCGTCGCATAATACCATCGCAGGACATTTCCATTAGTTTGTCTCATTTGTTTAAATTTGCCTTGTTATATATTTATTAATCGTTTGTTTGTTTATTTTGTAATTATTAAGACTTTGTTTGTTATTTTGTCACACGGTGCTGTGCATATTTATTACTTTAGCATTTGTAATACTCATCAGTAATTATTAGTTACCTAAAAGAAATTTAATAGTGTTAATTATTTTCAACCTTAATTCAGTCATTTACACATTTTTGTTAGTTCTTCAAACGACACCATTCTGTACCTTTATAGTACATCTTCATTATTATTTAATTTATCATAACTACCTGACGTGCCAATTGGTACCTATATTATTTGTGCATTCTTGTACCTTAAACACCTTAGGTGAATATATATTTTGGTGGGGGGATGACAGCGGTTATCGCGTCGCCGAGTGAAATCTGAAAGGATAACAAACGTTAGTACCTTTATTCATTAAACAATAATATAGAGCCAATTCATTCAAATACTTACCTTTGTATTTTAAGTTTAGTATCACTCATCATCTTTATGTTTATTGATGCACATCAACTCATTGCATTTGATTGTTAAGTACTAACTTATATTTTTAATTGTTTTTACTGTTATAATTATTTGTAAGTTAAATATCATTTGTTTTGCGTTTCACGCTGTTTATTAAACTATTTTCAATATTTACACATTTACATAATTTATATATGTATTTATTATAAAAGCAACTTTAACATTATTTTCATTAAATTTTATTTTGAACGAAGTTCTTGTTTTTGTTGTTTGCTGAATCCTGGCTTCCTCGCTGTTGGCCACAGCTGGCGCCCTTTTAAAAAGAAAAAAAATTAAGAACCCACGCCCTTGCTCACGGTTCACGAGCGGCCGGACCATCACTTAGATTTTTGCTGGATTATCTGGCAAGTTCTAGTGTTACAATAACACTGATTTTATTAATTTCAAAACGCTGAAATTGACAGCGATCTAACACTTCTGATAGTTTCTGTGATTCTGTGGATTATAGTTGTTTGTAGTGGCATGGTAGTGGCTAATCGAAGTTATTCGGAGATGGTAAGGTATATAGTTAAGCTTTTCAAATGGTTATGATTTATATTATTATTAATACTAGGAGGTTAACGAGGCTAAAAAACGCACAGCGAAGTTTTCGGCTGCCGACAAAGAATTGCTATTGAAATTAGCAAATAACTACAAAGCAATAATCGAATGCAAAGAGACGGGCGCAACCACTCGGAGAGACAAGGACCGGGCATGGAAACAAATAGAAACAAGATATAATGCATCGACCAGCGGACCAGTAAGTACTTTCCATTACACATCACTAATTATCCCCAATTATTATTTATTGAAGCTTCGAGCGCACAAGCAGCTGAAAAATAAATATAATGGAATAAAAAAAGAAATCATACAGCAGGCATAAATCATACATCGCAGCACCTACACTTATTTTTCATGATGGAAACCTTATGCCATGAGAAGAAAGAAAGATAATTTTTTTTAGTTATATTTTATACCTACGCTTTCATTATATATCTTTAGTGTATGCAGTTATTTTTAAAAAAAGGTTTTTTTATATTATAATGTTATAATAATAAACTTTATATTTATGTTCAATTTTACTTTATTGAAGAAATAAAACAACATAATTTATTCTAAAATCTGCTGTGAAAATAATAAGTATGTAATGTATGTATGCTGTAACGAAAATAATCATATTTTGGACGAAGTAGTTAAGTGCTGGTGCTTTAGAAAACATTTATTTCTTAATAAATTGGGAAAATAATTGTGTAACAATATTTCTCTTGCATTATGAAATTCATCAACATTTGGAACTTCCACTACTATGTGCTCTAAAAAATCTGCATTTTGTGCTATAACTTCTGGTTCATCTGGTGGCATTTCCGCATTTTGTTCAATGTTACATGCTGTGTACAATGCTGTGTTACATAACATTGCTATGTAACACAGCACAGGCTAGAATAACAGCTAAAGTGGTATCTATTTTAAGCCGCAATCCGAGTGCTAACACTGGATATCTTCTTTTCAACATTCCGTAACACCGTTCAACAGGATTTCTTGTACGTATAACTACAAGCAATGTATTACACTGCTAAATACTTTTACTTTACCTCATTTATATATCAAAAAAAGTGCAAATTTGCTAATATTTACCTGCTTCATTGTACAAGTTTTGAACTTCATTTTCTGGGTTTCTTAGTGGGGTTATAATGTGCATTGTGTTGGCATAACCACTATCAGCTACTAATAGATTGTCACCAAATTCCTGATTTATAAATCGTTGCTTAATATTTGAATTATCAAATATAGTTTGGTCATGCGTTGAACCTGGCCATCGAGCTACTAGATCTAGTATTTTCAGATTTGCAGATGACACAGTTTGGACATTTATCGACATATATCCCTTGCGATTACGGAATCTTTCTGCACGTTCTCCACCTACGTACACTATACTCATTACCAATATATTTCAAACCTTTTTTTTTACCTAGTCCTAATAATTTTATATGGGTACAATCTAAAGATCCTATTACTCTAGGAAGTATAGCTTTAGTATCAAATTCCATTTGTGCTTGTGTGATACATTCTTGTGTTTCAGGCATCCTTATATAATGTGGAGCTAAATTAGCTAGAGCTCTACTTACTTTTGCAATGATATTACATGCAGTACTTTTACTGATATTTAGGAAATCTGCCAGGGTTAATAAAAAAAACTTCCAGTTGCATAAAATCGTAACACTAGTAATAACTGATTAATGGGAGATACAGAATGATTCCTGAGAAATAAACATGACATAGAGCCAATTACATATTGCAGAAAAATTATGCATGTAGAATGTTACACAAAAATGCAAAACGATTAATTCATTTATAAATTACTATACATTCACACCTATCTGCCTCGATTTGGTCCTCTATCTGTTCTAATATTAGTAAAACTATCTCCTTCTCTAATCGGAATCTTATAAAGAAATCTCTATCATCAAGTTAATGAAAGGGATAAGAAGATGATTTTGTAGAAGGATTAATTACATGTGCTGAATGGGGCTTTTCTTTAAGCACCTTTCAAGAATAGTTTTCCTGGTTATGATTGGGCAAAATCATTTTTATCGCAGCACAAACATGCCTTATCAGAACGCTTAAGCAACAATATTAAGAGGTCACGTGCTGCCGTTAGTTCCGAAATGTTAACATCCTTTTTAGCGAGTTATCTAAAACTCTTAAAGGTGTTAATCCCGAAGCAGTGTTTAATTACGATGAAAGTAATTTAAGCGATGATCCTGGCAAGAAAAAGTCAATTTTCCCTAGAGGTGTTAAATATCCAGATAATGTCATAAATTTTTCAAAAAGTGCCGTGACAATTATGCTATGTATTTCTGCAAGCGGTGATATTTTACCACCATACGTTGTGTATAAGGCTGCGAACTTGTGGGATTCTTGGCGCGAAAATGGTCCAAGGGGAGCTCCATGCTGTGAAAAGAGATGCTGTGCGAAAGGGACACGATATAACCGTTCTAACCACGGTTGGTTTGATGCTATCTGTTTCACGGTCTGGTTCAAAACCTGTTTTTTGCCTCATGCTCAACTTATAGAAGGGAAAAAAAGTCTTAATTGGAGACAATCTGTCATCCCACTTCACAACAGAAGTTCTTACGCTCTGCAAAGAGAACAGCATTGATTTTGTATGCCTCCCACCGAATGCTACACACTTATGCCAACCACTCGATGTAAGTTTCTTCGGGCCAATGAAAAATTATTGGAAACAAATATTGCAAGAGTGGAAAAAGTGTAATCCAAACCTATCATCTGTAGAAAAAAGCATTTTTCCCAGACTACTGAAAATTTTTTTTGACCAAATGATGCCTGTGGCACGAAGAAATGCTTAGAAAGGGTTATATTCAAGTGGAATTTTTCCTTTGTGCAAAGACAGACTTTTAAACAAAATTCCTCATGTAGAAGACGTCCGCAAAGAAACCATAGGAGAAGTAATAGTCGATTATTTAAAGGATCAACGAAATCCTAAAAAACGCGATTCTGTAGCAAAAAGAAAGAAGTTAAATGTTATTCCCGGAAGATCCGTTGCATTTGAAGATTCTCCTGAAAGAGGGAAAGACGAGTTCCTACCTACTACAAGTAAAGTTCAAAGCATAAGGAGGAAAAGCATAACGAGGAAAATTGTTGAACAAAGCGAAAGCGAACAAAGTTCTGCAGAAGAGAAAGAAGAAGAAGAAGCAGAAGAAGAAAGAAAAGAAGAAATTGAAGAAGAAAGACACGGAGAAACTACACAGTTTGACAAAATAGAAAACGATTCATGGGTGGTTGTAGAATACCAAACCAAAAGGACAGTCAGACATTATATTGGCAAAGTATTATCAGTGAAAGGTGAGGCAATTCATGTTAACTTTTTAAAACGAGATAAAGCTAACAGGTTTATTTGGCCCAGTATAGAAGATAAAGACGACATTTCTTTGTAAAACGTCAAAATGAGATTAGGTGAACCCAAAGTTTATCGCAGGGGGGAACTTTATTTTGACTTTGACATGTCAGTTTTTAACTTTGTGAAATAAGTGAATGTTTGTACCAAAATAATTACATAAATATCTTGCAAATTAATAGTACAGTCTCCTTGCAAATAACTTTACGGAGTTTTTTCTTCATTTAGTAAAATAAACTGTTAGTTGTAAGTTAGAGATTGTTTTATTTAGGTCAAGTCAACCCCAATTATCCGAAAACCATTTTTAAAGAGCAAAGTATATCTGTAGTCAACTTCACCCCCCCCATCGGGGTGAAGTTGACCGAAAGCAAATATAATTTTGTTCTGGATTAATGGCTATAAAATATTATATATTTAACTACTATATTTGTAGATGATATCAATACCCATGTGATAGCAGAAAATATTTTTTGATCTTTTAACGTTACATACTACCTATTTTTAATTAATGTTGAAAATTGGTCAACTTCACCCCATTTTACGGTAGGGTAAGGTGAGGGAAATGGGCGTATGGGGTATTTGGGCGGTCAACTTAAAAAAAAAAAATGTTTGTGAAAATATGTCTTATTTTGGAAGGGTTTTCTGTAAATTTTATTGGTTTTGTATTTACTTTCGGTAATAGATGTCGCCACGTTTTTAATTTTGACATTTAAATTTACGGCAATTCTTAAGTGTCATATTGGGTTTATAACCTCCAATAAAGTGTGTTATTAGGTTTAAAGGGCGGCAGTTTTTTTTGTGAAAACGGTAAGTATATAAGGAAGTTAATTATTTTAAAACGCTCTAGTGATACATAAACCCTATATAAAGGGCCTGTCTATAAAGTTTTGTTGAATTTTTATTGTTTTAAGAAATAATACAGAGATAAAAAAGTACCTCCCAATTCCCCCGTCCGGGAAATTGGAAGGTACCGAATCGGGGAAATGGGCGGAATTTAACTTATGCTTTATATTTTATTTCAGATCGATATGCCACGAAAATATGTTAAGAAAACCAATCCGAAATATGCTAGAGACGTTTTAATTGCTGCTATGGAAGCAGTAAGCACCGGAACAAGTATTTATGCTGCTTCAAGACAATTTGGTGTACCAGAGTCCACTATTCGAAACAGAATAAAACGAAAGACTCCTGTAACTCGTGTTGGAGCTGGTAGAAGTAGTTTTCTTCCCAGTGATATAGAAAAAGATTTGGCAGATAACGTAATATTGCTGTCTTCCGTTCATAATCCACTTACACGTGGAGAAATTTTAAATACTGTCCATGAGTACTGCAAGCTAAAGAAAATCACAAATCCATTTTCAAAAAAGGCTGACGCCTTACCCGGTGAAGAATTCCTAAGAGGATTTTTTAAGAGACATCCCAATCTTGTCAGTCGAAAAGCAGAAGCGTTACAAGCAGCTCGAGTCAATTGCTCTACGAAAGAGAACTATTCCATATTCTTTGGACTACTAGAAAGAAAGATTAAAGAGCTTAACATTAGTTCTCCAGAACAAATAATTAACTTAGATGAAACTGGCTATGATACATCACTTGCTACAACAGTAATAGCCAGAAAGGGAACGAAATGTGTATCTCAAAAGCAGCCAGGCAGTGGAAAAGACACATTTACAGTTGTCGAAACAGTAACAGCAAATGGTCTCATTTTTCCACCAGTAATAATTTACAACAAGAAAAATTTGTACAATTCGTGGTGCCTGGGAGGCCCTGAAGGCACTGGGTATTTGGTGTCCAAAAATGGATGGCAAGATAAATCAACGTTTTTAAAATATTTTGAAGAATTTATTAAATGGACAACCGATTGGAAGAAACCTATTTTGCTTTTGATGGTCATGGAAGCCATATACAATATGCTGTAAGCAGTTTGGCTTTGCAGAACGACATTCATATATTAACTTTACCAGCGCATTCATCCCAAACCCTTCAACCTCTTGATGTTGCCGTTTTTGGACCAGCAAAAAAAGTGTGGATGAAGATCAAAAGGAATTATTTTAAGAAATCTAACACTAATATCACAAAGGAGGTATTTCCATCCTTAATGAAAGAATTAAGAGATGAAGGTGGCTTTCCTAAGGAAAATATCATTGCTGGTTTCAGGGCCGCTGGGATATGGCCACTAAATCCAAGAAAAGTTTTAGACTCTATGCAAGAGCAAGATGTACTAATAGATTTACACGTAACAGCAGACGAGCCCAGTAATCAACCAATTAATAACAATATGATAGACAATAAGCCCCGAAATAAGCCGACTACTGATCAAACAGACAACGAACTCCAAAATAAGCCAACTACTTCTCGAATAGACACTGAACTCCAAATTAGGCCGACTACCTCTACAACATTAAACGTAGAACATAACGAAAATAGCTCTTTAGACACATCAACGCTAACGACTGCAACAACACAAGGTAAGCTCGGTGAACACTGCATTTCGACATTTAGAGATGTTCTATTAAAAACTGTTACGCCAAAATCTCGTTCTATGAATAACAAAAAAGTTAGAATGACTTTTAATAATAAAGTTTTAACAGAAGCTGATGTGTTAGATCAGATGAAAGAAAAAGAAAATGAAATTTTGGCAAAAAAAAATAGAAGAATAAAGAAACCTCAGAATAGTACTAATGATTTAAGTGTAACCAATAAACGAGCCAAAAAAACAATGAAAAAGGTTGAATCCTCAAGTGAAAGTGAAGAAATTTCGTTACACGATTCCTCTGATGACATAAGTCTCTTCTCTGACGAAGATCAAGAAGAAACTCGAGAAGAAAATACAAACTTGGGTGATTTGGAGCTGGGAGGGTATGTTGTGGCAGAGTATGAAAATCGGTGGTACGTTGCAAATATTTTGGATATTAAAAATAAGAACAAGATTTTAAAATTAAAATACATGGAGCCCAAGGGTCCCAATAATTTTGTGTGGCCCAGTAAAAATGACATATTTGACACCCCAATATCAGATATTTTAACGACGGTCAGAACCCCTGTCTCTGTTAGTAAAAGGTTCCTGGGTTTAACCACTGAGGACTACCAGAAAGTGCAAAAACTATGGGCTTTACGGCGTAAATAGTGTTAATAACATGAAAGTTTTAAAAAACTGAAAAAAAGGTTTAGGTTGGTCCAAATAGCTTTTTATTTTATTCTTACGTTCCCCGTTGTGTAACGAATAAGACTGATTAGTCAGGGTTATTTTATTTTGTAAAGAGAATTTTAAACTTCTACATTTTCAAAATGGCGAAAGTTACCTATTTTTAAGAATAAATATTTATTTTCGGCTGTTTTTTAATACCTACCAAATAAAATTTCGTTTACGTGAAACTTTATTTTTGGTTTTATTCTATACCTGCCAATTGTCCTCATAAAAATAAATTGCCTGAACAGTGGTTTACAACGATACCTCTAAATTACCCCATGTGGGGGAATTGGGTGTTAAATATTATTTTTTTTTTTAAATGTGTTCCAAGCAACTATTTTACGCTTAAACTTTGTATTAACTTTGAAAGTTATGTTACCTACCAACACCCTAGGCTAATTTTTATATTTACAAAAATTTGTAAAAAATATAACAAAATTTTAATTTTACCCTTCCAATTACCCCATCTTACCCTATATACTTTTGTCTTTACAAGAAAAGATTTTGAACTTGGGAAAATGCCGAAACAAAGATTAACTTTGAGTAGATGGCGAAAAAACAATAAACGCTCTCTAATTACCAAAACAGCTTGGGTCGCGAAAAGTAACATCGTGAAAGCTGAAAGTTAGTAAGAAAAGTTTTCACATGGATTTACTTCGAACTGCAGTCTGGAAAGCTTGCAAACTGACGCAAACTATTCGTACTGCTGTTCGAAGAAAGTTATTCAAACCCGGATTTACATATTCGAATTGTAGAGAAGCAACCGTGTGTGGTCGTACAGTAGAAGTAGAGTACCATCAGAAAGTTTAAAACAAGAAGAAATGTTGTGGAAATTAAGCAGTGCATTGGATGTTGGAGTGGCAAGAAATGACGAATGCATAAGAAGGTATTTATGTGCAATGTAGTAATATAATAACTAATAATAGGAGTAATGTATGTTGTAGCGTAAATGATGACACTGTTGATCCAAATGCATTTACTAGTGAAGCAGATTATAATGAGTATGTGTTTGTAATAGTGAGAATCTCATAATAATACCAATTTTAGTTATGTTTTTTTATTTAATAGGATTAAACAGCATGTGGGGTCTACTGAAAAAGATACCAATCACTCAAACTACATCAATAGTAATAGAATTGTAGATATAAATTATGTTTTGATCTGCGGCACAACGGTACAATATAATCACGTAAAAATATGTTCCTCTAGTATGCTTCTGAAGAATGAACAACGTTTTCGGTAGTAAGCAAATTTACGTTCCAATGCAATTTATGCGAAGGTGAATATAGATATGACACTGAACATCCTGGAAAATCAGAATCTACAATAAATAATGGCACTGTTTGGGGAACACTGGCATGTGGCAGTACTTACAGCCATTTAAAGGAATTGTTGAGTGTTATGGATGTCCCTGTAATGTCTACAAAATCTTTCGTTAAACTTCAATGTAATTTAAGTAATGTATGTTAGATTCACTACCCTATTTACTGTCAACATTCCGATAACACTATACAAAAAATATTTGAAATACACAAATAAATTAAAAAAAAAAATGGATTTGGCGGTTGATGATTTATGTATTCAAATAGAAGTACCATTACAACTCATATTACAGATATGGAAAGATTCTTTATGGCAAGAACTATATACTGCAGGAGAAGAAGAAAGATTACTGGCCATACAGGAAGGACATGTGACTGAAAATGTACCCTGGATAAGTGTTTACCTGGATGGTGGGTGGAGTAAGAGGTTCTATGGACATACTTATAACGCAGCTTCTGGTGTATTTTAAAACATACAAAGAGTACAAATCGCATAAAGATTATATTGCAGGCTGTTATCGTTGGGCGAGCCACTAAAAGAGCTTTGTGCGCGGGCATACGCAACAAATACTGCTCAATTTGCGCAAGAGCCCACAATATCAATGCTGAACCGCAAGAGCATATCTGCTATAAGAATTGGACAGGTTCGTCACCCGCCACGGAAACATTGTTGAAGGTTTTAGACACAGCGAGGAAATGTATGGCTTGCAGTACAAGCAAATCATAGCAGATGTAGATTCGCCAGTATTTGCAAAAATCCGCGAGTAGGTTTGTTATGGAAAGGCGATAATCTATAGTATATACCGTTTTCAGTGATGTTACAAACATACTGCTCCATATGTTACCAAGATTGAATGTAAGTCATTCCATAAAAATTTTTACGAAACGTCTATATAATATCAAAAAAGATACTAATATTACCGTAGCAGGCAGAAAAATGCCCCCAACAACGAACATATATGAATTTGCGAAAAATATGCAAAGAATTATAAGAGTAATTGCAAATGGCGATTTGAAAGAAGATATTAATAACTATCAATCACGTTTATGGATGTCACGCCGAATGTAAGCTATATTACTGCAATGGTGGAGGGCTGAACAACATAAACTATTTAAAAAACACGGGGACATATAACTATATATGTGATAAGTTGTTTTCGTTTTTTGTTTTTTTATTATCGACAGCTGCTGTCGACTTTTTGTCTAAAAAGGCTACACATTTGATTTCACAACGAAGCAAATAATTCTGCAGAGGCATTCATGAATATTATGGCGAAATTCAATTCAGAGGGGATGGTTTCAGACACATTCATATTTATCGGCGTTAAGATACGATCAAGGTATCCGCTGGCATCTGAAACCATGGAAAAAAGCGCTTGGCAGTAGCCCTTGTCACCATTCTAAAAAATTTATCGAATCGCAGTCAAAATTCAGCCGTTCTTGAAGTAAATTGCGGCGAAGAAGGTTATTTGAAACTTCTGATGTAAAAAAAAACTATCGTGATCGAACCACTTAGCCAGATCTCGCAGATCGGGACCTCCAAGACGAGTGTGTGAAAATGTTACATCGATTGGTGGTTTGGTACTAAAGAATGAACAGGTAATGTAAATGTACTTATGTTACAACTTTTAGGTGACTCCTGAAGAGATTACAGATATATCTTAGAGTAACCGTAGGCCAATTCAGCAATGTGAGATATATTTCCGAAAGAAAATTTAGATTAACCGCTTCCAATTTGTTGAACGAAAACTAATTACATCATGTCATAACATTGTTAAGAAAGTGTATATATAAACCAGCAGGTTATGAGGTAATAGACTATATTTTTTTTTTTTTTTACAGTTTCAGTGCGTATTCAGGTAACGTAAATCATTAAGTATTTGCTATAGATGCAGGGGCAGTTGCAGCTACCGTCTGCAAAATGTTATTTCATCGGGTTTTTGAAGGACGAGGAAGACGTACATATTGAACTGATTGAACGCGATGACACATTTTAGTATGGAAAAATACTGGACCCATTTGTACCGTTCAAAAATTCCGCTGCATACTACAGCGAGGTTCCTATTTACAGAAGTAAATTACTCAAAATATCACTCTAAACAAATATAGCCGCGTTAGGGAATTTCTCTCCCAAGAAAGAAAAATTAATTTACAAACAGAGCGAAACGCTAAAACTGACCGTTCTCTCGCAAAGTCACGGCCAGAAAAGAGAGAAAACTTGCCGGTCAAGTTACGTAGAATCACACATCAGAGCGCGAACACAGCGACACCTCAAATATAGTAGAAGAAATCAGGAACACTATAAAATTATATACTGGGTTGCTCATTAGTGCGTAAGTCTTTTTTGCTATATATATAAACTTACAATGGTCTTAGATTCAAGAAAAGGTCTTGCAACAGTTTTTTGAAAGAGAGGAATGAAATTGTTGCGTGGAGACAACATTACCTGCGTCAAATTCAATTATTTAGACAACAAAATAAAAAGATATATTATCTTGATGAAACGTGGCTGAACGAAGGCCACACAGTTAAAAAAGTATGGGTGGATGAGACAATTACGAGTGCAAGGCAAGCATTTGTAGAAGGCCTCTCGACTAGTGTTGAGACTTACGCGGTCGTGAACGCCGAGCTATAAAAGAGCATTCAGTGACTCAGGAACCAAGGTGACAGTAAACAACTCTCTGCGTTCATAAGAACGCTCGAGTATCTCACGAACGCGAACGATCGAACGAGCTGAAACGGGCGGCGTTCACTTACGGTAGGAGCAAGAGCCGTCATATATAGTCGACGTTCACTCGCTCACGTGTTCACGACCGCAATGCAAAATAGGACCGCAGGCGAAATGCGAACGAAAGTAGCAAATGCGAAATAATATAGCACATACTTCTATTACATATAAATTGTGCGTCAAAAATATGTTTCTTCTATATGTACCTATACTTAATTTAATAAGCGTGAGGGGTTTTCATTTTCATTCTAGATTTACCGTTTTGGTTTGATTACTATTATTTATGTATTTATCATTATTCTTTTTTTTTGTATAGAGTGCTTTCAGTATAAATTCTACTTTTATTTTGCGTTCCGGATTTTTTTTACCCTTTTCTAAGCTTTTCTTCGCTGTATAATGCCATTTGATCCTGCCTTTTGGATTGAATTTGAATAACATAAACAAAATAAGTATTTATTCGTATAAATAAACAAATAATAATAAAGTGAAATAAGTGCCACAAACAAAATAAATCCATAAATAAACAAGTAAAATTCTAAACAATGAATACAAAGTAAATTATATGATAGGTACATTTGGGGATTTCTGCAGCACTAATGTATAACAATCACCAAAGTGTTTGCACGTGCAGGTATTTTTATGCATATTTTCATTTTATGTAAAAACAAAACTGCTGTTTTTATGAAGCTCAAAATTTCATATTAAAATGTGCGTGTACAACAGCAGAGCCCTCAGTCACATTTATAAATTTAGTGTTTTCGGTCGTTTTTGTTAATACGTATAATGTCACAAGCGGTGGTCTTTCTGTATTTTACAGAAGAAGAGACATTTAAAAAGCGTGCATCCTACAATTTATAGTAAAATATCACAATCAGGGGACAATTCGGAAGCAAGTACTTCAACCTCAAATAGTGAAGAACCAATAAGGCAATTATCTAAAGTTAAAAAAGATGAAATTCATTTTAGCCTGCTTTGTTTTATTGTAAAGAACTTTCTGCCCTTTAAAATTGTAGACAGCTTGGCTTTTAAAACTTTTGTGGAGAAGTTAAATAAGAATTATCAAATACCATGTCGAAAGACTATATCCAACGTTCTGCTCCCGGAGTATTACAAAGCAGAAAAGGTTAAACTACAATCACAATTAGCCAGCATTATTGCCTGTTGCATGACTTTTGATGGATGGACATCATTAGCAAATGAGAGTTTTTTTAGTGTAACAGTGCATTTTATAGATGGAAATTCTATACTACAATCCAAATTACTTGACTGCTACTGCTACAACGACAGACATACCGCCCAAAATCTTAAAGACGAGCTACTGAAAATTATGAATGAGTGGCAAATTACACTAAAAGTTGTAGCAATAGTATCAGATAATGCTGCAAATATTGCTGCAGCAATGAGATTGCTTGATGGTGTAATTCACATCCGATGCTATGCACACACATTGAATTTAGTAGTGCAAGATGCATTAAAAGAGATTGCAACATTACATAAAAAAATAAAACATGTCGTCGAATTTTTTAAACGCAGTGCACAGGCTACTCATAAATTGAAAAATGTTCAAGTGGAGTCTGACAATCCACCGTTGCAATTAAAGCAAGACGTCGTAACACGGTGGAACTCCACCTTTGATATGTTTGAACGCATACTGCGTATTAAAAATGCAGTAAAACTAACCATCGAGACATATTACCCCCACATCGAATTTCTAACAGAGGCCGAGGAAGTTGCTTTAACCGATGTATGTAAGTTGTTAAAGGTTTTTAAGGAAATTACAGAGGAACTTAGTAGCGAAAAGCAAGTTACTATATCGAAAATTATTATTATTACTAATTTTGTTAAAAAATATTGTAAAAAGTATTTAGAGGATGTAACAAGTGATTCGAATAAACAAGCCGTGAACTTATGCAATAAACTAATGGATGGTATGAACAATAGAATTAATTTAAACAACCCAATTTATGGAGAGGCCATGTTATTAGATCCAAGATTCAAAAATTTTGGTTTCGACAGCGAAAGAGACTACATGGAAGTGAAGAATGGTTTGCTGCAACAACTTGCATCTTTAACAACTAACGCTACCCAAAACATAACATCACGGAACGAAAATTTACAGTCTGACTCAAGTTTAGTATGGAGCGACTTTGATGCCAATATATGGCAGTTTGTGGATGCATCAACATCGCAGGATACAACTAGTGAGGAGCTGGAACGATATATAAGAGAGCCCGTTATTAACCGAAAAGATGATCCACTTTTGTGGTGGAAGAAATACCGCAATATATATCCCAATTTGTATGAACTAGCGTTAAAGAAACTTTGCATAGTTGCAACGTCTGTCCCTAGCGAGCGGATCTTTTCAAAAACAGGGCAGATAGTTTCTCAAAGAAGAAACCAACTTTCAGGAAGCAAAGTGCGAGAAATTGTTTTCTTAAACACAAATTTATAGTACCTAACATATAATTTATTTTGTATTAATTGTTTAGAATTTTACTTGTTTATTTACACGAATAGATACTTATTTTGTTTCTGTTGCTTTATTTAATAATATATTTATCCACCAAATCAGATTTTGAAAAAGTTTATATATAATTGGCCGATTCGTATGTATGTATGTAACGACACCTTCTCGTTCAATTTTCAACATACTTCTAAATGCCCTAGAAAATTAATGAATGATGTGAGTAATTCAATATGGTGACTTGAAGGAGAATTAAATGAAAAATATACTCTAACAATTTTTACGTGTGAATATTACGAAGGAATCTGCGCGGAACCTTTTTTTAAGTTTTTTAAAAGTATATATGTATTTTTATGTTACAATTTATTGTGGAGATATTTCCTGTCCAAATTGTCGTGGGACACTCTGTATATATTCCTATCATTCGCTCATGCACTATCTCAGCCAAAACTCTTGACACAAATTTAGACAGGAATATAAATAAAGATAGGAATCTATGAAATATGCGAGCATAGTATAATAATAAGCAGCAGTCTTCTGATGCTAAGAAGATAGCAAATAAAATAAGATAACTAAATATTGCAGAACATATTGTTTAAGTTTACAGTTATTTCTTAAAAAATATGTTTCTCCGTAGCTCTTCTTCATTCCATTTTTATATTTTGCAGTTCTATATTTCAATTTATTCTTTAATGATCATTAAAAACTACACCAGCATTCTGATTAACACAAGGATGTTGATGTATGCAACCTATATAGCTGCAAATATTTCTTTAAATAGATGACATTTGACTAAATTGCTGCTATAAAGTTTCAAGATTCAGATTTCCAGAGAAGTTCGAGACATTCTAATAATAAGGTTCGCTTAAAAATAAAAATTAAGATTCTTTAAAATTAGTTAAATTATATATTATATTATTTGATAAATACTAATACGTATTTAACAAGCGATAAGCTAGAGAAACTCCATTTGTTCGCTTCGTATGTACATTCATTTATGCGTTATCGTTCTTTTGGGAGGAGCAGCGCGAGAGCAGTGAGCAGTGAGGAGTGAACGCAGATTAACGAACGAACGCATGAGTGAGAGAAGCCGTGAGTTCAGTATTAGTGACCGCAGCGGTCATAGGCGAGCGATGCACGCACTGGGAATGAACGAATTTACAAGGCTGCGTTCACTCACTCTATCGGTTAGCTCTCCAAACGGCTTTCAAACAGAGGCCGGTGAATGAACGCAGCGTTCGTCTCAACACTACTCCCGACAGGTCTTAAGCATCCTACTGGCAGAGGCATACGGTTAATAATCTTAAACATAGGATCTGACGATGGATTTCTAAATAACGGTTTGTTATTATTCGAGTCAAAAAAGACAGGGGACTACCACGAAGAAATGAACTCTACAGTATTTGAAACAGTACTGCCTACTTTAGAAGAAGGGTGTGTTATTGTGTTAGATAATGCATCATACCACTCACGCAAAGTGGAAAGAATACCATCCTCTGCTACGAAAAAAAAAACAGATACACAATCTTGGCTTAAGAAAAATTGCATTCTGTATGATGTTGACATGGTTAAGGCAGAACTATTACTTTTAGTAAAGCAAAACAAAGAAAAGCATAACAAGCACGTAATTGATGAACTTCCAAATGCACAAAATAAAATAGCTTTAAGACTACTTCCGTACCATTGCAAGTTAAACCCCATCGAATTAATATGGGCACAAGTGAAGGGGCATGTAGCAAGAAACAACACAACATTTAAATTAACCCTTCGTTAGTCGCTATCGGTCTCTGAGACCGACGAGATACATATTCGGCATTTATAGTTCTTTTACGGTCGAGTTCGGCGCACCCCTTCCAGGTACCTTTCTACATTCCCTCGATAAAGGTTTAGTTCAAAAAGTCAGCCTTGTGCGCGCAGTCGATCCGAATTTCTGGGTGTGTTCGGAAACTGAGACCGTAGCGACTAATATTGCTTTATATTTTAAATTAATTGCGTTTTCTGTATATTTTTTTTTTGTATTTTACGCCACCAGAAAAGAACAAAACAGGTAAGACTAAATTTATTGCAGTAATTTGTGTATATTTATCAGGATTTCGTTTACTGTAGATATGAATTATTCGTATGAAGCCGAACAAAACCGCCTACGGGAATTGTGGGATATGTATCCACTATCGGATACAGAAGAAGCTGTTGATGAAAGTAGTCACGAGGAGGACATTGTTGAGGAAAGATCAGGTGATAGTGAATCTGAGCAGGACATAAGTGATTATGAACATGAAGTTGAGTATAGCAGTCAGAATTCTTTCACTGGTAAAGATGGAATTACAAAATGGAACAAACAAATGAGACCTAAAACTATTAGAACTAGACAGGAAAATTACGTTGTTCGTCTTCCAATCTCAAGGCTACCCACTAGAGGTCTCAAAACTTCTCTAGAAATTTGGAAGTATTTTGTAACAGACGAAATGTTACAATCCATTGTAGACAACACTAATAAATTCATTACTTCTGTGAGAGAAAACTTTGCACGTGATAGGGATGCACGACCTACTGATTTTTTGGAAATGCAAGCTTTTATCGGATTACTTTATTATGCAGGTATTTATAAAGCCAATCATTTAAACGCAGATGATCTTTGGAAAAGTGACGGCTCAGGAGTTGAAATTTTTCGCTTGACAATGTCGTTATCTCGTTTTCGATTTCTTTTGAGATGTCTCAGAATGGATGATAAAGAAACCCGTACAGAACGTGTAAAAATTGATAAACTTGCACCGGTGAGGGATTTATTTGACAAGTTCGTCGATCGTTGCAGGACCGGTTATAGTTTATCAGAATTTGTTACAGTGGACGAGAAGCTTGAGGGATTCCGAGGGCGGTGTGGCTTTCGACAATATATACCGTCAAAGCCCAATAAATACGGTATTAAAATTTTTGCACTCGCTGATGCAAAAATGATGTATGTTTCGAACATGGAAGTATATGTTGGGCAACAACCTGAAGGACCCTTTCGTGTTAACAACAGTCCTGATAGCGTCGTAAAAGGATTATGTCAGCATATTTATGGCTCAGGTCGGAATGTGACCGTAGATAATTGGTTTACGAGTATTAGCTTGGTTGATGCACTGCATAAAGAAAAAATCACAGTCATTGGTACAATAAGGAAAAACAAGCGTGAGTTACCAGTGGAATTTACAAATCCCATGCATCCAGTCAATTCAAGTATGTTTGGATATAGGCCCAATTGTACACTAGTCTCCTACGTTCCTAAAAAAAAGAAAAATGTTTTGCTGGTGTCTTCAATGCACTACGACGACAATATTGACGAAAGTACAGGTGAAAAGTGTAAACCCACAATTATAACTACATATAATAAAACTAAATGCGGAGTCGATGTAGTTGATCAACTTTGCGCTAATTACAATTGCGCAAGAAGTACCCGACGTTGGCCAATGGTGGTATTCTACTGTATACTAAATGTGGCTGGAATTAATTGTATGGTTGTCTACAACTGTAATAATGCTGATAGTGCTAAAAAGAGAAGACGCCCATTTTTGCAAGGCTTAGCATTTGAATTGATTAAACCCCATTTACAAGTTCGAGCGCAGATACGAAACCTTCCAATAACAATAAAAACACGCCTTTATGAAATTTGTGGTCTAAATCAAGAGCCAGTCCCAGAAAACGAAAGGAGGGATGGACGCTGTAATTTTTGCAGTACGAAGAAAAATAGACGTACCCGATACTTCTGTGTAAACTGCAATAAATTTATGTGCTTGGAGCATCTTCAGGGCATTTGCGAAAGTTGTAAAATAAATGCTATTTAGTGATCAATTTTTAGTTTGTGTTATACTGTAGGAAATAGAAATAATTAGTTGAGTTTTTACAATTTGTTTGTGTTTTTCTTTATACATTCATTTGTATTTTCTTAGAATTATATTGTTTTGTTACTGGATGTAATAAAATATGATATTAAAAATAAATAAACGTACTTATGAGTACATTAGAGCATATATTCTTCCATGTTGGTCTCACAGACCCTAGCGACTAAATTTGTCGAAAAAGTTCTAGCGACTAACGAAGGGTTAAAGGAAGCAAGGGAATTACTGCTTTCGTCTATAAGCAAGGTGTCAAATGAAAACTGGCTAAATGCAATACATCATGTTAAGAAAATTGAAGCGGAGATGTGGAAGTTGGACATTATTGTTGAAAATATGCAAGAACGTGAGTTAGTGATACATCTAAGCTAATCAGACTCTTCTACCAGTGATTTGGATAGTGACTAATAGAAAACAAAAATCAATTATATATACTGTTTCTTTTTTTATGTATTTTGTATCTATAACATATGTATTTACATTATGTAGAATGCTTAGTATCGTGTGGGTTGTTTTTTTTTGCTGTGGTATTGGTGAAAATAAAATGTTACCAATCACAGATAATTTTTACTAATCACTTCATATACAAAGGTTGTTAAAATCATTTTGCTAAGACCCACGACGTCTTATAGATTATTATTTATTTGGTTCACTTTAAACTAAAAAACCGCAGTTGTCACCAAACATACAACATAAATAAGAGCTTATTTTTCGTAGGTTAGACTTAAAAAACGAATATGTTCCTAAAATATGTTACAAATAGTTTCGTAGATGGACTCCTATAAGTTTGATTAAAAAATAATGGGTGCAACAGATATAAAAAGAAAAAATTCTACTTATGACCATGTGTATGCTTATCATACCTATCTGCTATTGTTAATCTTTTGTGCCTATAATATCATGAGTCCAGTGATAATCATAAAAAATATGAATAATTATTGGCGTTCCAAGTAGAGCTAAATGTACTTTTTTATTCGAGGTGGCAGTTTGTGAACCGCTGGGGTCCATAAGCCACCAAGAGTAAAAAAGGAACTTACCCTACAAGGATGCGCATTATATCTTTCTCGCTAACACAACCACAACACTCACTAATTATAAATCAATATTTAATAAAAATAAAAAAATCTGACACATTTGTGACAGACAACAAGCAGTGCTACAGATATGCAACCGTGATTACAGACGTACATCTATTTCTTTCTCATTACGATATACGTCGTGAAAATAAATGTTGAAAAACCCTTCACATTGGACATAAATCTATAGTCGCAATCCAAACACATATACAAATATCAGTTAAAGTGAAACAGATATACGTCGCTTACTATCTTTGTTAGCTTCAACGCCTGAATCTATAATTATGTGTCGGATGCCATTCCAGTTCATAGGATACAGTTCAATGGTCGTATAGCTTGATTAAAAACAATGGTGCTAATAATAAGTAACAAAGGAGTTTCATGACCATTAGTATCCTATTACTATTATATATATATATACATACCTGCTGCATTATGCACTTTTGTTTATTGTCACTAAAGTACCCTTAAATATAGAATTTTCAAGTAATTTATTTTTCAATCCAAAAATAAAAGAAAAGCAAATGTAAACAAGAATTTGTGGAACATATATTAAAAAAAAAACCAAAATAAAAATGTACATGTTCAAAATGATGGAAGCTTAATCCTCATCACTGTTTTCATTTATTACTATATTAACGTTCTCTACTTCAACAATTTTTGATAAAATTTCTGCTGGGCGAAAAATTCTGGCAAGATAGCTATATAGATAATATACTATAGCGGCTGTGTGTGAACAGCACCCCAACAGTAACGTGTTATACTCCACATATACATATTATCTTTTAGCATTTATATGTCTTGATTGTATTTGCATTCGGCATACATTAGGGCTTTCTGTAACATATCGTATGCAAATATTCTTCATCCATCAATTCCGCCAAATAAGATACAGCTTGCGAGAATTGGTAGGATCCAGTAAATAATATCTTCAATTGCTGCTCATTTAATCTGGGAAAGTCTAATAGTTTAGAAGACGTTAAACATTCGAAAACAGATTTTTGCCGATTCAATCGCTAGCTTTGGACCTCTTCGCTTAGGGTATTTTTTAAAGTCATTCTCTTCTCCATATATTCTATAATATTATCACGAAATCCTTTATCTGAAGCTAATCTATTTCCGTATTTATTGTGCAAAAACCAACTATTTTACATAATGAGCGAAAATTGGGTAACATTTTATTATCTAAAACATTGTGCAACAGTCGATATTTTTGTGCTATTGCGTCATGTACGCTTCGACTACCCATATCAGTTTTGTAATCTTCCTTGATATGTTGGCCTCTTCCGTTGTCAGTTGGGAACTCTTGCTTTTAACCGCGGGCATGAAAGGTATATAACCTTTATCTTCAATATATTTCGTTACATCGCGAAATCCCCGATCAAAAATGTTGGAATCTGCAATTCTACCTAATGTACCTATGCAAAAGGAACACACCTATTGTGAGAGGAGTGACGAACTTCATGATAGAGTTGTTGTGTGTACAACAAGTGTGTAGCGTCTACGATAAGAATATAAAATAAAAGTGAACTGTCTGTTTTATTTACCAACCAGGAACTACGCGTTACTACCACATAACTAGGAATTCTTACAGGTTATGGGCCCAGAGCGGGCAGAGTAAAGGAAATAAACAGGGAACACAGGGAGTATTCGGTTCGTGCAAAAAATGGCGCAGGTGAATAATGTAGTGAAACCGTTTGATGGAACCAATTATTCAAATTGGGAATTTAGAATCAAACTTATTCTGGAAAAAAAGTCTTGGAATTGTTGTCAAAGGAACCTCCAACTGATGCAACGGAACTAGCGGCTTTCAAGAAAGATGATGTTAAAGCTAGGAATATAATCGTGAGTTGTGTAGCAGATAATGTCTTGGAAATTATCAAAGGAAAAAGTACAGCAACGGAAATAATTGAGGAGTTACGAGGAACAAATATGCAAAAAGGTATTGCATTGCAAGTGCAACTACAACGGAAGCGAAGGAACATGAGATTTGTACCTGGAAAATGCACACTAAATGAATTTCTGATTGAATTTGAAAAAACTATCGCAGAATTAAAAAGTTGTGGAGGGAAGATTGAAGAGAGTGAAGTGGTGACTCAGCTTTTATCAGGAATGCCTGAAGAATATCAATCAGTGACAACGGCAATAGACATTTTATATTGTCAAGGTAATAAAAATTAACTTTGGACTTTATTAAAAGTAAATTACTGATGGAGGAAGCGAGGCAGAACAAGAATAAAGAGGATGGTGCAGAGGGGACTTCCCAAACATTTGTGACACAAAAGAAGTATTGAAAATCAAGTACATTTCCGTACACGTGCTATAAGTGTGGGGAGAAAGGACACAAGAAAGTGGATTGTCCAAAAATGAAGAAGAAAAACTCTGGGAAGTGCAATTTAACAGAAGACGAAGAAGAAGTCGCGTTTCTGATGAACGACGAAAGCTCTGCTATGAGCATAAGCAGAAATACAATAACCTTTATTGTAGATAGTGGTGCGACCAACCACCTAGTCAAAGCATCGGTGAAAACATTTTTAGGAAATGCAGAAATTATAAATCACAGCATAAGTGTTGCGAAGGTTGGGGAAGCAGTGACAGCTACAAGGAAGGGTACATTGAAGTTGGAAACAGAAAGTGGAAGGAAAGTAGGAATGGAGGATGTGCTAATGTGTGAAAATTTATCACATAACCTAGTATCAGTGAACAAGATGGAAGAAAAGGGCCCGAAAATTATATTCGAAGACAAACAGGTAAAAATACAAAAGAAAAATATTATACTGGCACAGGGAAAAATGAATCGAAATCTCTATTATTTAACATTTAACCTAAGACCAGTAGATGAAGTAAATATGACAGAAAGTAATAAAAATCTGTGGCACAGACGTATAGGGCACTCTTCTAAATACCCATCTGAGGGTCTATGTGAAACATGCCTGCAAGGCAAGCAGACTCGAGAACCACATAAGCGTTTAGAGGATGCAAGGAAGCCAAGAAGAATTTTGGAAGTAGTCTCATCTGATGTGTGTGGACCAATAACCCCACCTACACATGAGGGTACGAAATATTTTGTGACATTTATCGACCATTATTCACATTTTACGGTTGTCTATTTTTTGTTCAATAAAACTGAAGTTATTGAAAAATTCAAATCATATGTAGCAATGATAGATGTGAAATTTAACAGAAAAATAGAAAGATTGAGATGTGACAATGGGGAGAGTATAGCTCGAAAGAGTTCTAGCAATTTTGTGAACAAAAATGTATCAAAATAGAATACCATATACGCCCGAACAGAATGGTATAGCTGATTTTCTTCATGGTTTGGATTAATATTTTCGGTATTATCTGGCATTTCCTCAAACAATATATTGGCAGATTCGGGTTCATTATTATTTATTTTTAAGGGAGGATGAATTCTACTCTGCAAGTCTTTTGGATGATACTAACCCCATTCAACGTCTACGTACTCAACCTCATTCGCAACATTTAAGCTTTGTTCACAAAGTTGTACACCTGATACACCTACAGAAATTAACATGTATACAGATATATATAGTGAGGGTTAAATGCAGAGATTCAAAATAAACACTAAGGAAAACTAATTAGTAAAATAGGCAGCAAAACCGTGTGCTCCATTTTCACACTAACAGTACCGTAAAATGGGGTTACTTTGATCAAGTTTCAAATTCAAAACTCTGTATCTTTTGAATTTAATAGCAGAGGAATTATTTAAAAAACACACAATATTGGTTTCTTGTGTTCTATCAGAATTTTAACTCAGAAAAAATAAGAAAACATCAAATTTTGCTAAAAAATTATAAAACCGTGCTATTAAATTTGAACTGCTATTGGGGTTGCTGTGATCAGCCTACTTTTGTCAACGCCGTTTAGAATTAACTTCAGACAGAAGGTATTAAAAAAAAAAATCGGTCGGCAGGTTTTCGAAGTATAACGGTTTCAAGCTATTGGGGTTACTTTGAAACAGCAAATAAATGCTACATCAGAAATTTTATTAATAAACTAGAACAGTCTTTAAACTTAAAAATAACATTATTTAAACAATGTAAACATTTATTAATTGACCTCGTAAACACTGAGGTCGTAGGGAAACATGACTAAATCGGCACCTTGATCGTCTTTTTCCATAGCAGGTCTCGGCAAGTATGCAAGAATATCAGACCGCTCTATCTCGGAAATATCGTTTTTGACTAATCTGAAGGTTCGTTTGTTTTGGCATGAGTGTAGGCCTGTAACAACTAATGGTGTGGTTTCGGTAATACAACACACGTAACGGTATGTTTTTTTTCCCACGCCGCGAGAAAAATTTCGCCAATATGTAACGCCCTTGTATCAATTCTTCCTCTCATTGTCGTCACTGGCATCATCTTCAACTGCTTCGTCTGTTTTTCGACTTTTATTCCCCTTCTAATTTTTTGCTGGAATTTGCGAAGGGCCAGGTTCATCTGTTGCATCCACTGTAGAAATGCTCTGCCCAGGAGCCACGTTTAGTCTTTTCTTTCTCTTGACGTTATGACAGGGACTTCCAAATCTCTGTTCTTTTAAAAATTGCGTCAGAACGCTTTCACATTCCGCCTCAGCATTACTGTCGTCAGGAGGTAAGCGCTTGTAGACTTGATCAGGATTAAACGGGAATATACCCGTTGCGTTAAATGCGCTAATAAGATTTCGCTTGACAGCAGATTTTTCATGTTCTTGCAGGACTGACGTAGCACACATTTCAGACTGCTTCTGTTTAGCTTCGTCCATTTTTGTTAGTGCCTTGCTAAGAAGACTCGGAAATGCGTCTTTTGGGACAGATGTCAGTCTCATGTTCTCGATTTTCCACTTAGTTACGGACAGCTCGCCACGCCTCTTTTAGTAGGTGAAAAAATGCTACATCCAATGGTTGAAGCAGATGAGTTGAGTTTGGTACCAAACAAACAAAGGCGATATCGTTCTCTTGGCACAGTCTTAAAACGTCCACGTCGATATGCGAAGACAAATTATCACCTTGCGCCCGTTTAGTCTTTTAGCGTGTGGCAAAAAGCATGTTATGAACCAATTGTGGAATGTTACGCTGTCAATCCAGCCGCTTGCAGTTCTATTATACCTAGTTCCACGTGAACAACATGGTTCGCTGCAACAAGGTGGACCACAAGGTCCTCTCTCCATCCGGGTATCGTAAAGGTGAGTGCTTTTGTAAATTACATAAGGCGGCAAAAGAACACCGTCACCAGATCCACAGACCGTGAAACTAGTAGAGCTTTTAGAATAATTTATTATTTTTGCAGGATACTTCACTCCTCGTCGATATATATAACGTTTCTTGCCAGGGTCGTCGCTTAAATTTGATTCGTCGTAGTTAAAAATATTGCTGTTGGGCACGTCTTTAACAACACTTTCTAAATTTTGAAAGTACTCTTCTACAGTTTCTCTTGACACTTCCGCGCGAGCTCTTTTTATATTAGCTGCTACACGTTCGCTGTAACAATCCTTATGGCGCCGCAATACCGAATAGGCCCAGTCAACACCAGGTACATTATTGGGGAATTTTGCCACTGCTCGGCCACTTCTGTCTAAAACAGCTTTAGCAAACATTCGCAAATCCAACAGACTTAGAGGAAACCCCCATTCTGCACACTTTGCTGCTGACTGAAGTATGGCCTTCTCTTGAGCTTCAGAGAACACAGGTTGGGCGCCAGGTTTTTTTATATGTTGTCCATTATATTTATTGTATAAAGTCCCATAAGGGACATTAAATTCCTGTGCCGCCCCACGAATGGACAAGCGTCCGTCAAGTACTGACTGAAGTGCGTCTTCAATGACTGAATCCGAGTAATTTTTATACTGTCAACCTCCAATTCGCTTTTTATAAATCCTAGGCATTGTTCTGAAAACAGAAACAAGCTTATATTATCATAAAAACACCACGTTACACGGTGTCTCCCTTATTGTATATTTATCAAATTTTACCAGCACACTGAGTGAAATTGTGTCTGCTAATATTGTTTCCTCTTCATTTTCTGGTGGTGCAGGTGCTGCGATGTATGGACCACCACCTGCTCCTCTCATGTATGATTTCTTTATTTCTTTTTTTATTCCATCATATTTATTTTTCAGCTGCTTGTACGCTCGAGGCTTCAATAAATAATAATTAGGGATAATTAGTGATGTGTACTGGAAAGTACCTACTGATCCGCTAATCGATGAATTATACAGTGACCGGCAGAAAGTGCGCAGCATATGGGAAAATGGTTTACCTTTGAATATAGCAAAATTATTTTATTGCATCATATCTCGGCATGACTTGCGACCAAAATAGCACTCGCGATTTCTGCCGAAACTCTCATCGTATACGAGGGAGAGTCAAAAATACAAAATTACGCTAAGAGTAAAGTACCCCATGTTTAACATTAGACTTTTCTTTATTAAGCAATAGTTCTTTGGTTTTAAAAATTAACCCTTTCGG
Source organism: Cetonia aurata (assembly GCA_949128085.1). NCBI lineage: Eukaryota > Metazoa > Arthropoda > Insecta > Coleoptera > Scarabaeidae > Cetonia > Cetonia aurata. Next base: position 15,480,088 of record OX421889.1, read on the forward strand.
TCATGAATTTTAAATAATTAATGCAAAATTTTCAAACTTCATGTCTTGAAAATTTCATTTTTTTGCAATTTTTTAGTATAAATTACAAGTGGTTTTGTTACCCCCTTTGAGGAGGGTGGCATGTCGTCAATTGACGACATTGTGACTCTTCGTAGGATAAATAAGTGCTATTAAGAAACATAACATTATTTAATGTTTATACAGCTGTATGCAATTATTATTTTTACTAAGACACAAATGTACTCCACATTTTTGACATTTTATGCGGGAGGTTCCCAATGGCCAATGATGTAAGCCATCATATCTCACTTCCACTACTGGACGGACTTCTTGAGGTCTTGAACTTACTGGGGTACTTCTTGAAGTTGTGGGAGATGGCGATGACGAAGGTGTAGCCTCATGGGATGGCCGACCTCGTTTGCGGGAGGGCGTTTTGTTTGAGAGGATTACTGCTTCTGCTATATAGGCCCTGAAATGTAGCAGATCCAGAACATCTTTTCGCGGAAGGCCCAGCTGTAAAGCCTTAGTTTTATATTCTGACCACGCGTTGGTGCAGGCTAGATCATTGCATGTGTAAACATTCGGAGAGTCCACTTTTTTGACCTAATAAATGTTCTATAAATCTGAATCAGGAAATCCAATTTATCTACTCCTCGCATGCAATTGTTGTAGGTCTTCACAACTTCAGGTCGAGAAACAAAAATATATTCTTTTTTATTTTTATCCCACCGTTTACAGCGATCAGCTTCGCCAATGCCCAAAAATGTTGAAGCCATGTGCAGTGGTTTGTTGTCAAACCACTAAGTCAATATTACTTCACCATCCTTGCTAATAAGCTCTTCCATAGCGCCTCTGCCTTCTCTTTTCATAATCTTGTCTGTAGCAAAAGGTGGATTTTTGAATCTGTCAATCCTTGCTGTACAAACTGCATAAATTCCTTGGCTCCTCAAGTACTGCAACAAATTGTAATTGGAAAAATAATTGTCAAAGAACAGGGCCACATTCTTTTCAGTTATTCTTTCGCTAAGCTTGGACACTACAGCCCCTGCTAAACCAAACACTCCTTTCTCCACCTCATTGAGTTCAGTTGTGGCTCCTTGATAAATGATAAAATCACATACTGTGCCACTTCTGCCATATAAAGCAAATAATTTTATTCCCCATGGGTGGGGTTTGTTTTTCACATATTGTTTTACATTGAGGCGTCCTTTGAAAGGAACCATTTCTTCATCAACGCAGAGCTCTGTTTCCAGTGGTAGAGATAGGCAACGGGCTCTTATCAAATCAAATATTGGTCTAATTTTCCAAAACCTATCTCTGGAAGATGCACCAGGATCACTGGTGTCAACAAAATGCAGATTCTGTCGCAGTTTGAAGAACCGATTCACTGGCATATTATCTGCCACAATTGGGATTCTTATAGAATGTTTTGTGTCCCAGTAACACCTAATTCTAGGGTAATGTAAATTGCCCATGATAATATGTATACCAACAAAAGTTTTCATCTCTTGAATATGTGTTGCTGCAAATTTTTGATGTTGTTGGATAGCATACATATTCGTAAATTCAACCATCATGTCAAATGCTTGGTCAGTAAAATATTTGGTAAAAAAGTACATAGGAATCTCTAGTTCGACAATAGGATCTCGAACTTTTTTGAACCATCTAATAATGGGACTAATAAACTGAACTCCCTTTCTCCACCCAATTTTTTCTTTTGGTGTTAGTTCCTTGGTCTCCATGAAATTTTTTATTGCTCTTTTTTTGTCAGTGGAGCTCAATGTGGAGGTGGACGCCACTGAAGTACTTGGTCCTGGCTGTAGCTCAACCTGTGGTTCTTCAGTATCATCGTCCTTCTCTTCAAGTTCTAAATTTTTATCAACAAGTTACTAAACTGAGGAAATAAATAACTACAAAATATTTACCTTCCCCCTCATCGTCACTATCACTCAGGTCTCCTCTCATCAGGTATTTCTTTTGCTGCTTCGTCACTGAGATATTCTATATCTGAGAGGTTTGCGGCCAATTTCACGAGTTCTTCGTAGGTCAAAGGCCGTTTCCCACTCATTTTTAGCAAAAAACTGCAAAGTTTGTTGTTAATAATTGATAGTGTACAATTAAATTTGGTTGTTACCTTTCAACGTCTAGTATACCAGATAGTCACACTGTCGTCAATTGGCCACACCAAAATTCAATTTGTCCAAATATCCGCTAATAAAAACTAATTCTGTTTATATCATAAAAAACTACACACTTTTCCAGACATAATCCGCCATTTTGCAACCAAAAATATTGTGAAAGCTAAAAATGGTATAAACTTTTACAGTACTCGTACCCTGTGTTACCGTTGGTACAACTTCACATATTTTTATTTTTAATTTTGGTTCTTCGAAGATAGATGGCGTTGAATACGTTGCCAAGTAATCTTAATAGTGTATTCAATTGTCTACACCGTGACCAGATGGTACTTTACGTAATTTGAATTGCATTTGGAAGATGGAAATTTGGTGTCGTCAAATGACGACGCAGTGACCGAAAGGGTTAAAGTAAAATATCGAGTTTCATTCACTTTTGATGAAAAATTTCAGTTTACTGTTTATTCTGAATTGCCCTGTATAAGAAATTGAGCGCGCTCATACAATACGCAAATCTTACTCTCTGTAGACATCGTAACAGAAAACCATAAATAATACGTCGCAAAAGTCAGCTATAAAAATAATATAGCTCTTGAAAATAAAAATTCAAGAATGTGAAATAATTTTGCTGCACACCATATTTTACGTTTTCAGAAGTCAAAAAATTTTATTTAACTGAAATTGTGTGATTCATTTTATTTAACTTAATCATCTTTAAAATTGTAATATTTTTTCATAAAATTAGCAACACTTCTTTTTATTCAGGTTTTAATAATAATAATAGTAAAGATACGTAATAGTAGGAAATAAAACTCAAAATACATTAACTAAATCGTAAACAAAAATATTTATTTACAAGTACATTATTTTTCTACGTGAGCTCCCCCATTCTCTATACATTTCATTGTCCTGTTGTTAAATTCTTGTGCTACGTTTCTTAAAAAAACCGGATTAATTTGGACGACACACTGCCTAATCGTATTTTCTAAATGGTCCAGATTTCTAAATGGTCGACGTTTGTATACTTGGTTCTTTAAGTAACCCCAGAGAAAGAAATCCATTGGGGTAATGTCAGGCGATCTTGCAGGCCAATGATTTTCTGAAAACCGTCCGATCCATTTTTGAGGAAATTGTTGATTAAGCCATTCTCTTACTTGCAATGTAGAATGGATCGAAGCACCATCTCGTTGAAAATACATATTCGATCGTAGATTTAAAGGCATATCATCTAGGAACTCGCTAAATTCATTCTGCAAGAATTGTAAATATCTACCTGCATTTAAATTTTGCCGGAAAAAATATGGTCCAACTATTTGAGTATTCAATATACCACACCAAACGTTTGTTTTAAATGAATATTGGCTTTTACATTCAATTGTAAAATTAGGATTTTGATTAGCCCACCACCTACAATTTTGAGAACTTACTACGCCGTTGCTTGTGAAGGTTGCTTCGTCAGTAAATAATATTTGACTTCCAAAATGGGGATTACCTTCCTTCTTGCCTAGGAACCAAAAACAAAAGTCAATTCTAGCATCTAGATCTCTTTGTTGAAGAGTATGGGTGAATTTTGGTTTATATGGTAAGTACTTGTTTTTTTTAAGAATTCTTCTAATCGATTTTTCGGAAATACCTAATACTTCTTCTCTTTCAGACAATGGCATAGTAGGAACTTCATTTACTGACAATAACACATTTAAACTATTTTCTTCATTAGTTACACTTTTCTCATGGGGTTGCTTGTATTTACGTTCCACCGAACCAGTCTGTTTAAATTTGTTCACAATTCGGCATACAGTAGAATCGTGAATATTCTTATTGTGTCTATTGTTAAAAATATTTGCTGTTTCGCGATAGCTATAGTATTGAATTAAGTTCATGTTTTTTAAAATCAAACACAGTACGAAAAAACATCTGTCGAGGATTATGCTGAGACTTTTTTATTTTTGTCGCTCTTTCTCGTCAAGCGTTTATTATTAAAACCTGAATAAAAAGAAGTGTTGCTAATTTTATGAAAAAATATTACAATTTTAAAGATGATTAAGTTAAAATGAATCACACAATTTCAGTTAAATAAAAATTTTTGACTTCTGAAAACGTAAAATATGGTGTGCAGCAAAATTATTTCACATTCTTGAATTTTTATTTTCAAGAGCTATATTATTTTTGTAGCTGACTTTTGCGACGTATTATTTATGGTTTTCTGTTACGAAGTCTACAGCGAGTAAGATTTGCGTATTGTATGTGCGCGCTCAATTTCTTATACCGGGTAATTCAGAATAAACAGTAAACTGAAATTTTTCATCAAAAGTGAATGAAACTCGATATTTTACTTTAATTTTTAAAACCAAAGAACTATTGCTTAATAAAGAAAAGTCTAATGTTAAATATGGGGTACTTTACTCTTAGCGTAATTTTGTATTTTTGACTCTCCCTCGTATACGATGAGAGTTTCGGCAGAAATCGCGAGTGCTATTTTGGTCTCAAGTCATGCCGAGATATGATGCAATAAAATAATTTTGCTATATTCAAAGGTAAACCATTTTCCCATATGCTGCGCACTTTCTGCCGGTCACTGTATAATAATAATAATAAATGTCTTTATTGCCAACACTGTACATGCTTGTAAACAGAAACAGAAAGTAACATCACAAACATAAAGTAACACAAATGAGTAGTAGTAAAGGATTTACATGTCTCTGCTCACACATACACGCTGACAATCACAAGGCGAGGTTCAAGTTTAAGAACTTGCTTTTCAACCTATCCCTCGGGTATATGAAAACATTAAGTACATGTTTTACTAATTTTCACTTATGATAAACTTAATGCTATAAATGATTAAAACTAAAAACTAAATTCTAATAACTAAATTCTAATAACTAAATTCTAAAAACTAAATTTCACCACGTGCGCCCCGTCATGAAAACAACACGACACCCAAAGAAAGCCATTCGATACCTCCAATCACAATGTGACAATAGTATTAGTTGCAACACTGACGCCTGAACAAGTGCATTTTTAAATGCCTTTTAGGTAAACCTACTCAACCCGCAACCCTTAAAACTGTCATCAATACCGTTATAAAGATTATAAATGTGAAAAGAAAAAGATCTCTCGTATAGAGCACTTCTGTGTGTTGGCGGGGAAATTAAATTACGGTAACGGGTTGTTATATGGTGAACGTCAGACCTAAATGTTTACTTTTTAAGCAAATGAGGGGGTGTTTTATATAATAAAATCTTGTTTCTATTTGTTTCCATGCCCGGTCCTTGTCTCTCCAAGTGGTTGCGTTCGTCTTTTTGCATGCGATTATTGCTTTGTAACTATGTATTTGCTAATTTCAATAGCAATTCTTTGTCGGCAGCCGAAAAATTCGCTGTTCGTTTTTTAGCGTCGTTAGATTCCTAGTATTAATAATAATATAAATCATAACCATTTGAAAACTTAACTATATACCTTACCATCTCCGAATAACTTCGATTAGCCACTACCATGCCACTACAAACAACTACAATCCACAGAACCAACCAAAGGAAACGATATTTACCTAACATATTTGATGTTCAGGATGGCCAACAGCTCTTTATTCGCAATAAATTGCAAGTTTACTAATTACCACCTAGCGAGGCCTTCGAAAAACACTCTAGTAGTTACCACTTTAACTATAGGCTAGGGTTAACTTGGAGCTACTTAAAACACAATTTTAACCTGACATTGAAAAACCGGGCCTAAAACTGATGTGGAGCTGTAAACATACTCTAAACACATTGAGGTGGTTAATAATCTATCCCTAATCTGAGTATACAAAGTTTGCATAGAGTCACAGAATTGAATTCTAAGCAACTTTTTCAAATAACTTTTTTGAATATCATGTTGTCAAACCTCACTTTTTGCACATTAATGGCATATTTTTTTAATGTAGCGCTATATTAGTGGTCACGCGACATATGTCAAAATATTTTGGAGTTTCTAGACATGCACAATTACAACACAATCTATCCAAAAAAAGTGATTATATTTTAATAAAAGAAATTCCATATGTTGCAATATTTATGGCGGCCACAGTATATAAATATGATATAATTTTTTTGATCCGTGGTTATACGGACAGTCACCGCGAGAAATGATACTTTCGTCGGCATTCGCCAAAGGTACCATAATCTTCTGTACTGCGCAGAGAGACTAACACTCTAGAATCTAATTTGTGGTTTACTCCAAAGAATGAAATCAAAAATAGTCAAAAAGTCCGATAAAATAATAAAAGTGAAGAAAGTTTAAATGCTTATAAACATAAAATGGGAACTGAAAAAAAAAAGTAACAAGTGTTTGGATCAACCGAAAGGGGATTTTTAACATTCACCAAAGGCTAAATTTTGACATGCGCAAATGTGGATAGGTTTGAATTTTATTCTGTTATTTGTAAATGTTAACGGCACGTTTAGTTTATAGTAGTTTCGAGTAGTCATAGCTTAAATATCGTTGTTAGACTAGACAATTGAATTCTGTTTAGGTTTTCTATAAAAGTGTCAAAATGTCAATGACATAAATAAAATGGTTGTAGAATAATTACAATTTGTTTAAAATAAAAATTATAAGAAGAGTATTAAGTAACATAAATTGGTAGCAGAGCGTAGTTACAAGTACAAAAACTCAAAAAATACATCACGAGGATGCGCAGAGAGGCGAGAAGGAGCTTTCTTTATAGCGAGTCCTAGTGAGGAAGTCAGTCTATTTGCACAACCAGTCAAGCGTTAGAAACCTAAGTCAAATGAAAAGGGGTGAGCCGAGGCTTGCTTTTCCGCTTAGAGTATTATTATAAGTACCAATTCAATTGCCAAAATACATGTATGTATAATATATAAACGTTATATCTTACCAAAATTATTAGGGAGCACCACTCACGTAAAATAATAAGTGTTGATACTCAAACAATTCCACAACAACTAATTTACTAAATATTTGCAAAATATCGTACACTCAATAATCTGTCACAACGACGCGCGCTCGGTAAAAATGGTCCACTCTGAATGAATTCGAGATTACAATTAAAGTGAATTGCTCTGAAACTTGTATTAATGGGTCAAAGTGTTTATTATGCTTTGCTTGAGAGATATATAGGGGCTGGCGGTATTTGATTAACGTTTAAAAAAGATACAGCCAATGTAAGAGCGTTCGGGTAGTTTTTTACCCACATGCGCGTCCTTAAGGGTGGGCACTTTTTAATAAGGACACTATTGCTATCTTGGAAAATTTAAGAGATACGGAGTCGGTAAAAAACTAAAATAAATAACTAAAAACTACCTTTTATTTGTATAAATCAGATTCTTTTTCATTTTTATTCAAAAGCAGCGCAAAAACAACGAAATATTTACGATAATATACATTTCAAGTATAACAGACAAATTAATTAAAACAGAAAAAAACTATAGAAATTATATTTATAGATCAAAATGGTTGAAAATGTCCGCCATTATTTTCTATGCAATGTTGAGTTCTTAAACATATTTGGTTCGTAACTCTGGCAATCATCTCCGGTGTAATTTGGCTGCAAGCATCTACCATTCTTTGTCTTAATTGGTTTACATTCTGTATATTATTGTAATATACTTTATTTTTTAAAGTACCCTATAGAAAATAATCCAGTGGATTTAAACAAGGAGAACGAGGTGGCCATTTTACTCTTCCATGGGTACTGTGCTATCCTGTGGTGGTGCAAATATCTCTCCCTACGTACTAAATTCAAACACCATAAACATTGAAAGAAATATTATATTCACTATTATAAGTATACATATATAGACAATAACAAACTGCTACGCTTGATGCTCGTCACCGACTGCCGGCTGGCGATCTCCCCTCTCGTCGCTCGGTTCACTCGCACTCCTCACATGTTGCTGCGTCTGCGGGTCTCCACATCCCTCCCTCTTTCACGAGTTTGAGTGGTAGTACTTTGGATGTTGGATTTCGGCTGTCTATATCCCCATTCGCTTGGTCCATCTCCAGTGGTATGTGTAGTGGTGATGGATTTCTGGGTATGGACTGAGAAGGGCCTGAAGGCAGAAAGTGTGATGGGCTATCTAGTGAGGGTGGGGTCTCAGGTATTTTCTTTAGGTGGGCGATGTTGCGTCTAACGGTTTTTCCTCTTCCAAAAAGTGTTACTTCGTTTCCATATCGGTGTAACACTTCATATTCTTCATTACCAAAGTTTGGCGTTAGTTTGTTTTGAGATACGACGTTCTTTACAAGAACCTTGTCTCCAGGTTTAATTTCTGTATTTGTGGCTCTTCTATTACTGTCTTCCTTTCTTTTCCCTATTTCTTTGTTCGTTAAGTCTCTATCATATACCTCTTCGTCCAATGTTTCTATGGGTATGTCCTCAATGCAGGGAATTTTATCACGAATTCTCCGATTCATAAGAAGCTCCGAGGGAGATTTGCCAGTTGTCCCATGTGGTGTTACGTTATACATCATAAGATAAGTCATAATCTCCTTTTTATAGTCTTTGTCACCTTTTTGATAAGCAATTTGAAGTCTCTTTTTAAGGGCCTTGTTGATGTTTTAAACTTCTCCATTGGCTTGAGGCCAATACGGAGGAGAATTTACAAGCTTGATACCATTTATTTCACAAAACGACTTGAATTCCTCGCTATTGAAGTTTGTAGCGTTGTCCGTCTTTATGATCTTTGGTAAGCCCAGTCTACTGAAGACTTCTTGTAGGGCTCGTACTACGGTTGACGAACTGGTAGTTTTTGTGAATATTGCTTCTACATATCGAGAGTAATAGTCGATCATTACTAATAAATACTCTTGATTCGGTTCTCCTGACATGTAGTCAAGTGCTAGATATTGCCATGGTCCAGATGGGAGCTTTTGCCTTGCCATTGGCGATGGTTTATCCGGCTGTGCAACCAGCATACATTCACGACATGTTTTGACATGTTTTTCAGTTTCTCTGTCTATTTGAGGCCACCAGACTTTAGAGCGTAAGCGCCGCTTCATGACGGTGCCCCCTGGATGGCCCTCGTGTGCTAGCTGTAGTACCTGACTCCGCAGGTTAGTTGGGACTACTATTTTATTTCCTCTAAGAAGTATGGGACCCATAGAGGTTAGTTCTAAGCGGAAAGGATAAAATGGACTGTTGTCGGTATTGGACCAGGAATTGTGGGAGAGCTTATTAATGGCTTCGACTATTTCGGTATCCTCTTCACTCTCAGCTATAATCTTGGTAATGGATAGTGCTTTTGGAGTGGTTTCCTCAATGATTGTTCGTATGTGGTATTCGTTAGGTTCATCAAAGGTTCCCTCTGGCTCTAGTTTGCATAACCTTGAAAGTGGATCAGCAATATTAGACTTTCCTGATTTGTATTTTATCGTGAATTTAAAAGCTTGTAGTCTCAATAACCATCTTTCTATTCTCGCCGGCGGCTTTGATGTTGGCTTAAATATCGCTTCTAGTGGCTTATGATCTGTGACTAGTTCGAAACTTATTCCAGCCAGATAAAAGTAAAACCTCTCGACAGCCCATACCAACGCTAAACTTTCCTTTTCAGTCTGTGAGTATCGCTGCTCTACAGCGGTAAGGCATTTACTAGCAAACGAAATAACATAGGGTGTATTGGTCTCATCGTATTGTAACAAAACGGCTCCCAAAGCAATCGGGCTGGCATCGGCAATTAATTGCGTCCGTCGCTTCAGATCAAAATATGCCAGTGTGGGTAATTTCCTTAATTCTGTTTTCAGTTGTTCAAAAACTTCCTGCTCGCGATTTCCCCATTCAAATCTGGATTCTTTCCGTATTAATATTCTAAAGGGTTCAGTTAACATGCCTAGGTTTGGAATAAACTTGCCCAAATATGTCACCAGACCTAAGAAACTCCTTAACTCGTCCTTGTTGGTTGGTGCTTGACAGTCTTGGATGACCTTTGTTTTCTTTGGGTCGGGCAGGATCCCTGAAGATGTCAGTATGTGTCCCAGAAAGTCTAATTGGCGCGCTTTAAATTGACTTTTCTTGTTATTTAAAAGAACGTTGTGGCCCTTCAAAACTTCAAGCACCTTGTATAAACACTTATCGTGTTCTTCCTCCGTTTCCCCATACACTATAATATCGTCGATGTAATTCATGCAGTTTTTGCAGGGAGCAAGGATACTCTGAAATATGCGTTGGAAAATTTCTGGTGCCGAGTTAATGCCGAACATCAAACGCTTATATCGGAATAGCCCTTTGTGTGTGATAAAAGTAGTTATAGGTCGACTCTCCTCTTCTAGCTCCAGCTGATGGTATGCACTAGCCATGTCTAGTCGTGAAAAATAGCGAGCTCCTCGTAGCTTGGTCATGAAACTTTCAAATGTTGGGAGCGGAAAGTTTTCTCTTAAGATCGCTACGTTGGCTCTGCGCATATCGATACAGATCCTTATGTCATTGTCTGGTTTGAACACTATAACCATTGGTGAAATCCATGCACTGGGTCCCGTTACACGTTCAATAATGTCCCTGGTGAGGGCTTCGTCCAATTTTTGTTCCACCTTGGCTTCTACAGCAATGGGAATTCTTCTTAACGGTTGTTGCACAGGCTTTATTTCTGGATTAATGGTAAGTCTTATTTTGATGTTTGGTATTTTCGGGAAAGGTCGGATGTCTTCGATTTGGTTTATATCCGGATTTAGGCCAAGTTTTAGTATTCCTAGGCAAATGGACGTTTGTTTCCCCAATAGAGATGTTGCACCATTTTCAATCACCATGAAAGATTCAATGTGTTCTTGCCCATTCTCTACACAGATTGGTGCTGTAAATTTAAGTTTGATATCTAGAGGGCTGTTAGAAGCGAAAGATCTAATGGTGCTCATTACATTTTCCTGTATATCCAGTACTGCCGCGCCGTTCTTAGTCAATGTTTCCCAATCCCGGCCATTAATGATATTGCAGGAAGCTCCAGAATCTATTAACATGTCAATTGGCACACCACCGATTCTAACAGAAATCATATCGTCTCGCATGCGTTGTCTTGATTTGGTGAGATCGTCAACTTCGAAGCATTCATAGTTTCCTATGTTGCTGGTAGATGGTGGGTCATTCGCTTTAGTTTCATCTATGCAGTTAATTCTTTTGGATTTCGCTGAGTTGTAGCGTCTAAGTTCGGATATATCTTGTGTCGTGGGGCGCTTGAGTTTCCTTGTCCTGCATTTCCTAGAAAAATGTCCAAGACGCCCACATTTGTGACACTGCATGTTGATCGCTGGGCAGTTTTTGATGTTTGTTGTGTCGTGGTTGCCTCCACATCGGGGACAGTCCACTGGCTTTGGTGTTTCCCAACGAGTTCCCCTCCTGGATTGTTCTATTCGGTTTATAAGCCTGGGTTCTGGTAGGTTTTCTTTTTCCTGCATGGCCGAACTTTGATTATGTGTTTGTTCATATATCTGACACTGGTCTATAACTTCATTGAGAGGTAACTCCTTTTCTAATAGTTTTCTTTTTAAATCCACGGGGGCCCACATATCAATCAGTTTATCTTTGATATTAATTTCGCGTGCTTCTTCTTCACTTTTCCCAAATGAACACTTACTTGCCTGTGCTCTACACCGTATCAAAAATTTGTTTAAGCTCTCTTCGTTCTCGGGCTTCATATTCCGGAAAACATGCCTTTCAAAACAGGAATTTTGTTGGGGTGAGAAGTGTTTATCAAGTGTATCAATTAGGATTTTGAATACATCATTTTTTGTCTCGGAATCATAATCGACAACCGCTCCTGGTAATCCGAAAGCAACTTCCTGTAGTTGCGGTCCCCCCAAGTGTAATAATTTATTTTTCCTTTTAACTACATCCGTGATCTCCTCAGCATCTAAGTAGAGTTTCACCGAACGTACCCATTTTCTCCATTCTGAAGCTAGGAGAGCCTTATCAATAGAGTCGCTGGCGAAATGCTTAATTGAAGATTGTTCCATTTTAGTTTATACTTTACCCTTGCTATTTCTCTTTTCCTCGGCGGAATTTAATCCACCCTAGTCAGCTTTGACAGAATTTAATCCGTCCTTGTAGTAGAATTTAATCCACTCTAGTCAATCCTGACAGAATTTAATCCGTTCCTGTAGTAGAATTTAATCCACTCTAATCAATCCTGACAGAATTTAATCCGTCCCTGTAGTAGGATTTAGTTCTAGAACGATCAAAACAAAATATTATATACAGTGTGTTTCACTTTTCATGGGGACACCTAAATAACTTTTTTATTTTGAAAGCAATCAATATAAAATTTTTATCAGTTATGTAGGCCACGACAATGCATCTTTTCATATGAATAGAGTTTTTATAAAGTCAAAATCTAGCCAACTACGATTAAAATAAAAAGTAGCGTTTCAAGTCGGGTCATAGTAGCGATTAAGATAGAGCAAAAAAGTATTAAGAAAAGTTATTACAAATCACTCAAGAACTCCAAATACCAAATTTCTCTGAAAAATTTGTAATTTTACATTTTTCTCCATTTTTATGCCATCAGCAGATGATAATTTGTTATTGCAATAATAAGAGTGCCATGAAACAAGAAAACGATTCGCAAATTTTATTCAGTATTAAAGAACAAAATATAGCAACAATTTAACGAACAATATTTTAAATAGGATCTTTTTCAACTAGATCACCTTGAAGACGGATACATTTTTCCAATCGTCTTTTGTGATTCAGTGCAACTCGTCGTAGTATTTCTGGGGAAATTTCTCGGCAGGCTTGTCGGATTCTCTGACACAGTTCCTGTATGTTTTGAGGTCTTGATGCATACACAACATTTTTAATAGTTCCCCAAAGGAAAAAGTCAAGTGGTGTAATGTCAGGCGATCTAGGAGCCCACTCTATTAACGGGCTATTACGACCTATCCATCTTAACGGAAAGTTCTCGTCTAACCATGCTCGCACTATTCTTGCGTTATGAACCGGGGATCCATCTAGCTGGAAGTACAAATCTCGCCTCTCATCCAGTGGTAAATCATCAAGCACATCCATTAATTCAGTATTTAAAAAATGTAAAAACCTTTCTGCATTTAGCGTGTCAAAAAAGAAAAACGGGCCAATGATTCGTGCATTTAAAATTCCGCACCACACATTAATTTTCTGTGAATATTGTCTTTTACAGTTGATGACCCAGTTTGGGTTTTCTGTTGCCCAGTATCTACAGTTCTGGGACGAAACTACACCGTTAGTAGTAAATGTAGCTTCATCACTAAACTCTAGCCGCCTCTCGGGTAGAACGTACATTGTCACCAACAATTCGAATAATTTCTACTTTTTCAGGAATACTTAAATGTCTATCGGCCATTGCTTAGCAAAGTTCGATAGTTGCAACTGAAGTAAACTGTTTAGTGAATTGACGTTTGATGTTTGACGTTTGAACTGATGAATCGTTTTCTTGTTTCATGGCACTCTTATTATTGCAATAACAAATTATCATCTGCTGATGGCATAAAAATGGAGAAAAATGTAAAATTACAAATTTTTCAGAGAAATTTGGTATTTGGAGTTCTTGAGTGATTTGTAATAACTTTTCTTAATACTTTTTTGCTCTATCTTAATCGCTACTATGACCCGACTTGAAACGCTACTTTTTATTTTAATCGTAGTTGGCTAGATTTTGACTTTATAAAAACTCTATTCATATGAAAAGATGCATTGTCGTGGCCTACATAACTGATAAAAATTTTATATTGATTGCTTTCAAAATAAAAAAGTTATTTAGGTGTCCCCATGAAAAGTGAAACACACTGTATATTAAATATAAAACCGCTTAGCAGGTATTTATTTCATTTTATTCAATAAGACATGCCTATTTACATTATCGGAGCAAAACATCTGCTACTCATAAATCTGCGTGTTTTTTTCTACCTAACCTGTCATAAATTATGTTACTGACTAATTATTTATTTACCTCGTCGCCAATTGTGCTATCCTGTGGTGGTGCAAATATCTCTCCCTACGTACTAAATTCAAACACCATAAACATTGAAAGAAATATTATATTCACTACTATAAGTATACATATACCGGGTGTCCAACCTAAGATGCAACGGTTCCTAGCCAATTTATTATTGCCTTTTTGAAAAAATATTTCAAATAAATGTTGCCTCGAATCATATTCTACGTATGCTAAAATTAGTTTTAGTAATGGCGGACTTCCGGTTGTACCGGAAGTAGATACTAACTTTCTTATTTTAAATGGAACCCCCTATATATTATTGCACTTTTGGATTCCTTGTTAAATTTAAATAACAATACGTTAGGGATACATTGGGGCTAAGTTGTACCTTTTCCAAATTACATGACGTTTTTCGAAAAAAATGACATTTGCAGTGTCTTCGGCGTTTGGAAATACCTCAGGAAATACCAAAGTTAGAAAGATGCGGTTTTCGGTTTTCGCTTAACCATGAAACAGCACACGTCTTTTATCTTAAAATTGTTGCGTTTAAATTACAGCGTTATTAAATAGGGATCTGTAATTTTCGAACTCTAAAATCATGGATAACTTGATTTTTTTAAATTGAACGGTATAGCAATTTTTACATAAGTGGATATAAAATTTAATTTTCTTTCGATTTTATACGGGTATCATTGTGTCTATCTCCAACGATTTTGGAGATATTCGCGATTTTCCAGTTTCTCACGATAGATACGTATTGCGAAACGCCGCCGTCGGCCACCTTTCCTTCGCATTTCACCAGGCTTGGGACTGGCAGCAATATAGTCTGGCATGCTTAGAAAATGGCCAACAGAACACGATAGGACCATTTGAATCAAACAAAATTGTCTAAAAGATACTTGAGATGTCTAAAGCGGCATCTTTAAAGTCAACGTAAGCTTGAAAAACAAACTAGGTATCTAACCGTTATTAGTGTTCCGAGTATCAGAACTGACATTCAGAGTACTGTTTGGAAATATGATAATTAAAGATGTTGCTTACTCAAGAAGAATTAGTAGATATGGTTTTCGTTCTCGGTGAATGTTACAGAAACGCTTTGTTAGCGTCAAGAGTTCACGCACAGTATTACCCATGTAGAAAGCATCCAGATAGGAGGGCATTTCTGCCGCTACTGGGTAGATTTGTAAGTACTGGATCCGTAGCACATACACAACGGAACCGCAATAACTCCATACTTACGGATGAAAATCAGTTACAAGGATTTCTTCTCATGGGGTTTCATTAAAAATAAGCTTTATGAGACGCCACCAACAACCCCTGATGATATGCGCCATCGTATTTTAAGAGCGTTTCAAGAAGTCACACCAAAAATACTCAGACATGCTCAAAAGTGTTTGCAAAAGAGATTTCGATTATGTAGTGCCCAAAACGGACAGCATTTTGAACATTTAATATAATAGTGTTGTACAAATTCTCTGTACAATGACAACATTAGCGTTTAAAGTGTAGCCGTCGAAGTGTACGTACGCCATACATTGGATAGAGTAATGTAGTTTGAAAAATGTGCTGATTTATTGATATTCCAGTAATGTTATGTTTTCTTTTATCTTTGCTATGTTTGCTTGTTTCTAGTGGTCCTATTGTGTTCTGTTGGCCACTTTCTAAGCATGCCAGTATTATTGCTGCCAGTCCCAAGCCTGGTGAAATGCGAAGGGAAGGTGGCCGACGGCGGCGTTTCGCAATACGTATCTATCGTGAGAAACTGAAAAATCGCGAATATCTCCAAAACCGTTGGAGATAGACACAATGATACCCGTATAAAATCGAAAGAAAATTAAATTTTACATCCATTTATGTAAAAATTGCTATACCGTTCAATTTAAAAAAATCAAGTTATCCATGATTTTAGAGTTCGAAAATTACAGATCCCTATTTAATAACGCTGTAATTTAAACGCAACAATTTTAAAATAAAAGACGTGCACTGTTTCATGGTTAAGCGAAAACCGAAAACCGCATCTTTCTAACTTTCGTATTTCCTGAGGTATTTACAAACACCGAAGACACTGCAAATGTCATTTTTTTCGAAAAACGTCATGCAATTCGGAAACGGTACAACTTAGCCTTAATGTATCCCTAACGTATTGTTATTTAAATTTAACAAGGAATCCAAAAGTGCAATAATATACAGGGTGTTCCATTTAAAATAATAAAGTTAGTATCTACTTCCGGTACAACCGGAAGTCCGCCATTTCTGAAACTAATTTTAACATGTGTAGAATATGATTCGAGGCAACATTTATTTGAAATATTCTTTCAAAAAGACAATAATAAATCGGCTAGGGACCGTTGCATCTTAGGCTGGACACCCGGTATAGACAATAACAAACTGCTACGCTTGATGCTCGTCACCGACTGCCGGCTGGCGATCTCCCCTCTCGTCGCTCGGTTCACTCGCACTCCTCACATGTTGCTGCGTCTGCGGGTCTCCACAGGTACCAATCCATCTCGGAAAATTTTTATTTCAAAAACCCCTGACATTGTGGGCACAACCGTCTTGCATAAAATAATGTAATTGTTGACATATTAGCAACGGAATTGTATCAATTATTTCTTGAAGAAGGTCAACGTAATTCCTACTATTTAAGTTGCTTGCTAAGTTCAATAAATTTTGGCCCTATTATGTTATTATCTATCAAACCACATCAAACATTTAAAGAAAATCGTACCTGTAGTGGCACTTCCTGGGTTAGGTGTGGGTTGATTATTGCATTATGATGTTTGTTTTTTCTATTGAAAACCCCACAATTTATGAACGTGGCTTCATCCGTCCGGAGTATGTTCTTATAAAAAAAGTGATTTTCATCTTCTTTCTGTATCTCCAGGGTTTACGCTTTGCACAATTTGGAATTTATAATCATGATACTTGTACTTTTTCAGAATTTTTTTAACCGCGGATGGTGATATGACATACTCTCCCGCTATATTCCTGGACGAACTTTCCGTATTTAAATATATCATGCTAATACATTTATTTCATTTATTGTAAACCTTGAATTATATTTACCTCGTATTTTGCTAACATTTCCTGTTTCACATAGATTTCTGGAAACCGAGTAAAATGTTTTCGCGGATGGCAGGTGTCTTTCGGGATATAGGAGAGACTACTGCTCTGCCGCTTTCATTATATTGCGATTGTTTTTAATGTACAAATCGTACATATGTTTTTTTTCTTCAAAACTAAAACGCTCCATTATATGTGCAGTAGTAGTTACAAACAATAACTCAACAATACTTTGACATAAGATGTAAAACGTCATATGTTTTTGTTAATGACAGACCGAAGCTAACACTCTAGATTTACAAAAAAAAAAAGTATGACGTGGAGAAATATTAACAATGCATAACACTTTTCGGTTGACATATTGTTTATCTACCACAATTAAATAATACGTTTATTATTTACGTAACCATAAATACATAATCATACTCATAATTCCTTAGTGAATTATGAAAAACACTGATCTGTCATTTTTCTGTTGATTTTAGATCTGACATTTAGTCTGACATTACATCTGCAATAATTTTTTACCCAAATTAATGTTTTGTTTTTTATGATTGTCGTAGATAAAAAAACGTATTTATCGCGGGTATAATGCTATCGTAATATACTCGAATGTTTATAAACATTTCTTATTTCACTCGTATTTAACTTTCATTTTCGTGTATTAGGACACAGCCGTATTCAGTTACAATTAATAATACAATAATTACTGGTTAAACATTTAACGTAAATATAATAAAGAAATATTATATCCACCGTATTTAAAATAGAAAACGACCTCAAGAAATGAAAAAATTAGTACAGGTCCGTATTAAAAAAAAAAAATTTGGTGGAGTGCTGCTAAACCGAAACGTTGCGGTTTCAGTATAACTGATATTATACTGAAACCGCAACGTTTCGGCTAATATCTTATAGCTAACATAGTTCATAATAAAAAAACCTCCATAATTTTTTTTGTTGTCTTTAAAATTTAATGCGCCACATCACAAAAAAAGGAAAACGGATTTTTCGCTTTTTTTCGTATATCTCCGGAACCATTTGGAATATATTTAATTTCCTTAATGCATTTTAGTCACCTGTAAAATACGCGGCTTTTTTCCGTTGAACCGACTCCGTCACTTTTACATTTCCCGAGATAACAATAGTGTCCCTATCAAAAAGTGGCCACCTGTATATGCCGGTTCTGGACCGCCAATTCGTTATCCACCATATTCAGCTTTATTCTCCTCTTTTTGAGATCAAAAATACTTCTAGAGCTTAACAATTTCACAGTCTATAAACGGTACAAAAACTTGCATTAAAACCTCAATAATTCCCTTGAAAATGCATAAAAATAGCTATATTTGTAAACATTTATACCAATTTCTGTTTATAAAACTACAACCACAATTTTGCTCGTTCATTAAATTGTATAAAAAACTGAATTTATTCAATCGCCACCAAATTGTAAACGAATATAAATAGTTACATTTTGTCATTTCCCTGTCAATTTAACACAACTATCTTCTAAAAAATTATTACCATGTCACATCGTTCACACCTCAAAATTAGATCCAAAATGTATATATATATAATCAAAAAAACCTTATTTACCGTTAGGTGTAAGGAGATCCAAAATGTACCTTATTTAATTGCCACCAATTTGTGAACGAGTATAAATAGTTACATTTTCAGATTTTACTTCAATTTTATACCAATATTTACATTTTTGTTATATACATATTTGGTGTGTTACTATCAGGAAAGCATTTTAAAATGGACGTAAACATGAAACATAGAACATAAACGTAAACTGGTATACGTAAGAACATTGTACGTTCGATTTGTAGACTTTGTCTAGAGAGGCAGTTACCATAAATTTAATCAAATTAATCAACATCATAAGTGATACAAATTACTTTATTTTTATAAATATTTATAAAAATTATTTATTTTCATTTTTGCCACTACGCAACCGTTTTATCCTGTAACAATTAATAAAAATTTATAGACGACAAACATTGAAATATTTTTAAATCTTTGAGTCTTGACCATGTATATATTTCATTTCTCTTTTTCTTGGTTTTTAGGTCTTAAATAATAAAAGCATGAATGACTATAACGACGTTTCGCTTTATTAAAAGCTTTTTCAAGTTATAAATAGTAGATGTCAATTTACCAGTTCTGGGACAGCAGATTTTATTCCAAAATATTTTTTTAATTTTTTTAAAAGGATCTGCAATTAACCGACTCAAGGGTTCAATTGTTAAGACGTCACAAAACGCGACTCCTGGTAATTTAGATAAACAGACTAAATTTTTTAATGAATCTGGTATATCTTCATTAATTTTATCATTCAGTCCCCACCAAATTATGAACCACTAGAAATAGACATATTTTCTAAATTTGGGGTTGTTTATATTCATTTTCTAACACATTTACCTAAAACCGCTCATTTCCATTCATTCAAACCTCAAAATTACATAAAAATTCAATTTTTGAAATCGTGAACATGTAAAAATAACTGTATATTCTTTTAGTTTTACTGGTGTTTTTACTAATTTATTTATGAAAAATCATTAATATTGTTTACCAGAGGGTAGCTGCCATAGACCTGTTCAAATATTCAAAACTTATTTTATCATAATCATGTCTTTGTGAACGTAAGCATGTATATAAAACGTAACGTAAAATGTAAAAGTGAATACTGAACGTAACGTAAACATTGAATGTAATATAAACGTAATAGTTCCAGTAACGTAATATCCAACGTCAAAGAAGTGTATTAATAACGTTTTTGCTAAAAAATTCAACGATAGAATATAAAAAAGTTACATAATTATTTTAAATATAAATAAATTGGAATGGATTCTGATAAAAGTTATTTGAAGGAAATTAAATCACTTAATAATGATCCCATAAAGTATATAAATTCATATAACTCACTACCTAAACTAGTAATAAATAAAATTCTACTCATTACAAATATTTCAAAATTCGAAAACATTCTCACAAATTCATTTGATTTTATTGTATTTGTAAAAAATAAGAAATATAAAATAAATAAGAACTATATAGATAAAATAAATGTCATGTTTAATTACATAATTAGTTATCAAATTATGAAAAAAGAGAAATTCTTTCCCATAAAAGTCATTGTTGATAAAAATTATAAATTTACACAAGTACAATAAATTTCAATTGCTTTCAATTCTCCAATGGCCCCAAGCGAATGTGTCAGTACTATCTTCTTGAATGCATCTTTTATCATCTATCCAACACAATGATTTTTTATTTAATTCCTCAGTGTATATATTATGATCGTAGCTCCTAATAACACATTGCTTATGATAATATTCCTTCTGATCAAACAAACATTTTTTATAATGCTGAAATTTAATTTCTTTATCAAGAACAGATTTCTTAATTCCTTTCAACTTTTTATGTACATTATTATCTCTATATGCATATGATTTAGATCTTAATCCAACAAATTCAAGTATCTTTTTTCCACCGAGTTCATCTTTAAATTTTCCAATTACTTTTTTATTTTTATCACTATACAGTTCATGATCTTTTGGATAATTAGATGTATCAAATAAATCTGGATTATCTTTGATAAATTTATTAAAATCTTCTTTAAAATGATAGATTAAAGAATCTGTATCCATGTACATTAATTTTACTTTTTCATTATATTCTTTTTTAATTACATTATAATGAAAATCATACATAAATGCTTTCGATAGATCTAGAATAGCTTGTCCAAGATATATAGGTTTATTAAATGAAACAATTGTTTTATATTTATGAATTAATACAAGATTTTCACCATATATTGTACATTTTCTAAATGTTGGTTTATTAATAGCTCTTTGAGCTTTTAACTCATTTGAATAAAGTTTAAGATCTTGTCTTTTTCTAACTGATTCCATACTCTTACCAAAAATTGCATTTACCATCAATTTCCAAAATCCAACTTCAAATTCATTCTTTGATTTTTGTCTTTGTATAGTACAAAATTGAACATATGGTCTTATAAAATCTATTTGAGTAAATTCAATTCCTCTATGCACCTTGGTTATTTCAATTCCTAAATCTTTATAAAGTTTTAATGTTTTATAATGTACTATATAATTTTTCTTATCATGGAAATCACAAATAAGTTTATTTACTTTACTATTTGGAGGTGGTTTATTTTCTGGAGCTAGGGGTAGATCATTAAATTTATCATGTAACTTTTTTGGGAAATGTAAATCAACTTCTAATACATATCCAGTTTCATTATCACTATTTAAGATTTCTTCAAGATTTATATCATAAACCCATTTAAAATTCTTGTAGGGCATTTTTTGAGACATAGCCCAACCATACAGATTATTAGCATCAAGGTAACTAATTTGTGAATTATTATCACTAGAATTAGCATATCTATTAGAACATTGAGATATACCACCTCTAATACCATTCTCAAAGAATATATACATTTCATAATCAAGTAATAAATCCAATTCCACTTTAGTATATTTCAACATACAATCCCAAGCAAGTCCAGGAGTTGTAAAATACCAAGCAGGATCTAATTCATATTTCTCCAAACATAAATATCTAAAATTTTCAAATATATCAGCTAATAATAAAACATCCATTTTTAAATATAGATCATGCCATTCTCCAATATTTTTTATATTAAAATATTTCCAAACCTTCAAAGCATGTTTATAATCCCTTTGATATAAATGTTCCTTAGTTAATGAAGAATAGAAATGTTTAATATGTGGCAGTCTTGTTTCATCAAATTTATCATATGAATCCATATACTCATACGGATAAATTCCTTTCCTTATTATTTTTTTATTTTCTTTTCTAAATAGTATATCTAAATCAGATTTTGTAAAATATTTATTTACTTCCCTCAATTGATCTGGTTCAAGATTAGATGCTAATTCATTAATACTTTGATTTAGAAAACTATATGAATCTATAAATCTAAGTTCAAAAACTTGTCCAACATCTTCATTAAATACCATCATACTAAATGAAATATATTTTTCTTTATTATTTGGAATAACTCTTATATTTTTACTATATAATCCTAAATTTTTTATAAATAGATGACAGTCATAATTTTTCAAATTGTGGAAGAATACAGGAATAAATATTGGCTGTTTTAATTTTAAATTACAATTATTACATGCAGCACCTCTGTATCTACCAGTATAATGATCATGGTCTTGAACTTTTTCATTATCATCAGTAAATTCACAATTACATACGTAGCAGTGTTCTGCCTCATTAAATTCATTTTTATTAAAATCTGTCATTTTTTTTATTTTTCTTTAGTGATATATGTAATTTTTTACCCCATTTAATTATATCCTCTAGATAATATTTAGAAATATCTTCCTCACTTCTATATATATGCAGTGGGTTTTCTGTATCATCATTTCTGCTTTTAATATAAAATCCATAACTAGTAGGTTTATGAATTTGTTTCTTTCTTGTATATGATTCTTCAGGATTTGGATCACATCCTTGAATTGAAAGTAATAAAGCTTCAAAATCTGAATATATGACATATGGATGTTTAACCATTTTTTGATAATTTTTAAATTTTATTTTTGGTTCAATTGTTTCCATCGTTGGATTATTTAAATGTTTTACATGTTTTTTAAAATCTAATACATTAATAAATACTATCTTACATTTATCACAAGCATAATGAATATTACATTTTTCGTGTGTATGATTTAATAATTCAGTTTTACTTTTTATTTTACAGTTTTTACAAATATAAATAAGATCTGAATAATTACATGATTCATCAATATGCTTATTTATTTCATTTATATCCTTAGTTTCATATTTTTTACAACCAGAGCACTTGTATTTGATACATGGTAATTTTGGTAAACATACTTCAGTTGTATTACATATTAACTTGTGATTATTTAAACATTCTTCATTATCTGTTGCATAATTTAAACATCCTCTACAAAATATTTTTTTATGTCCATCTGAATTTATTTGTTTGTTAAATAATCTGCTAAGATTTTTAATCCAGCAATAATGTGAATTATCACCGTCTTTGAAATATAATAAATCTACAAACCTATCGTATGGTTTTTTATTTTTTGTAAGTAATGGATATATTTTATTCCCTTCATATGTAAACACATAAACATTAATTTGATTTAGGGCCGGTATTTCCAACTCCAGATAAATTTAGTTATTCCACAGATAGTGCATATCAGACAGTTAAATAAATTTATGGTATTTCCAAGAGTAGATATGCTTTAACTGTGGATTAAAGAGCTTTATCAGGCAGTTATTTTATCTGTCAAATTCTGCTCGAATAAATTTATTCTGAGTAGGTATAACCTATGAGTATATCTACTTCAAAATAAATACGTACATTTATTTGTTATTTATTTATCACCTATCGTCAATCAAAAATGGACCAAGACTTTGAGCATTTTTTCGAGGATAACGACGAAGAAATTATTGATTATGTGCGGAGGCAACGAACATACGTCGTACGATTACGGCCAGATCATTTTCAAATCTGGAGTGATGATGAATTTTATAATCGTTTTCGTTTGAAACGAGACACTGTTTTCACCCTTCACACAGAAATTGAGAATTTGCTAAAATATAAAACAACCCGGTAAGTAATGTGTAAGCGTACTTGAGGTTACATGTCTAACAATAAACGTGTTACAGTAATTTTGCAATTGATACTATGATACAATTGTTAATAACTTTACGGTTTTATGCCACTGGAGACATGTACATTGTTGTTGGTGACTTTGGTGGCATGCATAAAACTACAGCAGGGAAAATTATTAAACGAGTGACGGAAGCTATTATTTCTTTACGAAATCAATATATATATATGCCGCAGAACCGAGCTGAATTATTGACTACACAAGAACGATTTTTCAAAATAGCTAGATTTCCTAGAGTCATTGGTGCTGTCGATGGTACACATATCCGTATTGTATCACCAGGTAACTCGCAACAACCACTTATATTTTTATCAATATTATAGATTTATTTGAAGGTGGGCCAAATGCAGAACACTTTAGAAATCGAAAAGGTTTTTTTTCTTTAAATGTTCAAGTGGTATGCAATGCAGACAATATCATAACGGACATAGTATGTAGATGGCCCGGTGCTGTGCACGATAGTACCATATTTAATAATTCCTACATAAAAGTACAAATGGAAATTGGTCGATATGATAATGGTATTTTGTTAGGCGATAGTGGATACCCGTTATGTCCGTATTTGTTAACACCCCTTGCGAATCCTGAAGGGGATGCACAAGAATTATATAATACCAGCCATATTAAAACAAGGACTGTAGTTGAGAGAACTTTTGGGATATGGAAACGACGCTTTCCTGTTTTATCTATTGGCATGCGATGTGCTACACCTTTACAGCAAGATGTCATCGTTGCCACTGCAATTCTACATAATTTGGCGATTAGAGCAAGTGACAGATGGGAAGCTGATGAAGACAATGAAATTGCGGAGGTAGATTTAATACCACAAAACGAAGTTAGAATAAATAATATACAACATGAATTTATTGATTATTTTAATACACTGCTCTGAAATAACCAACAAGCAATTGTGTATGAACTGTAGAAGCTATATCTTAATCAAACAAATAAATTTAAAACTAATTTTCCTTAAGTTGTTTTTCTAAAATTTTCATTCTTAAATGATGTTCACTATTATTTCTTCTTATCAATGATTCTTTCTCTTCCAATTCTGCTTGTAAAATTTTTAAGCGAAGTTCGTATTCTTTTTCCTTAAATTCAATTTCCTTTTCCAAATGTTCTCCTTTTTTAGTGTTATCTCTTTTCATTTCGTCTATTTGTAATTGTACAAGTTCTTGTTTTGCAGATGCAAGTTCGTCAAATTTATTGATTGTCGTATCATTAGTTACCTTATTTTTATATAAAAGCTTTCCACTATTTATGTTGCTTCGACGTTTAGTCCATTTATTTATAAGTGGAGGTGTTTTCTAAAAACAAAAATTATACTTCCACTAAGTTGTGATCATATATATAGTAATGATAATGTATTCACAATATTAAAGGTTAGATATTTACATACGTTTGGTGTACTCTGTGGTATATTATCTATTGATCTCTCCTCTACAATATTGTGGTTATTGTCAGTTACCTATAATTACAGCTACATATAGCATTTATTCATTAAAAAAAATTACACACTTACATGTTCCTTAGGTGCATGTAATAAATCATTATCGATTATAATTGGTTCAGACAATGTTACCTGTAATAAACAAATAAATAATGTATAGAAATGGTTAAATGCGAAACACTTACAACTGCCATAGTATTATCAAAATCATCGGTGTTGCTATCAGCATGTAAATTAACTGTGTTTATTTCAATGATGTTAGATAAATCATAAATTTCGTTGACCATACTATGTGCATCTACAAACATAAGTATTAAAGAAATATCATAACAGCTTTAAAAACTTTTACTACTTGATTTATACGAATCGCAATCCGACCTAGCAGGTAGTCCTTCAACATTTAATTTAATTACACCAAGTAACTTATCCTCGTAATCTGTAAATTTCATTTCGACAGGTGGACCTCCTCCCGTTAAGTACATATTCCTCTTCTGGTCTGCTGCTTTCTTTCTTAAATTCTTTTTTAAACTTTCATATTTTAACTTAATAGTTTTAGCAGTTCGGAAAACTGTTCCATTTGATGCATTTATTTTTTTGGCTATCTCTTCCCAGGCAATCGCTTTTTGTTTGTTATTTGTCGCATCGGTTTCTTTATTCTCAATTACATTGGCATATTCCAAAACTGTTTCTACTAACACTCTGGTTTCACTGTTGTTGAAATTTGCACTTCTTTCTCTTTTCTCTTTTTTATCCATAATTTTGGTTTTTTAAAAAGCAAGTTTGGTGTAGTAGTGTATTACCAGGTTGTATTTACTTGTATTTATTTTGTTTACTTTCTGTTTTTTTGACAATCATAACAAGGGTTACCAATTGTTACCAATCATTTCATTCTGATAACAATATGTCTCTACTTTCCACCAACATTTCAGGTATACCAACCTAGGTATGATTTTTTAACTGCTTGATAACTGACAGAGGAATAAATTTATTTGGAAATACACCTTTGTGTTATCTAACTATTTTATTCCAATGATAAGTTTATTCATCGGATAGTTATCTTGCTATTTATCAGGGGTTGGAAATACCGGCCCTTAATGATTCAAACTTTTTTATATCTTGTATTCTAACTGGGAATTGAATATCATCAAACAAGAGTTCATGATCATATCTACGATATAGGTTTACTCTTTCACCATGATTATTCTGAGGATATAAAGCAGATAATATACTCCATTTAAAACATTGGTTATCTCTATTTTTTACATTTATACATGATTTTGTGCTCTTAATCCACTCGGGTAGTTCAATATATGAACTACCACTTAATGGGGTAAATTTATTAATATTTATAAGCAAACTATGTACATTGTTCAATTCCCAAAATGATCCTTCTTTATTTTGAAAATCTACTATTTTTTGTGTAAATATTTCTCTTTGATTATCCCAATATACTTCTAAATTATCACTCTCATATAGCTCTACATTTTTAAGTTGTATTGCTTGATCCATCACATTTTCAGGATCCCTTGAATCTACAAATTGTATATCCATATTTAAATTGATTTTTATATTATGATATTTATTCAACCATTTACTAATTAATCCAACAGCCCTTTCCCTTAAATACTCCATATAACTATATTCATTAACTATTTTTGGATTATTGTTATTATGTCTATATGTAACTATTCTAGATTTAAAACTTGTTTCAAGTTCAAAAACATCATCAGTTATAACATGTTTTGATTTATGTAAATTAAGGCGTTTCCTTGTTATCATTTTTCCACATTCATCACATCTAATTGGTTGTTCATTGATTGGAATATCTTCAAATATTTGATTAGGTTGATTTGTTTTAATAACATCTTTCATTTTATTTATCCAATCATCTTCTTTTGCTTTTTTAATATCTTCACTTGAATATATTGTTCTAAGAGCTTTATTTATATCTTTTTTATAATAATCATTTAATAAATCTGGATATGTTTGGCTTATTCTTTCTATTAAAGATTCTTTATTTAAGTTATAGTATTTAGTAATTCTACCCTTTGCTAATCTTTTTAATTCTTTTACAGTAATCTTCAATAACAAATTTTTATTCCCATCTATTAATCTTGTAAGAGTATCATTAATCTGCTCTTTTTTTATGTTATGGAATTCTTCAACAGTATATGTTTTTCTTAATACTTTTTCCAAATTTTTTAATGTAGGTTTAATTGTTTTAATAATGGGGTTATCATGTCTTACTTTATTAATAGCTGCTATCAGCTGATCTTTTTTAAGTTTATGTATTTTAGTAATATTTAGATTTCTGGCAATTGTCCTAAGCTCTCTTAAATTCGCCATCTATTTATTACAAAAAAAATTTATTAATATTTCAAATTGGAATGAGTTAGTCGAAACATATTTGGTCTATATTATATCGAATTGTTACTAAATATATTACTAAAATTTTTTTAATAATAAATGTATTTGTATGAATTACAAACTATTGCAAAATCAATGGGAATTAAAAATTTATCAAAATATAGAAAAAAATCTGATTTACTTGAGTGTATCGATAAACAAAAAGAACTAATAAGAAAATCCAATGAAACCAAAGTATTAGCAGATTTATTTCCCTTTGATGATGATATATATATGAAAAATAAAAGGCGTCAAAATAAAATTAAATGTAATATTTGTAATAAATATTTTACTGAGAGACAAATAACATATCATAAATTTAAACATAATCCTGATTTAGATTTTAAAATAACTAATATTGAATCTAAAGGTAAATCAATTTCTTACTTTCATTTAAATAATGAATATATTGAAACTCCCGCTTATTTAGACATTATATTTGACAAAATGAAAAATATATTTACATATTTACTAACATTTAATAAATCCTTAGATTTTGAAATGCAAATAGAATATCAGGATGATGAAGTATATGATGTAGTTTATTTTGATACAATTAGCCCAATATTTATTTTCACGGAAAAGGGAATAAAAAGTATTGATGATTTTATAAAATATTGGAATAATAATAAAAATATTGTATTATACTATTGCTATAATAGCATTATAACTCATGTTAAATTAAATATTTATAAATGAATAATCATAAAGAATTATTTGAATTATTATATAATCAAACGAATAAGAATGATATTATAATTGGAGAAGGAATAATATCTGATTACATATTTCCATTCTTAAAAAATATAAAATTTGATTTAGGGAAATTACCAGACTTTGTTCAAAAAATAAAAGATTTATTTAAATCAAAAAATTATACTTTCGATCATTTAATTGATATTTATAATTCCATTCCAGATGAACATGCGGAACTTAAAAAATCAGTATTATCTTTAATTAGTAAATACAAATGTCAATGAACAGATCACAAAGACTGTCATTTAATTTTAACAAAAATAATAGTAAATCTTCAATTAATTTGAATACTATAGATAATAAACCAATTAAAAATATGATAATTAAACATATTCAATGGATTGGATTTAATAATCAAAATATTCATATTGATATTGGTTGTAATTTACTAACAGAATATATACGCAATCAAAAAAACTATTTGTGGACAATTTTCTCTCAAGATAGTTCAAAAGAATTAAATTTACCGGTATCTAACATAAATTCTAATAATCAAATAATTGAACTTAGTTTAGAGAATAATAATATTTTACAAAAATTGAAAGACGATGAAATATGGATCATATATTTAATTATATTATTTTAATAATAAATGTCGTTATTATCAAAAGAAGGCTTATTTTCCTCATTAAATGTTTTAAGACAATATACTGATTCATTTGAAATTTCTTTAAAATCATCTGCATCAATCACAAGAGAATTTCATTTTGGAACAAATACATGTTTACAATTAGATCATGTAAATTTATATTTATCAATCAGTAATCCAACTGATAAAGTGATTAAATTATCAAAAGATTATATTCAAGAAATTATAAATAGAATATCTGTTAAATTAAGAATATTCAAAGAAAAAGATCATGCTGAAATAATTGAAGAATCAATCGATTATGCTGGTACATTTTTCTTAATTAATTCATTCATTAGAAGAAGAAAGGATGACATAGAAGATCACGAAGATGATTATAAAAATATTGATGAAATTCCTGTTGGTGGAATTGATATTAGAATTCCAATGAAATACATGTTGGCAAAATTTTCTCAACCAAATATAGTTCATTGTGAATCAATTGTATTCAGAATTGATTTTTATTCTCAATCCCAAATATTAGTTAATGAACTATCTGAAAGTATTAAAGTTGATGGAATATTTGTATGTAATTCTTATCAAATGGATATGCAAGCAATTGAATTATCCAAAAAAGATAAAACATTGATTCTTAATAAAAAATTACATACATTACCAGAAACAATATATTCAACTTTAATGGAACAAGTATTATCAAATAAGACAACATTAGCAATAAATATTAATTTATCATCTCCTTATGCTTGTAATCTTTATTATGTATTTTATAATGAGAAAAGTGGATCATTTAACCCAGATCCTGATGTATATACAACAAATCATGAAATAACAGCAAATGGAAAAACATATCCATTTTCAAATAACAAAGGTTTCTTAACAAATAAAAACCATATTATTCAACAACATTATGATGATTTCCTAAACAATACAAATGGTTCATATATAACAAAAAATAAATGGGTAAATAATTTTAGAATATATTCAGCTGCAATTTATGGATTAATTCAGACACAGGGATTAATATTAAAAATCACATTAAACAAAGGATTCATTTCTAATGATATTAAGATTCTTGTTATTACACAAGTAAAAGATGTTTAATTAATGGAATAAATGATTGATCGATCTTCGATCTCCCAGCGAAGCGCTGAATTAAAAATATTTTTTTATGATATCAATTTTAATGAAAAGTTACTAAATAGTGTTTATCATGTATTAATATTCAATAATGATAATAACAATCAAATAAAATATTCAAATTATAATAATTTATATTCTAGACTAGATGTTCAAAATTTATATTCAATTTTTCATGTTAACAAGCAAATAAATATTTTTAAGGAGCATGTATATGTATACGGAAATGTTTGTCTTGTTAAGATTAATATAAATAAAAAAATTCTAAATATACTAATTGGAAATGAAGTAAATTATTATTATAATTATCTAGTAAATTTATTTCCAAATGAGTATTATACAATATTTAATAAAAATGGTATTGAAAATAATGGTTATGCTGGTTATATAAATAAGAATGTAATAATTTATAAAAATATTATAATCAATGAAAATTCAAATTATAATCCCGTTGAATATTTCACTATTGATTTACCAACTGCACCATATATTTGTGATACATCAAAACCAAATGAAATAATAGATTCTATAAAATTACAAAATTCAAATATTTTGAAAAGAATTTTAGACGATGACATTATTACAGTAGATGAAAATAAAAAATTGATTGAAGAATTAAAATCATATAAATATAATAAATTTAAACCCATAATAAAGGAATTAAGAAATTATAAAACTGTTTTAGAAAATTATTATAAAATAAATATAAAATTATCAATAGCAAAACTAGAAAAGAAACAAGATATTAGAGAAGAACTAGAAGGGTATGTAAAAGAATTAAAATATTACAGAATGAGATTAAATAATTATTTAAAATAATCATAGTAATAAAAAATAAAAACTAAAATGATAATTATGACAAGTATTACAAGAAGAATAAATATTATATATTTTAATTTACTTACTTCTCTAATAAGTGATAAAAATTTGTTTTGAAATTTGGGATACTCTTCATTAAATAATTTTATTGTTTTAATTATCTGACTACTTATATTTTGCATTTATAGATTTCATTTTTCTAGCGTTTCTTTCAAATATTTTTATAGATCGTTCCCTAGCCTCAGTTATATTTGATGGTACTACAACTGTTTTATTTCTTAATTCAGTTAATTTTTTAGGATCATAATTATTATAGTTGTCCAACTTATATTCTAATTCATTTATTTTATTATTAGCATTTTCTAATTCACAATCTGTAAGAAGTAAATTCTCAAATAAATAATTAGCAGTTTTTCTAGCTACGTACTTATCAACAACTTCTTGTTTAAATCCAACTATTTTTGCTGCTTCTTCTATTTTATTAATTTCATTTATAATAGGTTTTACATCTTCATTCCATTTATTTTGTTCATCTTTTGGTATATAAGATATCAAGTCCATTTATATTATAAATTTTTCATTGCATTATTAACTAAATCTTTTGCTTCTTCATCTAAATTATTATATTTCTTAATACTATTAATATTCATCAATCCTTTTTTATTTGATTTCTTTTGCGTTTTTTTGCGGACAAATGCAGACGAATGCTGTTCATCTTCAGTTGAATGTATATTAGAAATAGAACTTGTGGATGTATTAGGATTTATTTGTGATGATTTTATTTTTGGATCTTGTTTAATTAATATTAGTGCCGAATCTAAAGTTTTTTGTGATATTTTTTTCTCTTTCACAAATTTTCTTTTAGAAATATTTTCTTTAGATAGTCTATTTAAATATTCAGTTGCTAAATTTATTTTATAATAATTTTTTGCATCAGTTATTGCAGTCCATTGATCTTTTGTATTTATTATATTTTTTAATGACTTTGCTATTGATTTATTTATTGATATATTTGAATTACTTGACTTTGGTAAATGTGTATAATATCTAACACTAACATTACTCATATTTATTATAATAATATTTTTCTATATTTATTTAATTATTAATAAATACTATTTAATACTAATTATGACTAATAGTGGTCGACCAAAGAAAAAGTTGTTTAATAATAACGATAATATAAATTTTGGATTGAGATCCTTAATTGAAAGAAAAATGGGTGGTGAATTATTATCACAAACAAAAAGAATAATAATTATAGGTCCATCTGGATCTGGTAAATCAACAATTGCTCAAGAAATAATATTTGGTATGGAAAGAAAATCTATTTCAGAAATAAATTATTTTTTACCTAGTGGTAATGAATTGGAAAAAGATATTCAAGTAATTAAAGAATTATGTAAAGAAGCTTTTATTTATTTTAATATATATATAGATATGAAAAAGATAGTATTCCAAATGAATTAAGAACACACAGTCTTAATATATTTGATGATGCACATAAGAAAAA
This sequence comes from Cetonia aurata, assembly GCA_949128085.1. Classification (NCBI taxonomy): domain Eukaryota; kingdom Metazoa; phylum Arthropoda; class Insecta; order Coleoptera; family Scarabaeidae; genus Cetonia; species Cetonia aurata. Next base: position 15,512,563 of record OX421889.1, read on the forward strand.
TGGTATAACAGATTTGGCAGAAAAATTATTCACAGAAGGAAGACATAGACAACAACACGTAATATATATTCAACAAACTGGTACATTTATACCAGCTGGAATGAAATCAAGTTATAGTGAAATAATTATTCATAAAAGTATAATAAATGATTTGGAAAACTATATTAATATTGATCAATCACAAATATGTAATGAGTATACTAAAACAGGTTTTTATACTATTAATAAAAATGGTATTTGTTATCCAACAAAATTATGTGATTACAAATCATTCAGAGAATATAAAAATAGATTGAAAGCAGTCGGTAGAAATACTGAAGATGAATATAAAAATAATATTAGGAATACAGATGTTATTTATAAAGCTTATAAAAATGCAGGAGCAGATGGTGCTAAAAAAACAGATATTATCAGTGATAATCAAAGCTTCGCTTCTCAGTCAATTCAACAATTATTCAAAGTATTATAAATGAGTAATATTATTTTGAAATATTTAATTGATAAATGTAAAAATGATAATAAGATAGCATTATCAAATATTGACTTGGAAAATATTTTTAAATTAATTACAAACCAGGAAATAAACATAAGTTCAGATAAATTGTTAACATACGGAATAGATAATTTAAATAAGTATAATATTTTTAATTTAGATTGGAATACTGGTGGTACACATTGGATTGCTATGTATATAGATCATACTAATAAATTAGTGAATTTCTTTGATTCATTTGGTAATTCATTACCAGAAAAATTTCTAATTCCTAAAAATTATACAGTAACACATAATAATTATAAATTTCAAAATTCCAATGATGTAAATTGTGGTTGGTGGTGTTTATTATTTTTATATGTATGTTACTTAACGTCAGAGATAAAACATTTATGATTTTGTTTCAAATAAACGAGGATCTTGTATATTTAATAATTTCTTAATTTCGTCCGTTGGATTAATATTTTCAACTGTTTTACTTTTATCAAAACACAGTAATGGTATATCATCTTCACAATCTGAATCTTCTTTGCTAGTTATATTCATAAGAGCTCTAATATTTTTTTCTATTGTGTCTTTATCTTTTTGAGACAATGTTTTCTTTAAAGGAATTGGAGGTTGATTAGGAAGTTCTAATATTAATGACTTACCTTTTATTTTATCGTCTACAGCATCAACAATTTTATTAAAAATATTTGCTAAGACAGGACCACCCGCTGCTGCTAGTATAGGTAATAGTAAATTAATAAATCCTCCATGTATTTCACCTCCTTCAACGATTTTCGATTTATCTTGTAGAATTATTGATGAGCCTTTTTTAATTTTAATAGTCATTTATATGCAAAAAATTAATATCAATGCAAAAATTATATATTATGTATAATTGTGATAAATTTTGGTTATTACAAACAAAACTTAACATACACAGCAATGAACACCATATATTATTGTTAATGTCTTTTGTTTATCAGAACTATACTCTATCACAAATAAACCAGGGGGCATGAAACATAAAAATATATCAATGTCACTAGCTGTGATGGCGTCTCCGGTGAACTCATAAATGACTATCCACCGACATCTTGTACTCTTGTCTATTGATTGTTTAATAAAACACACTGGTGTTACACTTTTGATTGTGAATTTTGTGGGGCAGAACATCTTGAACACTGTCGTGGCGTGGATTGTTGAATTCGTACAAGCTCCAACGCATCCAATGATATGTTGTAATATACCTGAAAATACATAATTTTCAAAAAATTGTCATTAAAATATTTAAATAGATTTACCACGTGGTAAGTTTGGTAACATGTCTAGTTTTATTCGCTTCGGTTCGTCCATGCCTTCACCTATTACCATTAAAATACAAGAACAAAGTTTCTACTACTGTCTACTACCTCATGAATGCTAATGGTAAAAAATAATGACCAGAGGATCAGGGTAGCTGCCATATTCAGTTGATAAAAGAGAACTCATGAATCAAAATTTAAAGAAACGTTACATTTGTTCATCTTCTAACCACTAGGTGACAGCACAAGCAATGTATAATTTTCTAATTTAGGACAATAATTCTTTTTAATTTCAGATAATGAATGCAATAAAAAAAATTAAATGAGAAGCTTAATTTTTGGTAAGAGTATGGAATCAGTTAGAAAAAGACAAGATCTTAAACTTTATTCAAATGAGTTAAAAGCTCAAAGAGCTATTAATAAACCAACATTTAGAAAATGTACAATATATGGTGAAAATCTTGTATTAATTCATAAATATAAAACAATTGTTTCATTTAATAAACCTATATATCTTGGACAAGCTATTCTAGATCTATCGAAAGCATTTATGTATGATTTTCATTATAATGTAATTAAAAAAGAATATAATGAAAAAGTAAAATTAATGTACATGGATACAGATTCTTTAATCTATCATTTTAAAGAAGATTTTAATAAATTTATCAAAGATAATCCAGATTTATTTGATACATCTAATTATCCAAAAGATCATGAACTGTATAGTGATAAAAATAAAAAAGTAATTGGAAAATTTAAAGATGAACTCGGTGGAAAAAAGATACTTGAATTTGTTGGATTAAGATCTAAATCATATGCATATAGAGATAATAATGTACATAAAAAGTTGAAAGGAATTAAGAAATCTGTTCTTGATAAAGAAATTAAATTTCAGCATTATAAAAAATGTTTGTTTGATCAGAAGGAATATTATCATAAGCAATGTGTTATTAGGAGCTACGATCATAATATATACACTGAGGAATTAAATAAAAAATCATTGTGTTGGATAGATGATAAAAGATGCATTCAAGAAGATAGTACTGACACATTCGCTTGGGGCCATTGGAGAATTGAAAGCAATTGAAATTTATTGTACTTGTGTAAATTTATAATTTTTATCAACAATGACTTTTATGGGAAAGAATTTCTCTTTTTTCATAATTTGATAACTAATTATGTAATTAAACATGACATTTATTTTATCTATATAGTTCTTATTTATTTTATATTTCTTATTTTTTACAAATACAATAAAATCAAATGAATTTGTGAGAATGTTTTCGAATTTTGAAATATTTGTAATGAGTAGAATTTTATTTATTACTAGTTTAGGTAGTGAGTTATATGAATTTATATACTTTATGGGATCATTATTAAGTGATTTAATTTCCTTCAAATAACTTTTATCAGAATCCATTCCAATTTATTTATATTTAAAATAATTATGTAACTTTTTTATATTCTATCGTTGAATTTTTTAGCAAAAACGTTATTAATACACTTCTTTGACGTTGGATATTACGTTACTGGAACTATTACGTTTATATTACATTCAATGTTTACGTTACGTTCAGTATTCACTTTTACATTTTACGTTACGTTTTATATACATGCTTACGTTCACAAAGACATGATTATGATAAAATAAGTTTTGAATATTTGAACAGGTCTATGGCAGCTACCCTCTGGTAAACAATATTAATGATTTTTCATAAATAAATTAGTAAAAACACCAGTAAAACTAAAAGAATATACAGTTATTTTTACATGTTCACGATTTCAAAAATTGAATTTTTATGTAATTTTGAGGTTTGAATGAATGGAAATGAGCGGTTTTAGGTAAATGTGTTAGAAAATGAATATAAACAACCCCAAATTTAGAAAATATGTCTATTTCTAGTGGTTCATAATTTGGTGGGGACTGAATGATAAAATTAATGAAGATATACCAGATTCATTAAAAAATTTAGTCTGTTTATCTAAATTACCAGGAGTCGCGTTTTGTGACGTCTTAACAATTGAACCCTTGAGTCGGTTAATTGCAGATCCTTTTAAAAAAATTAAAAAAATATTTTGGAATAAAATCTGCTGTCCCAGAACTGGTAAATTGACATCTACTACTATAAATAGATGTAAAAAGTGTGATAAATAAGATGTTTTTGTTTAATAAAAACAAAAAACATGGTTGACCCATATTTTAGCATATTGAACGACAAATCACTTTATCCATCTGATGTAGTTGATAGGTTTGCAAGGAAAGTAGAACCACGAAACAAAGAACGAACATGTAGGCACGTAATGTCATGCATTCTGCTATGCGATATGGAGAAAAATACATCCAACATAAGTAAAAATTTAAAGAACATATACAAAGAGGCAAGCCATAAAAGCAAACTTTCAACCCCTGAGCCCGAATCCTCATCTAAAGTGAGAAAGACTGAATCAAGTCTACAAACAACAGAAAGCATGAGTGTCTCCAGCAGCAGTAAGTCAAGCAGCACCATATCAGAAGAACAGATGGCCCAGGAAGAACCGCCATTGGATTTGGAGTCTCCATTATATAGATTTTCAATGACACGTTACCTCCCTGCCCCCCAGTCACATCTCTTCTCAATGGGGCATTCCACCACCAACTTATTTATGGGATCTGGTGGATAGGAAATACAAAAAATACGTTTATGTAGACATAAGTGTTGATTACAAAAATTCAGAAAAGAAATATGTTGAGAAAAGATCTGATTGCCTAGGTCACACTTCGTTCTTCTGGGTAAACCCATCCACATTAGAAACAAAGTTTGTTGATTTTGATGAAGAGCCTGCTGGACTATCAAAAGTAGTGACGTTCCTACAAACAAGGAGAAATTTATGTGCAAATTTGGGGATATTGGACACCAAAATACAAGAATCAACGAACCTTATAGACACTGTTTTATGCAGCAAGTACCTAAATGATGCAGTAGCAGAATGGAAAATGGATTTCTTGGTTAGCAACCTAGAAGAATTAAGTGTAAAACAGATCTATGAGGAAGGTGAATCAAAGAAGGTGAAATCTATAATGCCCATAGACCTTATAAAGAATTTAGACAATCTGTATTTATTAAACAAAAACATCTTATTTATCACACTTTTTACATTTATTTATAACTTGAAAAAGCTTTTAATAAAGCGAAACGTCGTTATAGTCATTCATGCTTTTATTATTTAAGACCTAAAAACCAAGAAAAAGAGAAATGAAATTGAAATATTTTATTTCAGTTTCATAAACTGAAGCTTCCCTTGTACCTTTTTCAAGTCCGTGACCATGGGGTAGTAACTTAAATCTGTTCAAACGTCCCAGCGGTGCCAGTTCCCGCAAAACTCTATAGATGGGAGCGCAATACTATATCTTCAGTAATATTTATGAAATAACTATATATATCACTTGTTTTTTTCATCTTGTCATCTTTTTGTTGACGCACGTGTCAAATTTCTATAATAATATTAATATCCGCTGTTTTAGTTTTATTTCTTTAAAGTATTTTATACGTTTGGAAGTGTTTTTTTGTGTTTATAGAAAAGACTTTATTTTGAGATTTAGTTTTCTAAAGTAATATATTTGTAAGTATATTGCACTATATTATATGTAGCTATACATTTAATCCTGGAATAGTAACTATACGTCTTTTGGACGCATATTTACATGTAAAAGTATATATAAAATGTTGGTGTTCCATCGTTAAGAATAGCCAAGCAACTCTGATTTACGATATTTTCGCAAATATGATGCATAATGATTCCAGAACTGCAATCGTATTTTCTTCTGCACAAACGACACTTACTTAAAAAAAAAATATGCGGCATACAAAGTGCACAGATGCAAAATTTCATTTTTATCAACAAAAATCCATTAAAAAGGAGATCTAAATTGTTGTAAGAATCTTCAAGAATAAAACATCTAAAAATAAAAAATCTAAAAATTACCGCCTTTCTGAATAGTTCCCGCAAAACTCATTAGATGGCGTGAACGCACGCGAACGTTTCTATATACAAAAGATTCCGCTCTATACTAACCCTTCTCTATGTCCGTGACCGAGGTAAATGTCAATGTAATTTGACCTATTCGATAAAGGATTGCTTCCATACTAACTGTAGTTTCTTCTGGATTAAATGTATTAATGTTATCTCCGGAAATGATGATGAGTAGTAGTTAATGTTTAATGTATTTGTAAATATTTGTAAATAGGCAAAATAAATTTGTCGATCATCTTTGTTTGTTTTCTATAAAAATTTACTTGTATGTCACCGTTCTCATCCTTATTCTTCAAGACCTGTCCAATGAAATAAACATTTTTTTCGAGTTTCTCCTTGATTTTGGGCTTCATGTAAGGGCTCCTCCTCGGGTTCCTCCAAGTGTTTCTGCTCGAGTTCGTTATCTTCTTCATTTTTCTTATTTCCTGGGGCATTCGAGCTCCCAGGAGTTTCATCAGGCTGTTGTATGTCTTCAGGTCGATCAGTGATGGCAGAACTCATAAAATCACTTTCGTCAACGACGTCTCTGTCGAATGGGAAGATACCACTACGCTTGAACCCAGATTTTATGTTGCTTGGAGTCATCGAGCGGTCATGTGCAATTCCTACGCGTTCGGCAACTTGATAGATGGTCATTGGTTGTCCTGGGTGGTGTAGCATCCAATTGTCCACTGCCGTATTATAGTGTGCTTTAAAAGAAGAGTAAACACTAACATCTAACGATTGAAGTCTATGACTACAATGGGGAGGCAGCGTTAATATGGTCACACCGTTTTCTTTAGCTTTTTCAATCGTCGCAAATGAAATGTGACTTTTGTGATTGTCCATTATTAAGAGCGTTGGATTTTATGGAAATATTTCTGCAGTCATCCACCCAGAACTTGTAGCAAGGCCTAATGTACCATGAGGGGCACCATTGATGATGTGAATTTTGAAATTCTTCTTAGAAAAAAACCACCACAGGTGGTAAAGCTGCTCCAAAAGCATTTATTATACAACATGTGGTAACATTTTGTCCTCTTTCTCCGCTCGTACACTTATTCACTTGCTTTACCTCTCTTGCTGCAATGATTTTCTTCGGATTTTGGACCGTTGTAGTTGATATTTCGTCCAAATTATACACTCTTGAACCATCTGACATGTCGTCTTGAGTAAACATTTTCCAAGTTATCAAAAAACACCGAGATGTTGTGCTTATTAAATGCAGTCATTCTTGATAGACTGCATCCCTCTGGAGTGCGAATACTTAGTTGAGGATGGCGTTTTCTGAAGCCTCTGAACCATTCTAATCCGGCTTCCTTATTTTTTGACCAGCTCGCAGAAACTACTGTATTATTCTTGACAACCATTTCATGGCCCATTTTTCTGCATTCAACTGTGTTCATACCATAACACATATTCGCCAATGTCAGAAGATATTTCGCCAATTCTTTTTCTTCATCTGCCTAGCATTGTACTTGGGGGTCAACCTTACTTTCCCAAGGGAATTTTCTTTTTGTTTTTTTTTTGCATAGCGCAAAATTGTAGCAAAGGGAACGCCGGTTCTTTCAGTAACTTTTCTTAAAGACAAACCGCTTTGAAGTAGGTTTAAAGTATTTTTCATAGTTTCTGCTGAAGTCAGACCAATTGTTGTTTTTCTCTTACAATTTCTTGCCATCTGCAAAAATAAAGAGTCAAATGAAATAATTAACCGCGACTCTTAGCTAAGGTATGTAGAATAAAAGATAGTTGGGGCTCAGTGAAACATGTGTGGGGCTCAATGAAATAATCGTGTTTTACTGTGCCCTAACTATAACATTTCATAAAAAAAAAAAACGGTGAAACTAAAAACTAACAGTTTATAAATTTCTTAAATATCACTTACCTTCTACAATCTTTATACTTGCTCTTGCACAAAAAATCAGCTTTCTATGTCAAAAACTGTACCTCTGACGCTACTTTTAAATACCGCCGAACAGTAACAGGCGACACGATTTCACAGAGGCACCGGGTACTAGTACTACTATCCCCGGGTGTGTGGGATTCCGGGGCTCTCTAGAGTCCGTCTACCCACTAAAACCACCCCTTCTTCTCTTCCGCTGGCCCGGAACCTCGTGAACGAATAACGTCAGGCAGGCAGACAGTCCGTTTCAATCTGTCATCTATGACCCTCTTTCATCTGCCTCTTTAGTCATCATCATGTCGCTGATATATTTGTTAATATGGTCCCAGGTTACTGGATCTCTGATCATAAGGGTAATCATATTATCGGGAGATAACGATGTGCCCAGCTTGGCGTTCGTTGCCCTTTTCTCTCCCTCCCATCTTAGGCATTCAAAAAGGGTATGTCGCGCTGTGTCCACTTCACAGCAGTATACGCACATCAGTCTTGCATATACGTTTCGTATAGCTTTTATAGCTGCCATGGCCGGTAAGCGCCTGGGTGAGATAGTAACTAATTCGACGGTGCTCGCACTTGACCCATTCGTCTATTCGCGGGATCAATTCCCTGGTCCATTGTGCCGTTCTGACATTCGTGCTCCGGTTGTTCTGCCATTCCTGCAATGTGTTAGCTCTAGCTGCTTGTTTAGTTATTTTCGTTTCGGCCGTGTAATTGCAGTACAGGTTTCTTCGCTCTTCCACCAGCAGTCGTATTGGTGGGACCCCTAGGATGACTTGTAGCGCCTGTGATGATCCGGTCCGATAAGCGCTGGCAGCTCTCACCAGGAACTTTCTTTGGGCTTTTGTTGTTCTCCGTTCATAGGTAGTTTTCTGTGCCCACTTGTACCATATCGGCGCACCATATAGGAGAGTCGACTGAACTACGTGATAATACACCATTTTTTTCCTATAGCTAGGCCCTCTGAGGTTTCCTGTTATAGGCATTAGTTGCGCTGCCTTTCCTTCCGCCCTCAGGGCTGCAGCTTTCAAATGATCGCCATATCTACCGCCCTGTCCTATAATAATTCCTAGGTACGTCAAGTTATTTTTTGGACGAATTTCCGTGTTCTGGCATACTAGTTGTAGCTACTCCGCTCCTCTCTCTCCTCGGAGGATAACACATTCGGTTTTTTGCGGAGCTAGCTCCAACTTGTTGCATGTCATCCATCGCGAGATCTGTTCTACGGCCTCATTTGCTTTCCACTGGAGCTCGGATCTGTCCCCAGCTGCCACTAGCAAAGCCAGGTCGTCCGCATAGGCTATCATTCTCACCCCATCAGGCAGGGCTAAATGGAGCACCCCGTCGTAGAGATAGTTCCAAAGTACGGGCCCCAAGATAGACCCCTGCGGGACACCAGCGTATATCTCCATTTTTGTTCTTCTGTCTATTAAAACAGAGCGGTCCCTGAGGTAGCTATTTATGATATTAAGCATTGACTCCGACACTCCCCTCCTGCGTAACACCGAGAATATCAGGTCCCACGCAGCAGTCTTGAAGGCATTCTTGACATCTAACGTGATCAAAATTACCCACTTATCTTTCGGCCTGTCCTCCAGGAAGCTGCCGACCTTCTCTACGGCCTGGATTGTAGACTTGTCTTTTTGAAAGCCAAACTGACTCTCAGAGAAACCTCCCGTAGCTTTTAATTCGTTTTCTAATCTACTCTTTAGTAGGTTTTCATACAATTTACTGAAAGAGTTCGGTAAGCAGATGGGCCTAAAATTCCGGTCTTCTGGATTTCCCTTTGGAATCAAAACGAGCCTTGCGTTTTTCCATGACGTTGGAAAGCTCTGTCGTGCGAGATGTTGATTCATTGTGTCTAGAAGGGAGTGGGGTTTAATTTCGTCTACCTTCTTTATAGCTTTGATCGGCACCCCGTTGCACAGTGGGACGAAATGCGTTTTTCTTTGGACATCGGTCCAAAATTAATGTTTCATAATAAATTTTTTTGACTTCATGGGAACTTTTTAAATACATTTGGCCACACGAAAATATAAATAATTAATTTTTATATAAAGTTTAGATGGGACCAAATTTAACAAGAACTTGACTACTCACCGTACCTAACTTTTAGTTTTTCGGCTAAAACTTTAATTCAAAATTTGATATCTCTTCTACACTTTTACATAGTATTTAGTAGGCTATTTTCTGAGATTTCACACAATCGTCACTTTTGTATATTAACTTGACAAGTTGAAAACTTTCGATTTGATTTTAACATTTTTTGCATTATTTTAACAAGCGTTATAAAAAAATGCTCAAATATGCCCAGGTTTGTAATGACATTTATTTCAACCTTTATTGTTAAGGTATGTAAAGATAGAAAATTAGCTGCTAATACCTGCTAGCCTGTATATAATTCCTCGGTAAGTGTTTCGGACTGAAAACGTCAAATGTTAGTATTTAAGGAAGTCTATAATTTAATTTACTATGCGATTTTTTTTAAAGCAGTCACGAACAATATTATTTAATATAAATAGTGTTTTTCAAAAAAAAAGAAATTTATAAAAGGAATATTTGTAATTATATCAAAATTTGAAACAAGTATTAGGGCAGAATAAAAATCGGATACGAACAAGAATTTCTAATTATATCAAAAGAGGATGTAAACAATATTACAGACAGGTATTTGGGACAATTTGAAGTAAGGATGTAATAAATGGTAATACACATAACACTTTAATATACATGTCATTCGGTAATAAATACATACCTAAATGCATATTATCTGTAAGCAATATAAACTCCGAGGTCGTCTAATGAAAAAGCTCATAGCCAGCTATGAACTAGTGCATCAAACTGGTTGATTTTTGACAGGAAAAGATTTTAGACGTCAGTTTGACACATATATACTGTTAGAAAGAACTCAATTAATGTGAAAAAGAACATTTATTGCGGAGACATTTGGAAATAAAACAACGCAAAACAAAACGTAACAATATGTCCGTCGCCTACTGCGGAGCGGGCACTTCTGCTACCCGCTGCCGATACGGTGTCGGAGTCCCGCCCCTCCATATTTCTCCCCTTGGCGGCCGGTTACAAATCCCTGTAGAGAACTCTTCTAACAGTCGGCAATCCTGACGTAGGCACGACTCGGGACTACACCAGGAAATGACCTCGACTTTTATCTGCTTCCTTTGGCACTGTAACATTTAAGCATTTATATAACCAGTGTAATTAGACTTATTACCACCTTGAAGAATTGTTTACGGGTTTCACCTCTTCCGAGGCTCAACGGCTAACTGTAGCTCACGCAGTTGCAGCCAGAAGAAAGAATTCAGCACCTAGGACTGTTTGCGAACTAGGCTGCCTACCAATTCAGTGACCAAGGAAACCATGACATTCACCTCACAATCACGTCACCTGGTCACCTACCAATTCAGTTGTTAGCGATACCGTATAACTGTCAAGGGGGCTGGCCATGAGCAGATTAGGGACGGCGTAAGCTATACAACCTACCAATTCAGTTCTTGGCAATACCACATGACTCTTTAGGTCGCCAACCAAAAGCAGCTCATAGATGGTGTAAACCAAGCAACCTACCAATTAGTATTTGGCTATACTGTGACAAACTACAGCGTAAACCAAACTACTCACGTACTTACTCAGTCGGTTGTCTGGACTCGGAATAACTTCATTCGGTCACTTGCAACCACTCCCCTGAAACGTCGTCGATCTCGAGATAGGGACTGCACCTGGTAGCGATCATTGCCTAAGGATTTTGTCACTTGCACAGGACCGATGTATTTCCCTACTAGCTTCCCACTCGTCAATCCTTTAACGAGAGCGCTCCTTTCGATCATCACCATATCTCCGTTGTTAAACCTTATCGCTGGTAAGCGACTCTTATCGAAGCGCTTTTTCATTAATTCCGCTCCTTTCTTTATACTTACCCAAGCCTTTCTACGTCTCTGTTCCATCGCGACCCGCCTACCTATCTGATCATCATTACACAATTCCGTATCATACTTTAATTTGGGTCGAAAACCATAAAGAAGCTCAGCAGCCGATTCCTTAGTTGTCGCATTGATGGTTCCATTGATACCACACTGTACCTCGCGTATCTTATCCTCCCAAGCATCGTGTTGATCTCCAATCGCAGCAGCCATAGCACTTAATATGGTGCGGTTAAAACGTTCCACTTGACCATTACTTCGTGGACATGCTACGGCATTGAGGACATGCTTGATATTTTCTTCTTGACAAAATCGGTTCATTTCACCACTTGTGAAACCCTTTCCCCTGTCAGTAATGATTCTTTCTGGGACACCGAACAATTTTATTAAAGATTGTATGCAACGGATAACATGGCGCGAGCTGGTATCCGGCACCGCCTCTATCCACGTGAATTTGGTAAAGCCATCCACGATAACGAGCATATATACGTTGCCGTTACGTGTTCTGCAAAATGGCCCTAAATGGTCCACATGTATGGTATGAAATGGCCGTGGAATCTGCGAAATTGGATACAGGAAACCACGCTTTTTCCCCGTCGGTCTTTTTACACATAGGCACGATATGCATGATTTTACGTACTTCATCACGAACTTACTCATCCTGGGGAACCAATATCGTTGCTTAATGGAATTCAGAGTCTTCGCAGGTCCTAGATTACCATTATCATCATGATGTAATTTTACAACTCTCCAACGAACATCTTTCGGTGTCAGAATCTTGGGTTGTTCGTGGACGATACGGCAAATTTTGCCTTCCACCATGGCATAACATTTTTCAGCCGTTCCTTCAATTAGTTGCTGCTTGATCAGAGCACAATCGTCGTCCAGTGCTTGCACGCATTCAACCCAGTCACTTATGCTAATAGAATTTACCTGAAGAGGCTGTCTACTTAACGCGTCGACATGTTTCATTTGGGTACCCGGCCGATAGAGCACATCAAAATCGTACTCCTGTAAATCAAGCCACCACCTTCCTACCCTAGGGGTCATATCGCGTTTAGTCCAGCAGAGGCGCAATGCATTACAGTCTGTAACAATGGAGAACTTCTTTCCGTATAAGTAAGTCCGGAATTTCTTAACAGCCACTACAACAGCCAGCGTCTCCAGCTCGTAGCTGTGATAACGGGACTCACAATCTGACGTTTGCTGGCTCATGTATGCGACGGGCTTCCAACTCTCATCACATTGTTTTTGTAGCAACACTCCTCCTAATCCTACCTTACTTGCGTCTGTGTGCAGCTGGGTCTCTGAGTTTGGGTTATAGAGCACTAAAACGGGCTGAGTGCATAATTCTGTCTTTAGTAACTTAAAGCTTTCTTCCTGAGCGTTTTCCCATATCCACGGTTGGTTCTTTTTCGTTAAGAGCGTCAGAGGTTTTGCTTTCAATGCAAAATCTTTAATAAATTTCCGGAAGTATGAAGCAAGTCCAAGAAAACGGCGAGCATCGTGGACGTCACGCAAATTAGGGAACTTTGCAACAGCTTCTATCTTGTGTCGGGATGGTCTCAATTCGCCATTACTTATGATAGACCCCAAATACTCAACTTCGGGCTGCAGAAACGAACATTTGTTCCGATTGAAAGTAAGGCCCGCCAGTCTAAAGAGCCGCAACACTTCTTCTAGTCTCTTTAAACCAACGTCGGGTCTATTGGCGACGATTAATATATCATCTAAATAGGCCAATGCGTAAGTGAACCTTAGTGGTCCCAAGATGTTATTAATGGCCTTCTGGAAGAACGCTGGAGCATTAGCCAATCCAAATGGTATCCGCTTGTACTGATAGTGGCCATCTGGTGTTACGAACGCAGTGTACGGTCTGCTTTCTCTCGCAATCTTTAACTGGTGGTAGCCTGAGGCCAAATCTAAGGTCGTGAAATAGCTGTTTCCTGCCAAGCGCTCTAATTGGTCCTCAATCCGTGGTAGGGGATATCTGTCCTTCTGTGTAATTGTATTCAGTTTCCTGTAATCCACACACATTCTCACGTCGCCTGATTTTTTTCTTACTAGCAAAATAGGGCTGGCATAGGGCGAAGAAGTTATTTCAATTATGTCGTTTTTCAACAGATCGTCGACGATTTTTCGTACAATTTCTCTCTCATGGTATGACAGTCGATACGGTCGGTGATGCACTGGATCCGAGCTGGTTAGTCTTATTTCCATTTCGAAACCATTCGCTTTTCCCAGTTTCGTTGGATTTGTCGCAAAACAATCCTCATACTCTTCTAATAGTTTCTTGAGTTGTCGTTCGATGTCTGGAGCCAAAGATGTTGTGGATGTTTCAGTCCGGGATTGTGCAGAAGAAATTCCCCGCGCTAAACAGCGATCCTTGTCAATAACAACGTCAACCCGACTCAAACTTAGGACCGTAAGAATGCCAGCCCCATTCGCTATTTGTATTCTTTTAGGTGGTACTATGATTGTGGACCCCTCATGTGCTTGTTCCGAATAATTTGTCGTAAGAGTGGCGTTTACGATGTCGTCAACAGATACGGGGATTTTGTTTATACCTGGTTGGAGAATGTGGGTTTCCTGTATGCGCATGACATGTTTCGGGTTGAGTTCGTATACTTGCGGTAATTGTCAAAAATTCTCCTCTTCACGGAATTGTAAGGTGTCAGATGTTTTGACAACGCAAACATTTGGCGATTCCGTAAAAGGTCGACCGACCAATAAGTCGAATTCTTGAACGTTGTTTCCTACCACCACAATTGGTACGTTTCTTTCCACTTCTCCGATTTTTAATCTGGCTTCAGTTTGTCCCAAAGAAGTTACAACCGCGCCACCGTATCCTTTCAGTGAAATTGTTTCTTCCGAATCGATCGGCAATTTAACACGTTAGCTGCCACATGTACCGCCGGCGGTCATACGACGTCTTTACTACAGCGCCACACTGACATTCTGTTTTCTTTCCCCAAACTGCTTATGCCAAAACAAGTAGTTATCTTCCAGACAACGATTTCAAACTTTGTACGCCATTGACATTACAGATGGCGATAGTGAAAATAATTTTATTAAGATATGGGAGCCGGCGGTCATATGGCCTGTCAGTGATATTTTTATTGTCTTAGTGCCATATGGAAGCCGGCGGTCATTTTATAGATGCCGTGTTTACAGACGTGCGCATGTTTCATTGTGTTCTTTATTCATTCGAAACAGATTGTTTATAACCCAACTTTTTCAAGATGGATCCTTCAACGTCAAGAGAAAATAAACGACCGTTAACAGATGAAGAATTGGAAAAAATATGGGAAAATGATTCAGAAATCGAACTATCTGATTATGAAGTACATGATAGTGATGAATCGAATTACGTTCAAAGTGACGACAGTGATGACAGTAGTGAAGACGAAGAGAGTGAACATGAAGGTAATGATGAAGACACTGAAGAAGAAAATGTAGCAGGTTTGTGCGAATTACTTTTATTTGTTATTTTGTTTCAATAGCTAATAATTTGTCAGATATAACTATCACACCTACTTCTCAATGGTTTGACGTTACCGGCAATTACCAAACTCAGTTCACTTTTCAAGAGCAGTCTGGTTTGATTGAGGATATTCCCAGAAGTTCAAGTGCAATTGATATTTATCTACGTTTTTTGTCGGAAAATATACTCGATCTCATTGTAAGTGAAACTAACAGAAACGCTCAACAAATTATCAACAAGAGACAGCACACCCGTTCCAGTAGATTATCTTCATGGGTGCCAACAACAAAAAAGGAAATAAAAAAATTTTTTGGTCTGTTAATCTGGATGGGTTTAGTCAGGTACCCAGCTTTCGAATGTTATTGGAGCAGAGATAGAAAATACAAAAATGATATAGCTCCTAATACTATGTCAAGAAATAGATTTCAAATGTTACTGCGGTTTTGGCATTTTTCAGATAATGAGATTGCTCCTGACAATGATAGAATTTTTAAAGTCAGACACTTAAATGAGTTATTACTTGAAAATTACAAAAGAATAATGAAACCTAATTTACACATAGCTGTTGATGAAACAATGGTACCATTTAGAGGTCGCTTAAAATTCAGGCAATATGTTCCAGGAAAACGACACAAGTATGGAATTAAATTATTCAAACTGTGTGGCACTGAGGGATACACTTATTCCGTGATGGTTTACGAAGGCAAGCACGACACGGGACACCGTGATTTGTCTTCCTATGTGGTCCTAGAACTATGTAAGGATTATTTAGATAAAGGAAGAATTCTAATAACTGACAACTTTTACACTAACGTACCTCTCGCACACGAATTACTAAGAAGAAACACGCACTCATTGGGGACACTAAGAAAAAATCGAAAATGGTTACCGAAAGAAGTTGTGGGGGCCAAAATTAAAAAAGGTGATGTTATAGGAAAGGAAAATGACAAAGGGGTAGTAGTGGCTAAATGGCACGACAAGAGAGATGTATTGATTCTCTCCACGTATCACACATTAGAGGTAGTCAACACTGGCAAAAAAAATCGTCGCAAAGAAGATATTTGCAAGCCAAGGTTTATATTAGATTATAACTGTGGAAAAGCAGGAATAGACCTCAGTGATCAATTATCGAGTTATGCTTCTCCTGTTAGAAAATCTATTAGATGGTATCATAAACTGGCAACAGAATTACTATTTGGTACATCTATTGTTAATGCTTACATTGTGTATAAATTAGTAAATCCTGACATTGCAAAGATTTCAATAACAAGGTTTCGGGAAATGTTAATCGATTCTATGTTAGACCTCAACGGCGAACAGACAGTCGAAACTTCAGAAAATGTCCAACAACCAAAGAAATCAAAAAAAGTAAAACATTTACTAGAAGAATCTAAGGAGAAATGCACTAGAAATAGAAAAATTAGAAAAAGGTGTACCATATGTTATAACAAATTGACCACACAAGCTGGGAGCAAAGATGCAGCAAAATTGGCAAAAAAGGTCACCACTTTTTGTTCTACATGCGCACATAAACCATTCATTTGCATAAATTGTTTTCCTAAACATGCTAATATGCAAGTTTAGTATTTTACAACTATTATTTCCCAATGTAAAATCACAATGTTTATTGTAAGAAACCTTTTTGTAATGCAAATCATAAATGCATTTTTTTAAATAAAAATTGTTCATAGAAATCGTTTGTTTCAAATTTATGATTATCCTAACATTTAAGAAGCAATTTTGAGAAGAAAATTTGAAATGTTATTGGAAATTACAAAAGTTATTCACAATAATATTAACCAACAAGATTGACCGCCGGCGGGTCACATGGCCTCCCGGTGTAGTCAAGGGTTGACCGCCGGCGGCCATGCGGCACACGTAAACGCAACTTCTAAAAAACGCGTTTGGCAGCTAACGTGTTAAGAGTGCGTGCCTTACCTAACGTTATTGCATTACAGGCGCTACCGAAGTCTACATACCCTTGTACAGTTGCATCGTTAACTTTAACACTGAGGTGATATTTGGCGTCATCTACTGCTATTGTGTTAATTCTTGCTCCAGAGAAAGCTCCTGTTTTTGATAACATGCTTGTATTGGAGTTAGGGGAAGTCTTCTTGCTATTTAAATGGAACTCTGATGTTTTTCTTAGACTACAAACAGCTGCTTTGTGTCCTAAGTTCCCACATTTAAAGCATTTGAGGCGAGGAATGGGTGGTTTATAACTGTTAACTTGTTCCTGAACACCTCTCGAGCGCGTTATATTATAGTCTGCTTCAACCAAAAACTTTAATAATACTTCAGTATCTCTGCAGCTCGCTGCATGAGCACCTGCTTTTAATAGATTGTCATTTAATGTGGAAATTATGACATCTGCGATCACATGATCAGGCAGATCACAATGTTTACCCATGCGTAATTTCGCATAATAAAAGGTAATTACATCTTCGTGAGGTTTTCTTTCCAGATTTACAAATTCTTTTAACTTGGAAGCTATGCCCTTAAATGCCGGAAAAGCGCGCGTCAATTTCAGCTTCCACTCGTCCCATGAAACGTTTATTTCCGTCTGGCAGTCTAACCATGACTTGGCATTCCCGATTAACCGGCCCATCATACAAAAAATACGAGCGCGGTGATCCCATTGGTACAGATCCCCGACGGAGTCAATTTTTTTAAGCCACTGGTCTATCGTCATACTATCCGAACTGCTACTAAACTCCGGTATTAATTCAACGCGTCCTGCGTAACGCTGGTTATGACTGGGTGGACTACGGGATCGCGAGCACGGCGAGTCTCGAGCAAGACCGCGTACGCCCGAACTCGCCGCCCGTCTCGCTGTTGTTTGCGATGACTCAATGGATCTTTCTAGAATCGCCAAGCGTCGTTCGAAACTACTATCTCGACTGTCACGGCTATGACGTTCTTTCCTGCTTGTTCTATCATGTTCTTTAGTTTTAGAACGACGACCCATGACTATATGTTCCGACCGTTAGTAAGTAATTGTTCACTTGCGGTGATGATCAGATAGGCACAATTGAACGAAGAAAACGAAGAAATAAACAAAAGAAAAGGCTTGGGTACTCACCACTTGAGAGTGTCTGCGCTTGGATACACTATCCCACTTCTGATATGTTAGAAAGAACTCAATTAATGTGAAAAAGAACATTTATTGCGGAGACATTTGGAAATAAAACAACGCAAAACAAAACGTAACAATATGTCCGTCGCCTACTGCGGAGCGGGCACTTCTGCTACCCGCTGCCGATACGGTGTCGGAGTCCCGCCCCTCCATATTTCTCCCCTTGGCGGCCGGTTACAAATCCCTGTAGAGAACTCTTCTAACAATACATATATTGTTGCTTGACAAACAGATTAATTTTCCTTGCTTGTTTTCATCGCATTTATACTGTTGAATCGCGTTTAATTGTTGTTGTTTACATCGCATTTATACTGTTGAATTGTTGTTGTTTAGTAAAAATTTTATATTGTGGATAAGTTGTTGGTTTTTTATTGTAAGTACCTAATTTGGAGTTTCATTATTTTACTTCTCATAATTTGTTTTTTTTTTTAAGATGAATAATTTCGATATTTATGAGCTCATAAGGGGCTTAGATTGCGCTTTTAATAATCATAAAGCAATTGAAAAAGGTATCGATGACAAGTTTTTCAATGTTTTTTCGGCTGAAGATTTAACTTTTCTAGAATCATTTGAAAATATTTTCATCTTCCGGAAACAATTTACGGAGTGGCTAAAAGTCGATAACAACGAATACAAAGCAACCCGCACTAAATTCTATATATCTGGATTCAACGATTTTTGAAATAATTAGGTTTTGTCAAAATTTTGACACATACATATTGTTTAAAATGTGCCGTATTTTACAAGGCGTTAGAGATAATGGAGTGAAAATCATACGCATACGTCTCAAATTTTGTTGTGGTAAACATTTTTTTTTTTTCAAATGGAACATCGTGTTTATTAATACGGAATTCGATGCGGGTGTAAATTCTCCAGCAAAAAGTACCAACAACTAGTATGCCTAACATTCGTGGTTTTCGAGATATTAACAATTATTTGCTGACCTACGAAAAATTGTATGCATTTTTTGCAATAAGCCACGAAAATGTCTTTTCTAAACAAATTTAAAGAGAAGAAAAGTTTAAAATAAAACCTAACAGTAATGTAGTTAATTAGTAAAATAAACTAAATATTCATTTAATCTCTATTTGATATATTTCAAAAATAAAAACCATGAAAGAAAAATGAATTTACAATTCAATTAAAAGAATAGAACGTTTTGATTACATATATTCATACTAAGAAGGAAAAGAAAAGGAAATAAAATAAAAAACTTGATTTTTATTATTGCCTCAATGAACTGAAAACACATTAAATACACTATTTCTTGTAAGAATTACTCGTTTTCATGGCCTACTGCGGAAAAACGCAAACAAATTTTAGTAATTGGGAACATAAATATGTTTCAAAAACTACTACTACTAAGTTAAGTATACCAATTTATGTCTGCATAGAAGTCCGTATTCACAAATACTATGTTCGATAGGTATTCAACGATTAATTCGCCAACAATCAGTATAAAAAAGTCTTTATTTTGATAGTGTTGATAGCGTTAAGACCTAGAACCTTCTTTGTGACGCTATGTCACAGAAAACTCATACTATTATCTCTGATGGCTTCTAGATACAGAACATCATCGAAGGAAATGGAAATGTCAAAATTTTCACAAAGTATACACTATAGACATCTCGAAAACAGTTGAATATAACAGTAAAGAAACTTAGTACAAATTAGTTTTAAATAATATATGTAGAATTCCTTAATGTAAGAAAAACAATACAATTTTATTTCAAAGATGGAAGATACTGTCGGCTTCCGGTATAATGAAGTGTTTCCGGAAGATCAAAATATTTTCAAATGTTTCTTCAGATAGGCTTTTGTTATTAAATTTTTTGCCGCATTCATCTAGCTGCAATAGATCGCGAGAAATGCGTAGTCGACAAGGGGTATCAAACACCCTGTATAATAAAAAAAACTCGCGCACTTTATTAGTAATAGTAAAGGTAGTAATGGTCGCAAAGTTTCATAAAGGTAGGTTCAGTCGTTGAGAAATACGAGCTATGTCCGAGAAAAAGGGCATTTCGTCCCACTGTGCGTCGGTCCCTGGTGCCGAACCGTTCCTTAGCTTGTGTAGAGCTTCTCTGTATTCCTCCTCCATGAAAGGTTTAAGGCCCTTGCTGGTGTGTCTGGATCTCCAAGTTTTTTCCTGTTTTGGGAAGAGCGCTCTGGCTATTCTAAGGTTTTCTTTAACGTCTAGCTGGCATGGGACGTATCCAGTTAGCTTCTTTGTTGCGATCCTATAAGCCCTTCCCCATGCGTCGTTCTCCAGGTCGTTGCACAAGTCTTTCCATTTATCGTTTTTGGATTTGTTGATCAGCGCTTTCAGTTCTTTCTTTTTCGTCTTATAAAGGTCCAGCTTCGCGTTAGCTTCTCGGATTGTGTTTGGCCATTTTTGTTGCTTCCCTTCTTAGCCTTAGACACTCTTTTCTCTTGATGTTAATTTCTTCGTTCCACCAGAAGGGGATTTGGGCTACAGCAGTCTTAGTTGTGCTGCCCTTATAGGCTTCCTCTATAGTTGACTCAATATCTCGGGAGCCGTTTGGATCTTCTAGTCTCCAGGCCACTATCTCCTTGAAGGCCGCCCAGTCGCAGTAGGACACGTATCTTTCTCTAGTTAAGGCCGTTGTTTTAGCTTCTACTTCAAAACTAATGTACTGGTGTTCTGTGCCTGGTTCTTCCTCCAGTACCTTCCAGTTGCTAATCTTCCCGTATAGTTGATGCGTAGAACATGTTACATCGATGTAGGATTTAGTGTTTCCCCTTATAAACGTTGGCATTGTCCCATCGTTTAGAACCATCAGGTCAAGTGCTGCCAGCCAATCGCTCCAGTATTCTCCTCTTCGGTCCTCTGTCGGGGAGCCCCAGAGGGGGGATTTTGCGTTGATGTCCCCCATAATCAGTTTTTCTCCCTTTCTCGTTCCTACGTCTTCCATTATCATGTCCACTTTAAAGCAGAAGTCTTCAAACCTAATGTTAGGGGATAGGTAACAACAGTAGATATAACATTGAGGTACTTTTATTCTGACGTGTCCTTCAGCAAGGGAGACTTCTTTGACCGGTACGGTTCTTCTCTTAAGTCTTTAGTCCACTGAACATTCTGTATAATCTTTTTGTTTGGTTCTCCCACTACCATTATGTCGATACATTTTTCTATCGCTATTGCATAGGCAAGATCATGTGGTACCCTTGCACGTCCTAGATTTGTTTGCAGTATTTTAATTCCCATTAGAGATTACAGTCCATTCCGGAAGGCCTTCTGCCGCTTGTTTTCTCACTCTGGGGATCGGTTTTGCTCTTAAGTACTCCTCTATCAGTTTTCTATAGGCCTGACATTTGGTTTGGTCAGTATGATGCCCCTCTTTCTTACATACAACGCACATTGGTGTGTCTTGCATTCTCGAGCTTTGTGATCCGGTTTCAAACACTTAAGACATAGGTCGGATCTGTCTTCGTTTCGACACTCCTCTTTCTTATGTCCAAACATATGGCACCTGAAGCATCGCTGAATATAACCCTTTTCCTCGACCTACAATTAACTCATCCAATTTTTATTATTCCCCGCTGAGTACCAACAGATGTCGCCTGTGCTTTTGCTGCTTTGTTTTCCTTCAGTAATTTGAGGTATTCGATCTGATATTTTAGATTCACATTTTCTGTTCGTAGTTCCTCAATGTCCTGTTCGTATGTGATACATTTCTCCAGCCATTCAGCTCGTCCCTCACTGTTAATATGTGTCGCGTAGTAATCGCGGATCGGTCAAAAATTTAAAAACATCACTTCCAACTCGCAGAATTTCTAATAATACGTCCGTTTTAGTATGTGCTGCAGTTGAAATAAATTCGAATATGTCATCTGGTACTATTTCCAATGATTTAGACATATCCCGTTCTTCTGTTCAGCGAATACTCGAAGCAAATGGGTATCGCAATTTTAAATATTCTAAACACCAACAATTATTTCACGGCGACACATTTAAGCGTATGGTATTTTGTGAAAAGTTAAGTGATTTAATTAACCGAGATGCTAATTTGGTAAACAATATTATCTTCGATGAATCTTCTTTTCCTTTGGTTAGAAGGCACAATTTATCTGTGACAACATACTGGGCCAAGCAAAACGAGCACATATATTTAAGTTCATCTAGTCAGTAACAGCAAAAAGTAAATGTTTGGACAGGTTTGTTAAACAACCATATTATTGGGCCTTTTTTTATCAATGGCAATTTGAACGCAAACGCATATTTAGAATTACTGAACACCCACATTCTACCTACTGTACAGCAACTTCCCGACATAAATATGCAAAACATCTACTTTCAGCAAGATGGTTTCCCTGCACATAATGGCTGTCCGAAACTATTTAAGTAAACAGTTTCCTAACCGGTGGATCGGAACTCATTCTGAAAATATCAAATGGCCGCCACGTTCACCAGATTTATCTCCCCTCGATTTCTTTTACTGGGGTTATTTAAAAGAAATAATTTATGACAATGAAGACGTAAGACCAGTTAATGTAGAGTAGTTGCGCAATAACATTGTTCAAACGTCAAACAACATTAGCCCAGAAATAATGGAGAAGGTTAGATTAGGATATTGTTTAGCCAAGGATGGGAGCATATTTGAACCTTTTGCTTGAATATTCAATGATTTTTAAAAAATTAACGTTTATTTCATCTTATTATAAAGGCTTATTTTAGTTTTCTATTTTTTAAATTTCCTTCATTACATTTTCTTTTTTATTTTGAGGGTTTTGCTCTAAATTCATTAGAATGTCCTTGATTTCCCTGTCATGAACAAACCCTAATTTTATATTTCTTTATTTATTACTATTACGAATAGAATAGTAACCCAGCTGGTGTTAAAGTTTATTTAATTTATTATTAAGAGTTACTTTTAAGTTTTAATTTTTTGAAATTATTTACTCAGAATTAAGTTTTATTTTTCCTTCCTTAAATTTATTATTTCTTTAAGAAGGTTTTGTTCTTCGTTCGTTGGAATTACTTTAATTTTCTTGTCATGAGCAAAGACTATTTTTAAGTACATAATAGATATTATAAATTACTGTTTTACGCTTTCATTACACCTTTTGAGTTTATAAGTAGGTGTGTCCAAAGCAATACATATTGGAATTTATTTATTTTCATAATAAAAATACAGTACGTTTCACGGTCACTAAAAATTAACACATTTCTGCGTGTAGATCGAATAGCAAAGCAACCGCTGCGCTCGCGCCACTATTCGTTGTGAGCTATGAGTGGCTATGACGAATGACTGAATGTAGGGGAATACCTACTGTAGTAAGAAGAGTGAGCGGGAGACGCACATGCGTGGTATAACCGTCGACTTTGCAGGGATTATGGCTGTATATAATGTTTTAATAAAAGAGAAAAACGGCATTATAGTGTCACGAGGGTAAATATGACCTCCGTAACTGGGGGTGACTCGCTTATTAGTTCTAACATAACTTAAATAAAATAAATTTAGAGGATACCTACCTTGACCTACCCTGAATGGATGGGAACAATTAAGTTACAACTGTTTTTCTGTTTTCTATACTCTTTATTCTACTCCTCTATCTAACGGCTCCGCACTCGCCGCTATTACTACGACTTCTTCTTTTTCTGATTTACGTCCACTCCTCCTCACTTTTAACATAGCGTCTTTGCTGAGTGGACGTAAATCGGCGAGCTCACATAATAACAATAATTTTACTTAAAACTACTTAAAATATGAAAAATAATAATTTCGTGGCATTTCCCCTCCGTCCGACAAAATGTCTCCGACATATTGCACTACTTAATATGATTTAACCTAGGCGTCAATTACGCTGCTGAGGCGTTTGTTAATTAAAAGAAAGAGAAAATCCCACTAATTATGTACTTAAAACTTAACCTAGCTAAATGAATTTAAATTTTTTGTTTTAATTTCATTTTATAAACAAACATATAATTGAACTGAAGAAAACATTAAATAAAATTTGATTTAAATAACAAAAATGAATATGGTTAATTTAACAAATTAATGAACAAAAACATGAAGACATTGCACGAAACGGTGATTTGCTTGGAACGGTGACAGTCTGCTTTTCTTTATACCTCATTGAAAATATCCGGAATTTAAATCTAAAGTTGAAAAATATTTGTTTCCGCCTAAATACGTTAAAATGTCATCAATTAACGGAAGAGGATATGAGGATTTTCGGGTTACAGAATTTAATTTTCTATAATCCACACAAAAGCGATATGAACCGTTTGGCTTTTTAACTAACACAACTGGCGAACTATCAGATGGTCGTATAATACCGAGTTCAAGCATTTCTGTTACTTGTTCTTTAATAATATCACGCTCCTTTTTTGAAACTCTGTAAGGCTTTGATTTAATCGGGCTAGCATTTCCTGTATCGATTTCATGCTCTGCAAGATTTGTCTTCCCTAAAGTTCTATTATGGTAGAATTGGCTTGTAATAACTGAAACAACTGTTCTTTTTGATTGCTCTCTAAGGAATTATTGATATTAAAATTTTCAGTTGAAGTATTTGTGAAGCAACTTTCAACAATATTGTAAGGCGGATAGCGGCGGAGAGATGGCGACGGCGTGCGGACGGTAACCGGGGAAAATAACGGAGAGCTGTCCGTAAGAGGAACTGGGTGCGGTCACACTCGAGCGAAAACCACCGACACTGACAGGCGATATATCTTAATTAATAATAAAGGCGTTTTACTGTTTCTTACTGTGTTTTTGTGATCGGCGTTTAGTAGAAGATAATCTCGATTCTAACAATATACTCCGAGTCATGATCCTTGTCTTCCTCCTCCATATAGCAAAGTTTGAGATAACCGATGACTGTATTTTCGAAAAGTTTTCTTGAGTGTTGAGAGAAATTATGTAGTGCTATGGTATTACTAGTCAAGTTATCAAAATCATCAACTATATCAAGAGATTTATTAACTAATAAATTGGTTTTGGGAAAAATTGTCAGAATTTGTTCTGCGCTATTGCTTATTTTAACGTATGGGTCTAAAATTATCTTGCAAAGAGTTGTTAAACGGGCTTCTAAAGTCGCGTCTGCTAATAATCTAATTTTTGTTACCGTGTTACATTCATTTATCATTTCACTTGATGGTAGCACGTTCCAGAGGTTATTGTTATCAGCGGCGTTCATAGTTGTAGTAGTATTACTATTGTACGCTGTATAAGAATCCTGCAAGTCGACAAGGTTGTTCCCTATCGTACCAGCTGATGGTATGTGCTCGTTACAAGGTTTTTTATACACAGTTACATTAACTTGTGAATCACGGAAGCTGTAATATAGCAAATTCGGCATTGTGTTGATGTCAACGCCATTATTTTTTTTCGTGACCCATGGTACAGCAATATTATATACATTATCTTCTAATATCTTCGTTTTAAGAGTACTTACGCAATTAAACATATGTTTCAAACTGGGATTGTGGTAACTGCGTTTCTTAGTGACTAACAATAAGTAACAAATGAGCTTTTTCTTAAAATAATCGCAAAATATATCGCCTGGGAATAACTTACATTCGTGATTTAAATTTTTAGTTTTAAATGTACGAAAAACGCTTCTTAGAAAGTTCGAACTAGTTCGTAAGTCACTACTAATTAAAATCGCTGTAGCACTATCAGATGCAGTTTTAAAGAGATTATCCGTTATGATATTTACATTTGACGAAGGTGTAATGTTTTTTACTCTAAATAATCTTAAGAAATCTCCAAAACTTTGATCTTTTGCTAAGTAAACGGTTTTACTTGCAGTGGGATTAATTGAATCGCTTATTGTTAAAAGGAACTAAGTCACATTTTAACGTTTTTTACTTTAATACATAACAGGAATATTTGAAGATATACCTACCGTTTGGTGTTATTAGGAACTATCTACCTATACTGCTTCCGTAATATTTTTAGTAGATGGAATCAGTGTTTATGGTTAAAAGGGACTAAGTCCGTAACTTAGTTCCTTTTACTAATAAAATGCGCATGACAACACAACCGACAACTTAACCTCATTGTCACATCTATTTTAATAGTTTGTTTGTGCATATTGTATTGTACTTATTTGATAAATAAATTATTTAAAAAATAAAAGCAATAAAGTTATTGTGAAGTTACTATGAATGAAAACAAGAGTGGTGTAAATGTTGAAATACTTGAAGGGGAACAATACCCAAAACGTCGTAAAGGAATACGAAACGATGCCACCTACAAAAGAAATGTAATCAAAAGAGCTAGAGTTAAAGGAACAGAACAAAAAAGTCACAAAGGCGTTGTTGTAAATTCCAAAAGCATTGGGCAAGCATGCAAGTAAGTTTATAAAAATCTAGCTAAGAGCCCTTTTGCTATAACTTCGGTAAATGTTTGTAGGTGCCCTATGAAGTGTTTTAGCAAATTCACGGATTATGAAAAATTAATAATTTTTAATAAATTCTATCAACTCGAAACAAAAGATGAGCAAGATATTTATCTACAAGGGTTGATTGAAAGAAAACCAGTTGCTCGAACACGTGTAAGAAACTCCGGTGGAAATAATAAAGCAAACTCGTTCTTCCATTTTGTAACACTTAATCAGCAGAGAGTAAAGGTATGCTTAGGATCATTTTTAAGCTTACATGGAGTAATAGTGAAACGCGTTAAGAGGCTTAAGGGGTTATTAGAAACCAACACAACTCCTCGTGATAATAGAGGAAAATCTGTAAAATCAAACTGTTTGCCAGAATTTGAAATTAAACGAATTCGTGAGCATATGGACTCGTTTCCAGTTAAGGAGACCCATTATTCTAATAGAGACTACTATTACTTGGATTCTAAGCTAAATGTTAAAATAATGTATGAGTTATTTATGGAGAAACATCCAGATTCGAAAATAAAATACTCATATTTCATAAAATATTTCAATGAGAATTTCTCATTACACTTTGGCCGTCCACAGGTGGATACATGCGTTACTTGCGAAGCATTAACTTTGATAATACAAAGTGCGTCATTGGGGGATGCTGCTAAAAGAGCAGCTGAAGCGGAGCTAGCAGTGCACAAGAGAAGAGCTAAAAAAAATTATAATATTTTAAGCGAAACTACTAAAGAATGCAAAAAAGAAGATAGCGGCATTTGCGGTATCGCGTTCGATTTGATGCAAAATTTGCATTTGCCGGAAGTCCCTGTGCAAGACCTATTTTATGCTGTACAACTGAATATTAATGTTTTTTTGCATACACGACCTCGGTTCTGGTAAATCATTTTATTATATTTATCACGAAGGTCAGGCCAATAAAGGCCCAGATGAGGTATGCTCTTTCCTACTTGATTACATTAATAAAGTTGTAAATCCAGAATCAAAAGAATTGCGACTATAATAAGAATCACCCTCTTATTAGAATGTGTATGGCTTTAGTGGAGATGGAAAGATTTGATAAAATCTTACAGTACTACCCACTGAGAGGACACTCATTCCTTCCTTGCGATCGTGATTTCGGAGTTATAAAACGCAAATTAAAGATATTTGACAGAATTTTTTTACTGCATGAGTACACAGAGTTAATAATACAGGCAAGTTCGCGACATAATTTTACAGTGAAAGAGGTCAGCACGCATGAAATCCTAAATTTTAAAGATTGGTGGTCAACTTATTATAAAAAAACAGTTTATTCTATAGAATCCAAGTCTGTTAACAAGAGTAAGAAGGTTGGTTTCATGATTTCGAAATATCATTACTTTGAGCATGATTCAAAGGCACCCGGAATCGTCAAAGCATCTGAATTTATAAACAGTTTCATGCTGGACACGTTTCCTTTGAATAATCCAAGGAGTAAAACTAGAAGCATTGAAATGCCTAGAGTGAGAGCATATGCTGGAGATCGAGTACCCATTTTACCATAAAAAATAAAGCACCTGCAAAATTTGGTGACCTATGTACCAGAAAATTATCGAGATTTTTATTATAATATAATAAATACATGGCCAACTAAACCCGCACTTAAATAATAATAGTAATAATACTTTATTATTATTTATAATAGAAACTAAACTACTTTTGTCAAATAAAATATTGTTGTTTTTATTCTTTGTTAAAAGGACCTAAGTCCATTTTTTTATTTTCATTCTAAATAGTGAGTGCCATGAAATTTTCTTCTTTTTTACTTTTCAAACAAAGCCCTGAGTATAAAGAAAAAAAAAATATAAGTATAACATATATAATAAACTAACTTTTCTCGTGAGACTGTTTTTGTTGATTATCTCAAAACTCTTAACAGTGACTTAAGCTCTTTTAACAATAAGCGATTCAATTATAATACCATTACTTTTTATAAATTCGTAACCTAAAATAAGATCTACACCTAGGTGTTCTAGTATAATTACTTCTACACAAATCGTTTTACTATTAAACTTAACGTTTACTTTGGTGACTCTTAAAGGGTAAACTACATTGTTCCCTACTCCTAGTATTTTAATATTAGTTCTACCTAACGAATTTATTTTTATAAGTGATTTATCTATGAGATTACTTGCAGATGCAGTATCTAAAACTGCTAGTGTTGATCTACCGTTGACACTACATTCTATTTGTAAGATATTCTTCTTTGTGGAGACCAAATTTGTGCTTAAATTAAATGCAAGGGCAGGGTTTAGGATCTCCTCTGATCCTGCCCGACATTGTTTTCCGAAATTTGACTGCGATACGCAGCGGCCACGTTTATTACATCGAAAACAGATAGGTCTACCGTCGGTACTTCTAAAGTTTTGATTCTGAAATCTAGACGTTTGATTTTGTCTGAAAGGAGGTCTATAAGAGGATTGAATTTCTTGCTTTAATTCCATTCGTAAATTACCTACCATGTCTGTTAAAGCGGATTTAAGAGACTGTTCTAAATCATTTATTTGTGGAGTGGAAGTTTTTAAAACTGGCTGAGGATGTACATTTTTATCTTGTTCTGTTTCTGAAATTGAATCAATTAAATTTTCGTAGTCTTTTACACATCGTGGTTGACTGATATTTATCATGTGGCGATAATATGGAAGTAAACCGTTTGTAACTTGGCGCATTACTACCGATTCTTGCATATTCTTATTTACTTCGTCGCAAAGAGATAACGTGTTATAGAAGTAATTAATTAAATTGTTATCCCATGCATTGTACTCTGCGGCAGATGAATAAGCCTTTAGGAATTCTATAGCGTCATGTTGACTAGAATTAAAAGTAGGTGGACCAACAAATTTAGGTAGAATTGGGTTACGCGCGCTGCGTAACCCAATGTTCTCATATTACCTCATGTTCGAAATAGTATAATTTTGTGGAGTATTGGTGTTATGAATTTGAAATGTTTCATGTGAATTTGATTTATAAGGAGCAGTATTTGTCTGTACAGTTAAATTTGCATTGGTTGGCTGGGGATGGGAAAAACTGGACACACAAAAATTGGAACCATCATCATTATTAAAAGGAATATCTGTTGGTAAAAACTTTTCCGTTGAAAATGTCACCATTGGTGTACAAATAGGGTTTGTTATGCTAGATGTTGTGTACGTACTTACGGTAGAGGTAACACATGAAGTAATGGGCTGCATTTTCTTTTTTAAAATGGTTTTAGGGATTGTGCCAGTACTAAAGGGAGTTGATGTATAGGGACTGGTGTGTGGAGGGGTAGGGGACCTTTCCGATGGTCTAGTAGTAGTTGTTTTTATAGTATCTAATGCCGGCGGCAGAGCATCCGCAGACGCGCCACTATCTAGTGGAGGGGTTCGGGGAGTTCTCGAACTCTTTTCAAAAACATCCTTGTCTAAGACAATATCCACATCGTATTTATTAGATCTTAAATGATATGTCATTTCCTTCTTCATTTTTATAATACGAAGTACATATGTTGGTGTTAGATGAACAGAAAGTCGTCGCGAGAATGACTGACTTGCTAAAATCAAGGATGATCGTGTCAGATATCGGCGCCGCGTGTGTTAATAGATATGGGATACTACAAGAAAATGAGACCACACATATCTTCAAACTTGTCAATGGTTAGCTCATATTATTTGTACACTGGAACACCACCACATGGATATGGGACACAGGCCCCCAAGGTAGCAGAGACAGTAAAGAGAGTGTATGGATTTAACAAGAAAAAGGTAAATAAAACCATAAAAATACAGGGAAGAGAAATAAAGAGAATGCATTGGGAAAAAGAAGATGGGAGATTTCCTTGGGACGAAATTCACGGTAATTTGATTGTGAGTGAACAGAGAGCAATGATCAAAAATTTCCTGTCATTGTATCATTATATAATAGACAATGTGGTAGAAAAAGTAATGCAAAGGATAATGAACGAGAACTCTGACGTATTGACTAGAGGAAGAGCACAAACACAAACCAGCCTTTGTTATTAGTTACGGTCTATACCAGTGTTTCTCAAAGTGGGCGATAACGCCCCCTTGTGGGCGCTAGAGGCCTGTAGGGGGGCGGTAAAAGGCACAGAGAAGATTGGGGAGCGTTGAAGCGGTTTAGGTTTATACGCATAACGCCATCTAGGGGACCAGACAGTAACTATTTCCTGTCCGATAGTAGTCAAACGGAGTAGGTACTGCTGCTCTACCATAGATGGCGATAAACTCCGATTCGAAGCGAGAAGTGACTGGAACATTCTCGAAAGTACTAGGCCCGCCCGCTGCTCCATATAAAAGCGCGCGCGCCATGCACAATCAGTCATAAAGTGCTGTGCGTACGGTGCCTAATTTGCTCAGTAAGAATACTGTGAGTGGTGTCATTTGCAAGTTTTTAATACTCGATTCTTTACTTCTGCATTTTTGAAGACAAAATTATGTCGGAAGCAAAAAAGAAGAAACGGCAGTACAGCGCTGAATATATAAAATATGGATTTATTGAAAATCCCACAAATCTATCTTCGCCTATGTGCCTTCTTTGCCACAAAACATTTTCGAATGAAGCGATGAAACCCTCAAGGCTACGAGATCATCTGAATAAAATGCATTCAGATAAAAAAGACAAAAATGTGACTTATTTTCAAGACCTGGAAAAGAAGCACGTAGCTCAGCCAACTGTGTCAAAACTTTTTTCAGCGGCTTCTAAGCAAGGCGACGACGGACTCCGAGCTTCCTACAATATCTCCTTGCTAATTGCTCAAACAGGTAAACCTCACAATATTGGAGAGGATTTAATTTTACCGGCAATAAAAGAAGTAATAACTACCGTGCTCCATATACCAGCGGCAGATATTATCCAAAAAATTCCTTTGAGCAATAGTTCCGTGCAAAGGCGAATTGATGAGATGGCTGAAAACATTGAAGAGTCATTGTGCAATCGTCTGAAGACTTCTAAATTCTCAATTCAGTTAGACGAGTCCACTTTACCAAGCAATGAAGCATTGTTGTTATCATACGTGAGGTTTATTAAAAATGAGAAAATATGTTAAGAACTACTATTTGCCAGAAATTTAGAGACGGATACAAAAGGAGAAACTATATTTAATACACTGCAAAAATTTTGTGATGAGAAAGAAATTCCACTGAAGAATATTATATCAGCTGCTACGGATGGCGCTCCAGCTATGACAGGACGTCACAAAGGCTTCATAGCGTACTTAAAAAATAAAATTCCAGATGTGCTCGCTGTACATTGCGTCATTCATAGACAACATTTGGTTGCGAGAAATTTGAGTGAGCGTCTCTCTCAATCACTGCAATATATCATCAAAGCGGTCAATAAAATCCGAAACAGCTCTTTAAATGACAGATTATTTAATCAGCTTTGTGTTGCAAATGATGAAGATTTCAACCGACTGCTATTTCACACAGAAGTGCGTTGGTTATCAAGGGGTGACTGTCTGACTCGATTTTACAATCTGTTTGACTCTGTGATAAAGTTCTTGGACAACAAAGACAAAGAATTGCACGACAACCTCATCACTTCAAAGAATGATATTGGGTACTTGACAGACCTATATAAATTATTTAATGTTGTCAATCTCCAACTTCAAGGTGACGACTTGAATTTGATTAAAACAAAAAATGTCATTGCTGCTTTTGTAGCCAAACTGCTCTTATACAAGAATAATATCGGCAGACGTGAGTTTCACAATTTCCCCAATTTGTCAGCAGTATCCTTCAACAACGACGACTTGTTTGTTTACTGCCAACATTTGGAGAACCTCCACAGTGATTTCACAGAACGATTCCAGGACATTTTAAATTTGGAAATACCAGACTGGGTGTTGGATCCTTTTTCTAATGTCAACACAGCAGGATCACCCCAGCTGGAAGAAGAACTCATAGAACTGATAACGAACGAGGAAATAAAAATAAAATTCAAAAATGGATACCAAGAATTTTGGCTACAAAAGCCCATCCCGCAGTTGTACCCTGGATTGTGGTCCATTGTTCAACGATTTTTGATAGCATTCCCATCATCGTATTTGTGTGAACGTGGATTTAGTGCTGTGGCAACGTTGCTAACTAAAAAGAGAAATCGGTTGCAGATTACCGAACGCGGTGACTTACGACTGTATTTGAGTAAACTCGAGCCTGATATTAACAAACTTGTTAAAAAACATCAGATTCATCCTTCACATTAGATTAGTTTTAAAATTCAAATTGAAATGTTTGTTTTAATAACATGAATAAAAGTTTTTCTAATAATGTATTACAAAATGGTGTTTTAAATTACTCTCATCAGAAAGTCTTATTTTCACATGACACACATAATTTAATTATTAAAATAATGACTGCGATTGTGAATCTTAAGGCTGAGAATTATTTAAGTCAAAGTTTTCGTGTTTACAAACAAATTCGGGATCTCAGCCTTAAGATATAGTAAAGAAGTAAAGTAAAAAAAAATTGGGGGGCGCTAGAAAATAATTAATTCTCGAAGTGGGCGGTAGACAAAATAAGTTTGAGAACCACTGGTCTATACGAATTTAATCGTATGAGTTTTGGTCTTTGTAATGCTCCAGCCACCTTCCAATGTCTTACCGATACGGTATTTAAAGATCTCAAATGGGTGGAGGTAGTGATTTACTTAGATGATGTAATAGTAATGAGTGAAACATTCGAAGAGCTTAGAACATTCTTACGCCTACAAAAAGTTTTCGATAGAGTCAGAGAAGCAGGCTTAACTTTGCAACCTGCAAAATGTAAGTTTGGCTTAGAAAATGCTACCATTTTAGGGTTCCAAATTTCTAGTGCAGGAATTCTACCGAATTCAGAAAAAATTAACGCTTTATCAAAATTTCCACCACCTAAAAAACCGAAAGATATCCAAAAAATGTTGGGTCTCTGTAATTATTATAGACGTTTCATTTATAATTTCGCAGGTATCGCAAAACCGCTTTACGATCAGTTAAGAAATAATGTTAAATTTAAATGGACCGGAGTTAAGGAACAATCATTTCAAAATTTAATTTACTGCCTAACGAATCCTACAGTATTAGTTCATTTCAATCCTGATCTAGAAACGAAATTACACGTTGACGCTACTGTAAACGGCATAGGTGCTGTATTGTTGCAAAAACAACAAGGCTCTGAACAATTTCGTCCCGTTTCATTTGTCTCACGCACTCTTACTCAAAACGAAAAAAGGTACACCATAACAGAATTAGAAGGTTTAAGTGCAGTATGGGCGATTCAAATGAGGCGCTCGCATTTATGGGGATTGCAACATTTTACAATTGTAGCTGACCATCACTCCTTGTGTTGGCTAAGATCTATAAAAGAACACACCAGTCGTCTGGCACGGTGGTCTCTTAAATTAATGGAGTACAATTATTCTGTAGAACACAAAAGAGGCGCATATAATGAAGATGCCGACGCACTCTCTCGTTACCCGTGTCAATTGGCAACCACCTATGATGAAATAAACGCTCTTACCGTTCCTAGTTTTATCGCTACACCGGTAAACATCGCTCACTTGCAACAATCTGAAACGGAAATACAACAAATTATTACAGCAATTAATGATCCCCTATTTGGCACCCCTGCTCTACAGAGAGCTGCAAAGAATTTTAAATTAGTTGATAACGTTTTGTATAAAAAGAACATAAAGGGTGATACCGATCTTTTAGTTGTACCACTAAATCTCCGCGCAGATATATTATTTTCATATCATAACGAACCTATTGCAGGTCATTTAGGTTATACAAAAACTCTTGACAAAATTCAAAAGCGTTACTTTTGGTATGGTTTAGCTAAGGATGTAAAAAATATATTCGAGGTTGCCAGGACTGCCAAGTACGTGAAGGTCCTACGAATGTTAAACCGGCGGGTTTACTACACCCCATCACTGTCGGAGTTCCATTCGAAATCGTGGGAATAGATCTTTCGGGTCCATTCAGAAGGTCGAGTTCAGGGAAAACCATGATAGTAGTGGCTACCGACTATGCTACGCGGTGGGCAGAGACAAAAGCTCTTCCTAAAATATACATAGTATTATTGTATTTTAAAAACCATTTTCTTTTGATCTATCTAAGATGGCTTCATTCCTAAAACTAAAGGATAAACTAAAGATGGAGAAGTCAGCACAAAAGAATGCTGTATATACCATTCCAACTGGATGGGGAGAGGTGTTCTCCGATAAAACGATTAGTGAACTTTGGAGTGGAGATCACCATCATTACACTGGGATCCAGTTAGATAAAAACTCTGCTGCCAAAGTATTTGCCGCAAGGGACTTAGTACTAAGCAAGTTGTTTGCTGTAGGGAAAGCTGAACGAGGTTCCTACAATGAAGAACAGATTGAGTCCGGAATTGTAATTGACTCGTTCTGGGACATTATCCACGCTAAGAACAAACAACCACCAAATGGAGATAAGGATTTATATCCAGTATTACTTGCGGGATTAAGATCAGAAAGGGGTATCTTTAAGAGTAGTAGTATTGACATCTGGAATAAGTACACGGATATTTATAAACTTAAAGAGAAATTGACTCAAGCAGAGCTTGATGTAATCATTAATTCTCTAAAGTCAAAGGAGTCAACATTACACAATCCTCAGATGGACATTCTGATTCTCCTATACAGTTTCATATTACTGGATCAGGGACTTCGAGGAGAGTTGGAGTGGGGAATAATGATGTTATTCATCTCAATATGCAAAACCGGCAATCCAACAATTGAATATCTAGAGAGAAAAACTAAGGATTTTTTAAGTCTAACTTCTCGAAATGATTTGATATTCAGTTCCTCACTCCAATTTGCTACTATACAAGAAATATGGAAAGGTATCTCGTTTAGATTAGAATCCAATCATATTCAAACTACAGTATTGATTAAGAATTTGCAAACTTTGGCAATCAACTTGGACAATGTTGTTGTCTCACCGATCGCAGAGCAGATAGCATATCGTCAGATGATCCCATTAAAAATAATAGCAGATACCTACTCAGGAGTAACAACGTTTCCGTGGATAGCAGTGTTTGAGAAATATTCACGTTTGAGGAGTGAATTTGATAGATTCACTTCTGTGATAAATGAGATAGGGGACTCTCCATATGTTGGTCTCACAGTAGGAGGACTAAATGTTGGTTTGAAGAATTGGACCTATTTGTGCCTACAGCTTATGATTCAATCTTCCGGGATTAAAACATTAAAGGATTATCAAGGGATTGGGTCAAGACAGTCAAAGCCTGAGATGGAGATTGAAATAAATTCAATAATATCATCTTTCCTAGAGACAACAAGAGATGTCAAGGTAGACATGAGAGAGTTAATAAAACGGGATGATACACTGAAGCAAACAGTGAATCTGCAATCCATTTCGACTGCTCTAGGAAACTTCCTTCAGTCGGTTAATTCTGATGATGATGACAGTTTGCCCCTCAAACTGGAACTTCCAACAGATAGAAAGAGGAAACGTTTCATTCCTGATAGTGATGAGACTGATCTTCGCTCGAAGCGGGTAGAAGAGGAACCTCAGACCAGTGATGCCCATGATCTTGAACATGAAGAGGAGCTTCTTGGGGAGGATGATGCTGACATGCCGGACGCACAAAGTGAAGAACCACGATACTCATTAAACTGGCTGGCTGAAAGGATCACCAAACAAGAATCTCAATATTATCAAAGATTAAACATCAAGTGGGGAAAGATCTCAGAATATCCGATTTATTACTGTAGGACTATCACAGTGGCATCTGCGATGTGCGTTTGTCACCTGTAGACGTACTTGAGTCGCTGCTTTAGTTTTACTAGTTTTTAGTCGTTGAATTAATCATAATGATCGGAAATAGTGATCGTGTTACGCGTTCAAATAGTGATAAGGATAAAGACGAAGTCCTAATACAAAGAGTTATCGAAAAAGTATTAGTAAATCCTGCATTTTTGGAAAAGTTAACGTCGTCGATAGCCGAAAAGTTATACTCTCAAGACGAGAAAATCAAGGTATGCGAAGATAAGGTTGTTTCGATTGAGAAGAAGTTTCTCGAATTGCGGGACTCAAAAAACGATATGTGAAATTCCCTCCCATTTACTTGATCCCGATTAAATTAATACTGCTTTTGTTAATGATGTACCTGTTGTTGATGGTGATGTCCCTCAAACTGTTGCACGCTATATGGGGAGTACTCACAACAGTATTGGTGCTGTATTTTCTTTTCGTAATGTTGATGCAAACACCGTATCAAAACTTATCCACAGTATCAAAAGTAATGCCGTGGCGATGATATGATCTCCGTTCACATGTTAAAGTTATTACTGCCATACGCGTTACCTTATGTTACACACTTACTTAACTGTTGCATAGAAACCAGTACCTTTCCTGATGTATGGAAACGTTCTGTTGTGGTTCCAATCCCCAAAATGAAAAAAATTTACGATCTTTCTGATTTACGCCCCATTAGCTTATTGCCGACGCTGAGTAAAGTACTAGAAAAAATATTGAATGAACAACTTCTAGATTACTTGAATAAGTTTAACATACTGCCTGCATGTCAATCCGGTTTCCGACCTCATCATAGTTGCGTCACTACTTTGTTAAAAGTAACAGATGATATTATTGAAGCTCGTGATAGGGGACAGTTGACCGCTTTGATTCTGCTTGACTTGAGTAAAGCTTTTGACACAATTCATCAGATATTATTGTCCATTCTGCGTTATATAGGTTTCGGTGACGACGCCGTGGACATGCTAGAATCGTACTTAAGGGGACGATCTCAATGTGTGCGTGTCTCGAGTAATGCCTCATTTGGAAACGTTGTTTCCACTAGCTTGGAACTTAACAAAGGTGTCCCTCAAGGGTCTATTCTTGGCCCTATTTTATTTTGCATATATACTAGTCAATTGCTCACACGGATTTGTCACTCCAGTATTCATATGTACGCCGATGACGCTCAAATTTATAAGAGTTTTTATCCTAAAGATATTAATCGGGCAGTGGATCTTATTAATCGTGATTTAACACAGATTTCCGACTTTGCATCTGATCACTTGCTTAAAATGAATCCTGCGAAGTCTGTGGTATTATTCTTTTGGGCGCCTAGAACTGTAGAAGGCAGCAAGTCTGCACTTACATTAAAGATTAGCGACTCCAACTTGCAGCTGTCTGATTCTGCTAGAAACTTGGGAGTAATTATGGACAACAGCTTTCGTTTTAGAATGCATATCTCTGGTATACTTCGCACGGCGTACTGCAGATTAAAAATGTTATATCCCCTTAGAGTGATTTTGGGCGTCCGTGCAAAAACTGTGTTGTGCGAAGTCTTTGTACTCTCTCCGTTTCACTACGCTTCACAAGTGTATGGCCCTTGTTTGGATGCTGCTGACAGGGACAGAGTACAGCGACTTCAGAACGCTTGCATGAGATTTATCTTTGGTGTAAGAAAATATGATAGAATTTCACACAAGCTCGTAGAATTAAAATGGTTAACAATGCAAAACCGTCGTAAAGTCGCACTTTACCATAAGTTGATCTCAATGAGAATACCGTCATATCTCTTAGATAAAATACGCTTCCGGACGGACGTACATAATATTAATATTAGGAGTAAGGGTCTCATTACGCCACCGCTACACAGAACTACATTTTATGAAAGGTCCTTTTCATTTAATATCTACTCCTTATACAATTCATTGCCAGCCAGTCTTAAAACATTGGGTGTGGGACCATTCGAACGCGCGCTTGTGCAGTATGTGTATGAAAGAATTTTTTTTTGTTCCTTGTCTTTTTCTTTTTTGAATGCTTAGCATAGTTTGTAGTTTTAGGCATTTATCTATGTGCAGTAGTGTTACTGCTACTGTAATGGTATTATTTTTATACATATTAAGGATATAGTGTAAAAACAGGGGGTGGCATTCGCTATCCGTCTGAACTGCTCCTTATGGTTCAGCACAATCATTTTTTTTTTGGTTTATTAATCTTTTCTCTTGTTTTTTGTTTCTCCTTATTTCTGTAACGTGCTGAATAAAGAAATTATTATTATTATCTGTTGAATTTGAGTTTATGAATCTTCAACCTCCCAAAGTTGTCCAGGAAATCATTTCCTTAAGAACAAATACGATAAGCTCAGTGATTGGTGGACAGAGAGCTCAAGAATTCATCACACTGATGAGTTCATCTTCATCAGACTCAGTGTTTGTCAATATATATGTTCCTAAATAAAACTGACCTAAAACAAAATAATGGCAAAGCCGAAGCGGTAGCGAGGTTTTTGTTAGAAAACATCATATGTAGACACGATTCCCCGAAACAAATTTTAAGTGATAGAGGCGCGCTGTATTCCAATCACAATTAGTGACAGAATTGTTACGCCTAATGGGTACTAACAGTCTGTTCACTACCAGTTATAAACCATCTACTAACGGTTTAACAGAACGGTTAAATAAAACAATTGTCGACATGTTGAGCAAATATGTTAGTACGTCACAAAAGGATTGGGACCTATGTTTACCCCATGTCATATTTGCTTATAATACCAGCCAACAGGAAAGCACTAAATTCTCGCCATTTGAATTAGTATACGGTCGCGAACCGGTGTTGCCAACTGATGCAGAATTATTGACAAATACATGGCGGTTTTATAAATTTTTTAATTCCTATTATTTATTTTATTAGCTGCAGCAGCTGGACCAGTATTAGCAAATATTTTAAATAAGGTTGTTGACACAATAGATGATAAACGTGATGGACTGAGCGATGAATCGCGAATAAAAGGTAGTGTTACGGTTTTTTTCTTCACCTACCTTGTGCAGTACGCGGCCAGTCTTTTCGACAAGCTTTCGTATCTTTATTTTTCCTTTTTCTTTCTGCCTTCTAATTTCAGAGATGCCCCTATGTTTTGTTTCTCCTCAACGGGTATCGTTATCGAATCATTTTGGTCCTTTCACCACTTTGTGTTTTCTTCTCTCTTGGTTGCTAGAATTTGAGAATCTTTAATTTCAGTTACCTTCAGATATTGTTTCACTTAATTTCGGTCCTGGTTTCTGTTTTATTTTTTTTTTCATTTTAGTAAATCATTCTCTATGTTTTGACAGTTGTTTAGTTTTTAAGGTTAGATCTGTCTGTATCACATTCATCTGTTTATAGATTTCTAGGCATCGATTTTCTATTGATTGCTTTCTGTTAGATCTTCATATTTTGTGTTCACATCTTTTCGACGTTAGATGGCACCTCTTGTCCGTTGTCAGTTTTCAAATTTAATTCCCTATTTTCCGATTGGTTGTGTGACGTATTCTCCCGTTTGGTTTCCTGTTTCCGGCATCTTCGTTTTGATCTTGGTAATGGTGTAAGACGTGTTCTCAAGAGTAAATTCTTCCTGTTTTTGGAATTTCGGATATTTTCTCACATATGTGGATTTAAATGGAAGTTTACCGAAAATAATCATCGGCCGTATCTTCGCTTGTGTTTGGTGTGGAATTGATGTGATTACCACGGCTGATGGATTCGATTAATTCGAGATAATTTGAGAACCCACGTGTCTGCAACGCCATTTTGAAATTTTTCTTCGCTACATTGGAAAAGCCCGTCACTACCGAGGTTTTATCGTCGCATTATTTTTGGAGTTTTGGAATTTCAACGTCGTTTCAAGTGAGGATCCGAACACCCACGCTTGGCTGAGATTTTCTGCGGCTTTCTTTGTTCCTGCACCGCCCTTGGGGAATTCAACGGACCTCCGGCTTCCGTTTTCTTACCGAGTCGAGCCCGTGTCACGATTCCATCGGATAGGACATCACATCCAAGCCCCGTAACCGCCGTTTGAGGGACAAAAGCTAAGTTGCACGCTATATTTTTTCTTTATTACTAAATTCTATCTGCGAATAAAACGTTCATTCTTAAATAACTACCCCGATCAATTAGCTTCTTTTTTTTTTCAATGTTTTAGTCAACAATTCTGGAAATTTCGTAAATTATAGATCGGAGGGTATAATTGAAACAGTTTAACAGATTAACTCTTTAATATATATTATAACACCAACCGATTAATTATCGGCATGTGATATACCGGGTGTATTATTCACCGCTGGCACAATTAATTCAAAATTTTTAACTTTGTTTCAATAAATTATTTTTCTGTAACTCTAAAAATTTTCAAAATTTAATTTTAATTCGTAGGATAAGTTTTCCTTTATAATATTGATGTGTAAACTGATTGCGTTGGCCATAGCGTTCGGTGTTGGAGTCCTATCGTAGGGCTATCTGTCTTTAATTCTTTTTCTGTATTTAAAATTGCATATTTATTTCATTCAACTTTTATTTGCAATAAACGTTTAACTGAGTTACATTTAAATCTATCTTTGTTTTTTTTTTTGTATTGACTTGCAAACTGCCTTACCCCTTGGTACTCATTAACACCTTGGATTCCTGCTTATCTAGGGGGCATGACAGGGTAAGTAAACCTAAGCAGGTGGCGCCGAAATTTTGTTCCATCTTGGGTTTGTTTCGTTCAACCCACTCCCTCGCCGACGAGCCGGCTGGCACCCTGCATGATTGTCATTTATCAACCCACTGAGTCGAAGGTTTGTGAAGCGGTAGCGCAGCAACTTTTTGGTTTTCTTTTTGATTTCACTCGGACACTTTCGGTGCCGAAAATTATAGGTAACAGTAGGTCATTAACATTGGAAATTCCTGGTCAGCCTTCAATTCCTTTAAAGAAAACATTGTCACAAAAAGATAAAGACACAATAGAACAAAATAATAGAGCACTCATAAATATGAACGATAAAGAGGACTCAGATTGCGATGATGATATACCATTATTAAAGTAAACAAATTGGAAATATTAATCCAACAGAAGAAATTAGAAATTATTAAATATACGAGATCCTCGATTATTTGAAACAAAATCATAAATGTTTTGTCTCTAATCAATCTATTGATGTCGCAGACTTGTCATCTGACTTTAAATAACATACATATAAAAATAATAAACACCACCAACCACAATTTACATCATTAGAATTTTGAAATTTATAATTATTATGAGTTACTGTAAAACTTTCTGGAATTATAAATTTTTCTGGTAATGAATTACCAAATGAATCAAAGATGACTGATTTATTAATATTATCTACGTACATAGCAACCCAATGTGTTCCAGTATTCCAATCTAAATTAAAAATATTTTATTTATTTACATTATCTATTCCATATGAAGGGTACAGGAGTAAAAAGATGAGTGTCCACTGGCAAGCCCGTGTTATCTGCAGAGCTTGTGTTTTTATATTTTAGTCTACCAATATCTTTACGTTTGGAAACGGAACACAAACTTCATCTTTTGAAGGCTGATACGTTCTACAAAAGAAAGAGGATGGCACGTTTAAACTCGCAGAAAAATTGCAAAATTGAAGCAATAGCCATGGATTTCCAGAAAAATTTACTATTGCCTAATATAAGCACGAATGATGTTTACTATAAACGCCAACTTTCATTTTACTCTTTTAATATCCATGTGCTATCTACGGGTGAGTCGTTTTTTATACTTACACAGAAACTGCGGCGAAAAAGGGAGCTGATGAGGTAGCATCTATGCTGTTTCACTTTATATTTAATCATTTGGATGCTAGGGTAGAAGAACTAGAAATTTTCTGCGATTCATGTGGCGGGCAAAATAAAAATTATACTTTATTTCGTTTGCTGCACTTTATCGTCCATAAAACAAAACACTTAAGAAAAATTAAAATGACATTTCCAGTTAGGGGACACAGCTACTTAGAATGCGATCGTAATATGGGATTGATTAATCAGAAAGCCAACGTAGAGCTTCCATCCGGGTGGAATGAACAGATTTTGAATGCCAGGACAAAACCTGGCCCATTCAAGGTAGTAGATTGTGAAAGTGCGGATATATTTCGATCCTGGACTGACCATTTGACAAAATACTTTTACAAAAAATGTCCATTTGAGAGTAGACCAATCAAAGAACTTACTATACTGAAAGAAATGCCCAGGATGATAGAGTACCGGGAGTCATATAACGGACCCTGCACTACTTCAGTGGTAATACCACCTAAACAAAAACATCGAAATCTGGAGGTACTGCCAGATGGCCAATTTGAGTTACCTAATCTGAAA
Organism: Cetonia aurata; assembly: GCA_949128085.1. Classification (NCBI taxonomy): domain Eukaryota; kingdom Metazoa; phylum Arthropoda; class Insecta; order Coleoptera; family Scarabaeidae; genus Cetonia; species Cetonia aurata. Next base: position 15,555,304 of record OX421889.1, read on the forward strand.
TACCACAAACGAATTTCTTTGCCTTTAAAAAAGTACCAAAATCTCCAGGATTTGAAAAAGTTTTGCCAAGATCCCAGCGCAAGCCGTTATTTTGAAAATTTGCTTTATAGGCAAAATGATGATGTTTAATTTATTTGAAACTGTTCTTCTTTAGTTAATATTGTCACAATAAAGCTAATACTATTATTTTTATTTTTTATAAGATTATTTTGTATTATTATTGTTTAGAGGCATTATTATTAACTTTGGTTCAATAAATTCTCACATTAGTACTGTGTGTTAATTTAGTAGTAACTTTATCCATTTTTGAATTATTATTTTCCGTTGGCCCCCAATAAAAAAAAAAATCTACGCCCATGGCCACTACATTTTTGTATAGCTGTTATACACAGGAAAGTAAACATGCCTATGTCTTCTTTTAAAAATATTAGAGCTGTAAATATTTTGAAATGTGTGTTCTGGAAGTCTTCAAACTTTAAAAATCGTTTTCCTCGTATATCACTTTTTGTGACATTCATCTTTTTACCCCTGTACCCTTCATATGTTAACCATTTATCCGAACTTATGTTTATTTCTTTATTTGTAGTTAATTTAAAAATATTTTCCAAATCTACATTTGATAATTGATACCATCATCATTCTTACATTTGTCAGCAAAGGAGTTTACGATAGTATTATTTGATGTTTGTATTCTTCATTTATAATACTTTGAATAATTGCTGAATATAATTATCACTTATAACATCTGTTTTCTTATCACCATCTGCTCCTGCATTTTTATATGCTTTATAAATAACATTTGTATTCTTAATATTATTTTTATATTCCTCTTCAGTATTTCTACCAACTGCTTTATTTTTATATTCTCTTATGTTTTGATGTAATACTTACTTAGACATCTAGCATAACACAAATTCTATTTTATCTCGTTTATTACTTAGGCATATTGATATTGTAATTATCCTGTTATTGGACCTTAATGGTCTGTTGGGTAATAAAGGTTATTATTATTATTATTATGCCTATTGATAAAGTAAACATTAATATAAATATTGATATGCTTCCTATATCTCGAAACTCAACTGGACAGTTTCGGCCTGTATTAGCGTCTCTTGTAACTGAGGATAATATGTACACTAAGCCTTTCATAGTTGGAATTTTTTATGGGCCTTCAAAACCAAAAGATGCAAATTAATTTTTCAAACCTTTTATTGATGAATGTTTGCATATTAAAGGAAAAGGTGGAATTACTTTTAATGAACAGGTCATTACTATTTATATAAATGCTATATTATTTGTGATACTCCAGCTAGAACGTTTGTTGCTGGCACTAAAAACCACACTGGGTATTTTTCATGTGGTAAATGTATTTGTGAAGGCGATTTTATTGAAAATCGTAATCCTGACTTTTTTAATTACTCAAACGCCTCTAAGAGATATGATTGACGATTATTTGAGTAACTAAAACATATTTGAGGGGTCTAGTATCAAAAGCGGCAAACTCCGCTTTTTGACGATATTTACTTATAAACACCACATTGAACGGTTTTTTGTGCTCTCTACGAAAACATGGGTTGTGAGAATGAAAATCGGCAATATGATCTTATAAAATAGCATCAAAAGTTGGCCTAAGAATCAAACACGGCAATATCCACTGCCCGTTTGGAATCATAGTCGGCAATCTCCACTTTGTCCAATTACATGGCTCGGAGCGGCCACGTGACATGACATTTCAACACGCTCCATTACACGCTAGATAGTGTTATGGTTTTTTATTGTAATTTTAAAGTCAAAGTGCAAAATATTTGTTTTGGTCAGTGTTTGACGCGTTAAAAGTTATTTTGTTTGTAAATTAAAATGGAAAGTGTTACAATTCCTGTTGAGAACAAGGAAGCCCGTAAAAGGATTCGGAATCCATCTACATGGCGGCAAAATATACGCAAAAAGATAAGGTATGTTAGACACTATAGAAAGTTTTAGTTGACTATTTAACTAGAGTGTTTTACAGCAACGGAATTGCTTAGCAATGGCATGTTTTTTGGTGGCAAAACTTTTAGATACTCTCGTTGATAAAATAAAGGTTGTTAATAAATATCTTTGGGATATTATCTTGCTCTCACTATTATCTCGTTAAATAGTAACATCACCACTCAAAAAGAAGAAGGACATACGATTTTTCTCTTTTTTCTTTTTCTTTGCCCTACAAAAGTTTCTCTCTTGGGGTATTATGAACGAAATAGTGAAGAAAATTTAACATGATAAACATATCCTCTTTTTCAGATACTCTTCACCGCAGTTGCCGCAATATCCTACTTGTGGCCATAAAACAAAGTCTTATCAATGTTCTACCCTAACAATGATGGATATTAAAAGTTTTCATGATGCGTTTTATGCAGTAAAAGATAAAATCCGCCAGGATGCATTTATTTTGAAATTTTGCACTGTTCAACTACCTAAGCGTCGCCGTCCAACAAATTCCAGACATACAGCAAAAGCAACTTCTGTAAAATGCTTTATAAGAAATAAAGCTTTAAAACGAGAAGTTCCAGTGTGCCAACAAGCGTTTTTGAAAGTACAGTGGAACCTCGCATAACGAGCACCTCTCATAACGAGTAATTCGCATAACGAGCAAAGTTAATTTTAAAAAAATGTTTCGCTTAGCGAGCGATGTTTCGCACAGCGAGTAACCAAAACAGGGGAAGCCCAGCATTGTGTGTATGTTAGATCAGTGTGTGTTTAGTAGTCGATGCGCTAGCGTGTTACTTTCACGTTGATAACAAGATTTCTCTAAAGTGTGTACTATTTGTGTGTGAATCTTTTTTATAAATGTAAATAACCCTTGTAACAATGTCTCCGAAAAGACAGCCGCAAAAAGACAGCCGTAAAAGAATAAAAATAACCATAGAAATGAAACATAAAATAATTGAAAATCGAGAACGAGGTATGAGCGTGGCTGATCTAGCACGCATATACAATCGATCCACATCAACGATTTGCACTATCCTCAAAAACAAAAATAGGATTAAGGAGTTAGATGCTTCAATAGGAGTGACAAGAATATCTACGCAAAGATCACACATGCTTGACGACGTTGAAAAATTGTTGCTTATATGGATTAATGAAAAGCAACTACAAGGCGACACTATTAACGAGAACGTAATTTGTGAGAAAGCGAAAATAATTTTCGCTGATCTCGTTAAAAAAACACCAGCAACTTCAACGGCGAAGGAGGCAGTATTTAAAGCTAGCCATGGTTGGTTCGAGAAGTTTAAGAGAAGAACCGGCATCCATAGCGTTGTGAGGCACGGTGAAGCAGCAAGCTCCGATACACAAGCAGCCGAGAATTACATCGGTGTCTTTAAGAAACTCGTCGATTCTGAAGGTTATCTGCCGCAACAAATTTTTAATTGTGATGAGACGGGCCTCTTTTGGAGAAAGATGCCCAAACGTACGTATATAACAGCAGAGGAGACCGCATTGCCCGGTCACAAGCCAATGAAAGATCGTCTCACGCTGCTATTTTGTGCTAATGCAAGCGGCGATTTGAAAATCAAACCCCTGCTTGTCTATCATTCAGAAACTCCACGAGCCTTCAGAAAATGTAAAGTCGACAAGAGCAGGCTAAATATAATATGGAGATCTAACAACAAGGCTTGGGTGACACGTGCCCTTTTTACGGAATGGATTAATGGAGTATTTGGTCCTTCTGTGAAAAAATATTTAGTTGAAGTGGATCTGCCACTTCATGTGTTGCTTGTAATGGACAACGCTCCTGCTCATCCCCCAGGCCTACAAGACGACCTCCTTGAAGAATTTAAATTCATCAAGATACAGTTTTTGCCACCCAACACCACTCCGTTACTCCAACCTATGGACCAGCAGGTAATTTCAAACTTTAAGAAGCTCTATACTAAGGCACTCTTCGAGCATTGTTTTGAGGTGACTGAAGGGACCAATCTTACTCTCAGAGAATTTTGGAAAAATCATTTCCACATTGTTGCGTGCCTCAAGTTGATAGAAAAGGCATGGGAAGGAGTAACCAAGAAAACCCTTACTTCAGCTTGGAAGAAGCTTTGGCCGGAGAACGTGGTCGAGAGTGAGACTGAAGGTTTTCAAACGGTACCTGAGGAGCCTATAGTAAACAACATCGTAACTTTAGCTGAGATTATGGGACTGGAGGTGGATAGCAATGATATCGATGAGCTTATTGAAGACCACAGCCAAGAGCTAACCACCGAAGAGCTTATAGAATTGCATTCCGCTTCACAACACGAATTGGGGGAGGAGGATTTAGCAGAGGAAAAGAAGGAGGGAACAGCGGAGCAACAATCTTCTCAGTCAATCAGAGAAATGCTAAAAGCATGGGAAACTGTTGTATCACACGTTGAGAAACATCATCCTAATAAAGCAGTCGCTATGCGTGCTATAAATTTATTTTACGACAATGCTATCTCGCAATTTCAACAAATTTTGAAGAGTCGACAAAAGCAAATGTGTCTAGACGACTTTCTCATAAAAAACAATTAGGTATGTATATAGTACAATTATTTTTTTTTCTACAAATTGATATTGAATTCCAGATTATCTCGGTCCACGTTAGAAGACAATATGAAGAATATTCACATTATTTAATCATATATGTATATAGATATATACTTTGTTACTACATTTATATGAATAAAAGTTGCACATAAAAGAAACTCAGTATTTTTTCTGCATGGAACGCATTATAGTATTTTGTATGAATTTATGCGTCAAATATTGTTTCGCTTAACGAGTGTTTCCCATTACGAGTAAGATCTTTGAACGCATTGTGCTCGTTATGCGAGGTTCCACTGTACTACATATTACGAAACATCGTCTGTCATACGTCATGAAATCGTTTCTTAGAACAGGTGAAGGACCTTCAGAGAAAAGAGGGGGCGACAGAAAAACTGCAAAGTTCGAAGACAAACAAGCTGCCGTCCAAAAATTTGTTAATAAATTTAAAAGTATCGAATCTCATTATTGTCGTTCCTCCTCACGTAGACGTTATCTTCCTTCGGATTTGTCTATAGCAAAAATGTGTAAAATGTACAATAATCAGTGTTCTCCAGATGATAAAGTAAAACCATCGTACTTCCGAATGATTTTTAATACAAAATACAACCTCAGCTTTAGTACTCCTCGTACTGACGTGTGTTCCATGTGCATACAACTGACAGAAAAGATTAAAAGATCTGCAGATGAAGAGGGGAAGAAAAATTTACTAGTGGCAAAGAATATTCATAAACGAAGAGCACATGCATTCTATGAGTTGCTTAAAGAAGCTAGATATGATTTGATAACGCTATCTTTCGATTGTCAAAAGAACCTTGTCCTCCCTAAGGTTCCAGACCAAAGTGCGTACTACTCAAGGCAATTGTATTTGTACAATTTCACCATTGTTCAGGGAACATCGCGATCTCAACTTACCAAGCAAAATGTATTTTCGTATTACTGGACTGAAAACGAGTTTGGGAAAGGTTCTAATGAAGTTGCTTCCGCTGTGTTTGACAAGCTCAATAAAATCAACTTTGACCCTGCTGTAACTACTGTCAGGCTGATGGCAGATGCCTGCAGTGGACAAAACAAGAACACGACACTCATTGGAATGTGCTGCAAATGGCTTTCGGAAAGAGCGCCAGAACATATCCGGAATATCGAAGTGATTTTTCCAGTAGTAGGTCATTCATTTTTGCCTGCCGATAGGGTATTCGGTATTATTGAAAAGAGTATTAAAAATTTGGAGGTTGTAACGCAACCAGAAACTTATGTAGAGCTCTTTTCTAACATTGCTACAGTTATTCATCTAGGGCAAGATTGTAGCGTATTTAACTGGAAACAAACAATCGCAGATATCTTTAAACCCACAGGAAAATGGCATTTTTCTTTTAAAAATACAAAACGGTTTTTGCTAAACAAATGTAACACAGGAAATGTTCACATTAGAGGTGAATTGTATTACAAAACCGATTTACAGAAAATTTCTAAAAGTGTTCTAAAAAAAGGAAAAACTCTTCACATGATTGAGCCTTCCATCATAGAAAGTGGTTTGCAGCAAGTGAATTTTTTGAAGCTAAAGGATGTTGATAAACTTCTTACAAAACATTTTGGCGACACTTGGAGGTTACTGGAACAACTCAAATTTTATACAGATGCTATCCCTAATGAAATGACAGAGCCAGAACAGCTAGGCGCAGAAGAAGAAGGAAATGGGATGTCGGCCGTTGAAGAAACCGCAGAAGCAACATGCGAGTTTATTGAAGAAATTCCATCCATACTTATATAATATGCATATGTTTTTTATTACATTATTTTGACGTTAATATGGACATCTATTATTATTTTACCCATAAAAGCTTTCCAAAATATTAAGTCATCCCGTTCGACTCTGAGTTCACTATCTCACAAACTCTTCGTGGTTTTGGTAACAAAACCGGCAATATCTAACGGTCAGTATCAAACACGGCATTCTCCATTCCTTTTCCTTATTTCTTTCAAATACAGTTAGAATTTTAGGTAAATTTACTTGAAAATCCAACGCAGCTTACCATTTTCTTTTATTAGAAACTATGTTCGTTTCGATATTAGTAACAATAAAGGCGTAACAGTTTTTCGCGCTTGACTCAAAAGTGAAAATGGTGGAGATTGCCGCTTTTGATAGTAGACCCCTCATTTATCAATATACGTATGTAGTTGTAAAGGGTTTCATAAATGCGCAAGTAGGTAAAAAATTATCTGTACTAATATTTTTTCCTGTCCATTTAGATATCCATGTAGATACTAAAGAAGATGAAGGAGGAGACGAAGAGGAAGCAGAAGAAAACGCTTCTGCAGTTTCATAAACCATTAGTAAAAGGTCTTTCATATTTATATAATTTTTATTAATATTTTATACATATTTTAGGTAACACAACCTTCAACTTCAAGTTGGCTGAGGATTTCAATAATAATAAGGCTCTAAAAGAATATAAGAAAAATTATTTACCGCTTTGTTAAATTCATCTTAAATATAAATTAATGACTTTAGATCGAATACCTTAAAAATTATAAATGTTCGAATGTCAGCATTAGCAAAATTAAGTAAACATAAAAAAAAATTAATTTCTTCAAAATGATTATCTATGACGAACGTCAGAGGTTCTAAAATCATAAGACTTTGTTGTTCCAGTTGAAATAAATATTCTGCATTACTTATTGTTAGTAGAGATCAAAGCAACTATGAATTTACTTTTGGAAAAAGTATGCGCACAACCAAGAGCACAACCAGGTTTCGAAACAATAATCGTTGAAGATAAACTACCAAATCTACCGCTAAAGAGTATAGACGATTTGCTCTCTTTTGAGAATTTATTGGACAGCGACGAGACAGTTGTCGCCCAATGTAAGTATACTATGCTTTGTTTTTATGCTTTTTGATAGTTGTTTTTTATATGCATCAAAACTTTTGCTCATAGGGGGCCATAATTACAAAAACCACATCTATAGATGTTTAAAACATATATTTATAAACATATATTATTATTAACATATATTCTTTAGCAGCTAAATGAGGAGTGTTTATTCAAAACAAGACATGTCCACATTGGTTCAAAATCGAGTTCTCAGTGTTTTCTACATCTTAAAGGTAAATTGTACATGTTGGCAACTTGAAAATCACTCGAATGCGGTTATCTCCAATAATAACAGCCTTATAAATGTATAATGTTCATTCAAAACAAAATAAGTACGGCAATGTAATTTAGCACTCGCATTTGAACCAAAAGTAGACATGTCCCTAAGAGTTCCATCACTCTAAGTTATAAACTTTACAAAAGTAGATATGTCCATCAATTACCTTTGTTGCGTTTTAACTGCTACCATCTATTAAAATATATCTAACACTAATATCGTAGTGGCATTCCGTAGCATAGGTACCTACGTAAGCAACAGGAACGACAATATCCGTTATTATCATGTTTTTAAAACTTAACCTAAAGTATTGTTCATGAACTATTTTTAACTTAGTGAAACAAGTTTATGTCGGTTTAACTTTTGTGCCGTGTGTTTTGTTTGTTATATTGAATAGTGTAGTTATGGAAACTACCGTGGGCGATATTAATTGCGGTAGTAGAAAAAACTCTCGATCCCTATCTAAAACAGCGGTGAAGAAAGTGCAAAGGTAATTTAAATTAATGCTTTCCGTTGCCGGGATAAACTGAAACTTTTTTACAGATATTGCGATACAGATTCGAACTTGAGAAGATTCAAGAGACCTTGTACTCACAATACAAAATCTCTCAAATGCCTATGTGTTAAATTGTCTGATATCAAACGAGCAAGAAAAAAGTTTTTTGAGAAACCTGATAAAATTGAGCAGGATCGAAAGCTTTGTCATTTAATTTCTGTCTGTGAACCGAAACGGAAGCGTCCAAGAGATGGAATTCTTGAGGAAAAAAGGAAAAGTCGAAATATGCAAGCCTACTACTTTCTTCGAATTCATTTGCAAAGTAAATGGTCAACAGTTCCAGTTTGCAAAAGCTTTTTTGCGGCTGTTTTCGACGTATCCAAAAATAGAATTCACAGTATTCTTAAATTTTTAAAACTGGATGATGTGCCTACAGAAAGGCGTGGTGGTGACAGATATAAAATGAAAAATAACGACAAAAAGGATTGTATTAGGACCTTTTTAAGAAATTTACCTGCTACAGAAACTCATTACAATCGTACAATCGTAGAGTGTATGTATCCTGTGATTTGAATCTAACAAAGTTATGGCGACTTTTTTGCACACAAAATCCCACTATAAAGGTTTCAAACTCCATGTTCAAAAGAATATTTTATTTAGAGTTTAATATTGGATTTTCATCACCAGCAATAGATGCCTGTGGAACATGCATAAATTTAAAAAATGCTATAAAGCAAAACAATGAACGAAAAGTTCAGTTAATGACAGAATTGAGGATTCATAAACTGAGAGCTAAAGCATTTTATACTTTGTTGAAAGACGAGCCTGCAAACAGTTTAACCTTTTGTTTTGATTTGCAACAGGTGCACCCACTACCTAAGAGTCCTATCCAAGATGCGTTTTATTTAAGACAAATAAGCTTCTATGCTTTCTGTTGCGTTGACAGTCAGTCAAGAAATTCAGTCTTTTACACTTGGACAGAAAATCAAGCTAGTCGCGGATCGACAGAAATCGGGTCTGCCTTACTCTGTCACCTTCGATCTTTAAAATTAGAAAATATAATTTGCATCAGACTGTTTTGCGATGGGTGTGGCGCCCAAAATAAGAATTCCCACATTTTACACGTCTTGGCCTATTGGCTACGATTTGAGGCTCCTGACCACGTTACCGAGATAGTTATACACTATCCTGTGAGAGGTCATAGCTTTCTCCCAGCAGATAGGGTATTCGGTCGTGTTGAGAAAATTATAAAAAAGCAATCAGTCATCCTTTCTCCCGATGAGTATAATAGATTTTACTCTGAAGTTGGAAAAGTTAGAAAATTGGCGGATGACTGGAAAATATATAATGTCAAGGACCTGCTTGACACGTATAAAAAAATTCCACGAATTAGTGAATTTAAAAGAATTTTCCTGAAGAAGTTTACGTTAAAAAATGGTGAGAAGACTGTAAAATATAGAGGTACCCCATATTTTCGGTTTGAAACCGAAACGGATACTTATTTGCCCTTGACTAAAAAAAATCGCAGTGAACGAACAATAACACTAAATCTGGGGGAAATCGGTAATGAGATTTCGGATGAAAAAAGACAAAATGTTGAAACTTTATTAAAAAAAAAATTCAACCATGATGAAATTGAGTGGCAACATCTACCGGAATTACAATTTTTTGTAAAAATTCTGGCAGAAACACCACCAGTTGGTAGTGGATACCAAGAAGAGGAAGGAGAGGCAACTTGTGATTGCCTGCAAGATGACCACGAAATGCATATTTGAATTTTAACTCTCCGTAGACAAACTACAATTTGCGCATCTACCTAGACACACATGGGTCTGTGGTGTCTGCCCGTTTTTTATTTTTTACCATACTTATACTTGTTTAAAAAGTCTGAAAAAACACGAGAAATGTACGAATTCATTAAAAACGGCCGGGCACCGCAGACCCATGTGTGTCTACAGAAGGTTAATGTAAGTACTTGTTAACTTTCTTAAATAAATTTTGTTTTTACTCTGAATTGAATATTTTGATTAACAGCCAACCAAAACAGGATATCTCCATCTTGTGTTCAAACAAAAGAAGATATTTTTATAATGTTCAAACAAAAGTGAACATGTCCCAACGTATTATGCTAATAACTTTGAATGTAGTTTTACCAGGAAAATTTGAAACAGGTACACGAAAGGCATGGACTAAGCCCATCCAATTCACGTAATTACTCAGATTTCATCTAGACAAATTTCGTCAATTACAGTTTTTGTCGATTTTCTCAAAATCTGTGAATGTGGACGTATCTCCTTTTGTATCAATATCACATTGATATCTTACTTGTATAATATTATAATATTTTATGTTTTTATCTAATAAACTCCTTAATATTTGTCATATAATCTTTAAAGTGAATATTAGATACAGAAAATATGGCAGGACTAATAATCTTACCGAAAGATGATAAAACAGTTCTTGAATCACAACAAGACTTTACATTATTATTTTCTTATACTACACAGATAGAAGAGGGAAATTTTGACACCTATGAATTTAAAACGACCATGAGAAATGTTCCATCAAATATTGATGAAAATACAGACAATATATCAATATCATATTCTAGTGCTGTGTTTTTACTAGGAAAAGCTAGGGCTTCTTGCTCTGCTATGAAACAGTATGATAGATTTTATCAAATTATTAAATATCCTGAAATACTTAACACTATCTCTCTAGCTATCTTACAAAAGAACTTCACCCCAGATGATGGATCTATACTGTCACCAGCTATTGAGCCTACCATACCTCAAGATACTAGAGTCTTGTATGTACCAAATAATCACTCATTAGCATCCTATATGTTACAATGGCTATCAGATAAATTAAAAACATATTTTCAAACATCAGACCATGTCTACCCGCCATTTGTTGGAAATGAGGCTAGTCTTGTTGTTGTTCAGGAAAATAATGAGTTTGCTTCTTTAATAACATCTTTTTATTTTTGTTGTTTATTAACTGTTAGTAATGGCCAGATTGCAGATAAGATTATATCGGAACTACACTGGTTGGTTGATGAAATGGAGAATCTTATCTTTATGGAAGTTCATTTACCTGAGATCCAAGATACCATTAAAGATTTCAATTATTTTGATAACTGGTCAATGGAAAGATTAATAGATGCGACTTTTTTTGGTTTTTGTGGTATAGCAAAAAAACAAACAAAATTTGACTTTATCCGTGATTGGATTACAAAGAGAACACCAGCATTACACACTAGCTGTAAGTTTAAAAGCTTACGATCAACAACAATGTCGAATCTTCATTATGACATAACCATCCCAGCTGATTTCTTTGCAACATATACTAATATAAGAAAGGCAGTTTATATACCTGTTATATCAGGAGATTTTGATGAACAAGGACCCATTATGGTAGGATTTACTTCACAAGCTAGAATGATATTAGATAATATCGAGATGACAACTTTTGAAATTGCATACAAATTTGCAGAAGCTTGTGAAACAGAAGTACATCTTCTGGATCCTATAATTGACCAATGTGAAAGAGTTATAGAATTTAGAAGGGCTATTTATGATCAAGCTATGAGAGATAAAGAAGAGTATAATTATTTGTATTTTTATAGAAATATACCAACCAATATTCAAATATCTAATTACCCAGATCTGGCTTATGCTGCAATACAGATGAAAAGAAAAGAATCAGATACATTTAAACAATATGCAGATATGAAGCATGATGGATATATCCCCACAAAAGTTATTGACGAACTTCTTCAAAAACCATTACTTAGTGATACTACTGGATCATCTGTATCTGATAAAGCAAATAGATTTATATCATTAAGAGGAAAAAAAGCTCAAAGACATCAGCCTTCTAATGATGAATTAACTGATTTAATTAATAGATTAACAAATCTAAGGAATTAAATCACAATATAACCTAAATATCTATATAATATCAGATCTTATTATAATGTTAATCTCATATATTCTTATAATAATATAATATGAACACTCCTCAAATGTTCTTTGAGGGGAAAGAAAAATAATTTCCAAATCGATGGTCTTAAAATTTTAAACGTTTTATACGGTGTGTATACATCACACACATACAAGATGATTTAGATTTAGTAATAAAAAATCTTACAGATTCTGTCCTAAGAGGGTTCCAAAATCTAACAAAAGTTCAATTCGAAGCGTCGGTCATGGAATGGTTTAAGCATGGACGCCAGAGGTCATTGAAAGAACAGGATAATTCATAATAAATAAAAACTTATTCAGTGGAATTTTATTTCTTTTTTAGAAAAATTACGTTAAAAAATAAAACTGGAAATATCTCTGGTCTTATTTATCCACTGAAGAATACAAAATCAGTGTCTGATTTTTTTATAAGAGTTATTTTATGATACATAAAATTTAGCGCAAAATTTAAAATATCCAATTATTCAAATGTATCATAAATGAAGGTAAGGTGGAAATTAGTAGGTATTGTTATTTACATAAATGGATATTTTGTATTTGGTACTAAATTTTATAGATAAAATGTAAATTTTATTTGGAAACAAAATTAAGATTTTGTAAACGTAAAGTCGCATTTTCCTAGGGGCAGGTTATATGCGTCACGTACAACGCAGAACAGCTAGCGCAGCACGCCATCCACTCAATTCAAACAAAACAGTTGGTGTCGCGACGCCAGCTGTTTTGTTTGAACTCAGCGTAAAGCTGGATTTATAGATTGGGTAACGCTTCAGTGTCTGTATTGCAACCTGTAACGTAAAAAGATAAACTGCACATAGTCAGCCTTCGAATTTATACAAGCCGTGACGCAGTTGTAACGTTTCCGGCTGACGTAGAGAGTTGGCCAACGTTCATCTCGGACGTTACGGAACAGTTACGGAATAAGCGGTTAGCCAATCAGCGATTAGTATGTTTGTGAGGTTATGTGGTGTGATCGTGGTCGTGTAGCAACATTCAAAATACAACAATAAAATAATTGTAATTTCATCTGTGCTAAAGGAAAAAAATGGGTATGTAACATGAAATTTGTAAACTAATGTGAATAGAATGTTATGTTCAATAATTTACAGAAATTGACTATGGATTATTGATTAATCTTGTGGAAGGGTTTCCACACTTGTACAACAAAGGTGATAGAAACTTTAAAAACGCCCGAATGCGAGAAAATAGTTGGCTGGAAATTAGTAAAGTATTGAAAACAACTCGTAAGTTTTGCATTTAAAAAAATATACACACATGACATAATAGATAAAATAATTTTATCGGTAGAAAAAGCTGTGAACTGTACTTTCAATTTTAGCAGACAATTGTCAGCGTATATGGCGCAATCTAAGAGATCGCTACACTAAAGAGAAGAGGGTTCTGCATTCTGGCGAGGAAGGGTCAGGCGATACCGGCTGGGAGTTTTATCGAGCTATGACTTTTTTAGATAAACATATTAAGCCTCGGAAGTAAGTTCTATAGATACAAAAATCGGAATATCTGTTAATAATAATATCTCTTATTGTTACAGAACTTATTCAGCAACATCAATCCCAGCTCCAATAACATCACCATCGAAATCTTCATCGTGTTCTTCGCAATCACCCTGGAGTGCCTTATCGCAAATTTTGTCACCACCTGCACCAGATACGGAATTTGAAAATACCGAGGAAAATATTGAAGAAATCATCACAACACAAGAGCCACACCCCCATATTGAAGAAATCATCGCAACACAAGAGTCGGAAAGTCCAAGTCTACTCAAAGCACCTAATTCAGGGCAATATGGCACCACCCCACACCGACAAGGTATAATAATACTTAAAAAACGTATCATATAATAATTTTTTCATTATTCTGCAATGATTTTACAGAAAAAATACATAAAATAACCTCAAATTCAAATGTTGGAGCTCTGGTAGGTGCTGCACACAACATAGCATCAGCTTTAGAAAAAAGAACTGTAAATAATAACACAGAAACTACTGATGATGCGTTCGGAAAATATGTTGTCCTAAGATTGAAAGAAATGCAGGATAAACGTCGTAAGAAGTTAATAAAAAATAAAATGTGGGAATTGTTAGTCGATTCTGATTCAGAATGATCATAGTTAGTCATAATAATAAAGTTCATCCAAAAGGAGTACCCCGTAAGAACCGTGGACGCCTCTCGAAAAAGTTGCAGCGCGAAAGGATCTATAAGGGCGACTCGGTTAATGGGAGAATTATTTTTAGGGGACGCGGAACGGTCGTAGAATCCCGATAGGGGGGTGGTAGTTCGTCGTCGAAAGCGAAAAAACACGAAAATCTTTTTTAAAATTTCCATTTTCTCCGAATTTCGGTAACGGGCAGCCAATGTAGGCAGCCGTGGAACGTACGCCATTTAGCCCCATAGACGCCTCTTGCCGGATGGTTCGAACGCATATTCTCAACGTACGAACACTACTTAAAAGGAGAGATATTTTTGAAAGGCGCGAATCGACCGTCGCTCCCGGCCGCGCCAATCACTTTCCATTGTTGAAAGCGGGAAAACGCGTAAATCTTTTTCGAAATTTCCATTTTTCTCGATTTAGGGTAACGAACAGTCAATGCGGCTAAATTGCCTAGGAGAAATGTCACATTCCCCGTCGCGATCGGTCAAAATACCCAACTTCGATTGCGAAAATTAGCACGTTTAAAATCGCCCGGGTGCCGCACGAATGTCGAAAATAGGTTGGGGGGACTTTCGTTTTTCGTAATCGACCGAAAAAAGGGGCGAAAATGTTTAAATATCCGCGCGAGAGGCGAAATTATTACCCCGTGTTTTCGCAGTTCGATTTCCATTTATTGTCAAATATGGCGCCTAGAACGCAAATGTCAAATTTACCGCTGATCTTTAAGCGATGTTTGCGATGAGAAAAACGAGCTTAATCTTTCGAAAAATATGCGAAACCCCTTCGAAAAAGTATAAAGTTAGCGAATCGAGTCCGAAACGCTACCGGCACCCGTATTTACCGAGATATAAGACCGTTTCTGGCAGGCTGTCATCGGTTAACTACATGTGGAATGATTGCCGCTTTTAAAGTTGGATTTGAACCGATTGGAAAGGTCTGACAATGTTTTGAAGCTTAAAGAGGGTCGAGTACACCTCTATATTACTATTAATACCTCGATTTTTAAATTTAAGATCACCACCGATATAAATACTACATCGATGTGTCCGAACGTCAGATGCATACTTTTACGCTCAAAAGCGGCTTTTGTGGGGGCGATATCGTTCGAGAAATGAATAATTTACCAAGAATAAGGTCCTAAGTACCTAAAAAAAGCAAAATATCTAGCTAAATGCTCAAAATTTCACAAATTTTTTGATATCTGGACTATACATATCCCAACAATCGGAAAGGTTATATCCTCATAGATGTGTACTTTCAAAGGTGATAATCACAGTTTATAAAGGGTTTCTCGGTGGAAGTATGTAATAATATGTGTTTCAGGCATCATCACAGACAGCCGCACCAAGAATATCAGCAAGTATCACATAACCGTTTAGACACGCTCTCTGCTATTTCATACGTAACATGTCCGTTAATAAATCAAGTTTTATCGAATGAATGAGTACCTATATCTTATAATTTCGCACTTACCAGTTATAAATTACAATTACGATGGAGAGAATATTGTTCGATGGAATTGAAATTGATCGAAGGTTTTGAAAATATCTTCCCATATATTCAGAAATCTAATGGTAATAGATTGGGATTGATGTTCACCCTGATGATTTTCTTAACATTTTTAACACACAATATTAATAGATAAAACTCAACGACATTTCGGTTTCTTTCAAAAATTACCGTTATTTGAGGCAAGTTACGGTGAAAAGTCAAGGTCAAATATGAAATGTCAAACCAGATTCTCTATATATTTAACAAATTGACAGACATCTAGCGATTCTCTGTAAAGATCGATGAAATAAAGTTATATATTATCACTATTGTCGTTACATTTCTTAGTTATCAATTTTTAGTTCTGCCGCTCATTAAATGCTCAGGTTTACGTTTTAAAGTTCAAATATAAAAATAGCACACACTGATTTTATTGCAACCACTCGATCAATACATTTTATGAACACAACGAATTTATAGACATTCTCACTGGCACATCATGTGCAAATAACTCCCGCAATATGTTTCGATATTTCTTCGCACTGCCAAAATTTATTGAGATCATCACAGACAGCGGCACCAAGGATATCATCAATTCGCACATAACGTGGGCTGGAAATTTAGACACGCACAACAAGACGATTTAATAGATTTTTCCAGTGACAGAATCTACATGACAGAACCTCCTCCTCCTCCATAATTCTTTCCACTTAAACAGCAACACCAATCAACTGCAAACTATATCATACAGATGCCAGGATGTATGGCCCCATTTACATTTTCTTAGATTTTCTTCTACAACACATTGGTTTATAATAAACGATAACAGGTTAGATATGTTTTACCTTCAAACAATCGGAAATAATAACTGCTTATTGTATAGGTACATCTGTTGTTAAAAGCATATACGAAATGCTAACGACGTTTGTACATCTTTTAATTTCAAGTTTCATTAAAAATACATCTTCATACAACGGAATTGTTTAACACTGTCAATCTAGACCATAGAATAACCAAACTAGACCAAATAAACAGTATATTATACCAGTGTTGCCACCGCTGAGAAGTTTTAATAATAGATTTTCTTTCCGGCGTAATCATAATTTTTTAAGGCCAAAATAAAAGAACATCCTCCGATATGAAAAACGTAATAGATTTTTCGCTTAATGTAACATGGTAATAGCGTGGAGCCAATTGTAATAGATCTGTTACGAAAGTAATAGCAGTGGGAACACTGGTATGTATTGTCAAATCTAAAGTGAAGTTAGTGTAACTTATGACAGCACACTACATCTGTGTGCGTGTGTCCACGCGTGCGCGTACATTAAATGCATTTTCATGTCGTGAGTGGATATAAAATACATTAGCAATTTCAATTTATAATAATATCGGGCAGCTAACATTATGAATTACCGTATTTCCATATGAAACATTAAATTACCCCTAAAGAATAATATATATAGCCGTTTTTAGAATCATTTTAGTTACCACGATAGTGGATAGTCGGTTATGGACGGGTAACAAGCCCGGTCTCGAATCCGAAGTTAGCGCTAACATTTTTAAACATTTTCTTTCAACATTGTGCGCGAAATTCACATGCAAGTTATATTACTAGAACAAAAATTGGAACAAATTAAAACGTATTTTTTATATAATTAATAATATAACATACAGGGCCGTATTAAAACAAAAAACAATCTAAATATGTTTTTCATGCATAAAATTTAGAGGCATCTTATATACCGGAACAAATTAAAACGTATTTTTTACCATTTCAACAAATTTCGTTCAACTTACAATTTAATTTTATGTATACAGTAGGGCCAGATAAAAGTTACCACTATAGAAAATTAATATACTTATACAATTTTGTCAAACTTTGCACATTACCTATGCATATGTCTCTTTCACTGTGCCGCTAGATACAGGCTGGTAATTGGCACGTTTATATATATATAGTATGTGCAATTTTTAACTAAGATAAAATTAATATACAGGATGTACCGACGGTCCCAAACCAATCACACAAACAAATCAATGCGGGACGCGAAGCGTTGAGTCTTTTTATAAGTGACAGGCAAGAATTAAGAAAAAAGGAATATACAGGGTGTACCGACGATCCCGAACCAATCACACAAATATACGACTGAGACGCGAAGAGTCCAGTTTTTTTTACAAGTGACAGGCAAGAATTAAGAAAAAAGGAATATACAGGGTGTACCGACGATCCCGAACCAATCACACAAATATATGACTGAGACGCGAAGCGTCCAGTCTTTTTACAAGTGACAGGCAAGAATGAAGAAAAAGGGAATATACAGGGTGTACCGACGATCCCGAACCAATCACACAAATATACGAGTGAGACGCGAAGCGCCCAGTTTTTTTACAAGTGACAGGCAAGAATTAAGAAAAAAGGAATATACAGGGTGTACCGACGATCCCGAACCAATCACACAAATATACGACTGAGACGCGAAGCGTCCAGTCTTTTTACAAGTGACAGGCAAGAATGAAGAAAAAGGGAATATACAGGGTGTACCGACGATCCCGAACCAATCACACAAATATACGAGTGAGACGCGAAGCGCCCAGTTTTTTTACAAGTGACAGGCAAGAATTAAGAAAAAAGGAATATACAGGGTGTACCGACGATCCCGAACCAATCACACAAATATACGACTGAGACGCGAAGCGTCCAGTCTTTTTACCAGTGACAGGCAAGAATGAAGAAAAAGGAAATATACAGGGTGTACCGACGATCCCGAACCAATCACACAAATATACGAGTGAGACGCGAAGCGCCCAGTTTTTTTACAAGTGACAGGTAAGAATTAAGAAAAAAGGAATATACAGGGTGTACCGACGATCCCGAACCAATCACACAAATATACGACTGAGACGCGAAGCGTCCAGTCTTTTTACAAGTGACAGGCAAGAATGAAGAAAAAGGGAATATACAGGGTGTACCGACGATCCCGAACCAATCACACAAATATACGAGTGAGACGCGAAGCGCCCAGTTTTTTTACAAGTGACAGGCAAGAATTAAGAAAAAAGGAATATACAGGGTGTACCGACGATCCCGAACCAATCACACAAATATAAGAGTGAGACGCGAAGCGCCCAGTTTTTTTACAAGTGACAGGCAAGAATTAAGAAAAAAGGAATATACAGGGTGTACCGACGATCCCGAACCAATCACACAAATATATGACTGAGACGCAAAGTGTCCAGTCTTTTTACAAGTGACAGGCAAGAATGAAGAAAAAGGGAATATACAGGGTGTACCGACGATCCCGAACCAATCACACAAATATACGAGTGAGACGCGAAGCGCCCAGTTTTTTTACAAGTGACAGGCAAGAATTAAGAAAAAAGGAATATACAGGGTGTACCGACGATCCCGAACCAATCACACAAATATAAGAGTGAGACGCGAAGCGCCCAGTTTTTTTACAAGTGACAGGCAAGAATTAAGAAAAAAGGAATATACAGGGTGTACCGACGATCCCGAACCAATCACACAAATATAAGAGTGAGACGCGAAGCGCCCAGTTTTTTTACAAGTGACAGGCAAGAATTAAGAAAAAAGGAATATACAGGGTGTACCGACGATCCCGAACCAATCACACAAATATATGACTGAGACGCGAAGCGTCCAGTCTTTTTACAAGTGACAGGCAAGAATGAAGAAAAAGGGAATATACAGGGTGTACCGACGATCCCGAACCAATCACACAAATATACGAGTGAGACGCGAAGCGCCCAGTTTTTTTACAAGTGACAGGCAAGAATTAAGAAAAAAGGAATATACAGGGTGTACCGACGATCCCGAACCAATCACACAAATATACGACTGAGACGCGAACCGTCCAGTCTTTTTACAAGTGACAGGCAAGAATGAAGAAAAAGGGAATATACAGGGTGTACCGACGATCCCGAACCAATCACACAAATATACGACTGAGACGCGAAGCGTCCAGTCTTTTTACAAGTGACAGGCAAGAATGAAGAAAAAGGAAATATACAGGGTGTACCGACGATCCCGAACCAATCACACAAATATACGAGTGAGACGCGAAGCGCCCAGTTTTTTTTACAAGTGACAGGCAAGAATTAAGAAAAAAGGAATATACAGGGTGTACCGACGATCCCGAACCAATCACACAAATATACGAGTGAGACGCGAAGCGCCCAGTCTTTTTACAAGTGACAGGCAAGAATGAAGAAAAGAGGAATATACAGGGTGTACCGACGATCCCAAACCAAGCACACAAACAAAAGACTGCCGGACGTGAAGCGTCGACTCTTTTCACAAGTGACAGGCAAGAATTAATAAAAAAGGAATATACAGGGTGTACCGACGATCCCAAACCAACAGGTGTAGACGGTGGTTAGCGGAAAGTGGTACGGTCTGGCTGGTCTGTGGAGTTGGTGCGTAAGCGGTGCGTTCCAGGTGGAGCGCGGGCTTTCTACTTTTTATCGAGTTGGTGCGGTAAGCGGACATCAAACGACAAATTAATAGTGTGGGTGAACCGGACCGGCTTTCTAGTTAAGATATAAAGTATAGATGTAAGTTAGATACATAGGTACATGTATTAAATAACTCAAATAAATGTTTAAACTCCTATTATTATTCTATATGATTTCTACATTTACATTACAGTGTAACATTGATATCATTCAATTAGGCTGCCTTCCTCTAGACACAAGTTCTGTTTGCCATGGCACATTACCTTCTCCTATAAAATACTGTGTTAATGTACTTCGAAGTTGATAAGTTTCACGCGCTGAGTAGTTGGAGGATAACCGACCCACAGATTGTAAATTATCCACCTCTTGTCGCCATCCACCATTATTTTCATCTCCTATGTCTGCAAAACCATAAGGGCAGTATGTTGGTGCAGCATTCTTTTTACAGAAATTGTGTAAAACAATTACTGCTTTAGTAATATGGTCTACATTATTTACATCAGCAACAAGTGTATTCTTTAAAATTCTCCAGCGTGCTACTAAGATTCCGAATGCATTTTCGATACAGCGGCGGGCCCGTGAAAGGCGATAGTTGAAAATTCTTTTAGATAATTCAAGGTACTTTCCTGGATACGGGCGCATTATATAAGATTTCAGAGGAAAAGCTTCATCAGCTACAAACATGTATGGCAGTTTTATATTTGAATCGGGAAGGTATGCATCTTCAGGAATTTGAAGTGTGCCCTTTTCTAACCTTTGACCAAAAATGCTATCTCTGAACACTCCTCCATCACTTTGCGATCCATATGCTCCGATATCAACCAGGGTGAACACATAATTTGCATCACAACAAGCTAGTAAGACAATACTGAAATTTTTTTTGTAATTAAAAAATAACGATCCGCTTTTAGGAGGTGCTTGAATATTTATGTGCTTCCCGTCCAAAGCTCCGATGCAATTTGGAAAATTCCACAAATTGTTAAATTCTGCAGCAATTTTCAACCATTCTTCCTTTGTGGGTGTTTTTAAATACTGAGGTGCTAACACATCCCACAACACTTTGCACATGTCGTGAATAATGAAGTGGACTGTAGTAATACCCATTTTATGGGACCATGCCAAACTTTGCATGCTAACACCTTGTGACAAGTATCTAAAAATTAAAATAAACGTAATTATTATTCTCTTATAATGTTTTTCAATCTCACTGTAATGTTATTTCCAGTTTTTCTTCTGGCGAAATACCATCGGATATATACCGCCTAGCTACCTTCTGACGTACTTGATTTAATAACACATCATACAGTTGTACAGTCATTCGCGTATATTTGAAAAACTGCATTGGGTCAACTTGCTTCATGGGTACAAATGTTGCCATATAAAATCCTTTTTTTTTCCGATCTCGATTTATAAATCTCGTTTTAAAACGTCGTTTTTTTCTATTAGTATTTAGGATCTTAACTGCTGCTCCTAACAAAATGAACATTCCTGCCGCCGCCAAAATATGGGCTTCGTCGTCGTCCAACATTTTTCACGAGTTGTCCGGTCCAAACAACGTCGTAACTATACAGTTAGTTAGTTATTATAATGGTTCCAATTGTAATTACCAGAATACAAAAATACCCATTAACAACAATAATAATATATAACAGACGCAATCAACAACACAAGAATATAAACATAACCTCTCTTCACCTCGTCAGTTTATAAGATGTCATCAACATCAAACTCTTGTCATCTCTACGCATGAGTAGGAAACATCCCTAGTTTTACATTACGGTATCTATAAATGCGTAATTTTTACTGATAAGTTCCGTGTACAGCACGATACTTTACCAATACAGACACTGAAGCGTTACCCAATCTATAAATCCAGCTTAACCACCCTAGCGTTTTACGTTGTACGCAACGCATAAAACCCGCCCCTGGGAAAACCCGGCTTAAGCATAAACGACGTTACAAGCACGTTATTTAAAAGTCGACATATATATGTGCTACGAACGTTACTCGCCGGTGTAGTACGCACGTGCAACGAACGTTACTCGGCGGTGTAGTACGCACGTGCTACGAACGTTACTCGGTTTGTGTATTATCAGTAACGCTATTTAAAGTAATGTTATATAGGCGGACATTTCACGTTGCTTACATGATATTAAAACTACATGACACTTTTACACAACGTTACTTAGTGTTTAAATGACGTTGCATTAACGTTATTTAAACCGTATTTTTGCTTAGTGGGTTATTTTATACCGACTTCAATTAGTGCTAGAAAATTTGCCGAAAATGTTCAATATGTAACAAGTGACTCAAATCAAAACGGAAAAGGCAAATGAAAGAAGTACTACAAAACACAGCTAATTAGTAGTGACGAGGAATCAGAGAGAGGTGATTATTAATGCTTGAATTAAAATGTCAAAGTGTCTTTTTAATAATTAAACCTGTTTTTATTGTAATACTCTAAAAATTAACAGGATTCTGACTTGATATTGTATTCAGAATGAATTTTAAGAAACGGACTAATTATTCGCTTTATGTATATTTTTTTGTTATTTTTTGTTTTAATTGTGTTCAGTTTCTATTTTTCATGCTACACACATAAAAATTTTACAGATTTAAATTAAACGGAGTATTAGCTTTCCTGAAAACAGTTAAATTGTCACTAAAAATTTGTTCAAATAACGCTAAAAAGAAATATTTTACAGTTTTCGGAAATGTTTCTAAGTACACCTCTTGTAGTTAGAAATTTCCAACTCCAAAAAGCAGAAATATAATATCTTTCGACGGTGTTACTCTTTTTTTAACATCAGACTTGGATAATAATAACACCAACCGGAAAAAATGTAACAACTGTTGGTGCTGATAAACGATTTAGCAACAACAGGGAGTTAACGTAACACCAAAATGCGAATTAATAAATCATTATATTGAGATTTTAATTTCGTAAGGTTGTTAGAAGAATTCCCAAAGGTTAAAATTAATTTCTTAAAGTTGTTAAAAACGGAAAAGTTTATGTAAGGTAAAATTAAGGCGTGTTCTGTGCTTTCAGCGCTTTGAGGTGAGGTGGGATCGCAGATAGCCCAGGCGCCTTGTATTTGCTGTAGCAATCAGTGTAGAAGGTATTTACATACGTGACGTACTAGGTAACAATGGAAAATACATTATTTGTGAGGGTGAAATACCAAAACTTGAAAAAGTGGATAAAGATAACAAACGTAAACATAGATGTTAATACTATTAACAAAACAGGTAAGTGTTCTCTAACTGTTATAGTATCTTTATGGTATTAGGAAATATGCTGCACATATGCATGCCTTTATAATTCCCAAGGTTTAGCAATAAGTATAAGATAACCTTCAAGGAATTACTAGAGAAAGTGTCATTGTTGTATATTGCATATCACAAGATATAAGATAATTAGATATTTCTAAAACATTTGCTATTTATGCAAAACTTAATAACAGTTTTTAAATGTAAGTATGCAAAACTTCAGGATAAATATACGCTCTTTCGTTATTATCTATACAGTAGACTCACGATTATGTGACCTAAAGGTGGATTTTCCTAGGAGCAGGTTTTATGCGTCGCGTACAACGCAAAACGCCTAGTGCAGTGGTTCTTAAACTGTGGTACGCGGTAATTTTTAGGGGGTACGCGGCCGGCCAACAATAAAATAAAACAACCCGGGACACGTTGACGTGCGCGCGCCACTAAGGGCTTAGTCATCAGAGTGGGGCTGTGTGGTTGCGAAAAACTGGCAAATGAATATAAAAGTAAAAAAAGAAAATATGACGAGTTGTACTTAAAATTAGGTTTTACTTGGACTGGAAGCTCAGACGAGTCTAATCCACAATGCGTTGTTTGTTCAGAAATTTTATCAAACAATTCTATGAAACCTTCTCTTTTCTGTAATGCCTGTACGATCTGCGTGTGTTTTACTGGTGAAGATGACTGATTATAATCTCCGTAATAAGCAAACAGGTGCTCCTGTTGATGAAGATGTACTGGCCCAAAAAATTGTGGATAAGTTGTTGGGCTCTGATAACTTTCTACGCAGAATTTCTGCGGTAATTGGCGATCATTTGGCCACGCTGTTTGTCGACAAGATCAAGGTATTAACCGATGAGGTGAGCCAACTAAAAGTGCGTCTCGATGAAGTTAATAATAAAAATGAACATCTTGAACAATATTCTCGAATGAATAATTTACGAATATATGGAGTAGCAGAGAATGAGAATGAAGATACAGGTGCTGTAGTTGCTAAATTGTGCAAGGAAAAACTAAACATCGACTTGCATTCCATGGATATTGATATTTAATAATAATAATAATAATAATAATAATAATACTAATTTATTTGATAGTTCAAATATCGTCACAGGTTACAATGTAATATTCATATATTCAACTAGATCACTAACTAGGTTTACTACGCAAGAAGTCTTGCAAATTATAAAACAAATGTTCATTTAAAAATTTCCAGAGTTCTGTTTTTAATTGTTTTATTTCTTTTATCTGTTTTATGTGGAGGGGGAGAGCACTGTACGCCGATATTGACTTATAAAAAGCTCCTCTTTCATAAAGAGAAAGAGAATGGCTCGGTACTGCAGGATCTCCAGTATGCCTTGTTCTCACAGTACTCTGTGACAAATCACCATTGCAAGGGTATAGATGTTTATGCTTGTAAAAGAATAATATTAGTCTGTATATATACAGACATGGTAAAGTTAATATGCCTAATTGCTTAAACAGAGGCCTGCATGGTGTTCTGGCCGACTTAAACAAGATACATCTAACAATCTTCTTTTGCATAATAAAAGCCTTCTCAAAACAGGTTGAAGACCCCCAAAAAATTATTCCATATGGTAGCCTAGATTGGACGTGGCCAAAGTACAATGCTTTGAGTGTATTAACGTCAACAATACTTTTTATTTTATATATACCGTAATAATATCGGCTAAGTACCCCGCATATACCCTCGACATGACCTTCCCACTTAAGTTTATTATCAAGTATCACACCCAAAAAATTGATTTTCTCCGTAGTCTCCATAGTTGTGCTATCGTCAATCATTTCATCCTTCGGCGTAAAATGTATTAATTTTGTTTTTCCCACGTTCATTTTTAAGTCATTCATCTCACACCACTCTGACATTCGATTAAATATCTGATCTACCGAAGTCAAAATGTTCATTCTTGAAGGACCACTCACTATGACCGTGGTGTCGTCTGCGTATTGAAAGATATGATCTGTGCGTATGTAGCCATATAAATCGTTCACGTAAATAATAAAAAGAAGAGGACCCAGAACGGAACCCTGTGGTATACCTCGACTCACTGAAGCTATGGAGGAGTATACATTTTCTTTGGTATTACCCATCGTTTTCCCATTTCACATAGATTGAAGCATAAAGAAAACGGCAGAAAGCCTATAATTGTTCGTTTTACATCTCGTGCGACCAAAAAGAAAATTTTTATGAATAAATCCAAATTAAAAGGTTCTTCTATAGTAATAAAAGAAGATTTAACTCAAACAAGGCTCTCTTTCATTAAGGAACTTAATAAATTTATACAATCAAGATCGGTTTGGACGGCTGACTGCAACGTTTTCTGCAGGTTTAATGGTGTGAAGTACAAAATACAGTCATCGAACTATATTGCAAAGTTACGGAGCATTGGCTCACGCAGTGATACTACCTTACTTTCTATCGCTGGGACTACGTAGAAGGACGGACTCTGCGACGGAAGAACGGTCAGATTTGTTTTGCTTTTTTTTATTTTCTTGCTTCCTCACTTCTTATTGTTGTTTATTTATTTGCATTTTCTGTATAAATATATTTAAGAATTTTTCTACACTGATGCATTAGAATACTTCCTTATTGCTTTTTGCTGTTATTTAATTACTGTTAGTTTTGCTTATTATGTCTGAACGATTATTTGTGGCGCATTTGAATGTACGCTCCCTATTGCCTCATATCTATGATGTTTCACAACTTTTGCTTGACAGTCAGATTGATGTACTGTGTGTGTCGGAGACATGGCTATCTAATGATATACCAAATAACATGATTGCCGTTGACGGTTATAATTTTTTTCGCAGGGACAGGGATGGTCGTGGCGGTGGGGTTGGGATGTACGTGCGGGGTGCGATGCACTGTCACTTGTTGAATAGTGTGGGGGATTCAATGGAGCAGGTTTGGGTTCGTGCAAATATAAATAACTGTAAATATACATTTGGTTGTATCTATAAGCCCCCGATAATTAACAATTCCCGTTTCATTGAGGAATTAGAGGCTCAGCTTATACATTACTGTTTAACTACTGACTATATCTATTGTGCTGGTGATGTGATCATTAATATGTTAAATTGTGAAGGCGGAGATTGCCAGCGATTAAATTCAGTTTTCGAATCCCTAAATTTGATGCAAGTAATTAGTGAGCCTACTCGCATCACTGAAACGTCTTCTACTTTATTAGATTTAATTGTAATTTCAAATAATCTTACAATTACTGATACAGGTACTATCTCCACAGAAATTTCCGATCATGAATTAGTTTACTGTTCCTCATTGGTTGAAAAGTTATCCATAAATAAGTTTCACACATACAGAGACTTTTCTAATTTTAAAAAGGAGGACTTTATTGCAGATCTTCAGAAGATTCCATTTAATCATATATTTCACTTGAACTTAGAACAGAAAATTAGTTTCTTTAATAGGGCGCTACTTGAATTATTCAATGAACATACACCAATGAGGACAGTAAGAGTAACCCGGCCCAAGAAGCCATGGATTACGGACAATATTAAATTACTACAAAGTTTACGTGATAAGGCAAAGGCAAGATTTAAAAGAACTAAGTTAGCAGTTCACTGGGATTATTATAAACAATTGCGGAATTATACCACCCTTGCTGTTCGGAACGAAAAAAAAGCGTACTTTGAGCATTTGCATGTGGGTGGCGATAGCAAACGGATGTGGCGGGAACTTAAACAATTACGCATTTCCCATAATAGTTCGCGTGATATCCCTCCACACTTAGGCGATGTGGATTGTATTAATGGCGCTTTTGTTGGTGATCTCTCGAACATTGACAGCGCTTCGGGTGCGGCGGTGGATCAGATGCGGACTACTGAGCTTTGCCGTAATTCTACAATCAATAATATCGGTTCTGTGTTTCAGTTTCGGAACGTGGATTCTGAGACGGTGCTAAAACATATCTTCAATATGAAGAGTAAGGCTGTTGGGTCGGACGGCATTGGCATTGACATGTTGAAGTTGACCCTTCCCCATACTCTACCCTTTCTATGTCACATACTCAATACTTGTATAGAGCTGAGTGAATTTCCCGCTCAGTGGAAATTGGCTGTTGTGTTGCTGCTGCCGAAGTGTTCGTCCCCTAGTCAGTATGGGCACCTCAGACCAATTAGCATTCTACCTGTAATCAGTAAGTTGTTGGAGAAGATTTTGTTTGATCAACTTGTGGAGCACCTTCTCTCATACAGTATTATACCTGACTGTCAATCAGGATTTAGGCGTGGGCATAGTTGTAGTACAGCACTCTTGAGGGTCACGGATGATATTATTCAAGCTAGAGACGATGGCAGATTGACTGCCGCGGTGTCGTTAGATTACAGTAAAGCTTTCGATACGGTGAATCATGAAACTTTGATTGCAATAATGCATTTTATAGGTTGCAGTCGACCTGCCATCAACATCTTTCGATCCTACCTGTCTGACCGTCGACAATTTGTGCGATTGCCTGGGGTGTGTTCCACTCCCCTTTCTGTTCACCAAGGTGTTCGCAGGGATCCGTGTTGGGCCCATTGTTGTTTTCTTTGTATACGTCTCAACTACCTGCTGTCGTTCGTCACTGTCACATGCAGATGTATGCGGATGATGTCCAGATTTATCTTTCATTCCCTGTTGACGCGATCAACACAGCAAAGAGTCAAATTGAACATGACTTAAATGAAATTCAAAAATTTTCTTTGAATCACTCCCTTTTGCTTAATTCTGCCAAAAGCCAATTCATACTGTTTGGTAGAGACAGGGATGTTGCACAATATAAAAATTTATTTAATATTAGCCAAAACAACACCATAATTCCTGCATCGGAGTCTATTAAATATTTGGGAATTAATATGGACAATACTTTTCGATACAGGATGTACATCTCTAGGGTTATTGGTAACGCATACAATAACTTGAGGCTGCTGTATCCTTATCGTTCAGTATTCAGCGTCAGCTTGAAAACGCTCTTGTACGAAACAATGGTTTTATCATTATTTAATTATTGTGCTGAAGTGTATGGTCCTTGTCTCGATGCAGTTGATAGGGGGAGAGTGCAGCGGGTGCAGAATGCTTGCATGAGATACATTTTTGGAATTCGTAAATATGATCGCATTTCATACAAGCTGATTGAGTTAAAATGGTTAAACATGCACAATAGAATTCTTCTGGGTTCCTTGTGCCTTTATTATAAGATATTGGTAAATAAAAGTCCGCCGTATCTTTTAAATAAAATAAAATTTCGCTGCGACATACATAACATTAATATACGCAACAAAAACCTAATTACTCCTCCGGTACACAAAACTTCATTATTTGAGAGGGGGTTCACATATTCCATGTACTCGCAATATAATCGATTGCCAAGTGAACTCAGGGCTTTGGGGGTTGCGTCGTTCAGGTGCGCTGCATCTAGATATCTTTTTGCACTTCGGTAGGTTACTGTTTCTTATGTATTAATATGTGTATTAAATAATTTCTGTATCTTTTTCCTTATTAATTATTAATATTGTAAGTGGGGAGTATGATTCATTGGGGAGCGGGGTTGTTACAGAACTTATTTAGTTTCTTATATTTTGTTCTTATAGATGTAGGCATTTTGTTTATTATTTCCTAATTTAATTTATTTAGGGGTTCAGTGGTAGAGCAGAGAGCAGTATTATTTACTGCTCATCTGAACTGCCCCCTATGGTTTCAATTACTTTCTGTGATGTGGGGTATAAGTATATATATGTACAATGATATATAGTATGTATGTGCATATTATTATTGTCATCATTATGTAATTGAAATAAAGTCATTATTTATTTATTTATTTATTTATTTAAAACGCCATTTTGAAAGCAAACATGAGAACTTAGTCAAAAAGGAGTTACGGTACTTTGAACGTCTTTTGGAAGATTTGAAAAGTAGGAAAAACACGATAAAACACTTTTCTGGTGCAGAACAAAATGAAAGTGCTCTAAAGGCTTCTTACAAAGTTAGTCATTTAATTGCGAAGTCTGGTAAAAACCATACTATTGGCGAAAACCTAATCCTCCCTGCCGCAGCAGAAATTGTTTCTTGTATGTTTGGAGAGAAAGAGGCAAAAAGAATTAAAGCAATTCCATTATCAAATGATACAGTTTCAAGGAGAATTAGTGATATGGCGTATGACACAAAAGAACAACTTGTTGGAGCAATTCGAGGTAGTCCTTGCTTTGGTATACAACTCGATGAAACCACGGATGTCGCTGGCCTAGCCCAACTGATCGTTTTTGTACGTGGCATTTTTCAAGATGAAATATTTGAAGATATTTTATTTTGTAAGACACTTAAAACATCGACAAAAGGTGAAGATATTTTCAAATTGTTAGATTCTTTTTTTTCCGAAAACCAGCTCGAGTGGAAAAACTGTGTGTCAGTGTGTATGGATGGTTCTAAGGCTATGAGCGGTCACATCACAGGGCTGGTAGGCCATATTAAAACGGTTTCAACTGAGTGTAAGTTCACTCATTGTGTCCTTCACCGAGAGGCTTTGGTGGCTAAGCACCTCCCTGATGAACTTAAGGATGTCCTTGATCAGAGTGTGAAAATTGTGAACTTCATAAAAACTATGCCCCTAAAATCTCGTTACTTTAAAATTCTATGCCAGGATATGGGGAGCCTCCATGAGAACTTATTGCTACATACTTACGATGGCTTTCTCGGGGAAATGTTTTGTCCCGTGTATTTGAACTCCATAAAGAATTACATAATTTTTTTACCGAACACAAATCCCATCTGTCTTCTGTACTTTGTCTACTGATTTTGATTGGCTGTTGAAGTTGGCTTATTTAAGTGATATTTTTGGAAAACTCAACATCTGGAATTTATCCATGCAAGGCAGTGTTTCTGATATTTTTAATGTAGAAAAGAAAACTGATGCAATGGTAAAAAAGATCATTCTCTGAGAAAAACAAATAGAAAATAACAACTGCGAGCCGTTTGAAAGATTACATACATTTTTGCAAGATAATGAGAAAAACATATCTGATTTCACTGAACTCAAGACTCAAATGGGCCAGCATTTGAATGCATTGAAGATCCGCATAAGAGAGTACTTTCCACCTTTGGAGAAACAGTATAACTGGATACGTGACCCCTTTAATGCTGATGCTATGGACACTTATCTGACTATCTTTCAAAAGGAACAACTCATTGAAGTATCATGTGATCCCACGTTGAAAAACAAATATTTGACTGCTGATACTACATTGTTAGATTTCTGGATCGGTATTGGGAAGGAATACAAAGAACTGTCAAGCACTGCTGTTAAATTTCTTGTTGGGTTCTCCACCACTTATTTATGTGAAAAGGGTTTCTCAAGTTTAACCTATCTTAAAAATAAATCTAGAAACAAATTAAATGTTGAAGATGATTTAAGATTGTATTTAACCAAGTTAAAACCCAATTTTGATAAACTGTGCAAAGGGAAACAAGCTCACCCTTCTCACTAATCTCTTTGAAAGTAAGCGCTTTTTGTTCTTTAAATTTTGTGTGTGTTTGTTTTTAATGTAATAAAAATGTTTGTAAACAATATCTCTTTGTTTTTATTTAAACATGATGCGTAATTCAGTTTCAAAGGTTAACACTATACTTCTATGCTACATAGAAGGCTTTAAGATTTGTTTAATATTTTAATTATAGTTTACTTAGTACCGGTAACTGAGAAGGGGTACCTAAAATGTTTTGTGGGTAAAAAGGGGTACAGTGTCTAAATAAGTTTGAGAACCACTGGCCTAGTGCATTGCGCCGTTCACCCAATTCAACAAAATAGTTGGTGTCGCGCGCCAACTATTTAGTTGGGCTGAGTGGACGGTATACTACTCTAAGCGTTTTGTGTTGTACGCAACGCATAAAACCTGCTCTTAAGATGGATTCTCATACGAGCTGCAGCGACATGCAAAAGCACAAAGAAATTGGGATTGTTTGTGGCGCAAAGGTTTAATTTCAGAATTAATAATTGCTTATTAGTTAGCTTAGTAATTTGTAGTGTATGTTTCTTTTTCTATATTTTGATGAAACTTGTTACTTTTAGTCCATTTTATATTTTCAGTCAACGTGGCGTTACATTAGTTGTAAAATTAGAGGTAGAAGAAGTTGCCAATTTGATGCCATTTTTACCATACTAAAATTTGTTTTGCATTTTAAGTACATATTGAAATACATGTTTATGTCTTTAGTAGAAACTTTGTTTTTTTTATGCTCTACTTTACCTTTCCCATTTTAAGCATTTTTTTTTCAGTTTATAAAATCATTTTGTTATTAATCTTTTTGGATTACATAAAATAGTGATCCTCACTTCATAAAACAGTAGTATGAATTCCGTAGTGGAATCTAGTGAACACCGAAGCCGAGTAAATTTAACTCCGTAACCTAACCTGATGGTGTTGACGCAGCACCGCAACTGGGTTCATCTAACTGCGACACGGAATTCACGTTACACCATAACGGAGTGCTTGTAACTCCACAAAGGATCCAACTCTGTAACGGAGTTCTGCTAACACAAAATGAGGGTATCTTAACTCTGCAACAGAGTAATGATCACACCGCCTCGTGTTAAAGCCAACTCCAAAATCAAATAATTTCAACTCCATTAGGATATCAACCAACTCCGCACAGAAGAAATTTTACACCGTAAAGTGAAACTTTAGCTACGTAAAAGTGTAATTTAACTCCGAAGCACGGATATTAGTATTAAATTACACAACTCCGTCACGTTTAACTACTTGTGCATTTGGTCGCGTCGTATTTCTTTGTGTGTACTTATTTAACATAAGCTCTTTACTATGTTCGAGATGTATTTGTGCTGTTTAGATTATACTCCACCGCCAAAACTTTCTAAAGACGATTCACAGATCAATGTCAGTGAAGATACTGCAAGATTAAAGATGAACGAGGCTCTTTCTGGTGATTTGGCAAGTGAAGGCACTTCACGAATAGACGTTGGTAACACGCCTTTCTGTAAAGATGATTTGGCCAATGAAGACATTGTAAGGCTATGGATTAGTAACACGTCTTCATCACCAAAATGTAAGTAGATTTTCTACTATGTTTAATATATGCTATTATTTAATTCTACATAGTTTGCATTCACTGTGAAGAACTACTGAAAAACTTATATCTCAAAATATCTTAATCAAAAGAAGCTATAATGGCTTTAATCCTGTAATACGTACAGGATTTACACATCATTTTCCCTTGACTCATAAATTGAATTAACAATGAAACATATCAATTGTATTTAATAGATCCTTCTAATCACAATTGTTATTTACTTTTTTTTCAGCTTCCTTATCTGAAACAAGCGCAGGGAGTGACAGCGCACTAAGTGAGTATAATTTCAACGTATCAATATCAATTGTGACAAAATTTCAATGTTTTTGCTTGCATTTGTCAAGGTTCTTAACATTTGCTCCCATATTAGATTAAGTATAAATAATATTGATGAAACATTGAAAAAAATTTAAGAAAATAACTACTATCATTTGAGAAATGAAGATTTCAATGATATAGAACGATTCTTCTTCTTCTTATGGCACCGTGACCTGGATAAAAGGTCCACTCAGCCGGATATAGAACGATTACTACCGATTCACACAGAAGATAAACTTAAGAGTTTTGAAAATTTTATTACTACTTTTACAAATAATAACAATTGGTACGCAGGTAGGACCCTTTCCTGCGCTTTGTAACTTTTTTTATATCTCACTCTCGACCTTGACAGTACCTCCAGCCTTAAAGCCCTGTTGTGTTAGATTTTATATAACTTATTTCATATACGTTATTTCAAGTAATAATGTAAACAAATAAAGCTGGAACATAACATGAGCTCTGTTTGGTTACGTGAACTAGTGTACTTTTTTGCAGTAAGGCGTTTGTTGGCCATTAGCAATCCCCTTACTGCAAAAAAGTGTGTACCTATCAAAGTCTACACATCGAATGCGTATCAAACGTTACATAACAGGGA
This sequence comes from Cetonia aurata, assembly GCA_949128085.1. Classification (NCBI taxonomy): domain Eukaryota; kingdom Metazoa; phylum Arthropoda; class Insecta; order Coleoptera; family Scarabaeidae; genus Cetonia; species Cetonia aurata. Next base: position 15,588,895 of record OX421889.1, read on the forward strand.
TATACCATAGTCTACATATCAGGCGTATTACAAAGTGCACATATCAGACATACCATAATCTATAATATGAGGTACATATCAAGATTGACATGTCCAGTACATATCAAGATTTACACGTCCAGTACCTACATATCAATGTTTACATATTGGGTATATACAGGCTGTCTCTGAAATAAGAGTACAAAATATTAAAAATGGGAAACCCAAATTATACTGAATAAGTATCCAAAAATTCGTACGCCAACTGCAATATCGAATATACAATTAAAAACCCATTGATGATGAACCCACTATCTGTGTTTATACTATATCTTAAGGTCATTTGTAAATACAGCTGTGATATACAGATAATCATTGTATGCAGCTGATACGACTCCAATATTATTACGTACGCGAAATTTAAAGCAAATTTCAAAGAAGATATTGAAAGTAAAATGTGGAATCTATTAATGAATAACTCTATTCACTTGTGCGTAATCTGATCAATGCAAGCTGTCTGAAATAAACATCATTGTTAAAAGTTGATATTTGATGTGACGAAGGTAATGTGCGTAATTATTTCTTTTTTTCTCTTTCATAATCAATTGTTGGTTCTGAAAAGAACCGATTTGCAAACCGGCGAAACAGGAGAAGTGTTAAATAAAATGTTCGAATGTACTTACACCTGCATTTCTGCTCACAATATCCAGCAATTCTTCTTCGGCTCGTAAAATTCGACGTGGTCTTTCACGTCCGCGACCTTCGTAATTTGGTAGCAATCGACCAGTTTCTCTTAATCTAAACACGGTATCCTTTATACACGTGTAAGACGGGGTTCTACGATTGGGGTATCGCTGCCGGTAGATACGTAGAGTTCTTCGACAACTTCCTCCTGCTTCGCCGTAGACATAAATCATATCGAACAACTCGCGTGTAGTATAAGCCATATCCGATGTGTTCATGCGTAAGGATCCAGACAGACTGAGACTCAGAGCGTAGTTATACGTCGCGTGTTGCCTGCCCTACCTTCGTTGGTTAGAAGTGTAGTGTCTCAAATACCAGTGGCGTGACGGATATTTAATAACTATCTTTGCAATTTTTTTCCTCACGTATGCGTGGGAATTTTGGAAAAATTAATTTAGATAAAAGGTGTAATAAAATTAGGGCTTCCCATTTTTAATACGTTGTACTCTTATTTCAGGGACACCCTGTATTAGTGGTGTGTTATTGAAGCGGACATTTGGCCATTGATGACACAAGTATGAGATATGTCAGAAACAAATGAACGAACACTTGATATATCACTGTTTCAGATGTATAAACAAAAAAAAATACGCCAACGAAAAAAGATCTGCATAGTACTAACCTTTTTTACCTTACTAACTTCGTTCGAATAGGTTTTTGATGCCATAAATGGTATATTTAGAACACCAAACAGTTCGTCGCATTGACTATAACCGATACCTGTAGACAGCGAACCCCAAGCTAGGGCATTGTTGATACCTTTCGGTTCAGGTTCTGAAGATATTTTGATTTCTTTTTCACAATTGTCGCAATAAAAACAAAATCTTGAAACTAGACCATTTCGAATTTCGTTCGTAAATTTCATTCTACCCATAGTACAATTTATGGAGTGTTTAATAACTTTTTCATATTCCCTCAATAGATGCGCTATGTCGACAATTCGTCTACCCATTAAGTCCCCGAAAGGCTTATATTCTTTATCTAATTCCATTTCAAGCGGTGGTAAATCTAAATCAATGCCTTCTTCCCTTTGATCTCCGCTGGGTGAGTGATCGTTCGGCAACTGAAATTGTTCACTAAAAATGATGAAAATGATTTATTTGTTTTCATTATTATCATATGTTTATTATTGTGACGATAAACACTTACTTCACTGATATTTCAATAGCTGATTCGCTTGGAAACGGTAAATGTGCATCTACATGCACTTGTTTTCTGTAAATGAATGGGTAATGTACATCACGTTTTGTTTTTTATATTTCTGTCGCCTAACTTTGCCTCTTCAATAAATTTTTAATAATTTTCGATCTTCCAGTTTTTTTATGTACCCTTGATGGACGCACACGGGTCTTTGGCATTTTTATAGAATAAAATATCACGTACAAAAATGTGCACAATAGACACTACTTCACTAAGCAACATACAAAGTAGCACTACTGTTTAGTGTGTTCCATATAATTAGCCCAGAAACCCTAATTGTCCGGGTCGTTTATGATTGGTTAAGCATATTCTCAGGGGGAGTTTACCCTGAGGGGCGTGTCGTATAATTGTTTGTCAATTACAACTGCCAAATTCTTATAATTAACGTATGTTATTTATTTATAATATTATTCTTCGTTGCATTACGTTGTCAAAAATTTAAAATTATTATTTTAAAATAATAGAAATATCAGTTTCAAAATGGCACTTTTTAAAGCGTTTTATTGAGGTAGATAATTATTATTTTTCAATTCCAAAAACGAGAATCCCAAGACCTAGTATATATTAATATATGCCCCAAATCTCAAGTTTTTTCTAGCCTTATTTATGGCGCTAGAAGCGACATAAAATGATGCAATTTTGACTTTTTAAGCACCGTTTCTCCTATATCTTTGCTCTAATTTTTTTTTTACTTATACGAACATATTCTAATAGCATTGTATTTTTATTATTATGCAAAAATAGTCCCTTAATAGGTTTTTTTAAACTGTACCCAACACCCTTAAAGTTTCTGGTAAAGTAGCCATAGAAAAAAGACGTTGGTTTGGAGAATTACCTTGTGGTCTAGGAGCAGTTCAGATTCCATGCTCTACAAAAGGAATAATTATACCAATAACTTGGCCTAATGAGTGTGTTTCAAAACTAAATCTAACTATAGTAGATGTAATAGATAAGGATGATTTCATTGACCATGATTCAGATTACTCAGCTTATACTGAGCCTCAAACTCAGATCTTAAGCTTTCTGAGTAACTTCTCCAATTTGTTCTCCAATTGGAAGTTTGCCTCTCTCTTTTCTTCGCCTGTGGTTTTGCTGATCATCTTATTATTATTGATAAAAAAATGATCCCATAATTGCAGGGTAACAAGTATTTTAATCACTGTTTTTTAGTATATACTTTATCCTTTTAATCCTAGTTTACCGAAAGGAGGTAAACCACCGGTACTGGCCAGCTCATATAGGCCACTATGTATGCTGAACTCCCTGAGCAAGTTGTTGGAGATGCTCATAAAAAACCGCCTAAAGAACGAGCTAGAAGAAAAAGGGGGGTTGCATATACACCAGTATGGCTTCCAGAGGGGCAAGTCAACGACCTTGGCGCTGGAGACCGTTGTGGAAAGAGCAAAAGAATACCATAAAACATGGTGTGTTCTAATAGCTATAGATGTCAAAAATGCTTTTAATACGGCCAACCATAGTCTAATTATTCAGCAGCTGCGCTACTGGAAAATTTCCAATTATTTGATTAACATTTCGAGCTACCTGAGGAACAGAAGAATTCTTATTGGCGAGGGTGAGGTCATGACGGTCGGGGCGAGAGTCCCGCAGGGGTCGGTGCTTGGCCCGCTCCTGTGGAACGTCCTCTATGATGGGGTCCTGGACTTTGACCTCACGAGAGATGCAATGACTATTGGATTTGCGGATGACCTGGCGTTGTTGGTTGGGGCTGAGGACAGCAATATACTCATGGCAAACACCAACGAGAGCATAGCAAGGATAAGCACTTGGATGAAGGACCACAAGTTAATGCTGGCGCCGGATAAAACGGAAGCCGTGATTATGAGAGGAAGACGTAACAGGGGCATAATCACGTTTAACCTGGACAACCAGAAGGTAAAGCCTAAAAGAAGCCTGAAGTACCTGGGGATCACGGTGGACGACAGAGGAACGTTCAGAAACATAGAAACCGTAGTTGCCAATGCTGGAAAAAAGGTTTCAAATATCAGCAGAATACTGCCTAACATTGGTGGACCGGCAAGCGGCAGGAGGGCAGTTCTGTGTAGCGCAATACACAACATCGTCCTATATGGGGCGCCAATTTGGTACGATGACCTTAAGCACCAAAGATACAGGAACATGATGGGACGTGCGCAGAGATCTGTCCTCCTTTGCGTATTGTCGGGGTACAGAACCGTCTCCGGCGAAGCTCTGCAAATTATCACGGGCATAATACCCATAGATCTGATTGCAATGGAAAGACACTACATGTATAAGAACAGAACGGAAAGCAGAGAAGCCACTCAATCAACAATTAGAGAAAAAGTATTAGACACCTGGCAGATAGATGGGATAGCGAAACGAAGAAAGCCCAGTGGACTAAAAAGCTTATACCACAGATAAGACCATGGCTACAGTGTAAATACCGCAAGCTGGACTATTACCTTACACAAGTCCTGACAGCGCATGGCTCCTACAGGACGTTTGCGAAACGAATCGGCAAAGACAACAGTGATGAATGTATGTACTGCTCCAGCGCTGACACTGCCGAGCATACAATATTCGCTTGCAAAAAATGGGCCACTGTAAGAGATACAGCTATGAATAAACTGGGCTGCAGGATAACAGCTGACAGTTTGGTCCCGAAGATGCTGGAAAGCGAGGAGAACTGGAACATAATCCATCAGCTGGTTAAAGACATTATGAACAGCAAAGAGAGCGATGAATTCAAGCGACAGAAAGGACTGAGACATGCGTGAGCACCTAGAAGCCGCTGGCGTTCCGGTGCTATGTTATAACGACGGTTCCGGAGCGCCAGAGAAGGCAGTGGAGGGGTTTTAGTCGGAGTTGCGCCCGACACTCCCAGGACACAGCGAAACCGTGTGTTGGGGCCAAGCGGTTTTCCCTCACCAAAAAAAAAAAAAAAAAAATATACACTATGCAACAGGAATTGGGGTTATTGCAGGTGCTCCAAGCATTGTGTTGTGACACAACCGCCTCAAATACAGGCCAATTTAATGGAGCGTGTGTGCTATTAGAACAACTTCTGCAAAAAGATCTTCTCTATCTTCCTTGTCGTCACTATATCTATGAATTGGTTTTAGGCGTTTTTGAAGCTAAAATGCCACAAGTTACATCAAGTCCGGATATACTGTTTTTTAAAAATTTTAAGAAACAATGGCCAACTCTAACTCATAATAATTATGAACATGGAATGAAAAATGCACGCTGCCATGCCGCATTAGAAGTTGTTAGAACCGAGATTCTTGATTACGTTAGAAACCGATCAAAGCATCAGCAATACCGAGACTACAGAGAACTTCGCGAGCTCACCATTATCTTTCTCAATGGTGAGGAGAACAAACAATTAATAATTCATCCACCTGGTATTATGCACCAAGTTCGGTGGATGGCACGCGCTATATATTCTTTAAAGATCTTCCTGTACCGTAACCAGTATAAGATTTCTGGAAAAGATGAGGCTTCACTCACCGATATTTGCATTTTTATCGTTAAATTTTATGTCAAAGCTTGGTTTGAGTGTCCTATAGCATTGAAAGCTCCTATTAATTATTTGAATTTCTTAAAAAGTTTAAAGGCATATGAAAAGCAAGATTTACCAACCTCTCAAAGAACATATTCTCAAATTATCTTCTTACGTATATATCATGGGCTCACCCTTGACAGAATATGCCTAGATCAGTCAAATCGGATAAGAGTTTATCTACTGTCAAACTCCACATAAGTGGGGAACTAAGTCCGCCTTGTGGACATTCTCTGGTCGTGCTAATCTAGATGGTTATCTCCCACCTGTGTTTCCAGTGACTCGGTAGAATACAGTCGCAACATCTGTCTGGAGGTCGCGCCCTCTACCCCTCTTTGAATAAATGCTTTCTGGACGGCCTCATAAGGAGTGTTGTCAAAAGCGCCCTCCATATCTAGAAAGGTGCACACTACAGTTTCTTTGTTCATCAGTGCATCCTGGTTTTGGACTGTCAGGTCCATTAATACAGTTTCAGTGGATTTGCTCATTTGTTAGGGATACAACGGCACCCGTTTCAAGATATCGGTCCCGATAGCATTATCTACCACTTTTCTCACCGTTTTAATAAAGAATGATAGGTCTTTGAGATTTCGGATGCGTAGTAACCTTCTTACCTGTCTTTGCTATGGAGATGATTTTAGCCCTTCTCCAAACCTTTGGTATGTATCCCAGTTCTGAACTGTTCCTGCTTATCCGAATTGTGTGTGGTAGGACCCTGCTCTTTACAAATACTTTATGTAGTCTTGTAGCAACAGGTGTTGATATCCTCACAACACCTCTTGTAGCCATCTCGTTTTGTTTTTGATGTGTTGTTGTGTTCTTATTGTAAGATGTAAGCTTCTCGGTGTCTTTCTGCCAATCTCCGGTACACTCGGCCTTTGTGTAGAATAGGTCAACTCGATTTGTATGCATTCGGCATGGCCTTATTCACTTCTTTGAGATCATTTTCCAGATCCAGATGATGCCTAGCACTTCTGGTTTGGATGTGCGATAAGTTGCTACTCAGGTTGGTATTATACTTGTTCCAATCTGTTTTTCTATGATTCCTCCTGAGTGGTCGCTCTGGAGTCTCCATCACTAGTCGGAACACGATTAACCTGTAGTCAGAAAAAGAAGGTTCACTTGATACTCCCCAGTCTTTTAGCAGATCTTTCAGGTTCAATGTACTTAAAGTAATATCTAACACTTCCTCCCATACTCTTGTTACAAAAGTGGGATGTTTCCTATATTGTGTATGAGAAGATTGTTACTAAGAATGTGTTCACAGTTTCTCACCTCTCTAATTGGTGTCCTTCATCGCTAAACAGTGTTGTATGCTTTAACATTGCATCCTCTAAGTAGTGGTGTCCTCTTTTTTTAGCAGTGTTCTACTAGCTTCTGCAGTTCGGGAGATGGTACAGGCCCATCTTTCATCATTACGATTCCCTGACGGCACCCTTTAAATTCGAGGTATGCTCGAATTGAGACAAGGTTTGTCGTTACAAATTCTGGAGAACAGACATAATTAAATTTTAAGCTCCCTAATTAAGTTCTTAATTTAAGGTGTCATTTATTTATGTACTATATGGAAGCTACCGGTTTCGGTATTTATTCCTATTTATACCTTCAGGTAAACAAGGATGGAAGGCTAATAGCTTTCATTTAATAACCAATTGTATAAAACATGAAAAACCAAAATTAATTGTGATACGTAGGGCTCGCCCTGTTATACAGCTGACTATTATATGAAAGTTATTAAATTTCCATCCTTGTTCGCCTGAGGATGGTATAAACACCGAAACCGGTAGCTTACATATAGCATATAAATATACTACAATTAGGAAATACAAATTTTTACTATCGCCTTGTAATTAATATTGTCTCTAACTAGGATAGTACTACTAATATCATATATTACTTTACAGCATTTGCAGATGATTTATCTTACCTGTTCCTTATGGATCTAGAGTTCTTGAATTAACGCCATACTAAGATGGTACTTAGTGAACGTCCTGGATGTTACAGCTAATGTTCCTTTAGCGTAATGGACGTTCACTTGGGCGATGTTGATGCCCGTCATCTCGCTGCCCCTTAATTGGCGGAAAGGGTGTCGTGCTTACCCCTATCCCCTTGTTCCCTATCTACAAGGTTGTTGTGCCCTTTTTCTATATCCTCATCGTGCTCGTCGATCTCTACCATTTCGGATGTAGATTCTCCGCGATAGAGGTCTGGAATATGGAGACTGCCAGTTTTCTCCACATCGCTTTCAGATTTATCCTCCTTAGCAGTGCTAGAACTGGGTTCCTCCTCATGCTCGTTCTGGTGCTTCCTGAGCCCATGAACGGGAATTTTCCCAAACCTGTAATGGATGGTGTACCCTTTGCTCTTGAAGGCATGGTAGGAAGCTTGGTCAATGCCTACCCTCAAGAGCTGGCCCTTACCTTCATCTTTCAGGCTTAGGACATTCCATAGGTTTGTCCTTAGCCCTTCATTTTGCGCTTCTATAAGCGCCAGAAGCTTCTCGGGGGTTTGCCCGTGACATCTGGGAAGAAATAAGGTGGCGATGTGCGGTTTTGGGATGTTGTCTCCCTTGCACGTCGTTAACTCTACTCCCTTCCATGCCCTCAACTTAGGTACTTTTAGGTGAAGCCATTCTGCCGAATGTGGTGATTCACATTCAACTAGAATTAACCCCGGCTTAAAGTGGATGCCTGCGAATTGGATCTTATGCTCCCATCCGCCAAACATCTCCTCCACAATTGCCTCCTCCAGTGCAGTTTGTTCATCCGTACTGAGGGTAGTCTCAGGGAACGCTTTTGGCAAGATGGCAATTGTCTGTCTCTTGACAACTATTGCATAGTTGTCTCCTGTGGTGCTAGAAGTGTTGCTTTTCCGTACTTCTTCCTTCTTCTTCTTAGTCGGTTCTGGAGTAGGAGTGGTCTCCTTCCTCTTCCGATTCAGTGTTGTGGGTGAGGTTTTAGACTGTTGCCCACCCTGGATCTTGTGCTCTACAGCCTTCTTTCTAGCTTCCTCTGGTACAAGCCCTTGGCTGAGATAGTGCATATACCATCGACACCCTGCTCCACTGAGGCCACGTCTCAATGGATCGTCTCTACCTCCAGGTTGTCCTAGTTCAGGCAGAGGAGCTGGCTTCCTTTGCACTTGCTTTCGAAGAACCGATGTTTTCAGCCCTGTCATTGTTCTTTCCTTGTGAGGTATTCTCACATTGGAATTCGTAGGCTTCTTATGGATGGCATGCTCCACGTTTTGTTTGTTAGCGGTGTTGTCCCGCTTAGGTATGTTATATATTTCATTTTCCATGGTTGATCCCACGAGTAGCTAGGGAAAGAAAGGTCCACCCCTACAGAGCCCCGCATGTAGGGGTAAGGCTGGATACAGTGAGGTGCGCCCGGTGCCCCAAGGTTGGACTAGTAGAGACTGGTCTTCTATCCAGCCACGCATCCCATCGGCCTAGTCCGCCGCCTTAGGATTTAGGTTTTTGATGAGGTGGTCTCCTCTCGGTCCGTGCGATTAAGCAAAGACCCCCCGACCCCTCAACTAGAGAGGTATGGTATATCAGTTGAGCCCCTGGTATTCAGGGAAGCTTCAACCGGCATCGTTCAACCCTGTGCAGGCCCTTGCCACGACACTACGGCTCGGGCAGGGTGAGGTGGTCCGCGGGTCGGCTTTCAACCTTTCGCATATTGCGATTATCAGTCACTCAGGTTTATGCGTCCTCTCCAAATTACTGGGTCATAGTACACACAAGATCTTATGCCCGACCAGACCACAGCCTCTATCTTAAAGACTGTGGCCCTCCCCTATCCGCCACCTGGGGACGCGCCCGGTAGGTACCTCAACCCCCGAGATGATTCAATATAATTGAGATCACATGAATTTTTTATGGTCTTCCGTAGCTTAAAAAAAGGATTTACCTCGGATGCTGACCCCCAAACGATAATACCATAACTCAAATCCGAATGAAACAGCGCGAAGTATGCCGAGATGGTTTAATTAACCCTCCGTTCTTGGAAACGGACAAAGATAGAATTATAATATACGGCGAATTCCTGCATTCATGTGTCTTGAATCACTTCCTATAAAGATAAACCCAAATAGCCATCTCTTTTGCTGCTAACATAACAATAGCTCTAATGACGTCAGCCGGGTACCTGCCAGATACTGCGCAACCATCGACGTCACAATTCTGCGTGGTTAAGACGTGCTCAGTTTAGATTCCTTATGCTTGATAATGAGTACCAAATATGAACGTAGCGGGACTGAACTCTAGAATCATTTATCTTGTGAACTAAAATAAATTGACTTCAAGGCGGGATTATTTGACAAAATTGGCTCTAACTTTGCTAGAAGAGCAACTACGAATTAGCCATTCAATTATAATATAAAAACGATTGTATAAATATGTGTTGTATGCTCCATAAACAAGACACCACAAATTATTGTCACAATTGAAATGCCACTTCATGTGCAATAAATTGTTTTGAAGCTTACCACACAAAAAAACTTTAAATTTAATTCTATCTCATCTATTTTTTTTATATAAATAAATAACATTTGTTCAAGATCCTAAGAGGCTATTATTACGGTTTCAAACGTTAACTTCTGAGATGAAATTTTTCATTACAAACCGTGAATTATTTGTTTTCGATTCGATCTAGTGTACTTACCTATCGGGCGAACGCTTTGACAAACAAAAATAAAAAGTGGCAAATGTTTCAAATCTTAATTATTGCTGTTACTTAGGCATTAGTGATTTCTTAAGTTTCTGCTTTTAATATTGTCATTGTATTATTTATTAATTGGATTAGTTGGTACGTAGTTTTCTTGCACATTTGTTATTTGTCACATATTATTATTACAATTTTTAGTTAAGTCAATATGCAGTTTGAAAGAAACGAACTCGTTGGCATGATTTTTATTGTGGGATCTGCTCAACAAAATCGTTTATTAACTCAGCGAATTTATGCGCAAACATATCCTGACAAAAGACAACCTTCAGTTACAAGTTTGGAAAGACTTAAGGAAAGATTCGTTAGAACAGCAAACGTGAGTTATGAAAAGTGTGAAAGGAGAAAGAGGACAAGTGACGAAGGTAAATTGAATGTCTTGTTATCAGTAATTGAGAAGCCCTCTACTAGTTCGACTAAAATAGCAACAGAAACTAATGTACCACGATCTACTGTTAGCAAGATTTTAAAAAATCACAAATATCATGACTACGGTATCTTTTCATCAAGAACTGCTGGCGCCTGATTTAGATACTATAAGGACATTTTGTGAATAGGGATTAGAAATTGAAAGTATTGTTTACTGACGAATCCACCTTTACTCAGAGTGATAGCCCAAACCGTCATAATCTTCATACTTATGCAACAGAAAACCCAAGAATATTAAGAGCGGTTGATAAGCAGATGTCATATACCCATTATATTATTTTTATTTCTAAGTACATATATATATATATATATATGCAAATACGGATGTTTTCGCGGGTGTAGAATGTAGATGTTGGTTCTCGGGTATCCCGCGTTGATGTTTTGTCCTTAAAAGGACGGTTATCTCGACGTTTCGATGAAATCGCATTCATCTTCTTCTGGAGCTTCTTCGTATCGGGTCTGGTACAGCACTACTGTACCAGACCCGATACGAAGAAGCTCCCGAGAACCAACATCTATATAATATATATATATATATGGAACTGGGATGTATTTATCGACCGATAAATAGTTAGGGAGACGATTTCGATCAAGGAATTCGGTCTTCCAGCAATGGAGAAATTAGTAAATGAAACTCATTTATTAATGCTCAATATTTCGGAAATGTTTATTTCCTTCTTCAGGAGAATTAATGAGAGATCAAAATGTCGGCAAGAACGACGCACATAGATGGAAAATTATTATATCAAGTTAAAAAATTGAAGTGAGTTATAAACATGTTGTAAAAAATTTGAAATGAAATAGTAAACAGTTTGATAAAAAAACTGATTCGGTCAAATTAATAAAATTAATAAAATAATAACATATTAAAATTCGGAACCGAAATGTATAACACAGAAGGACGAACACAACTCGAGTTGTGTTCGATTAATTCTCCTGAAGAAGGAAATAAACATTTCCGAAATATTGAGCATTAATAAATGAGTTTCATTTACTAATTTCTCCATTGCTGGAAGACCGAATTCCTTGATCGAAATCGTCTCCCTATATATATATATATATATATTTATGCATAGTACTTTGTGACTTCCAAATCAGATACACAGCGAACGTTGTGACTTCATATATAACGTTGTGACTTCCACTTTTGGAAGTCACAACGTTTTCCCTTACTTTTAGCGCCAACATTTCCTAGATGTCGTTAGAAGCGTTATTTTGAAGAATGTGTAGGAAGTCACTTGAACCACCCTATGACCGCAAAACTTTGTTTTAGTTCGTGTGTAGATGTATGGCGCTAGTGTCGCCTCAGAGTAGACACTTGTAGCACGATATGACTTCCGCTTAGCTTCAAACATTACACAAAAACGTGATGTCTTTGTTTTACCCTAAGGAGCGCAATTATCTCTTATTCACTTGTACGTCGGGGTTATGAATTCGGTTAGCGGCAACGTCGCATTGGAGAAGTGATTGTTAAATCAGTTAATGCTAACGCAGGTTAAACTTCTATAAATTTAACCGTCGCTGTTCGCAAACGCTCTGACTTCCTCCATTTATTACCAAATATTTTACTTATTGATATTATAAAATTAAAATGCCATTGCCAAGAGGCCGTTTGTTAGTTGCAATGGCTGTTAAAGATGGTAAGTACCAATGTCTTCTTATTTTCTTATATTTTTTAAATTTTCAATGGCTTAAAAACTCCAAATATCATTGTTATTTATTAATTCTTGAACTGAAATTAATCGCCGTTTTGTCATATGTGTAAATTTTAACATTAAAATGCTAATATCCATGAGTAATCTTGCCCACATTGACTGTTAAATTTAGTAATTATACCTACATAGAACTCGTACTGATCTTTTAGAAAATAAAGAAATTTCACCTACGGCTGTTCCGACAGAATATCTTGACGTTAATAAGAATAATTTTTCCGAAAACGACAAAATCGTGAATTCAGATGTACTCACAAAATGCGAGGATGATACTAAGAATGGTACTGCAATAATGCCAGAAGTCCCAATTAATCAAAGAACATTTGTAAGTACCTATAATGCTTGCGTATTCAATAGTTTGCAATAAATTTACGTAGATGTTGCGTTGTACCGCTGAATAAGTAAACATTTAACAATTTTTACGTTTCTCGTATTCTTCACCGTTTATAACTAATTTTTATAGGATTGGATTAACAACAGCAACTTTGATGGCTGTTCTGATTATAACAATAGTGAAATTGGTAATGACAAAACTGAGTTGGAAAGTTGTGATGCAAAAAAAGCAAGTATACAACTGAATCATTTCGACACTACACCCGAAATAAACACATATTCATGCTCTCGTAATAGTAACTTTTCATACGTACCTAACTGTCCTTTATCGAACAATCAAAATAATGAGGATGTTTTAGAATGTTCTTTTTCAAAGAAAATTACGGTAAGAGTTACAAATTTTAAATAGACTGTGTTGTAAGTTTGAGTGTCTTTTTAGATTTTACAAAATGTTCCGATTTTTCCTGTAATAAATACAAATGATATTGAAACCCTTTATCGCTATGACAGTTCTGTTGTATCAGATTCAGTTTCTTTACCTGTTGGTAAAGAGTCTGAAATTTTTCTTGATAAAGTCTCTGGCAAAAATGAAAATGCGATATTGGAAAATTTAGTATGTTCCCCTTCTCTAAATAAAATCGAAAACACTGACGAGCACTCGACAGACAATCCTTGTAATGTAACGCATAATTTTGAAATATTTGATTATAAATCGAATTCAAGTATCGGTGAAGATAATGATGATAGTAGAGATAAAGATTTCAATATTACTGAATATTCAAGTGATACCAACGATTCTTCCGAAAGTGGTACTACCACTCTTGCATCTGAAATCAACGTTATTTGCGAACCACCTTCTCAACCAATCTGTCGAATTCTGTCTGAAGAAATTAAGGTAAGTACGGAAGTTTGAAGAAATTAAGTTAAATGTGTTTTCATTCTATGCATATTCAATTATCTGTTGATAGAGTAAGAGAAAAAAAGCAAAGAAAATTCGGTGCAAATATTGTACTGATGATATAGACACAAAAAATTTCAATCGACACTTACAAAGGAAACATGCAACCGAAAGAGAAGTCATAAGCATAATGCAATATCCGAAAAACAGCAAAGAGAGGAAACGCGCATTGGGTCTTTTAAGAAACGAAACTAATTTTGATCTTTATATCAAGGGGACAATAAGGCCCAACCGAGAACTAACTCCATCCTCAATACAATCGGGCAAAGGCATTCAATATTACCCGTGTGCTTCCTGCAAAGGTTTGTTTGTAAAAGAATATTTGAGACGACATGCTAAAAAGTGTTTAGCATACAAAATGCATGCCAATACTAATCAAGCAGGATCTAAAAGGAATCATCTCTCACGCTCTCATACAATTACGGCTTGCGCAGTTGATCCTACTAATGTTATTTCGAAGTTAAATGTTAAAGAACAGGTAAATATATTAGGTGCTTTACATATTCTAATATTCTATGTTCTCCGATTTCAAATTATGATGATGTACACATTTAATTTTAATTGTAGGTGTTTGATATAATGAAACCCGACGATATTGCTTTTGAGGCAAAAAAGGACCTTCTTATTGCTCATTTTGGCAATTCTTATTTGAAAAAACACAGGCGCGAACGTATGGCGTATGCTTGCAGCACGCGAATGCGTGAACTTTCTCGTTTACTACTGGCCTATCGAGAAATTACTGGTAATGACAATACCTGCCTTAAGGACTTACTGCGCCCACAGCATTTGGATAATGTATTATGTGCTGTTAGGAATATCGTCGGATTTGATCCTTATACAAAAACCTTCAAATCCCCGAGTCTTGGCATGCATTTGGGGACATCGCTGAAAATAATATGTGACGAATATACGCACTTGGTCTTAATGGAAAGTGACGGATTTAAATGCCATTCGATGGAAGAACGTAAAATACTGTTGCAGGATATAAAAAATTTCAAAAAGTTAATTGAATCTCGATGGAATATCGAAGTGGCGGCGCTAGCAAATAAAGACTTACAAGAAAAAAAATGGTCAAAACCGCTTCTCATGCCATTAGTTAGTGATATCAAGAAATTTCGCGATGAAACGCTTAACATTGCAAATAACTGTAAACAGTTATTTTATAATAATGAAGCTAATCGAAATACATACAAAGAATTAGTGAACTGTATCTTGGCTTTATTGATTGTTTTTAACAGGAGGAGAATTGGTGATGTACAGTTTTTGAAACTTCAGGATTATGAACGCGATAAGAAGACAGATTGCACTGACTTTGAATGTATTTTAACAGACTCTGAAAAAATGTTAACAAAAAAATACAAAAGGGTGATAAATAGCGGAAAGGGATCTAGAGCAGTGGTAATTCTAATACCGGAAAATATTCAGAGTCTCATTACAGTCTTATTAGAAAATAGAAGTAAGTACATCCCACCAGATAATGAATATGTTTTTGCAACTCCAGGTAGCAGAGTAAAGTGGGGTAAAGGGGACGTAGCAATCAGGACACTCGCCGCAAAAATGAATTTAGAAAATCCACACGCAATTTCCAGTAATAAACTAAGGAAACAGATAGCGACAGTTATGCAGATATTAAATTTGAGCAAAGATGAGACCAAGCAGTTTTCCGATTTTATGGGGCACACCCTTAAAACCCACGAAGAATTCTACGAGTAAAAACAAATTATTACAATAAACAATTTATTTACTTTATAATTTTTTTTAGGCTTCCAGTCGATATTTTCCAAACCGCCAAGGTGTCCAAAATACTTCTGATGATGGAAAAAGGATGTATCCCGGCAGAATATAAAGGAAAATCTTTAACCGAAATTAATTTTGATAATAACTTAGAATATGCAGAAGAATATGATATTGACGGTGATGGTAATCTTTGAAACGAAAAAAATATATACCGCAGTAAAAATTGGCTTTTTTTTTAAGAGGATGGTATTACTTTTAATGAGGAGCACAGACCAAGTGTGAATGAGAGGCCAAAGAATGAAATATGTAATCAAGAAAAAGATACTCAAGACGAAGGTATAATTACAGTATTCGTTACAGTTTGTTTGTTAGAAATGTGAAATTTTTGTAATGCCACTATCTTTGGACTATCCAAATTTTATAATCGAGTGACAAATATGAAACAGAAAAGCAGTACAGTAAAGTGCATGTTATTTTTTTAATTCCAAGAGGCGGGAAAATTTGTGAAGCCTTCGAACAGGATTCCAAAATATGGCCATTATAAAAACCTAGTCGAAGATTTCACAAAGCTTTCCGAGTAAACAGTCTGCTTACCTCGGCTTATGTTTTCACATTAATGACAATATTATAGTGTTCTGCAAATTTTATTAAATTATTTTTTCGTATTCAAGTAAATACAGCGGAAATCCAAGATGGCGACCAAGAAGGCTTAAGTAGCAAACATACTCAACGTTCGCGTAAACTTGCAAAAAGACGTAAGTTACACAGACAGAATTTTTTTACTTGATTAAATAATTAATCTATTTCAAGGATGGTCTAATAGCGAAATTGATTTGTTGGAGAAACGATTTAAATTTTATCTGGAAAAGAACCAATATCCACCCGGCAAAGAGCTTTCGGAATTTATCCAAAAGCACAAAATTAAACGATCTGTGGCTGTTGTAAAGTCGAAATTACAACACTTAATGAAACTAAATTACAAATAATTATTTTATTTTGTATTACTTCGATTGTTTTGTTGTTTAGCTTTGTATGTTTATACTGTATGTAACATACTCGTATAATTCAACGGCGTAATGTTTTATATCCAGAAATTTCTGACAATTATACTACACCTTATACCTGAATTTTTAATATTTTTCCTGAAATCTCCTAATCCGTCGGGGCTTAACTTTAATTAATACTAAAGCAAAAATACCTTACTACGAAAAAATCATGTATTTGGTAACTACCCTTGCTCCTAATTGCAACTTAAGGCCGGTTTGACACGATACATTTTTCTGTAATGAATCGTAAACATTTTCATGTTCAAGTTTTCAAGGTCACTTTTCTGTACAGAAAGCGACAGAAAGTAATTGAAGTATATGCAACGTATACTATATTTTTAAAGGGACGTAACGTGTTACCCATGCGTGACTACAGTTAACTGCTTTTTTCGTTTTGAATTTAAAATTTAAGAAGGTAAAAGAGCGTGGTGTATTAAAATGACCAAGACATAATTTAAATATTTACGAGTATTTACATCATTTATGTTAAAAACACAAACGGTAAGTGTCATCTGTCAAGTAAACAGCGCATGCGTAATGTATTTTTTTGTGCAGAAAAATGTAGGAAAATAGGACAGGTCCTATTTAAAAATGTACATGAAAATATGTATACATTTTTATACACATTTTCTGTATGCTACGATACATAAAAATTACGTACATAAAAAAAGTATCACATTCTGTACAGAAATATGTATCGTGTCAAACCGGCCTAAGACAGACTTAAAACATCCTGCATAAACGCTGGGTTACGAAGTGGCATCCGTTGGTTATTTTCACAGCTGCACTGTAGATATATATGTATGCATAAATTGTTTGTTAAGATTTAAAAATAGTTACATTGTTACGTTATAAATTTAAAGTTTAAAATCTACATCTTAAAGCGTTGAAAGTTAAATCCATGTATGCATAAACACAACACGCACGTTGTGACTTCTGCATATTTGGCAACAGTGCTGGAAGTAACAAATTGACATCTATTACTCTAGTTGTATATTGTATTGGAAGTAACTGCGCGTTTTGTAAACACCTTATATATACCAAAAATAAAATCAAGAAATTGTTTCCCCTCCTTTGATGAACGTGTTGTGTAGGTTCCCCTAAGCCAATATATACAAAATTTACTTAAAATATGTGACTCTTTATACTGGAAGTCAGGTCGCCCGCGCAAGGTAACGGAAGTCACGGCTTAACATGTATCAATATATATATATATATATAGGTAAGATTAGTGGATCTAAAGCCGCTCACGACACTGGCTTGTCCTGTTTATTTTAATTCCGTGATTTACTGTTATAATAACAGAATACGGGTTTTAATAATAAATAAATACTATTTGTATTTTAAGTAACGTTTCGGAATTTTTATTATTCCTTCATCAGACCTAAAAGGATATTTATCACAACCAACAACGATACAAAAGAAAATTCATTAACACTTCCTCCAGTATATAACAACCTTCTAAATCACATACAATACAATTTACATTAAATTTTTTTACATTAAATTATCTTTATGATTAATATTCAGATTAGAAAACATACCTATTTTGGATCTCGAATTTATTAACTACAAAATATATTGTATAATGTCTTGGTAATTTCTATTGTTTATAAAAAATGTTTATATAATGAAAAAAAATTAGCAACCCTATGTTATAAATTTAAATTAATCAATCAAATTGACATATGTATATGACAAAATTTTAAAGTTTAATAGTTATAAGTGTAAGTAAAATGTTAATTGTGCTTGTAATTACCTTGGTTGTGATAAATATCCTTTCAGGTCTGATGAAGGAATAATAAAAATTCCGAAACGTTACCTAAAATACAAATAGTATTTATTTATTATTAAAACCCGTATTCTGTTATTATAACAGTAAATCACAGAATTATATATATATATTACTACGAAACTGTAGATATTTTATTTAAATTTTATTAAATTGATTTTAAATTAACTCAACACTGTTTTATTTACATTCAGACATGCAGCGTCCTCTATTCAAGATAAAAAGACTCCACAGATAAGCTATGCATCAATACCTAGATGCCACTATAGCACACAAGTGAATGAATACCTTCCCTCTCCCTGTTTTGAGCACACCGCATACCAATCGTGTACTATATATTCCTCAGTAACTCCTGGGACGTGGGGGTGTGTAGTATTCTCGACAAAGAAGTAATATTATAGCTTAAATGACCTTTTATTCTCTGTGTTTTGATTGTAGAAACTGTATTACTTATTTAGTTGTGATGTTAATATCTTATAATGAATAAAACCAAATTTTTATACATAATTTTGTTTATTTTGAGTTAATAAAAATTGAATAACAATTAAGATGAAATATTCTCTCTCTCTCTCAGGGTAAGTAAGTTCAATTACTATTTAAATTATACAAAAATAAGATTCCTTGAATCTTAATCCAAACTAATCTCAAAATATCTTGTTTAAATATCAAAATTGAATTCAAAACTCCCGCTAACCTCCCGTCATACAATCGCGCATTGTCAAAAACCTTACTACAACAGCAAACGTTTGTTTACATCAAAACTCCCTAGAAAATCACTGTTATCAAATCATTCTAACCTCAGAATTTAATTACGTTCTGAACGCCGGTTATAAGTTCGAAAGATGAATAAACGCTTACTTTTAAGTACGATAAATAGCTCCTTGATATTCCAAATACTGATTCCCGTTCTGCAACAATCTATCTAGCTCCAAACCTGCGCTATCGATGTCTCAGCCACCCAAAGTTGTATCTCAGTCCCTCGATTGTGGCTCCAGGAATAGAAAACGCGTCCCCCAATTCTTCGAAATTAATGGAATACCATCATTTTTGCACAAAACACACAACACTTCATCCTTGGCAAGTAAATCTTAAGTTAAATGACTCTTATAATTATTTAAATTTTGAAATTTTTAGATGTTTTTGAAAATACGACCAACTCAGGAAAATATCGAAAAAGAAGTCCCTTACAATTGTTTTAAACAAACATTCATATCTCCTAGGCATTAAGATCCCATCAACGATGAAAGAGAATCGTTTCCAACGATACGACAACCTTAAGTGAACCCACGTTCGTACGATCAGCGAAGGAACTTTACCTAAAAAATCCATGGAAACGTGCCCTTTTAAAATTATATGCGATATAGTGAGTGTTTAGTTTGAATTTTTACAATAAATTTACAAAGTAGTAAAATACATAGATCAGAATACATTTTATTTCAATAACAAACGTTTGATGTTGTATGCTGTTGATTTTAGGTAGGTTAGGTAATTTGATATCATAGCAATATATATATATTCAGTTGACTAATTTGTTATGGTATTTGCACATTTATCACATAATTAGAGATATGGGGACCTTACAAGGTAATAAAAGCTTTTCCTAATAAGACCGTTGAAATTCAAATGGGAAACAAAAAGCAAAATATCATAGTAATATGTTTTGTTTCAGATGACAACGATCATGATCCTAACCCTTCTCCTTCTACCAGTTCCCATTCTTACGATTAGTCAATTTTTTAATAATACACAATATGAACGCTCAAGCGGCATATTTTATGATAACTTAGGAACTACACAGATATTTAATACTAAATTAACATTATTAACACATATTAATATTAGCCATTTAGACATAAGTCATGCATTATTAAGAAACTTCTATCTCAAGTCTTCATATTTTTGTACCTTAACTGTAGATAAACCAGAATCACATGGTCATGCTACATTTCCTGCAAACAAACACTAGACCTTATTGGACATCGGCTCAGTAATATAAACGTTAAAAGTGAAATCTTAAAACATTTATTAGGGTTAGATATACAAACAAGAAAGATATTTATTAAATGATACCAAGCAAACTCAAACACTCTTAAAATCTCAAATTCAGATAATCTCTAGTACCATAAGGAACTTTAATAATTCATTAATAAAAACGTTGCGTTAATTAACAAATTATCTAAGGATGTTAGTAAGACTATGGATAGATTAAATGTAGAATCCTTAATTAATCAGCACATAACAACATTATCCACGTTAGTTAATGAAGTCAATAATGAATATGATACGTATATAGATTCTATAAATTTAGGTACACATGGAATTTTATCTCCACAAATAATCACTCCCAAAATTCTATATGAACTAATTAATTATAAAGGCGAACATGAACTACCAATGTCAATCGAATGCAGAAATATTCATTTACAGTGAAAATCACTTATAACGACTCCGCTTGTAACAACGAACCGCTTTTTACGACCTAATTTTCGAATTTTGGTTGGATTTACATATATCATCTAGTATAAAATATTGGTTATAGCGACTTCAGATATAACGACATATCGGTTATAAAGACCGATTTCTTCGTAGTATTTTGATTTATTTATCGCTTATAACGACGAGCGAAGAGAAATTTTGATGTGTGTATATTTATTCCGGGGAATTACCGATTTCTGAAACTTGTTACTAATGGACGTGGCGCAATTCAGATGTCGTTTAGCTGCTAAACGTGTAGGTGGGCCTTCATTGACGCGTCATCATGCAGTCCCGTAAAAAGCGTACAGTTTTAAGTGTAGAACAAAAATTCAGTATTGTATGTAGACTTGAAAGCGGTGAAGCCAATGCATCACTATGTGAAGAATTTGGAATGTCACATTCTACCATTTCCACCATTTGGAAATCGAGGGAGAAAATAAAAAACGAATTTGAATTAAACAGATTGAAAAGGAAGAAAATTAGAAAATCGTCTCATGAAGACATCGACTCTGCCCTTCTGGAGTGGTTCAAAAGCCAATCGCTTTTGAAGGAAAAAGCCGAAGATTTTGGGAAGTGTATGGGTAAAAAAGAGTATAAATGTTCAGCAAGCTGGATCCAACGATTTCGTAATCGTCATAACATTGTAGCAGGCAAAATATCCGGAGAAGCTGCTTCTGTTTCTACAGTTGTTGTAGAAGACTGGTTGAAAACGGTGTGGCCAGAAATTCGCAAAGGATACGAAGATCACGAAATTTATAATGCTGATGAAACGGGTCTTTTCTTTCGAATGACTCCTGACAGAACTTTAAAATTTAAAGGAGAAAAATGCACGGGGGGAAAATGTCGAAGGACTGGATCACCGTTTTAGTAACAGTGAATCTAACCGGAACTGATAAAAAACCACTCTTAGTCATAGGTAAATCTCAAAAACCACGATGTTTAAAAAATGTGAAACACTTGCCAGTCCAATACCAAGCAAACAAAAATGCATGGATGACCAGTGACATATTTACTCGTTTTGTTCGCCAATGGGACCAAGAATTAAAAGGTTGCAAAAAGAAAGCGTTATTATTAGTGGACAATTGCCCGGCGCACCCCAATATTGAAAACCTGTCGGCCCTAAAATTATGCTTTTTGCCTCCGAATACAACATCGGTTCTTCAACCTTTGGATCAGGGCATAATAAAGTGCTTAAAATTTTATTATCGTAAATTTCAAGTGGCGAAAATGCTCGCTGCCATCGATCAGCAACAGGATTTTAAAGTTAATATTTTAGACGCAATAACATTGCTTTCAAAATCATGGGAATACGTGACTTCTAAGACGATCATTAACTGTTGTACACACTCGGGTGTGCTAACGTCAAAACAAACATCATCCACCGACAGTTTCGATTACACTTTTGATGACGAAGACGATCTGCCGTTATCAGAATGGCTTCAAGTTGTTACTTACCGTAACAATGTGGTTGCTGATGAGCTGTTTTCGCAGTGTGTAACCGCTGATAATAATTTGGACACGTGGGGGGAACTAACAGCAGCGGAAATCGCAGAGACCGTATTGGGTAGTATTGCAGAAGAGAATACCGATGACGAAGATCCCGATCGAGACTTTTCCGAAACCGAATTCGAACCACCAACACTGTTACAAGCGATGCAAGCAGCAGAAACCCTAAGGAAGTTTGCTACTTTCGGGAATACAGACAAATGCGATTTAATGCGCGATGTGGTATCCATAGAAAAACGTTTGGAACAAAATTATTTTAAAATTCAATTCAATAAAATATAGAGCAAAATTACAGATTTCTTTAAGAATTAAAGTTTGTTCACTTTATGTGCTCACAGTTCAGATAAATATCTTTGTTTACGTTTCTCTTTAAAAGCTATAATAGCCTATTCTAAACATTTTTTGCCTATGTATGTATGTACTTAAGTAACGTTTGTTTCGTTTTCAATAAATGCTTTTGAGTACAAAGTATGCTTATAATTTACGTTCCCTTACATAAACATGTACCATGAAACAGAATAAAATAAAATTAAAAGTCAATTGTTTACAACGACTACCGTTTATAACGACTGCCTTTTTGCGGTCCCGTCGGCGTCGTTATAAGTGATTATTAAAAGAAAGCGGAATTACGCGACATTAATTCCTCAAAATTTAATATTTCAGAGTATGGTGTCCGAGGTTTGTCAATTATCACCTGATCTATAGTCTTGCAAAGATGTTGCGCAAATGGGCAGCCAATTAATATAATGCAACGAATCAAATCGTTCATCATTAACACACACACACAAGCGAATCAAAGCAACTTCGACGGCCAGCTTTACGATTCTTGCTATGCGATCAAGGATGGTTGAAATAGCCCAGCCACAGAACGTACGGACGCCTTAGAGGAAGTTAACATTCGTGAACCTCACGCACACCTCGACCAAAACTCGAAATGTCACTTCACAATAAATTTAAATAACAACATTCACCCAACAATTTAGTTTTAAAAAGCAAATATCTACTTAAAAACAAGTACTCACTTGAGAATTTCCTTTTAATTTCATCCCAACGAACAGAATTTTGTATTTGTATGTCAGACCGATCTGATAATTCTGAGAAAGAGTTTTTGTCCAGAGAAAGAATATTGAATTTTCGACCCTGGTTAAGAATAGACGTTGTATTAAGTGTAATAATTTAATAGTTCCAGTCCATGTCCAAACTCTGTAAAAAGCGAGATTCGTATTTTACGGGAAGCCCTTCCGGCAATTGTACTTACATGTAATTTCAAGAAAAACAATTTTCAGGTAGATTCATTTATATTAAAATATGCTTCAGGAATTACACACTAAGAATCAGATAAGTTTATTTCGTTTAAATTCATTAGAGAAGAGAATTCATAAATTTAAAAACACATTTGACAGTTCTGAAAAACAAGGATTTAATTTACAAAATTCAATCTCTAGACCTATTTTTACCTGTAGAAAACGAATATCATAAAGAAACCCTTATTTAAAAATGAATTTAGGAAATAATTTCCAATATTTATAAATAATTCCGATGCGTTTTTGTTTCCAAATTGTACTAGCTTTTCCACCAATTAAAAACGAGATAAGCACGTTCCAAACTCGTATCACCATAGCGAGGCAAGGGAAAAAATTGAAGAAGAGGCTTTTGAGACGCTGTCTAGTAAACACGTATCTCGTATCGCTCCTAAGATAACATAACCTCATTCCGAATACTAAGTTCCAAATTATCCAAACCTAAAATTTTAAAAGACCACGAACTAAAAGTGAATTAATATATCAAAAGTCAAGATTAACCCTACCACCTGAAATCCAGTCCTGAGAATCCTCACCAGCCGAAATACCAAACTCCAGAAACCGGTTTGAGAAGGGAAGCCACAAAGGTCAGTGAACTTTACCCAACTACCGATCTATGATTTCACGGTCAATCCGAGCGATTAGCAGATCGAAGAACCAATAAATAATTCAAATTTAAGTTAATTTAATTGTAAAACCAGGTGGAATATTCAAAAATTAATTCTCTCCACCTCATTTAATAAAAAGTTCGTTGGTAAACCTATTTAATAATATCAATTTGAGTACTAAAATAATATTTTAACGGTAAAATAAGAAATTAGATTGCTATGAGCGATTAGAGTGCCATCTAGTGTATAAAAGTAAAAGTACAAATTACAGAATTTGTGTGCCATTAAAAAAAACGAAACTCGCTTTAAATACCTTAAGGGTAGAATCACAGATACTTCACGTATGATTGTTAACATATTTAGTTAGAGAACCTTCCTTAAATAATTTAAAATTAATTAACCATCAAATTTACAAATCGTTTACAATTTCAAAGGTTTATTAAATAAAAATTTTATACATCGTATTAAACATTTGTTTTATTACTGCGCCAAAGAAAACAAGATCCAATCTAACCAAAAGGGCCCCGAATCCAGAAATCGACCCATCTCATTGCTCACCGACATTATCAACAACTTACACTCAGAGTTGGATTCATTTAACGCCCAATCCACGCTACAATAGTACATTTTGGCGCCCAACGTGGGGCAGCTTGAAAAATCTTGTTAATTCAGTAGAGTATAAAACATTAACTTGTTTATTGTTGTCCATATCATAAAATTCAATCTAAAACAAAAATAGACACTGAATAAAAATTCAGTAGAGTTCAAAACGATTTACAGTATAATTAAATAAATAAAACTCTTCAAAAATGTCACATAGAACACGCAGCAGTTCTGCAGGTGATTCTAGCTCATTACAATCAACTGAAATGGCTAGACTACTTAGCGTATTAAACAAATTAGAAGCTAAGCTCACTACAAATCAAGAAACTATTGAAAGCAAATTAAGTACAAATCAAGAAACTCTTGAAAGCAAATTAAGCAAATTAAGCACTAATCAAGCAGAATTAATCACTAATCAACAAGCACTTGAATTAAAACTAACTACAGAACAAGCGGGTATAAAAGCGAATTTACAAAGCATAAACGATAGGCTAACGCAATATCAGGTAAATATAAACGAAAAGATAGACCAGATACACAACGTTCAAGAACACACACAAACACAGATTCTGGAAATACAACAAAAACAAAAGGATCTCACACAAGAAACACAAAATCTAGAAACAACTATACACACAAACATAGAAAGATTGGAAACAAACATGATCAACAATCACACACAAACACAATCGCAAATTCAACAAACACAAACCCAAATCTTCAAAACAGAAGAAAGACTAGGCGAAGTAGAACATGTAACCTTGGAACAACAAGCGAAGATACACCTAGAAACGGAATATCTGAAGAAAAAGTATGATGAAGTTCGAGAGGAATTTAAAGAAGAACTGGAGAAAGTAGCAACTCAAGGACCGACTGTCATTCATTCTCAAGGATGTCACAACACTGCAGTCTTCACAAAACCCGAACTATGGCCGAAATTTAAAGGACACCAAGATCGATTACACCCGATGACTTACCTTAAAAATGTCACAAGACTTACAGCTGGAATAAAAGCTCAAACGGAAATACTAAACCTCATCCGTATATCACTTCAAGAACGAGCTCTAGAATGGTTTGAATCCATAAGCGAACAAGTCCACACAGTAAGAGATTTTTGCGAAGCTTTTAAACGCCAATACTGGGATCAGAACCAACAGAACCGAGCCAAGGTACAGTTATTAACCGGAAAATATCGAGAGGGACCACTTAAGAGAGAAGTATACGCGTGCGATCTCTACAACAAGAGTAAACACATAGAAGGATTAACAGACAAGGAAATTGTACAGCATATCCTCACACACTTTATACTCTCCGACTCACACGCTGTAATCTGTCGAGATGTACAAAATCTAGAAGATTTAATGGAAATTCTAAGACGTCTAGATGATCTCACCGATCTACAGAGAACTCAGAGGATTCAGAACCAAAACAACTACAATAACCAGAATCGCAGAAGTTCACCACCACGACAGAACCCTCAAAACAACAACTACAACAATTACTACAGAAACAACTACAATCCACGCTACAATAATAACAACAGTGACACACGCAACAGTCAGATCTCAAATCAAGCGAACAATCACACACGCGACACAAACAACCAATCATCCAATTCAAACAATCGAGAACAATCAAACAGTTCACAAGAAAGTAATTACCGCTCAAACAGAAACAACTTCCATCCAAGAGGAAGAGGAAGAGGAGTCAACCACTACCGCCGACAATCTGGAAGAAGTCCTCAACGGAGAGACGGCAGCCAAACCAGAAACTCCAGAACTCCTAGTCCAGATGACCAAGAGAAAAAAAAAACGTCTACCTCAGACCTGAGCAGACCAGGAACATCCTCACAATAAAACCAGACGTTTATTCAACCACGTTATCTAGTTTTAAGAATGTTCATAATTTTAATGCGTTACCTAGTTATAAGAATTTAGTTAAAATAATTGGCACATTTTACCAACATCCATCCGAATTCATAGAGATAGAAGGCGAAGGTGAAGATGAGACAGAAATCGCGAATTTTCCTTGCATCACAATAGAAATCGAAAACTTAAAATTAAATTGTCTATTAGATACAGCCGCTGAAATATCGTTAATGCGAAACAGTAGCCTAAGCGAAGACATCATACTAAGAAAAAGCATAAAGATCAACAAATTGGATTTAATATCGACGAGTCAGAAGAAAATGGGATCAATCCAACAAAGAGTCGACATCGAAACGAAGATAGGCGAGGAAAGTTATAATTTAACATTCTATTTATTCGAGAATATGAAGTTCGACTGTATTTTGGGAATCGACAACATCAGAAGATTAAATTTAAATCTGGATTTTGAAAAGGAGAAAATCTACATCAAGGACAACGTAGTAAAAATGAAAGGCATATCGCAGGAAGGCATACACCAATTCAGAGTGGTGGAAAGAGAAAGAAACTTTGAAGAAAGAGGAAGGAACAAGAATCCAGGCTATGATATTTCAGAAGCCGCAGAAATGGATCAAGAAGAGAAGGAATATAATGAAGAATTTATTATTAAAGATTTAAATGAATTAAAGCTGAGTAATAGCTTATTCGAACAAGGAATGATAGAAGAAGAAGTAAAGCAGATTGATTTTCCGAAAGAAGAATTAAGAGAAAGATTTAAGGAAAACTTATGGTTTAACAGAAGATTATTTAATTCCGAAGTTACGTTTGCCAAAGACTACGAACACATTATAGAAGTAACAGATCACTCTCCATTGAAATGTCGAAACTACCCGATTCCACATCTAAAAAATAAAAAAAAAAAAAAAATATTCAATCATACTTCTTTCACATTTTTTTAAATCGACCAAGGGGGAAATGCAACGAATCAAATCGTTCATCATTAACACACACACACAAGCGAATCAAAGCAACTTCGACGGCCAGCTTTACGATTCTTGCTATGCGATCAAGGATGGTTGAAATAGCCCAGCCACAGAACGTACGGACGCCTTAGAGGAAGTTAACATTCGTGAACCTCACGCACACCTCGACCAAAACTCGAAATGTCACTTCACAATAAATTTAAATAACAACATTCACCCAACAATTTAGTTTTAAAAAGCAAATATCTACTTAAAAACAAGTACTCACTTGAGAATTTCCTTTTAATTTCATCCCAACGAACAGAATTTTGTATTTGTATGTCAGACCGATCTGATAATTCTGAGAAAGAGTTTTTGTCCAGAGAAAGAATATTGAATTTTCGACCCTGGTTAAGAATAGACGTTGTATTAAGTGTAATAATTTAATAGTTCCAGTCCATGTCCAAACTCTGTAAAAAGCGAGATTCGTATTTTACGGGAAGCCCTTCCGGCAATTGTACTTACATGTAATTTCAAGAAAAACAATTTTCAGGTAGATTCATTTATATTAAAATATGCTTCAGGAATTACACACTAAGAATCAGATAAGTTTATTTCGTTTAAATTCATTAGAGAAGAGAATTCATAAATTTAAAAACACATTTGACAGTTCTGAAAAACAAGGATTTAATTTACAAAATTCAATCTCTAGACCTATTTTTACCTGTAGAAAACGAATATCATAAAGAAACCCTTATTTAAAAATGAATTTAGGAAATAATTTCCAATATTTATAAATAATTCCGATGCGTTTTTGTTTCCAAATTGTACTAGCTTTTCCACCAATTAAAAACGAGATAAGCACGTTCCAAACTCGTATCACCATAGCGAGGCAAGGGAAAAAATTGAAGAAGAGGCTTTTGAGACGCTGTCTAGTAAACACGTATCTCGTATCGCTCCTAAGATAACATAACCTCATTCCGAATACTAAGTTCCAAATTATCCAAACCTAAAATTTTAAAAGACCACGAACTAAAAGTGAATTAATATATCAAAAGTCAAGATTAACCCTACCACCTGAAATCCAGTCCTGAGAATCCTCACCAGCCGAAATACCAAACTCCAGAAACCGGTTTGAGAAGGGAAGCCACAAAGGTCAGTGAACTTTACCCAACTACCGATCTATGATTTCACGGTCAATCCGAGCGATTAGCAGATCGAAGAACCAATAAATAATTCAAATTTAAGTTAATTTAATTGTAAAACCAGGTGGAATATTCAAAAATTAATTCTCTCCACCTCATTTAATAAAAAGTTCGTTGGTAAACCTATTTAATAATATCAATTTGAGTACTAAAATAATATTTTAACGGTAAAATAAGAAATTAGATTGCTATGAGCGATTAGAGTGCCATCTAGTGTATAAAAGTAAAAGTACAAATTACAGAATTTGTGTGCCATTAAAAAAAACGAAACTCGCTTTAAATACCTTAAGGGTAGAATCACAGATACTTCACGTATGATTGTTAACATATTTAGTTAGAGAACCTTCCTTAAATAATTTAAAATTAATTAACCATCAAATTTACAAATCGTTTACAATTTCAAAGGTTTATTAAATAAAAATTTTATACATCGTATTAAACATTTGTTTTATTACTGCGCCAAAGAAAACAAGATCCAATCTAACCAAAAGGGCCCCGAATCCAGAAATCGACCCATCTCATTGCTCACCGACATTATCAACAACTTACACTCAGAGTTGGATTCATTTAACGCCCAATCCACGCTACAATAGTACAATATATTACGGTATTGAAAATATATTAAAAGGTGAAAACTACAGAATAGTAATACTTACTTCACTCATATTGAAAAATCTTCGATTGCAGAATTGTAATGGAAAACTTTCGAGGTTAATAAAAGATAAAGATGATAATGAAGATTCCTACGAGAATGACAGAACAACGTACCCAACGTACGAAAACAAACGCGAATATGGAAACGCAAATACGTCGATTTCAACTCAGCGCTGCGTCGACGCACGACCCACAACGGATGCATGGAAACCCACCTTTAAGATAAATTTAACTGCAGTTAACAACCATAACTTAAAGAAAAACCAATTTTCTTCATTTTTATAATTGAAACCTTAATAAGAAATATTATGTCCTATTTTAAAGTATTCCAAAGATTTACGCTTTTTTTTAATGCATGCTTCTATTATTTAGGAATAAAAAAACGTGTCAGTCTTCTAAAAACTGTATATGTTACAAGGCAGCGACAGTTGACACCTAAAGCAAGGAAATTATATAATATATCTACAAAACTCAAAAGAATAGCAAGGCGATTGAATTTTGAGTGTGCTGATACTAAAGAGCGTTAGAGACAGGCAGATAATTTTGTCAAATCAGAAGATTTCCTGAGAAGTGTCGTGAATGAAACTTCTTGAAAATTCATTATGTCGCAAATAAAATTACAAAAGCATAAACCTAGAGGTAGAAGATTTAGTATTGATGATAAAGTATTGGCTTTATCAATAATGAAGCAAAGTCCGAAAGGTTACAGATTTCTGCAGACAGTATTTGCACTTCCATCTCGCAAAACATTAAATGTATTATTAAACGAAATTCCGTTTAATTGCGGGATTAACGAGAAAATAATCGCCAGTTTGAAACTTATTTGTGATAATTTGAAAGAGAATGGTAAGCTTTGCACCATAATTTTTGATGAAATGTCTTTGGAAGCAGGATTATCATATAACCCTAAAAATGACATTATAGAGGGTTTCCAAAACTGCGGTGAATGTGTAAAGCCAGTATTTGCTGACCATGCTATAGTTTTTATGGCTAGAGGAGTCACCCGAAAATGGAAACAGCCTATAGCCTATTTCTTTACTGAAGGTGGTATGAAATCTGACATTCTCCTAAGAAATTTAAAATTAGTTGTTAGAGCAGTTCAGTCTGTGGGACTTGATGTAGTGGCTGTTGTTTGTGATCAACTGTCCACAAACAGATCTGTTTTTAATAAATTAAAAGATAATACTAGAGCTCACTACATTAGGAAAGGCGAAGAAAACAAGGTGGTATGAAATCTAACATTCTCCTAAGAAATTTAAAATTAGTTGTTAGAGCAGTTCAGTCTGTGGGACTTGATGTAGTGGCTGTTGTTTGTGATCAACTGTCCACAAACAGATCTGTTTTTAATAAATTAAAAGATAATACTAGAACTCACTGCATTAGGAAAGGCGAAGAAAACAAATATGAAGGCTTTATTATTGATAACAAAGAAATTATTGCCTTGTTTGATCCACCACACCTATTGAAAGGTTTGAGAAATAACTTGCTGCAACATGATGCAAAATTTAAATGGAAGGAGGATCGTTATCAAACTGCTTCATGGAAGGATATTGTGTTTTATGAGGTAAACATGTAGTTATTTGCAATTATAGACTCTTATAATGTTTATATTATTGCATTCTTTCTAAAATTGGTTATGGATTTATAGGTTGATACTGGCGACTATGACACTAAAATGTGTTATAAATTAACAGACTCTCACGTGTATGCTGACCAAATAAAGAAAATGGAAGTGAGTAACGCTGCTCAAATATTTAGCCACTCGCTTTCAGCTAGCATGAGGGCACGTGTAAGACTAGGTAGCGCATAATATTTCTATATAAATTTAGATAATATAATCATGATTTTTTAGGTCTTGGTTCGTTACCTATATCATGTGCAGACACAGATTTTTTGCTTTTTGGTGATGAACTGTTTGACAGCGTGAATCGTTCGGCAATGAAATCACCTGTAGGAAAAAATCTCCGATCCGCCATATCATCTAGTTCCGAACATTTGAAATTTTGGCAGGAGGCAACACGTGTTTTGAAAACTATTGTTTTTATAAATAAAGAGAAACAGTTTGTCCCACCAACTATATCAAATTGGATGACTACAATCCGTAGCTTGGAGTATTTCTGGAAGCGCTACAGTAACAAACTGTCATTCTTATGTTTACGACATTTCAACCAAGACCCCTTAGAAAATTTCTTTGGCTCCATAAGATCCCATGGCGTTAGGAATGTAAACCCGACACCTACTTTTCCTGCAACCTCATTTAAAGCAATTGTTGTGAATAATTTTATGTCGGTTCACTCGCCGGGGGTAAACTGTCAGGATGATGACTCTGAAGGCGGATTGGACGATTTGAAGGGATTTTTAACTGGCCAAGTAGAAGAACCTCAAATAACTGAACTTGATGTTGGAATGATAGATGAAGTGACTGTGTCAACAGATATTGCTGTAAGAAATATACATTCATATATAGCTGGATACGTTATTCGGAAAAATAAAAAAGAAAGTGGTCGCTGCAAAGAATGTGTATGCTTCTTATCAAGTAATCAAACGACTGTTGAGCACACTTTTATTTAAACTAAGGAGTATTCACCAAATATACTATATAGACCAAATTCTATATTATATTATATATTTATATCGACTTTCAGTAAAACTATTGCTACGTTATTATTGTTATTGGCCAAAGTTTGTCACAAACAAGGGATAAAAAGAATGTGTAAAACTGCATTGGCTTCAGTTGTAGAATTTAATTCTTCCTACAATAAACATAATTTCGAAAATATTTTCATTAAAATTATCACTAATTTTTATATTTATAATTGGGTGAGAAATATTAATCATTCTTTGAAGGGTCTAGACTTCAGAAAGTAGTATAAGACTACAATTACTAACCCCATTGCTGAGCTTGCTCACAATAGGTATGTCAAATATAAAAAAGGAAAGTCAAAAATTGATGGACTTAAAAAATTAGTATAAGTCTTATTGTGTTAATATATGTACATATTATGGTATTAGATATACATCTATTAATTAAGTATGTTTTAATAAAATATTGAGGTAACAAATGATTTTTGATTATATTGAAATTTCATAACTGTCATAAAAAGCTTTGCTCTTGTATGTTCACTTTTATTAGTGAAAATTTTAATCCTTGACTAGTATATTATGATAATTTTAAGCCTGATAAAGGAATTATTATTGCTATAAACCATCATACTAGTTGTTATTCTTTCCTTAAAAAGCTTAATGATAGAACTCCATTATTATACATGTTTGTAGCATAATATTAAATTATCTGTAAATCTGTCACCATCTATGATATTCTTACAAATTTGCACAATCCTATTAATATTTTCAATTTAAAAAAAAAAAACGCTTTTACATGTTTCCAAACTACACCTGCAGTGGCGCTGATTTGTTTTCATAAATAAATAAATAATAACATTAGTTGCCCATCCATAGAATCTGTTGGCTTTGGCCGTACGCCACCGTTGCCCGAAAGCGAAATTTTGCCTGAAGCGGCTGCTAGCTCTTCCTCGTCTCTGGGAGATCCCTCTGAGCAAATTAATCGATTGGAAATATTGGTCAAGAAATTGGTAAATCAGCATGTAGAAGCCCCACCGAAACCATCCGAAACTTATCTACGACCGGAATGTATCCCTGAATTTGTGCCCGGAAATCCAACCCTTAGTTGCATGAAATGGATAACCAAAATAGACTAATGCCCGGTAACATAAAGTTTGTGTAACCAAGCGATTAGTTAATCATTCGTTAGCACTAATAGAGTGCTAAGTAAAAGTTAAGTAACATAAACCCAAAACCTGACCATTTGCTAAATGTCAAGTGATTAGTTAAATAACAGACGAACGGCTATGTGCTTTACCGGCATCCGTAAATTTACCTCAATTGATAGTTTATGTTGATTTCGATAGGGGGCCGACTTTTCAAAAAAGTTTTGTGTTCAGGTAAGTATAATATTGCAGAATGTAGTAGTCCATAGTAGGAACTATGAATCTGTGGAATGATGAATCATCGTCTTCCGATGAAAAGGTGTTTGATAACCTGCACAACATACGTGCTACACGACTGTTTAGTGAAAGAAAAAATCCTTTGGAAATATACAGGGTGTTTTGAAACATCGTTTAAAGATTTTAAGGGCATGTAGTACGATCGAAAATCAGGTTAAAAGTCATAATAAACATATGTTCACAAATCAACCGTTTACGAGATAACAGCGAGTGTTCCTAGTAGTGGATATAACATATCTTAGTAAACAGGTGCTTATCAGCTATTGTTTTATAACAGTTTAATTTGACGTTTTGTGCAATTTATAGCAATTACAATGGTTGCGTATTCTAATGCTGAAATGAGCGATATGGTGTTCACGTACGGTCGTGCTAATGGGAATTCTTTACAAGCACGTCGCTTCTATGCTGAAACGTTTTCTGATCGCCAACTGCCTTCGCATGTGATGTTTCAGACGGTGTTTCAACGACTAAGAGAAACTGGTTCGTTGAGAAGCGGTCTTCTGATACTGGACGGCAGAGATTAGCATGTACTCCACAGATAGAAGATCGAATTTTGAATATTATTGATGAAAATCCCGAAACTAGTGTTAGAAGAATTTCGACTCAAGTGGGTGTAAGCAGCAATCTTGTTTGGAGAACTCTTCATGAGCAACTCCTATACCCCTATCATATCCAACGAGTACAAGCCCTTACTGCTCCGGATTATCAAGCGAGAAGGGCTTTCTGTGAGTGGTTTTTGCGAACAGCTGCTGATCGGCTTTTCACTGATGAAGCTGGTTTTACTAAAAATTGAATATTTAATTTCCACAACAATCACGTTTGGTGTGACGAGAATCCTCATGCTACCGTTGAAGCTCGGCATCAGCAACGTTTCTCTCTAAACATCTGGTTAGGCATGATAGGGGAACGGTTGTTAGGACCGATTGTTTGCCCCAACGCTTAACAGGTCCTGCATACCTCGAGTTCTTGGAAAATACTTTACCTGAACATTTGGAAGATTTACCTATAAATCTAAGACTGAACCTCTGGTTTATGCAAGATGGAGCTCCACCGCACTTTACGCGTGCTGTTAGGGAACATCTTAACAATGAATTTCCTGGGAGATGGATAGGGCGAGCAGGTCCCATTGCTTGGCCTCCAAGGTCTCCCGATCTAAACCCGTTGGACTTTAGTATCTAGGGTTATTTAAAAAAGTTTAGTGTACGCAACACCGGTAAACGATCTTCCAGAGTTGCGCCAACGAATAGAACACTGTTGCCAGATAATACGAGAAAAACCCTTGTTTTTGAAAGAGTGCGCGCTTCCTTTGAAAGCAGATGTAGATCCTGTGTCGAAATGGAAGGACGTCATTTTGAACATTTTCTTTAGTTATAATCTATTTTATGTTAAAATACAATAACATCTTAATAAAAACCGCTAAAGCAAACTTATTCTGCATTTGCGATAAAATCGCTGTTATCTCGTAAACAGTTAATTTGTGGACATATGTTTATTATGACTTTTAACCTTATTTTCGATCGTACTACATGCCCTTAAAATCTTTAAACGATGTTTCAAAACACCCTGTATAATGAACAAGAATTTTTCATTAGGTTATCGGTTAAGGGAGAATACAGTCACAGAAATTATGCACATAATAGGTGGTGCGTTGGAAACTTCTACACAACGAAACGGAGTATTATCAGCTGTAAATAAGCTATACAGTGTATATAATAACTGCTCTTTCACTCTTAAGCCAGTGGTGCTTTGAGAATTAAACTCAGATGTAATTTTAGCCCACACTTCGTTTTTTCTTTTTGGTTAATTGATGTTCCATCGGTTTTTTTTTTTATTTTCAACCACACTCTTGTGAGCTTCAGTAATCGCCAATAAATAGTTACAAAAATAATATTTTCTAGAACAAATTTTACATCACAATAACTCGGACCTAAAATGACGGATAACCTAACAAATGTGTAATACCACACGTGTCATTCTAATCAAATGACAAATTCGGTTTCCCGCACAATGCAGTCATGCACGACAACTTTCGTTGGACATTCGGCATGTTTCGTCCTTTGGTAAATCTTAACAAATGTGTAACTACCGGAATAATTTCCGGTAAATACCGGTTATTTTTCACATGCATTGTCAAAATGGTACGATAGCCTGCCTTCGTACCAGTATTGTTGGCATGAGTGGAAAGCGTTGTTATTAAGAATATTTCCCGAAGATCAAGATTTCGCAGAAACGTTCAAATTCATATACTCTTAACTTGACCGGTAACTAAACACAAACAGTCGGTAAGTAGGAGCAACTACTATACCAACCGGCGTTTGTTATTAATTTTGATGACGAATCGTACCGATGAACCATTTGTCTTGTGTAGATTTGTGGCCATTTTGTTATATACGCTCGCGTTCTTGAGAAGTTTTTGTTTTTTTTATTATATATTATTTTATTTGGTTTTATATATTTTTCGGGTAATTTTTGTTTCATTTTATAAACTTTAAAAATCTAACATGAACTTTTATTACAGTGTTTTAATATTTAAGGGTAGCAGTTCTGGTGTAAGTAAAATAATATTTCGTAGCTTGCGATCTTTTGTACATAGGTATTCTATCCACACACAATGAACAGGGTATAAAGTTTCCGCTGAGGGTACGTCATTATCGCAACGTACCTTAAGAAATGTTGTGTCTATGGATGTAACGATCTATCTTCGACGAGGTAGTAGCAAAATGTTGTTGTAATAGATAAATTCTATTTAAAATGATTATAGACATAGATTTCCTGTGAAGAATGCAGACGTTTTAAATATTTGGTTGGATAGAATAGGCAATCCTGAGTTGCAAACATATGACAATACAAAGTTGTACAACACCTGCTTCGTATGCTCAGCCCATTTTATCAAGGAGTGTACAAGTGGTAAACTTCTAGCTAGGTACTCATTACCGGCAGTTAATCTACCTGGTATGTTTTAAGAACAGTTGTGATCTGTCGATTTTAATTCAAATACATTTAGGATTTACAGGTGAGCCATCCATTGAGAATTCATTTTGGTTTGCACTTAAGGGTAGTGCGCAGAAAACAGAGGCGAGCAACGGTAAGAAACTTGAAAAATATGCGATATTTCTAAATTTACTCAGAGTGAGTATTTATTTCATTTATATTTTTTATGCCTTCTTATTACAGAAACTTTATTTATTTGAAATATATCCACATATTTAAGAAATGTTGTCAGAATAACATGTTTATTTAATTTTATGTTAAAAGGATTTTAGTGGTAAGTCAAACAGAAAAGCTGCTTTTGGTCCTGTGATTTGTAAAAATATAATCATTATCCATGTTTCACTACTTATAGAATTCATATCTCAACTCTCTAAAAATGTTAGAATCATGATCACTGAGGTTAACATGAATCACAGTAGTGAAAAATAAATACACTGAGGCATCCTAAAATACCTATTATTTAAGGAATCATGATATAAAAATCTTCTTTTCTTGACCTGTATAATATACTATTCTTGCATTCTCTTGGTTGTAAGGTCCGTTGAAAAGAAACAACAATCAAATAACAATGTTTCGGTTTATTGCAAACCTTTGTCAAGTTATAAAAGAAAATTATAATGACATTAAATAATAATAAACAAAATCGTTTGTTTGATAAATGATAAAATCATAATGTCTGTGTTACAACCAAGAGAATGCAAGAATAGGAATCATGATTACACAAGGAAATCTAAGCTAGATTGTGCATGCCCTGCATACAATATGCATGCAATTTGCCTGTTGTCTATTAGGCTTGTGAGCTTTTTTATGCTCTTAATTTGTTAGCTTCTATTATGCTTGTCATTGCCTGTGTCACCTCCTATTATGAATGCTAACATTGTGCATGCGCATTTGATATTAATTTATGTCTTGTGCATGTTAAACGATTAATGCATGCAAAAAGTTTTTTAATATAAGAAAATTTATAAACCTATTTTTGATTTTACAGAACCATTAGCTGAAAATATACACATGGAAACGGATGCAGGAGTCCAACAACTACTTCCGACTGTAGGTAAGTTATCTTAACATTGTATTTTTTCTCGTTATACCATCTACAATGTAAAAAAATCTATCCGTTAGGTTGTGCAAGACCACTAAGAGAGGTATCCGCTCCTGTCACTACCAAAAAGAGAAGTAAGTTTGTTACTTGCCAGACTTTTTTCTTCTATTTAATATAAAAAATGTTATTTCAGATAGATTTAAAATACTGAGCAAAATAAATGTTACTAGACAAGCTCATTTGTCATCAAGAGAAAGGCAAGATAGCTTCAGATTTTGTACATAAATCATATAAATTAAGTACGAAATTAACAGAAGTGAAGGAGAGATTACGTGTATCACAAAAGTTATCTGAAACTGCTACATTTAATAGAATCAAAAACAATCTTAGTGATACTATATATAAGTTTCTATTATTACAAATAAATCAGTATAAACATAAGCCAAGGGGACGAAGATTTACTGATGACGACAAAATTTTGGCTTTGTCAATATTCAAAACAAGTCCTCGCGGATATCGTCTTCTCCAAAAGTTATTTGCACTACCATCCCGGAGAACTTTGGCAAATGTATTGAAGGACATTCCTTTTCATCCAGGAATGAATGAACAGATTTTTATCCATTTAAAAAGTGTAGTCGAATCGCTACCTCAGAAAGATAGATATTGCACTATAATCTTTGATGAAATGTCATTGCAACCCTCATTAAATTATTCTCGCCATCGAGATGTAATCGAGGGTTTTGAAACTTTTGGTAATGTAAGGCGTATGAAGATTGCCGATCATGCTCTAGTATTCATGGCGCAAGGGGTATATAAAAGATGGAAGCAACCACTTGCTTTTATGTTTTGTCAAGGAGGTACTAATGCAACGCAATTATGTATCCTAATTAAGAATGTAATTGAAGCTGTACGAACAACTGGTTTAATACCTGTTGCAACAATTTGTGACCAAGCTGCACCGAATCAAGCTGCTATCAATTCTCTAATGCAAGAAACTAGACAGCAGTATATCAAGGAAAATAAGGAATTCAAAAAATTTGGTTTCGAAGTTAAGGGTGTTGAAATTGTGCCGTTATATGATTATCCCCATTTAATTAAATGTGTTCGAAATCATTTCCTGACAAAGGACATTTTATTTAAAAACAGTGGAAATGAGAGAAGGGCCTCTTGGCAACATATAATAAAATTATATGAAATGGACATAGGAAGAATGGGATCAAGAGTTTGTCCAAAATTGACCGACTATCACGTTTATCCAGCAAAAATAAGAAAAATGAAAGTTAAATGTTGTACACAAGCTCTTAGCAAATCTGTAGGAGTTATGATGGGTTTCCTAGCTGAGAATCGTAAGTTACAACTACTCCGATGTGTTAAGAAGTTTTCTAATAACATAAAATTTTAGGTATGCCACCTTTTGAAGATGCCATAGGTACCTCCGAGATAATAATGTTTTTTAACAATCTCTTCGATAGCTGTAATGGTGCTTCCCGATATTCATCATCAACTAATGAAGTGAATTGTAGAATTTCCTCATCGTCCCCACATCTGGAGTTTTGGAGGTCTGCCAAGCAATTATTACATTCAATACGATTTGAATGTATAAAATCAAAAAAAATCACACGACCACCAACAATTAAGAATTGGTATCACACCATTTGTGGACTTGAGTATTTGTGGAATAAATTCGAAGAACTTGGTTACCAATATTTGATACCAAAGTATTTTAATCAGGATGGGATTGAGAATTTTTTTAGTCTAATTCGAAGCCACGGTGTTAGGAATACTAATCCCACATGCACAGCTTTCGCATATTCCTTTAAAACTTTAATATTAAACAATTTTATGTCCTCAACATCAATAGGCACCAATTGTGAAGATAATTTAAGTAATTCTGGATTAAACAACTTGAAGATATTTATATCATCAGACATTGTAAAGGGCATCCCACATTTAATTTGAATATAACAGAAGAAAGCACTTGTGCGACACAATTTGCCACTTATGCGAAAGCTTATGTTGCAGGGTACGTTGCAAAAAAGATTGTTTCGTTTACTAAAGGATGTTCAACATGTTTTGATAATTTTACAACTGTTAGTAATTTGCCTGAACACGAATTAATTTTAATGAAACAGAACGTCAACAAACGGTTACTCTTGCCTGGTAGTCACTTTATGGAAATGTATAATCAATGCAGTGATGTAATTTGTAGATCTCTGCCAAGCATATGCTTACATGATAATCTATCCACCAAATTGCAATTGCTGGTAAACAATGTCGACTTTTCCAAATTAAACTGTCAAAATCATGTAAATATAAAAGATTATTATGTTAATACATTAATACGTTTTGCCTTGTTTGCTTGGACAAATGAAATAACGAAAATTCTTAAAGGATCGGATTCAAGGTTTTCGCCAAATAATTCGCCAGATGTTGTAAAAACAATAGCATATAACTGGCGATTAAAACACAAATAAATAATGCTAATGTGTGTCTACATTTAAACCATGAACATATATGTATATATGTAAATATATTTCTTATTAAGGTTATTAGATATACCATTGACGTTTTATATTTATTATTACACATACAGTACTATAGTATTAATGTCTTTATGGATTGTCATTATATATTTGGTATGTTACTCGTTAATGTTAAAAATAAACAAGTTTATTTTAATTGGAAATTTTCTTTGACGCCCTGTGTCAGTGTATAGTATATAAATACAACATTAATAAATTAACATAAAAAAAAAGGTTTTCATCCACAATTGTGCTGTGGGATAACTTTAATTTGAATGAAAATAAATTAAAAGTAACCTACAGCACAAATGTGGGTGAAGACCTTTTTTTGATAATACTAGTTTGAATAAAACGAAACTGGGTAATCAAATGCTGAGTAGTCTCGATTGATTTTGTTTTTATTACTATTTTTGTATTAATGTTGCCGTTTTTTTTTGTATTGTAAATTACATTTATTATTTTTTTTTTCTGTATACTATTTTTGTATAATATTTTCCATTATTACTTTTTCTTTATAGTATGTACATATTCTTCATTACTGTTTGTCCTGTTATTGGGTCTGTACCTGTTGGGCATTAAAGATTATTATTATTATTATTATTAAATAATAAATTTTGAAAGTTTTGGCGCGTTATTTTTAGTTCCGGTCAAGTTACGAGAGGCGCTGTAATACATTTTACCACCTCCCTTTCAGTTACCATTCTAGTAAATTATTCTATGAGTCTGTTTGGCAATGCTAGAATATATACATAATATATCTACCCGAAATCTTCTTGGAGAATTATTAAAAGTTGTCACGCATTATATCATATAATGCATACATATAATTTATATGTATGAATAATTTACAATAAATTAAATTACACAACCTAGTAGGTGTTCCTATCACTTTTTTGAACATAACACGATTCATGGGACCAATATTATTTTGATAAAATGGACTTTGTTTAGTATTTTAAGCATTTATTTATTTTACAGTATTAATGCGGTTTAATTTAATCATGTCCGGCTTTAGATCAATTTTATTATATTTAAACAATCTTTACTTCATCTGAACCTGGGTTTTACCATTCAATTATTTCCTTTACAAATTTTCCTATTTTAAATTAAAGTTATACAGCTTATAGATTTCAATAACTTACTACCTTATTTATATAAACAAATTCATTTATTCATAAATATTAGGTTTATAAACTTGATATTTGCCGTAGGTATTATAGATAGATAGATAGATAGATGTTTATTATTATGAAACACAAATATTCTCAATAATAAATGGTCATCATCCTTTGTAAATTACTAGAGAATATTTAATTACCGTTTACAGCTGGAATTCATCCCTTTCTGGGAATCATGATAATTTTCTTTATTTGATATATTGTACCGAGGTTTCCTCTATAATAATTCACATATCATAGTCAGTCTTTC
This sequence comes from Cetonia aurata, assembly GCA_949128085.1. Lineage (NCBI taxonomy): Eukaryota > Metazoa > Arthropoda > Insecta > Coleoptera > Scarabaeidae > Cetonia > Cetonia aurata. Next base: position 15,630,280 of record OX421889.1, read on the forward strand.
AACAACATTTCAAGTATTCAGTTCAATTATCATTATAGTTTTTAAGTTCAGGTGTAGTTATAGAGTGTAATAGTGCCCTATGTTTTAAGTGTTAAGTTTAGTGCTAAGGGTTTAAATGTTCATTAAATTATATTTAAAGGCATACCCGTGTTTCATTAAAAAACTGTCACCAACCAACTGAAAAAGAAGTTTATACGGTAGTTACGCCCCGTGAACGGTGAATACATCCATAAATAAAACAGACTTACTTAATGTTTGTGAAATAAATGGCAAAAAAGCAGTTTCCTGTATAATAGACCGGATTACTAGATCGGACTAGATACTAGATCGGAGGTCGCCGGATATAAGCCGAGTATACAACGTGGGCAAGTGAAGAATCTGCGTTAGGAGCGCCTAAAGCCGAGCAACGGTGTTACAATTGCAGAGAAAAAGGACATTTCGCAAGTATATGCCCCAAACCCAAAATCGAATGCGCAAATTTTTCCAAGGACTGTCGAAGATTTGTTGTAAAAAAACCAATTAGTAAAATCTCCAGTAAATGGTTACAATGACTTGTACTATTTCGACTGCTGGGTGAACGGAAAGTCAACGCGGTCATACGTGGATTCAGGTTGTGGGGCCATTCTAGTTAAGGAAGCAATCGCTAAGGACCTAGGGGTCGCTCTTTCTGCAACTACCCTAAGAATTTCAGGATATGGCAGGTCTGAAGTAAATGTTATTGGAGAAACAGACATCGAGATTTAAATAGATTGTGTAGAAGAGACAGTAAAAGCCTTTGTCGATCCTGACTGGGCTCAAGAAATACCGGCTATAGTAGGACAGACATTACTGAATAAGCCTGAAGTAAGTATGATAATTTCCGGAAAAAAGTCAGGTTGATGTCAACACACGATGATTTGAACCATATCTTGCAAGTATAATAAAAAAAAATACCACTGTGGGTAAAAGAAGACACGGTTATTTCACCAAGAACTACAGCATTAAGGGCCGGTTTCATAACAAAATTAAAGTGACTTTAAATTTTAAAGTGCACTTTAACCTTTAAAATCGGTTTCATAATCACACTTTAATTTTAAAGTCGACTTTAACCTTAAATTACCTGATTCCTGATTTTGCCACTTTAACGTTTTAAAGTGGCCTTTAAGAGAGCTTTAAGTTAACCTACAATTTCTAACGTGTCAATTTGTCAATTGAAATTTATATTGTAAATATTTAGCAATTGTACCCAAAATGAACAATTTATTAGATACCAGCTCAAGTTCGTCAAATGATGAGGCAGAAATAATAGTAAGAAGGCGGAAAGTATATAGAAACAGAGTCGATTGCTTTAACAAATATAATGAAAGTGAGTTTTTTGAGAGATTTAGGTTAGCGAAAGAAACTACTGTCGCTTTATTAAATCGAATTGAGCACTTAATTTCACTTCCTTCAAATCAGTAAGTTTGCCCCTATAATTTTGTCACCTTCATTACAACGTATATTTTATAGAAGAGGAGCCATGCAGCAATTACTGCTTGCATTACGGTTTTATACCACTGGGAATATGCTGATTTCAGCAGACGATTTTGTAGGAGTGTCCAAAGCTTCAGCATGCAGAATTGAGTGTCACATGCTGTAACGTTGGATTTGCACTTTCGTATTGTCTTTTATTTTATTGTTTCATCTTTTAGTACAGGTAGTGTCATCTCTCGGCTGTTTGCCGAATTACTATTCAATCTAGATCTCCGGTGAATTCTTTTCACGCTATTTCACTTTTGTTTAAGGATTTTGAGTCACTTTTCATCATTCAAAATTTATTAAGAACCATTTTAGTCTTTCAGTTCTTTTGTTTAGCCCTTTTTAAGCCTTTTGTTTTCCTCCTATCGGCAGCGATCTCGCTTAGGGACCTCTCCACTCCGGTGGTCAGCGGGAGAGAGAGAGAGAGAACACGTTACGCTTGGTGAAGGGTCGCACGTACGAACTTAATTACCCTCGACGCTAGTTACTTTTGTAAGATTTGGGAGGTGTAATTTGATTAAGTTGTGAGAGAAATCTTCGCTATTATCCCGTGTGGGATGTGTGCCGTGTGGTATTGTTTGTCAAGAAGAGAGTCTTTCCCACAACCCTCGCTGAGGATCATCTTTGTACGTGCCAGACCACGCCCTGCCGAACAACCCATCGCCGCCAGCCATTGTATCGTGTACATCAGAGAAAACCCGGAGCCGAGAATCTGCCCGCACTAGCAAATCCACGCCGATACCTCGAAGAAAGGATAAAGGCCAGATCTTGATTTTCTTTTCTATTATTTTCATTTTATTAAATTACGCCCTTAGCGTAAATTGGTCCCTCGTGTTTTATAGCGTCATTGCTACGTCACCAACTCATGACGTCAGACCACCGCGGCGTCACTCTGCTAACTTACTCACGAAACCAATAGGTGTCTCACTTTTAAGACTTTGTTTATTGCTTATTTCAGTAACTTTTATTTCTAATATTTCTTAACGCCGAACTTTAAATAATTAGTAACTTAACCTTTTCATTTTTCACTTTGTATTTTTATCATTTGCTCGTTAACCGCGGCTAGCCACCGCTTGATGCTTGTAACTAAATGTGAATCGAATGATCATTCGACAGAATTCTTCTGTCAATTAAATAACGATTTTATGATTTGTTCTTTACCTAATAGTGTGTTATTAAACCGTTTATCCACGAATTGCTTTTATTATTTTGTTTTTAATGAACTTTTATTACCAACCCTGAGATAGCTGCCGGACAATACCTCTGTAGTTTTTGCAGGTAATAATGCAATATGTTTCACTATTGCTAGATTACATCTATATGCCACGTAATAATGTCGAAATGGGTAATTCTGCTGAAAAATTTTATAATATTGCAAGATTTCCTAGGGTAATTGGTACTATTGACTGCACGTTAATAAAAATACAATCTCCTGGAGGAAACGATGCTGAAATGTTCAGATCACGAAAAGGTTTCTTTTCGTTAAATGTGCAAACTGTTTCTGATGCAGATTTAAAGATCAGAAATATAGTTGTTAGATGGCCTGGTTCTTGCCATGATCAAACTATTTTCAATAATTCTGGTGTCAAGCAAGATTTTATAGCTGGTAGATATGGTCGATATTTAATGTTGGGCGATAGTGGCTATAAAATTGAACCTTATCTAATGACACCACACTGCACACTCAAACAGAGGCAGAGAATCTGTATAATGAATCATTAATTAGATCTCGCAATGTTGTTGAACGACAGTATGGCTTATGGAAAAGAAGATTTCACCAAAATAAATCAAATTTAAAATATAAGTTATAGGTACGTATCTGTCAAACAAGAAGCAGAAAACGCGCGCGAAACTATTGAAACATGTCAATTTAACCAACATAATCTACTAAGAATACAAAAAAACTAAAGTACATTGTCGCCAACATATAAACATTATATTAAAGTCGACTTTAGCTAAAGGTAACAGCTAACCTCCTTATGAAACGCCTGGACTTTAAATTGGATTTAAAGTCGACTTTAACTTAAAGTAGACTTTAGTTAAAGTCACTTTACCGGGCATGTTATGAAACCGGCCGTAATAGCCGTGACTTCAAAAGGTGCTGCTCAAGGGGAGGCATTTGTGCAAGGAACCTTCAGACCTATACCAGGAGGGGAGTACTCTGTTCATGACTGCGTTACGAAAACTGAAGACGGTTTTGTGACAATTACAAACGTCTCGCGGCAGGAAGTTGTGGTGAGTACAAAATGCGTATTAGTTAGATGTGTACCACGTTATGAAGATATATCTATACACTAGGAAAGAGTGAACATTTTAGTGCTAGATATATATCTAATAATTTAACACCCGATAAAGTATACAAAGTAATCAATTTAATAACCGAATTTGTATGTTGTTTTGCTCAAAATACCACCGAACTGAGGAAAACAGACATACGAAAAATGCCGATTCACCTCACCGATGGTACACCAGTAGTATGTAGGCCATATCGTCTCTCTCATATTCAACGAAAAGTTGTGAGAGAGATTTAACAACAGCATTATTAGAGAGTCGAATTCTCCATATTCCAACCCTATATTAGGGTAGATTGGGTAGGATCCGACACTGGGGTGCATTCGACAGTGTCAATTTTGCCGGCAAATGAAACGGTAAAATTTCGGTAAAATTCGTGAATACTCGGGGTAGTCCATAGAATAACCCCACAAAATATTATAGTTGTTCTGTAAATGTAGTAGACGGTAGACACGTTTGTTGTTTTTTGCCACGTGTTTTTATAAATTACAGTGTTTAAAATTCCAAAAATTTTTGTGCCATCCTTTATTATAAACAATAAATATATTAACTGTATAAACATTGATGTTTGCTGAGTTGGTAAGTAACATTATTTTTTACTAATAATTATATTATGTAGGTTTAATAAATTTTTAAAAGAATCAACTGGTAATGGGGACCATTCGACAATCTATTTTGGGTAGGATTCGACACTGTCGAATCTACCCCACAAAACGTTTAGATTGGTCTGTTTAAATTACTGTTTTCAAATGTTAGCACAATAGTACCAACTATTTTCAAAGTTTTTCATTTGAAATTTTTATCTTTATTACAGAAAAATGCCACGAAAATACATAAAAAAGACAAACCGAACTGAAATTTCAGAAGAGGCAATGAAATCAGCAGTTCAAGATGTCATCCGAAAGCTAGAAACACCAACTTCAGCAGCTTTAAAATATAATTTAAAGAGGACTACCATTATAACAAGAATAAAGAAAAAACAAAATACACATGGCAGTGATTCTGGGCAAAGCACCGATGATGAATCGAATTATTACAGTTCAAAATACACGTCAAACCAAATTTTTACGGAAAAACAAGAAACTGAGCTTGCTGAATACTTTAAAAAATGTTCGCTATTAAAGTATGGATTGACATATTTGTCAGCAAGAAAATTTGCATTTCAATATGCGGAAATTAATAATATTAAATGCCCCACTGGATGGAAGTCAGATAAAATTGCAGGTGTTGACTGGATGTATGGCTTTATGAAGAGGAATAGTAATTTAAGCCTTCGCAAACCAGAAAATACAAGCATTGCTCGTGCTTCCGGATTTAATAAAATAGTAGTAGCAGAATTTTTTGAAAATTTGACCAATCTATTAAAGAAACATAATTTCGAAGCAAAAGATATTTACAATCTTGACGAGACTGGCCTAACAACTGTTTTGCAAGCACCTAAAGTAATAAGTGAAAAAGGAAAAAGAACTGTGTCTCAAGTTGTGTCAGCCGAGCGAGGGTCTCTTGTTACTATTATTGGGATAATCAATGCATCAGGAAATTATATCCCACCTGTATATATATATCCAAGAAAACGGAATATCGAGAAATATTTAGTAGGCGGCTTAAACGGATGCATTGCTTTAAGTTCTAAAAGTGGTTGGATGATCAGCGATTTATTTACTGATGTACTGAAGCATATCGTGCACCACAGTAAATGTTCTAAAGAAAAACCAATTTTACTCCTACTCGATAACCATAGTAGTCATTGCAGTCTTGACGCTATTATTTACTGTAGAGAAAATGGTATCATCTTATTGTCGTTCCCGCCTCACACGTCCCATCGTTTACAACCCTTGGACGTGGCCGTTTTTGGCCCATTTAAAACCTATTGCAAAACTTCCTTTAATGATTATTTAACAAATAACCCTGGAAAAGTAGTAACCATTTTTGAAATAGCTTTCAAAACTACCATTTCAACGAGCGTTTACGGCAGAAAATATTGAAAAATCATTTAGATCTACGGGTATTTATCCATTGAACACTCAAATTTTTCCAGAAGAAGAATTTTCGTTGCATGAACATACTAGAGAGCCACCTACAGTAGTCACCAATTTAGAAGAAACTTCCGATCCATCTCCCAGCACTGAGAATACGGAATATGTTACCCCGGATCGTTTGCGTCCTCTTCCAAAAATCGCCGCCCCCAAATCTAAAAAGGGAGGAAAATCACGTATATATACTGACACCCCGGAGAAGGATCGTTTAGTGGAACTGGAAAGGAACAGAAACATGAAAAAAGCAGCAGGTAAAAGAGAGCAAGCGGCTAAGAAAATTAAAAAAAGGGCTGAATTTTATTCTTCAGATTCCGCTGAATCAGAAACATTCAGCGTTGCTGACACAGACGATTCAATTGGGCCATTACACGAAACACTAAGTGATTTTGATGATATAGACGACGGTTATAGCCAAACCGATCAATTTAAATTGTGCCATGAAGATACAATTAAACGTGGCGATTTTGTTCTAGTCAAGTTCAAATGTAAAACTGGCGATAAGTTTTATATAGGATGCATAATAGAAGATAATCCTGAGCAAGGAAATTACACAGCGGATTTTTTGCGCAGAAAAAGTTCTACAACTTTTTGCAAGCCCATTGTTCCAGACATTGCCATCATTTTAAGAGACGATATTGAGTTGAAAATGCCAGCACCTATCCATCCTCCAGGAACTTCACGATCAAGTACTATGTACAATTTTAATATAGATTTAAGCCGATATAATGTTTCCTAAGTTACTTATGTACATAGTTAATTCTTGTTTAAATTTTTTTAATAAAGTTTAATATTTTTGTTATTCATTAAACAATAATACGTTAATGTCTAATGCACGCCAATTCGCGTCATATCTACCCCACCGTGCTGTCGGAGCTACCCCAGCCAAGGGGGACATTCGTCATTTGGAACAGTTTGCTATTTTAAGAAAAAATGATATTGCAAAATGTTTTAATTCAACTAACAAAATTAATTTGTAATAACAATATATCTAGCAAAAGATTTCAAGTATTAATATTTTTTCAAGAACCAAACCTTTGCGAATATTACAATATTAAAAAAAAATGTCTGATCCTCCCCAGTCTACCCTACTAGTAAAGAAGAAAAACGGAGACCAAAGGATGTGTGTGGGTTATCGAGCATTAAATGCGAAAACGGTCAAGGATCCACTTTCACATGTCGATTACTTCATCGAAAAGATGAAAGAATGCAAATATGTATTTCACTAGTTTGAATTTAGCTAGCGGTTACCACCAGATTATGTTGGAAGAATCAACCATCCCAAAAAACGGCTTTGATCACCCCGGATGGGCGTTGAGTATTGTAATGGAACGCCTTATTTTAATAAATAACTCCGTTTGGAAAAATTATTTTTTTTTCTCTTTTTAGTTTTAATTTTCATTAATATCAAAAAGAAAGGATTGATTACACAGGCCAACAAAATAAAAAAAAAATGTTGGTGCCTGAGATCTAAGAACCGAGTTTAGATATACGTAATGTGCTGATCCTAAAACTGGCAGCAGATTTTTTCTATCAGCTCTAGTTTTTGAGGTAGAGACTAATTGAATTTAGTTCTAATAAAAGGCAAAAATAAATAAATCAACATCTCTTTAAAATTCAAAATAGAAATTTGGTACTTAAAACTAGGATCTAATCAGCCAAATATACCTGAAAATGTCCGTCAACAAATCCTAATTCCTAGAACTGGTTAACCCACATTACTTAATTCTATGAATTTTATTAGCTATTGTATATTTGGAATTCCCTATGATCCGATCTCCCCATACCTGCTCAACCCCGACTAATTGGTGTTGGAAACATAGTACCTGTAGTCTGCCTTTATCCTTCTCGACTTAGTCTATTGTGTAGTTTTGGCAAATAAAGTTGTGTCATAATTTTGTGTACATTTTCGTCTAGTCGTGTTACCTATAAGCAACAAAGTTTCAGCTTTGTCAACATGAAAGTTTGTTTACTTTCGTCACCACGGGAAAATCAACATTTTATTTATCCACTTGCAAACATATCTAACGTATAATAAAACGCAATGTTTTTGACAGATGAATTAAATTGTCATAGCAACATGTCGAATTTGGAAGAGTTACTTCAAAGGGGGTTATCCCTTGAATAGAGAATTACAATAAATTGAACTGCATAGTAATGTAAGACCGCATGCAATATTGATACTCATATGAAGTAAATATGACTGAAGGTAATAAGAATCTAAGGCATAGAGGCATTGAACACTCATCTAAATATCCATCTGAGGCTCTATGTGGAACATGTCTGTAAGGCAAGCAGAGTCAGGGATGATTACCGGTTTCTTACTTCTTATATATAATGGCGTGCGGTTGTTCCTCAGGCTTTCGTATGGGTCCATTCATAAAATTGAAACAACAATGGATAGGTTTGTTTACTTAGGGCCGGTTCTACAATGCTGGAAGGCATGGAATAACTATACCAAGAATAGAATTATCTAATAGTAACTCCGGGTATAAAAACGTTAGCATGCTACAAATCACTTCGCATCTCAATATAGTAATACCCGATATAAATTAATGGGTGTGTTTATATTTTGTTCGTTTTTAGTTGAATTCAAACTTGCCGCTGTTATATATTTCATCCCTAGGTTATGTACCGGGGGTTTATTGCCTGGGACGTAGGGGACTAAAAAAAGAAAGTTGTGCGAGGCGACCGCTCATTTTTTATGTATATATCACTTGCTGCAACAACCACGTTGAGTACCCACGTACATTTGTTTTTTGTTAAATAAAAGTTAAGTGTTACTACGCATTATTATTTTGTGTAATCATTAACATCAAATGGTCCTTCGAGCCGGATAATCAAAATCAGTATTAGCAGCAAGACAATCAACATTTCGCACATCTAACATTGCATCAAGAACACAGTAGGAGGCCGAAACACGTGCAGAATTCCTAACCCGTAAGTCAACCTCTGTCTTAGCTTATTGCCTCAATCATACATCATCAATTCAAAATACATCACAATTTGAGTTTATTTATACACATTGAATGCGACATATTAAGTATTTTTAATCAATCATACCAATTTTCACAACAATGGACTTAAAATCATTAGTAAGTCGCAGAGGCATACTTAAAAGCCAACTCACAAAATTTGGTAGTTTTCTTGACGAATTGGAAACGAATAAATCGAGAACGGATGAATTACAAGACCGTATCGATAAATTAGAAGTCCTTTGGGGAAATTTTGCTGACATACAAACGCAGATCGAATTAACAGATACAGCAGAAACTCAGTCAAAGGAACGCGATGAATTTGAAAATAAGTATTTTCGATTAATAACAATAGCGAAAAAATACCTTAAGGCTCATATAAATCCAACAGACAAATCAGTTGCAAATTCAAACACGCATAAACATGATGTAGTTTTACCACAAATTCATTTACCAGAGTTTTCTGGGTCATATGAGCATTGGTTTAGTTTTCATGATTTATTTGTATCTCTCATTCACAGTAACAAATCTTTAAGTGAGATTCAAAAGTATCAATACTTAAAAGTTGCTCTCAAAGGCGAAGCCGCACAAGTTACCGAATCGTCAGAAGTTTCAGAGAAAAATTATAACACTGCTTGGGATTTACTTAAAACCAGGTATGCAAACAAAAAGGGAATTATTAAGGGACATTTGAAGGCGCTTTTTGATTTACCCACAGTTCATAATTCATCTACCGCTATTAGGCAGTTCACAGACAACTTTCAAAAACGGTTTCGCGCATTACAAAATTTAGATTTACCCGTGGACTCATGGGACGCTATTTTAATTTATTTGTTAACGAGTAAATTAGATACAAGTTCTAAAAGGGACTGGGAAAATCAAACGAGCGAATCAGATCATCCAACAATAGAAGAATTTATCCAATTTTTAAACAAGCGATGCCGTATTCTGGAAACGCTAGACAACAAGCAAACGGGTAGCAGTATACAAAGGAAAGCCGAGTTTAAAACACATGCGCATACATCCACAAGCGTATCATGCCTATATTGTAACGATACACGTTACATATTCTATTGCAAAAAATTCTTAAACTTAAACACGGGAGAGCGTTTGGCAGAAGTAAAACGTCTCAATCTTTGAACAGGGTGCGGCAGGGAAACTTGCTGATTTGAATTGGACGCCAATGAGCGAGGCGTGGTCAGAAAGGGGTGGGGAGGGTCTCATCAGAAAGAGGGGGTTTTGAAGTTTTGTTACCCCAAATGACATTTGTCATCATGCGTTGGACAAAGGAACAGCGTGCGTTCGCCGTCGAGGCCTATTTTTCCAACGGTCATTCGGTGGTCGCCACCCAACGTGCCTTCCGAACTCGGTTCGATATTCATCCCGCGGGTCCCGTTCCTGGCCGGCAATCGCTAGTTTCGTGGGTGAACACATTTAGGGAAAGTGGGAGTGTTGAAAAAAAAAGGCCCAGGAGGTCAACGGACATCCAGAACTCCAGAAAACGTCGAAAGGGTAAGGGAGTCGTTTTTGCGCTCTCCCCGGCGTTCGGCGCGTAAACACGCTGCTGCTCTGGGGATTTCTGATCGCACAGTGAGACGAATTCTTCACAAGGAACTCCAGTTTCATCCCTACAAACTGGCTGTGGTCCAAAAGTTGAGTGAACGCGATTTCGCTTCTCGCCAAACTGCATGTGAAGCGCTCAGTAACTTGCCAGACGACGCTCTCGTGTTTTTTAGTGATGAGGCCCACTTTCACATTTCCGGCTGTGTTAACAAACAAAACATGGAGTAATGTCAATCCTCGCGAACTTCATGACATTCCACTTCATTGTGAACGTGTTACTGTGTGGTGTGCATTGTCGAGAGTTGCAATAATAGGGCCTCATTTTTTCGTGGAAGATGAACGCGCTGTTACTGTGAATGCAGTTCGCTACAGAGAAATGATTGAGACATTTTTTCTTCCACAACTTGAACAAATGGATCTTGGGGACGTATGGTTCCAACAGGACGGAGCCACGGCATACACAGCGACAACTTCGGTGGAGCTTTTGAGGGAACACTTTCACGAGCGCCTGATATCCTTGAGGGGTGACGTACCGTGGCCGCCGCGCTCCCCCGATTTGGCACCTTGCGATTTTTTTTTATGGGGATATCTTAAATCCATCGTTTACAACGACAAACCCCGGACCCTGCAACACCTGAAGGACAACATCCGCCAAGCCATCGCCAACATTCCCGTCGATATGCTCGAAAGAGTGGAGCGCAACTTTAAATCTAGGGTTGATCAGTGTATCACGAATGAGGGCCGCCATTTGCCCGATGTCATTTTTAAAACCACTTAAAACAAAAATTCAGAATGTGTACTATACGATACAAAAAGAATTAAATCGATATTTGAAGTACTTTTTCTTTTATTGACTTTTCAAATCAGCAAGTTTCCCTGCCGCACCCTGTATCAATTGTTTAAGAAAGGGGCACAACGTAAACAAATGTCAATCCAGGGGATGTAAAACTTGTAGTAAGAGGCATAATTCAGTATTACATTTCATTTCAAACGATGAAACTAATACTGTAAGTGAACAACTAAAAACGAACAAAACATAAACAGGGTGTTTTTTTAAGTCTGATGGAACTTACGAAAGGGTTAACTGTCAAACAAACTGTCATACTGCGCTCACTTTTTGACATTTATGATCAGTACACTCTGGCAAATCATCATGAATAGATTGACCCTTGAACAACGCTACCAAATTATCCAGATTTACTTTGAAAATCAGTCATCAATTCCCGCAACTTATAGACGACGCGCACATTATCGTCCATCCGAGCAAGTCATCCGTCGAACTGTGGATAGATTTCATACCGGATGGCGCTACGTGCCATACGGCGACCGCAACCATCGACTTATTGAAAACAAAATTTGGCGATAAGGTTATTTCGAGAAATGGATCTGTCAATTGGCCTCCAAGATCGTGCGATGGAACACCTCTCGATTATTTCCTGTGGGGCCACGTAAAGTCACTAGTTTATGCTGATAAACTAGTAACAATTGACGTCTTGGAGGCCAACATTGTTCGTGTTATTCGTGGCATACGGCCAGCAATGCTCGAGAAACTGGCCCAAAATTGGACCTCCATATGTCCGAAATCATTTTCAAATGTTAATGCCATGTATTGATCTTTGGATTAAAAAAATTCTTTTGATTAAAATTAAATTTTTTGTGTTATTTTTTCTGTTCTATCGGGCTTAAGAAAAACACCTTTATAAACCGTGCCGAGTCTAAAGTTGGTAACAAAAATGGGCATAGGCATGCGTCGATTTATTTGATTATAAAATCAATTTATTATCTATGTATAAAATATAGTGCGTAAAAATCTTGAGTAATGTTGTGCTTGTAAGAGAACTTCTGCTTAAAAGTTGAAATACACAAAATTTAGCGAAATTGTATAAAAAAAAATTGAAAAACGGGTTAAATACTGCAATTTCTCAATGAAAGAGACAGAAATATTAGTAGAGCAGTATAAAAATAAAATCGGCAGGTTAATATACCTAACCTATAATATTTATGATTATAGAGGGCAAATTAACACATCATGTCTCTAATAATGAAAAAAAGAGGGCGTGTGAAACATTAAGTAACGAATTTAATGCTGTGTCAGGTAATAGGAAGATCTGCAAAAATACTGCCAAGTAAGTGAGATTCTCTGAAGAAAAGTACGCGAAAGACATACAGTTATTGCAAAATAGTATGTATAAACCGGTGGTGGTCCTCCACCAGATATTAAATTAAGTATCATAACTAGAAAAATATTAAGTTTAAGTCTGACCGGTACTTCGTGTGAATTCTATTTGAATTTCTCTGGTTAGCACAAATAGTTTTACGCATGTAAAAGTAACCAAATAGTCATATGTTGTAAGAGCTGCAGATGTAGCTCTGCCTAGGATTTCAAGAAAATTATGTTATCGTCAAAAAATAAAGCTGATATCCTCTTTTCTGCTCATTTTCTATAAAGACGTGCTCTTATATACATTTATGGCATGCGATAGATGTTAGATTCACATTCTACCATAATCTCGTAAATATTCAATGTTCGCAGAGAACAATGATGCAAGCTCAATAAATACTGAAACTTTATTTGCAGAACCGGAAGTGTCGATACAAGAAGTGGAAGTACGAGGGTATATCAGATATAAACGAGACTGATTTTTTAATGACACGTACAAAAGTTTTTTGAATCGGCGAAGTAGGTGGCTATGTAGACAAAGCACTTAAGGTGAGGACAGCAACGTCTGAAATTCCGTCGAGACCGTTCAGTAGTGCAGTGACCATGAGTGAGCAAGCAGTGCACGTTTCCGTGGAGCAGCGGATAATTATTAAGTTTTTGACCAATGAGGGGGTGAGTCCAACAGACATTTTACGCAGATTGCACGCACAGTTCGGGGAGAACACCCTTTCACGACCTCGCGTGTTTGCATGGCATAAACAATTTTCTGGAGGCCGGGAGAAAGTCGAAAACCAGAGCCACGTTCGACGCCCACGGACGAGCGTTACAGAAGCCAACATTGAGGCAGTTCGGAATCTTCTGGAGGACGACGGACGCTTAAACATCGGAAGTATCGCTGCGACACTTAACATTGGTTATGGCAGTGCCCAAAAAATATTGAGGGAGGTCTTGGAATTTCGCAAAGTGTCCGCTAGATGGGTTCCGCGTCTGCTGTCGCCCGAACACAAACAACATCGACTTGAGATTTCTCAGCGTCTCGTTAATCGATTTCAGCGAGAGGGTGATTTGTTTTTAAATCGAATAGTAACGTGTGACGAAACTTGGGTTCATCATTATACTCCTGAGAGTAAGCAGGCAAGTATGGAGTGGAGAAGGAGTGGTGAGAGGGCGCCGATAAAGGCGAAGACGCGGTTGTCTGCCGGGAAGATCATGGCAACTGTGTTTTTTGATCGACAAGGTGCATTTCACGTCGATTTTCTTCATGCTCGCCGCACAATTAATGCCCAATATTATTGCGACGTTTTGGATGCCGCAAAATTGTCTTTTCGACGAAAAAGAAAGACGCAAAACGTTAAAAATGTCATTCTCCTTCACGACAACGCCAGACCACATTCGGCAAACATTACGAGGCAAAAAGTGGAACAATTCGGCTGGGAAATCTTGGAACATCCTGCTTACAGTCCAGACTTGTCACCCTGTGACTACCATTTGTTTGGACCTCTAAAAGAAGCTCTTGGAGGCCAGCGTTTCGACAGCGACCAAGCGGTAGAGACATTTGTGCTCCAGTGGCTGCGTGGCCGGTCTAAAAGTTTTTACGATAACGGGATTAAAAAGCTTCCAATCCGTTGGGATAAATGTATTGCACGGGCGGGAGATTATGTAGAAAAATAGTAAATTTGTATTAACCTTGTTCAATAAAGCATTAATAGTTTAAAAAAATCAGTCTCGTTTATATCTGATATACCCTCGTAATTGTATCTTACAGAAATAAGTATGCTTAAAGTGCTCTCTGTCTTGAGCATTGAATTTATATGGTTCTTAATGTTCTAAAATTCTTTTTTAGGTGCAGATAAAATCTATAACCAGTGCTGCTCCTCGCAGTATGTAGCTTCCGACACTACATTCGATAACAACCGAATTAAATTCTTCAGGAGCTCACTATTTATGAAAAGTCCTCAGTTAATTGATAATGAAACTAATAACAGTGCAGAACTATTCATGAGTATATTGGCGAAAATGTCTGAATCTCATCTAATACAAAGGGATGACTTACAAACAAGATCTTATTTAACAGAGTTGCGATATAACTTAGAGTCAGCATGGCGTAAAAAATCTTTAAAAAATTTGTTCACCAAAGTCCAGGAAAAAAATTGTACATCAACAAGGCAGTTAAAAAGAAAAAAGAAATCAATAACCTTCTGAAAGGTTTGCAGGTAAGTAAGTTTCAGGACCAACTGGTCATTGCTAATGCAAAAATATGCCATTTCATTATATACACAAAATGATTTATATGTGGAAGAAGTACATTTTAACGAAATCACATGGCGTTCAATTATGTTTCCGAAACTGAAGGATTTCTATGTAAAATGCATTGCACCAAATATTATTGAAGACCGGTTAGTACGTGGTTTAAAATGCAGGGATCTTCCGAGGCGCAAGAAGATGTAAAGAACAACAAAGACAAAAAGAAGGCGAATATGTTGCAGTAAATAATATTATAGAGATTTAGGAATATGTTATGTGGGCCGGCCAGAAAGTAGTCTAGATAATAAAGATATTTTGCAATCAGTATCAGTTTCTGAATTCCTCACTATCTCCATCTTCCCCTAATATAACAATTGCACATTTGAAATTTATTGAATGCAAATAAGTGTTGCTAACAAGAAAACTACCAGTTTTCTATTGTTTTATTAGGAAACGCTACTAAAATCGACTCTCGACATTAGTTTTCAATTTTATTTATTCTGTCAACCTGACAACGAATTGAAGGGCATTTACAATAATGCCAAAGCCCATTGAAAATGTTTCAATACAAAAATGATAATAGAGAGTTTAAGCATAACGTACGCTAAAGTCAACACTAAATTTAATGTATGGTATTGAATACCGTAAGTCGACAAAAAAGAGTTTAACCAAACACTTAACATATGCTAAATACACCTAAGAAAAAGGAAGAAATAAAATCGATAAGGAGGTAAATATAAAATCACCAGATCAGTGATTTTCATTTGTTATGGCCCAAAAACTAGTTTCTAAAAAATAATGAAATGCAAAATCACCTTTTACCACACTTTTATAATTCAGAGAGCCATTTGCTGCCATTGATTGCGGTAGATTTCTATCAATGCCTTCCTCTAATCTCCGAAAATGATCACACCAGATTAAACGTTGCTTTTCTAACATCGATGTCAACCAATCTGTCATCTTGTATCTAATCTCTGTATTTCTTCTTACTTCCCTGATATTCCAGTACTTTCTCCCAGTAAACCAGTTATTTTTGAGAACTAAAACAACAACTAGATGTACTCCAAGCTCATATAACACACTATTCAGTAACACCATAGAGTAACACTGATAAAAACAGAATAGAAACCCAGAGAAACGTGTTTTCCTGTAGTTATTCAGAATCAGGATACAACGTATATTTAAATGATTTACCTGTATTATCCTTATGTCATTCCATAAAGGGAGTTGATCAAAGATTATGAGTTGATTCAAGAAAAACACTTGAATTAATTTCTGTATGGTTTGTGCGTCACACGCATGGTTGCCAACCCGAGTAACCTAAAAGTCGGTAATAAAACAACAATTGTTGCTAAATATACAGAATGTTCTATTTGAAAAAACTAAGTTTTATACATTTACATTTTCAAAATTCAGATATATTTTTAAAATAGCCTGTATAGAATATACATATAAATGTTTTGTATTCACGGTTTTACATGAAGGTGACGGATTGTTACCAAAGCTATATCAGAGAATAGTTAATAATGGAAGTATTGATTTTTTAAGAATATCCGCACTATATATTCGCACAATAAATTCTTTTTTTTGCCGTTTTTTTCGTTGGACAATGAGGAATTGCACTTTTTTTAAATTCTTGTTAAAATAACGTTATTTTGTACATGACCTAAATATATATTTACACTGAAATTTTGACGGTTTTCTGTAAATTAGTTCTTGAAATATAAATTTTTTAAGATCTTTATACGTCACAAGTACGTAGTAAAATTTTATGAATGAACGTGGATATATGGCAACATAGAAATTACTCCCCCGTAATAATCACAGATTGCAGTCATTTACCGGCTGCGAACTACGATTATTATTAAGGTGCTATGCAGGTTATGGTCACAAAGGAATTTGGGATTCGGCATTATTTCTGCATCTTGTTTTAGTTTGCGCTTAAAGTTCTCCAATTTATCGGAAAAGAACGAATTCTCAAAGATTATAACCTTCAAACCGCGTAAAATATACACAGATTATCGTAATAATACATTTACGCCATCTGTACGCGCAAAGCATGCGAACAGCGAACTTAAAATTATTTATCTGCGATGATGATGCGAACTACGATGACTATCGCTCCATTGCCAAATCATGCCGACTAAGAATTTATGAATGAAAGAACTTGTGACGTCAGAGCACTTTAAGAAAATTAATTATGCCTTAATGAGAAACAATTTAAAAGAAGGTTTAATGATGGGCTATATATTACAACATTCTCTATCATTTTATGACATAAAAAAAAAGTTGTGCAATTCCTCATTATGATTTGTGGGGGGCGCTAAGATAAAGTAGGGAGCACGAAGTCGGTACAAAATACGAAAGCGTAATTTTTAGAAGTTATAGGTGAAAAAAGATCTATTTTCAAAAATCAAAATAATCCAAATGTTGCTATGAGGATCCTTAGCCCGTTTGTCTGAAAAGAAATTTATAAACTATGGGTGAAATTTAAAAAAAAATGAACGATGTAGCAGAGGCCAATTGTATTGCCAATATAATGATAACTATTTTTCAGAATTCGTTGAAAACCGTGTATTTTTCTTGAAAATTTGGAAATAAGTTTTTGCAGGCAAATATGTAATCTGTGAAGACAAGGTGAAATGGATGAGTGAAGTAAACTTCAGCATTTGTCTATAAGATGGCGCTTCAGCTTTGGGTAAAATTGTTGGTAATGAGGAATTGCACAACTTTTTTTTATGTCATAGAATGATAGAGAATGTTGTAATATATAGCCCATCATTAAACCTTCTTTTAAATTGTTTCTCATTAAGGCATAATTAATTTTCTTAAAGTGCTCTGACGTCACAAGTTCTTTCATTCATAAATTCTTAGTCGGCATGATTTGGCAATGGGCGTAGTTCGCATCATCATCGCAGATAAATAATTTTAAGTTCGCTGTTCGCATGCTTTGCGCGTACAGATGGCGTAAATGTATTATTACGATATTCTCTGTTTATTTTACGCGGTTTGAAGGTTATAATCTTTGAGAATTCGTTCTTTTCCGATAAATTGGAGAACTTTAAGCGCAAACTAAAACAAGATGCAGAAATAATGCCGAATCCCAAATTCCTTTGTGACCAAAACCTGCATAGCACCTTAATAATAATCGTATTTCGCAGCCGGTAAATGACTGCAATCTGTGATTATTACGGGGGAGTAATTTCTATGTTGCCATATATCCACGTTCATTCATAAAATTTTACTACGTACTTGTGACGTATAAAGATCTTAAAAAATTTATATTTCAAGAACTAATTTACAGAAAACCGTCAAAATTTCAGTGTAAATATATATTTAGGTCATGTACAAAATAACGTTATTTTAACAAGAATTTAAAAAAAGTGCAATTCCTCATTGCAAATGCACTTTTGATTGTCATGATTTTAATTAATCTTTTTTTAATATTTACTGTAATACAGACAAAAGATAGAGATAAAGGTAATTATGGAAAAGTAAGGCGCTATTTTAATGTATACATTTAAAAGATCATCTTACAAATATGGGTGTGCGACTGGTTATCCAACTATCAGCGTTGTAAGTGGAGATTGATGTATCAGCACATTGCGGTTGGTGCAGAAAACATCATTTTTTAAAAGCCTTTTTAGATATAATAGGGAGTTTGCGGTGGTCAGTGTTTGCTTATAAAAATTGCCGTTTTGATCTATAACATAAAATCTTGGTAAAATTATACCGTATAATTGAATAAAATTACATTATTTTTAGAAATAACGGAGCCAATCAGAATTTAGTTCTTATAACCCCGCACGCGCACAACTATTAACTGTGTACAGCTGATTGCATTCGTTATATCAGAGATAAAAGATACTTATATGATGTGTACATACATGTAAAACATTGCAAACCATGGACAAGATCTTGCCAAACTTTACGAACGTAACATTATTTGATCCCGAATCGCAAAAGTCGTATAATATTATCGTCAACGACGACGATGCTAAAAGCTTACAAAGGCACATTTATTTGTCATTTAAAAATTACAAAACATACCATCTATGACATGTTGATCACTTGTTTCAAACTTGTAAGGTAGCTGCAAAACTTGATGAAGTTTAATAATGTCATGCTTTTCGAATCGAAAGATAAATGAGAATTCTCTGACGGTATCCACTGTAAATTAAATTTTGATACGGAATACAGTGTTTTATTTTTTTTAACTGCGTTTTCTAAAGAAATGTAAACATTTGTACAAATTCTTCGTCATGTTTGACATAACACCTGTAATTATGTCAAATATAAAGTTTTAGTTTCCGTGCTCCGCAAACGTATTTTTAACTACAAAGTTATTTTACGTTATGATCCAAAAGATGGCCGTGTAACGTAACGGAAAATGCATTACCGCAAACTCCCTAATAAGGAGATGGTCGTGTACAATGTAACCAAATCTAAGTATGGAAAAAGTGAAGAATGAATAATCATTAATATTGACACAAAATTATCTACAATGTAAGTGTAAGGAAATGAAGTATACGTAACAGTAAAGGTAATAAAATACAATGGCACAATTTATCATATATAAAGCTCATTTTATTTCCAGAAGCATTACATAAACCTAACATAAACAGTAATTAATAAGGAGTGAAGAAAATATGAAGTACTAATGAACTTAACTAACACCAGGATATGCTATTTACGTATAAAATTAATATAAATTTTCAATAACAGTAATAAGGGTTTAGGTGCTGTTATAACATAATAGTCATTCTGAAGGTATTTAAAAACAAATTTTAAATATAAATGCGCCTCTATATTCAGGAACCAAGGAACCACTCGCTGCCGCCCGAAGGTATAATATATCTAGATATTCAGTGGAATACTGATTAAAGTCAAACCAAGATTACATTACCATGTAAATGACAAAAATATTCTAACATATAGTCTTTCCAAAAACGTAAGTCCTATGTCTAAAATGCAGGGCTTATTGCCACCAGTTTAAATTCCCGTATTTATTTTACTTTACCATCTTTTCATCATCAAAACGTCATGCCGACGGACGACACCACAAGTGTTTTGTTTATGTTATAGTCCGCACGTTAGACTCGCACAGTTCACTTATGGTATATACCCTTTTCGCTCTATTTTTACCTCCTACTCAGACTGAGTCGCTACTTCTGGAAGGCATAGTACACCCACCAGAAGATAATATAAGTACACCAACCAACCTCCACCAACCAACAAAAAGAAGGTATATCTCTCAAATACATAAAGCAAACTATGATTGTACTATTTTAACAATGCAAATGACATGTACAACCAAACAAGGATTGGGCTTAGATTATTATATATCGGGTGTGGGATATATGTATATGCACATTATATCGCATTTTTGTTAAAATCACTAAAACGCCCGAATAGCTTTTTATAACGTTTAGAATTAGATAAGCAGGGTAACGTAAACAAATGGGGTGAAGCGACTTGCCGAGCGATGACAGATTTATGGGAAGTACCTATACTTATAAGCGATAGCCGAACTGCATCAATGCAGCCCGTCGCTTTATGTGTGTGTCGCGTAAATAGGCAACCCAGCAAACCAAGTGGAGTTACAAAATTTTAAGCAATTAGCGATATTACTTATTACTTCTACTAAAATATAGGTGCCACCACAATGCAGGGTCACTGCCGCCATATTTATTTTACTACTCCCCACCAACTAAAGCGCACCCTTACCAGTCAAAAAAATACCAATGCTGTCAATATTAATACCTACCTATTGATATTGCTTATTAGTGAATGATATTTACAACATGTAACATACTGTTAGCAACTAAAAATACTTTTATTTCAAATAAATGAAAGAGGCCCTACAAACTGATAGAGACGGCAAGGGGTCTAACCAGCAACTCCCAAAGTAAAATCTAAACAAAACTAATGTTATTACTAAAGGGCGGAATATATGCACGTCAATTCAGTTAAAATATGCGCATATATACCGGGTGTCCAGCCTAAGATGCAACGGTCCCTAGCCGATTTATTATTGTCTTTTCGAAAAAATGTTTCAAATAAATGTTGTCTGGAATCATATTCTACACATGCTAAAATTAGTTGCAGAAATGGCGGACTTCCGGTTGTACGGGAAGTAGATACTAACTTTATTATTTTAAATAGAACACCCTGTATATTATTGCACTTTTGGATTCCTTGTTAAATTTAAATAACAATACGTTAGGGATACATTGGGGATAAGTTGTACCGTTTCCGAATTACATGACGTTTTTCGAAAAAAATGACATTTGCAGTGTCTTCGGTGTTTGGAAATATCTCGGAAAATACGAAAGTTAGAAAGATGCGGTTTTTGGTTTTCGCTTAACCATGAAACAGCACACGTCTTTTATTTTAAAATTGTTGCGTTTAAATTACAGCGTTATTAAATAGGGATCTGTAATTTTCGAACTCTAAAATCATGGCTAACTTGATTTTTTTAAATTGAACAGTATAGAAATTTTTACATAAATGGACGTAAAATTTAATTTTCTTTCGATTTTATATGGGTATCATTGTGTCTATCTCCAACGGTTTTGGAGATATTCGCAATTTTTCAGTTTCTCACGATAGATACGTATTGCGAAGCGCCGCCGCCAATCACCTTCTCGCATTTCACCAGGCTTGGGACTGGCAGCAATAATACTGGCATGCTTAGAAAGTTGTCAACAGAACAAAATAGGACCACTAGAAACAAGCAAACATAGCAAAGATAAAAGAAAACATAACATTACTGGAATATCAATAAATCCGCACAACTACATTACTCTATCCAATGTATGGCGTACGTACACTTCGAGCATCTTGCTCGCAACAGGCTACACTTTAAACGCTAGTGTTGTCATTGTACAGAGAATTTGTACAACACTATTATATTAAATGTTCAAAATGCTGTCCGTTTTCGGCACTACATAATCGAAATCGCTCTTGCAAACACTTTTGAACATTTCTGAGTATTTTTGGTGTGACTTCTTGAAACGCTCTTAAAATACGATGGCGCATATCATCAGGGTTTGTTGGTGGCGTCTCATAAACCTTATTTTTAATGAAACCCCATGAGAAGAAATCGCAGCTTGCAACTGATTTTCATCCGTAAGTACGTACTAATTATTGAGGTTCCGTTTTGTACGTGCTACGGATCCAGTACTTACAAAACTACCCAGTAGCGACTGAAATGCCCTCCTATCTGGATGCTTTCTACATGGGTATAATACTTTGTGTAAACTCTTGACGCTAACAAAGCGTTTCTGTAACATTCACCGAGAACGAAAACCATATCTACTAATTCTTCTCGAGTAAGCGACATCTTTAATTATTATGTTACCAAACAGTACTCTGAATGTCAGTTCTGACACTTGGAACACTAATAACGGCAAGATACCTAGTGCGTTTTCAAGCTTGCGTTGACTTTAAAGATGCCGCTTTAAACATCTCAAGTATCTTTTAGACCATTTTGTTTGTTTCTAGTGGTCCTATTGTGTTCTGTTGGCCACTTTCTAAGCATCCCAGTATTATTGCTGCCAGTTCCAAGCCTGGTGAAATGCGAGGGGAAGGTGGCCGGCGGCGGCGCTTCGCAATACGTATCTATCGTGAGAAACTGAAAAATTGCGAATATCTCCAAAACCGTTGGAGATAGACACAATGATACTCATATAAAATCGAAAGAAAATCAAATTTTACATCCATTTATGTAAAAATTGCTATACCGTTCAATTTAAAAAAATCAAGTTATCCATGATTTTAGAGTTCGAAAATTACAGATCCCTATTTAATAACGCTGTAATTTAAACGCAACAATTTTAAAATAATAGACGTGTGCTGTTTCATAGTTGAGCGAAAACCGAAAACCGCATCTTTCTAACTTTCGTATTTCCCGAGATATTTCCAAATACCGAAGACACAACAAATGTCATTTTTTTCGAAAAACGTCATGTAATTCGAAAACGGTACAACTTAGCCCCAATGTATCCCTGACGTATTGTTATTTAAATTTAACAAGGAATCCAAAAGTGCAATAATATACAGGGTGTTCCATTTAAAATAATAAAGTTAGTAGTTACTTCCGGTACAACCGGAAGTCCGCCATTACTGAAACTAATTTTAGCATATGTAGAATGTGATTCGAGGCAACATTTATTTGAAAATTTTTTTCAAAAAGGCAGTAATAAATTGGCTAGGAACCGTTGCATCTTAGGTTGGACACCCGGTATGCATCGTTTTTCTCTGAAATATGCAACAATATGCATTTATTTGTCGAAATATGCAATTATATGCCTTGGATATAACATGGAAAAATGGAAATAAAGAAACGACTCTTACAAAAATTATTTATTTTAAGTAAAATTAAAAGAAAAACATAATAGGTAAAATTTTCAACCTGAAATAGTATAAAATGCATTTATAACGATATATTTTTCAAAATTTTCCAATAAAAATGTTTGCCTTCTGTCTGTAAAAATATGTTTGTACAAAGAAAAAGTTCTTTCAACATCTACCGATGTGATCTGGCAATATTTTAATTTGGGTAGTAAGTCATACTAAACTATACAATATAAATACAAAAGAATACACCACATCTGTTCTCCATTAGGCAAGCTGATTACTTGGAAATTCTAAACACCCAAGAAATGCCGGCAATAAACCATATAATAATAAAACGGGTGAGTCGACAAAACCTACCCACCTTTTAAATTATTTCAATTACCTGCAAGGGTCGCACTTAATCTTTTGATAAAACGAAAAACATAAAAATATGCACACAAATTTTATTTTTGCCGAAATATGCAACTTTTTGTGAAATTTGTTAAAATATGCAAATATATGCACTTTGCATATATTCCGCCCTTTAGTTATTACTATTACTATTACTAATGTATTCGACGGGTGGTGTTTATCTTTGCACCCCGCTCGCTTCTCTACCGTCTTGCCACACGAAGAGTGAATTCCATACGCGTGAAATGCTGGCATCTAATAATATTTACCACTCCTCAGTGCGTAAAAAGAATATTGCCGCCCGACGGAAGAGAAAATATAATAGACACATGGGCGCTGTTGTAAAAAACACTTGTTCGGAATAAATGAAAATGTGCAAAAAAAAAGGCAGCTGTTCATCGGGATTTATTGTGTCTTGGCCAGATAAGACTCCTATTTATAGATTATTGTGTTTCTATTTATTATATAGGTATAGTATGAAATTATACAGTTTCTATAATGGTAAAAAAAAATTTCCCCGAATTCCCATATTATGAAAAGGAGTAAATTTTAATTGTTATATATAATATAATAAATTCATGTGCCACTTTTTAAAATAGTTTTATTTAAAAGAAAGATAAATTTAATAAATTAAATTACATATGAGTCGGCCATATGAGTTGCTCCGGAACTGTTCCGGGGTAGCTCTCTTGGACAAATCGAAAGCCACTTATATGTATACATGGAAATGGAATTAGTATAAAAACAGAGAATAGGTGTATAAAATATTCTTTTATTGCAGATTTTCTTTTAAAATAAGATTGTATATTGTATAAATAAAAACAGTAGTAATAAGTTCATATAGTATGAAACACAAAAATACATTTTCAATGTAGAAAGAATAACAAAAATAAACCCGATATGAAATACCAAACTTCAAAAATGAGCAACTACTTTTAATTTTTTCGCCTTACTTTGTTGGCCATATTCCGAGCTAATTTTGCATGATTTAAAAATTAAACATGTTATGCAATGATGTAACATCAATAATCTATGAGATCTACAGTCCCCTGTTAAAAAAGAAGTCGTCTCTAGTTTTGTAATGATTTTATTTACAATTCGTCGTCTTACTTTTTGCTTATGTTTAACACGTTGAAATACTTTGTCGAAGATTTTAATTGATACTGTAATTGCTTCAATTAATGTTGATGTTGGTGCTGATAGTTTGGTATCCATAGTTTGGAGTGCCCGCCTGATAGAGTGTAGAGCTTGTGCAAAACTAATAATTGCTCTCTATTCTTTAGTATAGATGTATATGGGATGTGTGACATACATTACACTTAGTTTTTCTAAAAATCCAGTATGCCAGATATCCTGCAAAATAATTTACACTACAGTCGTGCAATGTTATTTTCTCCCTAAAGTCCTCGGAATGTGAATCACCCTCAGATAATATTTCTGAGGAAGATGTAGAAATTGATATTGAATCTTGCACTTCAAAGTTCCCGGATGTTGATGTAGCAACATCCTTGTCAATATTGATAAAGTTTACTTCCTCTTCTTCAAATGCATGTTCACAATTTCCCGTTGTTATTGGCGTTGTTAAAGCATTGACAGCATACGACCTAAATGTGGTTCTAAATGTTCTAACTGTAGGATTGGGGCTATATCCTCTCTGTCGAAATACTGAAAACAAGTGCTCAATCACATCCTGGTTCAATTTTCTTGTTAACAAGTACACGTTTTCATTTTCAATAGTTAAAGTATTATATAATAAGAGCACGCCACGTATGGTTTGGACGAAGCCCTCGAAAGCAGGAGGTCGAGATGGAGGTTTCTTGTTATTTCTCTTCATCAGTTTTTCTAAATAAGAAATATTCGATTTTAAAGTACATTCTACTAGTGGATGATTCTTATGCAAACTGCATTTGTAGGGGTTTGGACTGTGGAACGAGCTGCTATTTAAGCAGTCAAAAAGATTATTTATATTTAATAGAAAATCAGCTGTAGCAATGGCTATATAATTTCCAGTTAATATTTAATGTAACAGTGCCGTAACTAAATTTTTAATTACGATTTTTAATCTTTTACTCGGAATATTACCACTGTTAGCGAAAATTTTATTCTCAGATTAAATCGCCTGTTGTAATGCAATGTAATGCAATCTTGTGACTCTGTTTTTAAGGAAATGTACAACTATCGTTTTTCTTAAATTGTTGTTCTGCCATCCTAGCGAATTTGCCGGTAAGCAGCGTTGCCAGGTCAAAATTATGAAAGTTACTAGATCGCGCTCCTAAAAATCACTAGATTTCACTAGATTTTGTGACGAATTTTAAAAAATTGAAATGTTGTTTCGTAAAATTACGAATGTAGAGAGACGTGTAGGAAGCGTAATTAAATATACGTTCTCCAAGATATTAATTTTATTTTAACTAATATAACCATAACACAATTTGTAAGTACACACAAAATTAAACACAATCCTTCATTTCGCAACGAAACCGTTAAAAATAACAATGTATTAATAACATAATCAAAAGTAGCTACACAGTTATAGAACACATATAATCAGTCTTAGTCTATAGTTGCACATTTCGATCATACATTTTGTTATTATGTTTACAAAATTAATTTGTAATTTCAAAACTTGAGGCTTGAGTTGATTAGGAAGTTCATGCATTCTCCAACAGAGGGCGCCAAGAAATACTTACCAACTTACTTTATAAAGTCACTGCTTACCAACACCATGCTTTATTAACGTTACTAACTGGACGATGCAAAAGTAAAATTGACAATGAAAGAATTATTATTGTTGTAGGTAATTTTAAAGAAATCCAGAAAATTCACTAAAATCGACCTCTTTTTTAAAAGTTTTCACTAAATCACCAAATGGAATGAAAAATCACTAGATCTAGTGAAATTTCACTAGACCTGGCAACACTGCCGGTAAGTCAAGTGATATGTACGATTTGTTTCATATTGCATAACATAATCTTCAAAATTCTAATAAGTTTCTAATTTCAGAGTGAGTTTTGTTGGTTGTAGAAAAACAACCAAATAAATGTTAACATACATCTTAGAAGTTAAATTTATCATAAATTTGCTATTTTTTAAAAATGTATTTAATAATGCAAACCTTCGTAACTATACACGCTTTCAACCTAAAAGCACATATATTTACGCAAAAATCACTAGAATTCTGCAATAACTTGTCAGAAAAATAAATGCTTGAAACTTTCGGCTTCTTCGGCTTTATGATTCCATGTTGAGAATTCTACCGATTCTACTGATTTAGAGTTGGCAACACTGACGCACAATTGAGATATATTTTTGTCGTTGACGAGTTGACTGTCCTTGATGTTCATTTGTTTGTCACAGCCAGTAAGAGCGAATTTTATGGTGATGTATTTTCATTCTCATATTTTAATTAAAATACCTCTGATACCTACAAAATAATGTTTAAAAGTTACGCAAATATGTTGCTTAAGTAAGTTTCATCCTTCAATTACTCCGATTTTACCCCTCTTTTTGAATTATGTATGTTCCAGAACGCTAAAATTGCACATGTGGTCGCTGAAATGCAGTTTTTTTTTCGCAAGAAAAGTTAATGGTTCAATGTACTATAGTAGCAGATCCTGTCAATAAGTTAGTCAATTAAACTCTACTTCTAACTACATGCAACATGGAGACAAGAAAATTGGTACAGTTTTGATTCTACAGTAAAGCAACAGGTATATTTTAGATTACTTACATAGTTCTTCACTTTACTTCCGTTATAATTATTACAATTTGTATTATATAAAGTCTAATTTTAGGTAATTGTGGAAGTTGTAAAGGATGTATTTGGTATCATATTTAATGTATCGAAAAATCATGTTAACAATGTAGAGAAATGCTAGAATAACAAGAAATGTTTGAGAAGAATATAGGTATGTATCTTTTTGATTGACGCTAAAGATTAGCAAAAACATATTTCGTATTTGTTTCCTTTAGATTATATATTGGCTTTTGTTATGTTTTTGTTACTCTATCAAAGTTAACGTATATGTAAACTTGTATTCATTTAGGAACATTTATTCTTATAAGCTATTTGATATTTTATATCTTAATTTAATTATTGATATACCTACTAATTTTTAAACCAACTTTTAATACTACGTCTACCTTTTTTATATTTGTTTTAATTAGTAACTAAAAAGTACTTTTTTTTTAATATTGTTAATAGTAATGATGTATATATTTTTAACTTGAAGAAGACATTTGAATTCGAGAAAACCTTATATTAACAAAGGTGTTTTAAATATAAGATGACATATCAGCTCGAGATTGGCAATTTTAATTTAGTTTTATTAAATTAAAATTAATATTTTTAGGTAAATATCTTTAATAAAATTTGTACAAATGTTCTACTGATATCTTTACTTTTCACTTTAGAAAAATGCTTTTTGCAAAACTTTTATAGAATTCAATGTTCCGATAAAAAAAAAATGATTTTCCAAAATTAATGCACGATATTTAACATGTGCAATGTGTTCTTTCATAAGCTCTTTAATATTTTATATTTTCATTCATTTATTGACATAGCAATTTTTAAAATAAATTTGGCAGTGGCTCCGTGTCCGAGTTCGGACAGTTAATTATACTTACTAAATGTCCGACATCGGACATTTAATGTAAATTGCTATATGTCCGAGGTTGGACACATGAATGAACGTTGATCCTAAACATCCGATGTGGGATACTGAAAAAGGTAGTTATACTGAATGTATAATTCGGTAGCCGAATTAATTGATAAACAACACTTGCGAGCCTTAATTTTTTTATTTTGAAAATAAGTACTATAGAAAAACAGAATAAACAACACAATACGTTTTCGACAAGAATAATCTTCTTACCCAATTTCCAATAATTTGTTAAATCTTTGAGAATTTTTAATTTATTTTCAAATTCCAAAGTTCCTTCTTCCGATGCTACTTGTGCTAACTCTTGTATTGTATTTAGCGCCAAATTATACTTCTGATTCTGACTCAAAGTCGCTTTTCTTTGAAAAGTTGTAACACTTAACAGAGATGCATCAATTTCAACATTATTTGAATTATTATCCCTGGGATTTTCTACTTTATCTTGGAATAGATTATGGTGTGCAACATAATATTCTTTAGTCCACCTTTCTCCACAAAGTGACCTTTCGAATAGCTCTGTGTTTTCAAAACTTCTAAATGCTAGTATATGGCAGCAAGGCAATTTCATTTGTTTTATGAATTTACAGTCACAACGATTGTTTGTTGTTGTGTAAGTGCGACTTAGGGAGTCACACACACTCACTAGGCCAGCGGCATCTTTTGTGATAACTACTTTCTTAGATTTATAATGCTGTGTTTTGATAAAATTGTATGCATAGGGTGTTAATAGTTCCTTATAGTCTTTTAAATTATTTTCAAACAGCTTTAAGGTTGTTCCTTTTTGTAACATAGTAAACATTTCAAAATTGTGTTTTTCACGAAGACTATTAAGAATACAAAAAAAATGGTCGATGAATACTCCCAAAGAGGCATAACATGGAATAACTGATTTCAGTTTCTGATTTATACATTCTAACCTGTTATTAGTTGTATTAGAAAATGAGCATTCAGCTTCACTTAGAGCTGGTACCCATTCTTCTTTAATAGAAGTCCAATTTTTTTCCAAGTAGTCAACAACAGACCTAGGAACTTGATCTTTCATTTCTTCGAAAATTTTATTATATTCGTCTAAATTTTTACTATATAATAATTTTTGAACATAACTTAATGAAAGATTTCTTTCCATAGATGTTATTCCAAGTTTTGAGGTAATTTGCCTTTGAAACGTTTTTAAGACATGGAACTTGCATATAAGCAGTGTCGCTTCTGGAAAACATTCTTTCAGAACAACTCTTTCTTTTATGTCTTTATCGGTCATTATTGTTTTTAT
This sequence comes from Cetonia aurata, assembly GCA_949128085.1. Lineage (NCBI taxonomy): Eukaryota > Metazoa > Arthropoda > Insecta > Coleoptera > Scarabaeidae > Cetonia > Cetonia aurata. Next base: position 15,659,727 of record OX421889.1, read on the forward strand.
GTTTGACCATTGCTGGTTATTAGATTTGAATGTTTCACACATCCACTTTAGAGTCTTCATACATTAACAAAGTAATGCATATAATGTCACTACCTCCATTCGAATCTTCCACTAAGAAAATATACACTGGAGCTCTGATGTCCAGTAGTTTATAGGTGGCATCAATACACATAAACTCAGGATAAGCTGCCGCGAGCATTTTCATCTCTTTCGATTGAAATTGTAGTCCTCTAAATTCCCCGTCCTCCTCCAATACAGATGATTCACAATCTGAAAAATAGTAATATTATCCATTATGTATATGACTTAAAGATTGTTTTTCAATTTACTTACTATATGTATTCTTCAGCAGCTCGATGCAACTTGAAAGATCAGATGCCGCAGCTGCATCAGGTTTAATTCTGGTTTGAATATTGTGAAGATCTTTTAAAGTAATTTTTTTATTACTGGTTGTCATAACATGAAATTGAATCAATTTTTTATTTGCTCTCATTTTAATCATATTTTTGGTTTCCTCTAATACTTCCCCTTCTAATTTTCGTACTGGTGCATAGTACTGATACAATTCCTTTAAAATTACGAGTATATTACAATAACATAAAATATCACAAAGAAATTATACTAACTATGATAACTGACTATACCTACAACTTACTTTTGAAAGAGTGATTGTGTTCGTTATTTAACTGGGTGATTTTTAGCTTTTTCGTCTTACTCTGGAAATTAATTGTTATATATGCACCGCAGTTAGTAGTGCGATGAGATCTGCAATAAAGTTAGTAATGTTAAAAAATTAAATAATATGTGCTATATACCTAGTATTTGGTCTTTTGCCATTAGAATTGCTCCTAAACAACTTTCCTCCTTGCTTACAAGTGAATTTCAGATATTCGTAAATGCAGTTTTTGTCCTTTCGGTCTCCTTTTAGAATTTTACTATCACGTTTGTAAAATTTTACAAAGTTTTCTTTTTCATAAGCACTGAGGGCTTTCATGCAATCACTGTAGCTGTTAAATTTTTTACCAACCTCCATTTTATTGGTCAACTGAACCACAGTATATACCCAATACAGTAAATTCACATGGCGTCGGCGCCTTTGATGTTTGCGGTTCAAGATAATTTTTTTGTAACCGATCGCGCATGGGTCTCCGCGCATGAAGGGGCAATGTACAGGTGCTACATACTATTGTGAGCTGTGCAAATGGATGTACAGGGGCTTGTTAAAAAGTATTACGAAAGTATAATAATTTTCGGCAAAACAGTTAGGTACACAAAGTGCTCCATCGTTGTTTATACGAAATAGAGAAACTTTGTTTATGAAACTAAATTTGTATATGGCTTAGCAAGATTGCAAGTAAAGATGTAATTAATAGTTTTTTTTAATTTCGATTCTCAATTTCCATTATCTTACGCAAGTTAACTATTTTAACATTTGTGCAACAATTAATATGTAGTATTATATGTTGCGACCCTTTACTTTGCGTATGTATAATAATTTGGAAGAACCTTACCAAATGAAACTTCTTCAATCGAATCAATTAATACGTTGGATAGTTATAAAGTAATAAAATAACGATTTCAGAAAACAAAAATTTATTAAACGTTTATATAACTGCTAAATTAAATACTAAATTATAAATGGTTTAAAATTACCAATTTATTACTTTGTTTGTTCAAAGTCTGCGATTTAAATTCTTTATTTGCATATTTTAGGGTGTAGAATATACGCATTCTTACAAACAAACTCAATAAAAAATCTAGATCAAACATTTCACAGGGATGGTTAAGAATTTGTTCTGAAAACATGTTCTTTAGACTGTGCCCAATACCGTCTCCTGCATAACCTCTGTTAAAATAATCTCTAAAGATTTCCTCCAAGTTTACAATAAATTTCAAAAAGTCTTCGTGTGGCATGTATAGATTGCCAAATTGATCTCCGGCACGATTTTCGTATGCTTTAAAATAAGAGTACAAATTTGTTTCATTCAGTTGCGTGTTGAAATTTGCATAATTCAAACAGCTGTCACAACTGTGTTTTTCTAAACATTTTCTCAATAAATACCCACATACGTAGGCCAGACTATTTCCTTCAGGCGTTGATAAGTTTTTATAGTTTCAACTTTTATTGGTTGGAAAGATGTTTTCTTGAACATATATCTCATTTCTTTCACTGTATCGTTTGTGATCGTCGTAAGAATGGTACCAAAATCATCGAGACAATTTGATCCTTCGGTCTGTTCAAAATATTGCAAGGCAAATATGTTTTTAAATGTTCTGGAAAACTGAACGGGAGTGGGATTTCGGGCATTTCCACAGGCATTCCTAACTTTCCCAAAATAATTTTCTAAGCAATCTTGATTAATATTTCTCGAAAATAAATAACTCACATCTTTACCTTGCAACTCTTGCCACAAATGATGCAAACCTGCTATCGCTAATCTCCAACCAAATACAAATTTCATATTATTCGTGACATCTTTTCCACATCATTTATGACTCTTAAATGTTCAAAAAAAGAATCCATTTTCTTTAAGAACGATATTTGTTGATTGCTACCAATGAAAGCCCTATTAATAGGTTTACAATTTTTAAATTTACTGGAATTGAACAGGTCGAAAAGCTTATCCATATTTTCAATAAAAGTGGCAGTAGCTGCAGCTGATTGAGGTAATTCTCCAAAACTTATATACGTGTTCATAGCTACTGCCACTGAATTACTGAATACTTGCGTAGCAAGTTTTACTTTCATTTTCTGAAAGTTGTTAGGCTGCATATGAACGCCAGTTAGTTTTGGTGCCAATTTATACTGCTTCTCCTTATCTTTTGCGTAAAGCTGATCCAAATATGTCTTTTTAATTACATCATTATTATGTGAAAATGTATAGGAAAAAAAATTATTCCTAACACTTTTTAAAAGATGAGGTACATCGAATATATACATCACCTTCAGGCCGTCGACTTCAAAATAAGGCTTATGGATGCTCACGTTCAATTCATTTCTTACCAACTTGTAAAAGTTTGAACCCATGTCCGATACTACAGCCATAACAGTTAATCCAATGTTACGCAATCTTTTTATACCTTCTAATAAAATATGTTTTAAATCTACAGCCGAAGTTGAAGAGTTTATGAAAAAATAAGCTAGTGGCTGTTTCCAATTGCTGTTGATACCTCTAGCCATGAGCACCAAGGCTTGATTTGCGATATCAGTGCTCCTATAAGTACCTATATCATGGAAACCGATTATTTTATCTTTGCTGACGTTGTAAAATAGATGTGACTTCAAGGACATTTCGTCCATACAAAGAATGCAGTTTTTGTACTTTGTGTCTAATAATTTCACTTTAAGTTTTATAGCTTCGAATAGAAAATCATTGAAACCGACATCAATTTGCCAGTTTACTGAAATTCTTTGCAAAGTTGATTTCGACGGAAGATGTATTATTTGAGCCAAATACTTATATGCTTTTGGACTCAATAGATATATGGTTAATGCGAATTGTTTTATTTCATTTGTGTAACGAAAACCATGTACTCCTTTACCCTTGAAAGTCGTTTGTAATTTTATCAGATTGGCAAACTCTGCTGTAAAATGCTCGCTTAAAAACTTTTCAATATCAGTATTTTGCCTTTCTTTAAGAATATTTTCATATCGTGCTCGTGTTCGTTTTAAACGTTTAATTTTATTTCTTAAGATTAGTTTTCTAGGCGTTGATGAAGAGAGACTCTTTGGTGTTTGCACATAGGTATCTAAAAGAAAAAAAGGTTATTTCATATCTACATATTGATAGCATAACACAAATATATTAGAAAGTATATTATAAGAAAGTGTGCATTGTTAATAAGTTGTTTATTTTTAAACGTTTTTTAATTCTAATTTTTTATTTTTCCATCGAATGTTATTAAGAATAGTTATTCAGAATAATAAACTATGCAAGTATGCATAATTTTAACCAGATCGAGCATGCATTGAAAATCTACAAAAAAGTTATTCTTTCCACTAATAAAGTGCTTTCTCTGGAGAAGATACGATGAAATTTTGTTGAGAAAAGTTGTTCAGATTAATAAGTTGTGCCAAGGAGTATGCCAAGGAAATGTTTGTGTTGTTTTATTTTTTAAGTGTGCTATGAAAATAAATATAAAATAACGTTTTGACACTTGTCAAACATTTTTCATTTAAGTAGACGTAGTGTTTTCTGTACTCTAAAATTCACATGAAATTTCGTAAATACCACTGTGAAATATCACAAAAGTTATGCTTACTAATTCAATGTTATGGTATAGGGCAGTTATCTATTCCAGCAGTTATTAGATTATTTGGAAATTTTCAAAGTATGTTCGATCTTGTTAAAATTTTGCATACTTGCATAGTTTATTATTCTGAATAACTCTTCTTAATAACATTTTGTCGTATCTCCTACAAAAAAGGTACTTTATTAGTGATAAGAACTACCTTTTTGTAAATTTCCAAGGCATCCTTGATTTTTGAAAATTAAAAGTATGGCAAAAATTACTTTCTACCTAAGCAGGGCCGAACCCGAGAAGATGAAATTTCAACTAAAACATTTACAGACTCTTATACCTATTCATGCGTCGATCCGGGGACACACTGTATATACCACTATATGCGCTATATACACACAAATACCAATGTAATTTTAAACCACTGCGCATAGGCTCCCGCGCACAATTTTTTGATGGGAGTTGGAAACACCAATTGGAGGGAGTGAATTTACTGTTTTGAGTATATACTGTGACTGAACCACCCGCAGGCAGCGCTAAGTAAAAACCGAGGTTAAAACTCAAACAGACATAACCTCAAGAAACACATTTTCGTAGGATTTCATACTCGGACATATAGCAATTTACATTAAATGTCCGATGTCGGACATTTAGTAAGTATAATTAACTGTCCGAACTCGGACACGGAGCCACTGCCAATAAATTTTAATAATATGTCCCTCTTTTTTAAATCTTTCCTAATTGGTAACACATGAATGAATAATTGTTTTTTAATATAGGTACTACTAATACTGTATGCACTTTTAGCTTGGAAAAGCCATATGAATGTGAGGAAATGCTACATTAATGGAAGTGTTATAAATATAAGATGACTCATCAGCTCGAGATTGGCCATTTTAATTTTCTTTTATTAAATTAAAATTAACATTTCAAGGTAAATATGTTTAATGAAACTTATACAAATCTTCCGCTGATATATTTACTTTTCATTTTAAAAAATGTTTTTTTTTTAAAAGTTTTAAAGAATTTGATATTCGAATAAAAAAAAATTTTCTAAAGTTAATGCATGATAGTTAATATGTGCAATATGTGTAATATAATTCGACTTTATATTTGTGTTTAAGTATTTTACCGGTCTGGTTACAAGTAATGAAACGCAACGACAACAATTAGATACCGACTGGCTTGTTATTACGTGTTGTCAACCTCGACATGGTTAGCAACCTATACATTCCACCCTCCACTTTCTCTATTATTTTCATTTTTGTTAACTCGCCTAAACGTACTTTTAAATTATTTAAGAGTGGAATTGCAACTTTTCTTTTCTTTTAAAACAATATGGTATGGATTATTTGAGGGGCTCAGTGGAAAACTGGTACAAGTGATCAAAACTTTTATTTGAAAAAATGATAGTTAAAGATTAAGGCGAATTAAAAAATCATGGTAATTTTTAAAAATAAAAGTTTTTATATTTTAATCTGCTTATTGTAGACATATTTAAATAAACTTATCTTTTTCTAAAAAAAAATGTTCGTAGGTTTTAAAAAATATATTTGTAATCACCTATACCATTTTGTCTGGTAAGACTAAACACATTAAAACTAGTACAAGTGATTGAACTGAACTCATCGTCTGAAATTAAATAGAATCTATCATTATCAATAAATATTTCTTCATTTGTAGTTTCTTCTTCCATATCCACCGCCTCTACTCGCTTCATTTCCAAAGTTTTCTTATTCGTTTTTTCATTGGGTTTATCGTTATGCAACATTTCTTTATAAAATTGGTGATAGATAGGAGGTACAAATTCCAGTAAATCTACTAAATTTTTCCATTTCAAGTATTTTATATTTGGTGGTTCAGGATATAATGGTTGAAGTTTTTGGGTGGCAGGTCTACCTTTAGCTTTTGAAGACCAATCCACCTCGTAAAAATCGAGAAAGTCATTTAAGGTATCTTTGAATTTCATAACGAAAGGTTGTGTTTTTTCTACTCTGATCCACTTTAATTTTCTCCAGTTAACAGTTTTACTCCTTATATTTTTTGTAATACCTGCGATTTCAGAAAAAGAGAAAAAATCTTCTGTTTTCATTTCACTAACTTTAAACTTCTTGCAAGTTTACTTAATTGCTGTGGCCCAGTCACTGGGAATAAATATATATGGAATGTGACGTTTATGCTTTTCTATTAAAGCGAAATCTTCGTCGCATTCCATATATGTGTGGCCAGGTTCTAAAAATTTGTGATCAACCACTTCCACTCCAGTATTATTCACAACGAACATCCAAAATTTAAGAATGTTCTTGTTCTTATTTTGACCTCCACATGAGTCACTGAAAGCTATTATATTTTTCACCGTTGGTGACAATTCCTTAATAAACTTTAGCAAACATGAAGCCACTTCGGATGATCCTCTTGATCCAGTGCTCTCATCCCAGATATACATATGACATTTGTTATTGCCAAGATCGTGTACTCCAAAATTATATGTCCAAAGAGTTCTCATGTAGTAAACCTTGTTTGTTGTTAAACTTGGGGTAGGTAAAGTTTTCTGAAGGTCGAAACAAAATGCTGCTATCGTACCATTTGATTCTTTTGCAGCATTCTTTGCGCATCTTTTCGCTTCGAGTGCTTTCTCTGCTTTACGCTGATGTAGCTCCCTTTCTGCTTCTATAATTTTCATATCCTTTTCACCTGCTTTTAGCAATATACAGCGTGTTCGTAAATGATTAAGATGAGGAACATAGGCAACCAAATATACAGATTGGTATATGCCAACAAATAAATCCCTAAATATTATTATACTCGGTAAAATAGTGGTTTGGATTAAAAAGTACATAAATTACATGAAAAGTTTATTAGAAATGAAATAGTAATACAAGTAATAATTAGAACATTCACAAGAAATATTTATTAAAAATGAAATACTAACATAAGCATTCACAAGAAGTGTTGGAAGTGTTCTCCCTCCTTTTCTATGCAAACGTTAATTCTTCTTTTCATATTTTCGAAGACTCTTTGTAGTTCTTCCACCGTAATTTGTTGGATTTCATGTTCAATAGCTTCTTGAAGCTCTTCTATATTATGCAGCCTGTTCTTAAAAACATTATTTTTTATTCGACCAAACAAATAAAAATCAGGTGGTGTTAGATCAGGGGATCTCGGAGGCCAAAGGCCTTGACTAATAATCCTATTATCATAAAATTCCTGAAGATGTCTAATTGTTTCTCTTGATGTATGCGCTGGTGCGTTATCTTGTTGAAAGTAGCCATTATTTAGCTCATCATCATGAAGTGGTGTAAAAAATGCTTGTAAAATAGTGTGCCTGTATCTTTCTCCTGTAACAGTATCGAGAAAAAACACAGGTCCTACTATTCGTCTTCGAGAAATAGCAACCCTCACCCCAACTTTCTGAGGGTGTAAAGGCGTTTCAAGAAATTCATGGGGATTTTCAGCAGCCCAAATTCGAAAGTTTTGTGAATTGACATACCTGATAAGTGAAACCATGCTTCATCAGTGTAAAATGTTAAATCGAGTAGGTTATTATTGTGCGCCAAATTTTCATTAAACCATTCACAGTATCTTACTCGGTTTGCATAATCAGGTGGTAATAATTGTTGCACAACATTTATTTTATAAGGGCGGAAATGAAGTTTTTTCTTAACAGCTTTATGGACAGTGGCAAGCGACAGCCCTAAAATTATTACAATTACAATAAATAGATATTTTAATAAATGTATAATACCTGTCTGAGCTGATAGTTTTCTTAATGATTTCTTCGGGCTAACTGTCATACGGTGCTCAATATCATCAATTACTGGTGGTGTCAATTTCGTTGGTCTTCCAGAAGACTTTCCCTTACAAATGCAATTTTTTTCTTGAAATCGCTTAATAATATTGTTTTTATGATCCACAAAATTATGACGATTGAAATCTACATCAGGAAACCGCTGTCTAAATTGTTGAATACAAGACTCCAAGTTGTATGCCCATGATCCATCTGGATTTTGAGTTCCACTGCGATAGTGGGCCATTAAAATGAAGGCATCTTCCTCAGAAGTGAACACCATTTTTGTTAACTACAACAGAAAAGTAAACATATAATGTAATTGTAACATAATGTACATATAAAACTATAATCTCACCTTGTCGGATTGCAATAACCTTTGATAGCGGTACAACAACAAAAAGCAACAACGAATACACAACCAAAATACAAATATTAATAGAAAATAAACAAAGTAGGAAGAAATACAAATAAGCAAGTTGACATAAAGATAGGGCAATTTATTTTTGTACCAACTTAAATTTTGATTTTTGGGCGGTTAATTTGAATTTCATCTTAATTATTTACAGTGAGCAACCGGATGTGACCACCACGTGACCTCAAATTTTAAGGTGGCAACATTGTTAAGTTGGTAGTACAAGATATGTCACATTACTGATTTGTCAATATGTTTATAACTTAACCTTAAAATAAGACGTGCCATCTATTTTTTTCCAACACGTTAAATGTCAAATGACAGAACGTAAACAACAAGCAGAGCAGTAAACAGTAAAACAAAAAAATACACTTTTTCTGTGACGTTCGTGATCACGTGGTGGTCACATCCGGTTGCTCACTCTGTACGAACACAGTGTATGTATTTAGCCTGTCACATTTGTCACAAGTGTCAGTGTGGGGTTGATGAAACGACAAATTAAATGCTGTATTAAATATGTGACGATAAAGCCATTCTTTAATAACCGGTGTTCGTTGTTTTTCTGGACAAAGTTCGGTATAGCATGCATACATTTTTTTTATATTTAAATAAGAGGGTAAGTATTTTTTATGTGGATTTTGGGTGCGAGTGTAATGACTCTTGTATTTAGGGAACAGGTTTATGTGTTCTTTCACAAAATTGCGATCGTCATCAGATATTTTATTCGGATTTGGTTGTTTACCTCTCCCGTCATATCCAGTAAATCCTAAATCATTTTTTCTGTTGACTACCCGTACAGCATTTTACACTTCAGATACATAGCAGATACATAAAACTTGAAATATTGCTATATAGCAGATACATAGCTCTTCATATCGATTATGTATTAAATACGTATTTAATACCGATAAATGTCCGCGATTGGTACGTATCTGGAACGTAATTTACCTTACATACCAGATACGTATGGTTATATATATTTGATACGTATCTCTAATATTGCAAATACGCATCTAAAATGTATACAGGATGTCCCATATTTACTTTCGCACGTATTTATTCGGAAACTAATGGAGATAAAGAATCGCACTAAAATCCAGTGGAAATGGGACGACATAGTACATAAAATTCTGTCATTATAACTCTCTCCGTATAAATAGCCGTTTTCCCTCTCCTCCACTTTGTTTTTTTTAAATTGTAACCCCAATTTTTTCCGCAAGTAAAAGGCTATTTATACGAGGAGTGTTATAATTGCAGAATTTTACGTACAATATCCTCCCAGCTCCAATGGATTTTATTGCAACTTTTTGTGTCCATTAATTGCCGAGTAAATACGTGGGAAAATAAATGTGGAACACTTTGTATATAGGTTATTTATTCAAACACATGCACAGCGTTTTCTAGCATGCGATACAAACAATATTACACAGAGTATCTTTTTTCAATACCAATGAAAAACAAAGATAGTATGATTCTCCATATAACACTGTCTGTGTCGGTTGCTGGAAAAAAAAATATTTCTAAAACTAAATAAGATATAAACTTATTATTTTCTTATTAACCCATTTATTTTTGGTATATATTTTTTTATAAAATATATAAAATAAATAAAATATATAAATATTCATCACTCTTGATGATGTTGAACAGTGTGCTGGCTTTTCTCTTTGTCTCTGAAACAATCAAGAAATCTGATGTTTAATATGTAATATTATTAAATATAGAAATATAAAAGACAAAAAGAAAGGCGTTTCTATAAATATATAATCACAAGGAATCTTTAAAATCTTTTAATATTTGTTTAAATATTGTTTGGCTAAAAAACACTATAATCAATAGGGGAGAGTAGGACAGAATCGGGACCCTAATATTGTTTTATTCTTGTAATTTTTTCATGTGAAGGAATCAGTTAAGTTTTGTGTTTTAACGATAAACTGAATTGTTGTGAACAATAAAAAAAATAAATCGTTGCTATCTAATAGAAAATAAATTAATAAAAATACATATTTCTGAAGTGTGCAAGGTCCCGGTTTTATCCGACTGGGTCGGATAAAACCGGGAACTGGAAAGAATATTGAAAGTGACATTGTTACTTAGCAAAAAACTTTATTTTGTAAAAAAAATTTAAGGATATTATCAAAATTAGAGTTGAACGTTAGCTAATTATAACAGAAGAAGTTAGACTATGTGAAATCGCCTTATTCACAAAAATCGCAGATGAAACTTTGGTCCTCCTCATCAGCGTTGCTGCAGGCCTCATGAGCCCAACGTTTGCACTGGAGGCATTGTATCCAACCTTCGTTGGACTTCGATTCGGCATACAGTCCATTACAAAATAAGCATGCTTCGTCGTTTCCTTCACTGTCCTCTTCATCTGATGTCATAGGTTCCCTATTTATTTGCTTCTTTTTAATAATTTTCTGTCCTTTTTCAATCACCTTCGATTCTTTTTTAGTCACCTTTGACTTCTTTTTATCTTTGGCGGGCTTATCTTTTCCTGTCACCTTGTAAAGCTTTCGCTTCAATGCTCCACCTTTCTTTTGTTGTTTTTCCATCCTATCATTTTCTTCTTGCTCAAGCTCTAACTTGTATGGTGACGAAGTAATTATTGCTGTCTTTCCACGCCTTTTATCATATTTGTTAGTGGCCCTAGGACCAGATTGTACTGGAAGAGGCTTAACATCCTTTGGCGAGACTGAAAATGGACTCATGAACGTTTGACCATGACACTGAGAAGTAGAAGGTTGTTGATAGTCAACTGTTTTAGGTTGTTCATGGACATCAACTTGCACGAGTAGCGGAGCATATGAAGTCAGCGTTGATTGATTTTGGGGTAGAGTTTTATTTTCTTTATCGGACAGATATTCTGTCTCTTTATCGGACAAATTTCCTCTCTCCTCATCGGGCAGTTCTTCGTCTCGTTGTTCCTCCATAGGGTTCTCTGCAACCTCCACAGCCATGGGTCTCTCCGTTGCCTCAGAAGGAGCAAATAGGTGATCAGGGAATACGTCACTATTAAAAGGGTAAATCCCTGTTTTTTCAAACCCTTTTATAGCAGTCTGTGCCACCGCTCCCCTCAGGTATGCAGAACGGAACAACTTTCCAATTTGGTAGATTGTAACTGCACGTCCAGGATTATTGATAAGCCATTTCCTTACTTCCTGTTCATAATATGCACTGAGAGGAAACATAAACGATACATCAAGTGGCTGCAAGCGGTGAGATGTATGAGGCGGAAAGCATAAGATAATGACATTGTTTTCTCGAGCAGCATTGATCAACGGAATGCTTTTTGTGTGAGACTTGTGCCCGTCTAGTAGCAGCAAAACTGGTTTCTCTTTTGAGGGATGAGCAAACTCTACAAATCTTTTGAACCAAACGAGAAATGTTTCGGTACTAATCCACCCGCTCTTATTGTATGTAGCGAATGATCCGGGGGGAGCATCATCCATTAGAAGGGGGTTCGCTTTAGCTCTGGGGAAAACGAACATGGGTGGCATGAAATTGCCTGCAGCGTTCATACACGCTTCAACTGTCACAAGGACACCTCGTTCAGCAGAGCTTAAGCACCCGACCTGCTTTCTTCCTTTTTGAGCCAATATTTTAGATGGCTTGTTTGGCACTGTCAAAATCCCCGTTTCATCTACGTTATACATATCACACGGAGAAAAGTTATATTTATCGTAAAGGGACTGTAGAAGATTAAAAAACTTGCCCACCGCAGTGCGGTTGAAGCCCTTTGCTCTTGCTAATGATGTCTTCTCAGGGTTTCGCAGCCGAAGTTGTGGATGTCTCTCCAAGAAACTGTACAACCATTCTTTCCCAGCCATCTTTTCAAGTTTATTAAAATTATGAGAAATGTTATTTTTCTCTGCGAGTTGGAAGGCAATCTCTCGAAGCTCAGTCATTGTTACACCAAAGAGTCTTTCTTCGAGAGCAACAACGTGGTTAACTATCTCTTTTTCTTGAGCATCAGTAAAAACTGGTTTAAATCTACCCATACCTTTCTTTGCAGCAACTTGTGGGGGTAGATTACTCTGACGGGCCTTCTTGACTCTGTCTTCTAATGTGGTTTGAGGAACATTGTAGCTGCATGACGCCTTTTTTGATCCCATCGTGCCGTTCAACATTGCTTCGATGGCTAAAGCCATGCTTTCCTCTGACCAGCTCTGCCGATTAGTGGTCCTCTTGTATTTCTCTTTTCTTGGCATTGTGATACCTAAGAAAATACGTGAGTTGTACTGAAACGTTCATAATATAGTCTCATTTTAGGTATACAATGTTTATGTCATAATGAATTTGATAACCATTTTATGAGATCATATTATACGTGTTTTATATTGCTGTGCAATATGTTGTAAGGCTGCTATACATCTAATTAATTTTCAAATTAACCAAGAATTAAAAATCTGCTTTTTAATAAACAACAAATTAAGCTAGAAACTTCATAACAAGTAAAAACAAGACAAATAAAAGAGTTGTCCAAAACCGGGACCTTGTTCGACTGCCTGGGTCCCGGTTTTGTCCGACCACGTCATTTTGAATAAATCTTAGTCTTGTGTACTACCACAACCTAGTAGACACCTGCTTAAAACGTTAAATTAAACAGTAATAAGTAAGCTGTCAGACGTTGTACTTACCGGAAACAAATCCTCATGTATTTAGAAATGAGAGCTAAATAAACTCGTCCCAAAAAACCAAACTTTCCACTGAAAAACTTTCAAAAATTAATAACTAGCAAACCACGCGTGCCACAACACGTCTGTCCACTGCACACTGTCATGGCGCTCGCCTAGCAGTAGTTCAGCAAGTTTTCGCTAGATATCACCACAAATATAGCCGTTATATGTGATTCCCGGTTTTGTCCGCCTACCCAGTTTTGTCCTACTCTCCCCTACAATGGATTTTATAAAGGATTATTCGATCTAGACAAATTACATTTAAAAAAGCACTCACAATTCGACTTTTATAATATTAATATTTGTAAAAATAAATATAATAATTTACTCACGCAATTCTGCAAACGCGTGCAGGAGCTTGCACTATCCAGTTGCTCATTAATTTTGTAATTATTTCTTCAGTACAATTTTTATCTTGTAATCGAACGACAGCTACAGATATACATAGTATAGCAATTTATAATACTGTACATAGAATACTATAAACATTATTATCATAATAATTGGTAATTTCAAAAAACTATAACGACGTATACTCGAAGTCTTACCAATAATTAAATTAACGATTTTAAAATTTTCAAACGATGTTTTTCCTCGCGCTCCTTTCCAACTGAATAACATTAGTACGTCATCCTTTATCCACCCAATGGTCCAAAATCTGTCACACCACTGCTTGACGATTCTAGCGTTCTTCCGTTTCCTTTTGTGCTAATCGTCTCTTATGTCGAGAAGAAATATCACGGTTACTCATTTTTTTATACATTACACAGAAAATTTTTTATTAACCTAAAAAAATAACAATCATAATCAAATACGCATTAATATTGTACAGTTTTACAATCGTATGGAAATTCTAATCATTACAAATCCAAAACTTACCTTTGATCCACTAAATTAAGAACTATTTTAATATCGCATCAACCGCGATCATAAACCGCGATTATTATGACTCGGGTATATGATGTGAGAGATGCACCAAGCCACAAGCACCGACGAATAATGGCGGATCATTACATTTTGTCCAATATGTATCAACTACATGTTTGATCTTTAATATATTTATATAATATGCGCAATATACCTGCTATGTATTATATATGTATTTTGACTTGAATACATCAAACATATTGCATTAATTATATATTTAACACGTTATATTTCATATGTAATAAAATGTAATGTAAATGCAATATTGTTATGTATTTAATATGTAATTGCTATGAAAGGTGCTGTATGGGTACACGTGAGTATCTTCCATTGCTAATACTTAGTTTAAAAAAAAATCTTTGCAAACTCTTTGATTTTTTAGGGTTATAGTGACAGATATTCCTCTATGATTTTTTGCTTTGCGATTTTGGCATAAAAGATTATCTAATTTAATGCAGGATGATATAAAAGCCGTTTGAGGGTCCCAGCTTCCCAATTCCCAAAAACTATTAAATATTTTTAAAGCATCTTCTGCAGATATTGTGTTACATTTATATCGGCAAGAATGGATGAAATAACTGTGTTGTTGCGATATCCTATATATAATTAAGTTACTCGATTACGCAAATTAGTTTTTAAAAACAACCACTAAACGTATAAAGCAACTTTTATTGAATGATTATTGTTACACTGTAATATGTAAAGACGTTTGTCTTGTACACTACGGCTAAGCAACTAATAATACCTAAATTAGGGGTTAACGGCGATATATATAGGTAAGTTCGGAATAAGTATGTTTATACTACATTATCTAGGGTTCCACGGTAAATGGTCTCGTGGTGAACTACATTAGCTATTATAAATAAACAGTCTAAAAGGGTACTTATGATTAACTTATCTATAACATAATTCCTCCTTCGCTAGAATGAGCAAATACGGGGTTCTGGATTTGCTCAGTTGTTCCTTCTTCTGTCGCCGTATTTATTCTGGTTTTGTAGGTTTTCCATCCATAGTATCCCATGGTGGTGATTTAAAGATTAATTTACTCGGGTGTCTCTCGTACTTTGATTTCTGACAGATTTCGCATGAATTGACGTAATTTCGAACGTCGTTTTCTAAATTAGGCCAATAGAAATATTTTTTTATTGCCGAAATGTTTTCCGTTATTCCGCGGTGTGAAGTTTTTGTTTCGTGGTGGAGTTTAATTTTCTCCTATTGTTCGTCGTGTGCGGTAATATCTTCTAGCATAGTTCGACTAATAACTAACGTGAACGTTTTATTTTTAAAGTATTTTTGAACAAATCGAATGAGGGGTTTCTCCATTTCCGTAAATTTAAAATATATACAATACGTTTGATTTGGTCGCGCATATTCTTTGAATAATAATTTATAAAAGATGGTTTCTAATTTAGACGAGTCTTTAAGAAGCGTTTCATGCAACAACCACGTATGTCTTTTCTTATTAAACACTCTTTCAAAATGGTCTTGAAATGTTTTACATGGTGATTTACCTATAACAATTTGATTTACATGCACATTGAGTGATTTTTCTGTATAAGGCAGTGTAAATGTAGGGTTTTCTAGAGCCGTATGAACGGTGTCGTTATCGGATTTTTCATTAGGTTCCCTAGTTATAATTTCTTCCTGAGTTATGTCGTTTTGATTTCCGGAAGTCCCGGGGATATTTTCGGGGTGTGTATTTGCGTTTGATTGGTCTTGGTTTTGTATGTCGTCGAGAATCGCGTTTAGATCATCTACGCTCAAGTCCGGTAAATCTTGGTCATCTATATTAACGGCAATTGATTGATTATCTGTTATTTCTAGAGGATGTATTTCAACTCTCGAAAGGGCGTCGGCGTTAGTGTTAGCGCTGCCTTTTTTGTAAATAATATTGTATTCATATTCTTCTAGTTTAAGTCGCCAGCGTACTAATTTTGAATTGGGTTCTTTTAACGAAAATAGCCATTGCAAGGGTTTATGATCGGTAATGATGTTAAATTTTGTCCCGTAAATATATGGTCGAAAGTATTTAGTTGCCCAAACAATCGCGAGTAACTCTTTCTCCATCGTGCTATAATTGCATTCGGCGGGGTTTAATGTTCGGCTCGCGTATCCGATTGGTAGATCTTTGCCAATTGGGCCTTGTGATAGCACGGCTCCTAAAGCGAAGTTAGAAGCGTCTGTCGTAATATTAAAGGGCTTTGAAAAATCCGGATACTGCAAAATCGGATCTTCCATAAGTATATTTTTACAAGTTTCTACACATTTAATAAATTCTGGGGTGTGTTTAATTTGAACATTTTTCTTTAAACAATGCGTTAGCGGTTTTGTTAAATGCGCAAAATGTTTTATAAATCTACGGTAATAACCGACAAGTCCTAGGAAAGACTTAATTTCTTTGTCGGTTTTTGGGATAGGAAATTTTTTGATTGCCTCGATTTTTCGCTGGTTAGGTTTTACACCTTCCGGAGTCACGACGTGGCCTAAGAACTCTACTGACTTACAGAGAAATTCCGACTTGTCTAATTGAATTTTTAACCCGGCTTCTCGTAATCGTTCGAAAACTTTTCTTAAACTAGAAGTGTGATCTTGTAAACTGGTGGAAAATATTATTATATCGTCCATGTAAACTA
Source organism: Cetonia aurata (assembly GCA_949128085.1). NCBI lineage: Eukaryota > Metazoa > Arthropoda > Insecta > Coleoptera > Scarabaeidae > Cetonia > Cetonia aurata. The sequence goes on from OX421889.1 coordinate 15,676,410, forward strand.
GACAGACTTTACCTTACAGATCTTTGAGTACGTTAGCGGGGGCGTTTTTTAACCCGAACGGCATTCGAACAAATTCATAATGTCCATTTTCTACGTTAAACGCGGTTTTTTGCGTGGATTCCGCTTCCAATTCGATCTGGTGGAACCCAGAGGCTAAATCAAGGGTGGTAAAATAATTACAACGTCCGAGTTTGTCTAAGATGTCGTTTATGTTGGGTAAGGGGTACCTGTCGTCGATTGTTTTTTCGTTGAGTTTCCTGTAATCTACAACTATTCTCCATTTCTGTTGTCCGCTAGCGTCGAGTTTTTTTTGGAACAATCCAAGGTAACATTCGGTAGTTACGGAACTTTTTGTCCTAAAATGATCCTATTAGAGCAAAAGACAGTAGTTGTAGCACTTGTGTATTAGGAAATGTGCCTCACTTCTTTGTTTTGATTTGTATATATATAACCAACAATTTTTTTCGCTGTGAAACATTTACCATATTGCCGATTTTGGAGAATACAGATTTTTTCGTTTCGGAAGGCAAACAAGCGAAAATGTCGTTAATCAGTATTTTCAGCAGTATAGTTTATTTTTTAATCTACATATATCCACAAAAATTTCAGTTACAGTTCAGAATTTGTTGCATACATTCATAAACAGATTTATTCACATCTTGTGATTCAGACTCAGTTACCTATTTAAAATAAGATATGTATATTAATAAAAACCTTTTCCATACGCAATAATTTATTATTTAAAAATACATAAATTTACAATTTGTTATATAAATTCATGTATGAATCTATTTACCTCTGCAATTGATTCAACTATTTTGGCTGCCGAGTCGGCAATTGTCTTGGACCCAAGTACATTTAATTGCTTCACAAGTTCATCCTAAAATCTCTTGTGATGTTCCATGGCATTTGATGAGCAAAACTATCCTGTATGATTTCATAAAATTTATCATTGTTTTCCAGTGTGTATCTCTTACTTTGAAATACATCCATTAATTAAATTTAAATTTACTTATACTACAGGGCCTATTGACATATTTTAGGTAGGTATTTACTTACTATTGAATCGAAGATAAAATAATTCTTACAATAATATAAATACAGCTGCAGTTTAGGTATTTAATCAAACGCTAAGAAGAGGAAGAAGGAAATAAAAATGAGGCATGTTTAATGTCATTTTTCCCTTATATACCCTTCATGGTCGATTTTAGTTCCTAAGTTTTTCAAATTTCGCACATATAGGCAAACCAAGCTACCGTGTCACTTCAAGCAGCACCGTCGCTTTGTGGAGTACACTCGGGAGAAAAATTTTAGCGCGCTAGATTTAAATACATCGTAAACTATGAAGCATGTATTTTGAATTTGAATAAGAGTTAAAATAATCCATAATAAAGATCAAATAATTAAAAAACGTAATATTTTTTTAAAAATGTTTATAATGACTGAGAAAAAAGACAAAAAAAACTGCAATGGTTCTTTATTTACATATTAATATTACATAATATATGTAACAATATGTACATGAAATGTGCTGTACTTTTTAAAATATGTATGTTAGTATAAACTGTAGGTACATATTATAATTATTAAAGCTCGGATTATATGCACAACAATATGCAGAAATTATTGACAAATATGCTCTGCTATATGCGAAATATGCATGAGTATGCACTATTTCAACACGAAGATAACAGTTTATTTTACATTTTAAGTATCTTACAACATAATGCTCGTACAACATTATTCCGTATTAACAATATACAAAAACTTAGAGGTTCTGTGACGTTATAATACTTATATTATAATAATGTACTATTTTAAAAAAATAATTTGATTTAATAAATATTTAATTATTTAACTAGTAATATAATATCTACCTAAACACCTATATACTATCTGCTAACTATTTGCTCTTGGTCTATCTAGCTACTTAAGCTGCTATTGTTTATTATTAAAAATGACAATTAGGTGCTTTTCTAAATTTTCTATTTTAAATGAATGACGTCTGTCATCTAACAAGTGTTTGAACGTCGAAAAAATCATTCTACATCGACAGAAGTAATTGGAGCGTGTTTTAAATTGCTTACAATATTAGGGTCTAATTGAATGTCCTCCACAAATTCCCCATTTAAAATAAGAGAAACTTTTGAAAGAATTTTAAATCCTTGATTTTTCTCCAATACTGAATTTAGCTTTTTAAAAATTATTTTTCCGTTTCCTCTAACAGTTGAGAGTGCTTTGTGACATTTGTTTACTAAATTTACAGAGTCAGTTAAGAGCAGTTCTTTTGATTCTAATGTCAAAATTGTTTCTGATATTATAGAAAAATGTGTTGCAATAAATGCTAACTGATTTGGTATTATATTTTTTTCTAAGGTCTTTTTAGCTTCTCTTATAGCATTTGAATCATCAGATAATTCAAAAATGAAGTTTTTAATATTTTGATAATTTTTTTAATAATAAATTGTGGCATTTAGCCATGTGCTCCACCTAGTAGTTACTGGTTGTGGTGGTAACGGTAAATCGGGAAACTAGTTCTTGTAAAATTGAACCCGCAATGGCTTTTACAAAAATCTTTTTTATGTTACTAATTAACTTATTCACAAGAGGAAATTGGTTTCTTCCTTCTTCGGCAACTCTATTAATACCAAGAGCCAAACAAGTTGTATGGATTAAATTAGGAAAAAATATTTATAAATTAACTGAGGCTTTACACATGTAAGCAGCAGCATCGGACAACATTAATATTATTTTTTTGCGCTTCCGCCCAGAAACACTGATTTTGGATTACTTTAAATCGGCCGGAAACATACCATTCTCCGGCCTAGGCCGGCAAAAAATCACTAAAGGTTGGCAACATATATATTTGACTTACTGACATTTCTGTAATTAATTGTATATTCGATGACAGACAATGACAGATGACAGAAATTTCGTTAGACAATTTCTTAATTATATACATATTCTTTCTAAATCAACTTTCTTAAACTTCCAGTACTCGTTTGAAATTTTATGACCAAGTACCCGTTTCGGTATTTGGGACCGAATTAAAACTAATATTCTTCCTGTTGATAAATTGTTAGTAAAATAAATAATATATAACACACTTAACTTAGTTAGCTGTATTTATTTAAAGAATAACGCGCATATAAATTTACAACAACAAATTTAATTAGATGTAAATGTTAACAGACTCTGCAAAACATTATATGCAACCATTGCTGGTGACATATCGCTGGCTTAAAATTCCAAGGTTCAATGTGGTTTTTTTTTGTTTTGAGAAAAATGCAATTGAAATTTTGCCCATTACAGTTTTTAACTTAGAGACCTATTAACTGACCACAATTTTTTTGTGCCGAAGAAAATGCAGTTACAACATGGATTTTATTTAGAATATGTTAAAATTTTGAAAATGTAGCATTTTAGACAATTAAAAAATACATAGAACTTCGTTACGTCGAAAATTTATTATTAATTCAAAAATATGTAACATAGAACTTATTAATCCTAAAAAAATACAAAAAACAGGTATGAAACAAAGGTAATTAAAAAAATAAATGAAATTATATATCTTTTATTACACTGTCTTCCTTTTGGCACGATTTTTCCCGTTTACTTTTTCTTTCTTGCCTTTCTTCTTCTTTTCATTTATGTCAGGGATCAGGGTTTTGTAATATTCCCTATCTATTTTGGGCATGTTGGCATATATCGCCCGTATTGCATCTTTCTTCGCAACAGACAGTTCAGGTTTTATCGACACGCATTTGGGATTTGGCAAAATATTATTTTCATCACTCCGTCTAGTCACTTGTTTTATGTTCCTGGTTTTAAACTCCACATCACTGTGGCTTAATTTGAACTGTACCTCAAAAACTGATCTTGTAATTTTCAGAGCTGTTAATTGAGAGAATGGTACAATGCTGTAATTAAGTAACTTTGCCTTATCCTGATAGTCTCTGAAAAATTCCGACCTCATCTGAATTACAGTATAGGGTTTGCGTCTGTTAGCAAGTAAGATTAGTCGTAATAATGAAATCGGGGAAAAGTATTCACTTTTGCTTAGAACTTTTTCAATCACACTGTGTACAGCATCTATCTCTTGGATGCAAGAATGCCCTGGTGTTGAATATTTAAAAGTGATCGATTCAAGCGTTGTTCGTTGAAGTAAAAAATGAGCTGCAGCATAAGCTATTAATGAATTCCGATTTTGAGGTACGCAACTATCGGACCATATAATCAAATTTTTAATATCAGGATGGTCTCTAAAAAGTCTTTCCAAAATTTTTACCAGAGCACTGGCAATGTCATTACCCTTTCTTCCCATTATAGCTTCGGTCCACAAAGCACAGTAAACCTTTTTGGTTTGTGAAAAATGTGCAGTCAAATTATAAACAGAAAGTTTACTGTGATAAAAAAATGTAGATATTTCTGCTTTAGGGCAGGTTAAAACATTCTGTAGATCGAATGTTAGTACTGCCTGATTATCTTCTCGGTCTTGGTTTCGTTTTTTCTTGAGGCTTCTTTTTCTCTTTTATGTTTAGTGAACTCTTCTAAGTCTTCAGTTACATCACCTTCTTGATGTTTCAATTTATTAAGTTCGCAGAGGGCACATCTATCTTTTTTCGGTTTATGGAAAAAAATGTTAAAATTTTGAGAAAAGATGTACCGGTACTGGCTTTCTTTTACAGGTTCTAGCTGCTCTTCTTCTAGTTTTCGTTTATATAATTCATACATTTTCGTTATATTTAAACTACTTTCCAGGTATTTTCGTTTTGTGTCTGCACGACAATAGTGGCTTTCTACACAGGGGAATGAGTTAATGTGGTCTTTTACTCTTTGTACGTCTTCTGCTGGAATTTTCTTTTTTGGGTGCTTTCCTTGTTTGCAAGGTAATGGCGTATTAGTGTTGACGTTTCGTGTCTTAATAGCATTATAGACTGTTTTCTGACTAACACCCAAAGTTCCAATAAAAAAGTTCTTGCACACTTGTATTCTCTTTTCCTTTACTGTAAAATAATACTTTAAAGTTTCCTTTTTTCTTGAGTTTTCAGCTGTTTTCTCTTTCCTCCTTCTAGAGGGTACAATGCGTTCAACGTGTGACAATAAAAACATTTTCTTTGCCGAGTTATCCATAGGGTAATATTCCGAAAACACTTCTTGCCTCTCTGGATTTGTTATTTGAACAGAACATTGTAGGAAACACTTTGTGCAATCTTTTAAATCGCGAACACTTTTAGCAGGTACTATTTTGTTCCGTACAGAAACGTACTCTTATCCCCTGGCTCTTTTATTTTGGCGTACAACACTCTTCCAATTTTCAATATTTCGTTTTCTCTTTCTGGTCCTTTTCGGGTTATCCTTATGTTGATTATAATTATGATCATCAGTAGCCGCTGCCATACCATCACTGAAATCAAGCGACGAAATTAAATTTATCACATGATTTGAAAAATATAATTTATTCTTTCCTTTGTTCATCATCTGATATATTAGTTGATTCTTTATTTGCTGCTATAAATCCCTCTACATTACTGAAAGAAAATAATCGATTCAGTTAACTTAACCTTTATAACCTCAAAATTACTTACCTTTGTTCATCTTCGGAAGGTGAATAATCTTTATCACGGTCAGAGTCATAGTCATAACCATCAGTGTAAAATTCGTCATCGTATTGAGCTGTCATTACTAGTGAAATGTTAAAAAAATACACAAAAAGACCGCCTTTAGTGTACACAATCAGAAGACAACACCCACCTTGTAGTCAGTGCTACAAAGTTGTATGTTATGGTAAATTCACATGAAAGTCTGTAAAATTGCGTAACAAAGTTCTATGTCAAACATAGAACCTTTTAATCGCATTCTGATTATTTCAAAACATACAACCTTTTTCTACTGTCTAATACTTAGAACCAGTTAGTGGCACAACCTCTCGACAATATTTTGAACTTAATAAAATTCACATAGAACCTTGTAATACCAATAACTCCATTAGTGCCAATTTTGTAACATTGAACCTTGTAATTTTAAGCCAGCGATATGTAGCTCATGAAACAAGATATGTAATATATTATTGATATTATTTGAAGTTGTGGTAACACGGATCGCATACAACGGTAATGTGTTCCAAACACATAAATTTTTTACATTTGCGACAGAAGTAACGAGTTTTTCGGTTTTTCTTACTATCGCAGTAGCAACATCTTCCCTTTTCGGGCATTGGTTCTGTATTTTCAGGATTTACAGCGTCTTCTATGTCACATATTTCACGAATGCGAAGTTTCATTGGCCGAGGAAGTCTTTGTAAAGTTGAACGCTGAAGTAAGTGGGGACGTACCATTTCCATTGCAAGTTGTTTGAGAAATTGTCTGCGTAGCATTGAACTGTTAGAATTATTTGACATATATACCACATAGGAATTAATTGCCGCAACGTTTAGACTGGAATAAAAGACCACCATTGGCCATCTTTGAGTACTTCGGGCACAATTATATGTGGAGCACAGCTGGTCAACCATGTCAACTCCACCTTTCGTATGATTGTACATTACTATTATTGCCGGTTTATCTGTTTCCGGGTCCATAGTATCATCGTGATGCATACTAGATACTAATATATTATTCTTGTTTCTTTTAGGTATGTATGAAACTAATGTACAGTCTTTGGTAAAACCAAACATACTTGTCTTAGCCGGACGTTTTACTGGATTCGAAAACTCTTTCGGTAGTTCGACTTTATTCTTTCTTACCGTGCCGACAGTTGTAAATTTTTTATCTAATAGTTTGTTTACTAAACTCATACTGGTAAACTAGTTATCTAACGTTACGTTACGACCTGTATTATATATAGGTTCGCAAAGCCTCATTACGATGTCAGCCGGAGCATTGCTTGTTTGAAATGGCCCATTTGGTTTTTTTCCTACATATACTTCGAGGTTAGCAGTATAGTACGTTTTTTCATCCGATAAAGCAAAAATCTTGATTCCATACTTATTCGGCTTTGATGGTATGTATTGTCGAAAGCCGCAACGATCGCGAAAAGCCTCCAACTTCTCATCTACCGTAACAAATTCGGACAAACTGTAGCTAATTTTGCAGTTGTTGACAAATTTGTTGAAAAATTCTCTAATCGGGGATAATTTATCTAGTTCTTTCCTCTTGGCGCGAGTGTTTTTATCATCGAACCGTAATGCACTAAGAAGAAAGCGAAATCGATTCAGTGACATCGTCAGACGGAATATTTCGACACTCGACCCATCAGTTGCCCATAGCTCTGTAGTATTCAGGTGGTTAGCTTTCAAAATGCCGGAGTAGTACAATAACCCCAATAGAGCTAGAATTTCTAGTTTGTCAGTGGACCTAGCGTCGCTTGAACGTGAATAATTTTTAGCTATTGACGCTATAAACTTGTTCGTATTTTCTACGATCAGATCTAGCATTTGATCATTGATAAAATATCTCCATATATCTAGTGGTGCTTTTAGTGATTGTGTAGGTAATTTAGATATAAGTAACCGAGTCACTTTATTTTCTGATCTTACCCTGACATTTTTTCTTGGAATCAGTTTTGACCACTTACTAATGCCATCCTTACCCTAAAAAAAGTCTCCAGTCATTTCTTCTTCAATGTCATCGTTTTCATGATTAGATATTTCTTGTTCACTCTCTGAATCAGTTTGCCTCTCTTCTAAATTATCTTCTTCCGAATCCGAAAGCAAGTCGTCGAATTCTGGTTCATTATCATTGTCTAATTCGTTTAGGACTTCTTGCATTAGTTTTTCAAGACGTGCTTGTTCTCTTTCATAATCACCCATGACTAAAATCAACAACAAATCAAGCCTACTTGAATGTTATTTGTATATTACACTACTACCTGCAACGCAGAAGAGCGTATTTACCTTCAAAACAGTATTTCTGCTAAGTTGATTTTGAGATAACGTAAATGCCCGTTTAGGTCTCACGGACCGAAAATGTGTGTATAATATAAACAACTTCACAAATCTAGTTCACGTGGCATACTGAAGCCAAATACGTCAATTTGAGAAGGTACATAAAAAGCGAAAGATGGTGTGAATTAGCTTGCTTAGAAAAAGTATATTTAATACTCGGTCGGTCTTGTAGACCGGGAACGGGTACTGGAGGGTTAATTGCAAATAATATCAAATCTCCCGCGCATAGGAAATAGTTCTTGCTGACTAACGCTACGCACCACCAGTCTCAAAAAGTTTGAAACGTGAAAGTTACATGGGAGGTACACATCTATTATACGTATATATATTTATTATCTATGCGCATAGCGTTTGTTAGAAAGAGATGCAACATTTAAACGACAACGCCAGAGGTGAGGTGCCATGTAAATTTTAAGGGTAACTCGACGCTACCTATATCGACGAATGGTTACGAAATTCCGTCTCTGTCGGATCGCTCGACGTCGACACAACGCCGACGTTACAGAATCCAACTGCTGGGCTATTGTCCTGAGACAGGAAAAAGTGTTTTGTAATTTTATTCTTAAGCTCGAGTATAATTCTTTTTCGTGCCTGTTGAAAAACGAAATTATCGGGGAAAGTAGTCCTCACGGATGGTAACATAACATTTTCCAATATTTCTCTATAATGTTCCCGCGGTAAATGTCCCTCTAGTTTCTAGCATACTGCAGGTCCATGAACATTTATCCATCCCAAAGAATTACTAAAACCTTACTGTCGAATGAGTATAATTTTCATCATATCTGCGATTTCTTGGTCTACAATCGCGTAATTTTCCATTATTACAAGATTGAAAATATTTCTGAAAAAACTACAGTTCTCCAAAACTCGTCATCGGCATTTAAAAACTGATTAGCAAATTGTAGTTCGTTTTCTTTGTTTTCATCAGAAAAATATGGTTTTTTCCGCAGCTGCATAATTTTTTAAACCGCTCTGTTTAATTCGACGCTATGCCGTTCTAACGGAACCCGAGAAATGAGTTAATGCGTTTAAATAAAGTTAGCGCTTACTGCTGTAGAAAATGGATTCTGTCTGATAAAATTTACCAAGTCTTCATCTTTATGAGCTTCAGAAACTCTTCCTATTTTTTCAATTGAAATATGCAACTTTTGCTTACGTTTAAATCTGCAGTCACAGCAGCTAACGACCAATAATCTTCTAATTTCGCAATGGCTCTGGCTGTTTGCTCTCCCGAAAGATGTCTTGGCATTTTTCACAAAATACAGTTTGTCAAATATGACAGAAACCAATAATATTGAAATTTTGTTGACGTATCTAAGGACGCCTATGATTACTGTATTACATGACATAATAAACATTGATTTAAAGTAAAAATCAAATTGTAAAAAAAAAAAACGTGCGTATTTCGGTGGGCGCAATATTTGCCAATTGGATGGTTCTTACCACAATTTGTACATTTATTTATGAATTTCTGTGTGGGTTTGTTGAGATTCTTCGCTGGTTTGTTCTTGTGTTTTGCCTTTACATCCGGTCCCATTTCAGCACTCTGCTCATTGGACAGCTCCATGATTGCGCATACCTCTACAGCGTGATTGATCTATTGTTAGCGAATCATACTGCAACATTTTCTGACGCATTAAGCGATCTGCTACTCCATAGATTAGAACGGTCGTGGTTAAACTATCTTGAAGATCATTTAACTTGCATTTCCTTGCTTGGCTTCTCAGGTTGGTTACGTACTGATGTAATGTCTGCTTTGGCTGTTGCTTTATACTGAAAAATTTGTAGCGCTCATAGGCAAGGCTTTATTTTTAGGTAAGAAGTGTGCTTCAAACTTTTTTAACAGCTTAACTAACTTGTTCTGGTCACCTGCTTCAAACTTGAATGCTGTGAAAATCTTGAAACCCTCCTCACCTATGTAGTGTAATAATTGGGCACATTGTCTTTCCTCGCTTTTCTTATTTATTTCACTAGCAATTAGGTAATCTCCGAACCGGCTTCTCCAAATTTTCCATGTTTTGGCTATGTTGCCTTCTACATTCATCGGTTGGATACGTCTGTTGTCGCCCATTTCGAGGTAAAATTTCTCAAATTAGATTTATTCGATTTGGGCCGGTATTTCAATCTCCTAATAATGTTCATAATAAAAGTTATTAGCAGAATAACTGAAATAACCTTACATTTTTCCTATACTTATTAGCTGAATTGTTATTAGATACTCTTATTAGGAGATTGAAATACCGACCCTTATACGTATTTATCTATAGTATTTCTCGCAGTGCCATGTAATATAATTCGACTTTATTATTTGAGGCGTTAATTTCAAAAACAACAAGTCCAAAAAAAGCATGTTAAGAAAAATGAAAAAAAAAACTGTTTTTTTAGCAACCCCTCAATTTTGTTAAATTATTTTTTATGTATAATTTATAGTTATTAATTAGTGATAGTATTAAGTAGCAAAGCACTAAATTGATTTACTCATTTTAAGTAAAAAAAAAGAAAACCGTTGGACATATGTTGTTTTCGACAGAAAGAAGAAGCAATCTTGTAATAAACTCGTTTATTTTATTATTGTACACCACTTGTAAACCAATGTTTATTAACTTAAAACTTTAACTCTAAGAAAAAACCGAATTTTCGATATATATAAAAAACCTGAAAGGCGTCGCAATCTTAGTCTACTCGTCACACCCACTACTGTTATCTTCGTTATCAAGTTCTGAGTGTTCTTTCTCATTCACGTAACTATTATTGTCCAAGAAGAGGTATTCATAAAATGTTTTGTTTGGGATCTCGAGAAACCCTATAAGGTTTTTCAGGTTTTGAACTTTTGCTGGAGCTTTTTTGTTCGGTTTTTCGTACAAAATGTTCAGGTGTAATCCTACAGGAATACCCAATTTGCTACGAACAATGCTGGATATCCACGGCCCGTGGTAGCTGTCTCTCAAAAAAATTAATGGTGAATTTTTTTCAATCTTCAACATTCTAACATTTTTTATTCTTATTGGTGGCTTCGCATTTTTTTAGAAAATAGGGTTCAGTAGGTACTTTGATATCATATATACGGCAAGTATCAACCTTTACCAAAGCAACAGGCGAAGGATTAGCTCCAGCGCTTAGGATAAGTCTGTCCCAATCATCTGGAATTTCCGCTTTCCCTACTTTCCTCTTCTTTTTTTCTATTAACGCAAAATCTTGGTCATTTGGTAGGTACGAGTGTCCACTCATAGGAAAAATGTAATTCACCGCGTCAAAGATTTTCAAGCAGTGAACTAGCATATACAGGAAATGGAGCATTACGTAGTTTTTATTCTGGCCGGGACATCCGTCGCTGAACAGTACTAAATTTCGAGAAGGCAAGTCTCTGTTATTTAAATAATGTAGAAGCATGGATGTGACTTCATTAGCTCTCTCCTTCGCTTGGCCTTCGTGATAAGTGTACATGACAGCATGGTTAGTTGCCAGATCATGAACGCCAAATAAATAATACCACAATTGCCGAGAAAAGAAAACAGGATTAGTTGGAATATGTGGAAGCGGAAGATTTTGCATGTAATCAAAGGTAAAACAGGAAACTTCTCCAGCCTGAGATTTAGTTTTGTAGTTCTTTTCTATAGTTCTGAATGCTTCAGTGTTTCTTAAAACTAACTTTTTTCGTTTGTGATATCTTTAACGTTAAGTTTATGCAACAACAAGTCACACTCACCACACGTATCGGACCGTGGGTACCCAAATTTTATATTGAATTTACTTTTAAAAATATGCCGGAACGTTCAAAAAACGTTCTATTAGGAATAGTTTGTGCATATCTCTAACTGTCAGAGATTCAGACAAACACATACGGTCAGCAACTTTGAATAAATAGGACGATGCGTGATGTTTCTGTCTTTCTTGTGGAGTATTATGTCTTGGTCTGCGTCTAGCAATGGACCTTAAAGAAACCAAGCCAGTCAAATGGGAATCCTGTGCGTTTTTTGAATCTAGCAAATTGAAATTTTTAATAATATTTATTCTACAATCCGGAGTGATTTTTCCATAGCATTTTAGCAGCTTGCATCTGCAAGAGTAGGTTACCATATAGCAAATCAATAGATAACAAAATAATAGGTTACTTACTTGCAATCAGGACCAGTTACACGTGCAGCGACTAGTTTATTTTTATGATTAATATGGGCCAAGTCTTTTACTTTGTCATCCCTTATTTGCACAGATGTTCTCACTTTCTTTGCCTTCTTTTTCGGCCAGTTTTCATCACTGTTAACGCCGTCCATTTCACAGTCTTTTAGTTTTAAATATTCCGATAATGGAGGTTGAACAAAATGATCAACCAAAATTTCTAGGTTAGGAACGTAGTCACTCCAACGAAAACAACATATATGTCCTGGACTTATGCTGTTTTCGCCAGAAACGATATGGACTTATGTTGTTTTTGCAGAATTAGCTAGAATTTATGGTTCTGTAACGTGGTAGATGTGTGGTTTTTGCATCAACTAACTACTCCATCAGATAGCTTGCAAAAAATGCTACTAGAGGCGACTAATATTGAGATTTCTAAAATTTTGGACATATGTTCTTTTTGATATCAACGCCTCATTTGTATTTAAGTATTTTATGAGTCTAGTTACAAGTAATGGAACGCAACGACAGCAGTTACATACCAACTGGCTTTTTATTGTGTTGCTAACCTTGACATGGTTAGCAATCTATAAATCTCTCTACAATGTGTTCTTTTATAAGCTCTTTGATATTTTATATTTTTATTCAAATATTGACATCCCACTTTTTAAACTAAAATTTAATATTACATCTTTCTTTTTTAAATTGTTTCTTAATTGGTAACACATTAATGAATATCTTTTTTAATTTTGTTAATACTAATACTGTATTTATTTTTAGCTTGAAAAAGCCAGTTGAGGAAACGTGGCATCAACGCAAGTGTCGCTTATCTTCGCCATATGCGCTTATGTCGTTGCTTTGGGGCACACAATTTCGTGTCTCCAATTAACCTTGCATTCATTGCGACTGCATTGTTTTCGGCGCGTATCGCGCATATGTGATTTCAAAAGCTTCAAAAGTGACGTTTATTATTAATGATGGAAGTTAATTGTGTGCAAAATCTTTTAAAAAACCCGCTATCATTTAAGGAAAAACTTTTAGTTAAGGAGAAAGGGAGGCCTATTCCTGATCTTCAAATAAACTACACTTCCACTAGTAAAACTCGAACTTACAATAGAGTATTCAATAAAAACATATATGAAAAATATGAGTGGATGTGCGGATGTTCACTAACAAATAAACTGTTTTGTTTTATCTGCTTACTTTTTAAGAAAGAGGTTAGTGCGTGGAATAAACAAGGGTTGGATGATTTGAAGCATATCGCAGAGAGGGCAAAGAAACACGAAAATTCCGTTTCTCACATGAATGCATGCGTGGATTTTAGTGTTCTAGGCAAAGCGGCCATACGTGAACAACTAGACAGTGCTTATTTGCGACATAAAATTAAGTACAACGAAAATGTGGAAAAAAATCGTCATATTCTGCGCCGGTTAATTATGTGTATAAAATTTTGCGGAGCTTTTGAATTGAATGAATTGGCGTTACGAGGCCGTGGTGAGACAACGACGTCGGAAAATCCTGGTATTTATGTAGGCTTAATCAACTTTGCAGCTGAATTAGACGCTGCGCTTGCAATACATATGAAAGGTTCACAAGTGTTTAAAGGCGCCTCAAAAACTATTCAGAACGAATTGCTAGATGCAATGTTGCAAATTTACAAGCAGGAAATATTAAAAGAAATTAAATCTGCAAATTTCATTGCTTTGGTGGCCGATCATACTACAGACACCTCTAATAATCAGCAAATGGTTGTTATTATCCGATACGTGTTTAATGGACACATTTTTGAACGTTTTTGGTCTTTTTTTAAGCCGGGTGGACATAATGCTGATGTATTGGCAAAAACATTGCTGAATGAATTGCAAACTATTTTAAATTCTCCTCCTGGATCTTATAACAATAAATTAATCGCTCAAAGTTACGATGGGGCGTCCGTGATGAGTGATAAGACAAACGGTGTCCAAGCTATTATCAAAAGAACATTTCCACATGCACATTATATTCACTGTTACGGGCACCAATTTAATTTAATTATTGAACGAGCGGCACAGTGCGATAAAAATGTAAAAATTTTCTTTGCAAATTTGCAGTCATTTTCAAGCTTCTTTTCTCGGTCGCCAAAACGAACGGTAATTCTGGATGAAATAGTCAAACGTAGATTACTACGCGCTGCTCCCCCACGTTGGATTTTCGGAAGTCGAACTGTTAACACATTATTTGAGCACCAGGATTCTTTCAAAGAATGTTTAGACCAAATTATTGACGAAGATGGGACGGATTCAGTTACTATTAGTGAAGCAAGTGGTTTATTGAAACATTTGAATTGCTCGGAATTTCTCTACTGGTTGAATATATTTCATTTCATCATGCCACATGTTGAAATATTATTTAATCAGACTCAAATGCGCGGCATTGACAGCGCTCAACTGCAAAAGGCAGTTGAACAATTTCAACAGCAAATTATTAACATTAGAAAATTAATAAATTCTACTGACAATGACAATCAAGAACGCAATAATGAAGAACCAGCATGGAAAAGACAGAAAACGACAATTGGAGATAACAGAGCTGTTATTGCAAAGGAAGTATGTGACAATATTCTAAGCCAAATTAGCGACCGATTTGATTTTAAGGATCACTTAAGCGCGGAAAAATTGTTTGATTCTCAAAATTTTAAAACTTATAGCCATTCATTTCCGCAAGAACATTTTGATGAAACTGTGAAATCTTATCCTATGTTGGACAGTGTAAAATTGAAAAGTGAACTTTCGGTAATTTATGAGCGCGATGACATGTGTGACGTAGGTGGTGTTTTGCCACTTTTAGTGTTCATAACAGACAACAGCCTAAAAAAGGTTTTGACGGAAACATACAAACTGTTGGATATTATTTGTACAACGCCCATGTCCACAGCAGAATGTGGACGATGTTTTTCCACCCTCGAACGCGTTAAAACTTTTCTGAGAAGCACAATGTCAGAAGATCGACTGAACGCATTGGCGGTTCTATCAATAGAAAAGAAGTTCATTCAGTCTATCCCGGATTTTGACAACAAAGTCATGGACGTCTTTTCCAACATGCAAAATAGGAGAATGGATTTTATGTACAAAAAATAGGTAACTTTTTATTTTGTTCCCACTCTCTTTCATAACTCACCAGCAATTAACATTTCAAGATAGATTTTTTTAATAAAATATCTACAAATGTTCCTCCAATATCTACAGTTTTCATTTTAAAACAAGTTTTTTTGCAAAAGTTTTGTAGTATTCCAATAAAAAAACATATTTTCTAAAATTAGGGTATGATATTAAAATAATGCTTTTCTGCTTTAACTGTATTTTTTTTTTGCCTGGTTCAAATCCGACACGAGGTAAAATTTTTCATATTCAAAGTTACAGTTAAAGCAGAAAAGCATGTATTTAATGATTTCACACTGTAACAAAAATTACACTATTGCATAGGGTATGATAGTTAGCATATGCCATGTAAGTTCTGTGATATTTTGTATTTTAATGCAATAGTGATATAGAATTTCTAATCTAAATTTTAATACAGCTTTCTTTTTTTAAATATTTTGTCATTGGTTACACCTGAACTAATAATTTTTTTAATATTGTAATACTAATGATGACTGTATTTTTATCTTGAAAAGGGCATTTGAATGTGAGGAAACGTTACATTAACAGAAGTGTTTTAAATATAAGATGACATATCAGCTCGAGATTGACTCTTTTAATTTTGTTTTATTACCACTTTGACAGCCGTATGAAGCACGTGCGCTTCGCAATACTTATTGCCGCACACAAGTGCATCGCATAATATTTCACTTCAAACTGTGCTGTACCAATTTGTCTGGTATTTGAACGGCAATGGTACGGGGAATATAAAAGTAGTCGGCCTAGTGAATAAATAAATGTAGTTGGCCTGGCTCCAGCTGTAATATTTGTTGTACAATAATGTGAACAACTATACCTTCATTTTGATCATTATTGCCTTTATAATGTTTGCTGTCATTTTGTTTTTTGTTAAAGTGGTAAATAAACGCATCAAATTTGGAATCAAAAATTTAATTTCTCGTTCAAAAATAAACAAAAAAAAAAATTATAAACAAATAAAAATTAAAATTGTTACTGCTTCAACAAAAAACTAAAGACGATCTTGTAACATGGAAAAAGATTCAAGGTTTTTATAATGTGCAATTATGGACTGAAGTAAAGTACGGAATACAATAAAATTTATCACATTGAACACACTGTCTGTTGTGGCTGCTTTTTCCTTTGGAGTTATTTGAAATAAATCGTTAGCAATTTCTCATCTAAACTGAGTAATACCAATATTTTTACCAGTTACTTTACTTCATGATGGCTGATCCCATCATGATTTCTATAGCTAATTTGTGGTACCATTTGATACTGCTTAGACAAGAAGAGTAGGCTTTTATTTGATACTCTGACAGATCAATAAGACTTTTATTTTGGTTGTAGTCTTTGATAACTTTCGGCTTTTGTTTTTCAATCCCATTTTTTGATTTTACCTACTATTTACTATTATATTTGTATGTTTGGTGTTTAGCATCAAAACTTCACGTTTGTCACATCACTTCAAGATTACCACTCCAGAGTTACCTACTTTCCTTAGTAATAATTGAGTTTTTCTTGATTTTTGTTCTATCACATCTTTTAGTTTCCCTTGCGATTTTTTTTTAATAATCTTATTTTTAATTTATTAAAAACGTATTTCTTGCAATTTTTATCCTCTTACTTCTATGCACAGCGCTGAGGCCGCTGACTTTCCATTATGGCTGCACTTTACTAATATCGTACATTCGCTCCGACAGAGGTGTTGTTCTTACCAAAAGATGCGGGGGTGCTCCAATTTTTTTGCTTTAGATATGACCGACACTGTATATTGCGTGGCATTGTATTTGTTGTTTTTGTAAGATGACCTCAATGCCAATGTACGTTGTTATATATTCCCATAATATATTCATCACACCCAAAATAGTTCTATTTTTCAGTCAAAAATAAACTAGAATTCACAATGTTTGATTTAATTTTTTACCTGAACCTATCTGGAGCTGCTAATAACCAGAGAACAGATATTGGTGTTTTTTTCTTGGTTTTTAGGTCATTTATAGATAAAAACACTTATTTTAACCTTTGTCAGGCACATGTACAGGGTCCGCCAAGAGAACCTGACGAATTTTGGTATTCAACTACAAATTTATGTAACAATATATTTATTTTCACATACAAGTAATCGATAGTATATTACATGCCATTTTATTTATGGAAAATAATGTCGCTTAAGTGATGTCCTTCACCGCGTACACACTGTTCGAAGCGGTTTTGCAAATTGCTCATTACTCGCTCTAGTAAATTCATAGGAATTGCACGAATTTCATTGCGAATGTTTTCTTTTAATTCCTGAATTGTTTGCGGTCTATTTAAATACACCTTGCTCTTCAGATAACCCCATAGCCAATAATCACAAACGGTCAGGTCGGGAGACCGTGCCGGCCAAGGAACATTCCCATTCCGCGAAATTACTGCTGCTGGAAACATTTCTTGTAGTCGAGCTATTGACGCTCGTGCTGTGTGAGCAGTTGCTCCATCCTGTTGGAACCATACAGTATTCATATCAATGTTTTGTCGACGAAGCTCGGGTTCCAAAAAGTTGTTCAACATTTCCACATATCGTTGCGAATTGACCGTGATTGCATTTCCAAGACCATCTTCAAAAAAATATGGACCAATTATACCGAATCGCGCCACTCCGCACCATACAGTTACCTTGCGGCTATGCAGAGGTCGTTGATGGAGCTGTCTGGGATTTTCTGAACTCCAATAACGAAAATTTTGTTTGTTTACACATCCCGATAACTCAAAATGCGCTTCATCGGACATAATGAAGCCGTTCAAGACATTATCAGCAAAAAGTTCCAGAAGTCGATTGCAACAATTCACACGATTTAAAAAGTCTTCAGCAGTCAGTTCTTGAACAATTGCTAACTTATATGGGTGGAAATGTAAGTCCTTATGCAACATACGCCGTATTGTTGTTTCGGAAAGTCTTAAAGCAATTGCTTGCCGCTTAACTGAACGACGTGGACTTCCTTGGATGGCTGTTCTCACCCTCTCCACGTTTTCTGGTGTTCGAACACTGCGACGCATCCCTGGTGGTTTCACCTTCATTGCAGACGCATGTCGACGAAAATTTTGAACCCATAAGTTAATTGTGTTACGGCATGGAACACTACCATGATGTTCAATGTTGAAATGCGTGCGAAATAAACGTTGTGTCACATCACCGATTCACTATTTTTACTAACCGCTATTCTACTAAATACAATGGCTTCGTATTATACATGTTAAAAACATCAGGTTCCCTTGGCGGACCCTGTATAAAAAATTGTAATATAATGTAAATATAAAATGACAATGCTAAATTGTAAATAAACTTTTTTGTTTTATAAATGATATAATTATTTTTTTATTTGTAATATGAAAATTTTGAAAAATGTGTTTTATACAAAAGATTGCGTTGTAAAAAATATGTATAGTGGTTTGTGTTTTTTTTTGGCAAATATGAAAAACGTTTTAAATTATATAAGTAATTTTCTAAAATGTATTGTGTTTAATTATAAAATTAAATTATATAATTTGGTAAAATATTGTGTATCTGGTTTATCATTAACTGCATTTTTATGTTTATAAAGGGTAAAGGTAATCTCCTATTTTATTTGATTCAAACAAAAGTAGTCCATCTTTAACGAAACCTTTATTGCCTATATTATTATAAATATTAAATTATATTATAAATCTTTTACCCTTTCCTGATGGATTTTATTTTCAAAGTCTTTAACGTAAAAATATCTTAACGAAAGTTGTATAATAAGAGATATATTAACGTTAAAAAAAATTGTGGTTTTTACTTTTAAGTGACGATTAAGCATATTAAATTAAACGTTTCTTTTATGTTTTTCATGGTCTCCACTTTACACTAGTTGTTCAAAGTTATCGCCGTTATGTTGAACGCAGTCTCGATCGACGTATCCATGAATTAGCATAATTTACTAGGCCCTGGTCTTGCCGTCGAATTGTCGCCGCAGCTCCTTCAACACAGTTACGAAGATCATCTAAATCAATTCTGTCGTCACATTATCTAAATGTTGGTGAACTAAACGATTAAAATGCAGCGGTGCGCCATCGTGAAGAAACCACATTTGTCGACGTACATTCAAAGGAACTTCTCCCAATAGCTCCATCAAATCATTGTGCAAACACACTGAGATAATGATATCCATTCAATCGATTTTGCAACACAAATAGGTCAATAAGTTGTCCATTGACCAGCCTGACCCAAACATTTATCGAAAATCTGTGTTGGAAAGGAATACGACGAATACCATGTGGATTTTCCACAGGTCAAATATGAGTATTACGACAGTTATTTATTCCGTTACGTGTAAACGTTGCTTCGTCAGTACAATTGATTCGCCAATACAACGGAAGAAAAGTTTGGCATTTCTGCATGTTTTTGTAGAAACCTTCGGAAAAATTATAAACGTAAAGGATGATCTTCAAGTTGTAAATTGATTCGCGCGCAGTGTTTGCCAGACAATTCGATTTGATACATTTACTTGGCGCGATATTTTTCGAGTACTACTTCTTCAACAAGATTTAGGACTTTTTCGGCATTCAAAATTCGTTGGTGTCGGCCAGCTCCACTATCTATAACCTTGTTAGGAAACCGCTCAACGTACAATCGACTTGCAACAGCGGAATTCTGGGGTACTTCATCATAAATTAACATGTCAACGTATTTACTGTTGGTGCCATGGATCATTTTTACCATATAAATGCTAATAAGCATTTATTCGAAAAAATTTACGTCAAACCAGCAATGCAGTGACTACTAATGAAACAGTTTGACAGATGAGAAAAGTTACAGATATCACCCTACTTAGTAAAAAAAAATCGCTAATAACCTATCGGTTACATTTACTTTGCACAAGTTGTTGATTAATCGTTAATCAATAATCACACGCTTAAAAATAAAGAAAATTAAAACTAATTTTTTTTTTAACATTAATTTCTCTCTTATTATGCAACTTTTGTTAAGATATTTTTGCGTTAATGACCTTATTTGAAGATGTTTAATCACCCCTTGAAAAGAAAATCACAAGACCGTCAACAACCCTGTATTTTTAGTAAACCCATACAATGTTTCACCTACTCTGCGTCCTCTTGTAGGTAAGAATTGTGGATGTATTTCTTTTTTTTTCAGAGATCCAACACACGTAATATTATTTTTCCATAAATGCTCTACCAGTTCCAAGGATGAGAACCAGTTGTCATAGGTTACATTCCTCTTAGAGTCATATATGGGCTTCGCTAGTCGAATTACTGCTTGAGTTGGTTTACTCAGTTTCTATTCTTCGGCGTCCATCACTATCTTTGAATATATAAATGTATGCGTTAAATAGATAATTTGTTCTAGCGTCCGTTAACGCCAAAATCTTGACATATTACTACTTTTCGGGTTTAGATGGTGTATACATTTCAAAACTGCATCTGCCTTTAAATCCTACTAACATTTCGTCTACACATGCCGTGGCACCGACTGAGTATGATGATGTATATATCGTATACAACAAAGGACCGATAACAGAACCTTGTAGGACACCAGAAGGCAAGGTCTGCCACCCAGATTCCCGCCCATCCAAACTAACCCGCTGCCGCCTATCTGTCACATAACTAACCAACAGGGCAACCGCATCACTGTCCAGACCTATATAGTGCAGTACCGCTTGCAATAATTCGTGGCTAACAGTGTTAGAGGCCTTGGAATAATCAAGCAAACACAAAATTGTTAAATTTCCACGATCAGATTCACGAATTATGTCGTCTGTTATATTTAAAAGGGCAGTTGTACAACTAAAACTGGTTCTAAATCCACTCTGTGTAGAAGGCGAAATGCGATGTTTGTCCAAATGCCCAAAACAGGGAGAATACTAATAGGACACAAATCAGAAAAAGTAAGGGGATTATTATTTTTAGGGAGCGGCTTACCTACCGCACGAAGGAAATACACTCTGAATAAGACAAGTGTTAACCCTCCGTCAGGCGCAATATTCGAACTAGCAAGTTCGGGCGCAATGGGCCTGACAAGCGCAGTTAAAACAATTGTAATTGCTACGCATTAGTTTTAATCTTAGTGTTTTAAAAGTAATTATGGACCGTCATGACGATAGTTTAAAAGAAAAAAAAAAATACATTACAGAAGAAAACGCATTTATTTTTCAGAAAACTCCAAACACTAACGGTATGAATACTTCTAATCCAAGTAAACTCAAATTCTCGGGAAAACAAATTAAATGAACTAGAAAGTTTAGTAAAAGGGTAAAAATGCATTGTTGTGCAGAGTTTAGGACGACACTCACTCAGAGTCGCTTAGTTGAGGTTCGGCAGGAGACGCGCACTGGCAGGCAATATAGCACGTTTCACAGACCATATTTGCGTGTGCCAAGCATATAGCGGAGTAACATTTTTTACATTGATAATTTGACATCCTTGGTGCAGGTTAAGCACCTACGTCTTTTGGAGGGTGGAGGAGATGCATTTTCCTTATTATCAGGGATGGAACGATATCTTTTCAGACGCATTTGGAGATTGGTGGGAATTCCAACTGTCTTCGCACTTCTTCGATTTAGCTCTCCAAGCACCAGTTGGTGGGCCAAAGTTTTTAGGAAAACTCTTCTAGAAAGCGGTTCCAGTTGATTGCCTAGGTAAATCACTTGAGAATTAATGCCACCTACATTCAGCATTGTAAAAAATATGACCATTGGCCAACGCTTGACGTTTCGGCTCACGCTGTAAGTAGCACACATTTGGTCTGTTGTATCAACGCCGCTCTTGGTAGAATTGTAGAAAGTAATTACGTCTGGCTTCTTTTGCTTTCCAGATTCAACATCGATGGTGTTGTTATCATGAAGCGAGGACACGAGGATCACGTTCTTCTTCACTTTCGAGATGTATGACACCAAAGCCTTTCCATCGCTGAAACCAAACATGCTAGTGTACTGTTTCCGTCCTTTAACCGAAACAAATTGTGGGGGCAACTGTCTTTTATTTTTTCGTATAGTTCCAACATATGAGAGCTTATTCTTTTTCAAATCGTCGATAAGGTCGATATCCGTGAACCAATTATCGGCAGTGATGTTGCGACCAGATCCGAATAAGGGCTTCGTCATTCTTTTCACCACATCACTTAGTTTATTGCTGATGCAGAAGGGACCCACAGGTTGTTTCCCAGCGTAAATCTCAAAATTCAACGTTTAAATCGTTCTCGCATCAACAAGAGCAAAACATTTTATGCCGTACTTATTCGGTTTCGACGGTATATATTGCCGAAATTGACACCTTCCTCGGAAACCTGGCAGCATTTCATCGATTGTGGCGTTCTCCCCGATGGTATAGCTGTTCTGACAGTTCTTCACAAATGTTTCAAATATGTCGCGAATTGGAGCTAGACGGTCGATTTTTTTTCGTTCTGCCCTGGTAGTACGGTCGTCAAAACGAAGGCAAAAAACAGAAACTACTAACCTTTGTATATGTGACGAATTCGAGCGCAATATGACAATGACAAAGTACGTGAGTCAACTAAACAGCGACACTCTCAACGTCTGATAAAAAAAAGGAGACTACTATGAGGGGTAGACTCCTACGCCCCCTAGAAGCAAAAAGAGGAACACAAATGTTCTAGCTGTGCCTGTCAGGCCGATTGCGCCCGACGGAGGGTTAACAATGTGGGTAACATAAGGTACCACCTGCGGGCACACCAGCTTAATCATTCCAACACTCAAACTATCCCAGCCACTAGTCCTAGTCGAAATTGCACCAACATTTCGGAAATGGTTGGTTCAGTAACCAGAGAAAATGAAAAGGAATTAGTCAACAAAGTGTTGGAGCAATAGAAATTAAAAAGAGCAATACTGTAACAAAAAGATTGTCTAGAAGTATCTGCGAAATAATTATTAATATCATTTAGATTTTTTAAATGACTTGGTAGCGTCACCACCTTAGAGTAGTCCAGTCCAGTCCGCCTTAAAGCAGTCCACATTTTACCAACACCACCAGTCCGCAGCCGATATTCAAGATATGCTCTACGTTCCCTATCAATTGCACCCTGTGTACCCCTAAGCGCCACGTCTCTAAGTTTTTGCAACGCCCTGACGCACAGTGGTTTAGGATCCGATATACATGATCGAAACCTCTAGCTCCTTAAATAGTTGACCAAACGAGGTGAAAATTTAACCATAGGGGCTTCAAGGCATGTAGAATCAACTGACGAAAAAGTTTTGGTACACCATGTCATCTTCAACTTACAGTGAGGGTGAAAGTGTGTGTACCGTTTAGGGAAAGGTGCAACTATACAAGAGGTATAAAAAACTTTGTTTCAATAAAATTTTTATTTATTTTTAAAATTTTAATAATATGCTTGGTAATAGTCGCAATAGTAATAATATAGTAATAGTAATAATAATATAAATATACATATTGATAAAACCTTTAGAATGATTCTTCCTCTGAAAATTCTTCTTCACTCAAGTCTATTTGTTCTTCGAGGGACAAAGTGTCTTGTTCATCTCTGTTAAGTACTACTAATTGCAACATTTCGTCGTCTAACTTCCTATGTGGTCTTTTCGTAACACTAAATGAACTTAACAATGGATCAGAACTAAGGATGAGTCTGTGGAACAGATCTTCGTTTACTTTTTCCGCACTAATTTTTCTGGTGTGGTGTTGACGATATCGCCTCATGTCTTTATTTTTCGATTCTTGAGCCTCTTCAGATAGTTCACCAATAGGAAGAATTGCTTCTTTTACAATAATTGGACCATGGATCAATAGTTTGTGAACGGAGGGAGGCATGTAGTACCAGTTGTATAATGAAACGTATATCTCGGCAGTTTTTAAACAATACAACTCAAAGTTATCGATATTGATTTCATAATTACTGTTGATTGTACGCAAAATTACACCAAAACGTTTAATCAATCCTTCGTCAATCCCAGTAATTTCCGCTGATAGAGATGGATTTGAAAAGAAACGTCTTGCAGTATTACCATCATTTGTATTCCCAGATCCAGTTTTCGGAATGTCTACAAGAAGACCCATTTTTTCTCGAAATTCTGATTGAATCTTTCTTTTCCGTGTCTCGAAAGCCTCCTTGTGTGCTTTGCTAACTTTCCACATTTGCAGCTCAAGCCTATATGAAATATGTAGTAAACATTCAAAACAACGAATATACGAATGTAAAACAGACAATCCAAATTCTAAAGAGTTCGGATCAACTGGCAGTTGCCGAAGAGATACTATATTGTTCATTTGTGAAATTTTTACTCCACAAAGATAGCAAGTCATGCTTGAAGTGTTTGTCAGCGCATTGCAGACTTTCCCGTCCACCATTGTTAAACACATTTTGAAATTGATTTTTCCTATTGGAGAGACATATGGGATCAAATTTTCAATTTCACTTTTCACGGCCGCTTCTTCCTGTGCTGAAATCTTCGCAGTTTCATGCACCCATTGAAGTCTTATTGGGCGACAATATCTCTTAGAGGCAGGTCGCGGGTTTTTCCATATAATGTCTGTGGATTTTTCATCGATCAATTGGAGCGGAACCAAAGATGTTATAAAAATACTATCATCCGCACGTGGTGCATCTTGACTTTGATG
The DNA here is from genome assembly GCA_949128085.1 of Cetonia aurata. Lineage (NCBI taxonomy): Eukaryota > Metazoa > Arthropoda > Insecta > Coleoptera > Scarabaeidae > Cetonia > Cetonia aurata. The sequence continues at coordinate 15,701,214 of OX421889.1, forward strand.
TTTATACGCGGTGTATCCCGAACTGCCGTCAAAACCCCACTTACACAATAAAACTAATGAACTTTCTCGTGCTTCAAGTGAAATACATTTAAAAATACTTTCACAAGTGTTATTTAATAAATTTTGCAGGGGTACTTCACACTTTTTTTCGGAGATTGAAATTTGCGATGGGTAAAAAAGCTTCTTCCTTTCTAAGACTTTATAATACGGCGGATACAAAGCATGTCCGTGCTGGTTAGCTCCACTTCTTAATGTGTTGTACTGTGTCTTAGTCAGATTTGCAGAAATTAAAAGCGCAACGGCTTCTTCTAATGAATAACTTGACTGTTCATAATGTGGAGATCTCCAACGAGTTAAAATTCGCTTCGACCGTGAAGGGGTTGTTGTGGTCATTTCCTCGAGAAGCTGTGCCCCAGCTGGATCACCACTTTCTCTTAGCTTCATTGATGTCGCAAAAGCTAATTCAGCAGTCGATTTCTCTTTTCTTAACAGTTCGGTTTTTCGACGTTTAATTACCACTGAAGCATCCTTAAAGTCTTTCGATGGTCGGCCCCCGCTAGTAGAAGAAGGACCGGGAATACAACGAAGAACTACTTCAGGAAACTTTATTTCTTCTTGCAACCAGGCGCCAAATTTTGCTAAGAAGCGATTGTTCATTCTGTGCGCACTTTTCCAATTTCGAGAATAGGGAGAGAAAAACGATTCTCTGGTAAAATTCACAAGAGTCTTTGTTGCAATTTCGTCACCATTTGTTTGAAAATGCTCTTTCAGGAAATCAAGAACTCGATTTTTCCGCAGTTCCGTGGATTCTTCATGAAATTCCATAATTTTTTCATGCAGGACCATACGTGTGATTGGCCGACTCGCCATGGCCACAATACGGCAATTCGAAAAGAAAACAAAAAACACAAGAAAATCACAAAGTTTGCAAGTGGAAACACCGATATAAAGTCTTATAAAAACACATAACAGTTAACAAAACAAAGCTCTGTGGAATGATTTTATATACCCATGCCTTGCAGCCTTTTATAGGCTTTAGCTCTACCCTTATTTACATACCCCTACCTGCCACCTTCAGGGGCACGTAGGGGCATGTAAATAAACTTTCCTTATATTTATAACTCATTAAGGAACAATATTATTTTGACCACATTCCGTCCTAAGTTGTCCTCTTTATTGATACTTCGATTAATTACCTACTTCATAAGAAATATGCATATAATTGCATTTAGGGGCTTGAGCAAACAAAAGATAAATTTCTAATACCCTTAATCGCACTTAATGATAGTATTATGATAAGAATTTCATTATAAACTCATAAAGCAGTTATATTTCCAAAGAATTTCTTTGGACAATGTGAAGAATTTATAAACATTAGAATCGCATTATTTAAAAGATGTGAACTTTACGATCTTTGAAAGCGTGTATCTTTAATTTCTGTAATGCATCAGTTGTAATTCCAGCCTAGAACTTGAACTAATGTAAGAAGAGTAGCATATCACAATTTTGCAACGATTGGGAAAAGATGAAATTGTCGGTTTCGATCGCGTATATCAGATCCTAAACCACTGTGTGACGGTATCAGTTATCTATGGTGTTGCGGGTTTTGAAAATTTTCTGGTAACAATAGGAGCATGCATGTCAAATAGATTGAGCAAATTAATGCATAAAAAATCTACTTTAGTGTCGATATCAAAGATATAAAAAAATTGTAGAAAAAGGAAAATTATAAAAGTCTATCATAAAATTATCGCATCGTAGAGCTACAAGCAATATGGAGAAACGTTTGCAGACATAACTGTTCTAAAAATGTCTCGTCCTATACAGTCCTTGGCGAAGATACTTCTAATGTCTTTGTTATTCGATTTGAAAATGGCAGTGTACAATAATAATCCAATGAAAGCTCGTAATTCTATGCGAGTGAGTTCTGAAAGTTCTGGTTTATTCGGTCGTTTGTAGCGGTTTCTCATATCGGACATTTTTTTTTGTTTGTCCATGTCAATATAAGTTCATACATTTCTTCTGAAGAGAGTTTGTCAAAAAGTACTAGAGGACTTTTATTGTCGGCTACAGCTAGGGGCACTTGGAAGACCTATGATGCTATGTGCTGGAGTTCGAACATTTTGTTTAGGTTCTTCCTTACTCCATTTGAATCTATTTTTCCGTACCAATAATTCTGCCTTTTTTTTCCTTTCAACATTATTTCTCCCAAGAATATTTACGTCTTCTGCATCATCACTATGGTCATGGGCTTCTTGCTCACATTGCATCATCACTTTCAGAAATATGTTCATCCTCTGCATTGTATTCAGCATCGTCACTATCACTAATTTCTTGCTCACTTTGCGAATCATGCTCACTGTATATACATTTTCACTATACTCTATTCACGATAAGAACATAGTAGTGGGCGCTGATGTCGGCGTACGTATCACATAGGAGCAATATTGAAAGAGCGGCAAATTCAAAATTGTTATATTTAGAACTACATTGAAGGTGAATTCAATTTGTTGCATGAATGTCCATATAAAGCCGTGTTAATTTAGTTTACAATTAAAATAATCTTACAATTAATATTAATTTTAATTTGTTGTGCATAAATTCGATATAAGAGTTAATTTTGTTGCAAGTTTTATTAATTTCAGAATTTAAAGACAATTTAAAATTAAAAGCCCATGTTAATAATAATAATCTTTTTATTTGCTATATTGATCAACATGTTGAACATATAAATTTGTAACAATGATAATAATAACAAACAATTGATAAAAATTGAAAAAAATAACGGGCTCAATACAGTTCTGTGTTGCAGACCATGACGTATAGGCAATGAAGACGAGCATTGAGAATCCACCAGTACTTCTGAATGTTCAGTTATTCACTTGTAAAGTCTAAATCTGAATCAGGCAACGAATCTGATGATGAACCAGTATTTGCTGTTATAATTAGTTCCTCCACCATATCTTCCACAATATTATCAAGTTCATACATTACCGTAAAATGGGGCAAAGTCGATCACATATTGTGGGTTTTTCCTTTGTTACTGCTGAATTTTTTTTTTTTTTTTCAAAATCTAACCCCCCTCTTTCAATTGCATATAGTTTAGTATTGCTGATATCACTAATTGTTAATGTTTCCGTTAATTTGTAAGGGAAAAGGATTTCTTTTTTCTGCGATCGACTTTACCCCGCCTGTGGGGCAAAGTCGATCATAGATTTAATTTCCATTAAAATGGACTTTAGAATGTAGCAGAGGATATGTCGATCAGTATACAAGTTGTTAAAGAAATTCCCAGCCCCTGGGGAGAGGAGAAAGTGAATAAAAGGAACACTCAGGTAAGATATTTTATTCTAAATTACAATGAGGTAACTGAAAATAGAACCTACCCCTAGCAACACGTTTTAACGGAAGTTTGCCAATAATATCCTTTTTTGGAACAGTTTGCTGATCCTTTACGTCGGGGAAAACGAAGTAAATGTCTTTGAGAGATTTTTTTCTAAGAAAATTTACTGTTATTTCCGTTGCACTGCCACTTATATCGGTCACTTGTCCTGCAAAATATCTTATATCTTTCTTGTTTTCACAGGTGAAGGCAACTACAACATAGTCACCCTTATTAATATTTTCAACTGGTACTTCATTTTGTAATGTTTCATCAGCGACTTGTTCAGCATCTTGGTCTTGTGTTTCAGGCTCCACGTGGACCTCTGCTTCATCCTCAATTAGGTCAGCTTGTGTGCTGGAACTGGCCTGGTTATTATCAGTAATAAAATCTTCTGCACGAATGGAGATACCAGGTTTGAAGCCCCTTCCCCTTTTCTTTCTCTCAACTCTCTCGGGAAATCTTCTTTTTTCTAAATGCTCAACCAAGGCCTTTGTCCAGTTTTCATTTTCGGTTTGGCCGTTTATTTCTAAGGGTAAACGCTTCAAGACTTGTTCAGGGTCACAGGATGGGATTCCACATGCTTTAAACCCGCCCAGAATGCTTTTTTCGAGATTAATGCCAACCTCCGCTATAGCTGCTTGCAATAATTTTGGGAATTCAGTCTTAGGGAATACGCCTCGATTTGTTTCTTTCCATAAGGTCAGTACTTTTCTCCATGCCCCTTTGAGTGGCCTGAAAAATGCGACATTAAGGGGTTGGCACAAATGTGTCGAACTAGCTGGGAGCAGGACAAATTTAATATTATTGGTCTCGCAAATTTGTATCACGTGGAGCGATATGTGACCGGATAGATTATCACAGATGATAACTTTGTCACCTTCTAGTCTTCTAAAATAAGGAACTAAGATTTTTTCCACGAAATTTGCAAATGCGTCTCGGTCAAACCATCCACTGCTATTAGCACCATAAACTGCTCCAGGTGGACCATTAACGCACCACCCAGGATAAACTTGCTTTGCTTTATATAACACATTTGGGGGCAACATTTTTCCATCCCCAGCTATGGCCATCATCACGCTAACACTCGATTTCGAGTGGTCAATTACTCTCTCAGAGTGACGAGCACCCCTTTTGATGACTACCTTCACAGACCCCGGGTCATCCGTAAAGTTGGTTTCATCTATATTTACAATATTTTTTTCAGGGACGTCTCGTAAGGTGTCTGACAAGTTTGAAAAATATTCTTTTATAACTTCTCGCGATACTTCTGCACGGGCTCTTTTAATATTTTCGGCTAATCTGACACTCAGTCTATTATGACCCTTTACGAATTTTCGAGTCCAATCCGGTCCTGGTTTATTATTATGAAACCTTTTTTCAGTTACACCTTTCCTATTTAGGTAAGCTTGAACTACACTACCAATGTCTTGCACTGTTAACGGAAATCCATAGTTTCCGAACAAAATTAATGCATCAACTAACTTAGTTTCCTCAGAAGAAGTAAGAACTGTCGGTCTGCCGTACTTCCCCGGATGTCTATTGTGCACTCTATCATTTAGTGTCGTGTACGGAACAGCGTACATCTCCGCGGCTTGTCTTATTGTGCTTCCTTTTTCTTTTACTTCTTTTATAGCATTTTGTAAATACTTTTCATCGTAATTTTTCTTCCCAATGGACCCAATCTTCTTCTTGTATACTCGGACCATGATGTATGCCTTATACACCCACGATTAACCTTAAAAGGAGGTAAAAAATAAGATAGTACAAAATTAAACCAAAAAATTCACCTACATTAAATGTTTTTGAATCATGAAACATGTAAACAAACATGATCGACTTTGCCCCTTTAACTACAAGAATGACGTTTTGTATTTATATAAAAATTAGGAAATAACTGTTGCATGTTTAGATTGTAGTACGTTATTCACTAATGACTTGATTGATGCATAATTTAACGAAAAGATCAATTAACGAATATTTGAACTACTTACAGGGGCCATACACTTCACAAAACAAAAATTACGAATGTACACGTGTTCTAATTTTGCCGATTACGCAGCACACGTGTTATATTCCAGGCGTAGACATAAACAAAGACGTTAGTACCAGTTGTATGCAGATGGTGCTGCTACGGCGAGCCTTGCCGAGTCGACTCGAACAATTAGCGACAAATTATAACAATAAAACTGCTTTTGATCGAAATTTACCCACTTGATCGACTTTACCCCATTCAACGGTACATTTTCTTCTGAAATAGCATGTTTAACGCATTTTTCCCAGAGTTCAGCATTTACAAGATCTAATCCCTCAAGCAGCAATGTTTTGACATCGGGCAACTTGAATGTTTTGTTATTAGCAGCTACATGATGTTTTACTTGAGCCCAAACAAGTTCAATTGGATTTAGATTGCAGTGATATGGCGGCAATCTTAATATTGTGCGACCGCTTTGAATTACCATTTCATCTATAACGTAACTCACTGGATTTTCGGTAACATATTTTTTTGTTATATCGAGAAGTTGCACTTTTAATAGCGTATTGTCTGTTACAATTCCTTTCGATGTAAGCCATTTAATTATTGTGGCTTTCTTCCATGAAGGATTAGGTGTTTTATCCTTTTTGACTGAATGATAAGGAGCATTGTCCATTACAATTACACATCCAGGTTCGAGGCTTGGTAATATATTCTGCATCCACTCAGTAAAAACTTGACTGTTCATATCTTCGTGATAGTCGCCAGTCTTTTTTGATTCAAAGAGTAGCAGTCCATCGTCAACAAAACCAGTTTCACTTCCAATGTGAAGCACAATCAAACGTTTTCCTTTTCCAGAGGGGTTCTGTAAGCCAAGTGACAATCCATCTACAAATGCTTGTCGGGCAGTAGCTACTGTTGTATCTTTCCATACTTTTGATTTTGTGTGTCCGGCATTCACCCACGTCTCATCCAAGTAATATAGTTTCTTCCCCATTGCGCGAAATTTTCTGATGGAATTTAAATAATTACGTCTCCACAAAACAATATCCGGGCGTTCAATCAAAATACAATTTCGGCTTCGTTTCTCCCATTTAAACCCCAATTTACGTAAAATTTTCCACAATGTTGTACGATGAATTATAGGTAAAGTATCATCTGTTTGGATAACCTACAAATTTTTTTATTTAATTTCCAAATAACAGTAATAAATGTAAATATATGTACGGTTAAAATTTTTGAGCAAGTAGGTAATTCATTCTTAAGATAGAAAGAATGCACATGTCTTCTAATAGAATTTTCTTGAGCTTCATCTAGTTTATTGAAAATTGTGTCACGGTTTCGCTTTTTGCTAGGAGATTGTAGAATTCCTGTAGTTTCCTTTTCTTTTACAATGGCCCACATTGTTGCCTCTCCAATGCCAACAAATTTTGAAGCCAATTTTATAGAAGCTGACTTGGAATTATCACGGTGGCATTTAACAAATGCATTATACGCCATAACTCTCTGGTCACTTCGAATATGCTTCCCAGGAGGGTTTTTCGAAGAGCCAGCTTCCTCTCTTATATTCATATTAGCACTGTAATATGTCACAATAAATTATCATGAAAATCAACGTTATTGAGAAAATGTGTACCTGTTAATTGATACTGCAACTGTAAAGCTCTAAAAAGAACTATTTTTAAAAAGATTTAAAATAATAATAAACATACAAATCAAACACGAACTAGGAACCAAAATGACATAAATAAAAGTGACATTTCATTTTAGCCAACATAAAATTCATATATGAGAACAAGCGCGGGAATGTCAAATTTAACCATTGTGAACTTGCCTCGAATTTCGACCAATCACAAGCCGGAAAATATTGCCCTATCTTTTACAACGCTATAGACTTAACGTGAACAGAGTATAGGTTCAGTGTCACTGTTTTCACTATTTTCTTCTTCGAACCATTGTAAAACAATTTGTTCGAATTTTGGACCAAGGACATGTACACTCTTCGATGAACCAGCCATCGCTACAGATAAGTTGTGTTGCACTAACACGGAGGCGGAGTCTATGAGACTTCGAAGAACGAAAAAACTACAGAGCAAGAAACGTCACGCACCTACTGTAATATGAAGCTCTTAGAATACTAAAAGTTAGAAAGGTGCTAGAATCCGCACATCCGTAAAACAGTAAAGTGAGAATTAGAGATATTTTTAACATTCAGACTCACTGTCCGTAGTTAAGGGTTAAATAGATATGTTTCAAAACTTTATGCATGGGTTCTAAATACATATTTGTATTCATTTCCAAACCTTTTCGATAACAATACACCCAGATATCTGGCCTTGATCTTGTAGGTACACTCCAGTCATTGAAGTTAGGACAACTAGTAAATTACTGCTAACTAAATGAAAACGACAAGAATTCGAAAAAATAAAAATAAAAATGTATTCGTAGAAACAAAAATATAAACAAATAACAAGAAGAATACAAAATAAATTAAAGCATTCTCAGTAGAATATTGGTCTATATAACTACACTTTCTTCTCATCGAAGAAGCCTCCTTTTGCTTTCAATACGGCCCGGACCACCCGTGGCATGCGCTCTGTTAATTTTGTCAAAGTTTCCTGGAAAATATTGTTCTCTTTCGAAGTTGGGCAGACTTTTCTTACTCGCCTGTCCAGCTCATCCCATAGTAATTCGATGGGGTTCAAATCCGGACTCTGCGGAGGCCAGGGCACGATCTCCAAGATATTGGCTTCTGCTTGAGACGATGATAATTTTTGTAGATCCGTGCCGTGTGTTTGGGGTCATTATCATGCGCAAACACGAAATTCTCCCCAATCAACCGCACGTTTTGCAATATTTAGATTTAACTAACACATCTATAAGTTTACCAGTGTGCCAGCCAATCAGGGAAACTAAACCGTATAAAGATGAAAAGCCCCTTTTTCGCCACGATCCGTCACCCGATACTGTGATCCCGTTTGTTTCTCCGTTCTCGCTAGAGATTCTTTTTTCTTCTTTTGCTGCATTGGACATGCTGTTTTTGGAAACAACTCCTGATGCAGCAGAAATATTTTCAATGATGGTGTCGTAAACCGATTGAAAGACCGGGCGAGGCAATTCCATGAACGCACAAAATTTTCTAATTCCTTGCAGTCCAACCCCCAGCAACCTCATGGCGAGAATAATTCTGCGATTAATTTCGTACGCATTCTTAATAAATGGACTGTTTGGTATTTCTTTTTTATCACAGTTATCCCAGGATACAACTATTTTAAATCCTAAACCTCGTTTACTGCTTTCGCTAAATTTCACTTCGGAATGGCATATTTTATACACCACGACATTCGAAATAGCGGTAAAAACTGTAACAAAGTTCACGAGGTGATATCCAAACGTAGGATCCACTTCAACATCGTTAATATCTTTCTGCTTCAACTTCCTTGCCGATGCGCTAACATTTAAAACTTCCGGCTTTTCGATTTCGTGGCGATTTAATGGTCGTTTACGTTTCGGTCGATTTTCGTACGCAGTATCCTTTTTTGATCCTTTTCTTACACGACTCGACGATGTATCACTCATAGTGACAATGAATTCCAATCACTGTTTTTTAACACTATTATTCGCATATATGTAATACAAAACGTATGCAGGAAAGTGAAGCGTCGTGAAAAAGCGTTGTATTCAACCGACGAAGTTCGGATCACTCACGCTACAGCCGTTTTCTTCGTATGTCTATTACATACAGTGACCTAGGACATTAGGAAAAAAAAATTATTTCAAAATGTATAAAAGTAACGTAACTAGAACTAACTAGGTAAATTATCTCTTAAAGGTGTGCCTTTCCCTTCGAATCTCTGGGGGAGGTAATACATTCACAACTTGCTCCCTGTCAAATTCGTACTCATCTGGAACATTCGGAAATACATATATGGCTGCTATTTTTGAGCTCTGTCTGAGGAAAGTCCCAAGAAATTTGTTTCCTGCTGTCTGTAGCACTTTGCCGTAAAAAAAACTTTTTCAATTCCATTGTTATATTTAAATTTAACGCTAACCCAGTCACATATTTTCAGCTCCTCAATTTTTTTTCTGTCTGCTTCTAAATTGCCTTTTATTTCATTTTCTTCTTGGCCACCTACTACATCTTCGATTAGTTCGCCCACATTTTCACTGAATTCTTCTCCTTCCTCTTGGCTTGAGTCTTCTCCTTCCAGATCACTCCGATGATCATCATCACTACTTTCACCAGCGTTAGTTTTGAAGTCATCAGGACCAATGCTTCGACCTGGCGGAACTAGAAGCCTTTTTTTTCTGGTTTTTTGAGATTCCTCATTTCCATAGCGCATTTCTTGTAAAAATGTAGTGAGACTGTCATTTAGCGGAATTTCCAGATTTCCACTCGGTTCAAAAGCAGGAAGTCTTTCAAGAACCCTGTTTCTATTTAAAGGAAACAAACCTGACTTATCAAAACCTGATAATATGGCTTTTTTGAGACCATCCCCTTTCTTCATTCTATTTAATGTCTGATTCAAGAGTCCAGGAAAGAATTTTTTATCAAATGACTGATTGGTATTCTTTGCTTTGATCTTTGTTTGTTCTAAAACCGCTCTCCAGTGCGTCTTAAGGGATCTAAAAACAGCAACATCTAATGGCTGGATTAAGTGGCTTGAGTTTGCTGGCAAAAAAGAAAATGAGATGTTATTCTCCACGCATATCTGAACTACAGCCGGGGACAAATGTGAACTCAAGTTGTCTCCAATGAGTACTTTTCTCCCTTCAAAACGTCTGACATATGGCAAGACAATCTTTTGAAGCCAGTCAAGAAAGCAGTGTCCATCAATCCACCCTGATTTGCTTCTGTTATATTTTGACCCTTGGGGACCACCTTGTATCCAAAGGTCATACAAATGTACCGCCTTGTATATAACATAAGGTGGAAGGAGTTTTCCCGATGCAGTTGCAGCGAACATTACTGTGACCCCGGCTTTAGTCTGGTTCATGATTCGTTCGGGATATTTGCATCCCTTTTTAAAAATTAGCTTACGTCGTCCAGGATCATCCGATAGAGCAGACTCATCGTAATTTATTGTGAGATGAGACGGTACATCTTCTAAGGTGGCACCAAGTTCGTCAAAATAGGCGTTGATGCTTTCAGGGCTTACAGCGGCTCTACTTCTTTTAATATTTTGGCATATTCGTTGTGAAAGCTGATTTTGATGCCTTTTGATAAAACTTAAGCGCCCAATCGGGCCCCGGAAGATTGTCCTTGAACTTTGGTACGACTTTCCCCTCTCGCTCTAAATGATACTTTACGAAACAACGAATATCAAAAACGCTGAGCGGATAGCCCCACTCAGCGCACTTTTTTAAACATTCAACAAGTTGTATTTCCAAAGCTGTTGATAATGCTGTTTGTCCACCTTTCTTTCCAATTTCCAGGTTGGGCTTACAACAATATCGATGCAGAGGGGACTTTGAAATCTTCCATTTAGTTGCTCCTGTTCTCAGTGCCTTCCCCCTTTTTACATCCAGAACTGCATTCTGGATCAACAGAAGCGTGTGTTCCAGCATTGGGGTCCTTTTTGTACGTTCTGCCCATTTCTGAACACCACCTGAATAGAAAAAAACAACCTATTTATTCAAAAAAGTATGGTATATTATCAAATAACACCATAAACATTGGCACAGAACGTTTCAAACGTATTCTTTGCCATGTCCCCATTCACCCCAATTTAGTCATGTGTTAGGTCTTGTTTTACAAAAAAAATCATAACAAGTGAACAAATGCCTTAATCTTTAATTCCAAAATGGCAAATTACTTATCAAATACAACTTCATCAACAATTATATTCACCAAATTGATAATCACAACCACTTCTTTTATTCAGTCAACAGTTTGGAGGTTATGATATTTTTGAAGAAAATGACAAGTGACCGTCAGTGATGCCAAATGCTGCCTAACTTTTTTTTTTACACCTACATGTAGCAAAATTGACGAATGACGAATAACCCTTCTTTTGCCACAAACCCGATTTCACTAACTTTATTTTTATTTTATTTATACATATTTATATACTTATCTATTTTTTTGTCCCTATTCACCTCCATGTCCCTATTCACCCCAGTTTACGGTACTTTAGTTTAATAGGTCGACAGAAGCGAGTAGATGATGGTTTGTCATTTTGCCATACAATCATAGGTGGTTGTTCATTAGATATAAACTTAGCGACCAACCGCAAGGGAACCAGCGAAAATAAAAATAAATTTTTTCCGTAATTGGCTCCTCCGAATCTTGGAAGGCGCTTGATCCTGTTGTCTTTTTTTTTGTAGTTGTATATATTCGCTGTATCCTGAGCTACCATCACAACCGTATTTGCAAATAAGCTCCATATTAAGGAGATTAGTAAAATCAAATTGATCAGGCAATTTAATGCACTCTATTAATCTTGATGCAGTATGATTAAGCAGAAATTGTAGAGGAACAGAACCGCCTGAAAAGTAAGATGCAATGGAAGATATGAATTTATTACAAATTAACAATATATTTTACGATTGCTTACCGATTTTCGTCAACAACAACTCCAGCAGGATAACAACGAGCTTTTGCCTCTACAACTTTATGATAGGAAGGATATAAATAAGGAACGTTATGTGCTTTGGTGCCCATGCGAAGTTTGTGGTAACTATCTTTAGACAATTTAGAATCTATTAATAATGCTAATGCTTCATTTTATGAGTAAGTACGTAATCGTTCAGTTGTAGGGGATAGCGACTATTTATATAATTGCAAAATTTTAGTAGGGCGTTTCGGTGATGTTTCACTCGCTTGTGCCAATAAAGTTGCAGCTGAATGTTTTCCTTCATCCCTTAAGACTGTTTTTGCAGCAAATACAATTTTCTCGCTTGTAGCACTCTCTTTTAAGGTTTCTACTTTTCGCCGTTTTGTACGAGCACTGCTTGTTGGAAAGGATTTTGTTGGTCGTCCTATTCCGGATGATGTACTTGGTGTTGGCGTTGATTTCTCGAAATGTACTTCAAAGACCCGAGACATCCAATGTTCATGTGCCTTAACAAATTTGGCGTATGATGATGTCGCTCTCCATTTTGCATTTAAAGTGGTAGGGGAGGGTCGGGTGATATCGGCCACCTTAGCTCTCTTCGACTTATCTGATGTAAGGATTGTGATATCTTATAACCTAATGTATAAAAAAATACCTCAATATGCTATGCGCAAAGGGTTAAAACACAATAAAAAAATAATGATAATAATAGTACATTTTTTACAAAAGTTACCTTTTCAAAAATTGGAGGGTGGTATCGGACAAATGTAAAACTACTGAAAATAGGTTTTGCCGGCAAGGAATCAAACAATTGATTACATAACTGTTTACTGACAGAACTTATATTATATTAGGTGTAAAAATATGTAATGTACAGGTATATAAAATCCTTAAAACTATAGGTACCTATTTCAAAATTTATTATGACTTTTTGTCTTACCTACACATGTCACAATAATAAAATAGATGGTTCTCAAGATTGGTACATTTCTCATGGGCCCATCCTTTGCAAGTATAGCATTGGATCCAGTCTTCGTCGAAAGACTCTCCAGAGATGATGCAATTTGTGTCTGAAGATGACGAAAAAGCCGCGCCGTCGTCGAACTTGAGGAATTTTTTTCCCGTTCAATTTTGCTGAATGGAAGGCCGATTCCTTTTTTGGGGCTGAATGTTTTTATTTTTCTGTGCAGTATTTGCGGATCCGTCTACTTTCTCTTCCTTCATTTGTCTTTTCATCTCCCTTAGCTTCTGTTCCTCTGCCTTTTTTGTCTTTTTTCCCTCTATTTTAGCTCTTTTCTCTTCAGCTTTGGCTTTCATTTCTTCATGAAGGGTCTTTTTCGCAACAAGTTGGTCTTTGTAGGGCGTAGATGTCAGTATTTCACTTCTCACTGCGATTGTCTCTTATTTTACACTTCACATTTGAGATATATTTTCCAAGATGCATTGAGTTCTTGACAAGTCTAAATTAGTTTCTTCTTTGCTCTCACTACATGTTTGGTTTGAGGTCACAGGCATGTCGGAAGAACTAGAGGGCCAAGGTTCTGTACACTGATCGAGCGGTGGGGTTTGATCGGCTAGAGGATCATTCGGCAAACTTGGAGCATCAGCTGACATATGAAGATCATCAAGGTCAGCAGTAGTTGCAATCTGACCTAGAGCTGTTGCCATTTCTTCGCCCTCCTGTGATTTACTACTGAGTGATGCAGAAAAGTCAAGATCGGAAAATACATTCCGATTCAGAGGGTAAATTCCTGTACATTGGAATCCAGATTGCTCCAACTCCATCCTGCAGATTCGGGAAAAAGCAGTATTTACCAGCCCAGCTATGTCTTTCAGAGTTATCTTCATGTTCGGGTACTTCCTCATCCAAACTGCACAGGCTTCATTGTAGGCATTTTTAAATGGTTTCATAATTGACCGATCTAATGGTTGGATCTTGTGGGAAGTGTGTGGTGGGAGGCTCAGCATGTGAATGTGATTTTCTTTAGCGTAAAGGATCACATCGAGATCCTTGTGGCTAGAGTGTCCGTCTATGATTAGCAAGACAGGACTCTTTTCAGTAGGGTTAACCCGCTCAACAAATGCTTTTAACCATTTCAAGAAACCTTCCTTAGTGATCCACCCGTTCACTTGTCCATGAAAAATGCTTCCGTGAGGAGCATCTTTTTTCAAGTCATTATCAATCCTTACACGTGGGAAAACAAACAAAGGCGGAATAAACTGGTCCCCTGTTGCATTGGTGGCTAGAAGTACGGTCACGTTTCTGCCCCTCTCTGCAGATGTCAATTTTCCCACTTGTTTTTTTGCCTTTTACAGACATGACCTTCAAGTTATTGTTGTGTACACAAGACACTCCGGTTTCGTCTGCATTAAAGATACGGGTTGGATTGAATTTGTGTTTGTCCATAAGCTTAGTTAGCTGGTGGTGTTATGAGCCATGGTCTTAAAGGATAACCAGCATCGCATTAATAAAAAAAAAAAACCAGAATAAATGTAAGAAATTTACTTAACCTAATATTACAAACCAAGAAGGAAATAATTATTTCCATATTCTCTGTAGATGTTCTCTAGTACATCAGACACATTGGAATTTATCCATATAAATGCATCATGGGTACTCCCTGGATATTTGGCATTTATGTGGATGATTTTTAGATGCGCATCACATATCTAGAACAAAAAATAATATAATGCATATGGGCCATATGCATTCGCAAATACACTTACCAACTGTACATTGATGGAATGATAGTTTTTTCTATTCACATATATGTGCTCTGGTTGTTCCAAATTACTTTTGGGAGGTGCGACAATTGCAATGTGGGTACAATCTATACATCCAATCACCCCAGGAAAACGAGTTTTGTTATAAAACCTAACATAATTATTTCCATTACATATATGTATATCTAAATAATTGGTACCTATCTTTGACGTAGTTCTTGTAGCTCATTAATATTTCGAGGGAACTTTATCCATACTTCAACAATCTCCCGGTTATTTAATGCCTCCGTAACTTCCCATATAGCACGACTAACACTAGATTGGCTTACTCCTACATACATATTGAATCCAGTATCTGACTGGTAACTGCCAGTTGCATAAAATCGCAGGGCAACTAACACCTGAAAGAGCAGTATCAATTATTTTCATAAAATTTTGTAAGTAATTACGTTTCTTTCAATAGTTAAGGCGGACGGTCGAGATGGTTGCACTAAAAACGGTTCAACTGCGACAATTAATTGCCGCACCAGTTTCTTATTAAATCTAAATGCACTAATAAATTGTGCATCACTTAAAGTAAAGGGATCTCTATGGTCAAATATTCGGCGAGGTACACGAACATTTTCCTCTATTGCTTCAATGGCTTGTAAGCAAGCAATTTCATCATCCATTATTTAATAATATAATGAATTAATAATGTTGCTGAATGCGGACTAAAATTGACTATTACTGTCACGTTAAGCTGCAGTTACCGTTACCATAACCTCAAATCTAAATTTGAAAGCGTGAAAGTACTCACTAACATGTGACTAACATACGTTTCTCTTACAAGAAACCATGAGAATCTCTTGAGGGAATTTGTCTACACTTTCCTATAGGAAAAAATTTCAAGAATACCAACATCGTATTCTCATGAAAAGTACGACGTGTTTCCTATAGGAATTGTCTATTCATCACGACGGGTAGAATTCTTCTTTTCAAATAACATTGAAAATGAGTGCTGCTGATTTTACTAATTATATTACTTTCGCATGAATCGAAATCAGTTTGCAGAAGTACATGCTTTGATTCGAGAAACCATCGACTCAAATGGGTGTAATGCACAAAAGCTGATCGGAACTGAAGAAAAACTTGCGGTTTTCCTGAGGTAAGTATATTTTTTTTACTGCCATGATTCTTGAAAAAAATACCCATTCTTATCTTTTAAATTTTATTATTATATTTTATTATTATATACATAGGAGAAAACTGATTTTACTGAATTATCTATTTAAACTTGTTCATGGCTTAATTGACAATCCTAGTTTTTTAAGAAGAATAAATTTATATGTTCCACGTTTTAACTCACGTAGTTCGGTAACTTTTGCCTATAGGACGCCGTCTACTAATTATTTACTTAGTTCTCCACTTTTTTCGTTGTGTCGCACGTACAATTCCTTCAATTATGCCCTTGATATATTTAATAATAACTATAATACTTTTGTTAGAATAGCTAGAGAATGTTTACTGTGAATTCTTAATTTTTATTTTTTCTGCATTTTATAATCAATTATAAGTAGTTAACAAGTTAGTTGTTGAATACTACTGGATATAATATATAAGTATTGCTTTTGTCTGTATATTCATTTACATTTAAATTCATCAATCACGTATCGTTACTTAATGTACTTAATTTAATCTAATATTGTAAAATAACCCTGTAATTGGATTCACTCTGTAGGGTTTATAATAATAATAAATAAATAAATAAATACATGTGTTATATATAACGAAAAAAAAAACTGTGGATTATAAGAAAGGTGTCTGGCTTAAAGGATATGATGGGGAATGCGGAGAAGATGGTGTAGTGCTGGGTGATCCAATGGTATTATAATGATAGGAGAAGGGAGGCGGTCGGCTGGTGGTGGTCATGGTTTCTTCTTCCGCTAGTGATACCACTTGAAAAAGTTTTTATTTAATTTTATGTTGGTAATGAGGGAGCATTTTACTAGTTGTCTGATACATGGAAATAAAAAAATTATAGAGAGGGTCATTGGCCGCATTGTTCGACTCCAATGCTCTTCTTTCTTCCGCCCTTTGTCGTGCTCTCTCCTCACGTTTTTACATTGATCTCTTTATCAGTGATCGCAAATCGTCCTCCTTCCTAGTTTTTTTAGGCTTATTGTACGGCAACTCAATTGAAGCGGAGGTAGATGCAACTGCGGCTGCTTCCGTTTCTCTGCTAGATCCCTCATCACCGCCGTTGTTGGCATTCTCTAAGCTAGATCCTTCGTGGCCATCATCTTGCGATTTATCCGCTTCGATTTCCTCGTTCTCAAAAATTTCTTCGGTTGCCGGTGTCATTGGTACGTCGTCATTACTATTTAAGTTGATGTTACCTTCACGTGGTCCAGATGACATAAAGGATTCCAGAAATGAAATCTGAAACAGAGTTTACTACTTCCCCCTCCTAATCAAATATCCACCATTGTTGAGCCGATGCCGTATGTTTTTGCGGGAGATGAGGCTTTCCCATTATCGGAAAATTTTATGAGACCATATCCTAAGAGGCATGTGACTGGGAATTATGAGCATCAAATTTTCAACGTTCGGTGTCTTCGGTATACTTTCTTCTCGGTTTCGGGTATTTAGAAAACCTTTCGAAAATAAAGTAGACACAGAGAGATGTTGTCAAAGCAGCTTGTATTTTGCACAATTATTTACGAGGCTCAATAGTGGTACCAGAAGATATAGATGATATTGAACTGTTGCCACAAGCTCAGTTGCTTCATGTTCAAGGGAATAGGCTCAGAAATTTCCCAGAAGCCTTCAGCGTGAGGGAAAATTTCACTCGATATTTTAACAACTGGGGAGCAGTTCCGTGGCAACATCAATCAGTCCTGCTTGGAAAATATTGATATATTGATATTACATAATAATATCATATTCTTTTTTGGATATTACTTCAATGTTGTAACTTAAAATTACATTTTTATTTTATCATGTAACAATTAAATTGTCAAATGGAAATTCACATAACGAACAGAGAAATAAACTACTGTATAGATTTTAAATAAAGTGATTGATATCAATGTCGACTTTTTTATTGTTCAAGCGCCTGCACTAACTGTATATAATGAATTCGATGGTTTTAAAATAATACAATGCGTATGTATATTTGGGACTCTTTTTGTGCAATTAGTGCAATGCTGATGGTCAGTTAAAGGGAAAAATAACCTTTTCAGGCACTTGACCACATGTGTTCGGTATTTAGTATGTGTGTGGGTGCAGATCTCTCTGTGTGTGTCCTGATCTATTCTCTATCCACAATGGTCAGAATATATTTAGGGACACTTGACCACCATGTGCCCGGTGGGTGTATGTATTGTTTGTGTGTGTGTGTGTATGTATAAGGACTAATGTATCTGTGTGGCATCGTAACCAATTCTGTAGACCTAATTTATATAATACATCTTAAAACAATATACATGCATTGGTAATAAATTCTAACCGGCTTATTTAAATCTTTTGGCTGATTAATGAAAAACTGTCAAATAATAATTAGGATATATAAAAAAATAAGTTTTACTTACCATCTTTTAAACTTAAAGCCTTGGAAATATCAGCCCAAATCAAATTTTTTAATTTCGTTTTCTTGTAATTAGCGTTGTTACGAAATTAAGAATACACTCGTTTCTTACTCAAACACTTTATTCAAACGTTTAGAATTTAAAATTAAAGTAATACTAGGTCTAATCGAAATATGTGACCGTACGACCGTTCCGAGTTCGTTTCTATTCTTAATCTGACGTGAAATGTCCTATCATAGGGTTTTATACCTCGGAATAGTAGCATGGTCCGTGGGAAACATCCCTTGAAAAAGATACATGCACCCTTAAGTGGCTTGGCGCCAGCGAGGCGTGCGAAGATTGTCTCAACCCTCGTTAGGAAAAGGGGAAGACGTGCTCAACGTTAAACTGTGAAGTAATAACTTAGATGATAATTGCCGAATTCACTTAAGTCTTTACATTCTAAATTGTGTCGGCTAAATAACTAAAGCTACGTACAATATATTCTTAAAACTAAACATGTAAAATCCGAAGAACCTGTCACTGTCTATGAATCTATGCGTGACGAAGTCTATTAGAGAGGCGACACTCCGGCGCAACCACTGCACAATGGCACACAATTACCACACACACAGTATAGTTTTATAACACCTCCCCACGTAGAGGGAAGCTGGGGCGAAGAGGGACAGCTTCACTGGTCGTCATACATCCGAGAAGCTTTGGTTGGCGCTAGACGGCGCGTCTCCTCTGGAGGGTAGATACCTGTAGTGGTGTAGATCGGTGGCGCAGGGGTAGGCAGAAGTCCGAAGGAACTATCTTCCGCTGCTCGTAGGGCGCTCATTCGCATAGACGGAGCTGTAGGCGAACTGTTTCGTTTGTGGCATTGGTTGTAAATCTTTACCAGACATCCCTGGCGGTCATTGTCTGACTTGCACTTAAACAGCATCTTGGCGAGCTGAATGACCCCGCTGTATTTGAGGATCTTGTAGGTGATCGCGAATCCTACGATGCTGGCTAACACGGATACAGTTATTGAAAACCAATTTGCATATTTTATCAAATGGGGTTGGTTTAAGTTCTCGTTGATACGAGCATTTAAATTGTCGAGTTGATGTGACGTGACTCTCAAGTCGTCCAGACGGACATTAGTAAAATGTATTGGTTGGAAATAATAAGATTCTAAAGAAGAGTTTATAAGATGCTCGGTGCAACAATTGTCTTCGATAATGGGGACCCTGGGTATCAAATTATGATACTCGGTGGTGACTTTGGAGGTTGCAATCAATTGGGAATTCTTTCAGTAAGCTCTGCATCCTTTATCTAACTGAAGGATTCCTATATCTCTAACGAGTTCGTTACGTAGTGGAATCTCGGGGCAGAGAATATTTAACAAAGTGGGTTCCGGGAGAACGTAGATCCATTGATTGTTAGAGCTTAATTCATGCCATACCCTGACAGTGCCTTTAAGTATTCGGGTATTGCAAGATTCCGGTATTTGGGAGTGATACGAGGAAATAAGTGTGACTTCACACTTGGGGTGATCCGTAGCCGTGTAGATTTCCTTATTTTCGCAAAGGTACTCGGTGTTGGTAATCTTCACACATCCTGTTAAACTATTCAATTGAACATACTGAACCCTACTTTCGGCTAGTGCTACGTACAATATATTCTTAAAACTAAACATGTAAAATCCGAAGAACCTGTCACTGTCTATGAATCTATGCGTGACGAAGTCTATTAGAGAGGCGACACTCCGGCGCAACCACTGCACAATGGCACACAATTACCACACACAGTATAGTTTTATAACAGCGTGTCTGCAATCGTACAATTCGCTATACTTTCTTACAGCTTCTATTAACTGTTCTGCCATTTAGGACTATTAAACTAACAAATAATCGAAAACAAACTAAATAATTACGATTTTCGCTTAGCTAATTCGAACACGCGCGGCACGAGAAACTGTGTTTTGACGACTGCGCTACGAGTGCGCGTGCGGACGCGAGTCGTGCTGCCTCATGTCGCGTTTCCAATTTGTGAGGTAGAACTTCATCTTATGTGTTACAAAAAAGCGCGCTGTGCTGCGTCACCTCACACGCGCTATACGCGCCCCAATTTGCGCCTAGCCTTATAGTGGAACATTTGGCAAATGAGGATTAAATTTCCGGAAACTAATTTAGAAAAACTAAATGTTAAATATGTATATATGGATAGAACCGGTTTTCCTGGTGTCATTGGGGCTATAGATTGCACCCATGTTGCAATTTTAAAACTTGTGGAGGAAGAACATAATTATTTGAACCGTAAAGGATATCATTCCAAAAATGTTCAAATTGTATGTGATTGTAATTTTAAATAATTTTATCTTCTTAATTTATATTATTTTAGGTATGTGATTATAATTTGAAAATTTTAAATGTGAATGCACGGTACGCAGGTGCAACACGTGATTCTTATACACTCCGCCAAAAAAGTATCGCATAATTTAGTTTTGAATCATAAAAGTATCGCATAATCTTTGTTTGTAGCATAAAGTTGTAAATATACTTTAATGCGCTCTAAGATATAATTTCTATGATTGTTTAAATAAAATACAGGCCAAATAAAAACAAGAACTCATACTTGAGATTTTTATTAAAACAAGAAATTATAATTTTGGAAAGAAAAATGTCATAACAGTAGCTTTTAATACTGAGTATTGCCACCTCTGGCTCTTATGACCGCTCGCATACGGTTTGGCAGAGATTCGATTAACCTCCGTATATAAGCCTGATCCAAATTCTCCCACTCGTCACGGAGAGCATTTGCTAGTCCATGCAGGTCCGCTGGGGCAACATTTTGGGTTCGTATCCGTCTGTGAAGGAGGTCCCACACGTGCTCGATAGGGTTCATGTCCGGACTTACCGCAGGCCAATCTAAAACTGGAATACCAACATCGTTAAGGTATTCCTGGACGATTATTGCAACATGCGGTCGTGCATTATCGTGCATTAACATGAATTCGTTTCCTATAATTGGCGCATATGGTACTACATGTTCTTCTAAAATGTCCGTTATATACCTGTGGGCAGTCAGTGTACCTCTGTCTACTGCTACTAACTCTGTACGACCTGTTAAACAGATGCCTCCCCAAACCATAATAGAGCCACCAGCGAAATTAGGTCTAGGTCTGATATTACACTGCGAATAGCGCTCACCGTCTCGTCTGTACACTGAGATACGCCTATCTGAGGTGTAAAGACCAAATCTTGACTCATCTGTGAAGAGTATATTGGCCCAGTCATTAATGTTCCAATTTACATGTTCTCTGGCAAACCTTAAGCGAGCCACTCGGTGGTTCCTAGTGAGACGAGGGGCTGTTACAGCTACTCTAGCTCTTAATCCACTCTGTCGTAACCTATTCTGAATAGTTTGAGTACTCACACGAGTATTTCTGACTCTAGCCAAGTGGTTCTGCAATTGTCTCGCAGTTACATGTCTTCGACGTAATGCTTGTAGTAGTAAATAGCGGTCATCTTGGCGAGTAGAACATCTTGGACGACCTGGTACAGGTCTTCTACTGTAAATGCCTGTTTCCCTATATCTGGCTACGGTACTAGAAACACTTGACTGATTGATGTTCATCAAATTAGCAACGTATGCTTGAGATCGTCCATC